>OX459124.1:13760000-15010000 GCA_949775105.1 Oldenlandia corymbosa var. corymbosa
GATTGTTTTGGGCAAGATTGACAAGTCATGAAACATTAGAAATATAGAAGTAAATTTTTTCAGGAAAATAATAAACAAAATAATGTTTCATCGAATCATTGGCTAAAGAAATAAGTTTTGCCTTTAAATTGGATGATTTTGGAACCAAAAAGAAATTTCCAGATGAATTTTTTTCACTTCAAAGAAAACATAAGGGCGAAAATTAAATCCAGATGTACTATTGGACAAAAAAGTTTGGGCCGCCGATGTTATTTAAGGTAATTAGTACTCCCTCTATTACAAAATTATCAAAAAGTTTGGGCCGCCGATGTTATTTAAGGTAATTAGTACTCCCTCTATTATAAAATCACCGTTCAATATTTTGATTTTCACTTTTACTACAATTTGAGCTAAAAATGAAAATCCAAAATGAATAGTAATTTTATGACGGAAGAAGTACGTGATAATTAACTGAATATGTTCATGGTTTTAAAATCCAATATCATTTATTGGAGGTATTTTTTTTATTAAAATATATACACAAATTTTAACTGTAGATTAGATAAAAAATAACTTAACTTGTAAATTTGATTAACGGATTTATGAATCAAAAGTTCATGTTTAATGAAGGAGGAATACAATTTCGACCAATGTTACTTTAAATCTATTGATAGACTGGTATGTATGAATTCATCCATTCTCCTTCAATATATATATATATATATATATATATATATATATATATATATATAAGATATAAGATATATATACATATAAATCATATATATGATGCAATTATATATAGATATTATGTGAAATTCTATGACCACTTGAGAAGTACTACTCAAATTTGTAATTTATCCAAGATAAAAATTTTTATTAAGAAAAAAATGGCTCATACTTGCTAGACAAAATACGAAGTGAGGCTAATTTCCATTCATCTATAAAAAATTTACTCAAACTGGGAAAAAAATCTGTCATTGGCGTAGTATTGTAAGTAGTTGGTTGATTAATCATTCTTGCATTGTTTTCTTAGTAGGTCCTAGAAGAAATTATCATGAGCAATAATTGGCCAACCATTATATAATTGGACAAAATCTTGTGATTAAATGAGAGTTTCACTATAAATAAGTCCATGGAGTACTAAACTTTCACAACGACAATTTCAACTAGCGAGTGAGTACTGAAAAGCAATCTTCACCCCGTCCCTCCCCCTCCAGATAAGATGGCAAAGTTCTCAATTGTTTTTCTAGCACTCATCATCTTCACCCTAGCTCCTGGTACAGTTTCTTTTTCCAACTTGTTAGCGTATAAAAGATCATTCTCCGCAAAAAATTTATGATATCTATACAAAAGTTTTACTATTATTATAGAAGTTCAAGTGAATACGTTCTTTGACACGTTTTACTAATTACCCTTATTTAACAGTTTTAGTTTAATAAAATAAATTATTAAAATAGGGTAAGGGAAATTTCTTGATTGTGCTACATTAAAATCAACACGTATGTTTCTTCAGCTTCTAGCTAATCAACTTTTCATGGGAAGCACACTCGATATTTCCCTTATTTGAATTTTAGAATTGACCTAAATTTGTTTTTAGAAATTGTTTTGGTCAAGGTCGTTACATTATTGAAAACATTATCAATTACTAACAAAGTTAAGTTATTTATTTCTTATTGGGTTGTTATTATTATTTTGCAGTGGAGAAAATGATTACTTTGGTTCATGCTGATAACATATGCCAAATCGAGTTTCCTGGAGAGTGCGAACCAATGGATCCCTTGCCCTGTGAACTAGCATGCATAGCCAAGGTTCCAAAGGGAAAAAATATCCAAAAGTTCAATTGTGTCTCTAAAGGTGCTCAAAATGATTGTGTTTGTTTTTACCATTGTTAGTAACAAAGAGCTACCGATACATGAATAACTGGTATTCTAGTCATGACACAGTCATAACTAAGATTATAAAAGAATACAATCCATCATTTTTTTTTATTTTTCATGTTTTCAATTTAATTCACAAGATTTTTTGCTCTTTTCGGGGACCTAAAAAGTAAAATATGTCATATCGATGAATGAGTTAAATTTTGAAGAATGAAATTGGCATTTAATCAAGTCAAAAGAAGGTTAACTCATACAAGTAAAAATATTGAATTAGATAAATAATAATATTCAGTAGAAAAAGAAAGTATGTTGCCTAAGAATATTTGTAAATCATCCGCTCCTAATAAATCCCATAATATATATGGAATGCTAATAAGTAGTATTAGGATTAAAAATTAGTTTCTTAGTTATGAATTTTTCAGGTTTTCAGATAATTTACAGGATTCTTCGCTTTTTTTGGGGACTAGAAAAGTAAAATATGTTAAATTAATGAATCAGTTTTTGAAGAATGGAATTGGCATTTAATCAAAGCGAAGAATAAATCATACAAATCAAAAATATTTTATTAGAAAATAAATTACTTTCCAGAAAAAAACAAAAGTATTTATGTTGATGTTGCACAAGAATATCCATCAATCATCCACTCCTAGTAATATTCATCATATTTATGGAGTTTGAATGAATTGTATTCTAGTCATCACATTGCAATGATTGAGATAACATTAAAAAAAAGCAGTTACTCTATATAATCTTATATTTTATTTTCAGAAATACTAAATCACATAAAACATCTTACGTACGGTGGAAGATTGAAGCTGAAACTACAAAGTGAAGAAATTCCAGCAACGTTCAGTCGGCCTAACTGTCGGCTTATTGACATAGACAACAAAGTCGACGACATCATTTTTCAGTTTTTAATATTTTTTTTTAATTTTCTTGAATTATTTGAATTTTATTATTTTTTCCTTTTCTATAACTCATGGTCGGCCCTAATACTCTCTATTTAAGAGAAATTCAGCTTCCATTGTAAGAAAAAAAAAAACTTTAATCAAGTTTAAACATGAAAAAGAAGAGATATTTCTTTATTTTTAATCCTTTTAGGGTTATTTTGGCTTGTGCAAATCAATAGACTTGCTCTTGTAACAATCGTGCATTGAGTTTAGTGTTCTCAATTGCTTGAGATTTGTTAGCCGCTTCACAGAACTTTATCAAACCATTTTCATCGAACGTTGTATGGTGAGGGTTGTTTGGGGAGTATTTGAGGGGTTGTTAGCCATAACACTTTCTACATTTCTAATCCAACCATCTATTTTTGTTCAAACTTTTTGCAGGTTTGAATATTTTGCAATATATCCAAGTCTTGGGTTGTTTCTTGGTGATAGAATATTGTCAAATCGTTCAAAAGAAAACCAATTTAAACTAGTAGATAGCTAGCAAGTTGAGTCGAATCCACAGAGACGGAAGTGACTGTCTAAGAACCGCCTAAAACACATGAAAACCGAATAAAAAACAAATGGAGAGGGGATTTGAGATGGCCGCTCACGCGAGTGTTGTCAACACTCACTTGAGTGATGGTTTTCCTGAACGGAACACTAAACAAAACAAGTAAATAGCAGACAATAAAGTAAATTTGAGCAGACAGTATGAAAGATAGCGGTTTAGGAAAAAATACAGGGAAATAGATAGAGTAAGGGAGCATGGGGATCCTCCTCTCTTCCTATGTTATTTCTACAGGGATTACACATCCATGTGGCACGAAGTATGTTCGATAAGACGTTCATATACCCTAAGTCTATGCCAATGTTCTTAAGGGAGTCCCTTCAGTGACTAACAAGCTACTTTTCGGATAAAATGTTTAAGTCCGACCAGTCATTAAAAGCTAGAGTCTTATTGATTATCTCGTGCAAACTAGGTATCTTTCGATCCTTGTAAAAATCTTAGACTATTAGTTTTAAGTCACCAACCAATTTTAGTTGTTCCACACTAGGTTTACTATTCCAGGATTCCCCCAGTATGCATGCACAAGTGTCATCACTTCCTGGTGCACTAGATGGATCCAAATTGAAAACCACATTTTTAACCTCTTCCATAGATCCCTCATTATTATCGCTTATCGAAATCGGGGGAATGCTTCTAAGGATACTCTCACTAGCTTCCTCATAATTTGCTGATCCCTCTTTAGACAATAGTGCTTCGAAGAAAGATACCGGTTCCTCCTAAATATCAGCTTTGTTTGTGATCCATCAGCTTTGTTTGTTGATACCCAAGCGCACTTTTTTCTCTACCAAGGAAACATAGAATTACGAAGTGTTAGCATCACCTTCTTTTAGCCACTTTGATTTGTATTTTTGCTGGACGCAATTCTCATGTTTCCTTAACCGTTGAAATAAACAAGCCTAAGATTTATTTAGAGCTACCATATCCTCAATATTTCTATATTGATCATATTGTACTTCTTTAAGCCGAACGTCTTCCTCTGCTAACATTAAATTCTAATACATCTCCAAATTCATTTACTCTACTCTTTTTATTTCAATTTTATCCCTCTCAAGTTAGACAAAAAAGCATACATCCGAAATTTTCCTGAATAGGTAGCTCTCAATTACTTTGAAAAACTTCTAAAAAAAATCTTGTATGCTTAGCCACATTTTCTAAAAAACGAAATATTCGTGGTCTTGAGCCTGCATTGATTTCAAACTGATGGAATAAAGGACTGTGATCTAACAAAGATTGATTCAAATGATGAACGGATGAAATCAAAAAATAGGAGCTCCATTTGTGCGTGAAGAGAATTCGGTCTAGTTTCTTAAGCACTCTCCCATTTTGAAACGTTGGCAGCTCTGTCAAATTATAGCTGTGAATCTGTTTGAGCAAAAATTATAACTCGGATCGTGGAAAGGGAGAAGAAAAATATACAAATACAAAGGAAAATCAGATGCCTGTGGATGTGTTCGGAAATCGGTCTCGAACCTAGAATCGAGGACTTAGAGTTAACTACTGTTTAATAATAATAAGAAAAAATATAGAGAAGAAGCGAGACATGCTAGAGTGATGGCCTTCGATTGATTAAATTGGGGAGAAATGAGATATATAGTGCCGACAAGCTAGATAATCATGTCGATGATACACTATTATAAGGAATCAAATTCACTGGAGTAGAAACGATGAACAACAATCTATGTTTATGAAAGAAAAAAGGCCAAAAACTATTTAATATAGACTAAATTAGAAAAACATGATAAAAATAGTAAGAGGGAAAGAAAATGATAAATGGTTGATGATGATGAGTTGAGATTGTGTGTTTTGTCTCGTGCGCGGCTGCTTAAATAGAAGGAAGGGTTCGGTTGATGCTGCTTCTTGACTTGGACCGAAAGAAACTCCTAACTTGTAAGATTTGATCACATAAGTCCAAATCCTATTAGAAGTTGAAAACCTACCTTGTAAATAACTAATTGATTACTTACAGCACGTGGGAATCCTTTTACCATGCAAAGTAAACAAACCAATAGGATGGGATTTTTTAATTAACCAAACCAAAAGCCAACCGAAGTATTTGATCAATAAACCAATGCCTATTATCTCGTTGCGTCAAGCTTTCGTGTAAAGCTTCAAACTCAATCCCAATCCTAAGTGTGAATAGAATTAGCTCCAAATATTATCTCTAAATTGTAAGAAACAAGCCTAATCGGATAACAATTGCCAATCCTTCTCCGATTCGAACACCAATACTAGGGAAACTCCACCTCTTCAGTTGACGGTCAAACCGCCCTGTCAAAGAAATCCAAATTTATTTACGTCTGTATGGAATGGAATTAGATGTGGACGTTGATAAGCACAATGTCACCAAAAATAAACATTTGGCACAGTACTAACATCAACGTAGTGCCAACCTGCTAGAGAAATGACATAATACGGCACCCATGCAAAATGAGGAGTATAATGATTACAGCGAGGTGTATGCCTACTTCACCGAGGTATTGGATGTCTCCTTCGAAAATCACCTGCTGTTCTAGAACTTCTTGAACTTCGTCAACGTCAAGTATGGTTGCCAAAATTGCCGCAACGAATCTTATGGGCTTGCTGGAACTGACCCTCATGTCCAGGAGAACCACTATTCTGACACCCACTATCATTTCAAACCTGAGATCTTGAAGTGACACTGATACTTTCAACTGCTTCATTAATTGTCGACAACTTACTAGCATCTGCAGACCCTCTTGATCACCGTCGGCCTCATCATCGACACTTCAACAACAGGCTCTTTCTCTTGGTCAACAATACTCTGGATAGTTGCATCATCACTAATCGTAGTCGACACACTGCTAAGCTTAGCATCGACAACCTTGGTCTCAAATGCTCTAATTCTGCTTGGCTGCATAACTGAAGGTGTAATCATCTTCGACTGGTTTCTTGCGGAACGCTTCTTCTCTCATCCAATCAAGGTTTTCCGCAACTCACGATCTTTAGCCAAATCAATCCTCCACTATACAGCAATACCATAATCCAAATAAGCATAATTACTGTTGCCACCATCAAAATCGATGCCATGTAATTGAGGACTGTCATTGACCTTTTCAGCAAAGTGAAAACCATGCGGTATTAACTTCCCTTTACTCCGTTTGCTTCTTGTACTGGCAGAAACTCTCTTGTCATGAAGCCAGACATGATTAGAATTTTGCTTAACCGGCAAGGAATATGTTGCATCATTGATCAATTTGACACTATTGTTGCACCACCGATCTCGGAAGGCACCATAAAAAACTCCAACTTATTGGTCTACTACTGCTGCCATTGGAACATCAACATCTAACCATTGTGCTGGTTTAGCTGTCAAAGATAAATTTGCATCAGATACTGCTATTTGGCCTTGCTCTTGCTCGCCCTTGGTTTCGTCGACACTTGGACACATAGAATTATCAGTTGCAGGTGTAACATCGTCGGAGTTGTCACAAATGATCTCCTCGATATCACTGTCACTGCTAGAAGACTCAAAAGAATTTCTGCAATCAACTTCCACAGACTTGTTTTCACTAATGACAAGTTCATTAGACAAGCTAAATGAAGTATGCTCAAAATGCTCAGTAACTATTATAGTTTCAACAATCGGCAATGATTCACTCGTCGAAAATGTATTTAATTGTTGCGACACCTGCTCATTGCAATTTCAAATGCTTGTTGAGGTTCCTCAGACGCTTTCTGCAGGCCTTCCCTCAGCTTGCCACATTCAACATCAAAATCACTAGGTAGCCCCCAGGTATCGACGATAAATCTGTCACAGAAATTTCTTGCGACTAATCTGGTGCCAACTTAGCTTTCACTTGCTTCCTGCGTCTGTTGAGTTTGCTGTACCACTTGCAGATTCTATACCTGCGGTACTACCTACTGTAACTACAACTGTTGCAACACCTACATAATCTGTTGCTGTGCCAACGTCTGCAAATTTTGTTGCTGGGACACTACCAAATACTGCACCAGAAACACATGATGATACTGTGTCGGCAGCGGCGCTTGCTGATACTGTGCTGGTAACATTTGCTGATAATGCATCAACGACCCCTTATGTTGCTGTGTCGACGATTCTGCTTGTTGATATTGCACCGACAACCCTTGTTACTACGTCGGCGATAAAACTTGCTGATATTATGGCGAAAGAACCTGTTGTTACAACGACTACATCTAAACTTGCTGATGTTGCTGCGACAAAACATGCTGTTGCAGCGCCTGCATCTGAACTTGCTGATATTGCAACGACAGAACCTGCTATTTTGTAGCGCATGCCTCTGAACCTGCTGATATTGTGGTGTTAGAACCTGCTGTTGCAGCACCTGCGTCTGAACCTGCTAATATTGCAGCAACAGAACCTTCTATTCCTGTGCCGATATTCGTTGCACCATGTTTTCACCAACTGGCATGCTGTAAAAATCATTTGTGGCTATTGGAATACCAACAGCAGCTAACCCCCCGAATCTTGAGGGATATTGCGCCACAAACATATTATGCCAACCGTCGATGTTACAAAACTGATGATTCGTGCCACATTGATCATAAGATTGAGAAAAGCGGCCATCGAAAGTATCCTGCCATCTAACATTATTTTCAATCATAAAAGAATTATGCCCCACATGTGAAACTACGGGCTGTTGAGATATATGCCCACCAAGTGGTGGCGAACTATAAGACTATAAAGATTGGGGATTATCAGACAATCTATTATATGGAGAAGAAGTATAGATCGGGTCCCTAGGGCTACTAAGACCATACATATGACTATTAGAATAGTCCATCATAAGAAAGAAAAATAGAGATTTTTTTTATAATTTTTTTTATAAGAAAGACCACCACGATCTAAGAATCAAATTAAAGCTTGTCCCATTGGGCGTGCCAAATTTTATGTTTGAGCAAAAATTGTCACTCGGATCGTGGAAAGGGAGAAGAAAACTATCCAAATACAAAAGCAAATCAGATGATTGTGGATGTGTTTGAAAACCGGCCTCGAACCTAAAATCGATGATTTAGAGTTAACTTCGGTTTAGTAATAATAAAAAAAACTATAGAGAAGAAACGAGATAAGCCAAAGTGATGGCCTTCGGTTGATTAAATTGGGGAAAAAAAGAGATATATAGTGCTGACAAGCTAGATAATCATGTAGATGACACACTATTACAAGGAATCGAATTCAGTGAACTACGATGAACGATAACTTATTTCTATGAAGAAAAACAGGTCAAAAACTATTTAATCTACGCTAAACTAGAAAAATATGATAAAATACATGAAAGTAAAAGCGAAAGAAAATGATAAATGGCTGACGATGATGAGTTGAGATTGTGTGTCTTTGTCTGGCGCGCGGCTGCTTAAATAGAAGGAAGGGTTCGGTTGATGCTGCTTCTCGACTTGGACCGAAAGAAACTCCGAACTAGTAGGATTTGATCACATAAGCCTGAATCCTATTAGAAGTTGAAAACCTTAGCTTGTAAATAACGAATTGATTACTTAATCAACTAGGCAGCACGTGGGAATCCTTTTTCCATACAAAGCAAACTAACCAATTGGATGGGATTCTTTAATTAACCAAACCAAAATGCAACCAAAGTATTTGATCAATAAACCAGTGCCTATTATCTTGTTGCGTCAAGCTTTCATGAAAAGTTTCCAATTCAATCCCAATCCGAGTGTGCATAGAATTAGCTCCAAATATTATCTGAAAATTGTCGGAAGCAAGCCTAACCGCATAACAATTGTCAATCCTTCTTTGATTCAAATGCCAATACGAGGGAAACTCCACCTCTTTGGTTGACGGTCAAACCGACCAGTCGAAGAAACTCAAATTTATTTTGGGGTTACAGAATCTAATCATTAAAATCTTCAATCGCATCCCTATCTTGTAAGGAGTTCCCTGAGTACTCCAAATTCCTGATTACATTAAAATAACCCCAGTCATCCATGGTTCATCTTGATGATGATTACACAACTCACTTAATCCATCCATAAATTCTACCATTCTTGACGCATAGACTTTGCATAAACTGTCGTTATTAATACCTTTTAAAAAGTTTTTGAGCTTTCCACCTCTAAGTGTAAAAATCGCTCCTCATTGTAATTAATATAATTGCATATTCCCTGGTACAAAGCACCCAAATTTTTTTGTAACGAAAGAAAAGACTTGATTGAATTGTAATTTTCTTTTTAAATCCTCTAATTTTACCACCGGTAGCATTTGGCTCAAGTAATATAACGAATAAAATTGATGACCTCATTGAAACCAAGTTTTTGAGTCTTGTATGCCAAGCTTTATACCCAATACCTCTTAAATTCCATATGAGCTGATTATTCATTAGAAGACAAAAAACCGGGATCACCTTAGTCTCGTCAAGCAACGAGTTATTATTCCACCTCTTCTTATTAGAATCTTTGATCATTTGGGTCTTCCTGGTATATCTTGTTCCCTTTCAAAATTATATTTATCTCCCACTGCATTGCCATCTTTAGCAAAAGTTCCCAAAAGTTTTTTCGGTGTTGTTTTTCTTGTTGCCTTTGGAAATAAGATATACCCCCCATTGCCTTTCCATATTTTCTACATACTCCCTCGTCCCAATTTAATAAGCTGCCTTTCTATTTTAGGGCGTCCCATAAAATAGGCTGGTTTCCTTATATAGTAATTATTTTTCCAATGAAATTCCTAACTTACCCTTAACTCAACTAACCACCTAAGAATTATTGATTGTATTGGAACTAGTGAAAAGACTTAAAAGTTATTTTTTCAAAGAGTTGAGATGAGATGTTTTGAATTTGAAATTAAAGACTCATGTTGGTTTAACAACTTTCAAGAACAAATTAAAGTATTGGTTAAGGGTATTTTAGGAAGATTAACATTATAGAATTAAAATTTAGAAACATTTAGCAAAACAAGAATCTAGCATGATAAATGTTTTGAGTTTAAAGGAAAAAATAAATGAAAAAGTTACGTAAATACCTGTTTAATTACAAAAAAATGCAACGAGCAAAGAAATTTGTTTGAACAAAAAAAAGTAAATTAATAAAAAAATAAATGGAATAACAATGTAAGTTTGAGGTTTTTAGTAAATTAAAAATGGGCACCCCAAAAAATTAAAGTAGAAAAATAGTAGGAAATAATTATTGATATTTTTGTCTTTGTAAAAAAGTTGACTAAAGTTTAATGATTTTTTGTTATAATACTAAATTTTTCAGTGCTAGATAATTATTATTAAAAAGTAGGGATTTCAATATTTGTAGGAAAATCTAGGGTGAACCTGACGGGAGTACCCCAATTTTATAAATATCCTACTATATTAGAAATAAAAACCCCCTTTCAAACACCTTCTATGATTGCCGCGTGACATGAACAAAGTACTAAATTGCCTTTTTGTCTAACCATAACTAAATTACTAAATCCCCCTTTGCACTTTACGTGACACGTTTTTTTTTTTAAATTTTTTCTTTATGTTTCATTCAATTAAAGTGATTTTCTTTTCTTAATTATGGAGTCTAAATTGAATTGATCAATTAGGTATTTCTTACAAAATGTCAATTTTGTTTTAAGCTTATACCCTTCGGATGAAACTTATTACAAAGCTATTAAAAATCTCCAAAACTAAGTATTGATTTGGCACGACCAATGGAAAACATCAATAAATCATCTTACTAATATTTAAACTTATTAGGATACTTTTATATTTTGTCTAATATTTACTTCAACACATATATTCGATTAAGTCTATTTGTATTTAATAAGTAACACTTATAAAATATTTCTAAAACATGCATGGCGAAATACAATTTTTGTTTTTGTTAAATACAAATATTTCTATGATCACACTTATAAAACATTTCTACATCCTTTAAACATTTCCAAAATATATCACTCCAAATACATTTTTTTTTAAATATAAATATTTCTAAGATCTATAGATAGATTGGGCCAGGGTCGCACATTATGCGACCAGACATCACTAGTAATAATAGAAAAGAACAAAAGACAATGCTTAAAACTTATCTAAAGACAAGAAGAACGTCTAACAAGATTTTCTATTAAATCTAATGACGATTTTGTTGCAAACTTTAGCTAAGAACTGTTTTACAAAAGATTAAGTATGAATCTTATGAAAGTTCAATTAGGAATTAAAGCATAAAACTATTAGCTAGCTAAGAGACTGTCACACAAAGATTATCTAATAACTCCTGATAGCTTTATAAAATTATCTAAGACTCTGGTGTACAAAGATCAACAAATATCCCATGGCAACTCAAGAAAATTCTAATCTATTTCCTTATCTAATTTGAGTATACGGAAAAGAACGTTGATCCAAGTCTCGAATTAAGAGGAAGTTCATGAGAGCCATCAAAATCAATGAGTTACAACTGGAGGCCTGTTTTGAGAGCCCATAAGCCAACGCATTCACTTCTCTGTAAATGAGATGAATGGAAAAAGTTTTACTTTTTCAAATGATTTGAATTTCACTGAGTGCTGCATGATATCTCCATGAAAGTTTTTTTACCTTTGCATAACATCTGAACTACAACCTTGCTGTCTATTCGAAATTTAACTCTATTAAGGCCTTGTTCAGAACACCATTGTAAACCATGAAGTATTCCTTGTATTTCAGCTTCAAGACTGAAGGTGATGCCAATATGCTTGCATTCAGCTCCTTGTTCTACTGTAACCACATGATCCCGTCCAGCTACTCCAGGAATTCCATGGGTCGATCCATCTGTATTTAAGTTATGGAATCAATTGTTAGATTTTAGCATAATATATGTTAATTTACTAATTTTTGTCCTTACGAAAAACTAATTGAATAAAAAAGCAATGGAATTGAAAATTGACAATTAATTTCTTAACTTGGTGAAGAATATGCCAAATTTTGGAGGGCAGAAGTGAGCTCTGTCCTTGAAAAAAATACTTTTTATTTTTTATGATAACAGAAGATTAATTTTGGGCTAGCCACTTGACATGATTTAAATTAAGCAGAAGGCCACGATGAGAGCTATTTCTTGATTGGTTTTATTTTTATTTTTATTTTTTGTTTTGGCAAGATTGGTTGATTATAAAAGGTAGGAACCAATCTTCAATCAAAGCCTCGACCCCCACATCCTGTATGGAAGACAAAAAATCTCCCGGAGAAAGCAACTGAGAAGAATACAAAACAACAAACGGAGGGCTCTTCATCAGGGCTGACTGCCAAGGAAAAGAATGATGTTCCAACCGATATTGGAAGTTTAAGCCTTTAGAGCATCTCCAACCAAGATACTAAAATACTAAATTTGGTGTTTTGATGTAAAGTTTTCACTCTAACGAACACACTAAATCACTACAGTATTTTAGTGCGAAGAATAGTGTTACACTAAAATTGGTGTAAATTGTCCATTACATTATTTTTAGTGCACTATCTTTTTCCTTAGATCTAAATATATATTTGCTATGCAATTAAACTTGTAAAATAAATTATTTAATAAAAATTATATCATATTAAATATTTTGTTGAGATCTTCAAAATAAGACCCATATTGAATATAAAATTTGTTTTTTAAAAAATATTTTTTAGTTATTATTAAAATTGAATATGAAAAAGAAGTAAAAAAATTTGATACTTCTACAACCAAAAAAAAAAGCGATTATAAGGAACAAATTTCACAAAATTATCACCAAATTATATGATTTTAGTTAACTACAACAATAAAATACATTTTAGTGTGTCAAGGTTGGAGTGTAAAGAATTTTGATGTAAAAAGATGCATGGAATATTCTATTTATACACTAAATTGGGTGTACATTATAGTGCAATGGTTGAACATGCTCTTAGTCCAACAAGATAAGCGACTCCTCTCCAAAGAACGTTTTAAGTGCTATGTTAGAGAAGAGCTCGCAGGAGGAAAATGTGACAAAAACATGGGAGGATGAAGGAATGGCCAATAATCAAGAGGATGCGGAAAGGCAACTTATCGCATATACGAAGCCTTTGATTACAATTCCTCCGATAAACTTATTGTCTCGATTTGATGCCCTAGCTAATCTATCAGAGGAGCAACTTGATGATAAAGAAGAAGAACTTGTACATTCAAAAGGAACTTTGACTGAGGAAGTGGAAAGCGAGTCTGAAACAGAATTGGTTCTTGACGACGCACGAAAAGAGCTGCATTGCAACTATCTACTCGGTGAAGATGCGACAAAAGATAGTGGAGACATTGGAATGAATGAATCAGCTGTTGAAGATATGCGACTTGTTGTGTCTGATGGTGAAGGAAAAAGGAAAAAGAGGGGAAGGCCACGGGGTTCAAAAACAGGAGTAAAAATTCAGGATACAGAGACTCGTCGATCGACGAGATTGCAAGGTGATTCTCCACAAAAAAATTCTCAATGAGTAACATCTTCCTCTGGAACGTTAGACGTGTAGGTAATATATAAGGCATCAATCAGACTAAAAAATCTAGTTGGAATGCATTCTATTTCAATAGTTATTCTACAAGAGCTTATGCAATCGATTTTAAAGCTTGAAGAATTGCGAAAGAAACTACATTTGGCATCAGCCTTTTCTTCTGTCACAGGGAAAATATGGCTACTTGCTTCCAAAGAATGGATAATAAAAGATATGGGAGGCATGGAACAAGTTCTGCACTTGAGGGTAGAACATTTAACTTCTTCTCAGAATTTCTTATTGTCAGCGGTCAACGCGAAATCAACCAGGCAAGAGAGACGAGATCTCTGGTCAGAGTTAATGGATTTTCAGCAGCGGAATAACAAGGATCCTTGTGTCACGGGCTTACTTTTTCAAAGTAACGGCCGTGCGGCACTAGCACGAAACAACTAACGATCAAGTGCTAGCTCAGCCTTAAGACCCCCAAAGCGTGCAAGGCTAGGCAATACTTTAAAGAACGGAGGCAAAGAAAAACTTAAGAAAGGTTGAAAGTGAAAGAATGATGAAGGCACAAGAGAGCTTAAGGAATGCTTGAGAACTCTACTCAAAGCTTTGATGGATTACAAATGAAGGGGGCATGGGGTATTTATAGGCAAACCCCAAGTCCTAAAGAATTCTAGAGAATTCTATGTACATAATAAAATAATGGAATTCTAGAGAATTCCTACAATAAAATATTCTAAGTTCAAAATATCTACAAGTCTCTAGAATCTTCCACACGGTTCTAGCAAACTCGGGTAGCTTCTACACGGTTCCACCCGTTTCTAGAGAGTTCCGGGCCTCTCTAGAAAATTCCAGAGTCTTCAAGATTTGACCGGAGAATTCCACAAGGCTCTAGACCGTTCAGTCCCATGTCCGTCTACGAAAACCACCTGAATTCGTGGTGAAGAAAAACTGTCCGTGACATCCTCCCCCACCAAAATGGTGCATCGCCCCGATGCACCTAAGTCTCGAAGGCAATGTTGATAGGAACGGGTGCACGATTCTCCTCAAAGTCCTCGATCAATTTGGTGAATTGCCAAAGCTTTTCGATTGGCTCCCAACTCGTCTCACTCATTGGCAAATTCTTCCATTTCACCAAGTATTCTTTAGTTGCTGCCCCGCTCTTGCCCCGAATGATCCTCTTAGAAAGGATCTCCTCTGCGGTCCGTTCCTCATGCTCGCGTACGCCAGCTGGTGCCCTTGAGGAAACGTTCCATTCTTCGTCCTCTGGGTCCTTGCGGTATGGCTTAAGTAGGCTCACATGAAAGACTGGATGAAGCCTTGAAAAGGCCTCGGGTAGCTCCAGCTTGTAAGCAACCGAACCCACTTTCTTAAGAATGATGAAAGGACCCTCGTATCTGCGCATGAGACCCTTGTGTAGACCACGGCTCCGTCCATGCTCATAAAGCTTCACCAAGACTTGGTCGCCTTCTTCAAACTCGCGACGGGTCCGTTTCTTATCCGCCCATTTCTTCATGCGTGCGGCCGACTTCTCCAAGTAGAGTTTTGCCTCGTCGGACCGTTCTTGCCAATCTTTGGCAAACTTGTATGCGGTTGGGCTATTGCCCTTATAGCCCCCAAGAATGTCCTTAGGCGTAGTCGGTTGGAAACCAAGGACAATCTCAAACGGGCTTTTGCCCGTGCTCTCACTCCGCATCAAGTTATAGGAAAATTGGGCAACGTCTAGCAAACGTACCCAATCTTTCTGGTTGGCTGCCACATAGTGCCTGAGGTACACCTCCAAGAGGCCGTTGATGCGCTCCGTCTGCCCATCTGTTTGCGGGTGCAAAGATGTAGACATCTTGAGCTCCGTCCCAAGCAAACGAAAGAGTTCTTGCCAAAAACGGCTGGTGAACCTTGAGTCCCTGTCGCTTATGATCGATGTAGGCAGCCCCCAATACTTCACCACATGCCTAAGAAAGAGTTTGGCCGTTATCTCTGCGGTGCACTCTTTTGGGGCGGGTATGAAGACCCCATACTTAGACAAACGGTCCACCACAACAAGTATGTTGGTGCAACCCTCGGAAGCGGGCAGGCTCACGATGAAATCCATCGAAACGCTGTCCCACGGGCGTTCCGGAATAGGCAAGGGTGATAACAAGCCATGCGGGTGGTCTTGCTCGGTCTTGTCTTGTTGGCAAACTAGACAAGTCCTTACATATGTCTCCACATCTTCCCGCATGCGAGGCCAATAGAACCGTTCATGGAATAAGGCAAGTGTGCGATGCGTACCTGGGTGACCCGCATAACGGCTATCATGGCAATCCCTTAGAATCTCCCTTCTAAGTCCATCCCATGCGGGCACGTACAAACGGTTCCCTTTGGCATAACGTATCCCATCCTCAAGCCAGAACCGTGTTGTTTTGCCTTCCTTCATGAGCTCCATGAACCTTTGGGCTTGACGGTCGTGCTCAAGACCCTTCTTGATGCGATCAACCAGCATCCCCTCGGGTATGCTAACGATTGGAGCAAGACACGCCTTTCGGCTTAGGGCGTCGGCCACGTGGTTAGTCTTCCCCGGGCTATACTCAAGCTCGTATTTAAACTCGGCCAAGAAGTCCAACCAACGTGCTTGCTTGTTTCAAAGCTTAGGTTGGCTTTGATGGTAGCTCACTACCCGATTGTCCGTCTTGATCTTGAACGGTGTGGCGGCCTTTAGGTAGTGCTCCCAAACTCTAAGGCAGTGAACTATAGCCAACATCTCCTTCTCGTTCGTCGGCCACCTTCTCTCGGTCTCGTTCAACTTGCGACTTTCAAAGGCGATCGGGTGACCATCTTGCATAAGAACGCCCCCAATGGCGAAGTCCGAAGCATCCGCGCACACCTCGAACGGTTTCTCAAAATCAGGGAGAGCTAGGACTGGCTCTCGAGTGACGGCGTCCTTTAAAGCCTCGAACGCTGTTTGGGGTTTTGGTGTCCAACACCAAGCTTGCCCCTTTTTCAAGAGATCCGTTAGTGGAGCGGCTATGGCGGAGTGCCCTTCAATAAACCGCCGATAGTAATTAACAAGCCCCAAGAACGATCTCAGCTCCGTTGGCTTCGTGGGTGCCTCCCACTCCACGATAGCTTTGATTTTGGCCGGATCCATGCGGATTTTGCCCCCACCAATGATGTGTCCCAAGAACGACACCTCCTCAAGGCCGAAGGAACACTTCTCCCTTTTAACATAGAGCTGGTTTTTTCTAAGGACTTGAAAAACGGCTCTAAGATGCTCCACATGCTCCTTCATTGTGTTACTATAGATAACGATGTCGTCCAAGTATACTACAACGAACTTATCGATGAAATCCGCTAGCACATGTTGCATCAGAGTGCAAAACGTGGCCGGGGCGTTAGTTAAACCGAACGGCATAACAAGAAACTCATAAGAGCCATACCTCGTCACCATGGCCGTTTTCGGTTCATCACCGGGTACTATGCGTACTTGGTAGTATCCCTTCCGCAAGTCTAACTTGGAAAAGATCCGTGCCCGTTGCAGCCGGTCGAACAAGTCCGCTATAAGTGGGATAGGGTACTTGTTCTTTACGGTTAGCTTGTTTAACGCCCGATAGTCGATGCACAAACGTAGCGTCCCATCTTTCTTGCGTTGGAACAAGGCCGGCGAACCCCACGGACTTTTAGACGGCCTTGCATGACCCGATTCAAGTAGCTCCTTGATTTGCACCTTGAGCTCCTCTAGCTCGCTAGGGGACATACGATAAGGCACCTTGGCTATCGGTTTCGCCCCGTCCACCAACTCGATGGCATGATCAACCTCCCTCCTTGGTGGAAGACCTTTGGGCAAATCGTCAGGCATCACATCCTTGAACTCAACAAGGACTCGCTCTATGGGAGGCGGGATTCGTTCCTCCTTTGCCGGCTCCTCTGTGCATGGTTCCTCCTCAAACACCATGGCGGCAAAGGTGTGTTCACCCCGTTTTAGCCCCTTGTTCAGCTGGGAAGGGCTAATCTCATTCTCCCGTCTAAACTTTACCACACAAGGCTTCTCGCCTTGGAGGATTACCATCGTGTCGTTGCTAGGCATGATGATTGGCTTAACCTGGTCTAAAAACTCCATGCCAAACACAAGACCGTAATCATCCATAGGGGCGATGGAGAAATTAGCCGTACCTGACCAGTTGCCGATTTTAAGAGGCACATCCCTGGCTTCGCCTACAAGACCCATCCATTCGCCGTTCACGCCCTTGAAACGGCCTTTGCTAGGTGTCCACTTGACGCCAAGCGAACTGGTTACCTCTTCCGTGAGATAACTCGTGTCGGCCCCCGTGTCTAGCATGCCCCATCTAGACCCGTTTGCGAACAATGCCTCCATGTAAAGACGGCCTTGACGTGTCTCGGCCTTGGCATGCATGGCGTCTAGCCGTTTCATGCAAGCGACCCGTTTCTCCTCTTCTTGGCACAAACCTTGTGCCAATGCTGCCAACTTCGAACGAGACGGGCAATCACGTGCCATGTGCGCTCCCCCGCACAAGAAGCACCCTTGAAACTTTTTTGGCTTGTCCCCCTTGGTCTCCTTGCTCGAAGACGGCTTTGTAGAGTCGGCTGCCGGTTTTGCGGGTGTGGAAGACTTCCCTTTGTCTCCCCCACCTTTGCCTTGGAACGGCTTCTTGCCCTTGTCCTTGGAGCTATCCTTCTTTTGGAACTCAACGAGCGACTCGGCCACCTTTAACTCCCGATCGATGTCCTGGACTTCTCTCCGTTGTAGCTCAAGTTTGGCCCAACGGTTGAGACCGTCCATGAAAGTAAAGAACGCCTCCTTGGGCGAGAGATCCGGAATTTCAAGCATCAAGTCCGAAAATTCCTTAACGTATTCCCGGATTTGGCCTTCCCTATGGTGCAGACGGCGAAGCTTAGCCCGGGCTTCGTCTTCCGCATCCACGGGTAGGAAATACTTTCTAAACTCTTCCTTAAAACCGTCCCACGTGGTGAAGACCGGGTCTCCGTCCCCCACGGGTTTCATCATACGTTTCCACCATGATAAGGCACTATCTTTAAGATAAAGAGAGGCTTGGAAGAGTCTTACCGAGTCGTCCATGATATTCATAGCCCCAAAGTACCGTTCCATACTGTAGAGAAAGTTCTCTACGTCCCTCAAGCGACGGCTGCCCTTGTATTCGTCCGGCTTGGGCGCTTCAAGCCTTGGAACCATCCCCACGGCTCCGGTTGTCCCTTGCACGGCCACGGCGTCAAGCCGTGCTTTAAGACGAGCCGATTCTGCCCGAGAAGTCTCCAGCTCCCCCATAAGCCGGTTGACGTCGTCTTGGAGGGCGGCAACACGAGCAAGGCTTTCCTCCTTCGACTTGTTGCAACGTTCCACCATTTCGTTGAGCGTCCCTAGCATGTCGTCCTTCATTTGCTGCATGACCTCTTGCAATTCCCCTGCGAATCGCTCCATGCGAGCTTCGACGACCCCCGCTACCACCTCAGGGTGCTCGTCCCAACGATCTTGGTGGTCGGCCACAGCAAGCTCTAGCTTGGCAAGCCGTTTCTCGAATTCCACCATCGGCTCTCTAACGACCGACTTCTCCTTGTGGCTTCCTTTGCGGGTGGTCCTCCCCACCTCGCGGGAAACGCGATCCCCCTCAAGCTCCGACCCTTGAACAACCTCCGAAGGATTGGACATAGCTTATGCACGAAAGAAAACTAGCAAACGGAAGCGTAGACGATGTAGCACACCAAGTATCGAGCCGAGGCTCTGATACCAACTGTCACGGGCTTACTTTTTCAAAGTAACGGCCGTGCGGCACTAGCACAAAACAACTAACGATCAAGTGCTAGCTCAGCCTTAAGACCCCCAAAGCGTGCAAAGCTAGGCAATACTTTAAAGAACGGAGGCAAAGAAAAACTTAAGAAAGGTTGAAAGTGAAAGAATGATGAAGGCACAAGAGAGCTTAAGGAATGCTTGAGAACTCTACTCAAAGCTTTGATGGATTACAAATGAAGGGGGCATGGGGTATTTATAGGCAAACCCCAAGTCCTAAAGAATTCTAGAGAATTCTATGTACATAATAAAATAATGGAATTCTAGAGAATTCCTACCATAAAATATTCTAAGTTCAAAATATCTACAAGTCTCTAGAATTTTCCACACGGTTCTAGCAAACTCGGGTAGCTTCCACACGGTTCCACCCGTTTCTAGAGAGTTCCGGGCCTCTCTAGAAAATTCCAGAGTCTTCAAGATTTGACCGGAGAATTCCACAAGGCTCTAGACCGTTCCGTCCCATGTCCGTCTACGAAAACCACCTGAATTCGTGGTGAAGAAAAACTGTCCGTGACACTTGGGTGGTTGGAGGAGACTACAACGTCATTCGGAACTTGGAGGAATATGAGGGATTCTTGCATCCGGATACAGGCGCTATAGATGATTTTAATGATTGGATCACAGACTTCAATCTTATTGATTTGGCACCTATTGGAAACTTGTACACTTGGAAAGGAATGCGACAACACGGACGAGTTTTGAAAAGGCTAGACAGAATGCTCTTTAATCAAGAGTGGTTATCACTTTATCCGGTTGCTTCGGTTCATCATTTAAATCGGACGACTTCTGATCATTCTCCATTATTGTTGCAATACAAGTTGGCGAGTCCATCCATATCCATTACCGAGACTACATCGTCCCATCTACTGTAGAGAGAGTCTAACCGGGACTCTTAGGACGGTTTAGGTTCCCGAAACCTAATAGGATTCAGGGATTGTCCAGGTATTCTCATACCTATAAATAGGGTAGCTCACACCACAATACAGGTACGCAATCTATAACTTAACAGACCATATACCCAAACCTTCCAGCAATCCTTTTATTGACTTAAGTATCGGAATGTCTACACTCGGGAGACCCCGAGGCCCTGTTTTGCAGGAAACCCTAGCCGGAGTTCCACCAAGCTCTGACGAGAAATCCTCTAGATCCATAGGGATGAGTTACCAACCCCAAAACCCTTGGCACCGAACCTAAACAGATCAACAGAACAATATTGTGAGTATCACAAAGATCATGGCCATGACACGGAGGATTGCCGAGAGCTTAAGAGGGAAATCGAGAATGGGGTCAAGTCTGGCAAGTTTCAGCAGTATGTACAAGGAGCCTCTCGGCAGAAGAATAACAGACCCCCGTCGCGAGATCACCCTAAAAGAAACTTCAGAGGCCCGCCACGCAGAGACGGCTGGGGAAACAGTTGGCAACCAAGAGCCAATGCCCAACAACAACCTTATCACGTTACTGAAGCTGCAACGCAGCCGCTCCAGCAACTCTCCCCAGCGAATCCAACGAAGCTAATCACTCACCAGGTAGGAGCTATTTACGGAGCTCCCCTCGAAGTCTTATCCACCACGGCCATGAGGAACTCATTGCGGACCGTCACCAAAACTCCTCGACAGGAACCCAGCCACAAGAGGTTCAAGGGGACGGAGGCCATCGTATTCATAGATAACGATGTCGTCCTGGACATCTGCCCTTACAGCGACGCTATGGTCATTGAGGCAATAATTGCGAATGTAAAAGTCATAAGGGTTTACGTGGATAATGGCAGCGCGATCGATATCATATACAGTGATTGCTTCAAGAAAATGAATATCAAGAACCCTTGCATCCGCCCAGCTACAATGCCCTTGATGGGATTCTCAGGCCATACTATTATCCCCATAGGAATAATTAGCCTCCCCATCTCAGTAGGGTCACATCCTAGAACGGTCACTTTAGAATCAGAAAGAAGACCGCATACCTTAACCCGGGATCTGCTGTGTCGGAGTGCTACTCAATTCGACAAACGTTCAACTCACCAGAGGCGGAAGATCCCGAGATCTCCAACCTTCCCTCGTTCAGCAGCAAGACGCGAGAGTTGATCTTGAGCGAGACTGATCCCATCGAAACCATTCAAATCGGTGTTTCTCTCTGAGACCCATTGCTAGCCAAGGTCAGTACCTTGCTACGCGAGTTCTGCGATATATTCGCCTGGTCTCCAGCGAACATGACAGGAGTCCCTCGAGAAATTATGGAACATAAGCTAAATGTCGACCCAAATGTCAAACCAGTGCAGAAGAAAAAAAGAGTATTTGCTCGCGAACGTAATGATGTCATCAATGAAAAAACAATGAAGCTAATCCGTGCCAACATACTCTGAGAAGTTCTATGGCCTACTTGGTTAGCCAACCCGGTTTTGGTGTGAAAACTCGATAACTCTTGGCGTATGTGCCAAGACTACACCGACCTTAACAAAGATTGCCCCAAGGACTGCTACCCTCTACCAGTCATAGATCAGATGGTAGAAGGTATTGCCGGATACAGAGTCCTCAGTTTCCTCGACGCATACAAGGGATATCATCAAATCCTCATGGCACAGGAAGATGCAGAGAAGACGGCTTACATCACCAAGATGGGGGTGTATTGCTACGACAAGATGCCCTTTGGACTGAAAAATGCAGGAGCCATGTACCAGTGTCTCATGAACAGAACCTTTCATGACCAAATCGGCCACAACATCAAGATTTACGTAGACGACATGGTGATAAAGACAAATAAGGACGAGCAAGTAGCTGCAAATATGCGCGAGATTTTCACAATCTTACGCAAAATTAACATGAAGCTGAATCCTAAAAAATGCAACTTCTATGTAGGGTCAGGAAAATTTCTGGGATACCAAGTCTCCAAGGATGGAATAAGTGTTGATCCAGCCAAAGTCGAGGCTATCTTAGCCATGGAAGCACCAAAAACCGTCAAAGAAGTTCAAAAACTCATAGGCTCCTTGGCAGCCTTGAACAGGTTTCTGTCCCGAGCCACGGAGAGAAGCATTCCATTCTTCCATACCCTCTGCAAAGGCAGAAAATTCGAGTGGAATGAAGAATGCCAGAATGCCTTCCAGGACCTGAAGGAGCACCTCAAGCAGTTGCCCACATTAGCTAAGCCAGGGGAAACACTATATTTTTACCTGGCAGCTCAGGAGAAAGCCATCTCGGCCGTGCTCGTGCAGCGCAAAGATAAAAGAGAAATCCCCGTCTATTTCGTTAGAAAGCCTTGCAGGGAGCGGAAACCCGCTATACACCCATGGAAAGGCTCATACTTAGCCTAGTCTTGGCCGCCCGACGTCTGCGCCCATACTTCCAAGCACACCCCATCATGGTTCTAACGGAACAACCAATACAGCAAGTCCTACTCAAGCCAGAGGCCTCCGGCAGGATGATGAAATGGGTAGTCGAATTGGGCGAACACCATATTGAATACAAACCTCGATCAGCAATCAAAGGACAGGCCTTTGCAGATTTCCTAGTAGAGATGCCTCGAGCCATCGATGTCAAGGTTTCAAGATGATCCATCTACTCGTGTCAACATCAACCCCCCGAGCTTGGTCCCTATATGTCGACGACTCTTGCTGTGATGAAGGGAGAGGAGCCGGTATCATATTATCCAAACCTCCAGCTGACCCGACATCGAAAGCATGAGAGAATACGATGCAGAATATACACATGCATTAAGGTTCGGGTTCTCAGTCACTAACAATGTAGCAGAGTACGAGGCACTGATAATAGGACTGAATATGGCACTAAAGCTCGGTGTCCGCAAAATCCAAGTTTTTAGTGATTCTCAGATAGTGGTGAAACAAATATTGGGAGAATACACAACAAACGACGAGCAACTCAAGCGCTATCTCGAGAAAGTCCTCGACATCAAGGACAAGTTCAAAGAATGCACTGTGTGCCACATAGTCCGCTCAAAAAATAAAAGGGCGTCATTAGCAAGTTGGCCTCCTCGAACTTTGCACACCTTAGCCACAAGGTATGGGTCGAGATTCTCCCCAATCCTAGCATCCAGGAAACCCCCGTAATGGCCATCGTCGAGGACAGCAGTACTTGGATGACCCCGTTTATCCAATACCTTACGGATGGGACGTTGCCAAGCGGAAAAGCAGAGGCCAGAGCTCTCCGATTGAAGGCGGTCAAATACACATTATGAGACGGTGTCCTGTATAAGCATGGCTACCTGCTACCCATGCTAAGATGCATTGGCCCAAAACAGGTAGCTTATGTGCTCGAAGAAATACACGAGGGATCGTGCGGAGCCCATATGGGGGCAAGGGCACTCGCCAAGAAAGTCTTGCGGGTAGGCTATTTCTGGCCTACAGCTTTCAAGGACGCCTACCAGTGGGTACAGAAATGTGAAAAGTGTCAAAGCTTCTCTCCCATCACCCGACAACCATAGCACGAGATGGTCACCATCCAAAGCCCTTGGCCATTCTACCAATGGGGCACTGACATCATCGGCCCCTTTTATCCGGAGGGGGTAGGAGGCGTAAGATGGGTCATCGTAGCAGTAGATTACTTTACTAAGTGGGTAGAAGCTAAACACTTGGCCTCGATAATAGGGAGGAAAGTTTTGGATTTTTTCTGGCAACACATTGTATGCCGTTTTGGAATCCCAAGGGTCATCGTCTCCGATAATGGGACCCAATTCGAGAGTAATCCTTTCAGGACATGTTACAACGAAATGCAAATCGAACGTCGCTTCTCAAGTGTGGCTCATCCCCAAGCTAACGGCCAAGCCGAATCCATCAATAGAACCATCTTAAATGGGATTAAAACCAGGTTGTATGATGCAAAGGGGGCATGGGCCGACGAGCTTCCTCACGTCCTATGGTCATACCGCACTACTGCTCACTCCTCGACAGACGAAACACCGTATAGCCTAGTTTATGGCATGGATGCCGTCCTCATGGTTGAAATAGGCTTGTCGAGACCTCGAACAATCAACTTTGTCGAGAGCACCAATGATGATGACATCTGGCTAAACCTTGACCTGCTCGAGGAACAACGGGATGCCGTCAGAATCCGAGAAGCGAAGTATAAAGAGATTCTGCGCAGACATTACAACAAGAAGGTGAAAGCCACGGATCTCGCTGTAGGCGATCTCGTGCTAAGGAAAAATGAGGCCAGCCGAGCAGAAACTCCTGGAAAACTCACAGCAAATTGGGAAGGGCCCTACAAGGTTATCCAGGCTTCCCCAGCAGGCAGCTACCAACAGGCCATGGTTGATAGTGGGACTATTCTCCCTCGGTGGAATATTCAAAATCTTCGTAGGTTCTATGTTTAAGTCTTTGCCTGTTATTCGGTTATTGTGTGTTTCATTTGCTTTATTTACCTCGTTAATTTTATCCTTTCGTATGTAATGCTAACCCGGGTCCTTGGGTAATTATTCAATAAAAGACATTACATCTTCCTTTCTTTAACAACATTGCATTCATGACTAGTCATTGAGATGGACTCCCTCGTCAGGGCCATCCTCGTTAAAGAGCTGTGTACTCAACATCCGGACATAAACTCGAGGAATTTCCCTCACACACACTGCTAAACGCAATATCAAATCAAGGAATTCGTACCTAATTCCCTTGATAGAGCCGTGTACTTTACATCCGGCCTAAAAAGCACTATATAAATTGATACTCGAGTAAAGTAAAAAATAATTCATTAACTCTCTCCACACCACTGTGCGAGCTTGCGGAAAGTATACATATTTTCCTACGCTATTACAAGGACCTCTCTGACAGGGTTGTCAGGGGAGGGATGAATAATCCCCTTATATCCATGCAGGCTAAGGAGGTTCACGCATTGATTCAGCTTATCCTTAAGGTCCACGATCTCCAGGTCCTGAGCGTGCACCCTCATCAACAGCTCTTCTCGAGAACTCCGAGTTCGAGGATCCATTGTTTCCTCCGGACGCTCAAAAGCCTCGAAGTCAATGTTGTTGTCCAGCAGTAGATTTTGCAGTTTGGCAATATAATCCGTAAGAAGCTCGATCACGCGAGCCTTCTCTTTCAGTATGTCCATGGCTGCAATAAAACGGTGAGTTCTGATCATAATCATGTGCTGGACTCGGGCTAGCACTTGATGCTTCTCGAGGAACAAGTGAGACACGATAATCTGCTGTCTTGCTCTCAGCCGAGCATTCTCCTTCTCCAAGGTAACCAACTCATCATGGATCTCGGCCTCGAAAGTCAAAGAATCACTGTAGTCTTTCAGACTTTGAGCTTCTCGACGCTGCATCTCCTCACGAAGTCCTTTAACCTCGTTTATCAGATACTGATTAACCTTTACATTATGCGTCCTCATTGCATCGAGAAGGTCATTCTCCAAGTTTGCCACTGTCTCGATGCTGTGCACATCGGCACGACTTCTCAAAATTCCGCTAGTCATGGAATATAGCGGGAACTCGCTTGATTGCTCATCCAACAGCACCATGAGGTGAACACGGTGGACAGACCAACTATCCTGTTTCACAAGAGGAGTGTAAGATGTTTACATCAAACCAAAAAAAGAAAAGAAGGGGAAGGGATGCTTGTATAAGTACGCAAAAAGAAGAAAAGCAGTGATCAGTTCATTACAAAAGAAAATGGTAGTTTAAATGGCCTAATAGCTATTACAAAGGGCAGGATTCATACAGCATCACTGCCTGGAGGGGGGTCCTTGGAAGGGTCCTGGGGGGCATCCTCGACAGTTCTCTGGAGTCAAGAATGGCCAGCATCAGCAACGTCCTCCTCAGTGGCTTCGTCGGCATCCTCGAGCTCGATACCCATGTACTCGTCTGGTACATTAGGTATGAGATCTTCCTCACTTGGACCCTTGACTAGGATAGCAGGAACGTCGCCATGGAACAAGGCAATGTCCGCCGGGGAACTCATTTTTGCCAGGGCACCAGACAGAGCTTCCCACAGAGGTAGCTGCTCGAGGCTCAACTTTGTTAAGACCTTCACCATGCTTCGTGCATGGTTTTCTTTGGGTCCTTTATCAGGAGCTGCTTGAACCATTTGGCTTTGATCGGCCTGTCCTGGTCGAGCCTCCTCAAACCTGCTATGCCAACCCGGTGCGCTCCGTACTTGGTGGCAACCAAGTTCATCTCCTCGAGTGCCGCAACCATCCCTCCTGTGGACAGCATCTTATACATGAATGCAGTGCACCACTGGTGCAGTTCCTCTTTCGAGATGTGCAAGCTGGCAAAGGACTTTATCTTCTCATCCAGTTCATCGTACTTTGCTTGAACCAAGGCGATCTCAGCTTCCTTCACTTGGACCTGCCAGGCCTTTTCCTTGAGGGTCACCACCTCGAACAGAGCCTCATCTCTTTCAAATCGAGCCATGGCTAGGTCCTCTTGCAGTTTCCTCAGCTGCACCAAGTAGGCCATCGAAGCCACGCTTATCTACATCGGCAGTACACATTAGTAATATACTAGGGGCATATTGGTGTGCAATATACACTCATAACAGCTAAAACTACCTTACTAATCCCAGGATGTCAGCCTCGTTCAGCTGGACAGTGAACTCTTCGAGGACGGGACAGTGGATCGTCGGCGGATCGCTGAAAGTATACACTGCCACGGACGGCCCTCCCTCAAACAGTCGAGGGGTCAAGATTATTGTCTCCCCCTCGAGGGGGCCTTTGCCTTTATCTGCCACAGGGGGAACAACACTTGGCCCTATTTCCGGCGGGGGATTCTGAACAACCTCAGTAGCTGGGGGCACTGTCTCGTTCCTCAGTGGTGTGGTTCCTTTCGGGGGCGCGTCCGTTTTCACCTTCTTGGATTTCGCCCTATCACAACCTTCACGGTCCTCTTCTTCTTCTTCTTCTTTTGAGGCGCCGCTGTGACAGTAACGTCTTTATCTGAATTCACAATAGTAAAAGGATCTTCACCACCAAACAATCGAGAACCAGCGTTGCTTGACGACATGACCTGAAAACAGAGGGAAAAAGCAAATGATTAGTACCTTGGTTTTCTTCAACAGAGGTTTCGAGAAGAATTCGGGTTGAGGCCTCGACATTGGCAGTATTTTCTTCCTCGGCGTATGCAGGGGGCACATAATATTTTACGTCGTTCCATTTAACGACCTTGGAAAATTTCAAAATCTTCTCCACATCTGCCTCAAGCTCCTCGATATACTCTTCGTCCTCTTGAGTCCACTCATCCTTTATGGCCCCGAGACCCTCCGTCTCTCGAAGATTCCACGGCAGGCAATAGCTCTTGGATGCCCGTACAAACAAGAAATTCGGCTTCCATTCCGGAGAGCCGCCATACGCCTCGACCATCTTTTTCACGCCGGATCTAAGGCGCCTTTTCACAATATACCAGTCGTGGAAGGAGGTCGAGGCCACAACTACTTGGAAGAAATACCTCCACAGTATTAACCGGGGTCTTACTTCTACAAGTTGGCATACTATTGCAAACCCCAGCACAAAGGTTTTTAAATTTGGGGTAAAACGAGCAAGGGGAGTCCTAGAGTGTTGCACAATCTCCTCGAACAGGGGAAGAGGGGGAATCTAAGCCCTAGGTGCATGAATCGGTCATACATAGTAATTCTTCCCCCTGGAGGAGAGTTAGCCCTCTCGTTTCCTAACGGGGCCCTTGCCTCTAGGTTTGGAGGAAAGTCGTATTTTGATCTAAGGTTCTCTACCTTATCAACAGAATCTATGGTGGATGCAAAGTCATCAACGGTTTTTCCTTCCGAATCCCTAACCATGATTCTGGTACAAATCTACTCTGGCTACAGTCGAAAAAGACAAAAACTTTGAATGCAACCGAGGATTTAGATATGAAAACTTACTGTTAGAGGAGGACGTAACCACTCACCTTTCGAGTTGTAGCTTCCCAACGTTCTTCCTGAATCTTGACGGCAAATCCCCTGGAAATAGCGTCACTGGGGCAGTGTGTAGGTAGAGGCTTGAATATTCCGGTGATGCCTATTGGAGCGCTCGGACAGAGAGTAGAGTTTTGAATTTTTTGCGAAGAAGGAAAAATGATTAAGTGACAGGAGAATGGTAGAGCCTTCTCCTTAAAAATAAAATTTACTCTCCCATGTTTCCCTAATTACAGCCCACGATATGACAGTTAATGCGAATTTCAAGGAAGTAATGATGGTAAGGCCGCCGTCTGGGGAACGTACCCACTAATAATGCGCGGTTGAAATTTTGGGCGGGATTAGAAAACGGATCGCCTTCCCGGGTCAAGATCTAACCCGCTAGTCACCCTGGGGTTTCCAAGATCGAGAGCTATGCGTTCGCATCGAGGCTGTTCAACTTATTGCTCAATAATTAGCCGAACGAGAGTAGCCTGTCCACTCTCGAGTATGTCCTAGGTAACACTTACTTTGTGCCAAGCGTTGTTTATCTTTATGCTACTAACACTTGGCAGGGGCACTTGGCGAGTCCATATCCATTACCGAGACTGGATCGGCCCATCTACTGTAGAGAGAGTCCAACCGGGAATCTTAGGACGGTTTAGGTTCCCGAAACCTAATAGGATTCAGGGATTGTCCAGGTATTGTCATACTATTTATACCTATAAATAGGGTAGCTCACACCACAATACAGGTACGCAATCTATAGCTTAACAGACTACATACCCAAACCTTCCAGCAATCCTTTTATTGACTTAAGCATCGGAGTGTCTACCCTCAGGAGACCCCGAGACCCTGTTTTGCAAGAAATCCTAGCCGGAGTTCCACCGTTCGGGAACAATGCCAAGAATGTTTCGGTTTCAGACCATGTGGCTAAGAAGAGACCCTTTTCTTGAGGTTCTGAAAGAAAATTGGGAGCAGCCGATCGAACAACAAGGAATGTTGGGCTTTTCTTTGAAGTTGCGGAGGTAAAAAGCAAGGCTGAAAGAGTGAAATAGGTTTGAATTTGGTGATGTCTTCCAAAATCTTAAGGCGGCAGAAGAGGATGTTAAAAATAAGGAGCGACAATATGACCTTTCAAATGATGAAAATGATCGAATGGAGTTGCATAGGTCGCAAGCTCTCCTCCTCAACAGAATGCGTGAACAAGAGGACTTCATCCGACAAAATCCAAATTAAAGTGGCTTAAAGATGGTGATCTGAATACGTGTTTCTTCCATGCCTGTTTCGTTGAGAAAAAAGCGCGATTAGGGATACATAAGATTTGAAAATCTGATGATACTTGGACTCAAGTTAGGGCTGAGATTGAGCAAGAGGCGATCTCCTTCTTTCAGAATTTATTCAGGAAAGACGACTCTCACAATCATGATGAAGCTTGCGCCGAAATACTCCAACACATTCCAGCACTAGTGACGTTTGAAGATAATGACAAGTTGCTGAAAATGCTTACACTGGAGGATTACATGGTGCTGTGTTCAGTTTAGATCCCTCAAGTTCCCCTGGAGTTGATGGATTTGGGTGAGACTTCTATCAACATTGTTGGCACATTATAAATCAAGATCTTAAAGCAGCTTGTGAAGATGTTTTCTCTGGAACTCCAATATCGCGAGCGATTGGAATCAGCATAATGACTTTGATACCAAAAAAAGCGTCAGCCACAACGTTAGCTGATTTCAGACCGATTAGCATGTGTAACTTTGTCAATAAAGTGTTCAAAATGTTGCTAACGGAGCGATTGAAGTCACTACTTCATGGATTGATCTCGAAGAGCAGTCAGCTTTTGTCGAAGGCCAAGTCATTGTTGATAACATATTAATGACACAAGACTTGATCCAGTTTCTTGACAATCTTTCAAGAGGAGGCAGTTTACTAATAAAAGTTGACATGATGAAAGCATTTGATAGGGTCTCTTGGAGTTTCCTACAGAGAATTCTATGCAAGTTCGGGTTCCATGAGAAATTCATTTCACTAGTGATGACTGACCTTGAGCGCAGCTGATTTTCAATACTCCTCAATGGCGGTCTGGTTGGCTTCTTCCAAGCTACAAGGGGAATCAAACAAGGGGATCCCCTCTCCCCTTAATTTTTCATATTATTATCTGAAGCATTATCCCGGAACTTGAAAACCCTAACGGAGACAGGGAAACTTGCAAGCTATGGAGTTCCGGCTAGATCCATCATAGTTTCACATTTATGCTTCGCGGACGATTTGATTATTTTCCCAAAGGGATTGCAGAACTCAATGCAGCGTTTGAATTATTTCTTCAAGGATTATGAAGATGCAAGTGGCCAAAAGATGAACAAGCAGAAAAGTATCTTCATTACTTCTGAAAAGAGGGAAGCGCAAAAACTAGAAACAATAACTCAAACGCTGCAAGTCCCTCAAGGGAAGCTTCCCTTCAAATATATGGGGTGTAACCTATTCAAAGGCAGGAAAAAAGCTGAATTTTTTCACCATCTTTTGGAGGCTATGGATGCGAAATTAATGAATTGGAAAAATAAGTTGTTATCTTTAGGAGGAAGATTGGTTTTGCTCAAGCATGTATTGCTTGCTATACCGGTCCATACCATAGCAGCATTAGAGCCATCAAAATCAACTATTGAAGACATTGAAAGGAAATGTCAGAACTTCCTTTGGGGTGAAAATGACTATGGCTCTAGTCGACATTGGTGTTCATGGAGGAAGCTAACCCTATCTAGTGGAAGAAAATGGACTTGGATTACAGAAGTTGGATGACTTCATCAATGCCTTTTCAATGAAATTGTGGTGGAAGGTTCAACATAAGAAAGGTGTATGGGCTGCTTTTGTCTTGTCATTGTCCGAAATAGCAAAGGGAAGAACGAATTGTCGCCAGATTGAGAAAATTGAGCAAATGGCTAGATCGAGATGCAAGACCATTCTGGAAAATGGATCCTCCTCCTTTTGGTTTGCACCATGGCTGGGAACAAACCCTATTTGGAATGAATCTTCAATCCCGCCATTGAGTAACCTCACTGTTCATGAGTTTTTTGCTTAAAAAATTTTTTCTTGCGGGAATTCAGCAACACTTAAAATCAAGAAGTAAAGAATCACCTCCTCCAAATGGATATTCATTTCAGCGAGGCGGGGGATCAATTTGTGTGGATGCCGAATATTTCAGGGAGTTTTTCTATCTCATCCGCATATCATGAAATACGAGAAAAAAAGAAAAAGAAAAGCTACCTTTGATTTCTAATTTGTGGCATAAATGTATTCCTTTGAAAATTTCATTTTTTATGTGGAAGCTTTGTAATAAGCTACTCCCCGTTCCTGAGATCCTTCAAAAGTTAGGGTTTGCATCAAGACCACCTAGATGCTCATTTTGTTTATATGCAGAGGAAACCATAGATCATATTTTCTTTCATTGTAAGGAGGTTCAATTAATTTTGCTATTTTTTTTTGCCTAATTTAGGCATTGTTTTTCCCTGTAACGCTGGCTGGAGAAACGTATTGCATGCTTGGCAATTGGTTGGCAGCTACTCATCTGTAAAGAAAACCATAATTATGGTTCTACCAGTTTTTTGTCTTGTGGGAAATTTGGACAAATTGAAACAAAATGCTCTATGAAGGTATGAATTTTTCCTTTTCCAAAATTATTATAGATGTCAAAACTCACGTTTTCAACATGTTAAGTGTTCACAAGCTCAAGGCTCAAACCCTAGGAGAGCAAAAAGACATTGAAACCCTATTCCAATTCAAAGTAGAGTTGTCGCGAGCAAAAATAGCATTATCACTATGATGTCAACCACCGGACCCGGGTGAAACAATCCTCAATACAGATGGTTCGGCATTAGGGCACCCTGGAGCACCAAGCTGGGGGCATGTACTTAGAGGAGAGAAACGCAAGTTCATCAGAGCTGAAAGTAAATACATGGGTGTGGCAACAAGTTTTGATGCGGAGATTGCTGGCATACGCAATGGTCTTCGACATTGTAAGGAGAAAGGAATATCTAGGGTGATGCTGCAAACTGATAGCAAATCCATTGTCACCATCCTTCACCAGACAAAAAGTTTTCCATGGAACCATCAAGGATATCTCAAAGAGAATCAGAGACTGTTACTTCAATTGAACTCAAGAGTTATACATGTATATCGAGAAGTTAACAGTATGGCAGACGAGTTAGCAAAAAACGCTTCCAAAGGTTCTTCTGTGCAATATGCCACCAAAGCGGATCTCCCAACATCATTGCTCGGGAAATGGTTTCTGGATAAGTGTTCCTTCCCATACTTGAGAATTAGATAGGTTTTTATTCCTTTGTTTTAAAAGTAATCTAGATGGAGTTGTCAGGGGATTATTGTTTGATCTTTGTAAGACAAACTCCTGGTTTCTTTTATTGTTTAAAACAAGTGATCTGTTGTAGGATATTATAATATCTTTGTCAGACAGATCCTAGAAGTAATTGCACAAGAACCTCATGAGTTTTTAGTAAAACTTTGTGAGACGGTTCTTTCCGTTTGGGTAAGTCGTAAGGACTGCCTTATGTAATTCTTTCCTTTCAAATAATAAAATCGAGATCCTCCTGCCAGGTACTGCCCTGGATTTCCCTATGTTTTCATTATATATATATATATAGATACTAGGCTTTTCTCGTCGCACGTTGCGCGACCAGTGCATTTATTAATTTAATTACAATTTTTCTTTAAGATAATTTGTAATATACTATATTTGTTCTAAATGATTTGTCATATAATTAGCATTTTGAGTAACTTGTCAAGCAAATCACCTAGCGGTTGAAAAAGTTTTGTAAGTGCTCAGAAATTCGTTATTTTGAATATTTTTCTTATTCATAGACCCTTCAAGAAATTCGGTTGATCAATTTGATATTACAGCCTTGAATTTTAATGATAATGCAAGTACTATTGATTGTAAATCAAAAGTGAGAATGAACACTATTAATGAACATTGTATTACAAGATGACTACAAGAAAGGTGAGATTCAAACCAAAATCTTGTATTTCATAACAAGAAAGCAATTCAAAATTGATACTGTTGCTAGGATCCCTTTCCTCTATGTTTAGATTTCAGCACACCAAGGTTAAAGGTTTTTCCTAATGATGACAACTCGAGATAGTCCAAAGGCCAGCATAATACTCTCTGTCTTGCTGCATATTTTGCCTACTTTGTTGAACAGACATTTCAGGCTTCCTTGGGTTCTGAACTTCTATCATCAAATCCTCAAAATACTCTCCAGACGGCCATCATAAACAGCTGAATGTCCTAAAACCAAAGAGAGGGAAGAAGAAATGAGAGAGAGGGAAATAAGCCACAAATAAAATCAAAAGAACACTTGGCACTACAAATCTCCAGCTGTGGAAATTATATACCTGAAGAAGCTGTTGCTCTATCTGTTGTCTTCACCCTTCTATACATCTGAAAGACACGGCAAATAATGAGCATGTAAGTAACAATCTTGATTCAATTGAGAGAAATGAAAGATAATCTCATTGTAGAAAACCAAACTTTCTCCACAGAATTAACTTTGGAAAGTATCTAATGCAAGTAAGTATATGTCCCATAATTAAATACAACTCAGCTAGACGGACTAATAAAATACATGGTACAATGCTACACGCATCATGTCATTGATGAAAGAGACTTATTAATTACAACAATCAGATGTCCTCTGGAAGCTACAACGTCAAATGATAGAGATAAAATTAGAATGGGTAGCCTTGGAGGTACAAGAATTTAACATATTTTAATTGGTTCTTTCTAATGAAGACTGACCTGATGCATTGCTTTCGAAACTTCCGTTTCCATCAATAACATCCTGCATGTACTGATAAAGAGGCTATGATCACAGAGCTCCATCTTCTAGATACAATTTACAATACTCAAACCAAGAAGAGTAGTAGCCAACAATGTTTTCATGAGATCCTGCAAATGGAGAAAAACTCCACTTTGATCTAAGATGTTCATAGAAATTTTTTTTAAAAAAGAAGTAAAAGTAGTTCATGAGCTTAAGCCGTTAATGCATGAACCTCCAAATAGATACCTTTGATCATACGGTATAAAGAAAACATAACAAAAAATGCATCCAAAGCAACAAAAAAATAACGTTGTAGGATTGTGTAATATTGTGTAAATTACCTCCATAGATTAACAACTTGATTGCCAGCCCTGTAGATACTCTGACCGTCGAGAAGCATATTTTCACCCATGTATTGACTACAGCGGAATAAATATTTTCATTCTTTGAAACAACAGATGACGAAGTCACCTCAAATTGCCCTATAGCTATTTTCCGATTTGCCGAAGGATAGCTTCTACAAGTCCAGACTCGCTAGGATTCTTAATCTACCTAGTTCACAAAACCCAAATCAAAACTAATGAATAAATGAACTTGATCTTCACGCTCTAGTCTGTAAAGTTGTATAATGAGAAAAGGTTAGTCACATGAATCTCATAGACTTTAAGACCAGCTCTTAAACCGCGACCCATATACTCTACTGTTGTCTACAATTTCCAGCTACCAGTACTGTTGAAGCTAAATTTGAAGTGGCAGCGTGGGGGAGGGGGAGGGGTGAATAAAAAACCCACTGGAAAAACAACCCGACAGCGATTATGGGGTTTTAAACACCCCGGGACCGAAAGGACGTCAATTTGGCAGTCCGGGATTTTTTAAAAATAAAAAACCCCAATCAACCACGTAGAGTATAATCCATTCTCACTATTGGTGCAAACTAATTACAAATAACTATCAATTCATTACTCCAAGACCAACCTTTCCACTGGAAAAAGAGACATTTGAATGTTGGAAGTACCTTTCAAATTTGCAAAATAGTTTTGAGCAGCTCCCCGCCTATGTTTGTGGAACTCCTCTATCATTCCCGTCAATTCTGCAAAAAATACCATAAATATTGCAGAAGATATTCAATTCATGTAGTGTATATGGATAAATTTTCTTTGAATCAAAAGACTGAAAATATCACGTAGCCTTCACACATGTAGCGTATGAAAGTTACTAAATAGAAGAACAGAACTCATTTGGCTGTCACTTTTACAAGTCAAATCCTACTCCCTCAACAATTTGAAAAGCTAGCTGCGTATCCTCAAGTTTCCATCCATATCTAGCACTTAAATTTCTTCCCCTTACTAATGATCACCAGATATCTCAAAATAAACCTTAGATAACTTAAAAAATCATGGTTTTCCTATTCCATGGTGTTTCAATTATAATATTTCATCGAGTTGTATTTGATGAAATATTAACAATCCAAACCTAAGCAAAACTACAAAGAACATGAATACCAAAATAGAAAGAGAAAGTAATGTAAAATTTTTAATCTTGTTCTGGACCGTGGTCTGTGATCGATAAAGATTGGAGCCTCTAACTCTTCATGTTGCGTTTCTTTATTTTCATCTCCCACAGTCTCAAGCTCGACTCATATGGTTATAAAATCACAGGCATAACAGTATTCAGAATTTCTCCAAAATTGATTCAAAAGTGGCACAAGAGTACACTATCCTAAAGTCAAAAACATAATTCTAAACGTTTCAATAATTCTAAATTTATAAAATACTATGGAACTTCACTCAGAAACGGTGAAATTCACATACCTAAAATTTTTTCCGTGGAGCACCCGCATAGCCAAATAGGAAGAAGACCCAGGCAGCAATAGAAAGTCTCAATCCAGAACCACGATTAAGATAGAGTTTGAAGGCATCTGATATATCCATGACCTTCAATCCACATACGATGATTCATGTACCGCCAGAGACTGATTCCAGGGAGCTTTTTTGACAGCGAATCGAATCGAGTTGGGAGAGAACTCATGATATCATGCCGGGTTGTGGTTTTGGGCTTCGTGTTGGAGGTTGTGTCCGGCGATCTCTCGTTCGGTAGCATGCGAGGCAGCAAATATTGATTTTTGAGTATTTATAGATTTATTCTTATCCCAATTAAATTAATTATATGGGCCGATGGGTGCTTGGCGGTGAGTGGTGAATACTAGGGTTTTGTTTGGGGGTAGTATATAGTTGAGGGAAACACAATACGATGTTGTTTTGTAGACCGGGGTTTTGGAACTTAAACGGCGCCGTTTCCGGGGAAGGGGTCCTTTATTTTTTTGGGAAAATCAGAAGAAGGAGATTGCCCCAAACTCCAATGGTGGTTCTGGAGATATAAATTGGCATTTTTGTCCTTAATACGTCTCTGACGTCATATCAAACCCATCCGACGTACGAGATCAATTTGAAGGTGACCCTCAATATTTCTTGGGCATTTAAGAAAGCCCGTTTTTACCACTAATAAGTTGCTGACGTCATATCCAACCCATCCAACGGACAAGATCCCTTTGAAGGTGGCCCTGAATATTTCTTGGGCATTTAATTTCTTGCCTACTGTGCCTTTATATTAAGTATAAGGAAGAGAAGAAGTCCTTTTTCTTAGAAAATAAAAAAAAATCAAATTTCACCAAAGCATTCTCCATAGAAGTAAATTATGCATTAAACTGGGTCCATTGGATGATATTGGAACAAAACAGAAAATCGAGATGAACTTTTTCACCTAAAAAAAAATTAGGGACAAAAATTAAATCTGCACATACTATAGGGAGATTGGCGTTGTATATTATTTGGTAAATAGTATATGATAATTAATTGAATACATTTTCATGGTTTAAAATCCTATTAATTGGAGATATTTTTCTTTAAGATGTATAAGCAATTTTTAATTGTAGATGTAGACTTGATAAAAAGTAACTGGACTTACAAATTTAATTTACAGAATTATGAATTAAAAGTTTTGATTTAATGGAGGAGAAATATGGTTCTGACCCATGTCATTTTAAATCTACTCATAGTCTAATATTGAGTTATATGTATCAATTCATACACTCTCCTTTAATAATAATAATGTATATGTTTTTTTTTAAGCGGAACCAGGATGGTACCTGGCAGGCATCCCCCCAATTTTATTGATTTAAAAATAAAAACTACAAGGGCAGTGCTTAAGACTTACCCGAATCTAAAAAGAGACCGTCGGACAAAAGTTTGTCTAGTAAACTCCATGACGGCTCTTAACTTTCTATACTAAGAAATTGTCTTACATGGATGTACTATTTTCCCTCAACAGTTCTTTTTTCCAAAAGCTATTAAAAGATTAAACTATGAGCTATTTTACAAAGGGTTGTAAACCCCCCAACAGTTCACTTATCTATTCTATATATCCTAAACTATTTATCGTACTCAAGATAAGGGAAAAATCTTTGGTCCAGATATATTAGACCTCCCAAAAATCTTGGTAAGTCCAAGAGTATCATACTGTATAGAGGAACCTCTAGATGCTTGCTTTGATAAACCATCCGCTACACAGTTGATTTTTCTAAAGATATGTTGAATTTGAAATCCATTTCTCACCATGATAGTTTTGATTTCTCTTAAGGTGTAATGATGTTGCCAAGGGAAAGTTGTACCATTTGCCAACAATTGAGAAGCCACTTGATTATCTGTTTGAATTAGCACATTCCTGAAGCCGTGATCTTCACACCATTTAATTCCATTGAGAATTCCTTCAATCTCTGCTGTGATGCTATATCCTTCTCCCATGTAGTGACATGCAGCTCTAATATATGTATATGTATATATATATATATATATATTCTTATATATGTATACATAAGATGCAATCCGAAATTCTACAACCACTTTAGAAATACCACTCAAATTTGTGATTTATCCTAGATACATTTTTTTAAAAAAAAAAAGAAAATGGCTCATACTTGCTTGGAAAAAGACGAAGTAACGAAGCTAAATTTCCACCTTGTATCAAAATTTGCTTGAATTACAAAAAAATTGCTAAATTTCCATCATGTATCAAAATTATGTAAATTCAATTAAATTGATACTTTATTGGCCAAGAATAATATAATTGGACAAAATCTTGATTAATCATTCTCGCATTGTTTTCTTAATTGTCCTAGAAGAAGTTATCATGAGTAATAAGAGGCCAACAATAATATAATTGGACGAAATCTTGTCATTAAATGAGAATTTTATTATAAATAAGTCTACAGAGTACTAAACTTTCACAAACACAATCTCAACTAGCGACTACTAAGAGCAATCTCCACCCTCCCCTCCTCCCCTCTAGATAAGATGGCGAAGTTCTCAATTATTTTTCTAGCACTCATCATCTTCACCCTAGCACCAGGTATTTTTTTTTTTTCAGCTTGTTAGTGTATAAAAGATCATTCTCGGCAAAAAGTTTATGAAATCTATACAAATTTTTTGCTTTGATATGTAGACGCTCTAGTAATTACGTTCTTTGACACGTTTTAATAATCACCCTTATTTAACTGTTTTAGTTTAATAAAATAAATTATTAAAATAGGGTGAGGGAAATTTCTTAATGATGCTACATTAAGATCAACACGTATGTTTCTTCGGATTCTAGCTAATCAACTTTTCATGGGAAGCACACTTGATATTTCTCTTATTTGAATTTTAAAATTGACCTCATTTTGTTTTTAGAAACTCTTTTTTGTCAAGGTTGTTACATTATTGAAAACCATTATCAATTACTTACAAAGTTTATTTATTTCTTGTTGGGTTGTGATTATTATTTTACAGTGGAGAAAATGACTACTTTAGTTCATGCTGATAACATATGCCAGATCGAGTTTCCTGGAGAGTGCGAACCAATGGATCCGTTGCCCTGTGAACGAGAATGTGTAGCCAAGATTCCAAAGGGCTCTCTTCTCCAAAAGTTCAATTGCGTTGCTAAGGGTGCTCAAAATGATTGTGTTTGTTTTTACCATTGTTAATAAAAAAAAAGGAGGAATATCTTGTATTCTAGTCATGACAATGTAATAATTAAGATTAATATAAGGAAACAAAATCCATCAATTTTGGATTTTCATGTTTTTAATTTAATGTACAAGATTTTTTGCTCTTTTTGGGGACCTCAAAAGTAAAATGTATTATATTGATGAATGAGTTTTTAAAGAATAAAATTGGCATTTAATCAAGTCGGGCAAAGATTGAATTGTACAAATAAAAATTGAATTAGATAAATAATTATATTTTGCAAAAAACTAAAATGTGTTGCCTAAGAATATTCATAAATAATCTGCTTCTAATAAATTCATAATATGTATGGAATTCGAATAAGTAGTATTCTAGTCATTACAATGTAGTAACTGAGATGAATACAATAAAATAGTCCCGATATGATAAATTTCTAATCTTTAAAATAATTTAAAGGATTCTTTGCTGTTTTTGGGGTCTTAAAAGTGAAATATGTTAGATCGACAAATGAGATTTTGAATAATGGAATTGACATTTGACATTTAATCAAGTGGGGTGAAGACTGGGACATACAAATATTAAATTAGATAATGAATAACTTTCGAGTGAAAAAAAGTATGGTTCATAAGAATATCCATAAAATATCCACTCCTATAATATTCTAAATAATTATGGATTTTGAATATCTTGTATTCGAGTCATCACATTGTAATAATTTAGATCAATGTTAAAATAAAAAGACATTGATTATGGATTCCTCAAGTTTTTAATTAAATTTAAAGGATCATTTGCTCTTTGTGAAGGCTGAAAAGTAAAATGCATTAAATCGATATACCAGTTTTGAAGAATGAAATCGGCATTTAGTCAATTCGTATGAAATCTAAATCATACGAACAAAAATACAGAATTAGGTATATGTAACTTCCAAAAGAAAACATGAACATATGTTGCCCCAGAATATCCATAAATTGTCCACTCCAATTACTGTCCACAGTATTTATGGAGTTTGAATAAATTGTATTCAAGTCATTAGATTTTGATATTTGAGATTAATATAAGAAAAAGATCCTGCAATTCTAGGTTTTTGATGACTTTATTTCAGCTTAACTTATGGGATTTTTTGCTCTTTTGGGGAGCTAGAAAATAAACAATGTCAAATCAATGATGAATATTTATGAAAAAATGAAAAGGGCATTTAATCAAGTTGGCCAAAAAATCTCTGCTCTTTTTCTCTCTTTCCTAACAAAGTTGTATCAAGAGCTTAGGTTCAATTAGGGGACCTGTGAGTGAATTAGTGAGGAAGTTTTTTTTAACCAATCTTCTTTTATTAATGGAACGAGGGAATAATTTCATGTCCTCTCCTCCATTTTTTAGAGTAAATTATCATATTTTGGTTGTGAAAATGGAAGCCTATCTAGAAGCAAATGGATTATGGGAGTTGGTAGAAAATGATGAATTTCAGCCACTTTCTGAAGATCAAATAATTGCACAAATTAAAGAATTCAGGGAGGCTAAAATGAGGAGGAACAAGGCCAAGACCTATATTCACTATGTTGTATCAGAAGAGGTGTTCACAAAAATTATGACATGCAAGACTGCGAAACAAGCATGGGATATTTTGAAACAAGAATATCAAAGCAATGTGAAGACAAAACAATGCAATCTTGATTTGAAAAGGGAATTTGAGATGCAGAAGATGTCAGAGATAGAGCCATTGAAGGACGACACAGATCGATTGATGAAGGTAGTCAACAAAATTAGACTTTTGGGAGAACAACTTCCTGATAGGCTAGTTTAAAAAATATTGGTGACTTTGCCAAGAAGATTTGACTCCAAGATTTCATCCCTTAAAGAAACTACAGATTTATCAGAAATATCTCTAGCAGAACTACTCCTTTCAAACTCAAGAGCAAAGAAGAGTTTCTAGAAAATAAAAAGTCGATTATATATTGAGTTTATAAAGTGGACGAAACTTAAATGCAAAGGATAATATCCTTTGTAAACACTATAAGAAACCTTCTCATTTACCACAATATTGTTGGTTTAGACATGATGTTCAATGCAAGGGTTGCAAACAAGTAAAAAATTAATTTTGTGAATCAAGAAGATGAAGATGAAGATGAAGACTTGGTTTTAAGATGCTGGGATTTGCAGTAAAAAAAAAAGGAGGAAAATTTGTTGTTTTATTTCTTTTACTGCAAAGATTTAGTTAGAAAATAAAGTTTTAATTCGGATTGTGATTTGTTTCGATTATTTTAGTTGAAATAGTTTTGGATATTTTTATGATTTGATCGTTAATCTTTAGAGATAGTTTGGGATTTAATAGTTCTTTTCCCTTTTTGATTATTGTAGAGTTGACTATAAATTAGACTTCTCACAAAATAAAATGCAACCCTCTGATGATAAAATTTTACGTTCTTAAAAATCTTTGCTCTTTTTCTCTCTTTTCCAACACTTATTATATACTCCCTCCGTCCCAAAATTATTGTCCAGTTTGAATTTTCAGTTTTAGTACAAATTGAACTAAAAGTGAAATATCAAATTGGACAATAATTATAGGACAGAGAGAGTACATAGCATTTTTGAGGAATTGTTGGAAGTATATGCTTGAAAATTAGTAGTTTACCCCTGTTGATAAGAACTTGTTCTTCCAAGTTTGCAATCGTGCATCAAAGGCATCTAAGAGATCGTAAAAATACTCATCTCTTTTCTCCCTTTAAACAATTTGCAACGAAGATATGCAAAAGGAAAATCTCCCTTAGGCATTTGTAGAGTCCGCAACACCATATCCAGTGATCAAGTGAACATTTTTCAGATAGAGGGAAGGAACTTTTATGCTTAGCATCTTTGGGCCCTTAGCTTCTTCATAATCATTGAAGAAATATTCAGCTACTCCGTAAATCTTTTCAAACCCTTTGTAAATATGATTAGATCATTTGCAAAATATAGATGAAAAACCACCCTCGACCTTGCTGGAGCTCCATAAAGTGATATTTGACCACTTTCCGTATATTCCCTCATATTCCTTGTCAATGCTTCTGACATCAAAATGAATAGGTAGGGCGATGGAGGGTTGCCTTGTTTAATACTCTGAGTAGCATGGAGAAAACCGGCTGGACAACCATTTATAAGTATTGAAAACCAGCTTTCTCTGAAATTTCACATGACCAAGTAAACTTCTCATGAATAACAAACTTCAGCAAAATCTTGTAAAGGAAGTTCCACCAAACCCTGCCAAAAGCATTCATCATGTCTATTTTAGAAATTAAATTGATACCCCGTGTTTGATGATTCAGAAACTGACAAATAATTTGTCATGAAAACATTATCCACGATGTCCCTTCCTTCTAGGAAAACCGATTGTTCCTCTAAAATCAATGAAGCACCACCCTTTTTAATCTCTTGATCAAAACTTTCGTAAAAGCGTTATTCACAAAGTTGAAATGGCTAATTGGATGCAAGTGCGGCAAATGATGCTGAATTCTTCTTTGGAATTAAGGTAACAATTGTGCTACTAATCGCCCTCAACATTGGAACTCCAACCACAAAGTCTAAACAAGATTCCTGAAATCTTGACATATAATACTCCAACAATGCCGGTAAAAATACCCCCCAGAACCATCAATTCCTGGTGCACTTCATGGATCCAAATTGAAAACCTCATTTTTAGCCTCTTTCCGTTGTTATTTGCCTGATTAATCCTTCATTATCATCGCTGGTCAAAATCGAAGGAATGATTCTAAGGATACACTCACTAGCTTTCTTATGATCTGCTGACTCCTCTTTCGACAATAGTCCTTTGAAGAAAGATATCCCTTTTTTCTCAATCTCAGCCTTGTTTGTGATCCATGAACCATCTCTTCCTCATATTTTGGGGATGCCCAAGTGCGCTTTTTTCTCTACTAAGGAAGTATGGACGTACGAATTTTTAGCATCACCTTCTTTTAGACAATTCAATTTGTATTTTTACTCGACAAAATCCTCATGTTCCCTTAGTCGTTGAAATAAACAAGCCTGAGCTTTATTTAGAGTCACCCTATCCTCAATATTTCCATATTGATCATACTGTACTTCCTTTAGCCGAACGTTCTCATCTGTCAACTTTAAATTCTAAAATACATCTCCGAATTCATTCATTCCACTCTTTCAATTGCAATTTTAACCTTCTCAATTTAGACAAAAAAAAAAAAGCATACATCCCAAAGCCTTGAATAGGCAGTCCCAATTACTCCAAAAAACTTCAAAAATATAATGTTTCCTCAGCCACATGTTTTGAAAACAAAACATTTGTGGTCTTTAGTGTACATCAATTCCTAATTGATGGTATAAAGAACTATGATTTGACAAAGATCATGAACGGATGAACTCCATTTGTGTAAAGAGAAATTGGTCCAGTTTCTTCAGCACTCTTTCAATTTAAAATGTTGGCAGCTCTGTCAATTTATAGTTATGAATCCAATCATTAAAATCTCCAATAGCACTCCTATCCAGTAAAGAGTTCCCTGAGTACTCCTCCAAATTCCTGACTACATTAAAACCACCCCAATCATCCATGGTTCATGTTGATGATGATTATACAACTTGCTTAAATCCATCCATAAACTCTGCTGTTCTTGATGGGTATTCTTCTCATAATCTGCTGTTATCAATACCTTTTTTCAAAAAATTTTGAGCTTTCCACCTCCAAGTGTAAAAATCGCTCCTCATTGGCAATTAATCTAATTGCATATTCATTGGTACAAAGCACCCAAAATTTTCTTGTAACTCAAAAGAAGGCCTGATATAATTGTAATTCCTTTTTAAATCTGCTAATTTTACCATCGGTAGCATTGGCCCAAATAAAATAACAAATAAAATTGATAGCAATCTCGTAGACGAAGCAAATTTCATTAATGCAACCATCAACAAGAAAGTATGAAGATAAGTTGTCTATCCTGTGAAACTCAAAAAAGTGCAAAAAATTCACAGTAAGACGATCATTTATCTAAGGTCTTCTATCTCTTTAACTCAGATCAAGCAAATAACATATAATCTATGAAAGACTCGAATTAAAAAGCAACTCACACCAGAATAGTAAGGACACCATTCAATAAATTCAAGCAATCACTCCTTCAATAGACTCAAGAAAGGTAGGAGCAAACAATGCTTAACTATAGAGGAATACTATTGATTAGTACTCTCCATAACCAACAAAGATATGCGACACACACTCTATCTCAAAATGCTTATGCCAAAGCAAAACTCATCCAACAAATTAGGACAAACCCAACAAAGGAACTCATTAACACACACACCATAAAATCCGAAAAACCAAGCCAGAAGAAAGGCTCATCTCTCGAACTACTAGAAGTAGTATGAAAATAAGAAGATTAATTTTAAAACAATTCTATCAAGAAGCATACTTGAAAAAGAACAGTTTCTGCAAGATCTAAAAGATCCAAAACAAGATGATAACCCCTCATGGATTAAACATACTTGAAACAAAAAATGGACATACCATTTAACAAAAATTCCTCAAAAGAAAAACTCTCATTAGAGAAGACACAAAATGACCACACACGGGTACCTTGAACCTTTGGCCATGCCCTCTATTTATAGGCTAGCTTTCTTGTTCACAAAGCACTTAAAAAGAAGACCAACTAGGACTCTTTACTCTTATCTCTCGCAGGAGTAGAGTTAAAAGAATGTTTGATCTTTTTTACTCTATCTAAAATCTAGGAAACCTTATCTAAATGACTAATACTCAACAAGGATAATACTTAGAAGGAATCTAACACTCCTAAACACAACACTCTAGTTTAACTCAGTCCACATGGCTTATCTTAATTAGATAAATCCGAAAATTAAATTCCTAGAATAGATAATACTCTAAACTCAAAATTCAGCAACAAATAATGAAGTAAAACGTCTTGAACTCCCTTCCAAAAGGTGGAATATTGGTCTTGCGCCCCTCAAGTTGTAGAACTCTTCAATTTACTCTAAAACTTGTAAATCTCTCTTTATTGACTCCACATGAATCAAAAGGACACTTGAACAATTAAGATAGTTTGCACCCTATCCAAATTGTGTAGCCATGGACTCAATCTTGAACTCTTTGATCAAATAGGCCGTCCACTCAAGAACCTAAATGACTTCTCTTTAGCTTGCTCGATCAATGATCTCCACGGTGCACCTAGAATAAAACTCCCTTGATACTCTTCAACACTTATTTCCATGAGTGAAGCATCTCCTTTGGTTTGATCCCCAAAGTTAATGACATGCTCATCATCTTGATCATAGCTTGCTTGAACCAACTCCGTATCACATAGGTAGTCAAGATCCATCTTCTCTTCCTTGATTGGCCTACAAAGTAAACTTGACATTCCAAAACAAGAATGAAGTACTAGCTCATTCCCCTCACTAGGAGAACCTCCATGGAAAGCTACATGATTCTCATCATCCCCTCTTTCTTTAGGAGGATTCGTACTCGCATCATCAACCTCTAGACCTGCACAAGGAACAAATGAGATATAAGGGTTAGTAAAATTCTCACCCTTACCACACTTGTTTTCTCTCATTGCGTGCACTTTTTTCTGTTTCCATGTGATTTTCATGATTTTCTCTCGCCTCAAATCTTGTGTGATCATGACCCTTTTTACATTTTTGCGTCACTCTCTCGACTTTTTTCTCTTTCTTGTGTAAAAGAAATCTTATGTCTTTTCTCTCGCATAGTTTCAGCATCTTCATGAGCCAAAGGCATAAGAACATATGTCCCATTGTCTTTAGTAAAGACAAAGATATTCTTCGAATAATGGTGCACAGCTTCTTCATCCGATTGCCAAGGTCTCCCTAACAAGATATCACACAAAGACATAGGAATAACATAAAAATAGATTTTCATCCCTATAGTCACCAACTTGGAAAGTCACCATGGCTTTCTTATTGACATCCACTACCATATCCTTCCTTAACCATTGAAGCTTATATGGCCTAGTGTGTGGATCCATCTTGATTTCGTTTGCTATGCAGAACTCCTCGCTTATCCAATTAGTACTTGATCCACAATCGATTACCAAATCAACATCATTTGACCAACCAACCGAACACTTGGTACGGAAGATACACGTCCTTTGATCGCCATCTCCAGCTCCAAACACCTACCCATGATCCTCAATGGAACCATTCCAACCACAAGAAGCATCATGCTCTCTCTCAACTTCCAAAGCAGCGTAATATGCCTCATAGAGCCTTGATTGCCTTCTAATCTTTGGGTGTTGTTTTTACCCCTTGTCCAACCCATATTGGAAACGATCAGTCAACATGTAGTCATTCTCATCCACTTCTGAGCTCACGAACACGCCTTTTAAGTCCTCAAAGTAAGATTGAACAGATCTACCATTCTGCTTACAATTAGCAACCTCACTTTTGCTTCATCAAAGGTGTCAGGACCAAGATATCTTTAACGTAAACCACATCTTAAATCACTCCAAGCATCACAATTTCTAAACCAATGATGAGAGTATATATTGGACACTAACTTCCACCATTTCAAAGCATTTGAGCGAAAACAACCTAAAGCTAAGGCTATTTTCTCACTTTCTTTCTCTATGTTAAGCAAGACAAACAAGTTTTCAATGCTCTTTTCCCAAGTCTCATATTCTCTATGACAACCATAAAACAAAGGTAATGAAACTTTTATCGTGCCAGCATATGAAGGAGCTTGTTTTTCATCAAAACGGTCATATAAAACTTTCATACTTGCAACTCTTTCAAGACTTACCGATAACTTTTCTTGTTGTTTGGAAAGTGAATGAGACATATCTCAGTTAACCTCCTTCACCTCTTTTAGAGCCTCATGAAAATACTCAATTTGAGCCTTCATGAGCTGACTTTGGGACTCCTGGTGTGTGCCGAATTCACCAAAAATATATACTAGATGGATTATAATTTTTGTAGATAATGGAAGCTAGGTTGATCCCACGAGAACAGCTAAATCACCTAAACTGTTGTTAACAGACTACCAGTTGAGACAAGGTGTCACGCAGGGGAATGAAAACATTCACTCAGGGGAGTAAAGACCAGGGGTGTTCATTTTCTCTTCCTAATGCAGCAGTTGTGTAAATTGCACTTTAATGGTTAAGCTCTTGTTCATTCAGCTCTGATGTAACTCTAAGTCAGTTCCCATTTTTCTTAGAGTCATCTTTGTAACTGTAACAATCTATTTTCCAATGATTGAGTCCAGTTATAAAGTCATTAAGATCTCAGGCTTACATGAAGGCTCATGTCAACTAAGTATATTCCTATCTTAGTTAAAACCATAGATTGTTACCTCTATGACAAGTTGAAGTTGAAACAATCCGAACCAAGTTTATCTTTCCAGATCTCCCCTAGTTCTAGCATGCATTCAATTGGTGATCAAGTAGCTGAATGTAGAAACACTTTCAACTTCAAAACATAAAACAAAACTAGTGCATTACAATAACTCCAACATTGGTTGCGGAGATTCACCCCTGGAAGCTATTTAGCTACTCATACTGATTGATGCTACTGCTACTACTTCAAAATACATCATAGAAATATGCATCAATGAAATGAAATACAAGCTACCAGTTAAGAGAAGAAGAGAGCTTATGCAATTCAAGGTCACTCCTAGGAGTGACAGAGTTCACTCAGGGGAGTGAACCAGTGATTGGGAATACTGTTCTTCAACTCTGCCTCTTGCTGAGTTGTTGTTCTTCTTCCCTTGATCTTGCCTTCCTTCTGGAGTTTCTTTGTGTGTTCCAGTCGACTGAGAGAAGTAGAGATAGATGTTTAATGCTGGAAATGCAGCTCCCTTTTTATAGAACTTTGTTGCCGGTTCCTCTCCCTAGAGAGCCCCTTCCATGCTTGTGTATTTTTTTTAATTGCCCCAATTCTTTGTGTCTTGAACCCCGAATTGACTGGTCTTTCTTTCTTCATCCAGAGGTAGTATCAGCAGCTGCATTGAACACAAGGGTGAGCCAAGGGAACAAGCATGCTCTTGGGGTTCTAAGGTGGGGCACCCTCATTACTCTCAAGGTGCTTTGTGTCTTGGAGTTGTTTTTGACCAGATCAGCCAACTTGAATTCATCAGCCCATATTTTTGTTCCAAAAGTCCCCTTTTTCAGCTAATGCTCACTCATGTCCTTGCCTAATTAAAAATACAAAACTAGTTAAGTAAAATAACTAATTCTGAAAACACCCTTAATTTCCTACTAATTAAAGAGTAAATTGCCATGCTTTCATGTAACAAATTAACCATTATCAACTCCCCCAAACTGGAAGAATTGCTTGTCCTCAAGCAAAACAACTAGATTCTTACTGATGTTTCGAAAATCACACATGAGAAAAATGGAAAACAACACAGTCAAATTGACTCAATACTGACTAACTTCCCTGAGTGAAGGTGCTCACTCAGGCAAGTGACACTGCACATAGAAACACAATATAAATTCACATCTGCCAGGGGCTGTCAACCTTTTGTCTCAGATTCAAGGAAGAAAACATACACTTAAGGACACCAAATTCTTCTGCAATCCATAATCACACAGCTAACCTTCACATGAAATTTAGAATGCATTCCACAAGTGTTAGTTTATGCCAATCCTACCAATCCATTCTAAGTTTAACCGGTTAAGCTTTTGGTGGTCATTCTTGTGATCTGGTCTTGCCTAAGTTACTTCAACTCGAATTACCTACTGAGGCCTCAACCCTGGACTTCCTTCACAGCCTTTCTGTCTATTTTTTTCTTCTTTTTTTTTTCTCTTTTTTTTTTTTGAATGTAGACCAACCTACACCTTTGGGAGGGGTGTTATTTATCCTTATCTCTCCACTGCCTTATATCTCCCCTTATTACTCCAAACATCTTAGGATTGTGGTGATCTCTTACTGTTAACCCCTAAGGTTTTAGTTGATCAAACATTGTATATATATATATATATATATATATATATATATTTGAAACAAGACAAGTTGTGAATGGTTACTAGAAAAGAAGTCTCAGGTTTATAGTGTTTTCTCGTCTACTTGTAGGCTTAAACTAGACATTGATCACGACAATGGATTAGTCATGCCAAATTTTAGAAATTATGTTCTAGGCAGTCACTTCTACGAGTGGCATGGTTCATGTGTGTGAGTGAAGTGTCAGCCATTCTTTCATTTCATGCATCAGACTCAACATCCAAAGTGTTTTAGCAAATTTTTTTTTTCAAAACCATTATCATCCTAGGCTGTTGACAACTCCTTTTAGAAAAAAATTCCATTTATTTGGAAAGAATTTTTACAGACTCGATCTTAGACATTAAAATATTTAAACCTAAAGGACCTCGATCTTAGACATTAAAATATTTAAACCTAGTTAGACTAAACCAAGCTACTCCCCCAAACTTATTAAAAGCATTGCCCTCAATGCTTAACACAAAAATCAGAGCAATACAAAACAAATTAACAGTAATCAAAACACAACAAAAGAAAAACAACAAGAGTTCACAATTCAACAGGAAAATTTAAATAGCTGATTGGGGGCAGTAGAACAACACTTCCCTGAGTGTTTATGGAGGCATTCCATGGAGTGGATGGGCTGGTGGATCATGTGACAATGGGCAGTTTTCAGGGCATCCAATGCACTTGTGCATTTCCTGCAAGAATTGCTCAGTCCTCATATGGCACTGGTGGATATAATCTAGGATGAACCGAGTCTGCTTGTTGAAGTCTCTCTGCCTCAATTGTCCAGCTAGAGTTGGTGTAGGTGCTGCTTGGCCTGAAGAAGATGCACCTGGAGGTCTCTGATCCAATTCAGAAAGCCTCAAAGATTGTTGCAGGCTGCTATTAGTGTCTGTGCTCAGAAAGGTCACCCCGGCCCTCAAAGCATGGTGATCATAACTGGGAAGTACCAGCTCTTTACCTTGGGATCCGTGCTACATCTGGTGTGCTGATCCCTGATCACTGATGCTGCATCAAACGGTGTGTCTGTGACAATGGCATACAGCAGCAGAGCCTGTTCATAGGTAACCTTGGCAATGTAGGATGTCGGCATCAGGTTGCAGCAGATGAAATGATGCCATAAGTTCAGATCAGGCGTTTGCAATGCATTAACTGGGAATCCTAAGGGATTGTCCTGATCATCCTTTTCCCATTCTGCACCTTCCCTTGCCAATCTAGACAGAACGACTTATTTCACTGGCTGATTCGGATGCAGGGCAGCAAGGATGTCTCTGTAATCTGTGCTGACTCTTGGCAATTTCCAGATTGCTCTAATAGCCTTTGTGCTGCAGTTGACGGATATCCCCCTAACAAACACTCCATGTCTAGGCCCGGTGGAGAAATTGCCGTAAAATTCCTGTACAATCTGAGTCCTGGGCTGAATAAGGGGCTTAGAGAACGTCTCCCATCCATGCCGCTTGATGTAGGCAAAAGCTGCATCGTCTTCACTGATTCCGCTCTCTATAATAATCTTCTGCTGTAGATGCTTTAGAAGGAAATCCCAAGCCTTTTTTCTGGGGAAGAGTCTTGGCTCCCACTCATCTGTGAGAGCGTTCAGGGCCTGTTCTTGGAGAGCCCTTGGTGGCTGTGGGGGCAGCAGCGGAGTTGGCTCTCTGTCAGGGGAAGGTTGCCTTTCAGGAGAAGACGGTGGCGTGGGTTCTATCTGCACTTCAGGAGAAGACGAGGATTGCAGTCTTCTAGTCTTGGAAGCGTTTTTGCGGGCAGCAACATTTCTTCTGGCCGGCGGCATGAGTCCAGAACACTAAAAACTGAATTGGCAATTGGATGTGACTTTGGTCTAAACTGAAGTTCTACCTTAGTTGCCTGAAATCTCAAAGAAAGGGTTAGTACGTTCACACACAGGGGAGTGGTAATTGAAGGGGCAAAGGGTTTCAGTTTGGAAGAAGAAGATGAAGAAGTGGAAGAGTTTCAATTAAATGCAACAACAATTAAAATCTCGTAAATTGTGGCTGACTAAGGGGCCTTTAAATGGACGCGGTTAAATTTGAAATTTGAAAAATTTCGAGAAATTCTCCCCCCCAAACTTAAATTATAAAATGAAGTTCAAAAAGTAAATTGCAGAAAGTGTTGTCCAGTTGTTCTTACTCAGGTTAGTGAATTCCCAACTTGCGTGAGTGACGTCAGGGTTTGAATGACTTACAGAATGAAGTTGCTATAGGTTCACTCAGTTGAGTGACCTTTTTCACTCCTGGGAGTGAGTTTACCTGAGGCCTTTTATGCTTGCACTTTCTGAAATCAAATTGGGGTGACAAATACCTCCTCCGTTACTGCAAAATTGGCATATCAGCAAAATTAGCCACACAAAAGCAAAACGTACGGGTTGCTTCCCATAAAGTGCATTGGTTTTAAGTCCCATGCAAGACTTCAAAAGAATTTCAGTTAAGCTCCTTCAGGACCAGAACATGATTGTCCTGTCCTTTACTCCCTTCTGTCAATCCAAGGTATGGTTTTAGCCTCTGCCCATTAACCAAAAAGGTGTTGCCATTTTGTGGATTCATGATTTCCACTGCTCCTTGATTCAAAACCTTGTTGATTCTGTAAGGGCCAGTCCATCTTGACTTCAACTTTCCTAGAAAGAACTTCAGCTTGGAATTAAACAATAAGACTTCTTGCCCTTCTTGCAGTTTCTTCTTCACAATATGCTGATCATGATAGGCCTTAGTTTTCTCCTTGTAAACTCTGGATGATTCATATGCCTCCAGCCTGAACTCTTCCAGTTCATTCAATTGCATCAATATGAGTTCTTTGCTTCCCCTTGGATAGAGATTCAATTCCTTAACTTATGCTCCAATTCTACTGGCAAGTGGCATGCTTTCCCATAGACCAGCTTAAATGGAGACATACCAATGGGGGTTTTGTAGGCTGTTCTGTATGCCCATAGAGCTTCATCCAACCTTGAAGACCAATTCTTCTTGGTAGAGTTGACAACTTTTTCCAGGATTCTCTTCACTTCCCTGTTTGACACTTCTGCTAGCCCGTTTGACTGTGGATGGTATGGTGTTGATACTCTGTGCTTGATCCCATATTTCTTTACCATGGCTACAAATGACTTGTTATAGAAGTGTGATCCTTCATCACTGATTATCATTTTGGGTGTAACAAACCTGGTGAAGATGTTTTTCCTTAAGAATCTGAGAACAGTCTTGGCATCACTGTTTCATGCAGGTACGGCTTCTATCCATTTTGAAACATAGTCCACTGCCAGCAGGATGTTTGAATTTCCAAAGTATGACACGAAAGGACCCATAAATCTATCCCCCATACGTCAAACAGTTCCACTTCAAGCATGTTCTGTTGTGGCATCTCATTCTTCCAGGAAATGTTTCCTATCCTTTGGCATCTGTCACGGCCCTTGACAAATTCGCGTGCATCCCTGAACAGGGAAGGCCAATACAGTCCAGATTGCAGAACCTTGATTGCTGTCCTTTGACCACTGAAATGTCCACCATATGGAGAGCTATGACATTTGTGCAACACTTCTGCAAATTCGATTTCTGGAATATATCTTCTGATCAATTGGTCTGCACATCTCTTGCATAAGTAGGGTTCATCTCACTGGTAGAGTTGAGCATCATGAAGGAATCTTTTGCACTGTTGAGGAGTGAAATCTGTAGGAATAACACCAGTAGCAACAAAGTTAGCAAAATCTGCAAACCAGGGTCTATTACCTGTCACTCCCATGAGTGTGCCTGTCACTCACTAGAGTGACTCATCAGGGAATTTTTCTGAAATTGGAGTTGTATCTTCTGGAATCTCTTCAAGTCTTGACAGATGGTCTGCCACTTGATTTTCAGCACCCTTTCTGTCCTTTATCTCCAAATCGAATTCCTGTAACAGTAACACCCATCGGATTAATCTAGGCTTAGATTCCTTTTTATTGATTAAATACCTGATAGAAGCATGGTCTGTGTAGACTATGACTTTCATTCCTAGCAAATAAGCTCCGAATTTGTCAAATGCAAATACAATTACCAGCATTTCTTTCTTTGTAGTGGTGTAGTTTACTTGTGCAGGATTGAGGGTTTTACTAGCATAGTAAACCACATGCAGCACCTTATTCCTTCTCTGCCCAAGTAAAACACCTGCAAAATCACTAGCATCACACATTAGTTCAAAAGGTTGTGACCAATCTGGTGTGATGATTACAGGTGCAAAAATGAGTTTCTTTTTCAGTTCAGTAAATGCATTCAGACAGGATTCATAAAAAATAAAAGCAGTGTCTTTTTCAAGCAAATTGCACAATGGTTTAGAAATTTTTGAAAAATCCTTAATGAACCTCCTGTAAAAGCCAGCATGGCCTAGAAAACTCCTTACTCCCTTGACTGTGGTTGGTGGGGTGAGCCTTTCTATGACTTCAATCTTTGCCTTGTCCACTTCAATTCCTTTCTGTGAGATCTTATACCCCAAGACAATCCCCTCAGTTACCATAAAATGGTACTTCTCCTAATTGAGGACTAAGTTTGACTCTATGCATCTCTTCAGTATCAGTCCAAGATTTTCCAGACATGCATCAAACGACTTGCCAAAGACTGAGAAGTAATCCATGAAGATTTCAATTATATCTTCCACCATATCAGAGAAAATGGCCATCATACATCTTTGAAATGTTGCAGGTGCATTGGGTAGGTGAATGTTGTCTTTTCTTGATCATCAGGATCTATGGCAATCTGGTTGTAACCTGAAAAACAATCAAGGAAACAGTAATACATGAATCCAGCCAATCTATCTAGCATTTGATCAATAAAAGGGAGTGGGAAGTGGTCTTTTCTGGTAGCTTTATTAAGCTTCCTGTAGTCCATGCACACTCTCCATGCATTATTCAGCCTTGTAGAGATCAGCTCTTGGAGATCATTCCTTATTACTGTGATTCCTCCCTTCTTGGGTATGCACTGACCTGGACTTACACATTTACTGTCTGATATTGGAAAGATGATTCCAGCGTCTAGTAGCTTAATAATTTCCTTCGCTACCACTTCTTTCATGACTGGGTTGAGCCTTCTTTATCCTTCAATGGTTGGCTTAGCATCATCTTCAAGTAGAATCTTATGCATACAGATGAAAAGACTGATGCCCTTAATGTCTGCATCGACCATCCTTGGCTTCTTTGTGCAACCTCAGCACCCTTAGCAACTTATCCTCTTCAGTACCTGTAAGCATAGAAGAAATAATCACAGGTAAAGTGTTACTTGCTTCAATATAGGCATAGAGGATTAAGTTCTAGAGAAGGTGGTTTTTCAATTGAAGGCTTGAGGCAACTTCCCTCCTTAGTCATGTCCAACAGCTTAAAGGGTTATTGTCTAGGATGCCACTTGGGGGAGTGGTTCAAGTAACTCAGGCAAGTGAGCATGTACTCATCTTCCCCTTCCTGTTATTCACTGCTGTCTGGACACAAGAGTTCTTTGAGAAGTTCATCTTGCAGCACTTCTTCTGCCAGTGCTTCTTCTACTTCTACACTCATCACCATATAGCAGTTGTGGACTTCGACAGGATATCTCATGTTTTTTAAGATGTTGAAGGTAACTTTCTCCCCATCAAAGTGCAGTGTGATTTCCCCTTTTTTCACCTTGATGATTGCATCACATGTTGCCAGAAAAGGTCTCCCTAAGATGATGGGCACATCCCTGTCTTCCATATCCAAAACCACAAAATCTGCTGGGTAAACAAAATTCCCAACCTTCACAAGAACATCATGTAAAATTCCTTTTGGATAGGTTAATGACCTGTCTGCGAACTGCAATGTCATGTTAGTAGGCACCAAAAAATTATCCAGATCAAGTGATTTAAATACAGACAATGGCATGAGATTTATACTTGTACCAAGATCTAGCAATGCTTTCAAAAATTCTCTGATTCCTACAGTGCAAGGAGAGTGAAACTACCCGGATCTTTTAGTTTAGGTGGCAGTTTTCTTAGAACAGTTGCACTGCATTCTTCATTTAAAGTAATAAAAGTAGAATCATGCACTTGTGGTTTATTAGCTACCAGATCTTCCAAGTACTTGAAATATTTAGGCATTTGTTTAAGGGCATCAACAAGTAGAACATTGATATGTATGCTTTCCAAAATTTTGAATATACTTGTTGAGCCCTTCATCCACCTTGGCTTTCTTCTGTCTCACTGGATATGATGGTATTGCATCATGTGGCTTCTGAATTGGTGCTGGGATTTTGAATTCCTCTATTCCAGGTTTTTCCACTGATTGCTCATGTTCAACCAAATGATCATCATCAGATCTTTTCTCAGAAGATGTTTCCTTATTACCTGCAGGGTCATTCGTGGGAGTGATTTTTTCACTTGGCTGAGTGAGCTGTTTTCCATTTCTGAGAGTGATAGCCTTTGCTTGCTCTTGATCATTTCTCTTGGGATTGACAATTGTATCACTTGGTAGACCTCCAGATGGTCTTTCAGCATTCTGCTTTGCAATATGAGCCAATTGAGTTTTGAGACTCTTGCAAGACACAGCCAAATTCTTAATTGCATTCTGCACAGAAATCCATTCATCTTCCCGTGGTATGTATTGCTGATTAGAATGCTGTTGATTCTGATAATTGGAAGGTTCGCCATCTTGTCTTTGAAATCCTGGGGGTTGAGTAGGCCTTTGATAGTTTCCTTGTTGTGGTGCATTATTCCAGTTGGGGTGCTGCTGATTTCTCCAATTGTTGAAGTTGTTGAATCCTCCAGCAATGCCCTACCTAACAAACTGGACAGCCTCCATTTTGGATAGACAGTTATCCAAATTGTGAGATCCATCACATAACACACACACTTCAGCCTTGGATTTGGATAGCTCACTCCTCAATTTTGTCATCTCATTCATCATCACAGCCATCTGTGATTGCAGGTGTGTACTGGAGTCAAGTTCCATTACTCCTGGTTGCTTTGTACTTGCTCTTGGATCAGATTACCACCTTGAATGATTGGTGGTCATATTATCGAGCAACTGCCTTACTGCATCAACCGGCTTCATCATGAACACACCACCAGCTACAACATCAAGGGAGTCTCTGGTTGCTAGTAGCAAACCATTGTAGAAGATGCTCAGTTGGAGGTGGTCTTCCAAACCATGCTGAGGGCATTTTCTGATCATTTCCTTCAATCTTTCCCATGCTTCATAGAGTGTTTATGTTCCATGCTGCTTGAAATTCATTATTGCAATTATGAGTTGTGCAGCTTTTGCAGGTGGAAAAAACTTTGTAAGGAAGCCTTGTCTAACTTCCCAAGTGGAGATAGAATTGTTGGGCAATGTGTTGAACCATACTTGGGCGTGATCCTGCAAAGTAAAAGGAAATAACCTCAATCTAATGTCATCATTGGATAAGCCTTGAATCTTAAAAGTACTGCATAAATGCAAGAAACTTCTAATATGATCATTAGGATCTTCATGAGGTAATCTATGGAATGGGCAGGCTGACTGAGTCCATTGGATCATTTGTGGTTTTAACTCAAAATTGGTTGCCTTCACATCAGGGTATACTAATGGGGATTGGACTTCTTCTTGTTGTGGAATAAAGAAATCTCTGAGCAATCTCTCAAGTTGATTTTGTCGATCACCACCAGGGTTCCTATTGTTCTCCAGGTTACCACCTTGGTTAGCCATTTCTGATGAACCTTCTTGGCGGTTCTGTTGCAACCAATCTTGATTTCTTTTTGCTGCTCTGGCTCTGCGTATTGTAGCTTCAATTTTTGGATAAAAAACTGATACAGTTATTTGGTGCCTTCTAGTCATACACCAAAGAAAAGAAATTAGAAGTTCAGTGGAATATCCAGAGAAGGGTTGTTTTTTTTTTATATTCACAAAAAACAAATTTTTGGAGGTTTTACGCCGTCCCCGGCAACGGCGCCACTTTCTAGTGTGTGCCGAATTCACCAAAAATATATACTAGCTGGATTATAATTTTTGTAGATAATGGAAGCTAGGTCGATCCCATGCGGATAGTTAAATCACTTAAATTGTTGTTAACAGACTACCAGTTTAGACAAGGTGTCACGCAGGGGAATGAAAACGTTTACTTAGGGGAGTACAGACCATGGGTGTTCATCTTCTCTTCCTAATGCAGCAGTTGTGTAAATTGCACTTTAATGGTTAAGTTCTTATTCATTCAGCTCAGATGTAACTCTAAGTCAGTTCCCATTTTTCCTAGAGTTATCTTTGTAACTTTAACAATCTATTTTCCAATGATTGAGTCCAGTTATCAAGTCATTAAGATCTCAGGCTTACATGAATGATCATGTCAACTAAGTATATTCTTTTCTTAGTTAAAATCGTAGATTGTTACCTCTATGTCACAAGTTGAAGTTGAAACAATCCGAACCATGTTTATCTTTCCAGATCTCCCCTAGTTCTAGCATGCATTCAATTGGTGATCAAGTAACTGAACGTAGAAACACTTCCAACTTCAAAACATAGAACAAAACCAGTGGATTATAACAAGTACAACATAGGTTGAGGAGATTAACCCCTGGAAGCTATTTATCTACTCATACTGATTGATGCTACTGCTACTACTTCAAAAGACATCATAGAGATATTCATCAATGAAATGAACTACATGCTAACAGTTAAGAGAAGAAGATAGCTTACGCAATTTAAGGTCACTCCTAGGAGTGACAGAGTTCACTCATGGGCGTGAACCAGTGACGGGGATGACTGTTCTTAAATTCTCCCTCTTGCTGAGTTGTTGTTCTTATTCCCTTGATCTTGCCTTCCTTCTGGAGTTTCTCTGTGTGTTCCAGTCGACTGAGAGAAGTAGAGATAGATGTTTAATGCTGGAAATGCAGTTCCCATTTTATAGAACTTTGTTGCCAGTTCCTCTCCCTAGAGAGCCCCTTCCATGCTTGTGTATTTTTTTTAATTGCACCAATGCTTTGTGTCTTGAACCCCGAATTGATTGGTCTTTCCTTCTTCTTCTAGAGGTGGTATCAGCAGCTGCAATGATCACAAGGGTGAGCCAAGGGGACAAGCATGCTCTTGGGGTTCTAAGGTGGGACACCATCATTACTCTCAAGGTGCTTTGTGTCTTGGAGTTGGTTTTGACCATATCAACCAATTTTAATTCATCAGCCCATATTTTTGTTCCAAAAGTCCCCTTTTTTAGCTAATGCTCACTCAGGTGTTTGCCTAATTAAAAACACAAAACTAGTCAAGTTAAATGAACTAATTCTGAAAAACACCCCTAATTTCCTACTAATTAAAAAGTAAATTGCCATGCTTTCATGTAACAATTTAACCGTTATCAACTCCATGCGACCATCTTCACTCTTTGAAGCAATTTGGCCACAACCAACAATTCCAGATGTCATCTTTGCTCAACAAAATTCGAGAAACCACCAAAAGGAAGTAATTGTACTTTTGGAACTACACAAAGAACTCCTTGAAACCTTTTAACCAAGTGAATGGCTTGACCAACCCCCCAAGAACCAAAGGAAAGTTCGAATATTGCTTTTCTCAAAAACAAAAACTCTCTTCTGCTTTTAAGAGCACTTAAACTATAAAAAATTCAGAATAAAAGAGAAGAGTGCTCCTCCTTTTGATCCCTTGTGATCTCGGCAGCAAGAAGAAGAAGAAGAATGGAGAAGAGTGGTGTGAGAATTTTCAAAAAAACAGCACCCCTATTTATAGGCGATGCAAATCTTTTTGTGCAAGAAAACTCCTACAAGATAGGACCTAAATTTTCTGAAAAATATTCCCCCTATTTGATAAAATTTCAGTTGACAATATGGGGTAGAGAAAAAGAAATTCATCCAGCTTATATAGATAAAAGGATAGTGCCCTAAAACTTAGGCAATCATAATCCTTTTTGGACACAACTTATGAACTATGTCACAAAACCATGAAAGATTCACCCCTAATGTTTAGAGATAAAAATTCGACACTCTACTACAATTAGGACACAAAAACTCGGCTAGCACACAACACAATTGTAATAAAAGACTCAAAAATTTTCAGATTAAGATAAGATACCCTTATCTCTAAATTTTCAAAAATAGACTCATTATAAAACTCTTACTATAATCTCACTAAAATTATAATTTAACTCATGCGAGAATTAGTATTTAAATCTAAGTAGGACTCAAATAAAACACACAATACAATCATAAAACAACTATGATTCAATGGCTGAAAATTTCAGCCATGTGAACACACAAATCCAAGACAGAATAGGTCTCAAATTGTAAAACAAATAGACAACCAAAATTCAAGTTTAACAAGGACTTGGAAACCCTAATTTTTAGCTCAAAAATTTGGTCATACTAAGACACAAAAATCCAGAATCAACTAGGTTTCAAACTCACCATGAATCACACGCACACACATGCATTAATTCAGCGAAATTCAAATTCAACATGGATTCGAATTTAAACACACAAAAATTAACTTTTACCATATAGTTAAAATTTTGAAAAATCACTTTTGACTCTTTAAAAGAAATCTCGGAAATTACCACTTTCCAAAATGTCCCAGAACTTTTAGAATACTTACTAAAACCCTTTTTCCATCATTTATATGGAATTAACAAAATCCCTTTTCACCAAAATAATTTATGGCAAATAAAGCAACAAGAACACCATAAGTATAATGAAGTTGGAATTTGAAGTTTCCTCATTCAATTATGACGTTTACTTCATAGTAATCAATTTAACACAAACCATTTAGACGACTCAATGACTCAACAAGGTCCTCTTCATAGATGATCATTCGAAAATTATTTTTTCAAAAACCAAAATATGTAAACTTCAAGAATACATCTCAAAGTTTAATAAAGATGTTTCCTATAAGACGTATAGAAAAATAAAACTTCACTCAATTCTCGATTTAAATCTCAAAAACTAAGGTTTTAAACACAAGTCAAAGACTTTAATCTCTAAAGTTGGCACAATTCAACTTTATAGACCTTTAAACGTTTTGATATCAAAATTGATATCTTAAAATTCATTCTTCATCACTTGATAAAGAAAGTTTGAAAACCAAATTAAGAACCATGGAAAGTCCATTGATAGGAAGATCTACTAATTCGACTCATTCTCAAAGTTGTAGACTTATGAGATATCGAAAACCGACATTAGTTACTTTTGATAAATCTTTTGACACAAATTAGACAAAACAACTGGATAAAACAAGATCAAAACTCTATGAAATTTCCATTGATTGAAAATCTATAAACTCCATTTTAGTCATTAGATTCAAATGAGATCCAACAAGAAGGAAGGCTTTTTCATTCATACTTTATGTAGAAAGTACAAAATCACTAAGTTTCACCTTTTAAAGAATAGATCCAAGATATTCATCACAAGATAAACTCTTAAACCCTTCTCATATAAAGACATCTTTTTGGAAACGAAAAGACTATCTCGAGGATAAGCTCTTCTTTGGCATCAATTCTCTCCTTGAAGATTTAACACATAAGATCCACTAAGCTCATAGGAGAAACAATTCTCTACTTGCAAACCAAGGATAAATTTCAAGATGTAGTTTGTACTTCGACTAGATACCAATGTACCATCATCAAGCTCTCACATAGACCTCAAAATAACACCACAAGATCAAACAAATGTGTAAGAAGTCTCGCACAACCACATAAAAGACAAGATCAATTTTGAAAACGTAGTTTTCACAAAATTCAATTTATTTTTTCAAAACTCATTCAAAAGAAGGAACCTTGAATCAAATAAAGATAGTACTACTCATCCGTAGCACAAAGCTCAATTACCACACAAAGAAACGGATTCCGTGGCAACTCAAGATATTCTCAAAACCAAGAACTATGAAGTCCTCAATCGAAAAGAAGTCTCTTGAAACACAAAGAGTGATTCAAATAGAAACTCGAAGGTCTCTAAATTTCTCAACCCTAGTATATCCTTGCTCTGATACAAAAAACTGATAACAATCTCGTAGACAAAGCAAAATTCTTTAATGCAACCATCTACTAGAAAGTACGAAGATAAGTTGTCTATCCCGTGAAACTCAAAAGAGTGCGGAAAATTCACAGTAAGACGATCGTTTATCTAAGGTGTTCTATCTCTTTAACTCAAATCAAGCAAAGAACACATAATCAATGAAAGACTCGAATTAAATAACAACCCACACTAGAATAGTAAGGACACCATTCAATAAATTCAAGAAATCACTCATTCAAGAGACTCAAGAAAGGTATGAGCAAACAATGCTCAACTACAGAGGAATACTATTGATTAGTACTCTCCATAACCAACAAAGATATTTGACACACACTATCTCAAAATTCTTATGCCAAAGCAAAACTCATCCAACAAATTAGGACAAACCCAACAAAGGAACTCATGAACACACACACACACACCATGAAATCTGAAAAACCAAGCCAAAAGAAAGGCTCATCTCTCGAACTACTAGAAGTAATATGAAAATAAGAAGATTAGTTTTAAAACAATTCTATCAAGAAGCATACTTGAAAAAGAACGGTTTCTGTAAGATCTAAAAGATCCAATACAAGATGAAAACCTCTCATGGATTAAACATACTTGAAATGGAAAATGGACACACCATTTAACAAAAATTCCTCAAAGGAAAATCTCTCATTAGAGAAGACATAAAATGACCACACACGGGTACCTTGAACCTTTGGCCATGCCCTCTATTTATAGGCTAGCTTTCTTGGTCACAAAGCACTTAAAAAGAAGACCAACTTGGACTCTTTACTCTTATCTCTCGCAGGAGTAGAGTTAGAAGAGTGTTTGATCTCTTTGACTATATCTAAAATCTAAGAAACCTTATCTAAATGACTTATCCTCAACAAGCATAATACTTAGAAGGAATCAAAGACTCCTAAACACAACATTCTAGTTTAACTCAGCCCACTGGGCTTATCTTAACTAGATGAATCCGAAAATTAAATTCCTAGAATAGATAATACTCTAAACTTAAAATTCAGTAACAAATAATGAAGTAAAATGTCTTGAACGCCCTTCCAAAAGCTGGAATATTGGTCTTGCGCCCCTCAAGGTGTGGAACACTTCAATTTACTCCAAAACTTGAAAATCTCTCTTTATTGAATCCACATGAATCAAAAAGACACTCGAACAATCAAGATAGTTTGCACCCTATCCAAATTGTGTAGCAATGGGCTCAATCTTGAACTCTTTGATCAAATAGGCGATGTGCTCAAGAACCTAAATGAGTTCTCTTTAGCTTGCTCGATCAATGATCTTCATGGCGCACCTACAGTCAAACTCCCTTCATACACTTCAGCACTTATTTCCATGAGTGAATCATCTCCTTCGGTTTGATCCCCAAAGTTAATGACATTCTCATCATCTTGATCATAGTTTGTTTGAACCAACTCCCTATCACATAGGTAGTCAAGATCCATCTTCTCTTCCTTAATTGGCCTACAAAGTAAACTTGGCATTCCAAAAGAAGAATGAAGGACTAGCTCATTCCCCTCACTAGGAGAACCTCCATGGAAGGCTACATGATTCTCATCAGAAATTGAGTTCATTGAAACCAAGCTTTTGAGTTTCCTGTGAGAAGCTTCATTCCAAGTACCTCTTATATTCCATATAAACTGATTATTCATTAGAAGCCTGAAAATCGGGATCAAATTGAAGTCTCGTCAAACGTCGAGTTATTATTTCACCACTTCGTATTAGATTCTTTGATCCTTTGGGTCTTCGTGTTTTTTCTTTCTTTTCACCATCCGAGAAAGCTAAACATATTTCTTTGCCTTTCAAAATCATATCTAGCCCCCACTGCATTATCATCTTGAGCAAAAGTTCCCCAGAGTTGTCTCGGTGTTGTTTTTCTTGTGGAGTTCCTTAATATTTTCTACATATAATTCTACTTCAAAATCTTCATCATCCAGATCATCATGATCAATACCTTGCAGCTCAACATCATCATAATCCTGTTATACCAGATAGAGCTGCGAAATCACGAAGAAACTTCCAAAAGGGTTACTGAAACAAAAGTCTGTTGAGGAACAGCGTGTTGCTTTTCTATATTTTTCAGCTCCTCCAATTGATGCGTTACAGCCTTTTCTAATTCCCAATGCTCCAAACCTTTCAAGTCTGCTTTGCTTTTTTCTATAATTGAGCTCAGTTTCTCTTTAGAGAGCAATCGGTTGGCAGATCAACCAAGTTTGACTTGCACCATACGATCAAACATGTCAATCAGAATTTTCTTCTTTCGTTTAACTGTCAAACTAGATAAATAAGGCTATGTGGCTACAATTTTGCCTGTCTAATTGTTACACAAATGATTCCTTCTGTTTATAGACATTCTTCATCTGATTGTGCATCGTTATAGCATGTTCTAGAGGAGCTTTCAGCAAAACTTCGAATTGAGCCTCTTTTGCACTTTTTCCAAGCCCGGAGTCCTTAGATGCATGCCATAGTTTCTTGCATTCTCTGCAGTACTCTTAGATGTTTTCATAAATAATAGATTAAAAATGTGTTGCCTTCTAAACCTAGCCTAGTTCTTTTCGGTGGTTCATTTAACAAATCAATTTCTACACATACTCTAGCTATTGATGGCCTTGACATATTCAGCGTAGGTACATCTATTTTTAATGGCTTACTAATTGGTGGGGTGTCAAGCCAACAAACAATTTAACCTACTTTCAAACTAGTAGCATAGGAAAGCAAGGTCGTCTCCTCAGGGAATGGTGGATTCGTTTCTTTCAAATAAGTAACCGAAAGAGGGGTTTTGAGTTTTTAAAACTAAAATGTAGTTAAAATAAAATTCAAATGATAGTTAAAAAAATGAAAGCAAATTATGAGAAAGTTTCTAGTCAAAAGATCTTATATCCACCTTGGTCTAGACAATTGATCATAGATGCAATGATATGCTCAATCACTTATAGGCAAATTAGTTTTCGTTGTTGGAACCTCCTAACAACTCAATCTTGAACTAAGTTTAGTGATTAAGAAAACCTTCATTAAACACACTAGTCGAAATTCAATCCTGGAACCTCCTAAGATTAAGAAAACGACTACATTAAGTACAAAGACCCAATTCTGATTCCTATGAAACAAACCTTGTTTAATAAAAAACCAGATTACTTGTTCTTATAACATAACAAAATCACTTACCAAGTAATTTAATTATATCAGTCCCTTTTAAAACAACAAACCTTGCTGCCTTATTGGTTGTTAACTATCATGAAATAATGAATGCTACCAGCTATTCATGAATCCAAAATCTTTATATCAATCATTCAAAAGAACAAGCAAATACTTACAAAGAATTGAGAAATAAAAAAACATTTAGATCTCACAACTATTCAAACCAAGGCTTCAATATCTTTCAACTAGAAAAACAATTTAATTACACATAATAAAGCCTTACTGAAACAAAACTATGGAGAATGGGGAAGAATAACATCCAAAAGGGCTAGATTGGCGGCTTAGGACCACTCTAGCCTCCTCTTCTTCTTCTCACATTCAGCCCCCCTCCAAAAGAAAAGAATAAAATCAATTTATATGCCAAAAAGTAGGTCAGCCGCCAGAAGCTTTAGAATTTCGCATCTGCAAATTAACTTTTCCGAAATTTGCATATTGGTCCCTCAAGTTTGGCAAAATTATATTTTGACCCCAAAATTTTTTCAATTTTTTATTTTAGTCCCTGTTTTGGTTTGGCCAAACGTGAATGCAGCCTCAATGCTGGAATTTTTTCTCTAAAGCTCAATTTTGGACTGAGATTCGTGTGCCCACACGAGAATGTGATGTCATTGTTCCTTCTTGTGCTTCCTTGTCAAAATGCTCTTAAAATGTGTGTTTATGGAACATTTTCTCCATCCAGCTCCAATCACTCCTAAGAACCAAAAACATTAAAATACACAACATAAGTGCACAATCTAATCCAAAATGCTCTACAAATACCTATAAATAACATGAAACTTCAAGACCTATCAAACTCCCCCACACTTAGATTTTTGCTTGTCCTCAAGCAAACATAACTCAAAGTAAACATGATAATATCCTTTCCTACAAACTCTAACATGCAAAAACAACAAAGAGAATTGTCAAAAGTTGTCTCAGATTCTAGTCTCATTAGAGACAAATAATGTATACCACGGTTCAGTATCCCTTGATCAAGTCAGAAACTCACTTCCGTGAGGGTGTGAAACAGACCACAAAACAAAGTGTTGCTTAACCTAAGATTAAATTCAATTACTTTCAAGTGAACATTCTTGTGATCAGTACCTATTTCCTTCTTGCCTTCAACTAGGGTATTCTTACTGAGGTTCCAATCTAAGGGCTTCCTCTCATTTTCTGCAAGCATCATTGGCTGCATCTTTCACCCTCGTACCTTTTCATCCATTTGTCCAAATTGGCTTTTCTTCTGGATCTTTCCCACTTAGGCATTTACCAAGCACATATTTTAGCAACTATGGTAATCTAAGCATTTTCTATTTAAACTCACCAGGCCTGAGGACACTCCTCTCTTTGGTGCCATACCTGACCTCTCAAAGGATTAAATGCCACATTGGACACTCTGCCTATACTCCCTCATTAGATAAAGCACTTAACCTCATATTCAACCGCCAACTTTCCCCTTTTTCCCAAGGTATTTAGGCTAATACAAAGCACTATGGGCTCGATTCGAGGTTGCCATAATGCGTAGGGTTGCCTTAGTCTAACTCCCAGATTCACAGTCCCCCCAGGTTTCATACAAGTAGACGCCAGTATAAGATACCAACAATGCATTAATGCATTCATGATTTTAAAAGTTTAAGCCCAAAGCAAACACATTGTCAAGTGGAATGTTGTGCATATAAATGTGGTCATGAGTTTCTAACATGCTTAAGAGTGATCCTGAATAGGTATTTTTATAATCATATGTAACCCTCAAAATTGAATTCATCATAGACTATTGACAATTCTCTTTTTATTTTATTTTTTTAGACAAACATAACACAAAATCCTTTCCCTCACACCTAAAACATAGATTGTCCTCAATGTATGAAACATATGCAGAGACAAACAACAAAAGTACATGCAAACTCCATAATGTAAAAGAAAAAGAAACGGTACTTCCTTGGGATTTTGTAGTGGCGAAACAAAATTTGGTGTGAGTAAAGGTCCACAGCTTTTGATGCATTTGCACATGGGTTGACCAACCATAAAAATACTCATTAAAAGCAACTGCCACACTTGAACAAACCATTAAAATAAACTAACACTACGCCAATCAAATGATTAAGAAAATCAAGAAACCATAGCTCTCAAGATCATCAGGAACAAAAAACTGAACCACTCAACTGATTTATTCAAGAAAACAAATAACAAAAATCAAACCATTGGGTTGCCTCCCAACAAGCGCCATTCTTTAATGTCTTGGGCTAGACACAGTTTTGGTGCATCACGGTGGAAACTTGAAAGCTCCATACATAACTGAAATTTGTGAAAATCCTACAAATGAGCGGTCATGGTGGCAAGAAAAATGAGCCGTCAAAATCAGGGCTTGGTAGGTTCCGCAAGAGAGAGAGAGAGAGAGAGAGAGAGAGAGAGAGAGAGAGAGAGAGAGAGAATTCATAATTCCCAATGCATTAACTTCTTTGTAAATGTGATAAATGGAAAAATTCTTACTGTGTAAAATGTTGTGAATTTCACTGAGTGTTGCATGATTTCGCCATGGAAAGTTTTTACCTTTTCATAGCATCTCAACCACAACCTTGCTGTCTGTTTCAAATTTAACAATATCAAGGCCTTCTTCAGCACAACATTGTAAACCATGAAGTATTCGTTGTATTTCAGCTCAAAGACTGAAGGTGATGCCAATATGCTTGCATTCCACTTTGATGAATGCTCCTTATTCTCCTGTAACCACACAATCCCATCCAGGTGCTCCAGGAGTTCCAAGGATCAATCCATTTGTATTTAAGTGGTGGATTCAGTTATTAGTATTTAGCTTAATATATCTAAATTTACCATTTTTTGTCCTTAGGAAAAACTAATTGAATAAAAAGTAATGGTGGTGAAAACTGGCTATTAATTTTTTAACTTGGTGCAGAATATGCCTAACTTAGGAGGTCAGAAGTGAGTTTTGTCCTTTAAAACAAAATACTTGACATTCATGTTTTATCATGGCAAAAATTAATTTTGGACTATCTAGTTGACATGATTTTAATTAAGAAGAAGGCCACGATGAGAGTTATTTCTTGATTTTTTTTAATTTTTTTTATTTTTGTTTTGGCAAGATTGGCAAATTATGAAATATAAGAAAAGAAGTCACTTTACTTAGAAAAATAAAAAGAAATCAAATTTTACCCAAGCATTCTCCAAAGAAATAAATTTTACTTGAATTGGGTAAATTGGATGATTTTGGAACCAAAAAAAAAAATGAGATGAACTTTTTCACTTAAAAAATAATAATAATAGGGACAAAAATTAAACCTGCACCATACTATAGGGTCAAAAACATTTAGGCGTTGTATGTCATTTATCGTAAATAGTATATGATAATTAATTAAATATATATTCATGGTTTAAAATCCTATTAATTGGAGATATTTTTCGTTAAGATACATAAGCAGTTTTTAATTGTAGATATAGACTAGATAAAATGTAACTTAATTGTAAATTTAATTAACAAATTTATGAATTAAAAGTTTCATTTAATGGAGGAGGAATATGTTCTGACCCATGTCATTTTAAATCTATTCATAGTCTAATATTGAGCGATATGTATCAATTCATCCACTCTCATTTAATAATAAAATATATATGTGTGTGTGTATATATATATATATATGTGTGTGTGTGCATATAAATACATATGTATATATAATATATGTATGTATATATGTATAGGGTCCGAAATTCTACAACCACTTGTGAAATACAACTCAAATTTGTGATTTATCCTAGATACATTTAAAAAAAATAGAAAATGGCTCATACTTGCTAGAAAAAATACCAAGTAACGAAGCTAAATTTCCATCGTATATCAAAATTTACTTAGATTGTTAAAAATTGCTTAATTTCCATCATGCATCAAAATTACTTAAATTCAACTAAATTGTTTCTTAATTGGCCTGCCATAATATAATTGGACAAAATCTTGATTAATCATTCTCGCTTTGTTTTATTTGTAGGTCCTAGAAGAAATTATTATCAGCAATAACAAGCCAACCATAATATAATTGGACAAAATCTTGTCATTAAATGAAAATTTCATTATAAATAAGTCCATAGAGTACTATACTTTCACAACCACAATTTCAACTAGCGACTACTAAGAGCAATCTCCACCCTCCCCTCCTCTCCTCCAGATAAGATGGCAAAGTTCTCAATAATTTTTCTAGCACTCATCATCTTCACCCTAGCATCAGGTATTCTTTTTTTTTTTTTTTCAGTTTGTTAGTATATGAAATATCATTCTCGGCAATAAATTTATGAAATCTATATTATATGTTGATGCTCAAGTAAATACGTTCTTTGACGAGTTTTAATAATCACCCTATTTAAAATAGGGTGAAGGAAATTTCTTAATGATGCTATATTAAAATCAACATGTATGTTTCTTCAGCTTCTAGCTAATCAACTTTTCATGGGAAGCACACTCGATATTTCCCTTATTTGAATTTTATAATTGACCTAATATTGTTTTTAGAAATTTTTTTTTTTTGTCAAGGTCGTTACATTATTGAAAACCATTATCAATTGCTAACAAAATTAATTTATTTCTTGTTGGTTTGTTCTTATTATTTTATAGTGGAGAAAATGACTACTTTGGTTCATGCTGATAACATATGCCAAATCGAGTTTCCTGGAGAATGCGAACCAATGGATCCCTTGCCCTGTGAACAAGAATGCATAGCCAAGATTCCAAAGGGCTCTCTCCTCCAAAAGTTCAATTGTGTCGCTAAGGGTGCTCAAAACGATTGTGTTTGTTTTTACCATTGTTAGTAAGAAAATGTATGAATAGCTGGTATTCTACTCATGACATTGTAATAATTAAGATAAATATAAAAAAACCATCTTTCAATTTTGGATTTTTCATGTTTTTAATTAATTTACAAGATTTTTTGCTCTTTTTGGAGACCTGAAAAGTAAAATGTATTGTATTGATGAATGAGTTTTTGAAGAATAAAATTGGGATTTAATCAAGTCAGACGAAGATTGAATCGTAGGAGTAAAAACTGAATTAGATAAATAATAATATTCAGGAGAAAACGAAAGTATGTTGCCTAAGAATATCCATAAATCATCTGCTCATAATTAATCCATAAAATATGTATGGAGTTCGAATAAGTAGTATTCCAAAAATGCATCAAAGGGAAGCCATTCCAGTATCATTCTCAAGAGGATCTTTCGACAACATTGAAAGGTAAGGTTTATTTAGACTGGAACTGTTTACCTTACTTAAGGATTATATAAATTTTATGGAATAGAATAGCTTAAATAGAGATGTCAAGGGATTTATGTTTTTAAATCTTTGTAAGACATTCTCTTAATTTGAAGTATGAAATAACAAGAACTGTCAAGGGATAGATAGTACTATCTTTATAAGACTGTTCATAGTAATACTTTGTTCGAGAACCGTCGTGGGGTTTATAGAAAACCTTTCTGTAAGACGGTCTCTTTTGATTTGGGTAAGTCTTTAGCACCGCCTTTTGTAATTTTTTAAAAAATTAATAAAATCAGGGGATGCCAGCCAGGTACCGTCCTGATTCTCTTAAAAAGATTTTTTGAAAAAAAGTAGTATTCTAGTCATTACAATGTAGTAACTGAGATTAATATAATAAAACAGTCCCTTAATTATGAATCTTTAATCTTTTCAAGTAGTTTACAGGATTGTTTGCTTTTCTTGGGGTCTAGAAAGTATTTCATCAATTTGTATGAAATCTAAATCGTATGAAAAAAAATACTGAATTAGGTATATGTAACTTCGATAAGAAAACAAAAATATATTTTGCCTAAAATATCCATAAATCGTCCACTATGATTACTACCCACAATATTTATGGAGTTTGAATAGATTGTATTCGAGTCATTACATCTTGATATTTGAGATCAATATAAGATAAAGATCCTGCAATTCTTGATTTTCCATGACCTTATTTAAGCTTACTTTACAGGATTCTTTTCCTCTTGTTGGGGATCTAGAAAATAAACTATGTCAAATCAATGAATGAATATTTATGAAAAACTGAAAAGGGAATTGAATCAAGTCGGCCGAAGAGTAAATCATACAAATAAAAATATTGAATTAGATGTTGCCTAAGAATTAGATAATAATAACTTTGAAGAGGAAACAAAAGTATGTTGCCTAAGATTATCAATAAATCGTGCACTCCTAATAATATACATAGTATTTATGAAGCTTGAATAAATAATACTGTAGTCCTTACGATGTAATAAATGAGACTAATTTATATAATTAAAAAATCTTTAATTATAGATTTTTCAAATTTTCAATTTAATTGATAGGATTCTTTATTCTTTTTGGCAATATGAAAAGTAAAATATGTTAAATCGATCAATGAGTTTTGGGTGACGATACTCCCAGCGTAAAAATTAGTCTCCAGAGCAAATTATTGATTTATTGCCTAAATTATCCTTATTTGTCGAATCTCTAATTTCCCAATCCCTAACCTCTTGTACGATCAGCGTCCACTCCGCTCCCATTTCTATCAACTATTTAGCATGGAGAACTCTTCATTGTCTTCCGTTTTTTTCCCCTCCAATTCCTCGGTTAATATTAATTTGAATTTATTGGATCTTTGTTTTGGTATATTGAACTTGAAGACAAGATATTATCATATTTCTGGGTCTAGGTTTCGTTCATTATCTTTATATTCAATTTTTAGGTTTCATTGTGTATTATTTTCCCGGAATTTTTAGGAACGAAAATACCCTTTAATTATCCTCTTGTTTCTAAATTCAGAGTTTTGTTACTGACCGTGCTGTTTGGTTTTGATTTTTGATAGTTTTAGTCGGCCTAGAAACATTGTTCTTACTTTGGGTTTTCACATTATTGTTAAAAACAATTGCAGAGCTCTAAAAGTTTTGAAAGTAATGGTGTGGGAATGATTATTCATGACAAAGTTTGGAGGAGAAGCAAGTTTATAATGTCCTTGAAGGAGAGGAAAAAATTTAAGTGATCACAAAGCTATCACTGACTTGGGAGTATCAATTTTTTGTGATTGAAGCTATATGTATTAAGGTACATCAATTAATAAAAACTATTACTTAACTGAAGATAAAATCTTTTAGTTGCCCAATTTTCTAACCTTCGAATACTTCTCCTATACGAAATCATATGATTTGGAAGGACATACGGAGGATGAAAAGGCCATTGATATGTGATATTCTTAATTGGAATTAGTCGCAGGAGGAAAAGAGATTATACCCAAAACCAAAGAGAGAGAAATATAAGAAGCATCAAGTGCAGACTGTTTAGCTAAACAAGCATCAAGTGGAATATCTAATACTTACAATAGTTTTGTATCACTGTCTAGTTTTGTAAAGGGGCTTTTGATATTAGATCAATTGTCCTTTCCATATTTACGAAATTAGCTTCTATGGCCTTGTACAAGGGTGAGACATAAACACTGCCCTCTTTTTTCCACATCTTAATAAAATCAGGAAAGGGTGAAACTAGGGAACTATATAGTATAAATGTCCATCCCTTGGGTAGACCCCTTGGGTGCATTGTACTATATAGCACTGCCTATCTCAAAAATTTATCTCCTGGGTAGACCCCTTGAGTTTTTTTGAGATAGTTGGAACCTGAATGTCATCCTTGCCTTCCTGTTGAGTAAAAAAAAAAAAAGAAATATAAGAAGTGGGATGGTAAGTGATGGCTAACTAAGAAGGGTAATTTGGGTATTAGAACAATATTTTACTTTTGAGGCTAATTTTTGATCTGGCAATATCGCCAGCCATGAGTTTTTGAAGAAAAAAATTGGCTTTAATTTCTAGTCAGACAAAGACTAAATTATACAAATATAAATATTATATTAGATAACAAATAATTTTACAAGGAAAACAAAAGTATGGTATCTATGGGTATTCAACAATCATCCGCTCCTAATAATATTCATAATATTCATGGAGTTTGAATAAAAGGTATTCTCATCATTATCCACTACAAAAAATATTCATAATATATATGGAGTGTGAATGAATTGTATATTAGTCATCACACTGTAATAATTGAGATTACTTTAAAAAAGCGTTTAATTATCGGATTTCATATTTTTAATTTGATTTATAGGATGCTTTGCTCTTCTTGGGGACTTGAAAAGTGAAATATGTTAAATGGATGAATGTGATTTTTGAAGAATGAAATTGGCATTTAACCATTCAGATGAAAAGTTAATAACACAAACAAAAATATTTAATTCCGTAATAAATAATTTTCCAGAGAAAACAAAAGTATTTTGCCTAAGAAAATCCATAAATATCCACTCCTAATAGTATCCACACTACTTATTGAGCTTGAATAAATGGTATTCTAGTCATTACATTGTAATATTTGATATTACTATAAGAAAAAGTTCGACGATTCTATTTCCCATATTTGGATCATTTGCTCTTTTGGGCACCTGGAAAGTAAACTATATTACATTCAATATTTTTGAAAAAGGAAAATTGCACTTAATGAAGTCGTGCGAAGACTGATTGATACAAATAAAATATTGAATTTGATAATAAATAACTTTCAAGCGATAACAAAAGGATGTTGCCTAAGAATATCCATAAATCGTCCACCCCTAATAGTATCCACAAAATTTATGGAGTTTGAGTTTCTTCTTCTTTTTTTCTTTTTTTTGATACAGTCTTACAATCACCTAAACTATTATATCAATGGATCTATGAGGGAGGGAGATACTACAACTATTGAATAATTAGTATTCTAGTCCTCACACAATAACAATTAAGATTAATTTATGAAAACAATCCCTTAAGTCTGAATTTTTCATATTTTCAATTTAATTTGCAGGATCCTTTGCTCTTTTTGGGACCTGAAAAGAAGAATATGTTAAATCGATGAATGAGTTGTTGAAGAATGAAATTATCATTTAATCAAGTCGGAGGAAAACTGAAATTATACGGAAAAAATATTGAATAAAATAATAAATAATTTTCCAAAGAAACAAAAGATGTTTTTCTTTTAGAGAAACCGGGGACGGTACCTGGTGGGAGGTCCCCGATTTTATTAATAGAAAAAAAAAAGAATAAAAGCAGTGCTTCAGACTTACACAATCAAAAAAAAAGAACCGTCTTGCAAAAGTTTTCCTAAAACCTCCACGACGGTTCTTATGCACATTATCTCTAAGTAACTACCTTACAAAGATCCTCTGAGATCCCAAATTTTTTTTTATCCAAATCATTTTACACTAAGAGCTATCTTATAAAGATTTGAGTACAAATCCCATGATAACTCTTAAACAGAAATTAAGCACTACATTCCCATGAGGGCATGGGAGTAGTGGGAACTAGGAAAAAAACTCACAATAGAATAAACTAAAGGAAAAAGATGGAAGGGATTAAACTTGTAAAATAGGAAGTTGGAATATAGGGACCCTAACAAGTAAAAAATCCCTAGAACTAGTAGAGTGTATGAGAAGAAGACGGAAAAATATAATGAGTTTATAATAAACAAAATGGGTAGGTGAAAAAACCAAAGTTCTAGATACCGCAGGGTACAACCTTTGGTATAGTGTAAAAGATAAGAATAGGACTGGGGTAGGTATCATAATAGATCTTTTACTCATAGACCAAGTAATAGGGGTTGTTAGGAAAGGATATACAAATATAACCATAAAATATTATATTTGGAAATGTATCCATGAATAGAATCAGTGTTTATGCACCCCAAGTGAGATCAGATGTCGCCACTAAAACTAAGATGGGGATTCAAACGGGCACGTAGGGAAGTGAAACGAAGACTGTAGAGGATACATGGGAGCTATGGTTTTGGGGTACAAAATAATGAATGTAAACTATATTAGATCTTTTGGTTACATATGACTTTGTCATATGTAATACCTTGTTTGAAAAAACGGATGAACACCTAATCACATTTGAAAGCGGCTCTAAGAAATCACAAAGATTTGTTTCCTAAGAAAGAAAAGTGGAAAAAAACTTTGTAAAGATTGTAAGTTGTACATCTAAAAGCATGTTTAATTTGTCTCTTTCTTACTTGTAATTATAGTGTATAGTTAAGAAATATTTATTTCTAATTAGATTTTATGACTTTTGGTGTTTAAGGGACTTAATTGCATATATGGATAAAAAGTAGACAAATTAGTGCAAATTGCAAAGTTTTCGGCAGCAATTGAAAACTGCCCATTTGGACTTGTGTTGTAGATCTAAAGAAGAAGAAGAAACCAGTAGCAACAACAGCACTTGGATGTTGGATTAGGGCAAAATTGGAGGCTTAGAAGCTAAGGAAGCTTTAAACCAATCAAGCCTTCAAGGCTAAGGAAAACAAGGAAGAATGGAGTTAATGAAAAGCTGCAGATTTGGGCTGCAAAAAAGGGAGTAGATGGCTGCAAAATTCAGAGGTATCGGTCTCCTCACTTTGGTCTTAATCCAAAGAGGAGATCAACCTCACTAAGCAAGCCCGACTTCTTCCAACATCTATAAAAGGAAGAAGAGCAGCTGCAGCAAGGGAGATCTTCGGTCCTCAATCAAAAAGGAGAAGACCAGATTGAAAGTGAGAGACAGTCCCATAGATAGACAGTAGACAGCTATGGGTGGCTACTCGGGGAAGTGACTTTGTCATTTGCCCAAGTAACCAGCCTTCAGCAGCAGTAGCAGACTTGCTCCCTTACTCTGTTTTCTTTCTTTTCTGTATTTTCTCGTTTGTAATCATGTCTTTGCCTATGTGGATCATTTTTATATCCATTGTAGTCAAGAATATGAGTAGCTAAACTGTTTATAGGGTCTTAATTCGTTGAATCTCTCTAGTTATTGTATATGGTAGCTTGGATAATATTTGTGTGCCTAGTACTAGAGTTTTAATTATCCTTTTGATTAGGAATGATCAACTAGTCAATTGTACATACATATGGGGGTAATCTTTGATGGGTAAACTTTACTTAAAATGTCTAGTATTAGCCGGTAACTAGGGGGTAACAGCCCAATGCTTCAAATAACAATGGAAGTTAGTTGTTTAGCATGAGACAGCCATAAGGGCATAGGAAGTTAATGGCTTAATAGTATTTTGGAATTAATAACGGAAGTTAGTTGGTTTGTTGCTATTAGTACTGTTTGGAATATCGTAGCGGACCTTACAGTGCATAAGTGCCTGATCGCACACAGCATCATACCACAAAAGGAGCAACCGGAATATGAAGCTCGAGAGAGGATAGATAAAAACCCCACGATACTTAGCTAAGTCAGTTTCTCGTTTTTGCAAGTCGTCTGTTTTTATATTTTCTTATTCTTTGAATCGAATCATTTGGGGTTTATTTGAGTTTCACCCATCCCTGTGGGATCGACCCAACTTACTACTATCTACAGTTTTAAGTTGGTTTTTTTTGTGGCTTCGACACCAATCATCAGTGATGAGAATCATAGGGCTTCCCATCAAAGTTCAAACCAAATGAAAGAGCAAAAGGTGTTCTTGTCAATTGGAGGACCGAGATTATTTCCTTTCAAGTCTAGAAGAAAGTTTGCCTTGAGAAGTTGGCCTTCTAAGAAGCAATTTTCTCCTCAACCTTCTAGAGGAAGCGATAATGAAGATAAAGAGTCACTTAATCAAGATCAAATGTCAAAAGAGTCAAGTGATGACTTTGCTAACAATTGGAATGATTCAAGTGACGGAATTTCAAGTGATGTTGTTGAGGTCGATGCTAGTGAGTTTGTTCCAAAGAATAAGCGCCTGAAGACAATGAAGATGCACATTCAAATGTGTATAAGACATCATTGGAGGTTGACGATTTGAATTGAGTCGTGCGTGCCAAAAAGAGAGAGTGAACCGCGCGAGAAGTATTTAAATATTTACTATTTTATTGAGCCTGTAAATAGATAAAATTCTATTAACTTAGAGTTAAAATAAAATTAGGATTTAAGAAGCCAATGTATGGCCGGCCCTAGTCCTTATTTCATTAAGGGTATTTGAGTCTTTTGCCATTAAAAGAAGTAAAGTTAATTACTTTGCTTAATGGTTAAGCTAAGTTAGAGTTTGAGTCAAAGTTGACTACGTCTTTCCTTACTATGTGATTGATCGAGTAGTAGGGAAAAGTAAGTGACATTTTCTTTAGCGTTAAATTTAGGGTTTAAGTCTTAGCGAGCAAGAAATCTTGCCTATAAATAGGTGGCCCAATTCTTTTCCAAGGGAGAGTGGTATAGTAATGTTTTGAGTTGAATTAATCGATTGAACCTTTATGTTTTTTTTTTACAATGAGTGGATCTCGTTGTTTTGAAGGAGTTGGACAGTTAGTCAATTCTTTCTTTCTTAGAGCCTAACGGGACTTGGTTCTTAGAGTAAACCATTTTATCATGTTGAGCATATCACATGATTTAATTGCTTTAAAATTAATTTTTTTATCCTCTTTGGATTTGATAGTCGATAGGTTGAGTATGTTTCATTGCTTGTTGTTCAACTTTTTGTGTCTCTAGGTTGTAGGAGACCTTGTTGGTTTATTTATTGATAGGGATGACTTTGCTTGGAAATAGCATGATGAACTATGTGTTTTGTTTGCTTATTACCTTTGTTATGATTGTGTCCTATCCAATACAGTAGTATATTCAATTGGTTTGTTTGTCGTTGAGTAACTGATTTGCTCATTGCATCTGTCGTCGTTTATATGGGTGATTGTTCGATTATATTGAGGGGTTTCATCGTATTCCGATTAAATGGTTCAATCCGAATAGTTACTTGGATTTTGTGTTTATGATCTTTTGTTTGAGTTCATAAGGTAGTGGATTTTTATTAAAACGGTCTAGTTTTTTTGTGATATTTCACACTCTTTTTAGAGTTTCAGTTTTAAACAATCTTTCAATAGTTTCTTGTTAATGGTTCTATTAATAAAATTTGATTCGTCTACGAGATTGCTATCATTCTTTGGTATCAGAGCAATGGTTTTTGAAGAAATCTGTTTCTCTTTGAGAATATGGTTTGAAACCCTTGCAATGTGCTAGAATTGGTGGGACTATCGTTTATTTGGACTAAGGTTCTTTTGTTTTCAATAGAATTTTGAGAAAAATAAATCTACCTTAGAGAAAATACAATTTCTTAAGTTCTTCTTTATTGAATATTTAGGGCGAAACTAGGTATTTGCTTTAAGATGAATTTTTTAGTGTATATGATTTCAAGAAATTAGTGAGTCTTGATGAAGTTGTGGAAACGATTGATTTGAGGAGGGTTTCACTCAAGATTTCTTATGAAATTGAGAATAGAGATTTAATTCTTTATGATCAATTGATTGAGAACTTGTGTATTATATGTTTTTGATGATTGGAATTGATCCCAAAACCGAAAGCGAATAGCCTTGTCTTTTCAAAGAAAATGTGTTTACATGAGCACTTGTGTGTGCGTGTGTATAGGTCTAGGTTTTTTTAATTTATGATCTATTTTGTAGGTGGAATTTTCATGGAAGTATGCTTAGTAGTATATGGAAGTGTTGATCTTTCCTTCTTGACTTTAGTCGTCTTGAATTGGAAAAAAGTAAAATTTAAGGTTTGTGGTTTTTCAACCGATGAAGTATTCATGATCACTATTAGGTATTCTTTGTTGAGTCTTGTGTCAGCTTTAGATGTATGTCGACTTAATGTGGTCTGTTCATCGGCTTTTTCATCGAGTTGTTCGTCGACTTGTGTGTTTTTCGTCGACTTCTCTGTCGAGTTGTTCGTCGGCTTTTGTGTGGTTTGATTTGAAGCTTTCTAAAAGGTTTAATTCAATATATATGCAAGATAAATTAAAGAGATCAATGTATTCTTTGAACTTTTGGGTTAATGAGAGATTGTTTGAAGTTTTTTTTTCAAGAATAACGGGGTCTTTCTTGTGGAGATTAGATTTTTCATTGGTTTGGAACTTGGTTTTCAAAGAGTTTATCTCTATGTGGCTTATGTGCGTTATTTGTTGTTGAGTCATGCGAATGAGATATTGAGTTTTATGGTTTATACTCTAGGGTTTACACGTATAAGAGTTTCGATGATGGACTTTGGGAATTGCTTGTGTTAAAAGGTATCTAATTTGTACTTTGTTTGTTTTATGTGCCTTTAAACAAACTGTTTTCGAAAATTAGGTCTTAGAGTTTTTAATCCAATCTCTTTTATGTGGTTTTCATTTGATGAGTTCTTTGAGCTTGGCGAATGAAATAAATTTGCTAGTATGCATGATTAGTATTTTTGAATTTCAATTACTATATTGAAAGAAGGTTTTTAGATGTTGACTAACAGTTTTTTACTTTGTTTTTAATTGAATAATTTCAAAAATTTGAGATCGTGTGGTGACTGAATTATTTAATTCCTATTACAAGTGGGAAAAGAATTTTTGGTTTGTGTGTGAACATGTGTGTGTCGAATTTCTTTTTAGGAAATTGCTAGAAAGGAAGAGATTTTATTCGTCAGAAAATTACTTAATAATAATAGGGGAATTAAGGAGTTTCCTAAAAGTTATTTGATAAATTGTTTGTTTATTTGGAGTTTATTTTCGGCTGAAATAGTTTTTGGAAAATTAGGGTTTTTGCATTCGGAAAGTTTTCTAAAATTTAGTTTCTTTTTTTTAAGCAAAAAAACAGGTACTGAGGGCTAAAGGGTCTGACTAGCACAATACACGAAAATGTTTTGGCAGTGCTTAAGACTTACCAAGATACATATAGGGCTAACAATTAATTGGGTGAACCCGAAAAGCCGCCTGAACCGATCTGACTTTGGGGCACTTGAGTCGGTTAATCGGGTGAATTCGGGTAATTTCGGCTTTACCCGATAATCGAAAAGCTAAGTCGGTGTGGGTGCGGTTGAGGAAAAATCCATTCGAGCATCGCCCGAAAACCCAAAATTCTTTTAATTATTTTATTTATATATATTATATTTATTTTTCTTCCCTTGTATATTTTTTCCTCCCCGATCCCCAAATCTCCATCCACCATTGACATCGTCTTCTTCACCCCACCCAAAAAAATTTCTCCTTCTCCTTTTTCTGGGTTTTGTTTTCCCCTATCCTCCCTCTCAGCCTAGCCTTTCTCTATGTGTCTACATCACCCATTTTCCTAATTCATCATAGCTTTCGAACCACATGTGAAAGTAACCATGGATTTCTTGATTTTTCCTCTTTTTTTCAATTATCTATTTTTCGTTTGTTTGTTCCCTTTGTTTTGATTTATAACCGTCACCTTCTAATTTAATTTTAATTAAGATTGTTGAATTGATTTGGATCTGGGAGTGACTTTGTGTTGGTGGGTTGTTTGTGCTCTGTGCGAATTCTTTGTAGGTAGGGTTTGGTTTTTGTTTTCTCTTTGAATTCGATAATTCGTCGAGAAATAAAATTTTGTGGAAGATGATAGGTGTGCATATCAATATCAACGCCACCGCCATAAGAAGTCATTGGTTGGATTGGGTTTTGCTGGAAAGATGAAGGGGTGACTCAAAGATTCTTCTTCGTCTTCTTCATCTGACCAGATTCACAAGATTGATTTCGGTTGAATCGAGCACCAAACCAAAAATCCGATTGTTTAATCGGTCGGTTTGGTTCGATTCATTAGATTTTTGGTTCGGTTTTGTGTGGGTGAGGTGAGAGAAAAAAATCGATTAAACCAAACCTAATTCCCCTGAACCGCAGCGAACCGACCGAATTAGCAGCCCTAGATACATCAGAGCATAGTATAAAAAGATTACATAATTCTCCAATTAAGAAATTATCTAGAACGAATATATGGAAAGGATCTCTGATCTAATGATAAAAGGCACTTAGTCATTCCAAGAAGAGCACCAAAATTACCGTAAACAACAGTAACTCCAGAAGAAGCTATTTTAGACAGACTATCCGCTATCGAGTTGCCTCCCTATAAATATGAGATATAGTGTACTTTCTCCTTTTAACAATGCAATCTGTTTCCCTCAACTGAAAAAGATATCTCCATGGGTAGTTAATCTTTGTTTTGAAACATTTCTGCAACAAGGTTATTGTGTGTCTACACTTCAACTATCTCCAGCCCTAGCTCATCACATTTTCTGATTCCGTTTATGAAGCCTTTAATCTCAGCTCCAAAACTAAAACCCATATTCAAGAAACAAGATTCACCATACATAAAATTACCTCCTTCGCCCTGAATGACAAAACCATAGCCCGAATTACCAGGAGAGCCTATCAGGGATCCATCTGTGTTGACTATATATGTATTATATTTTGGAGGAATCCAGCGCACAACTTGGACATGCTTTTCTCGAGCAATAACGGTTTCAACTCCAAACAGCTCTTTCAATCGCAACATTTCAGCCCTAGAGCACGACATCAAACTTAGAAACAAATCTTTGACATGCACATTTACTACATTTTTAACTCTCTCTGATGAGACAACTTCTCCCCGGTATAGAAAATTAGTCTGCGCTTTCCATAACTCATAAAGGATAAATAAAGGTACAGCCATTAAAATGGTCTTCACTGCTGAAGTATAGCTGCCATACATCCACCATGATGCAACAAACGCCCACAATCCCGACCGAAAGCAAGCACAAAGAAAGCTTTGTGGAAAAATAAATCCACACATCTTTTGCGGTTATACAATCATAAAACATATGCTGCATATTATCATCATGTTTCCAACAAAGAGGATAAATAGAAGGTAGAATTTGGATGCCAAAATGTTTAATGACTTTAGGGAAAGGGAAGAGATGGTTATATAGCTTCCAAGCAAAAAAAGAAACTTTTAAAGGACTTGAATTATTCCATACCTTTCCTATTATCGAGTGCGCAGGGTTTTCTTTTTGCAAGTCTTGATAGGCAGACTCGATCGCGAACTCTCCATTAAAAGTTGGCAGCCAAATCAACACATCATCTTCATCATGAAACTCCAACTCCATTTCCAGTAAAGCATCGGCCACATGGTCTGAAAGATGATCATACAAGTCCAATCCATGTGGCAACCGAAGTTGGAAAAATTGATGGATGGTCAAATTCAGAAAGGGAGGATCAACATGAGGGAGGTCCTATAGTACACCAAAATCTGACCAATTTGAAAACCGAAAAGAACTTTCCCCGCATCGAACGAGCAATTTGGAATTTACTGCTGCTCTTTGCCATATTTGAGAGATTCTTCACAGCCTTGTTTTCCTTTTTGAAGTATGAGTCAAGGAGAGAAGAAAGCGACTCCACAATCCCTTTTGGCACACCACTTTCCACCGCAACTTTGCCGAAAAAGCATCAATCGTATCTTGTAGACATCGTAGCCCTAATCCATTTTCATTAAATGGGTAAGTTAGTTTTTTCTATGATCGCCAATGTCTCTTTGAGTTTTCTTCTGAGTCACCCCAAATAAACTTTTGACATTTAGACTCAATTGAGGACAAGACAGATTTAGGAGAATTAATAGCAGCCCAAGTATATATTGGAATCGCCATTATAACATGTTTAATCAACAACAGCCTACCTCCCGGAGTGAGCATTTTATTCTTCGAATTCATAAGCTTTTTGTCCATTGCATCTAGCAAAAATTGAAAATACTCAGGCTTTTTCCTTCCCACAAAAATTCGACAACCCAAAAAAGCAAAAGGGAAAGAACCCCTGTCAATGCCAAGATCATATTTAATGGCTGCCACTCTACTTGATCGACACTTTTCAGAAATTAGGAAAAAAACTTTTTGGCAATTGATCTTCTGAACTGAAGCTGCCTCATAGTTCATGAAAAATTTATTCAATTCCCTCATCGACTTCCTTGAGCCTCTAGTGAAAACTATCAAGTCATCAGCGAAACACCAATGAGAAGCTGGAATCGATCCAGCTGGAATTCCATAAGTTGCTATCCTCCCTTCCGCAACAAGAAACTTTAGACCACGAGATAAAACTTCTAACATTAAGATAAAGATATAAGAGGGCAACTGGTCACCTTGCTTAATCCCTCGAGATGATTGGAAAAAAACCGGCCGGGCTGCCATTTATCAAAATTGAAAACCAACTCCCTCTCAAGTTATTCATTATAAGCTCCATAAATTGCCCCGAGAAGACAAAAGCTATCAAAAGTCCCCCCAAAAACCTCCAAAAAACTCTGTCAAACGCTTTCATCATGTCTAATTTTAGAACGAGATTATTGCCCACAGATTTCTGTCCTATAAATTGACAAAGATCTTTTTTCAATATGACATTATCAATGATATCCCTCCGCTTCAGAAGCTGACGGCTCTTCTGATATTAGTTTGTGCAACATCTTTGTAAGCCTTTTTGTCAACAGCTTTGTAAAGATTTTATTTATAAAGTTGCACAAACTTATAGGCCTGTAATCTGAAAAATTCATTACCGAGGTTTTCTTCGGGATCAAGGTGACTAGAGTACTGCCAATAGCTCTCGGAAGAGGCACCCCTTGCATGAACTCTCTATAAGCAGCCATCAAATCATCTGATATAATACTCCAGCATTTTCTATAAAATTCCAACAAAGCCATCAGAACTCGGGGCGCTATTAGAGTCTAGATTAAAAACTGCAGCACGGACTTCTTCCAATTCAAATGGAACTAGTAACAGGATATGATCTTCCTCAGTTATAATGGAAGGAATATGGCTCAACAGCTTATCTTGCGCTTCACTACTCCCATTCACCTCCTTATGCTCTAGTAAATTTTTGAAGAAATTGATTGCTTCTTACTCTATGTCACTTTGATTTTGCAGCCAAGTTCTATTCGCGGATTTAATCTTATGAATACCCAAGCACACTTGTTTCTCTACTAAAGACGAATGGAAAAAAACTCGTATTTGCATCCCCCTCCTTCAGCCATTTGAGTTTCATCTTTTGTTTCCAAAAATCCTCCCTTTCTTTTAACTTCATGGTCAAAAGAGCTTTAGCCGCCTGAAGTTTAGTTTGATCCTCCCTATTCTTTGTTAAATCAAGCTGAACCTCCATTTGCCGAATTCTTCCTCAGCCAGCTTGATGTTGTCGAACATCTTCCCAAAAGAATTTTTATTCCAATCCTTCAAATGAAGTTTTAGTCTCCTCAATTTTGCTGAAAACCTTAACATACCATAGCACTCAATTGGCTGCTCCTAGTTAGTTCGAACCACTTCCATAAATCTTCCCGTCAAAACCACATGTTCTGAAAGCGGAAAATGCTTGGCCAACTTTCCAACTCAGGACTAAAAGAATGCAACATTGGGCAATGATCCGACGGGGTTTTATTCAAACTATGGATGGATGATACGGGAAAGAGTTCTATCCATTTATTAGTTTGCATGCTTCTATACAACCATTAAAATCATCATCGAGCCTCTATTCTGAACCGAAAATCCTGAATCCTCATCCAAATTTCTAATGGAATAGCAGTCACCCCAATCATCCATGTTTGCCTGCTACTGGCGCTGTGAAATGAGACTAAGCTTTCCCAAAAATTTTGCCTCTCCACTCTGGTGGATTTGGCATAAACCGGCGAGACCAAAAACCTTCCGATCAATGGTCAGATACGAAACCTCAAAGTGCATTACTTGATCTCGATCTTCTAGCAAAACCAAATTAAATTCTTGCTTACAGAAAACCCAGATTTTAGTTGAGGATAATGAATACACAACATCAAAAGAGAGCATCCGTCTTATATCCTCAATTTGATGAGATCCCACCATTGCTTCTAGAACAAAAAAAAAAAATCAATTGAATGCCTTTGGACCAACAATTTTAATCGCAGCTGAGCTGCTTTATTTTTTATTCCCCTTATGTTCCAAATTAGGTTTCTAGTCATTGTAAACAGAAATTAAAAAACAAACTGATTTTGTAATGAAGCGAGATAGAATTGGAAAATGGCTCAAGCTTCTGCGATCAAAGGTGTATTAGGGTTTCATAATATACACGGAGCATAGAGTAATTAGCTCCCTAATTTATGGTACAACATTCCTATCTACGGTAAAATACATTATTTATGATAAATGGTAAATCTATACCATATATACATATATACCGTAATTACCCCCCTCAAGTTGGAGCTTGAAGATTTTGAATATCAGCAAGTTGCACATGGGTAGACACATAGCTAGGGAGGATTGTACCCTTCAACACCTCATCTCGTACAAAATGGTAGTCAACCTCAATATGCTTGGTGCATTCATGAAAAACCGAGTTGGCAATAATGTGTAAAGCAGCCCTTCAACCAAGAAAATGTCGTAAGCCCTTCAACCACTTTAACTCGCAAACCATAGCAACCATAGAATGATCAGAGTCTTCCAAGAAATAGGCAAAGTGTCCAATTGAACAAACCAGCCAGTAAGAGAGCGACGAGTCAAAGGACAACTAGCCCAGTCAGAATCACACCAGCCAGTGAGCTGAAGATCAGAGTCTGCCCGTAAAAGAATGCCTTGGCCAGGATAACCCTTCAGAAAATGCACCACACAAAGAGAAGCCTCCCAATGTGCCTGTACTGGCTTCTTGATAAAGTGAGCAAGTGTGTGAACACAGTAAGGTAACTAAGGACGAGTGATAGCCAGATAAATTAAACACCCCTACAAGCATCGATAACATGCCGGATCCAGAAGAGGATCATCAGACACTAAAGCAAGATTATGATTTTGCTCCAATGAAAAACCTACAACCCCATCAAACCTACCTCGGAAATAATGTCTAAAGCATACTTACGCTGACATAGAAATATACAGAGGAGTTGCGAGAAACTTCAATGCCCAAAAAATATTTAAGAACTCCCAGATCCTTCATATGAAAACAACGACTCAGGTAATCCTTAAAAGACTGTATGGCACAACTATTATTCCCAGGAATAATAAGATCATCAACACAAACCAAAACGGCAAGTTGTGTAACACCGCAATGCAAAACAAAGAGGGAATAATCAAAAGAAGACTACTGAAAACCATACCGACGCAAAGCACAGGCTAACTTTTTAAGCCAACAATGAGGGGCCTGGCGTAGACCATAAAGAGAATGATACAAACAACAAATAGATCCAAGTGCAGGAGAGCGAAACCCAGGAGGTAATTTCATACATAACTCTTCATCCAGATCGCCATGCAAAAAGGCGTTGTAGACATCCATTTGATGAAACTTCCAGTCTTTAGCAGCAGCCACAGTAAGAAGCGTACGAACAGTCACCATCTTGGCAACGAGAGCAAAAGTTTCATTGTAATCGAGGCCCTCAACCTGTTTGTTGCCTAAGATCACCAAGCGGGCTTTACACCGTTCAATGGAACCATCAGAATGGTACTTGATTTTGAAAACCCATTTGCAGCCAATGGTTACCAGGAGAAATAGAAGTGACAGTCCAAGTGCAATTCTTTTCCAAAGCCTGAATTTCTTGTTGCATAGCCGTTTGCCATTGCGGATCAGTAACAGCCTCAGAGAAACTTCGAGGCTCAACACCTGCAGTCACACTAGTCAAAATTGCACGATGTTGTGGAGAGAAAGATGCACAAGTAACATAGTGGTGTATAGGATAGGACGCACCTGAGGAAACTGAAGTAGCGGATGTGGCAGGATAGGGGCTAAGGAACGTAACAGTGTGTCCAGTAAAGTCACGCAAGCGAGTAGAATGCTATTTGATACGATGCCCATGACCCAGAGGTTCCTCTTGTTGATCAGAAGAACGAACCTCCCCCGACTAGAGTGGGGGAAGAAGCAGATGTGCTAGTACCCAAGGAGGTTTCAGGAACAAGGTCAGAATATGGAACAGGCACAACCTCCACAACAGACTCAAACAGATCATCATCATCAAGCACAGGCTGAGAGACAGATGAAGGAGAAGAAAACTGATCCGGAGACTCAGAAATAGAAGGAAATTCAGATTCCACAAAAACAACATATGTGTTTGATTTGTTGTAACCTCTAGGTTGTGTTGAAATATACTCCATACAAGGGATCGCGACATCCTTGTACAACAGCCTGGAATTGCAACATCAGAATACAAAAAAGATTCAGCAGCTATAAGAGTTTAGAATTTTTATTTTTCTGCAGCGTCACTCGTTGGAATGACTTTGGTCACTCGTGGGAGTGACTCTACAGTCCTTCTTTAGCTGTAAATTTAGTTTTCTCAAATACCAAGGATTAGAATTGAAACACAGACTAAAGATATCAAAAATTAAGCTCATGAAGTTCCTTGGTTCTTACGGCTAAGCACATAGACTAGAAAGCAACAAACGGAATCACTATAGTTCTATAAACAGATTCCGCTTTTAAGATCGTAACTCAGAAAGAACTAGGTGACTCATATGCACTCAAACATGCTAATTCTGAAAATTATAACAAAACTTGCTAGATATGGCATCAGTGTTCTTGAAGATATTAGAATTTTACCCCAGACTAAAGCCTAGCAAGTACACATTAAGCACACCAAATTTCAGAATTAACCAGCTACTAAGGGATATGACATACAAAAGATGTCTCAACAACCTAAAAAAGAAACAAAACAGAAAGGTAAAACAAAATATATGGGTGGGTAAAAGAAATAAATTGACTTCAAACATCAAGTAGGTTCAGAGTCACTTTGCCGAGTGACATGAGTCACTTCCCAGAGTGTCTTAGAACTTTCAGCAATACACACAAAATTTCAAAGTCAACAGCTTCAGTTTTCAAAATTCCCATATTTAAGTTAGAAACAAAATAAACTAACAATAATCATGTGTGAATAGAGCAGACATCAAGCAAACCAGTCACAGCACTCAGCTTGTTGCAGGCACACTCGGGAGAGTGACTATTCTCACTCTCCAGAGTGACTGATATCAGAATCTGCTGCATTTTTGGATTACCAATTGAATTGGGATGGCATTGATACTTCTTCTGCACATGGAAGCACACACATTAAACAAGAAAAAAATTAAAATCACACAAAAACAAACTAAAAGGAAAAGAACATGGGTTGCCTCCCATTAAGCAAGCAAAATGTTGAAATGCAAGATGAATTCCATAATCAACTCTTGTGGCTTCAAGTCACTCAGAATAGCCATCTTGATACCACAAGAATGTGCCATCAATTAGCCTATCATGCCTCCAGGAAGCATACTTTTAAATCATCCAATATAGAGGAAAATCTTTCTTGCTCCACTCTTCCAACACTTTGGGGATTTTCTCGGCTTGAAATTGATCAAAATCAACCATCTCTTCTTGCACTCCCCAAGTATGTTTACCTTTGACCCCATCAACATGACCCTCATCAATGGAGATAGTTGACTCTTCTTCATTCATCAAGGTATGTATAAATCCCAAGTCAACTACCTCTTCATTTGGAGGACAAGTCTCATCAATTTTCAGCACATCCACCAGCTCACTCCCATAAGTGAGTTTCTCTTTTCCCTTGAGTGAGTATGGTGGTGGAAGAAGTATAGGTAGTGGCTGCAGTACCACCTCCCTTGGTTCATCTTCTACTTCATTGTTCTCCATTGATGAGATTACTTTCTCATGAGCTTCTTCTCTCTCTCTTCTGGAGTTGTTGTCAATTATAGTTTGGAGATGAAGACTCATTCGTTCAACACTTTGCGCAAGCTCATTTAGCATATAATTCATCTCTTGGAACTCTTTTTGCCGCTGTGCTTCTTGCATTCTTTGGACAGCCAATTTCGTTCTATGTCTCATCTGCAACACTTCTTCATATATCTCTTCCATCTCGATTCGGCGTTGCATCTCTTTGTCCTCATAGCAAGAATACATTGGTGGAGTAAAGTAGTTGCAATCCTGTTCATAAGAGTGAAAATCATTAGTTGCATAACAAGGATTAAAACTACTATAAGGTGCATAATGTTGGTTATCATTCCAATCATATGAATTTCCTATATATGAAGGATAATCTGCCATCAAACTTCAGAGTTGGCACACTCTTTTCAAATCAGAAAATTAAAAGAAAAGAAACAAAAACAAAGAAATGGTTAAAAGAAGTTTTTCGCCGTCCCCGGCAACGGCGCCACTTTTGGTGTGTTGTCGAAGCCCCCAAAATAAATTACCAACTTAAACTGTAGATAGGATAAGTCGGGTCGATCCCACAGGGACGAGTTAAACTTCAAATAACCGGAAAACAAACAAGAACACAATAGTTGCAGAGTGTCACTCACTTGCACGAGTGGTAAAGTCACTCACACAGGTGGCTTTGCAGAACTGAAAACAAACAAAGACAAATGAAACCTCACTCACGGGAGTGAGAATTCCAACTCAAGGGACTAACTCAACAAACTAGATATTCATTCTCTTTTCCCTATGTAATCAAGTTGTAATCTTGCACTCTTTTGGTATGAATTCATGCTCATTCAGGCACTTATATGTCTCTAAGTCACTTCCGATTTTTCCTAGAGGTATCTTTATTAACTCAATTAAACTATTTTCCAATGATTAATCAAGTCATAAAGTCATGAAGTTTTCAAGCCTTATATGAATGCTTATGCTAGCCAAGTATATTCCTATCTCAGTTAGAATCTTGGATTGTTACCTCCAAGTCATAAGTTGAAGCTAAATGATTCTGAACCTTGTTTACCCTTCCGGGATTCACTTAGTTCTGTGCATAATCAATCAAATGGCCAAATTAATCAAGAGGTAGATGAAAGCTTTAACTTCAAAACACAAAATCATCTGAATGCATTCACAAACTTAAACTACATAGGTTCCAGAGAATGAAATCTAATTAACTACACATACAAACTACACAAAATACAAGAAAAAAAAGAAGGAAAGCATTGAGAAGAAGCAAATTTGGATGGCTGAGCAACAGGTCACTCGCCTGAGTGTCAAAGGTCACTCAGGCGAGTGAGGTCTGTTACTCCTCTTTTTCTGCTACTGGACTTCTTCTTCCTTTGGAGTTTTCTCCCCTCTCCGCTCTCTTCTTCTCTCTCTGTGGTGTTTTGTGTGTTGTATGTCCACTCAGATCCCCCTTCATGCTGGGAATGTAGCTCCTTTTATAGAGTTTTCAAGCCGGTTCTTCTTCCAAGATAGCCTCCACATGCTTGTGAATTATTTATTCCTCCCAATGCTTTGTGTCTTGAATCCGAGAATTGACTGGTCTCTTGCCCTTCTCCAGCATTGGAATTAGCTGCAACATTGATCATCATGGGCGGTTGGGAGTCTAACCAAGGGGACAAGCATGCCTTGGATGGGACACACTCATTAAATTGTGTCTTGGAGATATCTTTGACCAGGTCAGCAAAATTTGATTTCAGCAGCCTAATTTTTGTTCCTAAAGCCCCTCTTTTGCAGCAGTTATGCACTTAGGTCCTTACCTATGCAAAAACACAAAACTAGTTAAGCAAAATGAACTAATTATAAGAAACACCCCTAATTCTCCATTAATTTCAGAGTAGATTGTAATGTTTTTTGTGTAACAAATTAACCATTATCAGTCTTCTCTTCTTATTCTTTCTTTTTCAAGCGAGTATCACCTCTAAAAGGTGACAGAGGGTTTTTGTTAGTTAGTTTGGAGAGTGTCATTGCCGAGTCTTGCTTTGATTCAAAGGGGGAGGGGTTCTCGAATTTACATCAAAGAAATCCAAGGCAGTTTTCTTAGTTTATGTGATTATTTTCTCATCATCATGAGTGAAGAAGTTGCTAAATCAAAGATGTGTTGTTCATACCGTGGTGTTGAAGAAAGAGTGCTACAATTGGAAGAAGTGGTGCAAGAGCTTGATGAAAATAACTTCAATGATGATAGTGGGTTTGTCTACAACTCATTGTAGAAATTCTATTATAAGTTCTGTCTCGTGGAGCGAGATCTTGGTGAGCTTAAGCAAGAGTATGAAGGTATGAAGGAGGACATCTTCACGAATATCAAATCCTTGAAACAAGAGTTGATTCATTTTCTAATCGAGTCAAATTCTCAAGTAAATTCAATGGAGTCTACTTGTCTTGGTAAGTTGAAACTTGAAATTCCGAATTTCTATGGAGGGATTTGCAAGGGGGTGGAATCTTGGATTGTTTCTTTGGAAAATTTGTTTGAATTGATAGGAGTAACTAAAGATAGTAGTAAGATTTCAATTGCTATCTATGGTTTGAGGAATATTGCTAAAGTATGCTATACTTGCTAAACTTGAATGGTAGTGTGCATACATGGCAAGATTTAGGGATGCATTATGCAATAAGTTTTGGAGTAGTGAATATGACTTTCAAACTGAATTGTATGATCTTGTTCAAGACTATATGGATGTCGAAACATATATTGGAAAATTTGAAGAGCTATGTTTGAATAGTGACAACCATGAGTTGAATGAAGTGTTAATTGCGAGGTTTCTTAACGGCTTGAATTCATGGTACAAACATGAAACTTCTATCATGGATGAAGTTGACTTCTATAGTGCTTTTCAAATGGCTGTAAGGTTGGAAGGGCAATGTAATAGAGCTGTATGAAGAGGAATATGGAGTCCTAGAGGGAACAAGGAGTTGCAATGCGTTACACTCAACCTAGTGTAGAATCAAATGTTGATCATGTCTTTTGGACTATTTGTGTGATATGGGTGAATAATTTGATTGTTGCTATTGATGGAGGTAGTAGTGTCAATTGCATAAGTGGAGCATTTGTGAAAGTTAGTCACGTGGGGGTGAGTTACTTGAATGAACCATACAAGTTGTGTTGGTTGCATGGTGGAATGGAGATAAGTGTTACTCAAAGTGCAAGGATGGTTCTTCGCTTTGGAGCCCTTGAGATGGCTGAGATACTAGATGTGGTACCTATGACGGCGTGTGATGTGATTTTGGGTATACCGTGGATTAGAAAGGTGGTGGGTTGTCGAAGCCCCCAAAATAAATTACCAACTTAAACTGTAGATAGGATAAGTCGGGTCGATCCCACAGGGACGGGTTAAACTTCAAATAACTAGAAATCAAACAAGAATATAAGAGTTGGACAAACAAAGAAGAAAATTGCAGACTCACTTGCCCGAGTGATAAAGTCACTCACACGAATGGACTCTGCAGAACTGAAGACAAATAGACAACTGAAACCTCACTCACGGGAGTGAGAATTCTGACTTAGGGGACTACCTCAACAAACTAAGATATTCATTCTCTTTTCCCCATGTAATCAAGTGGTAATCTTGCACTCTTTTTATATGAATTCATGCTCATTCAGGCACTTATATATCTCTAAGTCACTTCCGATTTTTCCTAGAGCTATCTTTATGAACTCAATTAAACTATTTTCTAATGATTAATCAAGTCATGAAGTCATTAAGTTTTCAAGCCTTACATGAATGTTTATGCTAACCAAGTATATTCCTATCTCAATGAGAACCTTTGACTGTTACCTCCAAGTCATAAGTTGAAGCTGAAATCTATCCGAACCAAGTTTATCTTTCCAGATCTCCCCTAGTTCTAGCATATACTCAATTAGTGATCAAGTAACCGAATGTAGAAAAACTTCCAACTTCAAAACATGTATTCAACAAGTGCATTACAAACTCAAATTACATAGATTCCAGAGAACGAAATCTGACTAACTACACATACAAACTACAGAAAATATAAAAAAGGAAAGAAAGAAGCGAGAAGAACCAAATCTGAATGTTGGACCATAGGTCACTCGCCTGAGTGATAGAGTGAGGCCTGTTATCCTTCCTTGCTGCTACTGGGCTTCTTCTTCTTGGAGTTCCTTCCTCTCTTCTTCGGGTCTGTGTAGTGTTGGTGTATTGTATGTGTGTTTTTCATCCTCTGATATGTGTTCTTTATGTTGGGAATACAGCTCCTTTTATAGAGCTTGTTGCCGGTTCTTCTTCCAAGAGAGTCTCACCATACTTGTGTATTTTTTATTAGCCCCAATGCCTTGTGTCTTGAATCCGGTTTTGACTGGCCTTTTCCCCTTCTTCCAGCAGTGGTATCAGCAGCAGCATTGATCAATGTGGGTGGTTGGTTCTTCAGCGAAGGGAACAAGCATGCTCTTGGGTTTCTATTGTGGGACCCCCTTATTTACTCCCAATGTGCTTTGTGTCTTGAAGTTATTTTTGACCAGTTCAGCAAATTTGAATCCAGCAGCCCAATTTTTGTTCCATAAGCCCCCCTTTTCAGCTAATGTTCACTCAGGTCCTTGCCTAATTAAAAACAAAAAACTAGTTAAGTAAAATGAACTAATTCTGAGAAACATCCCTAATTTCTTACCAATTAAAGAGTAAATTGCCATGCTTTTATGTAACAAATTAACCGTTATCAAAAGACGGGGATGGTATTTGTTGGAGGAATGAATATGTTCTCTTATCTTGATAATGAGGGTAAAAGAATGGAGTTAAGTTTATTATCACCATGAGAAAGTGAGAGTATCATGCCGAGGAGACGTGCGATTGAAAATGAAGTTTGCAAAGTGAATACGATACTTGTCACTAAAAATGATGGAGTATTGGTGGAAGCTGAATCGAGTTGTGGTGTAGGAGGAACCCTCAAAGCTAACCATATTTTATCGTTTGTTCATTTTGTAAGTACTGGTGAAACTCATGATTCGAGGACGAATCATTTTCAAGAAGGGGAGGATGATGAGAATCATAGGGCTTCTCATCAAAGTTCAAACCAAATGAAAGAGTAAAAGGTGTTCTTTTCAATTGGAGGACCGAGATTGTTTCCTTTCAAGTTTAGAAGAAAGTTTGCGGTGACAGGTTGGCCTTCTAAGAAGAAACTTTCTCTTTAACCTTCTAGAGGAAGCGATAATGAAGATGAGGAGTCACTTAATCAAGATCAAGTGTCAAAAGAGTCAAGTGTTGACTTTGCTAACAATTTGGATGATTCAAGTGATCGAAGTTCAAGTGATGTTGTTGAGATCGATGCTAGTGAGTATGTTCCAAAGAATAAGTGTCATGAAGACATTGAAGATGCACATTCAAATGTATAGAAGACATCATTGGAGCTTGAAGATTTAATTGAGCCGCGAACACTAAAAAGAGAGAGAGAGAGCCGTGCCGGAAGTATTTAAATTAGTTATTTAAATATTTACTATTTTATTGAGTCCTTAAATAGATAAAATTCTATTTACTTAGAGTTAAAATTAAATTATGGTTTAAGAAGCCAATGGATGGCCGGCCCTAGTCCTTATTTCATTAAGGGTATTTGAGTCTTTTTTCATTAAAAGAAATAAAGTTAATTATTTTGGTTAATGGTTAAGTTAGAGTTTGAGTCAAAGTTGACTATGTCTTTCCTTCCTATGTGATGGATGGAGTAGTAGGGAAAGGTAAGTGACCTTTTCTTTAGCCTTAAATATAGAGTTTAAGTCTTAGAGAGCAAGAAAGCTTGCCTATAAATAGGTGGCCGAATTCTCTTCAAAGGGAGAGTGGTGTAATAATGTTTTGAGTCAAATTAATCGATTGAACCTTTAAGGTTTTTCTTTTACAATGAGCGGATCTCTTTGTTTTGAAGGAGTTGGATGGTTAGTCAATTCTTTCTTTCTTAGAGCCTAACGGGACTTGGTTCTTAGAGTTAACCATTTTATCATGTTGAGCATATTGCATAATTTAATTATTTTAGAACTAATTTTCTTATCCTCTTTGGAAATGATAGTCGATAGGTTGAGCATGTTTGATTGCTTAGTTGTTCGAGATTTTGTGTCTCTAGGTTGTAGGAGACCTTGTTGGTTTATCTATTGATATCAATAAGTTTACTTGGAAATAGCATGTTGAACTATGTGCTTTGTTTGCTTATTACCTTGGTTATGAATGTGTCCTATCCAATATAGTAGTATATTCGATTGGTTTGTTTGTAGTTAAGGGATTTGCTCTTTGCATCTGTCATCAATTATATGGGTGATGATTTGATTATATTGAGGGGTTTCATTGTATTCCGATTAAATTGTTCAATCCAAATAGTTATTTGGATTTTGTGTTTATGATCTTTTCTTTGAGTTCATAAGGTAGTGGATTTTTATCAAAATGGTCTAGTTTAATTGTAAAATTCCGTACTCTTTTTATAATTTCACTTTTAAACAATCTTTTCATACTTTCTTGTTGATGGTTTCATTAATCAAATTTGGTTCGTCTACGAGATTGCTATCAATAAGGTAATACCGGACGAGAGTATCACGACCCAATAGAGGTTATTAGTCATGGATCTGAGAATTAAAACCAATATAGGTAAGAGAAAAATACCTAAGATAACTAGGATGAAATGATGGAATCTTAATAACAAAGATAAAAGGTAAAGGTTTACTAAAAACTATAAATTCGAAAATGCAAAAAAGATGCTCATAAAAATATGGGAAAAGTTAAATACAGAAATAAAAATTATTGCTAAAAATGAACCAGGAGTAATTCAAAAGGTAATAAAGGCAATAAAGAATCGTGGTGGTGGAGCCAAATTTTGCTTCAATTTGGCTTTACGGCGGGAAGATCAACAATGGAAGCTATACATTTAATAAGAAGACCATGTGAGCATTTTAATGAAAAAAAACACTAGGTCCATCTGTATGGGAGCCAAGTTGAAGCAAAGAACTTGGTATGCTACCCTAGTTGCTAATATCACATTTTCGAAGAAAGAAATATGAGAATTTTTAGTACAAAACATAGAAGCAGTACATCATCAAGACGGATGCATCCTGACGGTTCAATGGATGTCTTAACAAATGACTTTCAAGATATGATATTCAAATTTTAGAATTCATACTACTCACTTGATGTAAAATATGATAGAAGTTGGACTTTTGTGCATGTAAAAATCCTCTAACTACTCTTATATAATATTTACATCCCTCGCCCCCTACTCCCTCCTGAAAAAGAGGGGGGGGGGGGGGTGGAGTTATTTATCAAATTACAAAACTAAGAGAAACGGAGACAAAAGATTTAACCGAAATTAAACGGATGAGCATGTTTTAGTTGACGATAAGATAATAAAAGATATGTGGGAAGATGATTTCTATAAACAATTTGATGAAATAGATAACACTAGGTGAATTGGAGGAAAGTGAAAAACATGAAAAATTCACATATTATAGAAAAATCCAAATTAAAGAGGTAGAAAAAGTTTTGCGAAAAATACTAAGTGGTAAAGCTGTAGGTCCCGATGATATCCCAATAGAGGCATGAAAATGCCTCGGAAAATTTGGAATTGAATGACATACAGAGCTATTTAACATAATCATGAACATGAAGAGTAAGAATATGTCTAATCAGTAGATGAAAAGTATACTGATACCTTTTTTTCGAAATAAAGGAGATATACAAAATTATGCGAACTATAGAGGCCTAAGCTAATCTGTTACACAATGAAATTGTGGGAAAGAGTGATAGAAACTAGGTTAATGTAAGAAACAAACATAACAAAACATCAATTTGGCTTTATGACGGTAAGATCAACAATGGAAATTATACATTTAATAAGAAGACTATGTGAGCATTTTAATGAGAAAAATAAGATCTGCACATGGTCTTTATTGACCTTGAAAAAGCATATGATAGATTTAATAGTGATATAATGCAACGGGTTTTAGAAAAGAAGAGACTAAGAGTAGGATATATAGAAACTATAACAGACATGTATAACAGTGCAAACATGTGTGAGGCTCCCGTAGGAATTTTCAGAGATTTACCAATCACGATTAGTTTGCATCAAGGGTCGGCGTTGAGCTGTACCTTTTTACTTTAATAATTGATGAAATTACTAAGTATTTGCAAATAGCCATCCCCGAATATATGTTATTCGTGGATGACATACTATTATAATAGATGAAACGGGAGAGTCAGGTTGGAAACTTGGAGGGAGACTCTAAAATCTAAAGGTTTTATAATAAGTAGAGCTAAAACGGAATATATGGAATGTCATTTTAGTAACCGTAAGAGTAATAGCATAGTAAATGTTAAGATTGGTGAATATGAAGTGAACATATCTAAAAGTTTTAAATATTTAGGATCTGTTGTAGAAGAAAATAGAAGCATTGATAAAGATGTAACAAATGGAATTCAAACTGGGTGGAATAAATAACGTAGCGCGTCATCAACACTTTGAGATTATAAGATTCCATTGAGTTTGAAAGGTACATTCTATCAAACAATCATTCGACAGCTGATGCTTCATGGTCTAAAGTGTTCGGCTACTAAATATGAAAATGAGCAAAAAATGCGAGTAACAGAGATGAGAATGTTAAGATGGGTATGTGGGCGTACCAGTTTGGATATGATTAGAAATACATGTATTAAAGAGAAAGTCGGGGTAGTCCTAATAGAGGTAAAAATGAGAAAAAACTGCTTGAGATGGTTCACGCATGTGTATAGGAGACCGATGGAGGCCCCAGATAGGAGAGTAAAAATTATAGAATAAAGAATTCAACTTAAGAAGAGTAGGGTAGACCTAAGAAAACTTGGAAAGAAACTACAAAAAATGATATGAAATATTAAAATTTGAATGATGATTTATGTATTAACCAAGCACGATGGCGACATATGATCCATATAGCCGACTCCACTTAGTGAGAAAATTGTTGTCGTTATATTTTTTTAAAAGAAAATTAATGTATAGGATTCTTTGCACTTTTTGGGGATTGAAAACTAAAATATGTTAAATCAATGAAAGAATTTTTGAAGAATGAAACTGGCATTTATCAATTCGGAGGAAGAAGGAATCAAAGAATAAAAATATTGAATTAAATAATAAATTTTTTCCAAAAAGAAAACTGTTGCCTAAGAATATACTACTATAGTACTAAAATCATTCCCTCCTAATAATCTTCATCATAAATAAATTAGTTTTTGGTATACGCACTAAATTAAATATGGAGAAAAATAACGTATGTTCGTTTTTTATTCTTAATTAAGTCGATCTATTATTGGTTTCATTATATCCTAAACTTGCTCATAGGAGAAACAGTTCTCTACTAGCAAATCAAGGATAAATTTCAAGATGTAGTGTCCACTTTGACTAGATACCAATGTACCATCATCAAGCTCTTGCATAAACCTCAAAATAACACCACAAGATCAAAACAAATGTGTAACAAGTCTCGCACAACCACACAAAAGACAAGATCAATTTTGAAAACGTAGTTTTCACAAGAATTTGATTTATTCTTTCAAAACCCATTCTGCAACAAGAAGGAACCTTGAAACAAGTAAAGATAGTACTAATCATTAGTAGCACAAAGCTCGATTACCAGACCAAGAAACAGATTTCGGGTAACTCAAGATATTCTCAAAACTAAGAACTATGAAGTCCTTAATCAAAAAAAAATCTCTCGAAAATCAAACTGATACTAAAAACTTATATGATAATATCAATTAATACCATCACTTAGATAGTTCAAGCTCTGATACCAAAAACTGATAGCAATCTCGTAGATGAAGCAAATTTCATTAATGCAACCATCAAACAAGAAAGTACGAAGATAATTTGTCTATCCCGTGAAACTCAAAACAGTACAGAAAATTCACAGTAAGACGATCGTTTATCTAAGGATTTCTATCTCTTTAACTCAAACCAAGCAAAGAACACATAATCTATGAAAGATTCGAATTAAACAACAACCCACACTAAGAATAGAAAGGACACCATTCAATATACTCGATCAGTCATCAATCAAGAGACTCAAGAAAGGTAGGAGCAAACAATGCTCAACTATGAAGGAATACTATTGATTAGTAATCTCCATAACCAACAAAGATATGCAACACAAACACTATCTCAAAATGCTTATGCCAAAGCAAAACTCATCCACCAAAAGTATGACAAACCCCACAAAGGAACTCATGAACACAGACATCATGAATTTCAAAAACCAAGCCAAAGGAAAGGATCATCAATCGAACTACTAGAAGTAGTATGAAAATAAGAAGTTTAGTTTTAAAACAATTCTATCAAGAAGAAGCATACTTGAATAAAACGGATTCTGCAAGATCAAAAGATCCAAGGCAAGATGAAAAACCCTCTTGGTTAAATCATACTTGACAAATGAAAAATGGATACACCATTTAACAAAAATTCCTCACAGGAAAAACTCTCATTAGAGAAGACTCAAAATGACCACACACGGGTACCTTGAACCTTAGGCCTTGCCCCCTATTTATAGAGTAGCAACCTCGGTCACAAAACACAAAAGAAACCAACTAGGACTCTCTAATCTTATCTCTCGCAGGAGTAGAGTTAGAAGAGTATTTGATCTCTTTGACTATATCTAAAATATAGGAAACCTTATCTAAATGACTTATCCTCAAATAGGATAATACTTAGAAGGAATCTAAGACTCCTAAACAAAACACTCTAGCTTAATTCAGCCCACATGGCTTATCTTAACTAGATAAACTCGAAAAAATAAACTACTAGACTTAGACAAACTCTAATCTCGAAATTCAGCAACAATTGTTGAAGTAAAATGTCTTGAATGCCCTTCCAAAAGGTGAAATATTGGTCTTGCGCCCCTCGAGTTGTAGATAACTCTAATTTACTCCAAAACTTGTACAATTCTTTTTATTGACTCCAAAAGAATGGAAAAACACTTAAAACAATTGAGATAGTTTGCACCCTATCCAATTGTGTACCAATGGACTCAATCTTGAACACTTTGATCAAATAGGCCGTCCATTCAAGAACCTAAATGATTCTTCTCTCTAGCTTGATCAATGAACTTCATGGAGCACCTAGAGTCAAACTCTGTTGATACTCTTGAGCACTTATTTCCATGAGTGAATAATCTCCTTTGGTTTGAACCCCAAAGTTAATGACATTCTCATCATCTTGATCATAGCTCCCTTGAACCAACTCCCTATCTCATAGGTAGTCAAGATCCATCCTTTCTTCCTTGATTGGCCTACAAAGTAAACTTGGCATCCCAAAACTAGAATGAAGGACTAACTCATTCCTGTCACTAGGAGAACCACAATGGAAGGCTATATGATTCTCATCATCCCCTCCTTCTTTAAGAGGATTCGTCCTCCAATCATCAACCTCTAAACCTGCACAAGGAACAAACGAGATATAAGGGTTAGTAAAATCCTCACCATCACCACAATCTGATTTTCTCTCATTGCGTGCATTTTTTTTCTGTTTCCACGCAATTTTCATGGTTTTATCTTGCCTCAAGTCTAGTCTCAGCGTGACCCTTTTTACTTTCTTGCGTCACTCTCTCGACTTTTTCTCTCCCTTGTGTATAGGATATCTTACGTCTTTTCTCTCGCACATTTTCAGCATCCTCATAAGCCAAAGGCTTAAGAATGTGTCTAATGTCATCCTTAGTAAAGACAAACATATTCTTTGATCCGTAATGCATAGCATCTAAGTCCGTCTACCAAGGACTACCTAGCAAAATATCACACAATGTCATAGGAACTACATCAAAGTAAAGTTCGTCCCTATACTCACAAATTTGAAAGGTAACACAGCCTTTTTAGCGACATCCACCAGCATGTCCTTGCTCACCCATTGTAGCGTATATGGATTAGTATGCGGATCCATTTTGATTCCATGTGCCATGCAAAACTCTTCACTAACACAATTAGTACTCGACCCACCGTCGATTACTAGATCTCATCGGACCACACAACCGAAAACTTGGTACGGAAGATACACGTCCTTTGATTGCCACCATCAGCACCAAACACCAACCCTTGGTCCCCAACGGAACCATTCCAACCACAAGAAGCATCATGCTCTCTCTCCACCTCCAAGGCAGCAAAGTACGCCTCATAGAGCCTTGATTGCTGCCTTATCTTCGGGTTCTATTTATACTCCTTGTCCAACCCATAGAAGAAACGATCTATCAACATGTAATCATTTTAATCCACATTGGAGCTTAGGAACACGCCTTCTAGTTCCTCATAGTAAGATTGAATGGATCTACCATTCTGCTTACACTCGAGCAACTTCACTTTCGCCTCTGCAAAGGTGTTAGAAGCAACATATCTTCTCGCAAAGCATTTCTCAATTCATGCCAATCATCACAACTACGATATCAATGATGCAAATAGATATTTGATACTAGTTTCCACCAATTCAAAGCGCTAGAACGAAAACAACCTACAGCTAAGGCTATTTTCTCACTCTCCTTTTCAATGTTAAGCAATACAAACAAATTCTCAATACTTTTTTCCCAAGTATCATAGTCTCTATGGCAACCATAAAATAAAGGCAATGACACTTTTAACATACCAGCATATGAGGGAACTTGTTTCACTTCAAAACGGTCACATAAAACTTTCATACCTTCAGCTATAAGATTGAGATTGCTCGCAACCTTCTCTTGCTGTTTGGAAAGCGAATAGGACAGTTCCCAATTCACCTCCTTTACCTCTTTCAGCGCATCATTCAAGTACTCCAACTGACTTTTCATGTGTTGAATTTGGGACTCCACGCGACCATCTTCACTCTTGGAAGCAACCTTGTTACATCCAACAATTCCAGAACTCATCTTTTCTTAACAAAGCTTGAAAAACCACCAAAAGAAGTAATTGTGCTTTTGGAACTACACAAAGAACTCCTTGTATGCTTGAACTAAGTAAATGGTTCGATCAACCCCCCAAAAGAACCAAAGGAAGGTTCGAATGATACTCTCCCCAAAAACAAACTCTGTTGTGCTTTTAAGAGCACTTAAAACTCTCAAAAATCAGATGAAAGAGAAGAGTGCTCCCCTTTTTTGACCCTAGTGATCTGGGCCACAAGAAGAAGAAGAAGAATGGAGTAGAGTGGTGTAAGAATTTTCGAAAAAACAGCACCCGTATTTATAGGCAATGCAACTCTTTTTGTGCAAGAAAACTCCTACAAGATAGGACCTAAATTTTCTCAAGAATATCCCCTCCCCCATTTGATAAAATTTCAGTCGACCAAATGGAATAAAGAAGAAGAAATTTCGGCCAGTTTGTTAAATAAAAGAGATAGAGTCCTAAAACTTAGGTAATCATAATCCCTTTTGGACACAACTTATGAACTATGTCATAAAACAATCAAAGAGCCATCCCTACTAGATAAAATTTTTGACCCCCTACTGCAATTAGGACAGAAAGACTCGGCCAAAACACAAGCAAAATTGTATTAAAAGACTCAAAAATTTTCAGATTAAGATAAGACTTCCTTATCTATAAATTTTTTAAAATAGACTCACTATAAAACTCTAATTATAATCTCACAGAAATTATAATTTAACTCATGCAAAATTAGTATTTAAATCCTAGTAGGACTCAAATAAAACACACAATAAAATTTTAATACCATTAGAAGAAAAAGACAGAAAAATTATGCCAATGTCAACATCCAAATCCAAGACCGAATAGGTCTCAAATTGTAACACAAATAAATGACCAAAATTCAAGTTTCACTAGGACTAGGAAACCCTAATTTTTAACTCCAATTTTTGGCCACCTTACACATACAAGAATTCAAAACCATCAGGCTTAGAACTCAACACAAAACACACGCACACAATCCAGCTCACAAATCTAATACAAACCCACCATTGGATCCAATGAGTCTATGTCAAACTACCCAAACCCCCCATCTCCGGTAAACCGCCGGACTCGGCCTACTCATTCCATATTAAATCAAACGTAAAGATCAGGCCGGAGAGGAGAGACAAAGCCCCTGACCAACCAGCTATCAGCGTCGAAGGTAACGAGGAGATGATCATCAATATGACTGAAGACCAAGACGGAGTGACCGAAATGGATCACTGGTCGGACGCCGCAGAGGGAAACTTACCAGACAACGGTAAGTAACTCCCCTCCCCCCACCCTTTTTACTCATATTTTAAATGGATCACACAATCATGGCTTGGAATTTCCGTGGTATTTCTAACAAAGATACAATTTCTCAAATAAAAAACATGTTTAGGCAGCATAGATTAAACCTGTTGGTTGTGTTCGAACCTCATGTAAGTGGTAATTCGGCTTCTGCTATAATCAAGGAATTAGGCAATAAGAACTCACAGAGAGTAGAGGCGAAAGGCCATTCAGGCGGAATTTGGCTATTGTGGCCTGACTCGATAACTGCTGGAATTTTGCAAAACAACTGGCAGTTCGTTCATGCCAAGTTATGTTTTCAGGATAATGTTTTTTGTTTTGTAACCACAGTGTATGGTAGCCCACAAAGGCTAACAAGACGAACATTGTGGTACGATCTTGATGTGTTCTTGCATGAACTATTAACGGACCTTGGATGGTCCTTGGAGAGTTTAACGCATTCATATATGAAGCTGATGAGGTGGGTGGGGGACACTCTCATGGGTGCAAGAGATTCCGTCAATGGATAGATGACAATGAAATGAACGATCTAGGTTTTCGGGGAGCAAGGTGTACCTGGGCCAACAAAATTGCATCTCTATGGCAGGGAGGCTAACATTCTGCCAAGCAGTCCTATCGGCAATTCCAACTTACCTAATGCAGACTTCTCTTCTCCCAAAAGGAATCAATGACGAGTTCAACAAAATCAGAAGGGGTTTCTTATAGGGGAACAAGCCGGACAGAAGGAAATCTAGTTTGGTCAATTGGAATTCTGTTTTTCAACCTAAAGCTAGAGGTGGACTTGGTTTGAGGAAGATGAGGGAGTTTAATGCTGCCTTAATCATTAAGCTTGCATGGGGACTCATCTCTGGGGAACAAAGTCTTTGTTAAATACAACTTAGAGGCAGGAGCATTACCTAGAGAGCTCCCAACAAGCAATGCCTCTCATCTGTGGAAACAAATATCCAAATTGTGGTCAGAAACAAAAAATGGGATTCGGTGGCTTATTGGTGACGGACAAAGAATAAACTTCTGACATGATGCATGGCCCGTTCGGACCGGTTTCTCGGGCGGCTGGCCAATTTTTTTTCCCATTTTTATTGGAAAAATAAAAAGGACATAATAATATTTTTGGCGGTCTGTGACACCACCCTAATAAACGTGTAAACCTTGGTTCAGACTTCAGATTCGTGCTGCGTTAGAATCATATATAATAATCATAAGGCTTCTGTTCTGCGTCGTTCTCTGCCGAATCGCCGGTTCGACACCAGGTTAATTTCATTATTTCTTCCTGTATCTTGAATTTCGCTGGGCTTTATTCAATTTTGGTTCTTCAGCATGTCCCTCAGATTGAGATTTTTTTTTTTCCTATTATGGGATAATATTGGATCGGTTCAATGAATTTTCTATAACGATTGTCATGTTTAAAGTACTCCCCCTTTTCCAAAATTATCGAGCAGTTTTGATTTTCACTTTAGTTCAATTTATACTAAAAATGAATTTCGGGACAAAGAAGTACCTCGAAAGAACTGCATGGCCACCATCCCCTACCGAAATTTATGGCAGAGGTGATGTTTGCCGATGGCCTTAAGCCAGCTTGTTTGTTTTCATTTGCTAAATTGGAGCGATGTTTGATTTGTTTCTTTAATGTGGTGACTAAATGCTGTGTCAAATTTCTGGTTCAGCCACTGTCGAAGCGTGTCCGTCCCCGTGACCATCTCTGCTTGGTTTTTCATATTATGGTTATTTTATTTAGTTATATTTTGTACTTTGCCACTGATATTGGACCGGCTCATTAACTGAGTAAGGGACCCGACCGACCCCAATAAGGCGGCAACATGACTAAACCTTAGTAGGATTCGGATTTCCTTAGGGTATTCCTATGCCTATAAATAGGGATGAAGGCACCACAATTGAGGTACGATATCTCTAGCACTAATTCACATATACACATTACTTAACAATCCTATTTTCTGACTTAAGATTTCGAGTGTCTACCGTCGAGAGGCCCTGAGACTCTGTTTTATAAAAATAAAAACCCTAATCGGAGTTCCGCCACCAAGCCGGAGGCGCAATTCCAGGCATCGTCACCACGCTTCACCATTACTCCCAGTGCAGAGAACCCGAAATCCACTCCACTCTCCAAATGGTAGCGGTTAATGATAGGCCTGATCTGTCGGATCATCTTGTAAAAACACAAAGGCTCATCAACATTGATGGTTTTGCCTACACCACCCTTCGCAGAAACAATGTCACATTTATTATCTTTCAAAGTTGAATTTTCAATGGAAACAGAGGAATGAAAGGCGAAGGTGAGGTCCGGATATCGAATCAGCAGAAGAGAATGGAGTTTAAGAGCTCTAAGATGAGGAGAAGACATGGCCAGAATATCAGATGAAGTTAATGATAATGAATGGAGGATCTGAGGCATAATAGCCAAAGCAACAACAACATAACCAAAAGCTCTTCTTTTTGCCACTGTCAACATGATTCCCCTAAAGAGTCCTGAGATGCCCTATGCATCTAATGGCTCCTAAAATGCTCTTATGGACTTGACGTGGAATTGCGCCTAATGTCACAATCTTTAACACATTACTAAGGGCGCTCTTTCAACAACACCGGATCCGGAGGCACAAGACTTGTTCAATAAAATTACCTACGAAAAACTGTGTCAACCAGACGAGATAATGTTTGGGATTGTCATTGGGGGGTTTTGAGTGGCCAGGAACACAACTAAAGCTCTTGAAGTCCTCAGAGTCATGGAAAATGGAGATACTAAACCCAATACCTCAATTTACAATTCTATCATTGATGCCCTGTGCAAGGATAGCTTCTTTGATCGAGCTATTGACCTCTTACACGAGATGGTCCAGAATGGCATTAGACCGAATGTAGTCACTTTTTGCTGTGTACCGACATCTCTTCAACTCTGGTAAACTTAGTGAGATCAAAGAGTTTTGTGCTCTGATGGAAGGTTTTGGTATTGCTAAAGACAATCAATTTTACAAGGGGATTGCACGAGGCTCCTTAACACCTGAGGTTCAGACTTACTGTGTACTACTTGATGGTTTGTGCATGAATAACAAAGTTGATGAAGCTTTAAAGTTATTGGATAAGATGGAAATGGATGGAGTGGAGTTGCATATAGCAATTTACAATATCATCATTTCTGCCTTGTGCAAAAGAGAACAATTCATTCGAGCAGAGGTTCTTTGTGACTATTTATATCGTAAGGGACTGGTTCCTGATGTAGTAACAATGAACACTATGTTGACTAGCCTGTACAAGCATAAGAGACGAGATTCAGCTGAAAGACTTTTCGTCAAAATGAAAGAAATTGGGTGCCAGGGAAATGAAGCTACTTACAACATCATTTTGGAAGGGCAGTTTGATTGTAATTTTTGGGAAGGAAAAATTGATGGCAGCATTTTTAAGGATCACAAGCCGTCGTCAGAACTAGTCAAATAAATTCACCTACTTAACACTAGTATAGCAGAAAATAGGGTCGTACCCACAGAGAAGGAATACTAATTACCAGGTATAAATTACTCCTATTATTATCTAGATAAATGACGATCTCAGATTTATAAAATTTAAAACTAAAATAAATAAATAAAAATAAAAACAAATAATATTAATTCAAATAATCAGACAACGAAAACTTAGAACATTGGGTTCACCTACCGAATATTTGGTTCGATTCAATTCATAAATATCTGACTTTTTTTTTGAGAAATAAAGATAAATTCATTAATTTGCTAGAAAACGTCTAGCAACGATTGATAAAAGCAAGATACAGCCATAAAAACACAACTTACAAACAATCACAATGCCATCGTTGTGTTTTGTTACATGGATAAATCTATCATGATCTACCTCAAAAAATAATGGTTGTACCACGTGCCAGATTTTTAATCCGGTCAAGGATACAACACTAATCTTTAGTTGAAACCCCCAAATCGTAAATCTAATAATAATTAGATCTACTATGACTGAATCTTCTTGGACCATGCCTGCCAAACCGACGAACACCTTCAATGAAGTCGTTGCCGCCGTATGTGTAGGTGCTTTGGTTAAAAAGTTGCCTAGAAAAAGGAGTAGAGAGATCTATATTTTTTTTTTTTTTGTAAAGGAAAATATGGAGATCGGATTTAATGAATCTGATTTAATAAAATAATAATTTTTTTCGAAAAATACATGTGAGAAAAATGTATTGAAAGTCAACTAATGAACAGTAAAGGGTCGGATTTTAGGAATCCGACCTTGTTTATTTTTAGTAAAAAAATATAAGCGGGAGATTTGAAAATTAAGAACAGTACGAGGTCGGATTTACAAAATCCGACCTTATTTAAGCATACCTAACAGTAGACATCGCCATTGAATGGACGTTATTAGCTGGCAGAAGGTCAGATTCTTGAAATCCGGCCTTACATGTAAATCGGATTTCCTAAATCCGATTTTACTTATAAACTCAGATTTTAGAAATCCGACCTTTTTGTGTTATAATGGGGCGACGGAAAACACTGTGGACATATCGGGATTTTTGGTAAAGGAGGCTATTTCTTGAAGGAGGAGGTGATTTTAGTGGTGATTTGAAGATTTTGTTCACAAATCTTCGCAACGGATGTCTTAAAACCATTTCACAAGAAGGTTAGTTAATGTTTTGATGTATTTAGAATTATTGTTGTTATTTTCTTTGTAAAAGTGTAGAACTATGATGATTTATAAGGTTTTAGGGTTGATGTTGGGTGTAGTTGATGATTGTTGTTGTATACGTGGTATTGAACGTTCAATTTAGTAAAATGCTTGAATTTGGCCTAAACTTTTGAATTTGTAGGGGGTTTGGTAAATTTAGTGTTGATTATGCCTTGTATGTGATAATTGTTATAATAAGTTGTTTGATAATGCGTTGTTTGTGTCATTTTTTTTAATAATTTGTTCATGATGTGTTGTATTTATGTAATCAACAGATATAAATGGCGTTTAACGGTCCATATTTCATTAATGTCTATTGGTCGAACAAATTTGTTGTGAAGAATGGGATTGTGAATACTTTTAATAACATGCCGGACGATTCCTTTGTGATTGATCATAAGGTATTGTACAATGATTTGGTTGGACTGATTTAAGCTTACCTGGATTTTTGAAATCCGACTTATACAAAAATCGGATTCTTAAAATTCGACATTGGTCAAAATTTTATTTCAAAAAAAAAACTAAGTTTTTTTCTTGAAAATATTATATTTTAATATGATAGGGTCAGATTTTCAAAATCCGACCTTGTCTTAATCTTGATTAATTTTATTAATTTTTCGTATTAAGTAAAGGTCGGATTTTGAGAATCTGATTTCATTGGAAAATCGGATTTTAGGAATCCGATATCGGTATTTTGCTCTTCCCCTCGACCTATATTTATCTCTACTCCTTTTTTGAACCATTTTTTAACTCAAAAACTCCCGTATCTGCATACATCACTGACGAAACCGCCGCCATACTAGCAAACATCAATAAGGATGTTGTCGCCGTACCTGCAAACATCGATAAAGATGTTGCCGCCATACTATAGATAATGATCTACAAGCCGTTTATTGAAACTAAATTAAAATACAATAAAAAGATTGAAGGATTTTGGAGAATTATTTCCCCCATTCTTCCATGGCAGAAAGATGGGGGAAGATTGATTTTTTTTTTTTTTTTAGGATTTGAGGGAGAGGGAGAGGGAGAGGGAGGCGGCAGAGAGGGAGGTGGGGTAGAGAGGTTTTCTTTTATTACTCAGGCTTGCTATAAATATCTGACTTTTAACTTTCATTAATCTCACAACGATTCACCCAATTAAGAACTATTCACCGCGTAATATAATTCTCTTACTCTAATTAATCCTATGACTACTGTCGCGACTATAGGAAATAGCTAGAGTACATTAAAAACTTAAGAATCTAACGTTGCAAAGGTTGTGTTCCTACTGTCGTGGTTCACTACCTAAGTCCAATATTCCTATGAACGAATATTAATTTTCAACTGTCGTTCCATCAATTAATATCTTTAAACATGCAAGTAGTGACCAGTTACAAACATGGAATAAAAGCAAGAATATTAAATATTGATCAATGGAAAAATCAAAGTATCATGAATCAAATAAATCCAGCGGCTACATCCAAGCCCTAGGTTAAAAGAATTTAGCCACTAAACATTATTAAAAATAATTCAATAATATTTAGAGACATAATCCTAAAAATCTGAATTAAATAAATAAAACTCCAAAACCCGAGAATAGAATAAGGCTGCCGAATTGAAGACTTGAAGTCCACGGCTGCTGCTTGGTTCTTCTCGGTTGTTGCACACGTGAAGGCAGGAAGGTGGTGATGGAGTTACGCGCAGGAGGGAGGTTGAACTTGGGCTACTGGTTCGAAGGATGATGGTGATACGAGCTGGTGTTGTGAGGTGATGATGGAGATGGAGGAAAAGCAAGGTAGTGCGTGAAGTTGGTGTTGATGGTGAAGGGCCGAGAGGTAGTGGAGAAGAGGAAGTAAGGTGGTTAATGGAGGCTTTTGGAAATGTGAGGGTGGTGGTGTGGAAAGCTGCCAGGAAGGTGGAGTCGCGGCGGCTATGGGATGCTGGGGTGATTATGCGTGGTGATGATGGGAGGAAACAAGGTGGAGTTAATGGAAGCAAGGTGGGCAGAGGTGGAGGTGATTGAGGGGGCTGCCGTCGGTGGTTTTGCTGCGGCAAGGAGGAGAAGTGGTGAGTTGCAGTGGCGGTCGTAGGGTTTCGGTGACTTTTCGGTCAAGTTCGGTTGTAAAAATAAATTCCTAATCTTTCTGTTATATGCTTCCGTCAAACCTTACTTTCTGAAGAGAAAGCAAACTTGTTTCCCAAATAATATTGGGATTAAAATTCTTACCCAATTCCAATCCCAAATCAACAGCACAACCTTAAGCTTCTCGGCCAATTTTTTAATCCTCTAATTTTTCAAGTATTTCAATTTCTTCCTTGTTAATTTATCAAATCTTCAATTCTCCCTTTCAGTTGCTTTTATCTTTATTTTAACCTAAAATCTCAACAATTCCTCCAATTGAGTACAATTTCTACAACTAAAGATAAAATCACATAAATAGCAGAAATGTATTCAAAATAGTAGCAAAATCTCGCATAAAAGGATATTAAAAATAGGTAAATTTAAAGCATATCAAAGGACGACATAATCTGTGTAGATATGATGACATTGCTATTTATCTGGAAGAAATGCAAAAGAAAAAATTTTGTTTGAGTCCATGTAATGCAGTAATGGTAGCATTTTTAAAGGACGACATGATCTGTGTAGATATGATGACATTGCTATGGATCTGGGAGGAATGCAAAAGAAATAATGTAATGCAGCAATGGTATTGAGTTTAATTCATTGGAAGGACGAAGTTTCTGATCGGATACTTAAGAGGTATGATCCCAGTGAACTGTTTCGCGGACTTGTACAAGATATCAGTCAACCCTTTGGCGGTTCTGTAGAAGACACCAATGAACTGATACGCTTTTTAACACATTTGCAGATCCTGCCGTTTAAGTTTGACTTATTTATGTCCCTGGGGAAGGATCTCGGCCTTGGCTGCATTTTCTCTGTTCGTTATTCTATATGGTTAATTTCTTCTAGAGGTGAAGAATGAAATGTGTGGAGTTTATGTACTGGGCAGTGTAATTATGTGAAATTCCGTGAAGCGGAATTCATATTGTTGTGGGAGGAGTGATGTGTTTATTTAAAGTGTAATTTAATAATCAGTTGAGTTGTTACTGATAATTGTTATTAAATGTAGTATTTTGTAGTGTTGTCGGACTTGGCTTGGACACCTACTCGGCAAGGATAGGGGTCAGGGATTTTAAGGGTCAATTCAGGTCGACTCGGATGACGTCATAATGACGTAATAAATAATATATAATTATTATACTAGTAATTAAAAAAATAATATTTATATCTTTTTTATGGTAATAGTTAAAAATATTGTTTTAAAGTATTTAATTATATATTAAAATTATTATATTTTTTAACAATTAATAAATTAATTACTAGTAATTAAAATTTATGAATTGACAAGATAATCAACTTTTAGTATTAATAAAATGTATAACATAAAAATCAATTTCAACATGTTTGAGATATAGTTTAAATTTTGAATAAAAAAATGGAGGTTCATATGTGAGAAAAATAATAAAAGAAATTTCTTTAAAAAAAATAGTATGTTTAATAATTAGGAGTGAAAAGTTTGAGACTAAAACAAGAAATTAATACTTTCAAGGAAAGTTGTTGGGCCATTTAATAATAAAATGCAAAAATTTGGGCCAGAAATATTAAAGAAAAACACGAAATCCAAGGGAGAAAAGTCAAAAACTGGTCAAATGGTGAAAAAAACAAAAACTCCGAGTCGACCCGAGTTTGACAGATTTCCGGTTCGATCGGAGTTTTGACCGATTTCAACCGAGTCCTAAAGCAACGAGTTTCTGAGCAATTCGACTCGGCATATGGTCCGATTCTGGGTTACTCGGTTGAACTGGCTGGTCTGAGCCGAGTTTAACATCATTGGTATTTTGTACGAGAAGACTAGAAGGAGTTGCATTATGAAGTTTTGAGTGCTTTATTTATTTGATATCCGTTTGTGCATATGGAGTTCTCCCTCTCATATTTTCTTTTGGTAAAACAAGGTAGACTAGTGAACAGAAATGGAGCGAGTCGTTTTAACTATATCGATTCGATATATAGTTTACATTTTTCTTTTTCCCTTTTTTTTTTCTTTTGCCATGTTTGATTTTATTAATCTGTTTTGAGTTCTTTCAAATTTCGGATATAAGTTTGTCCAAGTTACATGTCTTACTTTCCTTTTCCTTGTTTTGACTTATTTCTTTTTACCATCAATTGCATTTTTAGTTTTTTCTGTTTTACATGGATTGTAGGAGCTTGAGAGTTTATAATATGACTTCCAGTATCTATTGATGGGAAGGGAACGCCAGAGTCAAATAAGATTAGTAGTGTGGGTAGGCTTTCAGCTCGGGCTACTGAGAGGTTAACTCACCTGTTTTTTCTTCCTAAAGTGGCTAATTTGTGTCACAATGTGGTCGTTACAGAACTTTCTTTTATCCAGTTTGGTGAATAAGGATAGGGAAGGTATGAAATTTGTTCATGCTATGTTTCCCGGTCTACCTGCCTAATTAGGTCTCATTTTTTTCGTGTCCTTTTTATTTCACTGGGTGGGAGTAATATTAAGTTGGGAAACTTCATTGTCCTACATTCTTGGAAAGAAATTTTTTTAAAAAGATGTGAAAGATTGGTTGCCATAAAGGAGTATATATGCTATTATAGAACTTCACAATGAGATTTGGTGTACATAGGGATATTTCATTGATAAAAATTCAATCAGGTTGCCCCAAAAAATGGGACAGGTCTATATATGTATGGCTGACCGTAACTATTTCTCCCATATGCTTTTCCATTTCTTTATTTCTTTATTGTCTTATTGGTATAATCCAATAAAATTTCTGCACTTTTTTAATGTTTATTTTGTTATGGATAAATTACAAGGAAAGTCCTGCGATGTTGGGTTTAAGATATGTGATTCAATCTATTATTATATTATTGGGTTTTTAAAAATACTGAAATAGGATATTAGCCAAATGTGGGCGATTTTACAAGGTGGAGAAAGCATTGAGCAATGGAGCAACTAATTTCCTAAAATTCAGTAGTGTTTTCCCAAAACGAAATAAGTTTTGATGTGCATTTTATAATATAATTGGTGGATTGTCAAGGGTTTTGGTTGATTTCTGGCAATTTCGGTGGCTTTAGGTTAATGAAGCAATCTGGACTAGAAAAGAAGAGGTTTGAGCACTTGGATTTCCTCAACTTGGCGCAGAATGTGGTTTGCCCTCATATGATCTTTCATAAGTAAGATCATACTTGGCTTTTCCTTTTTACATTGACTATTCCATTTTTGAGGGGAAGTAACCTGCTTGATTTTATATTTCTCGTGCAGTGATAAAGCTTCGGTCAAATGGTGGCAGTGCTGGCACATGCCATGGTGGAGTTTAGTGCTGGAATTACCAACACAGTTGGACCAGCCATGGGGATTGAAGTATTAAAGTATATCTGCTACCGGTCAGGTCATGAGCCAATAATTCTTCATTTTTGTGCTTCTTTTTTGTTCCGTTTGAATCATTGCTGAACTGTAGCTATGGACAGCCTTATATGTTCGTGTTACTATTTAGAATGCTTATATCTTCAAAAATGATTCCAGGAGGATATTGTCTTATATTTTTGTACTGCAAATTTTTGGGTGAACATCATGCGTTGTGTACAGGAAGGGTGTCTATGCATTTTCTTCTAATCTAAAATTCTGCTTCCATTGAATGGGTTGGATTTGCTCTTACAAGTTGAAGTGCAACTTCTAATATTCGCACGCCTGTACGCATTACGGGAAGTTTGCATAAATATCCTCGTTGGATCACGGCTTCTCTGCATAAAGCTGCACTCCACAAAGGAGATTTTGACCTTTTTCTTTTCGTCAAGTTTTACTTTCTTTTTATTTTTTTGTTGGATCTTAGTTACTCATGAATTGTAGTTAAGAAAGAGGTTTAAGCAATATTTATTCTATATCAGATTTCATGCCATAAATATGTGTTTTTGGATAGAATAAAAATCACAAGATATATTGTTTGTCGCCCAGCTCACCTGTTCAGGTTGGAATTTTGTCGTTTAAATTCTGTTTTCTTTCCTTTGAATTAGTATGTGATGCGGATTACTTTGCTCAATACAAGGCTTCTTGTGGGTATTCCTTCTTCCAATTGTTTTGGCAATGTAGTAATTTGGAATCTTCGGAATTTTTGAGATTGTATCGTTGTTCTGTGTCCATCTCTCATTCCGAAATTCTCTGTCTTGTTTACTTGCTTCCCCTAAGCCCTTCTTGGAACTATTCTCAACGTCCCATTGAATTAGGTTTTCAAAGTTACAACATTTGCTGTCGGCATAGATAGTGAATTCAAGCAGAATCAGATTTCATTACATGTGTGTTTGATAAAGTCATTTTCATGAACTTTTTTGTTTTTATCAAAAAGGTAAAATTTTCATTACTTCAACCGAATTCAGAACCTGTACATAACAACCCTACTCATTTACAATTCTATACAATGATCCTTATAGATTGAAAGTATCTAATGTCATCATTGCTGCCTCTTCTACAAAAAAATCTGCATTCTCCATGAAGTTTCAAGTTTTAATTTTGCAAACCTGTCTTCCACAGCCATTGCTTCATTTCTGAACTTCATGTAATTTCTTTCTGCCCAAAGATGGTACACTGCATCGCATACAGAGTTCTCTGTTTTGCTTTACTGCCTTTCTTATATTTCAACAATCTGCCAAGTTTGGTTCTTAAGCACACCATATTTATACTCATATTCTGCCAATCCTTTATCAGTTCCATTAACTTCTGAGAATAAACACACTAGAAAAATAGATTATCAGAGCTCTCAATTATACCTGAATATAGTTCACAACATCCTGGCATTTGCAGCAGTCTGATTTACATTAATCTCTCCTGAGTTAACAGCCTCTCTTTCACAGCTAGCCAAGTAATGAAACTGTGCTTTGGCAGAGCCCAGGAACACCAAATGATCTTAGCCACATGCAATTTCTATTGTTTCCCTGTAAGCCAAGAGTAACCACTCTTAGCAGAATAAGGTTTGCCTCCATTCCCCTTCCATTCTCCATTAACTACTCCATCTTTTAGCTCATCCTTTACTTTCAGACGTTTTGTTTTTTCAGTGCCATGAGTTATTCTGAGTAGTTTGGTAATTGTTAGAATATGTTTATATGCATGTAAAGGGTAGTTTAGTCAATTCAAGTCTGTGTGTGTATATATATATATACATACATATATATATATATATATATATATATATACTTTGTACTACCTGATTTGGATAGATATGGAATATTACTTTTACTCTCCCATTAATCTCAATATGGTATCTCAGCCAAAGATTCACCGTCAACTGACGACCGATTTTTCACATTGATTTTTGGTGCCGGACTTCTTGGCCAGAATCCGGTCTTCTTCCTTCTTCTCTCTTCTTCCTTCTTCTTCCTTCTTCTCTTTTCTTTTACTTCCAACCACGCCCAACCTTTGCTGATTCGGATTTCTCTCTCTGATCTATTGTATCATCAGAGATCTGAGAGTTCTATTGTGGTCTTTACCTTCAGGCGAGTCATCAGCCATCCGACAGTCTTCTACTTAAGTCCACGCGCCGCCACTTGCTTCGGCTGCAACTTTTTTGTTTAATTAGATCTACGCTGATCCTCTAAATAGATCAGCTTTCTAAGACAACCATTGTATTTCTCTCGGCAGTATCAATCAGCCAGTTTCGTACTCTTCCGGCGTACCGGCGAGTTGTCACGGCCGTTTCCCGTTCATCACCGGGTGCTATGCGTACTTGGTAATATCCCTTCCGCAAGTCCAGCTTAGAAAAGATCCTCGCCCGTAGCAACCAATCGAACAAGTCCACTATGTATGGGATCGGGTACTTGTTCTTCACCGTCAACTTGTTCAAAGCTTGATAGTCGATGCACCAACGTAGCGTCCCATCCTTCTTATGTTGGAACAAGGCCAGTGCACCCCAAGGGCTCTTGGACAGTCGTGCATGACCCGATTATAGTAGTCCTTGATTTGCACCTTGAGCTCCTCTAGTTCGCTAAGGGACATACGATAAAACACCTTGGCTACCGGTTTCGCCCAATCCACCAACTCAATGGCATGATCAATTTCCACTTTGGTGGAAGACCCTTGGGCAATTCGGCAGGCATCACGTCCTTGAACTCAACAAGGACCCATTCTATGGGTTGCGGGATCCGTTCCTCCTTTGCCGGCTCCTCCGTGCATGGTTCCTCCTCGAACACCATGGCGGCAAAGGTGTGCTCCCCACATTTTGGCCCCTTGTTCAGCTGGGAATGGCTAATCTCGTTCTCCCGCCTAAACTTCACAACATAAGGCTTCTCGCCTTGAAGGATCATCATCGTGTCATTACTAGGCACGATGATCGGCTTCACCTGGTCTAAAAATTCCATGCCAAACACAAGACCGTAATCATCCATAGGTGCAATGGAGAAATTAGCCGTACATGACCAGGTGCCAGTTTTAAGAGGCACGTCCCTTGCCTCGCCCACAAGATCCACTCGTTCGCCGTTCACACCCTTGAAGCGGCCTTTGCTAGGCGTCCATGTTACTCCAAGTGAACGGGCTACCTCCTCCGTGAGATAACTTGTGTCAGCCCCCGTGTCTAGCATGCCGCATCTAGACCCGTTTGCAAACGATGCCTCCATGTAAAGGCGGCCTTAACGAGTCTCGGCCTTAGCATGCACGGCGTCTAGCCATTTCATGCAAGCGACCCATTTCTCTTCCTCTTGGCACAACCCTTGAGCTAATGCTGCTAGCTTCGAGCGGGACAGACAATCTTGCGCCATGTGCGGTCCCCTGCACAAGAAGCACTCTTGGAACTTTGGCTTGTCCCCCTTTGACTCCTTGCTCGAAGACGGCTTTGTAGAGTCGACTGCCGGCTTAGTGGATGAGGAAGACTTCCCCTTGTCTCCCACACCTTTACCTTGGAACGGCTTCTTGTCCTTGTCCTTGGAGCTATCCTTCTTCTAGAACTCTATAAGCAACTCGGCCACCTGTAACGCCCGATCGATATCTTGGACTTCCCTACATTGTAGTTCAAGCTTAGCCCAACTGTTGAGACCATCCATGAATGTAAAGAATGCCTCCTTGGGCAATAGATCCGAGATTTCAAGCATCAAATCTGAAAACTCCTTAACGTATTCCTGAATTTGGCCTTCCCTGTGGTGCAAATGACGAAGCTTGGCCCAAGTTTCGTCCTTCTCATCCACGGGTAGGAAATATTTCCTAAGCTCTTCCTTAAAACCATCCCACATGGTAAAGATTGGGTCTCTGTCCCCCACGGGTTTCATCATGCGTTTTCACCAACTCAAAGCACTATCTTTAAGATAAAGAGAGGCTTGGAAGAGTCTTACCGAGTCATCAACAATATTCGTAGCCAAAATGTACCGTTCCATGCTGTAGAGAAAGTTCTCTACGTCCCTCAAACGACAGCTGCCCTTATACTCATCCAGCTTGGGTGCTTCAAGCCTTGGAACGTCTCCAGTTGTCCCTTGCACGGCCATAGCATCTAACCGTGCTTTGAGATGCGTAGTTTCTGCCCGAGAAGCTCCAACTCACCCATGAGCCGGCTAACGTCGTCTTGGAGGGCGGCAACACGAGCAAGGTTTTTGTCCTTCGTCTTGTTGCAACGTTCCACCTCCTTGTTGAGCGTCCCAAGCATGTCGTCCTTCATTTGCTGCATGACCTCTTGCAATTCCCCCGCGAATTGCTCCATGCGAGCATCAACGACCCCCGCCACCGTGTCGGGGTGCTCATCCCAACGGTCTTGATGGTCGGCTACAGCAAGCTCCAGCTTGGCAAGCCGTTTCTCGAGTTCCACCATGGGCTCCCTAACGACCGAGTTCTCTTTGCGTCTTCCCTTGCGAGTGAAATTCTCCACCTTGCTCCACTTTGAAGGGTTAGACATAGCTTTTTAAACAAAAAAATCCACCCCAGTGGACTCCACTTAAATGTGGGTAAAAGCACCCTCTTATAAACCCTTTGGTGGGAATCGAAGGAAAGATAACACCCCAACTACTAGGCTATCAATCAATTCCCGGGTTAGACATAACTTATACACGAAAGAAAACCAACAAACAGAAGCGTAGACGATGTAGCACACTAAGTATCGAGCCACTCCCCATGTTTCCAACTGTCACGGGCTTACTTTTTCAAAGTAACGGTCGTGCAGCACTAGCACTAAAACAACCAATGATGAACATGCTAGCTCAGCCTTGACCCCTAAAACGTGCAACGCTATGCAACAAAGCTAAAGAACGTAGGCAAAGGAAAGGTTAAGAAAGCTTGGAAATGAAAGAATGATGAAGGCACAAGAGAGCTTAAGGAATGCTTGAGAACCCTTACTCAAAAGTTAGGACGGATTACAAATGAGGGGGCATGGGGTATTTATAGGCAAGCCCTCAATTATAGAAGAATTCTAGAGAATTCTATCCAAATGAATAAAATAATAGCTTCTAGGGAATTCTATGAATAAAATATTGTAAGTTTACAGTTCTATAGAATTCCACATGTCTTTAGAAAGCTCCAGCCCGTTCTAGTTCATTCCAGCAAAACTCGGGAAACTTCCCCATGTTTCCAGCAATGCCCGGACCCTTCTAGAGAATTCCAAATCCGTCTAGGCTTAACCGGAGAATTCCATATCTGTCCAGCCCGTTCTAGTCCGTCCCTTGTCTCGTCTAAGGAAACGGCCCGGCTAACCAGCAAACCACACAAAAACGTGGGAAATGACGGCTAACCCGTGAAACGGGAAACGGCCGAGACATCCTCCCCCACCAAAACGGTGCATCGTCCTGATCCACACTAAGACTCGAAGACAATGTTGAATGGGTGCAAGATTCTCCTCAAAGTCCTCGATCAACTAGGTGAATTGTCAAAGCTTCTCGACCGGCTCCCAACTCATCTCGCTCATTGGCAAACCCGTCCATTTCACCAAGTATTCCTTAATCACTGCCCCGTTCTTGCCTCGAACCATCCTCTTAGAAAGGATCTCTGCTACGGTCTGTTCTCGTGCTCGCGAACGCCAACAGGTGCCCTTGAGGAAATGTTCCATTCTTCGTCCTCCGGATCCTTGCAGTAAGGCTTAAGTAGGCTCACATGAAAGACCAGATGAAGCCTTGAAAAGTCCTCGGGTGGCTCCAACTTATAAGCAACGGAACCTACTTTCTTAAGAACGGTGAAAGGACCCTCGTACCTGCGCATGAGACCCTTGTGAAGACCACGACTCCGTCCATGCTCATAGAGTTTCACCAAGACTTGGTCACATTCTTCAAACTCACGACGGGTCCGTTTCTTATCCGCCCATTTCTTAATGCGCTCGGCCGACTTCTCTAAGTAGAGCTTCACCTCGTCGGCTTGTTCTTCCCAATCTTTGGCAAACTTGTATGCGGGAGGGCTATTGCCCTTGTAGCCCACAAGGATGTCCTTAGGTGTAGTCGGTTGGAACCCCAGGACAATCTCAAACGGACTCTTACCCGTGCTCTCGCTCCGCATCAAGTTGTACGAAAATTGGGCAACGTCTAGCAAACATATCCAATCCTTCTGGTTGGTTGCCACATAGTGCCTAAAGTACACCTCCAAAGGGCCGTTGATGCCCTCCATTTCCCCATCCGTCTACGGGTGTAAAGATGTAGACATCTTGAGCTCCGTCCCAAGCAAACGAAAGAGTTCTTGCCAAAACAGGCCGGTGAACCTCAAGTCCCTGTTACTTATGATCGATATAGGCAGCGCCCAATGCATCACCACGTGCCTTAGGAAGAGCTTGGCCGTTATCTCCGTGGTGCACTCCTTTGGGGCGGGTATAAAGACTGCATACATCGACAAATGGTCTACTACAACAAGTATGTTGGTGCAGCCCTTGGAAACGGGCAAATTCATAATGAAGTCCATCGAAACATTGTCCCACGGGCGTTCCGGAATAGGCAACGGCGATAACAAGCCTTGCGGGTGGTCTTGCTCGGTCTTGTCTTGTTGGCAAACGAGGCAAGTCCTCACATAGGTTTTCACGTCCTTCCACATGCGAGGCCAATAGAACCGTTCATGAACCAAAGAAAGTGTACGATGCGTACCTGAGTGACCCGCATAACGACTATCATGGCAATCCCTTAGAATCTCCCTTCTAAGTCCATCCCATGCGGGCACGTACAAACGGTTCTCTTTGGCATAAAGGACCCCATCCTCAAGCCAAAATAGCATCGTCTTGCCTTCCTTTACGGGAGAAATGCTCCTTCGGGCTTGAGGAGGTGTTGTTCTTGGGGCATATCATCAGTGGGGGAAAAATCCGCATGGATGGGCTAAGTCCAGCGTTTCTTTACTACGCTCGTGCGGCAGTCTTGAGGTTCTCTTCCTTTGCCTCAAGACTCAGCCTTCTCATCGCACCGTACTGGTTTCGCTCTGCCTTAACCTCATCAGGGGAACGACACTAGCTCCCGATCAGTTGAACCCTCAGCCGACTCCAGCAGAACATCTTAACCGAGTCCCATAACTCCATCAGCAGTCCCCCCCGAGCCCCATAACTCTACGGGTTCAAAGCCTAGCTCTTCTACAGGGCCAAAGTCGCTAAGGCGTACAACATCCCCTTAATGCAAAGTTGCCCCCAACCCAAGCAGGCACAAACAAAGCAGGACGTCTTTCTTGTGAGACCCAACACGGCTACGGGGGCGCTAGGCCGCTCCGTAACATAGTGAACCTCACGCGCCTCCTCTATCAGGCATTGATTATTTTGGGATCAATTTCGCAGAATATTTCCTAAATATCAGGTAAATCCATCGCTTCTGATTTCTAATATAGAGGACTCTTCAACTGTTGTTACTCTTCAAACACAAGAGGTGTTGTCCAGTTTGACAGGAACGATTCTTCCTAATTTCCCATCTTTTTCAGGTACCCCTACTCTTGTACCTGAAAATTAAATAAGAAAAATTATGTTGCTTGGTCTAATGTTGTGCAAGTTTAGTTTAGAGGGGAAGGACACTTGCAATTTTTTATTTGTTCCCCCTATGAATTTGGTTCCTGTTGACTTAGAACGTTGGAATTAATTTGTGCCAAATTACTTGATTTTTTATGGCAATCTATTGATGCAAGTCTTCTAAATTTTTTCACAACTTGCACTTCATGTCGACAAATTTGGTGTCTTGTGCGGTCAATGTTTACTAGTGACGTTACTCCTATTTATGATGTAGTTTGCAAGCTAGCTAGCTTACAGATGAATGAAACTGGTGTTCTGGGATTATTTGCCCGTGTTCATAATTTGTTAGCCGAGTTTAATCAAATATTTCCAATGTCATCCAATATAAATGTGCAAAACACACAACGAGAGAAAATGTTCCTTATTTTTGCTCTTCGATCTCTCCCACCAGCTTTTGAGGCGATCAGAGCTAAAATACTCGGAGGAACTGTTCTTCTATCCCTATCGAATGCTTCAAGCTGAGTTATGCGGGGTGCCCCATAGGCTCCCCTTGCTGCCCCTGGACAACATCATACTTCTGCCTTGTCTCTCAGGCTTCCTCTCAATTTGCTCCAGCCCCTCAATCTGCCTTAATCTCCCAGGCATCTTCTTCTAATTCTCGTGGCAATATTCCTGGTAAAGGGTCACGTAATCGGGGACGGGGCAAGACTGAACGCGTCTGTTCATTCTGTGGGAAGCATAACCATCTTATTGAGGATTGTTTTATCTTTCATGGCTGTCCACCGCACAATCGCAATCCTCTTGGTGCATATCCAAGCATGCCTATCTGCCCATCATTTGGTGGTTTGGCTTCTTTATTTTGTTTAGCATCTCTCCTAAGGTCTAGTGCACCAACCACTATGCCTCCTCTTATGCCTCTCCCATCACAATGTGGAGAGTGTTCTCATTCTTTTACTGGGCAAACCTCTCAGCCAGCCAATCCTACTCTTGGGCCTCCACCACAAGTAGAAACTTCACCCACTACCCTTCTCACCTCTACAAGTAATGTATCTCTCTCAACGAGATGGACTATTGATTTTGGAGCCACTAACCCTATGAGTGGCAATCCGTCTTTGTTCTCATCATTGTCCAATTGTAATATGCCTCATGTTACACTTGCTAATGGCTCATAATATTACATATCTATCCAAATCATGTAGTACAAAGTACATATATTGCACAGACTTGAATTGACTAAACTACAATTTACATGCATATAAACATATTCTAGTACTCCCCCTCAAGTTGGAGCATATATATCATAAGTGCCCAACTTGTTACAAATATGATCAACTCGGGGTCCTCGTAACGATTTTGTGAAAAAATCAGCCAATTGATCATTTCATCCAACAAGAAAAGTAACAATCTCTTTCCCCACAAGCTTTTCCATAACGAAGTGGCAAACTATCTCAATATGCTTAGTTCGTTCGTGAAAAACCAGGTTAGAAGATATATGTAAGGTTGCCTGGTTATCACATATAAGTCGCATAGGACCACATATAGGTTCACCAATCTCAATGATTAGATGTTTCAACCATAACAATTCACATGTGGCAAGTGCCATAGCGCGATATTTTGTCTCTGCACTTCAGCGAGCAAACACACTCTGTTTCTTACTCTTCCAAGAGACAAGATTTCCCCCAAGAAAGACACAGTAACGTAATGTGGAACGCCTACCAATGCGCAAGCTTGCCAAATCAGCATCAAAAAAACTAACTATCCCACCATGTTTATGATTTTGGTATAAAATGCCCCTACCTGGAGCATTCTTAAAATAGCGAACATACAAATTACTGCATTCCAATGGGGGACTTGTGGAGAATCAAGAAACTGACTAACAACACTCACCAGAAAGGCAATGTCTTGTCTTGTTATAGTCAAATAGTTAAGTTTTCCAACCATACGTCTATATCTGCTAGGATCTGGAAATGGCTCCCCCTCATATGGCAACAACTTCTCATCTGGATTCATGGGAGTGTTAATGGGGCGTGATCCTTATAACCCGGCTTCGCACAAGATATCAAGAACATATTTTCTTTGAAAGATAAATATCCCTTCAACAGAACGGGCAACCTCAATGTCCAAGAAATATTTCAAAGCTCCCAAGTCTTTTGTTTGGAACTGAGACTGTAGGAACTTTTTAAGAGAATCAATTCCTGTAGAATCATCATCAGTGATAAGGATATCATCAACATAAACAACAAGTAGGATTCTCTTACCCGTAGGTGAGATTCGATAAAAGACCGAATGGTCTTTAACTGAACGATGGAGGCCAAATTTGATGACTGTGTCATCGAAACGCCCAAACCAAGCTCTAAGAGATTGTTTTAAACCATAAAGAGCTTTCCGAAGCCGACATACCATAGGATCACACTCCCCCTGAGCAACAAAGCCAGGAGGTTGCTCCATATAAACCTCTTCCTGAAGATCACCATTGAAGTGATTTTAGCCATAGGTGAAAAAGTGTCTTCATAGTGAAGGCCAGGAATTTGAGTAAAGCGTTTGGCAACCAAGCGTCCTTAAGGCGATCAATAGATCCATTAGGGGTTACCTTGATAGTGAAGATCCAACAGCAGCCAACCACAGACTTACCATGGGGAAGAGGAACAAGCTCCCAAGTCTGATTAGAGAAAAAAGAATTCATCTCCTCGAGCATAGCAGCTCACCAAACTGGATGAGTAAGAGCGTGCGGAAGAGAACGGGGAATAGAAACAGAGGACAAGGAAGAGATAAAGGCAGCATATGGTGGTGATAAATGGTAGTAAGTAAGAAAATTCTAAATTGGATGACGAGTAGTACAAGAACGTTGACCTTTTCGTAAAGCAATTAGAAGGTTAAGATCGGACGTACCTAGCAAGGTAGAGTGATCTGAGGAGACAGATGAACCTGACACATGAGAGAGTGCAGGAAGCAATGGAGAAGTAGGGGATGCAGGTGTAGTACTAGATGAATCTCCTATGGGTAAAAGACTTGGAGATATAGGGCGGCGACGGCTATATGTCAATAATGGTCTAAGCGAGAATGAATGATGTGTGGAAGTGATGTGATGGGAGGAGAGGGAGGTGGACGAGAGATAGTATCAGATGTAGGATATTGTGGAGGAGTATTAGGAGATGAAAAGAATATAGGTAAATGTTCAGGAACAATAGATGATGAATTAGGAGATGAAAAATATGGAATGGATTCATGGAATGTAATGTCAGCGGCAATAAAGTACTTTTGTAAAGTAGGTGAATAGCAGTGATAGCCCCTTTGAGTGCGTGAATACCCGACAAAAACACACTTAAGTGAACGAGGTCCTAATTTATCCACTCCTGGAGTTAATTGATAAACAAAACAAACACACCCAAAAACTCTAGGTGAAAGAGAATATAGAGTACCATGAGAAAATAAAACACTATATGGAATCTTAAAATTCAACACTGAGGACGGTATACGATTATTAAATAACAAGCAATGAGTACAACATCACCGGAAAGATAAAAAGGTACATTCATATGAATCAAGAGTATTCTAGCGGTTTCAATTAGGTGACGATTCTCGCGCTCTGCTACTCCATTTTGTTGCGTATGAGCACAAGAAGATTGGTGAACCTTTATGTGGTCCTATGCGACTTATATGTGATAACCAGGCAGCCTTACATACATCTTCTAACCCGGTTTTTAACGAACGAACTAAGCATATTGAGATAGATTGCCACTTCGTTTGGGAAAAGCTTGTGGGGAAAGAGATCGTTACTTTCTTTGTTGGATCAAATGATCAATTAGCTGATATTTTCACAAAGTCGTTACGAGGACCTCGAGTTGATCATATTTGTAACAAGTTGGGCACTTATGATATATATGCTCCAACTTGAGGGGGAGTGTTAGAATATATTTATATACATGTAAAGGGTAGTTTAGTCAATTCAAGTCTGTTCATGTATATATATATATATATATATATATATATATACATATACATATATATTTGTACTACCTGATTTGGATAGATATGGAATATTATTTTTACTCTCCCATTAATCTTAATAGTAATCCCACAGGTTCTTCCCTTTTAGATAGTAGATATGAATCCAATGAATCCAAAGGCTTTCTTTTCTTTTTTGCTAAATCCCAAATCTGTTTCCCTAGCAAGGCTTTATTCCAAGCACCCAGGCTCTTTGTATTCAATCTTCATTCTGTCTTCTTATTACAAAGCTCCTCCCAAGTTACCAGGGCTAGGCTTCTTCCCTCTTCTTTCTTCCCCCAGAGAACTCCCAACATCTTCTTTCAATCAGTTTAATGGCAGATTGAGGAATTAAGAAAACTCCTGCCCAATAAGTATGCAAATTTAACATAACAGAGTTTACAAGTACCAACCTCCCTGCATAGAACAGGTGTCTCAATTCCCAACATCTAATCCTAGCAAGTAATTTTCTCTGCTATTATTTGACAATCTTCCTTGTTCCAACCCGTAGGAGAAATAGGAGCACCCAAGTATCTAATAGGGAAAGTTCCTATCTGAAAACTCATGATGTTCCTTGTTCTCTCTTTCAATTCCTCATTCACTCCTCCAAAGTAGATATTCGATTCGTTTAGATTAACAGACAATCCCGTAACTTGAGCAAACCTATTAAGAATCCCTTTAATTTTTTCCACAGTCATCATATCAGTTTGGCACATTATAATCAGGTCGTCAGCAAAACTAAGGTTTGTAACTTTTTGCTTCTCATAGAATGGATGAAGTTGAAAATCATCCAAGGCTTCCTTCTTGAACATTATGTTCAGATACTCCACAACCAGAACGAATAACAACGGCGACATAGGGTCTCCCTGTCTTAACCCTCTCCTCCTCTAGAAATATCCCGTACTATTTCCATTCATATTCAACGAGTAACTACATGAAGAGACACATTCCATAATTCATCTAATGAAAAGAGAGGGGGGAGGAGGGGAGGGGGGAATTGGTAGTATCCAAACATCTCTCTATAAAATTCCAATGAATCGAGTCATAAATCTACTTTCAACAGACAACAAGGTTTCACAACTTTTCTGTTATACAGTCTAACTAACTCATGTGTAAGCAGAATATTATGGAGAATAGATGTGTGCTTTGTGAAAGCATCTTGGTTTAGGTCTACTAACTGAGGGAGAATTAAACTGAGTCTATTACAAATCAGCTTTGAAATGCCTTTATAAACTGCGTTACAACAGGTTATGAGCCTGTATTCAGTTGCATCTTTTGGTGAGGAGTTCTTAGGAATAAGGAAAATTAAAGTGGCATTAAGCTGTTTTAGCAATTTACACTCCTTAAAGAACTCTTATTTGACATTACAAACATCATCCCCAACAATTTCCCAAGTAGTTTTATAGAAACCACTACTAAACTCATGAGGCCTTCCACTTTCTTGTCTATACTGAATATGACTGTTTTAATCTCAGTTTTAGTGAATTTTTAAATTAGGAGAATCTGCAGGTCTACTGACAGTTTAATCCCTAGTTCAAAATTTTCACTAGAAGCAATATGCAATGTATGTAATCCATGAACTTCTTCCTCTGCAGTTTACTGCGCAGGGAACAAGTTATAAAATTTCTTATGGGTCCAATGAAACTAGAAAGAGGGATGTTTATAAGAGGATGGAGAGGAAGAGGATGATGGTTAAAGGTAGATAATACATTTTTCTTTTTCTGGATTTTCGCATTACATTTTAGATCTCCTTTTTCTTCTTGGATTACATATATTGAATATTGCTTCTTTTTTTTTTTTTTTTTTTTTTTGTTTACAGGTCCATATAAATGGGTGCCTCACTGATATGGTGGAATTGTTTCAGGGTCATCATTGCTGGCGGTGTTTAGGTTCAGGCCAACTGGAGTATCTGTTGCTCTTTCTTAATGTCATAAGAATATGTGTTTTTGGTTTTAAAATGTGGTTATCATTGTTTTATGTTGTTCAGTAATTGATTCAATTGAAGCAATGTTGTGATTAAAAGAATGGTAGTATGCAGACTGTATATAAAGGAAGCATCCATACTAGATGTTGAAATTGAACCGGAACTCTAGGAATCATGTTTTCTCCAGTAGTAGAAGTATCATCTGAAATATTTTTGCGGCTGCTCTCTATCACCAAATGAGTAGGGTTTATAAATTAAATGTCTTTTCAATGTTTATACAAAGCAGATTTTTTTATCTTTTTTTTTTTACAGATTATTCAGATAAGATGTATCGTGGATGAACATTGGCCGCTTGATCCTCATAGGGTACAAAGGGATCCATACATAATGACATACTGGCGAATGCTGCTAGCTCTTTTCTTTTTCCTTTTTCTTTCTTTTTTCAAGCATTAACCTGTGTCGCATTATAAGACACCAGACATCAAAATGCTACCGTTCAACATTTTTATATCCTCTGTCCGGGTAAAAAGTCCAGGCCAAGCAATCATTTTGGGATTGAAAATAATAGAGTACATGCAATACTTTCTTCATTCATAGAACACATTCATAGTCAGCAGACACTGCAGGATAAATAACACATGATTAAAAACGACTCGTATAATACTCGAAACTAGCCACAAGTCACGCTGGTCTCAACAACCAAGCAACAGAGGTAAAAGACAAAAGACTTGAACATCCAAGTCACTAACAAATCTTAGAACTCCAAAGACTCCACACACTATTTTATATAGGGGGTAAACGACAATCTTGACATCTTCACTCCTCTCCAGCAAGAAGGTCCATGACAACACGCTTGATGCTTCCATTATTCTTCTGCAGCAATTTTGTGTTGGTCGCCTTATCAACAAAACCCTGAAAGGACAAGCACACATTCAACATTAGATTCAACTACAAACAGTGGAATGGAAAACATAGAAAAAAAACTTGTTGATGAAATTACCATCTCCTGCAGCTCATCAAGTATGGGATCCCAACCAGACACGCCACAAAGATCATCCACAGATTTCTCCAAGTCATATTCATTCAGCCTGAGAATCTCCTTGTTCAAGTCAACCTGTTTGAACCCCATTTCCTCAAGATCTTTCAGGAGGGTCTCCTCCACCTCAGATTTTCCTTCGACATCTTGAGTCTGCACCAAGGTAACAGTAGATGCAGGAGGGGAAGGAACCACTGGATCAGCAAGCTCAGACAGATCAATATTAGGATAAGAAACTGAAGATGAAGGTCCCCCTTGAACTGGGCGTAATCCGGCAATATCGCCGACGAACAATGTGTCATTGATGGGAAAGTTAGCCTCCTGTTCTTTCTCTCGTGATGATACCAAATGCACAGCAGAAGCTTCATTCAAGTTCTCACCATCAGGCAAGGTGTCTTCCACCATAGGCACAGGGCTTACACTAATAATTTCAGGGCTATGAATGCTATTGCTAACAGGTGGTAAATTCAGATTAAATCCACGAAAGCCATCATAAGGCATTTCCTTTGAAGAAGCATCCACCTACACGTCCAATTGTCATGACTTAGTAATACATATAATGGCTAACCAAACTGGAATTAAAACCCAAAAAAAGGAAAAGAAAATGATAATAGTGAAAAAAAAAGGGGGGGACTGACCTGGATAAGAACCCAAACTCGCTGGCCGAACTTCTGACCAGATGGAGAAGCCATTCTCCAATATGAAATGTAGCGACCAGGGCGTCCAGGAGCAATAAAATCAACTGCTACGTCGAGCTCCTCATCCACAGCCAAACCAGAAGGGGGAATCTGGCAGAGTTTCAGACAAGTAAAATATAAACAACATAAGTAAATAAACATAAAAATCTGAAGCCGACAGTGCGGGGTGGAATTGCTTTCATGAACTTATGAAGAAAGTTCTAACCTCAATGGCAACAGAAAATGCATCACTTAGCTTATCTCCTCCTATCCAAACCAGCTGTGCACCTTGAGGCCATACAACGGAACCATTGTTTCTCATGCGCCAAATCTTAGTGAAAGGTGTCAATGGTGCCATGATAGTGCCATCCAGAATGTTTACATCCTGAATGAAGCGACTATCCAGCTTTGGCCGACTAGATTTCACAGCACCACACCTAAAGGCTGGTGGAGGAGGGCGTGCATGCGGAAGTCCTCGGTGATGCTGAAATCATCAATAGATATTAGTCAGAGAGGACCAACAAACAGAATAATATCCATAAACAAATGAAGACAAAAGGACAGCCAAAGCCAAGAGTCTGGCACAGGGCAATAGTAGTGCCCACTCCACCAAAGCTCTCTTAGTAGAACGACACAAATAGATAAAAGGAAGTAACAATGAGCAACATACCAAATCATGGAGCCCTTTGACATAGGAATGTCGGTAAGTCATGGGCCGATCAATTCTAATGTAATCAGTAGTGTTCCCCATCTGGTTGAAGCAAATGCTGCAAAGATCATAGTCCTCTTTCCTACAAAACCAAAGACACTGTTTACTTTGCTTTGTTCACAACTCTTTAATGTACAATAAGAGAAAATCGTTATTGCTTACACTTTTGACTTGAATCTAGGACCAGTAATTGGGTGCACACCACATCCGTCACAACGAACTCCTCGATGGAAAACAATTCCTGATCCATCCCCATACAAATTGCTCCTCCTTTCCTTCTGACCAACTGAGGAAGAAAGCTGTGGATGAGCGGGAGCATTTCCTAAAGATACCCCAGAGAACGGACACTCGTTTATGCATAAGGCTGCTCCCAAATCAGTTTGATTTGAATCCTTTGTCTCACCATTTTGTGTGGTTGACTCAGAGTTCAAATTTGACCACAATGGAGAAACAGGGTAACAAGGGAAAGCATGTGCATTGATACGCCTTGAGCCAGTTGACTCTTTTTTCTTTTGAGATGCCTCGTTGTCAGTAGTAACAGGTGAAGCTTTGAAGGATGATAAGTTCACAAACTTGCCACTACAAGGAGGCTCATCACTCTTGCCAGAAGATATCTTCTCACTTGGTCCAGTCTGAACACCAAGGGATGTATTAGTGGAAGCAAGGGCAGCCTTCAGAGCCTCCAATCCCGGAACTTGTTTGACTGCAGCCTTCACACCACCATTGACATTTACAGGACTCTCCTTATCATTCTTCCCTTCTCCAGCTATGGACTCACGGCTACGAATAGCCTCCTTGCCTTTCGAGGATGAAGATCCTGTACTTTTAACGTCAGATACAGTCTGTTCAACCTCTGTGACTGCGACATCTTGACATCCAGGCCTACTAACCTGAGCCGGAGCTTGAACTTCTGCTAACTTATTCAGAAATGGGAGCCCCAACTCTGAAAACAACTGCACAAGATCATCAATAGTCTGACCAGAGGGAGTGCCATTGGCTCCCACATCGGTCCAAATCTTTGTAACAGTCCGGCGGATTGGCTCTGGAAAAGAGTTCAATATCTCTTGAACACCAGAGTTGAGATTCTGAGATAGCTGAGGAGATCTCACGGGGGTACTGGTTCCACTACTCTTAGCAGCAGCCCAGCCACTCTTTTCTGGCAGCTTCACAGTAATCCTCAGAGGATTCAGGGATTGCCTTACAACATCGCGCAGATCATCATTATCCCCGAGAGTTACTATGTCATCGTCCTCATCCACATACGTAAGTATAAGCTCAGTATCAGGATTGAACTTGAAAAGGGAAAGTATCTTTGCTTTCAAATTGTCCAAGTTGAGCTCAAGCTCCCCATTAAGTATACGAGCGTTGAAACGTCTGAGAGTGTCCTCATATTTGACCTGAAGACAGATAATTGCAGAAAATATAAGAAACAGGTGGAAGAAAAATTTGGAAAAACTTCAAACATGGTCAAAGAGCAGACTCCTCGTAAGCAGAGCGTCTCAACAAAGTGCACATCAACAGCTCAAACCATGACATCAAGATAAACACAAATTTTTCTTAAATTCGCGCATTTTTTTATAAATCATCGTCACAGGAACAACACAACTTCCCAGGCCAGTCGAACATACAAATCAGTGACCACCCTGCTATACATGTCCTTATCTGCTTGACAAAATATATACATGTCCCTTATCCACAGGACAAAATATTATTTCCTACAGGATCAAGATCCAAAACCCTAAATACACATTTAGGGTATAGTAAATTCAATGACAAACCAGTCAAGAAGATACGATTAATACTCTATTTGTCTTAGACCTAATACCTGAAACAAAAGAACCGGCTTTTCACTAATTTCAGTTCATCATACACGATCAACCACAATTATACACGATCAACCACAATCAAAGCCATAATTTAGTCAAATATGAAATAGAAACAGAAACGGCCAGCATATAGAGCACCGATAAACAAAAGCCCTAACAATTTTATGAACAAAAAAATAAATTAAAACAGAGTAAAACCCAAAAACATCAAACAAAAACAAACCACCAACACATACAAATTCAGGCCAGTAAATCAAAGAAAATACCAAAACCAACACTCAATTCCCATACAAGAAACTCATAAAATTAAAAACTTGAAAGAGAAGAACGCACCTTGATCACTATAGCAGACTCCATACTCGCAGTAACAAAAGCGTTCCTGTAAGCCGCGATAAGAACCCCTTAATTCTTTGATTCTTCGTTTCCGCGATTACTATACTATAGAACCAGATTTTCTGCACAAATTATCAACAAAAACCCTAAACCTAACAGAAAAAATCCTCTGTTTTTTTGGGTTTTTTTTTCTCAAAATTGAAAAGGGGGAAAGATTCAACGAAAGAGGGATTGGATTGAGGCGAAAATGGAGAAACTAATTATGAACAAATTTTCCTAAAAATCAAAACAAATTCCAAAGGGGGAAAAAAGATTTCACGCAAACCACGCGTAGCCGTGAGCCGCGTTCTCTCTCTTCTCTACACACTTCTCAGTAATCTCTATGGAAATTAGTTTCAGTAGCGCACACTTTGTTTGGTTATGGGGGAAGCCGTATATTTATAGTGCGAGGGGTATTATATTATATTTTGAAGTTGGGGGATTTGTTTGCAATATTTTATTCTTCTTTCTTGTGAATTTTTCAATTATGTATTTTGAGAAGTTCTTGTTGCCAAAGAAACCCACCGAACGAAGGAAGCTGAGGAAGGGATTAGAACGAGGCCGACTACATATTTTTCTATTTTCTTTTTTTTTTCTTTTTAAGTTTCTTTACCAGAAAAAAAAAGAAAAAATTAATTAACACTATTTAAATTATAAATTTTTGTTAAAAAGATGTAAATATATATTAACACTACCAAAAATGGAAGGTTATAAATCAGTTTGTCTATAATTTTATTCTAAAAAATAAATACCAAAAAAGAAAAATTTAGTGAAAACAACGTAAAATCCATTACCACGATATTCAGTTTTATTAAATTGATTTTATGTAATATATATTCAATACGAAATTTTAAGAAATATTTTTAATTATCTTTCAATTAGCTTGAAGAATATACATCTACAGTTCATTTTCTAAAATTTTGAATTTCAAAGTTAAATCCAAATTAAAAATTATAAAATTGAATATCTTATTGTGAATTATTTATCGAGATGTGATTACTATCTAACTAGTTAAGAATATTTCGTGATCTATAATATTCTATTCACGTAAGAAATATAATGTTAAAATTTCAAAATTAAGTATATACTCCCTCCGTCTCAAAAAAAGTCCAATGTGAAAGACTAAAATAAAATTAAAAAAAAATTTATATAACTTAATCTTGTAAATTAAAATATTATTATGAAAAATCAAATAAACTTTCATAACTATTTATCAATGCATTAATCAATTTTAAGTTATAATGATCTCATAACTCTAATGTTAAGGTTTATGTTTCTAAAATTGAACTCTTTTTTAGGATGAAAATAGTATAATATCACACGTAATTCATGCAATACATAATGTTTTCTTTCTTTCTTTCTTTTTTTTTTGATAACGTCGGGAATCTCACCAGAGATGGATAAACTCACGATGAATTTTATGACATTTTAACATGTTACTTATTCAAGAGACTTATCGTAGTTTGATTTTAGACGATTCATCGCTTGAAGTTGAACAATTGCTGGAACACGTCATTATTATACACATCATTTCAGAAAAATAATCTAAAAGACTCAACGTTTCAAAACTTAACGTAAACTTTTCCGGAGTACTAATTTAAGCATCGAGACTTTGCCTCTTTTATTATGTCAACAAGAAGTTTCATATCAAATCTGAAATAATTATTTATGACAATATTGTAGACTTTTGGATCAACAAGTTTGCCCATTGATCCACAAGATTAGTATCAATCATTGTCAACCGACAAAATTCAATTTACACTTACCTTTGGGAAAAAAAGGCAGAAATAATTAATAAATTCATTGGTTAATTCTGCATTTATATCTAGTTTCTGACTTTTGACAAGGTAGGAAAGCTTTCTTTGGCAACAAGAAGTTTGCCCATTGAATGAAGGTTTATCTTTGGCAATAAGAAAGTGCTGCTACCAATTAAAAAAATGGGGAAAGTACCAAATAAAATATGACTAGATTTTTTTTTTTTTTTAGAAACATCAACTTATATAATAAAGATGGAATCAGCCAGCAGCGAGTGACAACCAATTCGGTAGCGAAGCCAAAGGTATCCCTCACTTTATGAAATTTCGCATAGTGAGTGATGTCATGAGAAACGAAATTCTCCATTCAACTAACTCAATAAAAATTAAGATTTGGAAAACAAAATAAAAGCTGCTTGATATCATCTATGATCGGCAAGGATAAGGCTGAACCATTCCAATCCCTCTGGCCACCAAAATTACCGCAAGAGAGTCTCCGGCAATTTGAAAAGGCTTTGCTTGGATCATTTTCAAATGAGTGTGTTTTTCACCTTTCCAAATTCTCTCTCTCTCTCAACATTTTCAAATGTAGTTTTGAAGGAGCAGCTCTGTTGTACCAAACATAACAACAACAACAACAACAACAACAGTAATAATAACAAATCATTCTTATTACAAAGTTTACTCTATTTTTTTCCATATGCAAATTTTTATTTTTATTATTTTTTTTTTTTTTGAGGACAGATCGAAACTAAATTTTACAGAAATTATCATATTTTCACGGGACAAGAACGATATGAAGGGTTGATTTGTAATCTGGCAGAAAGTCAAATTTCGACCTTATGGTTGGATTAAAGAAAAATTTGTGTGGCATGAAAAGATTTATTTTAAAATTATATCTTTTTTTTTTTTTGTAATGGTGTAATGGTAAATGAACAATGGGACCCTGTAATGGTAAATGAACATTGCAGTATCCTACCGGGGGAGTTGCTTTTTTTTTTTTTTTTAAACTTTTTTTATTCAGCATTTCTGTGTGTTCCGACATTTTCTTTCGATTTCTTTTGTAAATATATTGAATTATGGATCTCAAGGGGCTATTAGTTTTGGTTGTGTGTTTTCAGTCACACTTTTCTGAAATTATCTGAATTTTTCTTCCCGTTTCCTTTTCCTGAAATGGAATTTTTTTTAATCGAAAAAAATGTTTTGGTGTATGACATTTCAATTGAGATGAAAAAAGGACATTTTATCATCTGGATTTGAGATTTTCAGCCAGCTTCCAGTGGAAAATGCACATTTTATAATTTATATATTAAAAAAAAAAACTGATACACATATCCATCAAATGTAGCCAATTGAAGGGCTGATACAGTATACGCAAGCTCACCCTGTATTTCTATATTATCTAGTTGCAAACACTTCGATCGAGATATCAAGGAGGTGGAAAAACAATTTAACGTTACTGATCCTCCATTAATAATACAAATGTGTTACCCGCATTCGTTTACAACAGTAAAAACTGACTGGGCTGCACATCGAACAATTTAACGTTCATTCAGCTCATCTCTCGCCAAACCCAGAATTGCAGTCTTTCAAAATTTATTACATCTTTTACATAAGAAAATAATAGGTATTGTTACACGACGAAGAAAAGTTGAGACAAAAAATTATATTACTGTTTTCAAGTTACTAGTTAGTTGCTAATGCAGTTCAGGAGTACTTTTCTAATAGAGTTTGAAGTTTGCATTACCAGAAAATAAAAATTAAAAAATCACACTACAAAATGAGAGATTAAAGTGCAAAAGAGGAGAGCAAGACTTAGCAAGTTTGATTTGATCAGCTCACTGGATTTCCCTAATAATTGGCTTGCCTACTGATTTGGCCTCCTGCCTTAAATTTACTCTTCCACTGCTGATATATGCCTCAGCAGAACTCTTTTGGGCTGCCACAAGCGCGGCTAAAGAAGACCATGCTTCCTCAGGTTGCTCATTGACCCAACAGATGAGAAAGTACACTTTCCGCGCAGCCAGCTTCAGTTTCGTCTTAACCTCCACCCTTTTAGATTTTGCAGATTTCTCAGACTTGAGCTCTTTTTCAGCTGTTTGGATGAGTCTCTGTAGATCAGAAAGTAAGCAGATCAAAGCTGCTCTGCCAAGGTAAAGTACATTGATCACATCATCCATGAGGGCAAATGCAAATTTGGAACCACCCATGTGTCGGAAGGCAGGAGAGCAGGTCTGCTCTAGACAATATGACAGAGCTTCCAACACTGTTTCTGGCTGTCCACCTTGACCCAAAACAGAAGAAATACTTAACACGACTTGAGCTGATCCTATACTATCGGATAACCAGTCCCCATTATATGAGCGAAGAGTAAAACAATAACTGTATAAGATGTCTACGAGGTGAACTGGTAGTAGCGGGGAAGGTGCAGCAGCACTAAGCTTTTTCAAAGGAGGTAAAGAAGCTTCAGGGCCTGATGGGATGTCATTGACCTGATCCCTGTCCATGTCGTGCTGCAGTGTAGCCAGTTCATTGCTACCAAGTGGTTGAACAAGTTGGCTACCATCATTGGAAAGACAAATACTTTTAGCGGAAGGCCTCAGCCACCAAGGTTCCCACGGTTTAATCAATTTGCTCAGCTCTCCTGAGGCTATAGCTCTTTGAAAATGCTTTTGTTCCTCAACTGAGAGATCATTGAGATCTATTTGGCTTCCTACACACGGAATAAACATTCTAAATCAGCTAGAAACAGCAGAATTTGTTCCCTAAATATATAGCAGTAGCTGAAAGAAGTAAGATAGGCATGTATCCATACACATATAACTGAATCACTGATAAGTAATTCACCTGAAAGAATCATTTCAATAGTCTCTTCTGACAATAATGAATCCGACTCTGGTTCTGAATCTGACCAAATTCAAACATTATGCATATAATTAGCGGGCTGAATGAAAATGCAATTGCGAATTGCAAATTGCAATTGTGCATGAGAAGAAGTCATGGTGGACATAACATTAAAAGCCCAGATTATTACAGTGAATAACAAAAGAACTTTCGTATTCTAAACATTATCATGGAGTGCAAAAACAAAATAGAAAATCAGAATCAAACAATCAAATCCTGTACCATTAAAACTAGGATGTTTCACTTCATACTACCAAATCCGAACATATACAAATTTCCAATTTAATTTAAATAATCAGTTACTTCACCAACCACGCTTGAACTTCATACATTAAGAACGCAAATGTATCTCCCTTTTCTTTTTAGGAACTGCAATTTGCCTACACCGTGCAAAGCTTGCTTCTATAACGAAGAAACTAATATACACACAATGCTACTAATAAAATTGAACCATCAAAGTTTATCACAGCAATCAGCCAGTAAATGCAGATTTACTAATTTAGACACACCTCCAAGAAAGTAGCTTTTTTTATTAACAAAGAACCATAATGCAGAAAATACCATGATCATCCATGACATCTCCCTCCTCTTCTTCATGAACTCGCTTAAGTATATCAATCATTTTCCGTTTGCTTTCATCATCAGATTGCATCTGCTTCAATTCCTCCATGACATTATCCTTCATAAATGACTCTGTGCATCTGAGACTATGAGACTGCCAAAAAAAGAAAAGCAAATGTAAAGACCAACAACAACAACAACAAAAACAACAAAACAACAACAAGCCTCTATAATAACCATGTTGGGCCGGCTATATGGATCAATTGTTGCCGCCGTGCTCAGTCAACATGCATAATCTCATTTTAATTTACCTAAAACATTACAATTTTAATGTCTTCCTTCCATGCATTTTTAGATCTACCTCTTCTCTTTTAGTAAATGCCAACTATAATTATACTAGTTTATCTAGGGCATCCATAGGTCTACGGCACATTCTCAAACATCTTAAGCGCGATCATTTTCTTATCCAGTGGTACTAATGCCACTTTCCTTTTAATGCAATCATTTCTAATCCTGGCTATAATAATGTGCAGACACATCAATCTCATCATTCCCATAACAGCTTCTCACATTCTCATCTCCGGTTCGCAAATATAGTAAAAAGTTTCAGGCCACTATTCACAAACAGAATACAGGTCATCACAGTGCTTAGAAGATCTCCTATGTGGGGGGATCTCTGGATGATGTTCAGGCATAATGCATCCTGCTGTACACTTCATTTCTGTAAAGAAGTTGTTTCTCTCAACAAAATGCCTAAAAATGACACTTTTTTCCTACTTCCAATAAAACATCATTTAGCAGTGACACAGAAATTCAGGTCACTTACGAGCATAACAGGACAAGAGATACAACTGCAACAAAGATGTTATCTCGCAGCTAAAACATTCAAATTAAGAATACCTATATTCCATACCCAAAGGTTCCTCAATCCAGCAGCTAAAGAGCATGAGTATCACTTCACCTAAATATAGCACCTTTTCAAACATCTTTGAAAACTACATAAGAGATTCCATAAGGTGCAATTTTGTTTTTAAAAACTCAGCGACTTTGACAATCACTCTTCCAAAATAACTTGCAGAAAATGAAATTCAGAATACTTTCATGACTACAAAAACATGTCCTTTGGAACGACATCTCAAGAACTATACGGTTGAAATACACCTAATATAAACACTATGTTATATCCTGAAAGTATCAAATGCAAACCTAGGTTCATCGGAAGTCATTGGAAGCCCTAGATCAAGTATTTTATTCCAAGATACTCCAACTCAGTGCCCATTCCAACGCCAAATTGCTTCTTACGATCATTAAATCCAGGAAAGGAAAAAGACAAAGATAACAAACCCAATGGACCAACAAACAAGTCCGGGAATATTTCTGGAATAAAATCATCTAAACAATTTTGACACGCATAGCAACAGCAAGAAACCATGAAATCTAACAGAACAAATCATTGTATGAATATAATTGTATAGAGTGTAAACAAATGTGATAAAACAGAGAAACGAAGCCAAAAACTGGAAATTAATCTCAAAGCCTATCTTGCTCAAGTAATTACAACTGTTCAAATTGAAAAACAAAATCCTTCGGATACCTTGTAGCATGGAAGGGAACAATAACGCGTATTGCATCGTGGGCAAGTGTATTGAGAAAATTGCTTTTGACACCTGCACCAAGAGCCCAAAAAAATTACTACACTTATTCTCGAAATTTGTCAGCATAACAGCAAAAATCAATTGAGTTTTCATATCTGAAAATACAACTCAAGGCAGCTTGATGAACAAGTGATTTTGTTTGATGAAAGTAGCATACAACAACAACATTTCAACGAAGAATCCAAAAGTAAATAAATAAACGCTTACACGCGGCAGATTATTCGAGACGACGAACTGAACTGCGACGATGTAGAAGGAGTTTCCGGTTTGATGGCAATATCAGCCATTGTTGAGTATTATCTGGAAGAAAGAAACAGGAGAGAATTCCGGAGCTTGTGATTGGGAAATAAATTCAAAGTTCCCCTGCAGAGCGTTCCAGAGAATATGTAGAATAAACGATCGGCGGGCTAAGATTGGAGTCTAGAGACTACTCCGCCCGGGCATCAAACCGACTAGACTCTGATTCAGGTGTTCCACCCGGGTTTTTTTTTAACACCCGATTCATCCAAAACAAAAGTAATGAGAGGCAAGTTATATCCTAAACATGGTTCAGAGTAGACAGTAGACTTATTTTAGAAGTTGCGACACACACTTAAAAAAAGAGATTAAATTTTATATTTGTTAATTTAACTAGGGGTGTAAACGAGCTGAATTGCGCTCGAGTTTACCCCGCTCGAACTCGAACTCGACCTAATTACACCAAACTCGAGTTCGGCTCGAGCTCGATCGAGTCTGAAAATTTCGGTTAAAGCTCGAGTAAATGAAATAGTACTGAGCTCGAGTTCGGCTCGAAAATCAATTCGACTTAAAGCTATGGATTTGAGAAGGAAATGGGGATAAAAAAGAGAATGATTTGTGGGCTCATTAGTTCCAATTATGTGAGGGAGATTCTTTCTCTCAAAACTAGCCCTTTAAAAAATTGGAGTTTTACCTACGGGTTGTTTTAAATTTTCCATATTAAAAGAAATTTGAGGTTGTAAATCCCATGAATAGTGGCTTCAGTTCGAGAAAAAGAGGAGAGATAAAGTCATGAAGATGAGGAGAAGAAGCAAGGTAGAAAAAATTTCTTGGTTTGAGGTGATTTTGAAGTATTTTCAGATGTTTTGAACGGTCTCTCATTTGTCTAATATTGAATAGACGGTTTATCGTAGATTTATGGGTTCAAGGCTTCAAGCTAATATTGAGGGTAGATGGGAATATCAACATATTTTGTGATAGAGTTTCGGTAGGATGTATTAGGAAATATTGGATGAGTATTGTAACTTTAGGCTTTGCAACCTCCTCCGTATGTAAATTAAAAAAAAAAAACCTTCTTGGAAAATTAGAAAAGTAAAGATAGGTGGATGCCCACTAACGTCAACCTGGTAAAAGGCATTAATAAATAAAAAATTAAATTAAAAAAAAACTTAAATAACACTCGAGCCGCTCAATAAGCCATCGAGCAAATATAATGTTGGCTCGAACTTGGTTAGTAAACTTTTTTAGTTAGATCGAGATCAACTCGAATTGACCCAAGCTTTGACCGATCCGGTTTGCAAATAACTCGCGAGCTGCTCGGTTCGTTTACAATCCTAATTAACCACGCGCCTTTAATATATTTAATGTTTCTCTCCTTATTTTTCACGAGTATCTTATCACAATTTAGATCGTGTATAAAAAATCAAAACCTGAAATCCCGTATCTTATCACCACTATTTGGCGGTTCACTTAACTGCTCATTTGTAAAATAAAAAATAAAATAAAAAGACTGAGAATTAGATGCAAGGGCTTGCATCTTTCTTCTGTCCATTATGAATTACAGGATGAATCTTGATTTAAATCAAAATCCTTTTGATGATATCATTTATGATGACTCTATTGTTCTCATGAATGATGATCATGTAAAAGTTTATCAAGGACATAACAATGCCACCACTCAAAAGATAACACTAACTACGGCCTCAACTAGGATTGCAGTCTTCATTCAAACATGAAAACCGATGGAGCCAATGATGATGGTTTGACACAACTTCAGTTGACATGCATTGAAGATGATGAATTGGCCCAACAACTTCAATTAACATCCATTCGTGAAGATGAACTTCCTCAACATGAGTCTGGCAATGCTTCGTTTTTTTTAAAAAAAAAAAAATTATAAAATCACTAATCTATATGAATATCGTTCAGAGTGCTCATGAATTATATGTTTTGAAGATATGAATTTTTCATTTATTTCATGTGAACAAGGGCAATTTGATGTCATGCATAGTTGTATTTTAATACAACAATATAGTGTACTATCATGAATTTTTAATTATCTCGTTATGAATAATATACTTATACTTTCAAGTGATGAATTTTTGTGTTTAATCTCATGTATACGACAATATAATAGTATGAACATTGCACCTTATATTTGTATATCGTACTAAAAATTTGACTTTATATACATGAACATGTCACAACAAGATTATGAATTATTTCATATTATACCCAAAAATTAAAATTAGTTACATATTTAAACTGACTAGGAGTAAGCTTAATAGGGCAAACAATAAGCTCAAATGATAAGGCTTTTAAATTGTACAATAGCTATGCAGAATTAGTTGGTTTTAATGTTAGAAGAATACGACAGGAATATAGAGCCAAGACTCTTATAATCCGAATGAAACAATAGGCTTGCAAGAGAACCGGAGAGAAGAAAAATAAAGACAAAGCTATATAGTTGTTTTCTAAGGTAGACTTTCGTACCAAATGTACGGTCTATATAGTTCAATGTGGATAAAAATGGCATATGAAAGGAGCAAAAACATGTCACATAATCATGATCTATGCCCACTATCGCAAGTCCGCTATCTTCATTTTCACAGGGCAATGACAATCAACACCATCAAGTATTTGCATGATTTGGAAGCAAGTGGAGTTCCTTTGGCCACATCGATTAATTACTTGAGAAAACAAGTAGGTGAAGAGAAAAATCTTCGTTGGACTGATTGAGATGCTTACAACAAAGTTCCTCAGTATAAAAAAAATTCCAATGGGAAGGCTGTGACACAAGTTCTTTACTGAAAATTTTGGCACAAGAAAAGAAAAATGACGAGGATTTCTATTATGATTGAAACGTGGACGAGAGCTCAAGATTGTCCTGCATTTTTTTTTTTGGAGGGATGGACACATGAAGCCAGATTATGCAGCATATGGAGATTTGTTGATTTTCGGCACAACATATCGTAACAATAAGTACAAGATGATTTGTACGTCTTTCGTCAGAATGAACAAGCATAACATGAATATTATGTTTGGTTGTGGATTTTTACTCTAATGAGAAGAATGTTACTTTTGAATGGCTACTCAACACATTTAAAGAGTCTATGGATTTTAAGCAACCGTTAACTGTAATGACTTATCAGAATTTTGCAATGGCTAGTGCAATTCATGAAATTTTCCCAAATTCAAGGCATCGATTGTGCACTTTGCATATGAGTGAGAATTCTAAAAATAACATCATGGGATTAAGAAGTAAGAAGGATTTTGTTCAATTGCTCAACCTTATGCTGAAGTATACATACACTGAGGTAGAGTTCGAATGGCACTAGAACGGGTATTTTCATATAAATTTTCGTAGACATATATGTTCTTAGTCATAAACAATATGCATATTACATGAACATTCTCTTAATTTCATCCTATGTCACATAAACAAAATGCATATATGATACGAACTTTTGCCCAAAAGTTACTTAAATCCACATGTGCAAATAATTGTTAGTCATGAACATTAAGTACATATGCTTTGACCGTTCACTAAACTTACTATAAAAATATTTGAAAATCACAAATCACAATTACGTAAGTAATCCATATAAATATTTATAATTTTAGCCATGAACAATACATTCATGTGTGTTGAATAAATACTCCTACTACTTAACAACACATTTAAATGCTTATATGAACATCATAATTTGATAGAATGAATATTGTATAAATTATAGTGTACCATTTCTGTCAAGACATATGAATAACATACATTATGTCTATGAATATTTTAAATTTATACCGTGAATTTTTTTAGAAGACTTACGTTTACATGTTTTAGTGTAGGTTGTGCAACCTATATAATTGCAGAGATAACCCCTGGATGGTTAAGTTGTATAGGAGTAGGGAGAAGTGGTTTCCAACATTTAATAAAGACTTTCTCAGGCGGAATATTATCTTCTCAGAGAAGCGAAACAATTAGCAAATCCATTTCTGAGGGTTTGACAAAAACTGCTTCTGTGTGACTTTTATAGGTTGTTTATAGACGTGGTGTAATGAAAATTAACAAGATTTTCGATGCAATCAAGGTGGTGTAGATGTGATGGTGCATAGAGATCCATTATCATTGCATGCAAGGAAAGTCTGCACCATTGAGGCATATGACTACTTTGAGATTCAATTCATTTGGGGTTTCATACAAGACGGAGTGTGTGCATTCAATGAACAACGATGTTGTTTACCATTTATGGCAATCCGATGAGGATATTTTCAAGCATAAAGTATTTTTCAATAAGGAAACCAAAAAATATCTTGCACGTGCAAGCTTTTCATAGAGGTCGGTATGTTGTGTTGTCACTGTTTATGAATCATGAATGCTAACAGTGTTGATTGTATTCCAAATTATTACATAAACAAAAGGTGAACCAAATAATACAACCAAAACGATAGCATCAAGATTGCTTCGACATTTGTTAAAGATGCAGGAAATTTGGGAGGTTCGTTTTGGTCAGCACAAATGACTAAAAACTTCTTGGAGCTAATATCAGCAAGTGAAAGGAACAAAACTGCACGAGATTTGGTCAAAAATGGTTTCAAGAATTTGATGGATAATGTCGCTGCTGAAGTTGGACCAATATACTTCAAAATTAGTACTGACAAGACAACTTCTGATGGAGTACTGTTGGATGGAGAACTAAAGGTGAACGTAATATTCGTTAGAAAAGAAGACAAAATCAAGCAAAGGGAAGGAAAAAGAATGCAATGTAAGCTGCTTTAAGAACTATAACAGTCCGACATTTTGTGTTGGCCAATATGCCAAGTGTAGTTGCCAATTATGTGCATCCTTCAAATGGTAGTCAACATCTTGAATTGGCGAAATCAACTACTGGTTATTCCTTCTTCAAAAAAGAACTATTAGTTATTCATCGAATGGTTCGGGGAATTACCATTATTTCTTTTAAACTATTAAAAAAAAAATTGTGCGTTGATCTCTGGAATTATTTGTTTGATATGTTTAGAGTTTTCTAAAACAATTTGTGGATGTCATTTTGACCAAATTCTATTTTTGATTTACTATTTTCTGTTCATTGCCTATGTCTGTGAAAAATACTAAAGTAGCTATGGTTGCTCCATAACCCAATTTTACATTAAAGCGGCATATCTATTTATAATTACAGGTTTAATTGATTGATCCACATTAATCTTATTGTCCTCATTAACTCCATTGGAAAAACTAACAAATTTGGTGACTCTTTTTTTCCCTTTTTTTTAAATATGAATTGCAGTTGCTAATCAATTTCGTTAACATCAATATTTCTCAACATTTTCCGAAAGTTTGACTTTTGTCATTATATTATTAGAATAATACATCTCCAAAGTTTCATTGGAAAGACCATGAACATTCATTATTATCGACATTAAAATATAAAATTGACAATAGAAACTAAATTATTGTCTACCAATTAAATAATTATAAAGTGCCTGAAACGTTAATTTTGATCATGAAAACTGCCACTAATTTCATAAAATATTACATAACATAGATATGTACCATTTTTTTGTTTTAAAAAAAACCCATAAAACTTACGTTAGAAATTAAGAATCTCTATACAGTTTGATTCTTTTTTGTTTACATTAGAAGAATACATTTCCAAAGTTTCATTAAAAAACCATGAATATTCAGTATTGTTATATTAACATATAAAACTGACTGAATAAACTAAAACATTATATACCAATGAAATAATAACAAATGGCTGAAACTTTAATTTTGGATCACGAAAATTGCCACCAAATTTATTGAATTTCACAAAAGATAGATATGTACAGTTTTTTTTTTTTTTTTTTTACATTTGAAATTAAGAATCACTACACAGTTTGATTTTTATCATTACATTTGGGTAATACATCTCTAAAGTTTCATTAAAAACACCATGAACATTCAATATTGTTGATACGAACATATAAAACAAACTGAATAAACTAAATTATTGTCTAATGATACAAATTGTGAAACTTTAATTTTGAATAAGGAAAACTGCCACCAATTTGATTGGATATAACACAACATGGATATGAACAATTTTTTTAAAAAACAAAAAAAAAACCATAAAACTTACTTTTGAAAGTAAGAATCACTACATCAAATTCCATGAATTATGCAGAACAAAGAAATGTACAAAAAATTATTTAAGAAAACTAAAAAAATAACTTATGTTTAAAAATATGAAAATTGAAATCAAATACCATGAATATAGATATGCTGTTTATAAGAATATTGTTTTGAGTACTTGTTTTTGTGTTCATAGTGCCCATGGACATAATCCTTATTAAATCCAAGCAAAAATAAACGAAGTTCACAAAAACTATCTCCAAAAAAAAAAGCACTAGTGTAGCCTACATTATTAAATCCAAGCGAAATGAAGAAATTCCCATGACACATCATGGTTTCAAAGCCTTGTAAAATTTCCTTGCATCAACCAACAAGTTCTCACTGAAATCATTGACTTCTCTGAATAGTATCTCCGTCAAATATTTTTCCTCAATGTTTCAACCTAATTTTTCGTCTAGAAATGACAACCATAAACGTAAAGGCTTTCCCCATAATAAGTTTCCATATACCTCATGCAGAATACACATGAATAATTTGCAGGTGTATCGTTTTGCCAGGACATATTTAAAACTTTCTCAGTTCATTTGCAAGACTTACGAGCACCTTGAACCCTTTTCTTTACAAGGAATTTAATACCGCGTTCACCTTAAAAAGATAATGTAACAAGATTTATGTAAGGTAAATATTAGATACTATTGTGAATAAAACAATGTTTACGTAATAAAATACATACCAGCCTTCGATATGGTTCTCCATACATGGTTTTACAAGTTTTACGCATTGAAGACATATTATTAATGACCTCGATCTCTTGGGGTACCCAGATTGAAATATAAAATGTAATAATGCAAATGCACATAAATTGCAAAGAATACCTATAACAATTTTAAATAATATAAAAAGTTAAATAAAATGGTACATATGTACAAAAAAAATTTTTATATACGTACCCATGAAAAAAATATAAGCCCTAATACTAACTGATATGTTATGATCAAATACATAAACCATTATGAACATTATATATGCCAAATATGCACAAGTATATAAACTACTATGAACACTATAGATGCCAAATATGCAAGACAATAAATATAAAATATTCCATTAATGATTAAACAAAAATATTCATTACCATTCCACCAAAATTTCATGAGGGTGCAAGTAACAGATAATATAACTTTTTAAAAATTAAATAAATAATAATAGCAGAAAAATAACGGAAGTACTACGTAGAAAATCTGCATTGCACAACTTCGTAATTTCTTTATGTTTCAATTTGTTTTCGAGCCTTCTAATGAACTTGCCAACTCTTCATCTAGATTGGATGATTTGTCAAGATAAATCTAAAATGGAAATTACATAATGAATAAATAAGTATAATTCATAAAAGTTATATTGCCAATAGATCATACCGATGCATTTGTTGTAAAGAATATGCTTTTTTTGAACCATGCACTCTGCTTTTTGCCATGGTTATTCAAAATCATAACCCACAAAACCACCAATGAATTATGTATGTGACTTACAACTTTTATTGTCCTTAGATATGCTCTCGTCGAGTTTTCATAATGAGATGGCCAAAATTTTGTTGTGCTGAAAAAGGCTCTCTCTGTATCAAAAGACGAAAAACTAAATAGTTAAGGTATAAATATTTATGGAACTAAAAGTACAAAAAAATGTTATTGCACTTACTCTGTATGAAAATCTCCCCCATTGTCCATGAACACATAATCATTAATCATCAAATCCTTTAAAATCACTTTCGGTAGGTTCCTTAGAATATCATTCACATAATGTGACTTTAACATAACCGCATCCTTCTCAAATTGTTTCTTTGGATTACGTTGCCGTGAGTTTAAAAAAGGATGACTTAGTTCTACTGGCAAGATTAGCAAGTACAAGATTACTGTAATGCTGAGTGCATACCATATTAGGAACCAATGGCCTAATACTTTGTAAAATTCTCAAATAGCAATAGTTACTACATGGTAATTCAAGCTAAGGTGTTAAGGATATTGTTACATGATTCAATCTATGTGCCGTGTGAATGGTGTAGTTTTATATATAGAGCACTAAAACTCAAAAATCTATGTAAACAACTACAACAAGGACTCAATATCATAGCATAAAAAAGCAAAAAACAAAGAGATAAACAAAACCAGCCATGTGAAATTTATTCCAGCATTATTCACGCAAAAAATACAGATGCCTCAAAAAAATATTGAACCAAATTAGGAATCCAGTAATTAGAGTGTAAACCAATGTCATTTTGCTTGCACTGATCAGATCTTCATTGGAAAGATCCACATTCAATTATCGATTGGAAGTCCGTGAAGCTAGGTTCTTAATTTTTGTATTTTTAAGCTTTTGATTCTTATAAAAGCCCATGGGGTTCCACCACAAAACCAATTGGCAATGAGTGGGGTGATCTTTAGAGCTTATGGGATTCTTTGTCCCAACACCCTCCCTCAAGCCCAATGGGGTATTTGGGCCGTTGGGGTTGCACACTACAATATAATTCACCAGATATACCGCTGAGTCAGTCCACGAGTCCGTACACACTGGCACACACTCGGGATATACTGTCGGGTCAGTCCACAAGTCCACACATACAAGTCCATGGTTATCATAGGTTCACAGATCATGGGCTCTGATACATGTCAATGACACCTTGGGCTCCCATCTCAAAACCAATTGGCAATGAGTGGGATGGCCTTTGACACTTATATACTGAGTCACTCTTTTCATGGTGGTGATGTGGAACAGATAATACAATTTAACAATTCTGTGTTTGATATGTTATAAGTGGTAGTAGTACGTTAATGATAATGAATTCAACCGAAAAATAACAATTGTTTCTGCCAAATTATGATGTGTAGAGAAAAGAACTCCTTAAGTCACATGACTAGCAACATTGCATCCAAGAAGAAACCAATAGAATCATTGCATATTATTTAATTGTTCATGTTTTCGGATTCTTCTAAGCACTGCTTTATATGTGGTATTGGTTCTTAAAAAATTTTCTTGGCAGCTATTTTTCTAGTATTGGTGCACCTGAAACTGCTGCGAATGTGGAAATGAAAGTTAAAGTTGAAGAGTTGGATGTCCGTATTGAAAAACCATTAAAAGTTGATATATCGGCTCTGAGAGAGAAATTATATTTCTCCAGAATTGCTTGAGGAGCAAGTTGAGGCTGATCCTTTTGATCAGGTATCGTCTCTTGTCAATCTTAAATTGTCCTGATTTATTTAGAATTTTTATCCAGATCATTTTTCTTGAGGTATCTGGAATAGTTGAATATACGTACCAATTAATTAAGAGATTCTAACTGAATGTGTCCTTGTAGTTTCAAAACTGGTTTGATGATGCTTTGGCAGCATGCTTGAAGGAACCAAATGCGATGTCCCTATCAACTTCTAGCAGCTTTCATTTTGTATTTGGTGACCATGTAATTATCCTAGCATGTGTAGTCTTCTGATTTTTAATATGAATATTATCCCTTTGGCATTCGAATCTGTAAAGACTTCCAGGACTTGTTATTTCATACACATTATGAAATTTGAAAAGAATAACAATTAGCTGATTGTTTTATGTATATCTGAGAATAGAAAAGATACTAGTTAAGTCATTATGTTTAATATATTGGGTCTATTTCCTATACATTGCTGCAATTTTATTCGCTTAAAACATGCAGTTAAACAAAATTAATATTTTCTTGAGTATTATCTTAACACAATTGCATGCATGTGATGGTAGATGGCTTGTTTTTGTTCTATCATTGGAGATGCTCTTTCCATACGCTTGTTGGTTTTAGATCTTTTACTCCTTTTTCCTTTGCTAATAGATTCTTTTGAATTTTCTTTTTGGTCATAAATAATCTCTCTCTCTCTCTCTTTTTCTTTTTGTGAGAAGTTATAATGTGAGACCTACTGTATATCAGATATGGCTCATATCTCACATAATGAAGGAAGAAACTTCTTAGATATCCTACCTATCTAATCCTGAATGAGATTTATTTGGGAAAAATATGAACCATAGAGCCTCCTGTATATAATTAGATGGTTGGGCTCTGTTTCTTTATGTTTTTTCTTAGGGGAAATTTCCTTGGAAAAGAAATTTTAAAGGGTGCTTTTTGTGAGAATATTTCTGATGGAGGAAATGGTAAAAAGTTTTCAAAAGTATGTGGAGTTTTATGAGGGGATTGAAGTCTTCTATCTTAAAACATTTGTAGTTATCTGGATGTATTATTTTAAAGAAATAAAAAGTTAATTTTCCCAAATGAGAGTATATTTAAAACAGAGCCATATGCACTATAGTTGTTGGTTGCTGATCAGTTTATGGTTTCTTTAGAAAGTAACATTAGGTGCATTCAACTTTTACAACTATGGCTGCAAAATTCTATAAATTTTAAGATTTATGAATCCAAATACCTGTAGTTATGCATACTTCTAACTTATTATTGATCTTCACGCATGGTTCTGCTAAAAGGTTTCGACAAAGAAGGCTTTGTGTGGTTAGTGTAACCCCTTTGTTATGCATGGCTTTTTGAATATTTAATTCAGTGACACTTACATTGGATAACTTAATTTCTGAGTAGGCGTACAAATTATGACAGTCACAAGGCTGGTGACATATATGAAAATCCTCGTGCATCTCTACTTTTTTACTGGGATGCTTTGAATCACCAGGTAAATTTTTGTTGTTTGCATCAGTCGTAAGCTGCAGCATTATATTAATAAGCTACGTTGGTTTTCTTTCCGTTTCTTCGGTCGTACCATTGAGGAGGCAATAGCTTTTTTTACACACCTATAAACGCTCACCCCTCCCTAAAGGGGCTCCCCTTGCGTGAATATCACATTAACATTAGCCATGTTGGTTTTGAAGGTGGTAAACTTGTCCAAGAGATTATATTCGGTTAAAATGGATCACATAAAACCAAATTTTCTGTTAAACATCTCTATTATTTGGCAGTTGTTTTTTGCTTTGTTTCAGTATGGTGTCTTAACAGTCCTATCACATGTTAGTGTGGCTGTTGCTAAAATTCCGTATACTAACTGTGGGTCATTATAAAAATGGATCAGAATCTTTTCCAATATACTCAAGTTTCATTTTTAAAATGAATTGTTGCACCAACCATTGTTCTTTATTTTCAACATTTTCTGAGTAACTTATGTTCCTTGTAAAAACTCATACACAAACTGCAGGTCCTAACACGAAGATAACAATACGTGCTAAAGTAAGAAAGTGGGGGAGTTTGTGGAAAATAATACAGGCTCAAATAAAGAAGTAGGTGTTGATCATTATGCACATAAGGAAAATGAGAATCAAGTTATATGTGGTGGACATGATTCATACGTTATATGCATTATATTATTTTTTTGAAATTATTTATTTATTGGTTTGCCGTAATGATGTAAAGTAAAAATTTTTTATTTTTCTATTTAATGCAGCATTCTTGAGAATCCAAATTTGTTCGATTATGTTTGAAATAGCATGGAAATAATCCGTTTAAAGTAAATGGATTTCAGCACAGTTGGGAATTATAAAATAGATCACTCTGAGACTTAGATGACTCTTTTGTTATATAAAAATCTCCACTACCTATGTCATTTATCCCATGAACATCATCTTCACCACCAGTGTGTTCATTGGATATATTTATCTTTGCACCAGAATCTTTCTGAGCACCTGTTACATTTGCATCTTCTTGTACAGGAGATGTTGTGGTCGAGTCATTCTTGGAGGATGGATCTTCATTATGAACATCATCTTTACCACCCATGAGTTCATTGAAAATATATATACATATATATATATCACAGAATCTTTCTAAGCTCCTATTATATTTGCATCTTCTTATGTATGGGATGTGTTGTGCTAGGGACAGTCTTGGAGGATGGATCTTCATTATCTTGTATGACATAATTTATAAGGTTAAAAAGGTTCAAAGAGCAGGCAGAGTGTTACCATTCATATTTTGCTCTCTCTTTGATTGCTATGCTAGTCGCTCAATATCCACTTCCAAATCACTTAGTTACATTAATACATCACTCCATCAACATGCCAAATCTTTCACTGGAATTGATGTAACATAATTCAAAATCATTAACAAAACAATTAACGAAAAATACCAAACACATCTAAAGTAATAATTCATAACATAGTTGCTACACAGAGATCATTCTCTTCTAACCTCGTGAACAAAGTATTTTATATTCAGAAAGTATTTAAAATGTACAATATTTCAATAAACATAATTATTGTTTACCTTTTTTGAATCATTGTTTTTTGTGAGGCCTTCAACAAGTAGACCTTTTCCAAATCCACCACCAACCTCAATCTCTACTTTTAACCTATCATATATTTGTTATTAAAATTGGCCTTCTAGCAATCACATGCAATATCATTAGTTTAGGATCATAAGCTCTATTCCTGAAATCAACCCTATTCAGTAGCAGATATGCAAATAAGAAAAAAATAATTATTATGATGTATATACCTATAAATTTATTTATTATGAAACTTATATACACACATTATGAAAATAAAATGTATATACCTAGTAAACATAATTAAATAAATAAAAAATAATCTAAAACATATTACTGTTAAAAATGTTAATGGACCCCAGCAAGAATCCTTAGTATTAGATTGCCAATTACAACAGGAAAGTCTGCCATCTGAAGGGCGTCTAGCAAGGAAAAAAACCTAGTTGTTAATCTGTGGATACCAAGAACTTGGTGATGATATTGAAGTTCCGCCAGTATTTTTAATGTGCTGGGTAGATCACCATAGACAATTGGGTAGCGCCGATGACTTCTCAGCCATGGGTATTAGTAAAGATCATGTCACTAGGGCTTTAACAAGAGAATGGTATGAGAGGATGACTAGAGACGAGGTTGTTGTATTGGCTCTTTTTTTTAGGAGAACCAGGGCGGTACCTGGCAGGCGGTCAAGAAAAAGTAAAAATAAATTAGTTTAAAATACATATGTAAAGGACCAAAGTAAGTTTTTTTTTACCAAATATAATGGACCATTTGAGCAGTTTACTCTATATTGTTACCGTTATGTATCTTGGTAAGTCTTAAGTACTGCTAAATACTTTATTACATTAACAAATTGGATCCCATCCCACCAAGTACGGCCCTAGTTAAAAAATCTTTGTTTCTTCCTTGTTATTGCTAATATGCTATAATAGGTGACATTGTGATAATGTCACATACGACTTCTTTGATTCGTCTGCATTAACTTAGTAATGACTATAATTTCATCTCTCTATTATTATTTATGAGTTAAAAAGTAATGAATTATATACTACATAGTGGTGATAGAACAATATAGATGAAAATCTGTAATATATAAAACTTTAGTACATCGCAATGATATATTAATTTTTAAAAATGATTGAACACCGTCTATTTAGAGTATTTAGTTAATAGGTCCATAGATAGCATTCAAATGAGACATTAACTATTGAACTGCACATTAAATCATCGAGCCAACAATACTATATTTGATATGTACAAAACTTACAATTGAACATGTATAACGTCAAATATTTTATAGTACATACTTTATTTTGGTGATAAAATGGAAGAGAATCAAACTGAATGTAAAGTTTTATTCCGTCTCTTTTACAATTAATAGATTGTTATGCAGGGGAAAAAAAAATTAGATTGGTACACACGGATATTTAGAAACTAAAAATAATGTAATGGCATTATCTTTGACCCAATTACTATAAGAAATTTATCATAAATATATAAATAGATGTTATGCTTGTACAATGCCCGGGTTATATTAATATGATTTTCATGAAACTTTTAGACAACTTAAAAGGTGAAAATATATTCCCAGCTCGAAAGAAAAATGCTTTAATATGTATATGAAAAAACTTCCAAATAAGATGATATCCCTTTACAAACACCTAAAAATTTTGTGGATTTATATATAAATATTAGGGTGCCACACCGTGATAATTAAAAGTTAGGGGTAGAAAATACAAATATATTAACTAAGACCTAATTACTTAATTAAAATTATAAGAATTGGGCCTAATTTATTATTTGGCCCAATACCTCTAAAAAGTCTAGTTTTATTTTCTTTTTAACATTAATTGTAGTTATTACAAAGAATGGTAGTCATCAAACTTTAACTACTAATTTTTTGCGCTACCCATTTCAGTGATCACTCATCAGATTTTTTTTATTATTTATAAAAGAATAAGATAACAATATATATATATATGTATGTATGTATAAAAGTAAAAGCAATGGTTAATTTGAGTGTATCTTGGACGTTGATATCCTTATATTAAGGATTAATTTAAACTATTTTCACATAATTAACACATGTAATAGAAATCAAATAAGCAAAAACACAATCTAATGTTGTTCAATTCTCAATTGATATACATTTATGAGAGACACATCATCACTATCAAATTAGAAGACAAAAGATCTCCTACACCATTTCCTACATGACTCACCAAGATTTTGATACTCAAATTAGAAAGTGGAAGAATTTACACTTTACGTTCTCTCGACTAACATGCAGAGTTTCTTGTCCTCAATTAATCCTATCTTTTTTTCCCATATTTTCGTACATTGTGTCTCAACTCTCAACTGGTTATAGTACAAAAATGGTATATTTATAAAAAAAAAAAAATCCCTACTAACTGACTTGACTGATAATAACCCACATGGTTTGACTAGAGATAATCTAACAGATCTCCCCTCGACTCAAAGTCTGACCCACAACACCATCTTCTAAGAATATCTCTACATTTAGCGAACTACAAGATTTGTATCTTGCAACACTATTTTTTTTGACAAATAGGATAGCGTTTTTACATGCGGGGATGTCAAACCAATCACACGCCGTGTTTTTCGCTAACATTAACGACATCATTGTAACACATTAGTATAAAGTTATTGCACACCTTGGGCATTCTCTCACTTATTTTATCTGCAATAATGATAACATCCCCTTTACGATGGTGACAAAACAAATAAGTAATTTAAGAAAACTAGTTGAATCTCGCGTACCTAAAATAATATTTGGAAAAGTTTTTATTATATATCTATATATTAAGTAACTATTTTAGTTTTTGTACACATTCACAATTTTAAAATGTCCAAAATATAATCTAATACATCATGTAGACATAAAAGAATATGTTAGACTGCGAGACAATAATATTGCTAAAGTAAGTTATTTAGTTTCTGATTTTTCAATAGAATAAAGTTACATCTCATTCACATATATCTTCAAAATTAAAGCAATGTTGATTACATCATTTCAAAAGTAGCATACGTAGCTTCTCATTCTTCTTATTGTTCCACCTCATACTCCAAGAAATTTGTTTTCTAGTTTTTCTGAAAAAAAAAATTTATGCTTCTTGGTTTAGTTTACATTTTTACTTTTAATATAAATTATTATGAAATTAAAAATTAAAATTAGATAATAATTTTATAATAGAGAGTAATTTACAATATAATTCATTGGCGAAAGAATTGTTCACTCTTGTTAACCCACTTATGTTGTTAGTAGCATCTCATTCTTTGATACAATGTGTTACCCTTGTTATCTATAAAGTTCACATTCAAAGTAATGCAAAGAGTGTTGATATTACCAGGACAATGTGTTACCCTTGTTATCTATAAAGTTCATATTACCCTTTTCAAAGTCAACTTCTCATTTACACTCTCCCGTCTCCTACTGTCCCTCCCGCTCGGCCGCTCCCTGATTCTCATATATAGATAATCTAAACAGTTTTTTCCTTGCAAATGATTTCCATGTCCACAATATTTCAGTCTTATCCGAGTAAGGAATTAATTTCCCACCCTGTGTGTGAGAGTGAGCATGTTGATAGAAAGACTGATGCAAACTCAAGGAAATGAAGGTGCCAAAAAATAAGAAAGATAAAAATATGTTGGTGGTTATGAATTCTGTTTTTTCTGAAACATGACATAAATTTGGGTGGATTGAGAGATGGGAAAAAAATTATCTTCATTGTTGAATTCTCTTGATGAAGACTTACTGTGAATCCATCATCACCAACTCTTTTTAATGATTCCCAGAATCATATTCCAGATCTAGAGAGACTCCTAATCTTGATTAAATTGGCATTAATTTTATTACACCACCCAAATATCTTATCCCAATCACGGCGACTCCTCCCCTTGCGATGCCAAATTGAATTTGAAAATCCCCTCCACAAGCAGGCTCAGATCTCTCAATCTTTATGTGTAGCTATTTCGTCAAAATCGATGAAAAATTAATGTATTAAAAATGAATCTAAGAAAAATTCAATGAACTGCAAAAAAGTGGTGGCCGAAGACAAAAATGGTGACGGAATGCCGATGATTATGGTTTCTTGTTACTGTAAAGAGGAAGAAAACAAATTGGACTGGATTGTTGGATTGGCAAATCCAAAAATCTGTTATGCTCCAAGAAGACACCGGAGGATCTTTCAGATTTGGAGATGAATGATAGCATGAACGGAAGGAGAAAAGGTTTGACAACAAAATAGGAGGAGGTGACCTTACAAGGATATTTTGGAAAATGTGTGTCTTTTTTGCCCTGGATGCTATTATTTATCCTGGCATTATCATGACCTTAATGCAAAACATTTTTAAGTTAAACATGATGATCTTCCTTCTAAAACACACACACACAGAACCAAAAATATAAGAAAAAAAATAAAGAAGAAGATTTTACTCATCATTCACATCAAACCATCTACCCCTCCAATAATCATAATTCAAGTGATGATAAAAAATAGAACAATCATAATAAAAGGGGAAATATAACCCATTGATAGATCATGTAAAGTTACTACATGGTTCATGCTGTTGATCAGAGGCAACTCTTGACAAAATAATTTTCTACAAGGATTTCAATTATTTTCATATAATAAAAATCATAGAAATGGTAGTAAACAAAAATATATTAATATAACAAACAACTTTTAATTTTTTGTTAAAATTACAAAAAAGGACTTTATATCTAATCCAATCCATATTTAAGAAATCAAAAGGACGTAGGTGTAAAAGACAATATAGTGTCTCCATTGAAAAACCGCATCCTAAAATCCATGAAAAGAATCATAAGTCAAACTTAGAACATGAAAAACGTATGACCAAAAGATGGAAAAGATAGAAACACAAAGTATGTCATATAATTATCTCTAATGCAACAACTTCGAAACCTTGTTTAATATTTCCAAACCAATGAATTTCTCATCCTTATAAAAAAAATCATCTCAAACTCTAATGAATTATCAAGAACAAAGATACAGGGAACTAAGCATAAAAATTAGAATTGAAGTTCTGGAATTGTGAAACAAAAGAACACACACGAAATGAAAAAAATAAGGTAATAAAAAATTTACCTATGATCTCTTGGTTGAGATTTATCACTTGAATATTGGGTATCTTCCTATAAGATTTGCAAGAATGATATTCAAAACATGATGCATGAGGTTGGAAGGATTTCTTCTTCTCCTCTTCTTTTAGGGGTATTTATTCGTGATTTAAAGGATACTAAACTTTTCTCATTCTTTCTTTTCAGTTTTAGAAACCAAAGAAAAACTGATGAATTAATTTTGAATGACTATAATTAATTCATTAAATTAAAATTTTAATTCATAGATTGATAAATTATCAAAACTAGATGGATTATACGCGTTTCGTGCGTATGGTATATATACAAACATAGTACAAATGATATAATAGGAAAAACTAAATTATTATTAATAGAAAAATTATGAGTAGCGCAATTGTCCGTTACAATACCTACAAAAATATTGTATTACTAAAATGTCACTTTTGATTTTAACAAAATCGGCATAGTATTCCGGTTGTGTACAAAAAAAGAAAAAATAGACATGAAAAGTGAGCATTAAAACCCAATCAAGTCTTTATATCATCAAAAAATATACATATATATATAGTTAAAAAGAAAAACAAATCAAAGATAAAACTAAATTCCTCAAAACTAAAAGATAAAACTATTAAACTAAATCAAACTAAATCAAAGATAAATGTGATCATATTCTAACAATTGTAATGATTTATGAAACAATAGATGAACCTATTAAACTAAAAGAAGGAAGAAATATACTAAGGAATTCGAAGACGTTATAATCATTAATACTATTTTTGACCGATTAAATTCACCTGTTAAATGAGAAACTAAAGAAAAATTTAATGAAAATGAAATTAAAAGTGAATAGTCTACCAAAATATATGTGTAACGAACTCTTAAATGCCAATTTAACACTCAAATAATGAATAATTTATTATCCTAAGATTAGGACAACAATGAATGAATTAATAATGAAACATTGTGGAGAAAACATTTTACACAAAAACTGCTTTTGGCAAAATTAATGAAGGACTACCAAAATAATGATATACATTCTACAATCTATAGTATTATACTAAGAGAGAAACCAGAGAGAAAAAACAGAAAAGAATTCTAAAGGTACCATATAGGATAAAATCCTATGTGTCATTTTTCTATTTGTGCAATATCATATCTACCCAAATAAATATAATCTTTCCTTAATGATATCTCAAAAATTTTTATAAACTTTATCTTTATCACTGAAATTTTGGATAATCAATTATCATCAATCCCAATTTATCTCTATTTATACATGCCATACAAACCATGAGTATATTCCAGTGCTGCAAAAATTTTCCCCTCCCCAAAACAACCCGAAATCCAAAGATGAAAGAGCAAAAACTTTAGCCTACAGTTGGTTTGTTGGTCTGAAAGCGATGAACTAATAGTGGGTTTTTTCGTGTGGCATGGGAGGTAATGGTTAATTAAGGTTATATATGATTTTTTTCCCATATATTCTTCTGCAAAATGATGTTTTAGGGTTCTTTTTTAGACGTTACTAAATTTATGTTTTTTTACCCATAATTTCATAAGTTCATTAATTATTATTTTCTATTGTCATAGCAAAAAGGGATAAAGGGCAAAAATTTTAACTCTACAGTTGGTTTGTTCCTCTAAAATATTAAGTATTGGACCAAATAGTACCATAAAATCTTTAATTACAACAAAAAATACCATAAAAATTTTAAACTTCATACTTCAGTCACACATAATCTACCATCTACTATTGATAATTATTTCATTACGTATTTTACGCGTACAATCATTTTATCTTTTCATTCAATATGTAACATTAATACAATCTTATTTATTTTACTCTGCTTATGAGTGTTATTGTCCAGTTCTTCTCCTTCAATAAAAATCAAGTGAACACTTTCATTTCAAATGATATGCATTATTTTATCTTTACAATTACGCCTTTATTTAATTTTAGTTGTGTAATGTATCTTAATATAGACTCCAAATACATTTTACACTTTTAATATTTTTTTTGTTGATTTTTTATAATGTATATAAATAAACCCCGCGCATTGCGCGGGTTTAACATCTAGTATTATACTAAGAGAGAAACCAGAGAGAGAAAACAGAAAAGAATTCTAAAGGTGCCACATAGGATAAAATCCTATGTGTCATTTTTCTATTGGTTGAGTCAAAAAATATTTACAACAATTATACTAATAGTCCTTCAAATTTTATGTAAATAAAGTTTTATCAAATGGTATTTAAAACTATAGTTTAAAATAGGAAAATAAAAATTAATTAAATTTAATGGACGGGATTAATGAACATTAATGCACCAGAATTATTCCTTCCCAAAAATAATTTCTAATTAGTATTAATTGATTGATTTAAATTATAAGTTCAAAGGGATAAGGCATTTACTATTTTCAACATTAATTCACCGGGATTTTTTACCCCATCCAATTCGAATAAAAAAAAAAATCCCTCTACAAAACAATCCCTAAAATCATTACTTGATTGATTTAAAACCTAAGTTCAACATGCGGGAAATTGAGAATTCTTTAGTGATTAAAAACTAATCAAATTTAATTGAAAAAGAATAATCAACATTAATGCAATGGAAGTCATTTCCCCACCAATCCCTTAATCAACGTGACGTTATCATCTTTATTCCATAGTTATGAATTCTACTTTAGTTACTGGTTATGATATCTCATTCAGACATTCACTATAAATATCCACTTCGGTCTAACTCTAACATGTACAATGACAACCGGTGAAACACTGAAGCGAAGTATCTTATATACTTTACAAAACATCTTTGCGGTGACGACCTCACTCCGATCATGTTTTATTTAACATGTAAAGTGTCTCTTTCTCCAATTGTGTGCAATCTTGATTAACATGCGTTTTTAACCGTGTAGACATAAATTGCTTTGATTTATATGATATGTAACATCTGGTTTATTATTTTGGTGGTCTTTTTACTTTTATTTGTATATAATCCTTATACATATTCCATTATTTAATTACATTTTTGGCATACAATTTATAAAATGTTATCATTTCAAAGTAGATATAACAATTTTATTTATCACGATCTAATTTAATTTTAATCATATATTTATTATTACAAACCAGTTACTTTATTTGTATTAATCACATTTAAAATTTAAAAATATATTTAAATGTATATGTATAAACCCCGCACATCGTGCGGGTTTAACATCTAGTTATATATATATATATATATATATATATGTATATATATATATATATATATATATATATATATGATTACCCTTTCACTATACCACTAAAATTTTCCAAACTTGCTTTTTATACATATAGTAGATAGTAGATGAATATGCAAAGTAATTTCAATAACACGATCATTGCCAATTTCAATCTTTTGAGTTAGCTAAAATTCCTCCTTGATTAGTTAAACAAAAGAACTCCTTGTCAATAGATAAATAAATAACAAAATTACAATAAAAAAATCAATAGATAAATTACTAGTTCAAAAATAATTACGATTATTGTATTGTTTATGGATTACATTGGGTATAACATTTGTGAACCTTTATGTTATGAATTTTCAATTAATGGTCAGCTCTTTCTACCGAAGGCAAGTTTATTTCTTTTATGGTCTTTGTTTATCGATATGAATGGTTATGTTTGGATTGAGTTTGATTTTTGTTAATGCAAACATTTCTATTAATATTTACCATAATGGTTATCTATGTATCGTGTTAAATCTGTTATATAAAATCTTTCTAAACAAAATTGAATATCATGGTAAGGAAATTTTACGCTCTCTTCATCATATTTCTCTTTTTTGATAGTATATATATTTTTTTTTTGGAATAAAATCATTATATATATATATATATATATATTTTCCATCTAATCAAAATCCAAAATTATAAATCTACTAAATAAACCTAGGAAGACTAGTTCTTTAACCGCTCAGTGTAGTGCAATAAATATTCGAAACTACTACACTGTCATGGTAAACAAACATCATGGTGAAAAGCCCTCGTTCGATTCCTTTTTGTTTTCTTTGAAATTAAACTAGATGTTAAACCCGCACGTTGTGCGGAGTAAATAAATTTTAAATTTATTTTTTTACTAAAAATATTTTTAAGAAAAAAACAAACATAATGAACAATCTTAAATGTTTAATTTCGATGTTAATTGAGGAAACACTATGTGACATATTAAATAATTCACGTGGATCTAATACAAATATGTAGAATGCAAAAATAAAATTTATCAAGTAAAGGTAAAGGCAAAGTTGATCAGAATTTGAATAAAAGAGCGGCATTATGATAAACAATTTTATTTATTATATATGTAATTTTGTTTTCTCTCTGATTTACTTTGGGATTAAGGTTAATTTATGGGCATTGTTGTTTTACTCAATTAATTGTGTGTCTAAACGTTATTGTTCACCTTGTTTTAGAGTGATCCCAAATGCAAATTGGACTATTATGCTCAAAGGCAATCGATCATGGAAATATGTCATAGAGTAAAACTCCGTATATCCACCCTAATTATAAAATGTTATCAAAATTATTGTGTTAAAATTGGTTCCTAATTTCTCGTTTTTTAAAAAAAGTCATATTTTTAGGGATTTACTTAACTATTATCATATAAGATGAACCTAATTTAGTGTTTAATTTAACATAAAATTCAAGGGTATTAACACAATTTTCATAACTTTTTTTTTTGAGAACACATGAAATAATTACACATAGGATTTTATCCTAGTTGTCACTCTAAAATGAAACTTAGTTTCTCTCTCCGGTTTCTCTATTAGTAATATATACTAGATGTTAAACCCGTGCGATGCGTGGGATTTATTTATATACATTATAAAAAATCTACAAAAAAAAATATAAAAAGTGTAAAATGAATTTGACTATTTTTATTTATAATTCATCAGTAATGTAGGTGTTTTGGAGTATATTTTAATATCCAAAATTTTACTATCCAAAAGTGAAAATAAATAGAGACAAATTGGGATTGATGATAATTAATTATCTAAAATTTCAGTGATAAAGATAAAGTTTATAACAACTTTTGAGATATTATTAAGAGAAGATTATATTTATTTGGATAAATATGATATTACACAATTAAATGCATTGGTTTGAAATTCAAAAGATAACATTTAATTATAGTTAAATCCGATCCTTTTAGTAATTGAAGGCAAGTTTTGTACCTTTTTTTCTTTTTTTTATTGGTGAAAAATACATGGTCATGGTTTTGGGAGAAGATCTTAAAGATAACATTAATGTTGAATGATTGGTTTTTTTTTTTTTGAATTGTAGTCTATTGATTTACATGATTGGGAGAAAATTTTTTTTTTTAAAGAAATTAATTAAATGAGTCCAGTAGTAACTTTGGGGATTCTTTTGGGGAGGGAATAATTCTGGTGCATTAATATTCATTAATCCCGGCCATTAAATTTAATTAATTTTTATTTTCCTATTTTAAACTATAGTTTTAAATGCCATTTGATAAAACTTTATTTACATAAAATTTGAAGGACTATTAGTATAATTGTTGTAAATATTTTTTGACTCAACCATTAGAAAAATGACACATAGGATTTTATCTTATGTGACACTTTTAGAATTTTTTTTATTTTCTCTCTCTAGTTTCTCTCTTAGTATAATACTATACTAGATGCTTGCGCCCCCTTTAAATTACTATTCTATTAAAATTTATTTGAATTACTATTTTTTGATGAATTAATTTGACGTATATATCATTTATGCTATGATTTGGGGCTTAAAAAATATACCTATAAATCTGAGGTTATAAGGGAATAATAAATAATTAGTTTATAAGGCATTATTCTTAATTGCTGGATTTAGGTATTTTTATTTTTTGTTTATATTAAGCCTGCAAAACTATACGATTGGACATTTGAATTTGAATTAACATATCCATTCGTTTGAAATGTAACTGATCCTTATTTGTAGTAAAACATGTGTTTTTTTTATATAAAAAAAATTATATAGCTTCTAATTAAAAGAGACTTACATGTGGCATAAAACTTCTGAAATCTGAAATATGGTGCATTGGAGCCAAAACAGATGCATACGTAGTTGCCACACATGTCTTCTGCTTTAATAGGGTTAAAGGGATATATATAGATAGATAGATAGATCATTTTTGGTTAATAATATAATTTAAATTAATGTAAAGATAGGTCTGCATCACGGTGCAGGGCATCACGGCATTGGGCGACCGTACACTACTTGTATGTTTGGACGCAAATTGTAATATCGAAAACCGTTAGGGGCTAACAGACTTGCAGTGACGGCTCTAGAGTTTAGAGAATGAGATGGGTCTTTCATGCGTAAATACTTAACTAGAGGTACTAAATAACAATTTTTGAGTTGTCTTCTTCCGCTAAACGACCGAATGTGCCACGTTTAATTGGTAACCGCCTCTGGATCTCTTTCTTCTTCACTCCGGTGGCCGGCCGTTAGAAATCCGCTTACTTCTTCATCCAAAAATCGTGTGCGTCCTTTTAATGTGAAATCGATTGACAACTAATTCAAGGTCTGTTTCTTCAATCGACTTGCTTTTTTTTTTTTGAATTTTTACTTCGAATGAACTGAATTAACTTGCTTTTTGCTGCAACAAATCTGCATTGATTTTTAATATTATCTGCATGATGGGTTCAAATTGGGATTTCTAGCATTGACAAATTGGAGTTTCCTGTTTATTGAGGGATTGCAAAATCCTATCTTGGTGCTTGATGAGAATGTTTCCCCGTCATTCATTTTTTTTTTTTTTTTGACTGGTTGAAGTGCTAAACCTGCTTAGCTTCATTCATAAATTAGATTTCTTATAGTTTCAGTTTAGTACGAGGAGGTAAAAGGTTAACTTTCTTCATTAGTTTGCATAAGAGAATTATTGGAATCAGGTACCTTTTAGAACTTTAGTTGAGTGGAAAGACCAAATTACAATGCGTGAATTGGGCTGTACTGAATTTTTTTTGTACTATAAAACTGTGATTTAGTTGGACTTGTTTAATTTTACCCCAGGAGAATTGTGGCTGCATTAGTATCCTCTTCTACGGGCTTGTTATTTAGCTAATTGTTCCTGTGTTAATAGCTATTTCTATAATTATCTTTAATTGTGAGGTGATGCTGTCAGGCATCATGTCTTCAGGACGAGTTTAGAAAGAAGCTGTAATTCTTGTTACGAGTAAAACTTTCTTTGCTGCATTTTCTTTTAAGATTGGCTATTCCATTGTGGATTGCTTCTAGCTTTGAGTTAAGTTGGCATTCGGAATTATCAGGATTTTAAACTCATCCAAACGCTGAAATTTTTTCTTTTGTATTTTTTATTTTGTAAAGTATTTAGTTCATATGTTTCTTGAATAAGTTGCATAGGAGTTGTTACTCTGTCTCTACATCGTTGTAGTTTTAAAGTGGCACATTTGGATATAGAAGGGGATACATAGATTATTCCAGAAATTCAAGGCACTTTGGAGCAACAAACATTATAAAGTAATTTTGTTTTCACCAAATTACTTTACACTTTATTCATTCAGAGTGTCACGCTATGCTTGTTGGGTGGCCAATTTAGTAGTTTTCAGATTTGTAATCTTACGTTTAATTTATCTATCAGGCAATGCTGTTGCTCGCATAAAGCTCCCTAGTTTATGCAAATAAAAAGGCACTATCCTGCAAGAGATAAACGCTGATTATGGTACTTCATTTTTTGGTGCCTCAAAACAGACTTTAGAAAATTTCCCACCTCATAAGGAATTTCATTATGAGAAATGTTCTATGCCTTTTTTTTTTTTTTCCCTATGCCTATTAAAAGATCTCTATTCTTTTGAAATGTTTTATTATAATTTAGGATTTTATTATGAAAAGATGCTTTAACATAGTTCTTGCCCATCTGTCTGCAAGAAATTAACATGTCGGACTTTCATCAAATGTAAAACCTATTTCTTGCTCTCTGCAGCCCCATTGAGAAACGCTGGATGAGCAGCCTGCGTCTGTGGAGGTGTAGGGCTGTTTCTACCGTTGCAGCTCACTCATGAGGCTTCGAATAAGCGTCGTGTGAAGAAATGATTAAGCTCCTTCTGCGCCAATGTTTCTCAACTTCTACTATATTGGGTTTCAATAAAGTTTATTTCCGGCAATTTTTTCATCTGGGCTGTGTTTGTTTCTCACCACGTTCTGGTTTCTCTTCACAAGGCACTGGAAACCATTCCAGTATAGGCTATTACCCCAACTTAGTTGTCACTATTTGTGACATTTTATCGAATACGTCATTGCCATGGAAGAAAAGCTCTCAGCTTAGGGCTTTGAGCCCCAAAATCAAACCCCATCATGTGGCTAAGATTATTGGCACATATAAGGTAAGTACTGAATCTGTTTTGCAATTCTTTTATTGGGTCTCTAAGAGGGCTTCTTACAACCATGATTTTAACTGTTACGTGGCAATGCTGGATAGGCTCGTTTCAGATGAGAATTTTGCCCCTGCTGATCATGTTAGGATTTTAATGATTAAGTCTTGTAGGAATGAGGGAGAGATGGAATGGGTTCTCGAGTTCTTGAATCGTATTAGCAAGAATGCTTTTGGGTATACTTTGTATAGTTTTAATTCTTTGCTGATTCAGTTGGGTAAGTTTGACATGGTTGAGGAAGCCCAGAATGTATATAAAGAAATATTGAGTGGTGGGATTGAACCAAGTTTATTGACTTTTAACAGTATGATCAATATATTTTGTAAGAAGGGGAAGGTTCAAGAGGCTGAGTTAGTTTTGAGTAGGTTGTATACTTGTGAAATGAGGGCTGATGTGTTCACTTACACATCTTTGATTCTTGGGCATTGTCGGAATTCAGAGTTGGATAGGGCCTTTGAGGTTTTTGATAGAATGGTGAAGGATGGCGTTGAACCAAATGCTGTTACTTATACAACTTTGATTAATGAGCTCTGCAATGCGGGGGCGGTGGATGAGGCTATGCCATTGCTCAAGGAAATGATTGACAAAGGTATTAAACCGACTGTTCATACATACACGGTTCCAATTTCAGCTTTTTGTGATGATGGGCATGCTAAGGAGGCTATTGATCTTTTTGTTTCCATGAAGGCAAGGGGCTGTAAGCCTAATACACAAACTTATACTGCCCTCATTAGTGGTTTGGCTGGAAATAGGCGACTTGAGTTGGCTATTGGATTGTACCACAAGATGTTAAGAGAAGGTCTGGAGCCATCTGTTGTTACTTATAATGTATTGATAAATGCATTATGTGAAGCTGAGAAACTGCAAAATGCTTTGACAATATTTAGCTGGATGGTGGCACATGATTATTCACGTAATACAAGGACATCTAATGCAATTATAAAAGGATTCTGTATGTTTGGAGCCATGGAAAGGGCAATGGTCCTATTTCAGGAGATGTTAAATGTGGGACCACCGCCATCAAGGGTTACATATAACATGCTAATTAATGGATATCTCCAACAGAATTCTGTGACTAATGCCATGAGATTATTTGATATGATGAAGGAAAATGGTTGTGACCCAGATGAATGGACCTATGCCATTCTTATTTCGGGGTTGTGCAATGTGGGAAAACTTGAGTTAGCTTCAAATGCGTTTGAGGATATGATGAAGGAAGGATTGAGTCCAAATCAAGTTAACTATACTGCTTTAATTGATGGTCTTTGTAAGGGTGGGAAAACAGATGCTGCTTTGGCATTGCTTAAACAAATGCAGGATAAGGGCTGTCATGCAGGTATTGAAACTTACAATGCGCTTATTAATGGCTTCTGTAAGGGGGATATGTTTTCTGAAGCAAATAAAATCCACGATCAGCTGTTGAAAAGTGGGCTATTACCCAATGTCATTACGTACTCAACTTTAATTGATGGGCTTTGCAAGAATAAAATGACAAACCTTGCCTTTCAGATCTTCAATAAAATGGAAAAAACAAATTGCTCACCAAATTTGTACACTTATGGTTCCCTCATCCAAGGCTTATGCTTGGAGTGCAAGGCAGATGAGGCTGAGGCTTTGCTTGAAGAAGTGGCTAGAAAAGGATTGGCTCCTGATGTAGTTATATATACTTCAATAATTGATGGATTTGTGATGATAGATAGGCCACATGATGCATTTCGTCTTCTTTGCCGAATGATTGATGCTGGCTGCCAACCTAATTATTGTACATTCAGCGTGCTGGTCAAAGGTTTACGAAGAGAGTGTCAGGTCCTTGAAGAAAAGGTTGCGACCCAACGTGAAACAATTTACACTTGCAATTCAGCTCAGAAGGATATGACTGTTGATATTTTCTCTAGTCTCTTGGATAGGATGGTAGAGTATGGATGCGAACCTAGTCTTGATACATACACTACTTTAATTATTGGATTGTCAAGAGAAGGCAAAAGTTATGAGGCAGATCAGGTTGTTGAATATATGAGAGATAAAGGCTTTACTACCAGCAATACAATACTTTGCTCCCTCTTGACTTCTTATTGCAAAAATGCAAGAGTTAACTCTGCTATGGAGGTATTCCACTCACTGATCACCAGTGGTTTTAATCCCCCTCTATCAATATATAGAGTACTAGTCTGCACTTTATGCTGCACAAACCGGACTGAAGAAGCTGAAGCTTTATTTAAAAGTATGCTTGACAGCAAATGGAGCGGTGATGAGATTGTCTGGTCTATATTGATTGATGGCTTATTAAAGGAAGGCCATCCGGATGTTTGCTTGAACCTATTCCGTTCAATGAAATTGAAGAATTTACCTGTCAGCAAGCATGCAAAACTAAATTTAGCGAGAGAGTTGTCTAAATTGGGTTTTTCAGTCGATTGAATATAAGATAGGTGAGAAATGAGAAATCTTTCAAGGGAAACAATTTGGCATCTCTGTTGTGCAGTGCTCAAGGTATTGGATTTTTCTTTTTGTGTTCCAATTCTGGATTAGCATATGATCAGGTGTCATGTTGTCTTCCGTCAACATTATTGTGAGCTACGGCTTTTATTGAAGGATTAATGTTAAAGATGATTCTTTTCCATTGAGAATCGTAGGAATTGTTCTTTGCAATTAATCTTTACAGAGATTCTGAAAGTTCCTATGTCAACTTTGGAACACTTCATTATATTTATTCAATGATGATGAATCCTCAAAACTTATGAGGATTGGACTCGTAAACAGCTCGCATCTCTCTGATTACCGCTAATAATGCGATTTGCAGACTGATTATTGGTTCTGACAATAATTATGATTATTGTATTTCTTGCAGATTTCATTCGTTATGACACCTGTGAGCCTGGAAATCACTTCGCTATGAATCTTTACAAAGTTTTTTTAAAAATCTCTCTGTTAACTTTGGAAAATCTCTTTATTGTATTCTTCAATGATGAAGAATTTTCAAGAACTTATTAAATTGGACTCTTAACTAGTTTGCATAGCTCTCTGATTACAGCCTGATATTGTGATCTGCTGACCAATTATTGATTCTGAAAATAATTATGATTATTTTATTTTTTGCACATTATGTTCGATGTAACACTTGTGAATCTCGATGTTGTGATTTTTCACCTAATGCTCATCTCCTCCCACCGAAGGCAAGTTCATTCTTTTGATGCTCTCTGTTTATCGATATGAATGGTTATGTTTGGATTGAGTTTGATTTCTGTTGATGCAAACCTTTCTGTTAATGTTTACCATTAATGGTTATATTTGCATCAATGTTGCCCCTATAATTCTGTCTAATAAGTTAGGACAATTTTTGAGCTCTTATTATTAAGTTCGTTCATCATTTTATTTTGCTAGTCAAAAGTTTATCAACTCTCTCATATCATTTCAGCTGTATGAGCTGGTTTCTTTTGCCATTCCCTCACAAAGTTGGTGAAAGAACAGTATCTGAAAGCTTGCTAATTGGACATATTTTTTACTATGTGCTACGACTTTGGTCCTCAAGCCTTGTCTAGCATGTTTTTGCACGGCTGGAACTATGCTTTCTTGAGTTCGGAATTATTTTGTTAATGCAAAGAACCTGTCTATACTCTTCATTAACAAATCTGTGCTTGTTAGGTTCTGTGCTGTTGCCCTTTTCGATTAGTGTATTTGCTGCAGTCAGTAATCTGTTTTCTGGCTTCCTGCTTTAGTATTTCTCTCCCTTTACATCATTAACCTATAATAGAAAAGATGGTGTGTGCCCAAGTGGTGGTCCTCCTCCCCTGCAATGAGTGTTGATACGTGCGAATTCCCAAATTTGCCCTCCGTTTGTGGTCTTGTGTTTTTACTGTTGGTTGGCTTCTGCAGATCTTTACGTAGAAAATGACTATGAGCTAGGGAAGCCCATGTTGTTAAGTGACTTTGACCAGGTTTCCTTTCGTTTAGGTTTGTGTTGTATCTCATGTTAAAGCTAACTGGTTAATTTGATATTAGACTTCTGTGCTTGGTTTAAATGTGTGTGCTTCTCTTATTCTGCAACTCATAGTACGTATTTCCATATGTTGAAGGGTGGTGGTGAAAGCTGTAGAGTTTAGACCGACCATTTTGCCAACGAGCATGTGTTTAATGAACCTGAATTTTGAAATTGGCTGATGCCATAATTGTAGAATCAGTCGAACATGTTTAGTATTAATCAATGATTTATTTGGTCACTGATGTTTGTGATAATGAACTGTTTCGAAACATCGCGTTATGCGCTAAGCCGCTAACCCCTAACCACTGAGATCATGTCTTGCTATTTATTTCCCTTTAGTCTCCTCCAGTGCGCACTAGCAGTGTTTCTGACTTAAAACTCCATATTTTTTGTTCCCTTGCGAATTCGGAAAACCTTCTGCAGCCTAAGATTTTATGGAGGAATCAGATAGTGTCCAACCATCAGGTAGCTTCTAACTGAGGTTCTAGCCAGAATGTGTAAAGTCTATACTGTAGAGAATTATGGATTTTTTGAATTTGAGGTGAAAAGCAGAAACATGCTTCAAAAATAAGCTTTTTTTAACCATGCACCTTATCGACGAAAGTTGGGTTGATTTAGAACGGTTCAAAGAAAAATGTGTAATGTCTATACTATAGAGTATTCAGATTGTTTGAATTTTTGTATGATTATATTGTATTTTAAACGAGAATATATTTAAACAATAACCTTTTGAACTATGTACTATTTTGATTAAAACTGGAAAGACTTAGAATGCTGCACAAGCCCGGCTTCAGGTTCTGCTAGTATACACTCAACAATGGTACTCTGAGATAAAATTTGGTCAGTTTCTTGACATTCCAGGAGTAAATTATGTGAAGAGGCTTTAATGTAATGGAAAGAGATGTTGCTGTGTGACCTGAGGTTGGAGTTTCTAGTTGCTGAAACAGCCCTTTGAAAATGTAAGTGGTACAGTAGAGCTGACCTTGCATGGTGGGATAAAGTCTTGTTGTTAGTGTTTAGATTAGACCTTTAATGGAAAGAACATGTTATTTTTTATGCAATTCACTGCATGTTTGAAGTGGCTACATAGGTGCTCTAATTTATACTGTTTTAGTTTTATAAGGCTTTTCCGCTTCACTGTTCTGCAAATCCAATGAGATCCCTACACGCATCCAAGACTTCTAGTTTGTATCTTGAGAAAGTATTTGACTTTTCCGGGCAAAGTATCAACAGGGGAATCTATAAGCTGTTATCTTACCCCTAACTAGGTTATACGTTTTGTGCCATTCTTTTGACTCTTCCATAAACAGAAGTTACCAGTTGTATGAGCTCTGCACATAGACGTCTTTGTGATAATTGGAAATAATGTGATTGCAAATTCTAGGCGTATCATTAATACCTTTGTTTCTACTAAAATGTGTCTAATCAATCACCAGACTGCTGTTTTTTTCTATTTGCATGGAGTTTACTGGCTACTTTGTTTCTCAATTTTAAAGATTTACATTCTCAATTAAAGTGATGTGTAATTTTAGTGGCAGGAAGTTAAGTCTAGTTCTTGGTTGATTATTCTTTTCTCAACAGGTTCTTCAGTTAGTGAGGTTGTTGTATTACTTGCAGTCGTCAGTGTGGAGATGGAAATGACACTATTTGTTTATGCACCTTGGTGGGAGTTTATTTTATTTTTAAGGACCTTCTGACGTATATTTGACCGCTGCGAATTCTCCATCTGTCTAAGTTAAATTGGAACAGTGTAATTGTGCATCACATATTGTTTGCCACATGTAATGGGAGAATCCATCATAAAATGGCCAGTTTCTTCCCAGTTACCAGTCATCATCATTTTTTCCTCTCCAAAACAAAGCAGCAGACTTCAATAATGTTGCTGCTCTTCCCTCTCTCTCCTCTATCCTCAATTGTTTCAAGACGATCCTTTTCCTTTCCCACACATCGCCATTTCTCCTGCTCACCAGTACTGCAGAAACCACCACCACAAAATTTGGAAAGAACCCCATATGGACACTGTAACTTGGTGGCTCATTAGAATTTAGTATTCATCCATCATCCTATACCATAGATGTTCCGGGGTGCTGTTCAGTATGGGTAGATTAGGATTTTTGGAGAAAGCTGAACGAGAAGAATGAATGCCAAGATATCTGTAAGAATGAACGAGGAAAATTAGACATATCGGTGTGATGTCTCCATCCAAGCCTTTGCGGATTGTCTGGTGAACCAAGAAGTCGCTTCTGCATGTGTCTAGCTTTCCAAGGTAACTCTTTTCTGGTCCCTAATGGTTAATTTTGCTTGTTTTTCTGGAGAAGGAAAAATCACCAGCTTTTTCTCTCAATGGGTTGTTTCTGGTCCCCATTGACTTTGGAATTTCTAAAGTTGCTTGATGATCAGTTTTAAAGTATGTATTGGTTTCATGGAATCCCTTCTGATATTCTTTATTGCTATATAAAACTATATGTATCTTCAGATATACTAAATTCTCACGGTTGATATACTGCTTTGTTAAATTGAACATACGATTGCATCTTCTTTATCGATCCATTACAATTTGAGGAAGGTGTACAAATCATGCGCTCAGATGCCTTTCATCACACAATGTTAGGGTGCATCAAGTCGCTGACTTGATTTGACTTGTCTCCATTGCAACTGCACCAATATCCGTAAAAGACATAAGGAATAGGTATAGGTAACTTTCATTGGTGTGCACCTCACAATGAGCTATGCAATCCATTGTCAGGGGTTCCTTTCCTTAACCAAAGCTTAATTGGTACCACTGTACCAGTTCACCATTTTGTGGCCTTCGGTGGATGTATTAAATTTAGGAATTGATCCTGAGTTAAGGTTGCCTGGATCCATGTTTAGGATTTTTACAAAGGGTTAATTTGCTTGTGTAAATTTTCCTTTTTCTGGATCCATGTTTTTGAAATAGTTCTTTCCATGTGATTTTCTCTAATGCCATGGTATCTGTACCATCTTAATTGCTTCATTGGACAGAACATGTTTTATCGTTTCCTTGCTTCAATAAATGTTGTAACATCTACCATTTGCATTCAGGATTAGCCATTTGGATCATTGAAGCACTTTGAATAGTTGATGAACTTGAACATAGAAATGGATCTTGACTAAGTCTCATATTAGTGTTGCCGTATATGTCTTTGGTTTTATCATCCTAAATGTTTCTGTTGAACTTGAATGTTTTGTGCATAACCTTTTGGAAAGTTTGGGGATGGGATGAAGTATTAGGTGGCATTCAGTGAACCAAATCTGCATATTAGGAGTGAGTAAAAGCTGTAGTGTATCTCACTACAAGTCTCTGTTCAAAAGATTCTGGAAAATGCAATGGAGATACAAAGAAGTACCCTTTCATCGCAGCATAAACATAATCCTAGCCACTTTGCAGCTGTTAAGATAAGACAAACCAAGTAACAGGACAGAAATGTGGAGTTGGTCACAGGGAATTAAAATGCGTTATTGTTATTTTGTTTACCTGTACAGGCTGTGCCACCTTCTTTTTTCTTCTTCTTTTTTGTTTCTTTTTTCTTCTGGTGATGACTGACTGATTTAAGATAGTCTGATTTTGCTTTAAACACTAAATGTCAACTATCTGAAGGCAGTTTGCTAGCTTTTTGAGCCAGGAGCGTTGACTTCGCTCTTAGAATATCTGGCTAGTTAATGTTAATGCAATTGGCTTGTCCCAATTAACACCTTTTAGCTTATTGAGTCTCTTGAACTTGTAGAAGCCACTGGACACATGTAAAGTTCTGATATTATATAAAATCATATTTATTATTTTCTAAAATTTGTGTTTCATCAATTGCATTTTATATTTTTTATATATTAAGTGGATACCATTCTTAATGCATCCCTATTGGATGGCGCAACTCGTTCCACTGTGTCCGCAAACTCTTTTTATATTGTGTCTCATAATTATGCTTTCACTTACATTTTTCATTTTTTTGGTATGTTTATATCCTTTCCTGTAAGTTTGATTTTCTTGGCAACCTCTGTGCTCATATCGTAATAATACCGAGCTATCTATGCAGAAGAAAGAAGGGCAGGTGCTCTGTTGTACTCTTGGACATCGATTCATACTTGTCTCTGACATTTTTGAGAGAGTGCGGTTTTTCCGTGTTTTCAATGTGCGAATGGTTTTCTTGAAGGGTTAATTTTGTCTGTAGCAGCTGGATTGTATCAGTGTCAACGTGATGAAGTTGTGCCTTTAACAGCTGCTGAACTCTTGGACTTGCATATTTCATTGGAGAATATGGTAATCAGAGGTACTCTTTTTTGTTGCTGCTGCATAAAATTCTCTCCAAGGAATTCTCCCAATCTAACAAGACGACTTTTATGCGTGTCTTGTGTTCCCTTCTGCAACATGGCTTTTCATGGAAGCTGGGTTAGTAGATCTGCTACATTGATTTTAATTAAGCTGAGATCTTTGTTTGACCCAATGAATTGTTAGACTAACATGATCTTTGAACAATGATTAATTATGTTCTCTGGTGTCGTTGAAAGATTTGGGTATTTTTGTTACAGATGTCAGAATATCCTAATGAGTACTGATTGGTAGTAAGAAAAGTGTAAAACTTTCATTTACTAGTGAAGGAGTCATTTATTGAGAAAAATATCTCAAATTTTGTTTTCATTCATTATTGGGAACAAATTGGAATCCTTCATAAGTGCTGTCCCAAATGTCATAAACTTTCATATTCGTATTCCTCTTTGCTTTGTTGATCATAGAATTCTAGCTGTGATTCCTCAATAATTTTAACTTTGAAGAATCTATCAACTCCGATATTCTGAGGCATTTGATCCCAGATGAGAACAAAGTTGATCAGGCATCAGATTCAAATCTATCCTCAATTCGTTGTGGGGACATCTGGAATCTGGAAAACTTTTAGCAGTCTATAAATTTGCAGATCCAATTTAGTCGCTCTGCAGCCCATACAGCACAGTTCCAATTCAGCAGTTGTGCATCTGATTCCAGGAACATCAATTGAAACAATGCGTCGAAGTTTTGATTACGGCAGGGGTCCCCAGTATGGCTGGGATACGACGTCCCTCGAGTACACTGAACACATTACTCGAATGGAAAGAATGCCTAGTATGATCATCGATGCCCCTTACAACCCCAGTGTGCCTTCAAGGTTGCACGACAAAGTCATTTTTGAAGAAGAATGGGAGGATAAACATCAGCAAGTGAATCATTATAAGCATCAGAGTGACGACTCGAAGAAGAAGGTTCAGTTTGCTGACCACGAAGAGAAAACCATTGAAATCATTAGAGATGGCAAAGGTGAACAAGTTTATGTTGAACAAGATATCAACATGAGAGCTGATGGATTCATCAAGCAGAAGCACAAGAACTTTGAGATGCAGAAGTGGGCAACTTTCAAAGCTTATTAAAAGGCAAAACCGGCAGGCATTCTGAGACATGAATAGCAGTAGTATAGTAAATGCTATGCATACAATATAAATAAAATGCCTGCTGCCTGGGTTAATTTTCTTTGCAACTTTGAAAGGATTGTAATCCCCTGTATTTCAAAAAGTATTTGTTACAATCAACTAGCATAATTACTGGAGACTGATGTTTTTTATCTGATTCCGAAAGCAATGAACGCAGAGAAAGACATGAGTTTATGTTGAAGAATGGTCATAATATCAGAATCTAGCTTCCCATCTACCTGAAAATTGGAATGGGAATTCAAATCGTCTTCCAAAGCTACTCAATGGAACTCATTGCCCTCTTCATCAGGCGCAATTGGTTCATTGAATCTCCTAGATGACATCTTATTAAGAAGATTTCTGAGGCTATTCTTACTCTCTTTCTTCTTCTTGTAAAAGCCATTAATCCTTACCTCATCATTCTCTAAACAGAATGTGTAATCTAACGCTAACCCTCTTTCCAATCTTTTCGAAATGGCCACAATCTCATAAGAATCCCAGAGGGATTGACCAAAATCCCATGAAGTAGTTGCACTGAAACTGCTGCCATTTTCAAACTCACTCCTTGATGATGATGAAGTTGTTGACGGTAATGAAGCTTTTCTCATTGCTTCAAGCTTGAATCTACTTGGCCTGCTCTTGAAATTTTGCCGGCGCGGGGTGTCGAATTCGGTTGTGGATGATGACTTAGAGCTGGTGGATCTTCCATACCATGCTTGTGCCACTGCCTTGGTGATTTCAAGCTCAAGTTCCTTTCCATCTTTGCCATGCTTCTGTTGATGATGTTGTTGCTGCTGCTGCTGCTGTTTTTTCTTCATTGGTTGGGCACTCAATTTGTTGAAAATTAATAAATTAGTTTAATTATCTTCCGGGACCATGTTTTTATCCAAGAACATTTTGAAGCCTCACAATCACAAGGCATGCTGTGGTTGTAGTCTTGTAGCTATATGAGGCTTCATATTCTCATATGGCTTTTGTCATCTAGCTATATAACTCCAAGGATAAGTTCCAATCTCTAATTCATGTATTGAACATCTCTTTTAATGGTGACCTAACAAATTTAAGGAAAACACAAAAGTAGATATAAGACCTGAATTCTTTAATCTTTACTTCCTTTATAGGTTTATTATTTGGTTGGTAGGAATTAGGAAAAAATAAAATAAAATGAAATTATTCTTAGTGTAAAATAAGATTTCAAAGATAATGTAAATTTTACCCAAAATAACCATTAACCAGAGTTGCCCAAGCAAATAATAATAATAATAATAATAATAATAATAATAATAATAAAATGTGTTATTTGCGCCTCGTTTTAATTATCCAATTTTGATGGAAAAGTTCTATGTGTTCTTAGAAATTGATATAAATTGGATAAATATTAACTTTACTTATGAGATCTCATCACCATTGCCAGGTGATACGAATCTCTTGAGAACATTTTTTATTTAATTGCAAAGATAGATGATTAAAATGAAACAGAAAGAATACTACTATCAGGTAGCTTTGTATTTTCTTTATATAAAGTTGAAAGAAAATAATGTAATGCAAAATTCTTTTAGAACCCTTATGCAATGAGGTAAAAGTTAAGGGACTGAAATTGTGATTGGCAAACATACTAAAACCCTCCAAAAACCCCTTCTAGATGAAAACTCCCCTGCAAATGAGAGCAGAGATGAAGAATCAAGCGAAGAGAATCCTGAGTTGTCTCCGTTTCGTCAACTCCCGACCCTCAATTCAGCTGTACAGAATCCGATCTCTCCACAGTCAGGTGACTAGTTTCTCAAATTACCCTCTTTTTCTTTCCCCAAGAATTATAGATACGACCTCTGATTTCTGTAGTCAGAAAAAACTGTTCTTTTCATCTAGAACGGAGTCAGTTATTGATGAAATAGTTTCAAATAGATGGTTAGAGAAAGAGCAATTGACGAATACACTGAGTCATGAAACTGTGATTTATATTCTGATGAAATTGGACAAAGACCCACAGAAAGTTGCCCACTTTTTCAAATGGGTTACTGAGGAAAATGGGTTTAGGCCGAGTTCTGTTGCATATAGCCTAATGCTGAGAATCTATGCGAATAAAGATGCAATGCCGCAGTTTTGGTCTACTACTAAAGAAATGAAAGAAAATGGTTTTTATCTTGATGAGGAGACATATTTAACTATTTTTTCGAGTTTGAGGAAGGCGAAAATGGTTAATGATGTAACTGCTTTGAAGCATTTCTACAATAGAATGATTCAAGAAAATGCTATGGGGGAAGTTGTAAAGAAGGTGGTTGATGTAATTAAGGATTTAGACTGGGGTGGTGCTGTCGAGAGAAGATTAGGGGATATGAAGCTTAATGTTACTGATAACTTTGTTCTGAGGGTGTTGAAAGAGCTTAGGGCAGAAGGGCTACGCCTGAGAGCGTTGAGCTTTTTCAGATGGGTTAGTCATAGTTTGAGTTTTGAGCATAATAGTGTTACTTATAATGGGATTCTTAGGATTCTTTGTAGGGAGGAGTCCGTTTCAGAGTTTTGGGGAATGGTCAGGGAGATGCAGGATGCCGGATTTGAGATTGATATAGATACATATGTCAAGATAGCAAGGGAGTTTCGAAAGAGCAAGCTGTTTGAGGACTTAGTTAAGCTTTATGAACATATGATGGATAGTCCATTTAAGCCTTTGGCAACAGATTGTAGTTTGCTTTTGCGTTTTATTTCAAGTTGTAAAGATCCTGACTTGGATCTGGTGTTCCGTGTTAAGAGGAAGCACGAGGCAGCTGGCTTTTGCTTATCTAAAACTGACTATGATGGCATTCACAGGTCTCTGACTAGTGTGGGGAATTTTGAAGAAGCAGAGAAGCTTGTTGAGACCATGAGAAATGCTGGATATCAACCTGATAACATCACATACAGTCAATTAATCTTTGGACTTTGTAAAGCAAGGCGGTTACAGGAAGCCTATCATGTATTGGATCGGATGGAAGCTGAAGGACTCCGTCCTGATATTGTGACTTGGACAATTCTTATTAAAGGTTATTGTGATGCTAATGAAGTTGATAAGGCACTGCTATGCTTTGCAAAGATGGTGGAGACGGGTTTAGATGCTGATGCTGACCTTTTGGAGGTTTTGGTGCGAGGTTTTATAAATCAGAATAAGGTGGTTGGGGCATACCAATTAGTTGTCGAAATGACTAACAGGTCTCATCTGAAAGCTTGGCAATCTACGTTCAAGAATCTGATTGAAAAGCTGCTAGGAGAACGAAGGCTGGAGGAAGCCTTGAACCTTCTTCGGCTAATGAAGAAACAGGAATACTCGCCACATGTTAAACCTTTTACGGAGTATGTTGCAAAGTCTGGGTCGGTTGAGGATGCTTTGGAGCTTCTAAAAGCGACAGGTAGTAAGAAATATCAATCTGTATCATGTTACCAACATGTTTTGCAATCCTTTTTCGATGAGGGGAGGCATTCAGAGGCGAAGGATCTCCTTTTCAAGTTCCCTCACCACATCCGCAAACATCCAGCAATCAGCAGCCTTTTTGGTTCTTCAGAGAGCAAGCCGCTTTGACAATTTCTGCTTATGTGTTATCTTTACTACTTTAGCATCTATGATTCGTACCAGTTGTGTCAAACTCTTTTATGCTTCAGTTCATCACATTGAGATTCCAGTATTCAGTTTTATTATTGATGAAAGCTAGTCACTTGACAAGAAATAGAATAGGAAATATGCATTTTTGGACAAGCTTGGAGAAATGCTTTGTGGAGAATGACACTAATGAGCATCCATGAGTTGCATATAAAATTACAAATGCTTCACAGATTAAACATACAGAACTTAGTAGTACTAGTTTTGGCAATGAAAAAAGGCAAAAAAGTATGCAAAAGATTTTTTTTTTTTTTTGTTGGAATACAACAGAATCCCACATAGAACATCAGTCTGGGGGATTTCCTTTCCAGGTACCACAAAGGCTATCTGTTCTTTCAGTTTGAGTGAAAAAAAAAAAACATCATGGAAATCAGGGCTGCAGATGAAATCATGAAAATATCATTCAGCTACAATTTTACCTATTTGAAAGGAAAATATCACAACGCACCGATTTTTCTTTCGATTTTTCTATTCTCACGAACAGAATTCCTTGTTCTTCACCTTCTCCACAATTTCTTCCCCAACCTTAAAACCTCCTCTTTGTTTTTTTTTTTCCCCTTTTTCGTTTTTGCCTCTTCTTCAAGTTTCAAAACAGCAGCGAATCAACTTCCGCTGCTCCCATAACGTCAATCACCATCAACCTTAAACAATCCGAGTCATCGTCAACGTTCTCCTTCTTAATTGGCACCTTCAAGGATTCGGGCAGCTTTGGGGGAATCGGTTCGAACCAGCATGCATTGGCAAAGGAGGTGTATTGGGACATAAAGAGGTAAGGATTCAGAACACTTGATTGAAAACCCCTAGTTTTGGATTTTGAAGTTATTAATTAGTGAAGTAGGAGAATTGCTAATCAGCCGATTCTTAGATTCTTGAGTTGTTTGCAACGCGTTGATGTTTAGAATCGTTGATTATGGCCTTGAGATGGGTTACTACTTTATTGGAACTAGCTTTGGATTATTGCCAATAATAGGAATTTGAAACTCGGGGAAACCTTTTAGGTTTTCAGTAGAAACGGGATTTTCTGATTTTCAGATTTGAGCATTGTACTTTGAGGGCTCGATTTTTATATTGTTTGTGCCTTTTCTTGACTAAAATTTTGGTCTGTTTTCATTACCATACTTCAAGGTTCAATCCTCTTTTTACGGTTTGTTAAATGGTTTTACAAATCTTTCAGAAACTTGATTAAAACAGGACGTGTTCATTGATTGCCTGCCGATAATGCAGAAAAATTCAGATTGGAGTCTTTCTGTTTAAAGGGAACCAGACCCGAAGTCCAACAATCTAATAGGAATTCTTCTGAAGAGAAACAGAAACTTGGAAATGATTGCTAGAAAACCTTTCTCACCTTCAAAGCTCAAAAAGCTCTTAAGTTCAGTTCCACTCTCCACCTATATACGCAACAAACCAGTATGTAATTCCCATTCTGCAGTCAGCACTTCGCCAATCTCAAATCAGGTTTTAGCTCCCTACTTCACTCAAAACACTTGTAAATCCCTATTCACTTTTCGACCCTTTTCTTCAGAACCTGTAAAACCACAGTCTTTACCGCTGAAACCCATTAGCAGAGATGGAAACTATGATGATACCACTTCAGAAGGCCTCCCCATTTGCCCTGGCTGCGGTGTCCAAATGCAAGATTCTGACCCTAAACAACCTGGGTTTTTCACCGTGCCCATGGTTAAAAGCCCTGACTACAAGTCTCGAATTTATAAAAATCCAATTTTTGAAGAGCCGGAGGTCTCCGATTCCTTGAAAAGGGGTTTCTTGAGTGAGTCCGTAGATTGTGAGGATGCCCAAAATCTCAGCATTCCGGAGCAGAAATCACCTGAAAAACCTCTCGTGTGTACTAGGTGTCATAGTTTGAGGTTTTATGGGAAGGTGAAAGACCCTAGTGTGGAGAATTTGTTGCCTGACTTTGATTTTGATCACACTGTAGGAAGGAGGTTGACGTCCATTAAATGGGCTAGGACTGTGGTTTTAATGGTGGTTGATGCATCAGATTTTGATGGTTCCTTTCCCAGGAAAGTGGCAAATTTAGTTTCTAAAACTATTGATGAGTATTCACGGGCATGGAAGGAAGGGAAGTCAGGTAATGTCCCTAGGATAGTGTTGGTTGTGACAAAGATTGATCTTTTACCAAGTTCATTGTCTCCTACAACGTTTGAACATTGGGTTAGGACAAGGGCAAGAGAGGGTGGAGCCGGTAAGTTGACTAGTGTACATTTGGTGAGTGCTGTGAGGGACTGGGGAATAAAGAATTTGGTTGATGATGTGGTAGACTTGGCAGGAGCAAGAGGACAGGTTTGGGCAGTTGGGGCCCAGAATGCAGGAAAGAGTACATTGCTTAATGCCATAGGAAAATGTACAGGAAAAAATGTGACTCATCTGACTGAGGCACCTGTACCTGGGACAACTTTGGGTATCTTAAGGGTGGAAGGAGTGCTTCCTGGTAATGCCAAACTGTTTGATACTCCAGGGCTTTTGCATCCTCATCAGATTTTGACTAGGCTGACAAGTGAAGAGCAGAAACTGGTGTACATTAAAAAGGAGCTGAAGCCGAGGACATATAGGATCAATGTAAGTCTAGTTATGATGGATTGTTATAAATAAAAATTTATTGCATAATTCATCTTGATTCCATTGCATGGTTGATTTCAGTCATTAACTTGTCGATTTGTCCCTTGTATGTTTCTAGTTGCTATCTTAAATAAATATGAGCTTCTGTCAGATGGTTCAATAACTTAAATGGACAAGTGCAGGGTTTCATTGCCTCAGTGTTTCTGGCTAGATTTAAAGGCAGTTGAGAACTGGAATCTTGATGTTGTGGAATGAACATTGCCTCGCTAGACTGCTGGACATCTGCCCTGGTGTCTTTAGTTTCCCACCCGTGTTATTGATTGTGCTTCTATAGTGTTCTCGTTAAATAAAGACCTTAAATGATTATTGTCCACTATCCCCATTATACTGGAGTGTTGGATGGCAAGTCCTGTTTTCTCTGTTCGGCCTTTAAATGGAAACTAGTGATAGGCCTGATCCATGTGTTAGATAGAAAATGTTCTTGAAGATTTTATGTCCAACTTGTGTGTTGGTGCTGTTGTTTGATTGGTTAAAGTATTATAGCTTTATAGTATCAGTAGCACTTTTTATGGTTCCCCAACCATCAAGCTCAGCCTGTCCAAGCAAAATTCTTTTGGCATTTTTCTTGTTCTTAAATTTTGTGCAGTCAAGTTGGAGTGTGCATTCTACAGTTGTGTTTGTGGGCTTATACCAGTTATTTTTTTGTTTTTTGTGCAACAGGTAGGACATTCAGTTCATGTTGGAGGGCTGCTGAGGTTGGATGTAGAAGAATTATCAACAGATTCTCTTTATGTTACAGTCTGGGCTTCTCCACTTCTTCCACTCCACATGGGGAAGACAGAAAATGCTTCTGCCATCTTGGAGAAACACTTTGGCAACCAGTTACAGGTAATTTGCGCAATTTAATGATCCCATTAGGTCAGCTGACCTTTGCATCTTCCATCTTCCATTTATGATTGTGCATACCAGATTGTAGATGTATGCACATGGGACAATATAACCTTTTCATTTTTCCACACTGTACATACCGGTCTCTTTAGAATGTTTTAGTTCATCTAGTTTTGTTTGTTTCTGTCATGGAAATCTTTTCTTTTCTTTTCTTTTCTTCTCTGTTTCGGGAATCTTACCTTGGCATTTAGCTTTTTGAGTTTGGGCTTTGCTGCCATGCGAGAACCGAATTTCTGGAGCTTTTCAAGTCCTATCACTCTTTTTCCAACTTCTCTAGAAATGAACTTTCAAGTGCTAATGAGAATTTAGTAGAGCTGTTATGGAAGAGTTTTCTATGATTTGAAGGGTCATGCTATTGGGTAGTACCGGTTTTTTGTCATTTGTTACTATCCCAAGAAATTGAAATCCACTGGTTTACAGACTCAGGATATCATATGATTTCACATATATACTTGTATCTCATTCACGTAAGTGTGATTAGCTAGCTTGGCTGCTCAAGATCATACTACTTGAAAGAAATCTTGTACTAAACAATGCATGCTTTCATGAATTTCTTTTTCAAGCCTGTAAGTTGTTGAATTGGTTCTTCCTGTAATACAATTTTCCGGCTCTATAGTTTCGTATTGGTTTCTCCAGAGTTCATTTGCTGCTTATAAACATGTGAATGAAATGATTTATGAGGGGAAAGTTTCTTCTTGTAGTCAGTTTTCCACTTCTCCTAGAATTTATTTTGGCTTCTTTCTAATTAACGTGGATTTTTTTGAAGAAATCTGGTTGAGTTTGACATCCTGTCAGTTGCTAGACATCTGTTCTTGAATCTTACCCATGTGTTAATGCTTGTCAGCCACCTATCGGGCAAGAAAGAGTTGAGAAACTTGGGAAATGGGTGAGGAAGGAATTTCGTGTAAGTGGACATTGGTGGGATAGAAACTCTGTTGATATTGCTGCTGCTGGTCTGGGTTGGTTTGCCATTGGAATTAGAGGAGAAGCTGTATTAGGTGTTTGGTCGTACGATGGAGTTGACATTGTCTCCCGCAATGCTCTACTTCCTGAGAGATCCCACAAATTCGAAGTTGCTGGCTTCACAGTTTCAAAAATTGTCTCCAAGGCTGATCGAGCACAAAATAAACGGCGCAAGAATGAAAAGAAGAGACAAACAAGCGAATCTAATGAGATAGACCAAAAATGCGTCTCTACTATTCTTGCTTCTGATTCTCCTCAAACATTAACTGGAGATTCTGTTTGTAGTACTTTGTAAGGTTGCTATAATCAGCTGGATGGAGGGAATCATTGGCGCAATAAAGTGTCATGGAGCAGCCCACGAGGAAGCTGAACCCTAAGTCTATTTTTTGCCTATCAAGAATTGTCTGTACAATTTATTAGCCGAGGCTAGAAATAGTGTAAGATTCAACTTCTGTGATTTTAGGTTTGAATTTTAGATGGAATGTAGTTTGGGATGAGTTAGGTGAAGAATTGAGAATCTCATAGTCATTATTTAGGTTCCCTCTTGATGACTATTCAAGGGCTCAAGCCAATGTATATTCCTATTGGTTGCAGTGGAAATAGTTCTAGTCCACGTTAACCATATTATCTATCTTCTTGTTTATTATCTTGGTCGTTTTCTGATCTCCATGAAGTGACTAAATTTGTCTTCCCCGGTGATACTGGGGAAGTTTTTATCTAACTGTCATGTTTTTTGGAACTGACTTGCAGTTGATTGTTATTCTCTGTCCTTCTTCCATCACATTTTAATTGTCTCCATTACACAAAGATTTTCGAGCCCGGGAAGAATTTCAATATCTTAGTGTACATCTAACATGTTAACTTCATTATGGTAAACTTGAATCCGTTACTTTTAGATTTACATTTCAAATTGCTCAACAAACTTTCTCTTCTTTGTTTTTTTTCTCTTTCCCTGCTGAGTATGTTGTTGATGCATAATAACTAGAGCAGGCTTGTCCTTCCAAAACAAAAGCAAACATAATGATGTGATGGAACCCGTGATTTTGCAGTCCTTTCTCCGAAGAGGGTAGACATTCAGAGGCGAAGGATCTCCTTTTCAAGTTTCTTTGCCACATTTGCAAACATCCAGCAATCAGTAATCTTTTTGGTTCTTCTGAGAGAGCCTCTAAAGCAGCTTTGACAATTTTACTTCTTCAGCATGTATTATTTGTACCAGTTGCGTCAACTCTTTTTATGCGTCACTTGATAACAGATTGAATCGGAACAAGCTTGGAAAAATGCCTTGTTGAGAACGACGGTAATGTACTCACTTTTCCTGATTCGAGAATGGGCAACTATGAATTGCGAATAATGTGGTAAACTATGAATTGCGAATAATGTGGTTTTGGCATTCGATAAATGTATTCACAGAATCTTTTTTCTTCAGTTTGTTAGATGAGCTATGTATGATACAACCTCAACGTGCTCTATCAGAACGTACATTTGACTTCCTCAGTCAATTCAACGAAACAAAGGTAATGGATAGATTCTATATTTTACATGGCCTTACCACCCTACTGTAAGATTACAAGTGATTCACTGTATGCTTCACAGATTTAGCACATAAAACTTAGTTGTACTAGTTTTAGCAATGGAAAAGGCAAAAAAGTACAAGGATCAAAATGCCTACACTAGAGGGATAAAAGTGTGTTTGGAATACAAAAGAACCCTAACATAGATATCAGTCGAGGGATTTCTTTTCCAGCTAACTTATCACCTCCTGTAATGCGAGTACAAGTAGGTATATACAAATTACCAGTTATCTATCATTCACTTCCTATATTGCTTGAACTAGAAATCCTGCTTAGAAGCTTATCATAATCTTGACAAGTTCAGCAGATAGGGCTTTGCTTTTGAGCCTTCATGGACCAGCAAGCTCTTTCATTTCCCTCCATTTTCTAGCACCAAAGTGTTGAATCTTCAACCTAAAACTTTACTTGCATTTAATCGGGCATCTCTGAACGTTCTCGCATAGCTGTTTGCACCAATGTTTTCAAAAAAGTGTGAGAGTCACAACAGTATGGATTCTTAAGCGCTGCGTGTGCTAAGAATGGAAGCTTCCTGAGTGATCTTCCGCTCAAACCCTAATGACAAGAGAATGGTCAACTTTTCGATCTGATGATCATTCTTGGTTATATTGTATGTTGCCAACAATTGGAAAGAACTATTTAAATTTTGCGCACCTCGCAAGCTTCAGCAGCTTCGAGCAGCTTTTTGCTTAGAATCAATAAGGCTGGAAATTCTGACTGTACATCTTTAGCACCAGCAAATGTTGGAATAAGGACTTCACGACCATCCTACAAGATCTCACATTTTATTGCATCAGTTCCTATTGATACCTAATATAATCACCAATTACACATCAGAATAAAAAGTACCATCAAGAGCTAAGAAAACTACCTTAAAGTTAGCATCTGACAAGATTCCAGTTCGTAATAGCTCTTGAAAACTGGATCTTAAAATTTCATAGCGTGCATGAAGGGTTGGAGGCCCCACATATGCTTTAATGTCGGCTCGGTCCACGAAGGCTACATCTGCACTTCCAGTTTGAGTGAAGCATCATGAAATCAGGGCTTTATATGAAAATATTAAAAATGTCATTCAGCTACGATTTACCAATTTGAAAGGAACAAATAATCTGAATAATGGAAATCACAAGTATACCACTTTCGAAATGGAAGGATAATGGTGGAAGGATTAGAAAACAGAACTCTACATAAGTGGAAATAAGAAGACAATCCCAGGAGAGAAAGACCACAAGAGAACTACCAATGTTACTGTGGAAGAATTATTGCAATTAGATTCAACATAAACAAATCGAATGGGTACTTTAAAGGTTCTCCGTAGATAGACCATTTGCAAACATCAAAACTGACTGGGTCAGCATTACTTTCAAGCATTATGTTAATTGCAATTGACCCATAGCTAAAAATAAGTTCTCTATGAATATTGAGATACAGATGTGTGAGAGCATGTAAAGGGGAATCATTCAAATGTATACATCAAAGATACAAAGAAGAGCTGGTTGCAATTGCGAAACTAAATGCTCAAGAAGTTTTCATTTCGAGATAAGTTAGAGATACCTTCAAATCGATCAGATGCTATGTTGACTCATGCATTTGACTAGGAAACAGGAAACTAAAAAAGGGGTAATTCTGTAAAGTCAATATATGGAACTCCTCAGATATCATACTTACCAATAGCAGCAGTGATATTGGAGGTAGTCAATATAATCACATTTGGGGAGGATCTTAGTTTGTCCATCTGGGTTAGCAAGGCATTAACAACCTGAAAAAGCATATTTTCAGTAACCTTGTATTTTAACCTAGAACAACATAATTATACATGTTGGAAATAATTATCCAAATACACACAGCTTCATAATTAGTTCCAATCTACAAAGACCGCATACCCGTATAGAATCTGAAGGCTCGGAGCCAGACAATGCTGCTTTTCTGGCAGCAGCGAGGCTTTCAACTTCATCTGCAAAAGTATGTATCCCATGAATTTTGAGCAATCAAAACTCGAAATCAGCAGTAAATGAAAGACCCTATTGCTGTCTGTATTCTCACCAATCAAAACAAAAACCAGATTGTTTTCTTCCTCCACCATTTCCTGAATTTTTGTAAAAAGCTTTGCCACCTAAATTTAAAAAGATACTAAAGTCATTATCATGCTGGGATGTAGTGACAAAGTCTGTCTAGAAAAATTCCAAAAATGCATTGATTAGCTAATAGTAATGAATCTGCAAGTATCACACATATGGGCACAACCATTTACACACTGAACATTCATAAAATGAGTATAGACCAGTAAGCAAGTTAGGAGAGTTTCTCTCTCGTACTCAGTTTAAGTTCTAGCAGTATTCCTCTTAATCATTAAACAGAATAAAATTTAGAAGCAAAACATCTTTCACTAGTCTAATATGCAACTAAACGAATGTACACACCATCTGCCTAAGTCTACCATTTGCCCAACTCTCGGATAATTATTATGCTTAGTAAATTGTTTTCTGAGTGGAGAATTGGTTCATTATCTATGCATATTCATCATGGATAATTGGTAAGCTTACCCTGAAACAGTCCTGAAAAGCTATCTTGGCTGGTTGTGGATAAATAGCTAGGTTAGAGATAGAACTTAGAAGAGATAAAATAGCTAATAATCTTGGCCTGTTGACAAGTGACAAGCTCTTTTGCCATCGACTAGGATATGGTTTCCTGTATGTTTCCTGTGTCAGCCCTTTCCCCTGTAACGGGTATGAAAGCTAGCTATGAAAGTGTAATTTGATTAACAAATATGATGTGTATTGAGTATACATATCCATCTTTTCCGTGATGACTAGAGTTCTTATTACCGATAAAATGGTGCTTTTTACTGGACTATACAGTCTCCTGATTTTTTTAAATTTATCAGTTTCCACGCTTTATCTTGCTTGGTTGGTCTTACTGACCTTTCTTTTAGTTATCGGTAATGAATTAACAGTCCTGTTTTTTGGCACGAATAAGACTTCCTAGGAGCAAGTGTTAAAACAGCTGCCCCTGGGCCCGGGTTTGTTGTGGATAAATGTATTGCTAATTTCCCACTGAACCATTCAATTTCAGAAAATGATCTAGCTATGACTTGAATGAAATGCTGTAAGATGTATTCATGAAAGCAAAATGAATATGACCAATTAGCGACATAAAACATGGAATGAATCCAGTGCTCACCAATTTGCCACTCTCAGAAAACCATTTACTGAACAAGGAGTGTGCATTTACTTCGACCAGTTGGCACTGTGGGTATCTGATAAAGATGTTACGCAGAGCAATAAGAATAATAATAAGTCTGTAATAAAAGGTCAAACAAAGCATTGGTTTCAATGGAACCTGGAGCTGAAACGTATTGATAGCTTCTGTGCTAGTGCCTTGCATAATGATGTCTTCCCAGTTCCTGGTGGTCCGTGTAGTAGAATGATACTGCAAAATAGTTAGCTTTGACTAGTAAGAAAACAATCCATTACAACAGTTAATAAGAAACCATGATTTTGAGGATAGCATCGAAGATCAGAAAAGAACATTTCTGCAGTATCATTCAGAAAAATCCCAACAACCCGGACGCCAATGGCAGATCCTCATACTCAATCTTTTACACTTGGGGACACAGCACAATAAGTTCAAAAAAGCATATATGCTTACCGGTTCCAAGAGACAAGAAAAGGATCAACACCCTTTTCAGTAAAAAGCAAAGCACTAGCTGCATAGCGCAATAATCTCTGCTTGAGCCCAGGTTCATATATCAAGCTGCAAAATGAGAAACATCAGTTTACAATACTTATACTACCAGAAATGCAATGAAAAGATTGTATGAACCAAACCTTTCCCACATGCCATCAAAGTCTTTTGCAGGGAGAATCCACTCATTGAAGCTTGAAAGCTGACCATCGCCATCTAAGTCTTCACAAGGTCCTTCTTCATTAAGCTGGAGATCATGAAACAGTTTAGGCTCAGTTGAAAGTTGAAACATTGTTTAGTAGTTTTCTTTTCACTGGAAATTGAAAAGGTTCGTTGAGAATGTATAAAGTTGTTTTGGAAATGTCAAAATGAATGTTAAAAATAAATAAAGCTTTAAACTAAAAGCATGCAATATAAAGTAACAAACACAGCCTTAATATTTAGCAATGTGACTGACACATTAGCGGGAAACGACTCCTTGATTTTGATCACTAGGATAACCATGTCAGATTTGTTTGCCCTCCTAATCGATTTACCGTACTGACTGATTCTCCAAGTATTGTTGCATTCTATCATTACCTTTCTTACCAATATTTCATATGTCTCATTCAGCACCGTAAATGCACCAATAACTCGAGCTCTTTGATAGAATCAGCTGAATCAGGAGAAATTGTAGTTTGGAGCTTCCAACTTTGACCTACTGAAACCTTGTGACGTAATCTAAAATATACTAAAATTTTAAAGATGAAGTGTATGTCTCAATGTTTTGCCACACAAATCCTATTGAAGACCTCTTTAGTGAATTTTAATTAACCAGCCTACATGCTCAGTTGAAAACCAAGAGTACATCATATGAAGGTTTGACACCTATAGGGCAACAAGGCTTTGAAGGACCCATTGTGATCAAAGCAAAGTAGAGATTAGAAAGAATAATTACAGTCCAAAAGAGAAAACTACAATAAAAGCCACAAGACATATAAACGCACTTCACTCAACAAACTAATACAAGGGAAAAGGCAAAATATTATCACCTGAAAAACATGCACAACAGGTTTCACTTGCCAAAACAAGAGAACATCATGGTTCTCCAGCCATTCATCTACAATATCAAAATCCAGAAGTCATGAATGCTTGAAGGTGCCCAATTCCCTCTTTAAAAGGAAGAAAGTCTATAATTTGTATGAAAACTGAAGAATGGACTACACTTAATTTTAGGATCCTTCACAGTAGGAACTACTTTAAGCATGAATCAGATATACACACATTTGATACGATCGCTAGCACAAAGTAAACAAGAAAAGCTACCTGTGTCACAGATGGCAATTCTCTGCACATTTTGGAAAAGAAATGGATCATCCAAAGGCACAGGAATAGAGCCATCAGCATAGCTCATGCTCCTATTGTCCAGCATTCTAATAAATATTTCAAAAGAGAACAATCAGTTACAGAAAAGGAAAGTACAAATTCCAGATTATCCCGTAACCGAAACCTCAATCTTTGATTCTTCGCACTACTATACCAATTCTTTTTGCTCCAAATAAAAACTAATTTATTTTTTTAAAAAAATAAAGAAATAATAATTTCTAAAGACTGAATTATCCACCAAATTGAGAGAAACGAGAGTGAACAGAGTGTAATAGTATCATTTTGCATTACCTCTCAACAGCTGACCGAACATCTTCAATACGAGCTGTGCTAGTAGCTTTCAAGCAAACTTCCACTGAAAATGGCACAAAAACAAACCAAAAAAAACCCGACCCAAACATTTCAAAAATCTCAATCCTACTGATGAAATTGTGTCTTTCTAAATTAATAAACCGACAGAATTAAGAACTTAAAAAAAGTAAGAAAACCTGAAACGGGGAGTCTATCATCGGTTAAAACTGGGGGAGGAGGAGGAAAAGGAGAAGCAGGAAGCGGCTGCGGGACTGCTCCATTTGCTTCCCCAACAATGGCGGCGGCGGAGGATTGTTCCGGAGCAGAAATATCCATCGGAGCACTCATTTGTGCTCCCTTTTAGTCTTAATTTGATGAGAAATCAAGAAAACTTGTTGCAATCGAAAAAGAAATGGTAAGATTTTGAAGCAGGTAAAACCCTAGATGAGAGAAGGACGGCTGGTTGTCAGTTTGAAAATGGGTAAAAGTGAGGAGTTTGAATTGCAAGGCGGGAAGGAAAGTGAAAAAAACAAAATTCGGTCCGGTATTTTTTGTTACTGGTACCATCTTTTTCCTTCTTTTTTTTTTTTTTTTCTAGAAACTATTTGCCATGTATATATAGGGGGTGGATTTTTGAAGCCACCCACTTTAGTAGTCAAAGCTACGAAAAAAAATTTAGACTATTTTGCCCTTGTCATTTTGCCCCTGCCACTCGGACCAAACCGGACAAGTCATTCGGCCCGATTCACGTGAGAACGGACAAATTATTAATTTTTATTTTAATGTTAGTGTATTCACAGTATCATTACACGTTAAATACCTCTTACTTTAAATATTAGTAACAATATTTATACTTTAGTGCTTAAACTCTCGATTTTATATTTACTTGAAAATAAACAAGTATTAATTTTTACTTGAAAAACTTTAAGATTATTTGTTAAGCTGATTTATTTGAATTGATATTAAAATATAAATTTTGCTTTAATCATTATTTTAAAGATAATTTTTAGTTAAAATAATAATTATACATTTATAATGAAAAATAATAATTGTACCACAAAGATTGTGACAAATATGTGCAAATAGATTAACTATTTTTTGTACTACAAAGATTGGTGATATTTAATGTAACTCAAATAATAAATTATTAATAAATTTAATGACCTAAAAACTAGATTAACTAATTACAACAAAAAATCTAAAAATTAAAAAAATAGCAATGAATCCGATTGATATTTTTTAATTTTTCGATTTTTTTAAATAACAAATATTGCTATTTTTTAATTACCAAAAAATTAAAAAAAAAAACAAAAAAAATTAAAAATTGAGAAAAAGGGCCTGATCGGTCCGGTTCACCATATCGGACCGAACCGGGACCGAACGAGCAATCCACTCGTCCCGGGTTAACACGGGACGAGCAAGGAACGCGTCCTCTTGTTCGCCCGAACGCGTTCATTGCGCGTCCCGGACGCGTTCCTTGCCCGTCCACGGTTAACCCGGGACGGGTGAACCGCCCGGTCGGTCAATTTTTTATTTTATTTTTTAAAATTTTTAAATTTTTTTTATTTTCTTTTTAGTCAAATTATTTGATTTAAAAAAATTATAAGGGTAAAATGGTCCAATTTTAAAATATGTGGCTTCAAGTAATAAAGGTGGTGGTTTTGAAAATAAGCACCTTATATATATATCGTAATTCAAAATCCTATCATAGCTTGAAGTGGTAGTTAAAAAATTTTGGAGGGAAAATACATGTTTGTTTTGAAATAACTATTGTAACTTCTTTTCACATGCAACACTCTCAAACAAAAGAACTAATCAATTTTTCATGGGTTTTAATCTCCTTCTTGTATCTTGAATGTGTATTACGTAGGGCTGTCAGTTCGGGCGGGTTCGGTCGGTTCGGGTGAGTTCGGTTCGGGTTAATCGGTGTTTTCTTCTCACAACACCTGCCCGAAACCGAACTGCAAAATCTTCAACACAGAACCGAACCGACCGAAAACTAAATCGGGTTTTTTCAGTTCAGTTTCGGTTTAACCGCATAAAAAAAAATTTTAAGTCATCCTGATAGTGTTTAGTCAAAAAATAGACAGTAAAAACCCAAAAACTTATTTCTAAGAAAACAAACAGCTGCACACATACTACAAATTTTTATTATTCTTGCCCGTTGCTATGCCATCTGTTTTTCCTTATCAAACCCAACCACAAGCTATTACATCGAGTACACCGTCAATGTTTCCTTCTCCGTTCCAACCAATAACATCAAATGCAATACCATCTGGTTTGTCTTTCCAAACACAACCACAAGCCATACATCAAGTACACCATCTATGCTTACTACTCCAGTTTAACCGATAACATCAAATGCAATAGCAAATCTATCAGATCTGGCCGATTTTGATGGAAATTGGATGCAGGAAAAGAATAATTGGATGCTACAGAATTGGAGGATTGCAGATCTGAAAAAGGAAGAGGAAAAAAGAGGGAGGAAATCGCCGTTTGATTCGTGGCTGAGGAGAAAGTTGCCACAGCCGCCGACGATTCTGCAGATAGGAACTAATTAGCTAGAGTGTTGTTGTTGGTAAGGGGAGGGGGGGTGGGAGTTAGCCGAGAGAGGTGAAGAAAAGGGAGGGAGTTGTAGCCGAGAAGAGATGGAGAAAAAAGTGAAAGGTTGGGGAGAAGAGCGGCGACTACAGAGGAAAAAAAAATAAGACTGAATTCTTAAGTATTCAACCTTAAATATATAAATATTTTTAAAAAAAATTAAATTTTTTTTTATTATTTCGGGTTTTCGGGCGGTGCCCGAAGTAATACCTCTCCTGCCCATACCCGCACCGAAATGTTATTACGGTTAGTCGGATGGACCCGCACAGCCCAAATTCGCCCGATTAACCGAATCGCTTGACCCGAAATGGGTTCGGTTCGGGCGGGTCTTCGGGTTGACCCGAGTAATTAACAGCCATAGTATTGTCACGGGCTTACTTTTTCAAAGTATCGGCCGTGCGGCACTAGCACAAAACAACTAACGATCAAGTGCTAGCTCAGCCTTAAGACCCCCAAAGCGTGCAAAGCTAGGCAAGGCTTTAAAGAACGGAGGCAAAGAAAAACTTAAGAAAAGTTGAAAGTGAAAGAACGATGAAGGCACAAGAGAGCTTAAGGAATGCTTGAGAACTCTTACTCAAAGCTTGGATGGATTACAAATGAAGGGGGCATGGGGTATTTATAGGCAAACCCCAAGTCCTAAAGAATTCTAAAGAATTCTATGTACATAATAAAATAATGGAATTCTAGAGAATTCCTACAATAAATATTCTAAGTTCAAAATATCTACAAGTCTCTAGAATCTTCCACACGGTTCTAGCAAACTTGGGTAGCTTCCACACGGTTCCACCCGTTTCTAGAGAGTTCCGGGCCTCTCTAGAAAATTCCAGAGTCTTCAAGATTTGACCGGAGAATTCCACAAGGCTCTAGGCCGTTTCGTCCCATGTCCGTCTACGAAAATAGCCTGTTTTGCAGCAAACCACCCGAATTCGTTGGGAAGAAAAACTATCCGTGACATCCTCCCCCACCAAAACGGTGCATCGCCCCGATGCACCTAAGTCTCGAAGGCAATGTTGATAGGAACTGGTGCACGATTCTCCTCAAAGTCCTTGATCAATTTGGTGAATTGCCAAAGCTTCTCGATTGGCTCCCAACTCGTCTCACTGATTGGCAAATTCTTCCATTTCACCAAGTATTCTTTAGTTGCTGCCCCGCTCTTGCCCCGAACGATCCTCTTAGAAAGGATCTCCTCTGCGGTCCGTTCCTCATGCTCGCGTACGCCGGTGGTGCCCTTGAGGAAACATTACATTCTTCGTGCTCGGGTCCTTGCGGTATGGCTTAAGTAGGCTCACATGAAAGACTGGATGAAGCCTTGAAAGGCCTCGGGTAGCTCCACTTGTAAGCAACCGAACCCACTTTCTTGAGAACGGTGAAAGGACCCTTGTATCTGCGCATGAGACCCTTGTGTAAACCACGGCTCGACCATGCTCATAAAGCTTTACCAAGACTTGGTCGCCTTCTTCAAACTCACGACAGGTCCGTTTCTTATCCGCCCATTTCTTCATGCGCGCGGCCGACTTCTCCAAGTAGAGTTTTGCCTCGTCGGCTCGTTCTTGCCAATCTTTGGCAAACTTGTATGCGGGTGGGCTATTGCCCTTGTAGCCCCCAAGAATGTCCTTAGGCGTAGTCGGTTGGAAACCAAGGACAATCTCAAACGGACTTTTGCCCGTGTGCTCACTCCGCATCAAGTTATAGGAAAATTGGGCAACGTCTAGCAAACATACCCAATCTTTCTGGTTGGCTGCCACATAGTGCCTGAGGTACACCTCCAAGAGGCCGTTGATGCGCTCCGTCTGCCCATCTGTTTGCGGGTGCAAAGATGTAGACATCTTGAGCTCCAGCAAACGAAAGAGTTCTTGCCAAAAACGGCCAGTGAACCTTGAGTCCCTGTCTCTTATGATCGATGTAGGCAGCCCCCAATACTTCACCACATGCCTAAGAAAGAGTTTGGCCGTTATCTCTGCGGTGCACTCTTTTGGGGCGGGAATGAAGACCGCAAACTTAGACAAACGGTCTACCACAACAAGTATGTTGGTGCAATCCTCGGAAACGGGCAGGCTCACGATGAAATCCATCGAAACGCTGTCCCACGGGCGTTCCGGAATAGGCAAGGGTGATAACAAGCCATGCGGGTGGTCTTGCTCGGTCTTGTCTTGTTGGAAAACTAGACAAGTCCTTACATACGTCTCCACGTCTTCCCGCATGCGAGGCCAATAGAACCGTTCATGGACTAAGGCAAGTGTGCGATGCGTACCTGGGTGACCCGCATAACGGCTATCATGGCAATCCCTTAGAATCTCCCTTCTAAGTCCATCCCATGCGGGCACGTACAAACGGTTCCCCTTGGCATAAAGTATCCCATCCTCAAGCCAGAACCGTGTTGTCTTGCCTTCCTTCACGAGCTCCATGAACCTTTGGGCTTGACGGTCATGCTCAAGACCCTTCTTGATGCGATCAACCAGCGTCCCCTCGGGTATGCTAACGATTGGAGCAAGACACGCCTTTCGGCTTAGGGCGTCGACCACGTGGTTAGTCTTCCCTGGGCTATACTCAAGCTCATATTTAAACTCGGCCAAGAAGTCCAACCAACGTGCTTGCTTGCTTGAAAGCTTAGGTTGGCTTTGATGGTAGCTCACTGCCCGATTGTCCGTCTTGATCTTGAACGGTGTGGCGGCCTTCAAGTAATGCTCCCAAACTCTAAGGCAGTGAACTATAGCCAACATCTCCTTCTCGTGCGTCGGCCACCTTTTCTCGGTCTCGTTCAGCTTGCGACTTTCAAAGGCGATCGGGTGACCATCTTGCATGAGAACGCCCCCAATGGCGAAGTCCAAGCGTCCGTGCACACCTCGAACGGTTTCTCAAAATCGGGAGAGCTAGGGCGGCTCTCGAGTGACGGCGTCCTTTAAAGCCTCGAACATTGTTTGGTGTTTTGGTGTCCAACACCAAGCTCCCCTTTTTCAAGAGATCCGTTAGTGGAGCGGCTATGGCGGAGTGCCCTTCAATAAGCCGCCGATAGTAATTAACAAGCCCCAAGAACGATCTCAGCTCTGTTGGCTTCGTGGGTGCCTCCCACTCCACGATAGCTTTGATTTTGGCCGGATCCATGCGGATTTTGCCCCCACCAATGATGTGTCCCAAGAACGACACCTCCTCAAGGCCGAAGGAACACTTCTCCCTTTTAACATAGAGCTGGTTTTCCCTAAGGACTTGAAAAACGGCTCTAAGATGCTCCACATGCTCCTTCATTGTGTTACTCGCCACCATGGCCACTTTCAGTTCATCACCGGGTGCTATGCGTACTTGGTAGTATCCCTTCCGCAAGTCCAGCTTGGAAAAGATCCGTGCCCGTTGTAGCCGGTTGAACAAGTCCTCTATAAGTGGGACAGGGTACTTGTTCTTTACGGTTAGCTTGTTTAACGCCCGATAGTCGATGCACAAACGTAGCGTCCCATCTTTCTTGCATTGGAACAAGGCCGGCGGACCCCACGGAGTTTTAGACGGCCTTGCATGACCCGATTCAAGTAGCTCCTTGATTTGCACCTTGAGCTCCTCTAGCTCGCTAGGGGATATACGATAAGGCACCTTGGCTATCGATTTCACCCCGTCCTCCAACTCGATGGCATGATCAACCTCCCTCCTTGGTGGAAGACCTTTGGGCAAATCGTCGGGCATCACGTCCTTGAACTCACGTTCTTCCTTTGCCGGCTCCTCGGTGCATGGTTCCTCCTCAAACACCATGGCGGCAAAGGTGTGTTCACCCCGTTTTAGCCCCTTGTTCAGCTGGGAGGGGCTAATCTCATTTTCCCGTCTAAACTTTACCACACAAGGCTTCTCGCCTTGGAGGATTACCATCGTGTCGTTGCTAGGCACGATGATTGGCTTAACCTGGTCTAAAAACTCCATGCCAAACACAAGACCGTAATCGTCCATAGGGGCGATGGAGAAATTAGCCGTACCTGACCAGTTGCCGATTTTAAGAGGCACGTCCCTGGCTTCACCTACAAGACCCGTCCATTCGCCGTTCACGCCCTTGAAACGGCCTTTGCTAGGTGTCCACTTCACGCCAAGCGAACGGGCTACCTCTTCCGTGAGATAACTCGCGTCGGCCCCCGTGTCTAGCATGCCCCATCTAGACCCGTTTGCGAACGATGCCTCCATGTAAAGACAGCCTTGACGTGTCTCGGCCTTGGCATGCACGGCGTCTAGCCGCTTCATGCAAGCGACCCGTTTCTCCTCTTCTTGGCACAAACCTTGTGCCAATGCTTCCAACTTCGAACGAGACGGGCAATCACGTGCCATGTGCGCTCCCCCGCACAAGAAGCACCCTTGAAACTTCTTTGGCTTGTCCCCCTTGGTCTCCTTGCTTGAAGACGGATTTGTAGAGTCGGCTGCCGATTTTGCGGGTGTGGAAGACTTCCCTTTGTCTCCCCCACCTTTGCCTTGGAACGGCTTCTTGCCCTTGTCCTTGGAGCTATCCTTCTTTTGGGAAACAAGCGACTCGGCCACCTTTAACACCCGATCGATGTCCTGGACTTCTCTCCGTTGTAGCTCAAGTTTGGCCCAACGGTTGAGACCGTCCATGAAAGTAAAGAACGCCTCCTTGGGCGAGAGATCTGGAATTTCAAGCATCAAGTCTGAAAATTCCTTAACGTATTCCCGGATTTGGCCTTCCCTATGGTGCAGACGACGAAGCTTGTCCCGGGCTTCGTCTTCCGCATCCACGGGTAGGAAATACTTTCTAAACTCTTCCTTAAAACCATCCCACGTGGTGAAGACCGGGTCTCCATCCCCCACGGGTTTCATCATACGTTTCCACCATGATAAGGCACTATCTTTAAGATAAAGAGAGGCTTGGAAGAGTCTTACCGAGTCGTCCATGATATTCATGGCCCCAAAGTACCGTTCCATACTGTAGAGAAAGTTCTCTACGTCCCTCAAGCGATGGCTGCCCTTGTATTCGTCCGGCTTGGGCGCTTCAAGCCTTGGGACTGTCCCCACGGCTCCGGTTGTCCCTTGCACGGCCACGGTGTCAAGCCGTGCCTTAAGACGCGCCGATTCTGCCCGAGAAGTCTCCAGCTCCCCCATAAGCCGGTTGACGTCGTCTTGGAGGGCGGCAACACGAGCAAAGCTTTCCTCCTTCGACTTGTTGGAACGTTCCACCATTTCGTTGAGCGTCCCTAGCATGTCGTCCTTCATTTGCTGCATGACCTCTTGCAATTCCCCTGCGAATCGCTCCATGCGAGCTTCAACGACCCCCGCTACCACCTCAGGGTGCTCGTCCCAACGGTCTTGGTGGTCGGCCACAACAAGCTCTAGCTTGGCAAGCCGTTTCTCAAATTCCACCATCGGCTCCCTAACGACCGACTTCTCCTTGCGGCTTCCTTTGCGGGTAGTCCTCCCCACCTCGCGGGAAACGTGATCCCCCTCAAGCTCCGACCCTTGAACAACCTCCGAAGGGTTGGACATAGCTTATGCACGAAAGAAAACCAACAAACGGAAGCGTAGACGATGTAGCACACCAAGTATCAAGCCGAGACTCTGATACCAACTGTCACGGGCTTACTTTTTCAAAGTAACTGCCGTGCGGCACTAGCACAAAACAACTAACGATCAAGTGCTAGCTTAGCCTTAAGACCCCCAAAGCGTGCAAAGCTAGGCAAGGCTTTAAAGAACGGAGGCAAAGAAAAACTTAAGAAAAGTTGAAAGTGAAAGAACGATGAAGGCACAAGAGAGCTTAAGGAATGCTTGAGAACTCTTACTCAAAGCTTGGATGGATTACAAATGAAGGGGGCATGGGGTATTTATAGGCAAACCCCAAGTCCTAAAGAATTATAGAGAATTCTATGTACATAATAAAATAATGGAATTCTAGAGAATTCCTACAATAAATATTCTAAGTTCAAAATATCTATAAGTCTCTAGAATCTTCCACACGGTTCTAGCAAACTCGGGTAGCTTCCACACGGTTCCACCCGTTTCTAGAGAGTTCCGGGCCTCTCTAGAAAATTCCAGAGTCTTCAAGATTTGACCGGAGAATTCCACAAGGCTCTAGGCCGTTCCGTCCCATGTCCGTCTACGAAAATAGCCTGTTTTGCAGCAAACCACCCGAATTCGTGGGGAAGAAAAACTGTCTGTGACAGTATTACGTATAACTATATGATTTCAAAGATGTTGAAGGTAAAAAAAATAAAAACAAAAAAAAAAGTAGATTAAAACCCTAATAAAATTAAATGGGTTGAAGATTTAGCGATTGTTTGGCCAACCTTCCATTTTGCATTTTGTCTCATTTTACCTTTTAAACACAAAACTCAATGGAAAAGAAAACATCATCCGAACAATGGTCTGATTTACATTTTAAATTCCAACTTATTTTGGAAAAGTTCTTTTTTGCAGTGATTATAATTGACAGTATTTAATTGTTTAGTAATGACTCGTACTTGATTATTTCAAAATATTTTTTTCAAAACTAACATCCAAATAACTTTTTGCTCAAAATACCATCCAAACAACATTTTCATTTCCCATTTAGTTTTCAACTTGAAACATTTTTTACTTTTTAAGTGGCAAAATGAAACGTAAGCTGACGTCCTTTCACAATGAAGAATTATTATGACAAATGAATAAAGTATACATTTATTTATCAATTTTATAATAATTTTTCCATGATATAAGTATCATAAATTTAATTTTCCTATTTTAATTTCTAAAATTGAATTATATTTTTTTGAACAAAGATTGTTATTTTTCCTACTTGCTATAAAATTATTTTACTCTAAAAAAAATTGTTGGCTAAAGATTATTATTGTAGTAGTTCTTTAAGGGGGTGCCTGGTTCAACCAGTAGAATGATACCTTGAAATGGGATTCATATCTTTTGAGTGGGATTGATAGAATAATAATTAAAAATTGGCATCAAATTTTTATTTTAAATTATTGATTTATATGTAAATAGAAATTGTTGTCACATGAAATTACAACATTATCCCCACCTCTAAGCCAATATGTCTGCTTCACCATATTGCAGCCCTCCACCACCCTTCTCGGTTCAAAGCCCCCCACCTCTGTTTTCCTCACTCGCCGGCCACCACCTCTCAAAAGATAGAGAAATTACTCAAACCATATCAAAAAAACCAGCCCCCATCCAAATCTTATAGAAGTCTAGTTAAAACATCAAACACCTTCAGAAATCCCCTGGCTTCCAGCGAGTCATCTATACACAGAGTCGGAGATCCATGAGAGATGAAATATGTGTCCTCCATTAAAATAAAAAAAGCTCCCAAAAATTCCTCCTTTTCTGTCGCTTTTCCCACCACTATAGCAACACCAATCACACCAGAAACAGTGTGGAATCTGGAGAATTTTGTGTTATACCAAAAGGGGCCTAACTCTTTGTACGTTGTTCTTTGTTAAATGGTTTAAGTGGAGGGCAATTAAAATTGAAGAGATGGTTTAGAGTTTGAAATTATTGGGCGTGGATGTTGATTTATTGGGCCCGGTAGAACAGGAAGGCTTCCGATTCGAAGAAGGTGGGCGTTGGCAGCGGGCTCGGTGCCGAAGGAGGAAGATTCTAACCGGGGTTAATTAGGTTCTGAAGAAGAAGAATTGTGAGGATTTGACAATTTATTCAAAGATGGTTTTAGACCCTCTATTTCGTTGCCTCCCACCATTGCCAATCAGGAGGAAACTTCAGGAGGTTCGAATTTGCAGTGAAAAAGGAAAATGGAAAAAGAGTGAAGACGGAGGAACGGGAAAGAGGGGAGAAAAAATTAAGGGGCAAAGAAGGGTAATATTGATTTGGTAAATCACACCCAACAATTTAGTAGGGAATGAAAAATTGGCTTTGAAACCCAATTTTTTGGGCCCAATACATTCCCAAAATTTGAACCAAGAACAAAATTTTGGTTTCAAACCTAAAATTTCATTCCAAGTATTTCATACCCATGAAACAAGCACCTTCTAAAAAGTTTCAACCTTTCCACCTACTCATAAGAAAATAATCCCTCCGTCTTAAAATTATTGTCCAGTTTGAGATTTCACTTTTAGTATAATTTGAACTAAAAATAAAAATCTAAATTGGACAATAATTTCGAAGCGGAGGAAGTACTAGAAAAAATGAAAAAAAAAATGATTAAGGAGATAGCCATTTTCCTGGAAGTGTTATTGAATGATTTTTTTAAAAGTAGTTTGTTGCAACTTTGTGCTCTAGGCCATCCATGGTGATTTGGGTATAAAATGCAACCCCATCCGTGCATTGTTCGAGCACTGTGGTTCATGAACAGTAAGTATCCAGATTTGGGTATTTGCTATGCCTGGATTTTTTAGTTATATTTTAGACTTTTAATTAGTTTATATATTTTATAAAAACAGCCCGTACATTAAACAATTTATAACTATTTTGTATATAAATAAAGTTATTAAATTCATATGTCGAATCAACCGATTCAAATGATATCATATATATTTAATTTATAACCACAAAAAACTACATAATATAAATAGAAAAGTTGACACGTGGTATTAACAAAAAAAAATCTAATCACCTTTAGTTTGAAACAATTAACAAAATACACAAACATTCATAAAACTAAATGTAATAATAATAATAATAATAATAATAATAATAATAATTAGAAATACAAAAATTGGTTACCTTTTGTAATTTAATAAAATTAATAACAAAAAAAAGATAAACAAAAATATGAGGAATATTGCTTTTTTAGTGTGAAATCTGGTGTCGATGGTTGATATATAAATTACTGTAGCAGTCACCAGAACACCAAATTGGAGATTTGGTGTGCACCAAATTCGTGCTGTTGTTAGGTTTATTAATAAACATACACACACCAAGGGCTTGGTACACTCAACCATGAAGTCATTAGCCATCTTTTGTTTACACTCTATACAACAGATTATGATCCAGAACAACTAATTGATATATTACCTATATTATCCTTAATAGGTCAAATGTTAATTTTCCTCTCCCTTGCTTGTCTCGATCCTACTCCTCCTCCTCCTCCCCCGATTTTTGTTAATTCAATTTTATTAGTAGTGTCTTTGGCGTGATAGTGAGAACTTCAGTAGTTATAGATGTACACCATTACACCCTAAACCACAATACTGCTTTAATCTCTTTGTTGAAATGGTTGCGGAATGGAAAGGGAATTGACTTTTTATAATCTTCAAAACCTAATCAATTTATCACTTCCTATATAATATATACCTCTGACCTTTCTCTGATGAATTTAAAACTCTTCACGCCAACATAGGTATCCCAATAGGTAGAAAAATGAGTTTGATGGAAGTTTCAAGGAGTGAGTTTGTCTCTCTCTAAGATGCAGTTATTTTCTTTGTTGCCGTTATTTGTATTGTCTTATTACGGTGGCATAAATTTCCTGAGGCATTTAGAGTAACCATTTCATTATCTTGATCAACTGAAATTGGAGATTTCTTACTATACTTTGGGGGCTTCTAAACTTATATTATAGGCTTCCAAAATTTAATTCAAGCTTTGTGGGATTTTTCAAGCAGCAGATAACCCAAATTATTGCTAGAAAGGTCAATCTTGATCATTCTAACTAATGGTTCAAGAAATACCTCTTTTGAAGCAATACTCAGTCGATAATCCAAATGAGTAGAATATAATTCCGGGGGTTATTGGCTCAATGGATATTAATTGATTGGATTAATTTTAGAAGTATTAATGAGAGAAATAGAAACCTGAAAAAAAAAAAAAAACACGAAAGCGGGCTTTGTTGAAGTCATGGCGGAAGAGAACACGTGGAGTTTTGGTTAATTAAGAGTAAGATTGGAAAGATATTAAGACTTTGTTCTGGATCCTATTTACTCTCGCAATATCATTAGCCAAACCAAATAACTATAAAATTTGGTGTTTTTGGGTTTTGAATAATACTAATAAAAAGAAAATTTGTGTTTTTGGGTTTTGAATCTACTTTTGTTTTTTTTTTTTAAAAAAAAAAACCTTCAACATCTTTGAAATTATCATATAGTTACATGTAATACACATTCAAGATACAAGGATCACGCCATGACTTCATTGATTGAATGATCACGCAATTAGTTTAAACGAACGAATTAATTCATAAGCATAGTATAAATGTTTTCAACATAATATGATGAATCTTGACCCCACCTTAACTTGAAACCATGAACGCCAAGGTTCCTGCATAAGTCTCGGTAATTAAAAGTCCTGAATGATGTGCGTTCTAATTACTTCTAATAAGCAAGCTAGCAAAGGCACTAAAAATCGAGTAATTATTGATTTTGGATACACTTTACCATCATCACCTCTATAACAAACGGTCAATAAATAAAGACCGCATGATTAATTAGAGGAAGATTAGAGAAGACGAATATCATTACTCATTAAGCATCATTAATATAATCAATTAAACTACATTACAAATTTATTGATCTCACGCATAATCTCTTTACTAAACAAACAACTAGACCTTGTTGAAGTTGCAAATCTCACGGAATTACAAACCCTAAACAAAAGATTAATACTACTTCATATGAGTTCTAAAATTGAAAAGAAGAAAAGCAAACTGGACAACACAAATAAAAAAAACAAACTGTAATTAATTAAACTGCCATATATAGTTGTGATATATATTCGGACCAGACGAGCTTAATTCCCCATCCAAAATAGCCATGAAACCATCAGCTTTTCATGCTTCGTATTCTAAGCATCTTCTTAAGTTTGATGATCCCTCAAAAGAAGGCCACAAAATATGCCACATTTTCCAAGCAGCTGATGCAGACCCTTCTTCTGGTGATGATGAAAATGCTTCATTTTCATCAAAGAAGAAGCTGCTAGTTATTATGATGGTACTAAATACTGCCATTTTGATGAATCCTATGAAATGATGAATGCCCATCTCAAAGTTTCTAATAATTGGGAAGCTCTCTTTATCCCTATTTATATAAAATACACAAGAGAAAAAGGTAGTAAACATTGCAAAGCACGCATACTGTTTGATACTATAATATTCCCGCATGCAGGGATTGGACAGCACCTTTAAGGTTTCAGTGTGGACAATGGTTGCTTACTTTTTACACAAGGGACTGGTTATAAATATATAACGTTTGTTGGGATGAAAAAAGGGCCTCCTTTTTCTTGGTTGGTGCCCTAAAGATGGGACTGTTTTTTGGAAAAAGTAAATATGTTTATTGCTCAAAAGGGTCTTTCTTTATGTATGTTTTTTGTTTGAAAATCTTTGGCTCTTTTTTGTTGCTTCACTTTAGAGTTTGTTATTGCTATAAGAAAAACAGCTTTTTGGATGTATGTGTCATGTGTGTTGCTATTCATGAAGACAGCTTATGTTTTTTTTTAAAAAAAAAAAAATCTCCGTAAAGATTGCAATTAGGCCATCTTTTTTACCTAATTTTTATTTTAGAGTTAGAGTTTCGAGTGTAAGTGATTAATTATTAATTAATCATAATGCTAAAATATTTCTAACACTAACAATAAAAAAATTGTCAAAACAAAGTGTAATAACAGAGATAATAAACCACCATATTACTTGAAGCCTTATTTATGTGACGCTAATACTATTATGGGTTTTGATACATGTAGGCTATAGCCATTTCAATAGAGTATAGTTATTTCCGTGCACAAAAGGAAGTATATAGTAAATACTCCCTTATTCCTATTTTGATTTGTTCTAATTTTCATTCAGTATGTTCTTCTAATTGAAAATAAATCTTAAAAGTATTTTATAATAATTGGGATAACAAAATTTTTAAAATTTTATTTTCAATTAGAAGTATATACTAGATAAGATTTATAACAAATCAAAATGTCTTATAATAAGAACAGAAGGTCACTTTTCACTGCTCATTGAGGAATCCAATATCAACCGTGGAGAGTAACACACCCGTTTGATGTGTATGTGTGTGTGTGTCAATATCTATGTGTGTTAGGCTATGCTTACTTCTTTGTTCAAATTAAAAAAAAAAAAAAAAAATTACAGAACAAACAAACAACTTTATGTTGAAGGAAAAAGTCCAAGGTGACATGAACTGCAATATTATTTGCAAACAATCAATTAACCAGAGTAAACGTGACTTGAACATTTGCAAGTTAGATATTCATTGTACTTGTTCAAAAATAATAAAAAAAAATATTATTCACCTACAATTCAATCCCTATATTTTTTATTATGAAAAGGATGGAGTATGCATTTATTAAATTCAAAATCATTATTAGATTATACAAATTTCATAAAACTAAATTTTAATTTTAGAAAATAAACTTTTAATTACGAGATTACATTTTTCGAAGGGAAACCTGGTCCGCAGCTGACCGACATTGACATGTAAATTTCGGACAGTGTGGATTATTTTTTTTTTCTAATTTTTTTTGTAAACCTTTTTATCCTGTTTTCTGTTAAATAATTATTCTCCTCTCCAAAAAAGAAATAGTCTATATTTTATTTTGTGACAAGCACAAAATACAATGTGGATTTTTATGGGAGAGAGGGAGCATATTTTATGAATGAGTTGAATTTGGTGACAATAAATAGGTTGTTTTACCATCTCATTACCTTCCTTGCAAAAAGGTTTGCTCTTAAAATTAAGGATTTTGTTGTATGTTAGTCGAGGGTCTCCAAATTCCATTGCAGGCTACTGAAGAGCTGCATCCTATGTAAGGCCCAAACCCGAATGCATGCCATCTAAATATTGTTCACTGTCCAGTTATCTTTAGATTAGCTAGATAACTTGCTCACATTTCATCTTCATAAATTGATTTGTAAACCTTCATAAGAAGATTTACAGTATTCTGCTAGTTCAGTATTTTTGTTTGTTAAATTGCTCTCTCTTTGTGAAGTTGTGAATAGAAATGAATGTGGTGTGTTTTGAGGTCGTATTCTCCGCCCCTTCCCACCCCCAAAAAAAAGAAATTACATCCAACTGTGAAATAACATCAACATACATCCAACTGTGATCCAAGAATACTTGGCCTTACGTTGAAGATTACTAGGAAAAAAATAAGTAGACTCCAGATATACTACGAGACTTTTTGATAAATAATTCATGCACTTGAAACTAATGCTGGCATTTGTTGTACTAATAATACATACAAGTGTACCATTAGAAATAACTAGAGTGTACCATTAGAAATAACTAGAGTACATGTCAAATGCAGTACACACTTGGCTCAAAATAGGATGAATATCATTGACAAATCTAAGCTGCAGTTTGGATACCGCGTGCGCTGAGTTTTAAATAGTCTACAGTGAACAAACCAAACAAACCAACAATCACAACTCACAAGAAAAAATGAAACACATATTTAGGCTCTGTTTGTTTGCTTTTTTTATGGTTTTTTCAGTATATTTTATTAATAACTGTCTCATCTCCGCACACTTTTTTACATTTCCAACACACCTTTTTACATTCCCAATACAAAAAACACCTAAAAACACACACTAAAAAAACGAACCAAAGATTTCTGTATACATCATTCAACTGAAATCAAACACATAGCAGCAAGAAACGAAAAACAGCAGCAAAACCAAAAGCGATGCAGCATCAGATTCAAGTTTTGGCGGTCCAACATTCAATTGATTACAGCAAATATTTCGTCAACCTCACAGAAGAACAAAAGTTCCATTAGTTCCATTTCACAGCTAAGAACTTAATGCCACTCAGAGGCATTGGACTGGTAATGCAGCAGCCTCGGCGCTGCGTATTTCTAGCAAGCAAAGGGAAGGGAGCCTCTTGAACTGAGAGTGACTGAACTTCTTCTACAAAGCTCCTGCCTACCGAAAGAGAAAACAAAAAATAAAGAAGAAGGTAAAGCTTCTCTCCAGTTTCTTTGACAACAGTTTAGTAAATCTTTTCAAAGAAGATGGTGTTTCAGTGTGTGAAGTGTTAAAAGCAGATATAAGTTTATGTTTCATCAAAGAAAAGCCAGATTGGGATGCATTTCTTGAAAAAGTAGCGAAAGATAGTAATCATCAGACGTCAGAGGCTAAATTGTTTCGCAACTAACTAAACTACGTCGTCTACATATAGTTTCTTCCAAAGAACAAAATGTTCCTCTCTCTATGTCGAAGCAACAAATTAAAGGAATAGATGGTTATCACAATTCGGTATGGACAAAAGGAACAATGAATATTACATACTATGAATACAATCACTTACTTGTTAAGAGAAGTAAATCCACAATCCATGTGAAAATCTTTAATCTGAAAGTGACTTGTTGACAACAATCTTGAGCCACTCCATTTCTTCCTCAATGTTTCTGGCGGACTCTTCGAGAGAAGTTCCACATTGTTGAATCTCAATCTCCTCCAATGTCGGGAGATAAGCAATATCAGAGGGAATCTCCTGAAGCTCCCTGCAATTTCGCACAACAAGGTGCTGAAGCTCAGGAAAGTTATCACTGGAGAAGGGATTCCAATGGACAATGTCTAGTGTGTCTAATTTCAAGAACTTAAGCTTGACAAACACCTCTTCTTCTGTCATGTCCCAACTTGAACCTTCAAATGCTCTCGAAATCAACTTGAGGACCTCAAGGTTACCTAATCTCGCAATCACTGAGATATAACTCCAGGGTAGACGGAATTTTGATAGAGTCAACTCCCTGACACTGGAGGGAAAGTACAGTTCACCGGCATTGAGAACCCTGCCATAGTAAGTTACTTTGAGGGACTCCAACTTGTGAAGCGATTCCAATTCATGAAACTGAGAGAAATTTGTGGACACATATCTTGGTCCCAAGATTATGCAGCTCAAATTTTGAAGGTTGGGGAATCTTAATATCAAGTCATTACTTGCCTCCCCATACTTAAGGAACAAAACAGAAAGTATCACCAAATCACCTAACTGAGAGGAGGTTCCATCTTCAACATGTTCCAAAGTGAAGATCAGGCGATTAGTCATGTGGACATGCCTCAACTTTCTCATTCTCCAAATGGTATCTGGAAGCACTATCTTTTTCTTGAATCCCTTCACAACCAAAGTTTCCAGGTTCTGTAGTTTGGAGAAAGATGGTGGGATAGACTCCATGTCACCAGAAACTGCTAAGAATCTCAAAAGAACAAGAGATTCAATTTCATTTCTAAAGGTGCTCCCCATATTGATTGATTCCAAATCCAACACTGCAACTCTTTTGAAGTTGTTAGAGATGAAAGATAAATCATAAGGGCATCTCGGATACGAATCACTGGTAGCAATGTAAAGCAGAGATTGAGCAACCCGATTTGAAGGCTTCGACACAACAAAGTGTTCTCGGTTCACATAAAAGCACATTCGAAGTGAATCATAAACTCTGGAGTTTGAAGGTCTGAAAAGCTCATCATAAATATCAGAATCAAAATCATCAAAAGAAGAGTAAGGTTCATCATTAGCAGATATCAGTTGCCAAAAAATTTCTTCTTTAGCTTTCAAAATGCACAAATCACGTACCACATCATGAACTCGGCATGTTTTCACCTTACCATTTGATCTTTTTTTGGATACCATTATCAGGTTCCTACCAATGAGATCTCTGAAATAATCCTCTGCAAGATCCTCCTCACTTTTAGACTCCAATTTCTGCACAAAACCCTCGGCCATCCATAACCACTGTAACTTTCTGACTGCAATCTCAGAATCTTCCGGAAATGCTCCAACATAAAGTAAGCAAGCTTTGAGGTGACCAGGTAAATGGTTGTAGCTGACTTCTAGGAGCTCCTTGCATCTTGTTTCTGGATCATTAACTACAATTGAGCTTACACTTCGGGCAACTTGTTTCCACGAGGCCTGATTCACACTTGCACGAAGAAGACCAGCTATTGCAGCAATAGATAGTGGGAGTCCTTTGCAATTTTTGGCAATTTCCACTCCAATATCTAACAGTTCTTTCGGACACTCTTCATTTGAGAATATCTTTGACTTTAATAATTTCCAACTTTCCTCATCAGTGAGTAATCCTAGAGAGTGGGGAACATTAAAATTTGAAACCACGTCCTGAAGACGACTAGTTATCAGGATTCTGCTACCTTTTGAGTCCCGCGGAAATGAAATCTCCAAATCTTCCCATGGCTTAGTGCTCCACATATCGTCCAGTACAATTAAGTACTTTCCCGTCTTCAATTTTCTACACAACATTTCCTGTAAATCGATATCAGGAATGGAATGGATACCTTCCATGACAGATAAAATTTGGCTTAAGATACTAAGCAACAACCCCCTTTTGTTATATGTTTGTGAAACAACACACCACGCGCGAATAGAGAAGTGATGCATAACAGCAGGACTGCGAAACACATTAAGCGCCAAAGTGGTTTTACCGATTCCTGGCATTCCCACAATGGTGACAATATCTCGCATTTCAGAAGTACCTCTAATGAGTTGATTAAGAATCTTCTTCTTTTCTTTATCATGGAGGCCAACCATACCTTCCCCAATTGTCGCGGTCATGGACTGTGACGCGACAGGTACCAAACTTGGGGGAGCGGCTTGGTCATCATGATCAAAAGTGGTGCCCTTGTTGATATCATTAAACAACAACTTAATGCGTTTAATCTCTTCAGGCAAATACCGGCACCATAATAATTGTTGCCTCGTGGCATCATCTTTAAGCACCAGGAAGTCAGCCATGCATTCTACTTGATATGCCGCGTGAGTGAGCTGTGCAAGAAGATCTTTGAATCCCGATTTCTCAGATACCGGATCAAAATGGTCTCCAAAAGTAGACATTATGAACTCCAAATCATCGTGGATGGTTTCAAATGGACGTACATCAGATGCTGTGAAATCGCCCTTTCTGTTAAGGATCCCTCTTAACTTCTGTAGGAGACATTGGAATAGACCAGGGCTAGGAGTCTTTGGGATAAACCTTCCATTTTGAAGATACATCCCTTTGAGCATTAGGATCAAATGGTCAACTTTTTGCAGTAAGTTATGAAGAACTACATCTATCTGCTCGTTTGCATCTTCTTTCTTATCAAATTTTGTGATTAAATAAGATACTATCTTGGAAGCCACTACTTCCATACCTGTGAACAATTGCTTCTCGTCTTCTGTGATCATGTTTGCAGTTGCAATAGTCGCTACTTTCACCAAGAAATCCAGTTCATCTGCAATAGATTCAACTTTTGGCTTCAGGAGCATTGGAATATCGTCATTCAGGATCCAATATCCAAACAAGGCTTTGGCCAAATCGAGCATCATCTGTACATAAAACTGGAAGTGTAAATCGCAGACCTTGGTGGCCAGCAAGTAGGCATCCTCATCATGAGAAGACCGAATGATTGATTGGAGCTGCTTAGGAAATCTTTCAATGAACTCCAACGAACTTTCTTCATCTTTAACTAGGTGTGTTTCACAGATCTGCTGCACGGCTCCCAGATGGTCATCCAAGGAGAACACTTGTTGCAGATATTGATAGATGCAACATAGGGTTCTGTTTCTGGTTCCGTCCACATGAGAATTGTCTTGCAGAAATTTGGACCTTTGAAGAAGGGCATTGTTTAGGTCATCCATAGAATCTGTCCTGCAAGAAGAGGTCAGGTCCACTTGCTGGAAATGTTGCCGGAGGGTGGCAGTGATTTTGACGAAAATCTCAGCTTTAAGATACCACATCTTTGGAATTAAGATACCAAACACAATTTCCTGGGCATTTTCTGGGGCTGATGCAGCCTCCATATATATACCTTTAATGCGTCCAACTAAACCAACATCACCCATTTTCTCATCCATCTTTAGGTACTCTTGCATCACAGGAAATTTCAAGAGAAAGGAAAACAGAAACTCCATGTCTGTGTAAAAAGATTCGCTTTCAAAATTGAGGTTAAGGTAAAGAAAACGGACACATTGTTTTAATCCACCATCGTCATCATCAGCAGCATCATCATCATCACCACCACAAGAGCCACCGGTGGGGAGGAATCCCAGAGCGGCGTCTAGGAACTCGGGAGAAGCAGGATCCAATTTGCGGCGGAGATTTGACAGGAGGCTAACAGCCTCATCCTCCAGAGCCTGTTGGCCATCATCGGCCATGGATTCCGGTGGAAACAGAGTATTAGTATACCAACGCCAGCAAAAGAAATGAGCAATGTGGACCAATATTTCTTCAATGTACACAATCATTTCCCTTCCCCAAACCGTCGACCCTTCGCCGCCGCCGCCGGATTTAAAAGAAGCCGCAACAAGCTTATCTATGGGCCTGTAAAAGGATGCCAGAATACGAATGGAACCATAACCACTGCAATCGGGAAGTGAGCGTATTCTCCAAATTAGGATGTCAGCAAAGAATTCCCAATCGAAGGAATCAGTACCCTGCTCTGAATAAGAGGACATTGATTGGCTGGATGTGAAAGGGGATGATCTCTTTTGGTAAGCTTCCATGATCTGTGCCTTGAGACGCCCAATTTCTGCTTCCAAAGAAGCGAGAGCCGCAGGGTATGATTCCGTACCAAGTGCCTTAGCAGCAACGGAGATGTGACTCTTGTAAACTTGCTCGATTTGGAGGAACAGGGCCTCCATTGAAACGTCGTCGTCCGCCGCCACTGCAGCATTATGCCGCCGCCGCCTCTGAGCGTAACCGGCGAAAACATACAGTAATCCCAGCTCCATCCAAAGCTCAAATTTGATGACCGTACCATCCCAGGGGATTCCACCAAAGGGCTTCCTCCATCTAAGTTCCTTTAGATCTCGAGCAAAATCTGGTAAGTAATCCGCCATTTTTTTTTCCCTTACTTTATTTCTTCACAGAGAAACCAATGGTGGAAACACGAATGCAAAAACGAGCAAACAAAGAAAAAGAAAAGAAACAAAGAAATAAAGATGGAAGAGAAGGATCAATTATCTAAGAGGAACAGGTAAGTCAACTCTCCCATATCAACATCGCCATTGCATTGCACACTGTACTCGAAGCATTTTTTTTGGGGGGGGTCTCTCCTCTGCCCATCACTTTCCTTGGAATTGGTCAACAAAGCCTGAAATGAAATCACATGTTTTGTCATCTGGTTATTTTATCGTTTCTGCATGCGGACATCTCGAATCATCTCGGAAAAACAAACAAGCCAGCCCGGCAGCTAGCCACTCCAAAAACAAATACACCCTCTCTCCCAAAATTATTGTCTAGTTTAAAATTTTACTTTTAGTACAATTTGAACTAGAAATGAAAATCTAAACTGGACAATAATTATGAGACGGAGGGAGTAAATAAATACAACTACCGCCAAAAACCTTGTTTTATGATTTTCTCGACATGTCGGATCGTACTACCAATTGTAACTTGGAAAACTACATGATATAAGCGAGTATCTAAAAAATATATTGAATTGCTTTTTCCAGTCGGAAAAAATTATTCATTACAATCGATTGATATTTTTGTTCTTTTCCTTCATTTTCTTCTTTTTCCTTCCTTTTTTTCCTCCTTCCTCCTCCTCTTTTTCTTGTTCACATTCAAACTTAAAAACTCAATCTCTAAACTTAGATTTATAAAGATTCGAGAGCTAAAAAAATGGCGGATCAAGGCAAACAACGTTGGGGAAGCTCGCTCTGTGCAACGGTAATTTTTTTTTTAATCAAATTTGTTATCAAAAAATTCAAAAAAAATTAAAATCGGCGTCAGACCGGCTACCGCTGTTTGGATAACCCTCGCGGGATTGGCTACCTAGGGGAAGGTAGCCGATCTCTTCGGGTAGCCGATCTGGCGGGGGTTACCCAAACAGGGGTAGCCGGTCCGACGCCGTCTATCCCTGAATAATTATTTTTTTAATTTTTTTTATATTTATTGTGTTTGTTATTATTTTTGTTATATTTAATTCATTTATTGAATTTATTTTTTAATAATTAGTTTTAATTAAATTTTGTTATATATTATTGATTATATTTTATTTATTGGTGTTCATGTTATTATAATTAAATAAATTTGAATAAGAAGTATAAATAAGAATTTTAAAAATAATATAGTTTTAATTAGATTAGTTGTTATATTTTAAATAATTATGGCATCTTTTAATTTATGTATTATAGTTATTGTAGTAATAATTTAAATAGGTTATAATTTAAAGATATTATAATTATTTGAATTTTTTACTGTAGTTTTAAATAAGTAGTTATTATATTTTAAAACATTAGAGTATGTTTTAATTTATGTGTTATAATTATTTTAATAATATTTTAAATTGGTTATAATTTAAAGATGTTATTATTATTTGATTATTTGATCATATGTTTAATTTATGTGTTATATTAATTTTTATATAAATTATAGTAATAGTGTAGTTATATATTAATCAATGTAGGTTAAAGAAAAAAGACTGAAAAGACCAGTTGTACCTGATTCTACATTGATGGTTGGGTCTGGTCCACGGAGACTTGACGAGGTATTTGATCAGGCTAGTCTAGACTAGAAGAATATCATTGACGAAGAAAATATTCCATTCGAGAATTTCGACTCGGATGGGTATGATCATTTTGAAGATGACACACCTCCATCTCCACCCAGTTAGACCTCCCCCTGAAGTTAGACCACGCCTTATTGTTCGTCATGGCGGCAGTGCGTCTGCGGCTGCATCATCATCATCAGGTATAATATTTATTTTTTAAAATATATTATAATATTTTTTTCATTATTTTTTGAAAAAAATGTATGATTTATTTTTAATAATTTCAGTGAGCAGTGCCTACAATTCGATTGTGACGAGGCCAGTCAGGGGTGGCCCCCAGGACGGTTCTGTTATTCCCAGTTTTCTTGGGCATGTGGCCAATCTCTTGACAGAAAATTCATGTAAAAGCTCCTTAGAAATAGATACAAGAATCACATACTTTCAGAAATTGAAAGATTGGAAGGATGGTATGGGGCAAGAGGGTAAGAACTTGTTGGAGCATACAGGGTTGTCCCACATTGCAGGCATCATGCACAACAACATTGATAAGACACTCATTACAGCATTTGTGGAGAGATGGCAGCCGGACACCAACATGTTCCACATGCCTTTTGAAGAGATGACCATCATGTTGCACGATGTGTGACGGATATTGGGCCTTCCCCTTGATGGTAGCTTGATTACAGCACAGCCTGAGGTTAGTGATTGTCATAATTTGGCCATGAGGATGTTGTTAGAGCCTGTTGAGGATCCAGTCGCTAGTAAAGCATATCAGGGTGGGGAGATTCAGGGGAAGAAAGTCGTGCAGTGTTGCCGTATTGGTTGGTCTGCTCGAGATAAGGCGATCGCCCATTCTACAGCATCATCAAGAGTATCGAATCTAATGTGAGTCTTGAAATAAGAACTATAGTTAATACCATTACCACCATAATCCTGTAATGAAACATAATCAAATTTAACAAACTTAAATATATACATAAAAAATTAACTACATAATTAAGTATATTAATTTATGTAAAACACATCTAGTGAACAATTTTTAATTTAAATTTAATTACATTACATGATAGTCAATTAAAACTATATTAAATTTTATTTACATAGAAAATATAATTTAAATTAAATTACATTTATTACACTCTATCAATTATTGTTAATAAATACAATACAAAGATGTAATTACCACTACAAAAAATTTAATTTACATAAACAATCATTATTAATAAAATTTATTTTTTTAATTAAATTAAAAATCTAAACAATAAAGATTGATACTATTCATTCAAACAAACTAATTATTAAAAAAAAATTAATAATAACTAAAATGAATATAACATAAAAAATTGAAAAAAATAAAGAAAAAAAAATTGCTCAGGGGTAGCCGGCGGCAAACCGGCTACCCCTTGAGAGCTGGCCGGGACCGGCCAGCTCTCAAGGGGTAGTTGGTTACCTTTAAGAAGGAGCCGATCCCTGATCGGCTCCTTGGGCTAAGCTAGCTGATCCCTGACTTGGCTAGCTCTCTAGGGGTAGCCGGTTTGTCGCCGGTTTGCTGCCGGCTACCCTTGTCCAGAACGGTTTTTTTTTTCATAATATTCAATGAATTTTGACAAAGAAAGCATACCAAATTTGAGACTGAGCCTTCTGGTGCTTGATTCTCCTTTTCTGCCATTTTTTTAACCTCTAAATTATTGTAGATCTGAGTTTGACATTATGATTTTTGGATTTTTTTTCTTTGAGAGTTGAAGAAGAAGAAGAGAAAGAAATGATTTGAAACTATGTGTTTTAGTACTCTTTGTAGTACTCAGGGGCAAAAATGTCCAAACGACTGTAAATGAGTAATTCTTATAACTGCAAATAGCAATGCCCAAAATATAGTACAATAATGTTGATCATGTAGTTTTAGTATGTACAAATGTTGATGGACCGTTGTGATTTTTATGAAAACATACAAAGATTTGTAAAAATCGAATATTTATATGTATTATTTCTAAAAATGATTGTCGAATATTCATTTTTAGTCCAAATTAATACTAAAAGTCTAAAAGTGAAAAATCGGAACCGAACAAATCATTTTGGAACAAAGGAAGTATTTCTCTGTCCTATAATTATTGTTCAGTTGATATTCTTAGTTTTAGTACAATTGAGTTAAAAGTGAAAATCCAAACTGGACGGTGATTTTGGGAAAGAGAGAGTAATAAATTGGGTTATGTTTTGTAGTAAAAAATATTTGCATGGAGTTTGAAGGGGAAATTTGGTTAAACAACATTGAAAAAACTCTGCCATACAAGCTAGTTCACGTGGTTTAGGAATGAGGGGTGAAATTGAAGATTGGAGTTTGAGATGTTTAAGTGGTAATCCCTAGTGAATAAAACAACATCTTAAGGCTGAGATTGCAATTCATCCGTCATATGAACAACTATTATTAGCTCAAGAACATCCTATCTCTTGTTTAGGTTATCCAGTCTTGGGGACTTTGCACCTTGTTTCTAGCGAGTTAAGGCTCCCGCATATAAAGACGAAGAAGATTTTAGTGTTTCAAACTTTCAATCATTCAAACAAAATGGAGAAACAGAAAGATGAAAAGTTTCTTAACCAATCTTCACTCTCCAAAGTTCCATTTTTATTGCACAGCTGCTACTTAGTGAACCTTTTAAACAAAAATGGTGTTTCTCTGTGTAAAATGTTAAAAGAATTACACATAGTCTGAAATGGTACAAATTTCCTAAACTTTGATAAACTACAATTCTTACACGAAAAGGAGACAACTAAGGATTCAGAAATTCAGCCACCTAGTATTATCTGAAAGGAATTATTATTATTATTATTATTATTATTATTTTGAAGAAACTACCTAAAACCTAACTAACTAACTGATGAGAATCATATGACTTCACATCAAAGTCAACATCAAATGAAAGAGCAAAAGGTGTTCTTATCAGTTGGTAGTACGAGATTGTTTCTGTTTAAGAATAGAAGAAAGTTTGCTGTGAGAACTTGGCCTTCTTTGAACGAGTATTCACCAACACCTTCTAGTGGGAACAATGAGGTTGAAAAAGAATCGCTTAATGAACAACAAGTGTCAGAGGAGTTTAGTGATGATTTTCCTAGCAATTGGAGTGATTCAAATGATGGAGATTCAAGTGATGTCCAAGAGATTGATGCAAGTGAGTTTGTTCTAAATAGCTAGCGTCTTGAAGAGATTGAAGAAGCACATTCAAGTGTGTAGAGGACATTAATTGGAGCTTGGAGCTTTGAATTGGAGCCAGGAGCACCAACCAAAGAGAGTGAAACACGCGAGAATATTTATTTAAATATTTACTATTTTATTGAGTCCGTAAAAAAATAAAAAGTCTATTTACTTAAATTAAATAAATTAGGATTTTGAGAGCTATGTATGGCCGGCCCTAGGTCCTTATTTCATTAAGGGTATTTGAGTCTTTTACCATTAAAAGAAGTAAAGGTAATTACTTTGCTTGGTGGTTAAGTTTAGTTAGAGTTTGAGTCAAAATTGACTACATCTTTCCTTTCTGTGAATTGGATCAAGTAGTACAAGGAAAGTAGAGTTTCTTTAGCCTAAAGTAAAGCCTAAATTCTAGGGTTTTTGTCTTGGAGAGCAAGGAAAGCTTGCCTATAAATAGGAGGTCGAATTCTCTCAAAAATATATATCGAGTCGAGTTATGAAATAAATTCGAAACTATGAGTTTTGAGCCCTTTGTGGTTTTTCTTGAACAACGAGCGTTTCTTATTGTTTTGAAGGAGAAGAATGATTAGTTCTTTCTTTCTTTCTTAGAGCCTAATGTGTGACTTGGTTCTTTGAGTTACAGCGTTTTATCATATTTATGTGTTGCATGATTTAATTGTTTTAAAACTAATTTTCTTATCATCTTTTGATATGAAGGCCGAAAGGTTGAGCATGTTTGATTGCTTGGTTTACTCGAGTTCTTTGTGTCATAGGGTTGTAGGATATCTTGTTGGTTTATCTATTTTATAGATGAGCTTGCATGGAAATAGCATGATGAATAATTTGTTTTTGATTGCTTATTGCCTTGGTTATGATAGTGTCCTTACCAATATAGTATATATATTTGTTTGATTTATTGTAATTAAGTGAGTGATTTGCTCATAGCATGTATCGTCAATTATATGGGTGATTGTTCGATTATATTGAAGGGTTTCATTTTTTATAAAATTAAGTTATTCAATCCGGGTGATTATTTGGATTTTTTGTTTGAGCTTTACTTGAGTTCATAAGATAGTGGATTTCTACTTCAACGACCTAGTTTGTTTGTGAATTTTCTGCATTCTTTTAGAGTTTCACTTTTAAACAACTTTTTAATACATTCTTGTTAACGGTTCCATTAACGAAATTTGGTTCGTTTACGAGTTTGCTATCACTAACTTATCAATTAGTATTAGTTTTTCTTTTATCTAAAAGGAGTAACACTTTTGAACTTCCATATTTAATTTTAGGAAAATGATACTCTTAGTGAATGAAAATAGTGACAAAATATAGTGACTGATATGGAATAATCATGGCCTCTAATTTTTTGCTACTTTCCCGTTGAAGTTTTATTTTTCCTCTAAAATTATATTTTTACCCTTAATTAATAAATAGACATGTTTAGCAAGTGGATGGTGTATTTGTCTTTTCATTTGTCACTATATATTTTCACTGTACTTAGTCACTGGATGTATCATTGCTGTTAATTTTATAAAGACGAATGATATTTTTTGGACATTGGAATAAAAACGAAACTAGGGGAGTACAAAGTGTGACAATGGACTACTTTCGAAACAAGGTTAAAACTGGTATTGGGCCAAGATTAGCATCACATAACTAATGGAGTACTGGGCCAGAGATCTTCTGACAGAAAACCCGACCCAGACCCGACCGCCATTATTAACCTATAAATTCCAGATATTCAAAATTCTACCATTCCGAGTTCCCTCTTCTTCATCAACTCTTTTATCTGAATTTTCGTCTTGGTAGATTCATCTGCAATCCTTCAAGGATAAGTATGTCCTCCTATTTTAATTTTTGTTTCTTCGTTTGCTTTTGGTTCTGTTGCTTTCTGCACCCTGTTTATCGTACTTAATTTTTTATTTTCTAGTATTTGTTTTGATGCCCGAATTCCAATCTTGACTGGTTTAATTTCAACGCTAAAGGTTAATTCTTGTGTGTGTGCGTGTGTGTGTGTGCGCGCGCGTGTGTGTTTTATTCTGTTTTTTTCTGGATTAGGATTTTCTCTGATGATTTTTTTTTCACTTGCGCGAGTATGGGTCTTGGAGTTCTAATTAGGTTAATCGTATGTCCGTACCTTAATTGTCTCTTCGGCCAATGCAATAAATTTGATTTCATAGTTCAACTCATTCATCAGATGGATTATTTAAATAAATTGGAATAAAGTCTCGGTTGTCGGAGTTCTCTGATTCGTCTTCAATATTTCCCATTCGGGTTTTTGTTTTTTCTTCAAAATGAAGGCCTTTTATATGGTTAATGGTTAAATGTTGTTGTTCGGTTTGATTGGGACCTTTGGCCTTTCATGTTGGGTCAATATGTCTTGTGAGATGATTTGTTTGAACTGATGGGAACCAAAGGATGAGATTGTTTCCTTATTTTCTTTTTTCGAAAGATAGAAATGTGACGACCCAAGTCTCCAGTTTGATTAAAAATCGTGTCTGATGACTAAATGAGTCGCCCGCCGGACGATCCTTCGCCCAAGGCTTTGTGGAACAGAACTAATTAAGCTATTACATGTTCAAACTTCTAAATTTTCACAGCGGAAGACTTAACTATAACAGAAGATGTTTCCAAAATTTAATACAATCATGTACAACTTAGAGTAAACAAATTCTAATACAATTTAAGTCACAAATAATTTAGATTAAAGAACAGCCAAATGGTTATTTCTTTATCACGCCAAAACTTTACGGAAACTTGGCTCACTTGCTAACCTGTGGTGGAAAAATTATTGGGATGAGCTAAAAGTCCAGTGAATACCTCAGACAACAACTCCCATTTTCTCGCGCTCCATACGGTAATCAAGTCACATACACATGAAGTTATTCACACAATTCCTTTTTATTTTAATTAATGAAAGAGCGTAAGTAGTTCTATTATTCTAGCTCATTGAATAAGTACAATGGATGAACTGATGTAGTAAACTACATCTGTAAAAGGACTAGTCAATCACACATTACCACAGAAATCTTAGCCAAGATCATAAACAAATTCATGAAAGGATACGGGTGGATCATAACTGAAAAACTACCAAAGACCTATGCGGTCCAATAGGCCGTCCTCCAAGCTAGATTCCAATCAAGGTTCAATAAATTCAAATTCATTTACAATAGGTTTCAAGTCCATTAACAATTACCCATCACTCGGAGTGGCCACAACAATCAAGTACTCGTAGCTCGTGCACGCCTACTAAAGCTATCCATAGTCTATCCATACGTCTGTGCCCAATGCCAACCCGTTGGATTCGATCTATAGTAGCGGGGCCTCGAGACTGGTGTGACAATGTACGCATCTAAGTCTCAACAATTTTATGACAATTCATGCACAAATATTCTTTTACAAGACAAGTCGTCTCAATCATTTATATCTCGCAGTGATAAAGTACACAACCGAGTAGTAACAAGCAATTCAATTCAATTGGCACGCAGTCAAACAGTGACAAGACATTCACATATCAAGAAGTTCAAATATTAACACCAAGCTTGCAATACATTCAAAAACACATAGACAAATAATAGCAATACAATCACGTATCACAGGTTCATGTAGTAGCTCAAAGCTCGCACTTCGATCAAGTAAAACCACAAAAGCACTCAACAGTCATGCACTGAGAGGGGAAGACAAGGTTACAATATAGAGCGTGAAGGAGGTAATCACCTTTTAGGCTTATGAAATTCTATGACATTATCTTGAGGATATGTTAATCAAACAAATGTTTATGGATCATTGTCCAATGCTAAAAGAAGTGGCAAATGGTCCTATTATGTGTTTCCTTGTTTCTTATATTTTACTACATGTTTGCTAAATCTTGGCTAGACCTTTCTAACAAATAAGAATTTTTCCTTATCATGTTGGAAGGTAGTAGGTAACTTAAAGATATTTAGAGAGTAAAATGATAGCCTTTTAGTATATAAATTTCAGAAAGCGGAAGTTCTAATCATCAATTCTCCTAATGCCTTTTTACAAGAATTAAGATGTCCTTTTTCCTAATCCAAGAGTTCTAATATGAACTCTGATGGACAAGAGTAAAAGCAAAGGGCATCCTACAAGAAAAGAAAAAAGAATGATCGAGGAAAATCATAGTCCTAATTCAGCTACTCCAAATCAAAAGTTCAGAATATCCAACAAAAGAGCGGCTACAGGGCTATATTCAAAACACGGATTAGACCAAACCAAATAGCCGATTCACGATCCGTCAAAACCATTATAATCTAGATAAACAAGGAATATTTTTAACCAAAGAAATCAAGAAAAACAGTTCAGGCTCAGAAGAAAAATGATCTGTAAATCAACACCTTAAATCAGTTTGTTTAAGAAATTCTAGACTTGGTTTCTCAAGTTCAAACCTGATTTTCAGACAATCCGTAAAACCAATTTGCAATCCGAAAATCCTGGAATAAACTTCCACGTTTGTAGAAGACATTTGCAAAAAGAATTTCGTTAAAACAGTTTAAGAAAAGGGAGAAACGAATCTCCGAAAACAGCAACTCAGCACAGATTTTCAGGAAACGCTTGTCGTGTTCAAATCAAAATTTTGGTTAATCTACAAATCCGTTTTGAAATCTGTAAAAACCACAGCAAAGTACACTGAAAGTAGAAGATATTGATGAAGAGAAATTCTAGAAAAGTCTTTAAGAGCTAGGAGAAAACGGCCTGCCAACAGAGACCCAAATCTGAAATTTTCTGCACTTTTGAAAATGATCAATAAATTCTTCTTTCAACTTGTAATTTTTCCATGGTGGCTTACACCTCTAAACCAACATCAATTCTCTGTTCTATTTGAACCAATAGACCATACTTAGACTAAAATAAACAATCATTAACATCGATTCATAGCATGGAATGTTTGAATCTAAAGAGTTAGCTAAATCACTATCTCTCCTAATTCACCAAACACTCGATAGTTTAAACTAGGAATTGATAGTTAAATGCTTAGATTCCTTACCTCTTATGGCTGCAAATACACGGAGCTATTGAGCCATGTTGCTACTACTCATAAGCCGAGCTGAATTGATTTCAAGGATCCTTACTTCTTTTCCCCATATTTCTATCTCCCTCTCTCGACCTCTTTCTCTTCTCCCCAACAATCACCTTCCTCTTTCTTTCAATCCTTGCTTCCCTTATTATGCTAAACTAGAGTGAATAGAAACTATGGCAAGACAAGGGGGCTGTTGGTGGCAGTTCGGCAGTGGAAGCAGAGAACTTCGGGAGGTGGATTTAGGCTGAAATGAAAGTGGAGGAATAGTGAGTCACATAAGGCATTAGAGGATTGAAGGTGAGTCAAGGTTCTCCGACGGTGTGGTGTCGACTTGTGAGGGTGTGGGGAGTGTGCTGTCATTCAAAGACGGGAAATGAGAACGGTGGGGAGGTTTTGACAATTTTTGTTTTCTTTAGACAATCCCTCAAGTATATAATTTTGTCAAACAAATCCCACTTTTATTATTTTCTACACCATGGTCTTATGAAGATTTATTAATCTATTTGATTTTAATGCAGTTAGTCTGAATCTAGTCACAACTTCATATAATTTTTGTTTGTGTGTTTTACGAATATTATGATTAAATTTGGGTGTCTTATTTTATTTTATTTTTTATTTATTACCGTCAACGATAATATGTGACTGAAAACTATTGCCATTTAGTATTAGAATAGATACTTATTTTTCTATTACACTCAAGCAAAGAGGTCCCGAAGACGGTGCCTCACAATCTGACCCCCTTAAGAGAATTTCGTCCTCGAAATTCATAACGTAGTTTGACCTTAAAACAGTAAAAGAAACTAATTTATTTTCTGCTATACATCCTACAAATTACTTACATCTTCAGCTTCCTACTGATGTTGAATGATTTTAAAAAGTTCTTATTGATGTTAAAAGGGTACATCAAGAAACATTCAATATTTTCTACTGTTAACCTGAGCTTCCTAAAAATGGCTCAATGGTACATAGAGACTGGTCTGATAATGTACACATCCAAGTCTCAACAATTTTATGGCAGTTCATGCACAAATATTCATTTACAGGACAAGTCGTCTCAATCATTTATATCTCGGAGTGATAAAGTACACAACCGAGTAGTGACAAGCAATTCAATTCAATTGGCACGCAGCCAAACAGTGACAAGACATTCACATATCAAGAAGTTCAAATATTAACACCAAGCTTGCAATTCATTCAAAAACACATAGACAAATAATAGCAATATAATCACGTATCACAGGTTCATGTAGTAGCTCAAAGCTCGCACTTCGATCAAGTAAAATCATATAAGCACTCAACAGTCATGCACTGAGAGGGGGAGACAAGGTTACAATATAGAGCATGAGAGGAGGTACTCACCTTTTAGGCTTATGAAGTTCGATGACATTATCTTGAGGATCTGTTAATCAAACAAATGTTTATGGATCATTGTCCAATGCTAAAAGAAGTGGCAAATGGTCCTATTATGTGTTTCCTTGTTTCTTATATTTTACTACATGTTTGCTAAATCTTGGCTAGACCTTTCTAACAAATAAGAATTTTTCCTTATCATGCTGGAAGATAGTAGGTAACTTAAAGATATTTAGAGAGTAAAATGATAGCCTTTTAGTATATAAATTTCAGAAAGCGGAAGTTCTAATCATCAATTCTCCTAATGCCTTTTTACAAGAATTAAGATGTCCTTTTTCCTAATCCAAGAGTTCTAATACAAACTCTGATGGACAAGAGTAAAAGCAAAGGGCATCCTACAAGAAAAGAAAAAAGAATGATCGAGGAAAATCATAGTCCTAATTCAGCTACTCCAAATCAAAAGTTCAGAATATCCAACAAAAGAGCGGCTACGGGGCTATATTCAAAACACGGATTCGACCAAACCAAATAGCCGATTCACGAGCCGTCAAAACCATTATAATCTAGATAAACAAGAAATATTTTTAACCAAAGAAATCAAGAAAAACAGTTCAGGCTCAGAAGAAAAATGATCTGTAAATCAACACCTTAAATCAGTTTGTTTAAGAAATTCTAGACTTGGTTTCTCAAGTTCAAACCTGATTTTTAGACAATCCGTAAAACCAATTTGCAATCCAAAAATCCTGGAATAAACTTCCACGTTTGTAGAAGACATTTGCAAAAAGAATTTCTTTAAAACAGTTTAAGAGAAGGGAGAAACGAATCTCCGAAAACAACAACTCAGCACAGATCTTCAGGAAACGCTTGTCGTGTTCAAATCAAAATTTTGGTTAATCTACAAATCCGTTTTGAAATCTGTAAAAACCACAGCAAAGTACACTGAACGTAGAAGATATTGATGAAGAGAAATTCTAGAAAAGTCTTTAAGAGCTAGGAGAAAACGGCCTGCCAACAGAGACCCAAATCTGAAATTTTCTGCACTTTTGAAAATGATCAATAAATTCTTCTTTCAACTTGTAATTTTTCCATGGTGGCTTACACCTCTAAACCAACATCAATTCTCTGTTCTATTTGAACCAATAGACCATACTTAGACTAAAATAAACAATCATTAACATCGATTCATAGCATGGAATGTTTGAATCTAAAGAGTTAGCTAAATCACTATCTCTCCTAATTCACCAAACACTCGATAATTTAAACTAGGAATTGATAGTTAAATGCTTAGATTCCTTACCTCTTATGGCTGCAAATACACGGAGCTATTGAGCCATGTTGCTACTACTCATAAGCCGAGCTGAATTGATTTCAAGGATCCTTACTTCTTTTCCCCATATTTCTATCTCCCTCTCTCGACCTCTTTCTCTTCTCCCCAACAATCACCTTCCTCTTTCTTTCAATCCTTGCTTCCCTTATTATGCTAAACTAGAGTGAATAGAAACTATGGCAAGACAAGGGGGCTGTTGGTGGCAATTCGGCAGTGGAAGCAGAGAACTTCGGGAGGTGGATTTAGGCTGAAATGAAAGTGGAGGAATAGTGAGTCACATAAGGCATTAGAGGATTGAAGGTGAGTCAAGGTTCTCCGACGGTGTGGTGTCGACTTGTGAGGGTGTGGGGAGTGTGTTGTCATTCAAAGACGGGAAATGAGAACGGTGGGGAGGTTTTGACAATTTTTGTTTTCTTTAGTCAATCCCTCAGGTATAAAATTTTGTCAAACAAATCCCACTTTTATTATTTTCTACACCATGGTCTTATGAAGATTTATTAATCTATTTGATTTTAATGCAGTTAGTCTGAATCTAGTTACAACTTCATATAATTTTTGTTTGTGTGTTTTACGAATATTATGATTAAATTTGGGTGTCTTATTTTATTTTATTTTTTATTTATTACCGTCAACGATAATATGTGACTGAAAACTATTGCCATTTAGTATTAGACTAGATACTTATTTTTCTATTACACTCAAGCAAAGAGGTCCCGAAGACGGGGCCTCACAAGAAAACTAGGAATATTATCAGCTTTCCAGAAAACCTCTCTATGAGTAGTTCTACCCACATTTTTTCTTATGATTAAGCCTTTACAGCTTCAAATATATTGTCTTCTGTACTTGATGCTTGGGTTTATACTCATTGTTCCTATAATTCAAATCAGTCTCTTGTCTCATCAAGCCTTTTAAACTCTATTTGTTTTATTGTTTCCGATAGATCTCTTCTGAAATGGCTTTGCTTAACAAGAATGCTTCTGATGATGATAGCTTTACTCTCAATCTACGGTGATGAAGATGATGAGATGGATGATGAAGAACAAACAGCTCATCCTCATCTGGTTGAGTCAAATGATCAAGTAGATACTGATGGTGACAATAACCATGCTGTTAACAAAATCCCATCAGCCGAGGAAGATGATGCATTTATGGATATTTCAGAAGGGTCAAAAGATGTTGATCTATTAAACAAGTTTTTACCTCCACCGCCAAAAGCCAAGTGCTCAGATAAACTGCAAGTAAGTTTGTCAAGCTAATGCTTGTTGTATATTTACTACTATTTTATGGCAAACTTAAATGCTATATTTCATTGAATAAGACAGAGTAGAGATCCACTGGTAATCTAAAGGGCATCTTTGGGTTATATGTCCTGAATGGACAATAGACTATCTATTCTGGGTTTTGGGAAATATCCTTGGGTCGAAAAAGGATTTAACAGTTTTATATATTTTCTAGGAGTAGGCAGAGCTTCTATTAATCTTTTCTTACTATTGTTTATTTTTTTCTTGCAGGAGAAAATAATCGAATTTCTTGCATTTAAGAATAAGGGAAGAAGCTATAATGCAAAGGTGCGCATTCGAAAAGTTTACCGAAATCATGACTCTTTTAAGTCATGTTGTTACATATCAACTCATTGATGAAATGGGATCTTGTTTCAGCAAGGATGTCTTTGATCCCCATGGATACGAAAAAAGTCACTTCTATGATCCCAAAATTATTGTCAAGTTTGAGATTTCATTTTTAGTATAATTTGAACTAGAAATGAAAATCCAAACTGGACAATAATTATGGGACGGAGGGAGTACAATAATTTTAATTAGTCATAGATTTCACTCTGTAACTTCTCTAAATTACCGCTATTGTTATTATAAATATTTTTTCCCAAAAGTGGGATTGCTATGAACCTCTTGTTGATCTTGAACGGTATTATGTTTTTCCTTTGATTTTTTTTTTGTTTCCCCATGAAAAAGAAGTTCAGGGAAGTTCACTTTTTGATTTTCTCCGTGTTCATTCTTCCTCTTAAACTTTTTGGCAACCGAAGAAATTGAGATTCTGATTGAACTGGAGAGAAATTATCAATTGCTAGCAATCTCCTGATTATTCTTCTTCGTAAACTTTTTGTCATCAGTCTTTGGTTCTGATTTCAAATTACAAGATGCGAATTGTATCTTTAAGATACTTTACTGCATTTTCTAATATGTGCTTTTATGAATATATTTTTCTATAATATTCAATGTGGCCTTATTTGCTTATAGAATGAAATAGTATACTTCATCTTTAGGAATAAACTATTTTTCTCATCAAGCCACGTCGTAGAAGCGTAGAATAATCTAAGAGTAGAAGAAAATGGTAAAATATGTTGGAGGTTTATGGACTCGTAATTGTAACGACTTTCTTCTGAGTAAAATAACTCTGTGCTTGATTTAAATTGGATAATACATACATGAGTGCATTTAATATACTCATTATTAATAATATTTTTCTTCCCAAAAGTTGAGTTGCTTTGAACCTTTGGTTGATCTTTAATGGTATTAAGTTATTAAAAAAAGGAAAAGGAAAAAAAGAAAAAAGAAGTTCACTTTGTGATTTTCCCTCTGTTCATTCTTTCCCTTAAACTTTTTGTCAACTGACAAAATTGAGATTCTGATTGAAATGAAGAGATATTATCAAGTGCAAACAATTATATCTTTACTTGAGTAGATGAAGGATGATTCTTCTTAAACTCTTTGTCATCAGGTTTGGGATTGTGTGGGAGGTTTATGGACTTGTAATGATTTTTTGATAAGAGTATGTGTGCTTGATTTGAATTGGATATACATACATGGGCGCTTTTAATATATTTGTTGTATATGGTTAATGTGTCATGAAAGGATTGATTCGGAACTGTATATTTAATTGATTTTGATGACAATTTTGAATTTGTCCTTTGCAACAAGTGCATGAGTTTATTTTTTTCCAGTTTATAAAATGTCCAGGAAGTTAATAATGTTTTATCACTTTGTATTCTGTAACTGGTGTAGTTTTTGTGGAAAGGGGAGATACAGGTCTGAGGTCTTCTGAGCTGTTTACACAGCTTTGCTAACCTTGAGCTGCCTCCTTTTGCTGATAATCAGGATAAATAGCAGTAACCACTAACAATAGTCTTTATTAGTTTTCTCGTTATTTTTCCCCCCTTTTCCCCTTTTGAATGGAAGGACCTGCTACTGGAATTGTTAGAGATTAGTTTGGTTTTTTTCTTTTTGTTTTTTGCTGTCCTAACTTGGTTTTGTTTGAACTTATGTGATTTGATTCCGAGGTTTTGTGTACGTTTTGAGTTGTGAATAGGCTTCATTTTCGTAGATAGCGAATTTAAGTTGAGTTAGCTATTTATGAGAATTATGGTCTGCAGATTGGCCTTGTATTGTGCTTTAAGTATTTATCGGAAACTTTTGAGTAGGAAGTAGGAACTGGGCAATTAACCAAAAGAAAATAAGAGTAGGAACTGGGCATTTACTTTATTTTGAAAATAGGCTGGAGTACATGATGTTTACATTGCTACCATGTGATGGTTTTTCATTCTTTCACATAATCAATTCTGAAACCGCAGACCTTGGCGGCCAGCCTGTAGGCATCCTCATCACCAATGATTGATTGGAGCTGCTTAGGAAATCTTTCAATGAACTCCAACGAACTTTCTTCATCTTCGTCTAGGAGTCTTTCACAGATGATCTGCTGCACGGCTTCCAGATGGTCATCCAAGCAGAAAAGTTGTTGCAGATATTGATAGATGCAACGTAGGGTTCTGTTTCTGGTTCCGTCCACATGAGCATTCTCTTGCAGGAACTTGGACCTTTGAAGAAGGGCATTCTTTAGGTCATCCATAGAATCTGTCCAGCAAGAGGTCTGGTCCACTTGCTGGAAATGTTGCCGGAGGGTGGCAGTGATTTCCACGAAAATCTCAGCTTTAAGATACCACATCCTTGGAATGAAGATACCAAACGCAAATTCCCGGTCATCCTTGGGCAAAAGACTACCCTTGTATGCTGATGCATCCATATAAATACCTTTAATGCGTCCGACTAAACCAATATCACCCATTATTTTCTCATCCATCTTCAGGTACTCTTGCATCAGAGGGACTTTAAAGAGAAACGAAAACAGAAACTTCATTTCTGTGTTTGGAAATTGAGGTGAAGGTAAAGAAAACGTACACATTTTTTTAATCCACCATCGTCGTCATCATCAGCATCATAAGAGCCTGTGGTAGAAAGGAATCCCAGAGTGGCATCTAGGAACTCGGGAGAAGCAGGATCCAATTTGGGGCGGAGATGTAACAGTAGGCTAACAGCCTCCTCATCCTCCAACACAGCCTGTTGGCCATCATCGGCCATGGATTCCGGTGGAAACAGAGTATCAGTATACCAGCGCCAGCAAGAGAAATGAGCAATTTGGACCAATATTTGTTCAATGTACACAATCATTTCTCTTCCCCAAACCGTCGACCCGCCGCCGGAGTAAAGCCTTAACAAGTTTAGATACGGGCCTGTAAAAGGATGCCCGTATACCTGACGATGCCTGGAATTGTATCCCTGGCTCAGCTGTGGAACTTTGACTAGGGTTTCCGGCAAAAAAGAACTTCGGGGGCCTTCCGAGGGTAGACACTCCGATGTTTAAGTCAGAAAATTGGAATAGCGTGTATATGTTGATTGGAATTAAAATAGCGTACCTCTATTGTGAAATAATACTCCCTATTTATAGACTTGGGAAATACCGAATATTACTAGGGTTAGTAATATTACACCGCCATCCAAGAGGCGGTTGGACCCTAGAGTCGTATAACGGGCCGGTCCATCAAAGGGAGTGGATGTGGACTCCTCAAGTGCCCCTGTCAAGTGTTAATTGTGCAAAATAAATAAGACTTGACACTAAATAAAACTAATCTCCACCCGGCCCATGTGAAATGAATAGGTCTTGAACCAGCCCAAATGTAAACATTCGCGGGCGATGATCCGAACCAGGAAGATGATCTGACTCAGAAATCCTGCCTAAACGAAAGTTGTGCCCCATCAGTGTGCACGACTCCCAAATGACGGCTGGGCAATTATAATTGTGCCTTGAAATTCGCCCGAGATGTCAGGTCGTGGGAGAGAGAAAGGGAATTTCTTCTTTTTTCTTCTTCTCTTTCTTTTTTTATATTGGCAAAGGACTGGAGACTTCAGCTATTCGTCCCTTTTCAAAATTACAACCAAAAGCCACATACAACTCCTCTGCCACATACAGAAATCCTTTCATCCTCGCCAGAAACGCTTGCAGCACCTATTACCAGGAAAGCATTCTCTCAGCGCCGTGCGTCAAACTCCGACAGAAGTAAGTCTTCCAATCCTCTTGTATTTTTAGTACCCACATATGCCTTTTGCTTTGTCTGAATCTTGTTAGATTTGTTTATATCGGGGTAGATATGGCTGCTCAAACAGTATCTGGGTTTGCATCAACCATAAATTCCGAAGCAAAGGCTAAAGAAATTGCCAAGCAATATAACTTCCCCGTAGATCTAGAATATCGAGCACCGTTGGATTATGAACGGGCTGACACTCCACCAGAGGGGAAAATTACCGTGTACGGTAGATTCATGTTTCTAGGGTTAAGATTCCCACTTTACCCTCTGTTTGGTAAAATAGTACAACACTATAAGATTCCACTTGCTCGATTCACCCCGAACTTAGTTACAGCGGTCCTCGGTTTCGCGAGGCTCTGTGAATTGCAGAACATCACGCCTCGATTAATAGTGTGGAGGTATTTCTTTAAAGTCTGCGTTCCCTCGACTAAGTACAAAGAGTGGTATAGTGTAAAAACGAACGTAACTTCGAAGGCAGATCATATAGTAGAACTCTTTGATGGTGCCCTGATATGGAAGCCAAACTACTTATTTGTGCAAGCACCAAAAGAGTTTTGTGTGGCGTGGGATTACCGTGAAACCCATGAACTAGGTGTTATAGCAGATACTTAGACCAGTTCTGACAAGCAGAAAATTGAAAAGTACAGAGCCGATATTGATGCTCTGGAATCTTTCGAGACCATCCTCGGCTACACCAAAGTCCAACAATAGATTCCCCCTGTTCGCATCGAGGAGAAAAGAGGTACTGACTCATCATGTGCATTTTCTTTGTTTTAGGTCATGTCATTGAGCAAAGATACCGCTGGCTTGTTTGGTGACGCCCAGATTTTTGAAATTAAAAATTCAGATGATGAAGGGTCATCAAACAAAGTTACCAAGAAGAGGAAGTTAAGAAGACTTGTAAAGGCGTCTGACGCAGGCGCAAAGTCCAAGAAGAGGAAGCCACCCCCCGTCGTGGAGGAAGAAAAGCTAATCGAGGAAGAAGTCCTAGTCGAGAAGGAGGGGAGAATTGATGATGCAGCTGACCCCTTGAAGACTGCCCCTTCTACTGGTAAGGAAACAGATGGGAACCTAACTTCTGAGGCCATCCCCGTGATAGAGCGGCATCCAGAGTGGTTTAAACCGATCGAGGCCTCACCGGAGAAGAAGAACACTGTCGAAGACACCAATGGGTCATCAACATACACTGCTGCCGCCGCCATATATCATTTTGGGGACACTAGGATTGAGTGTCCCATTATTGAGGAAGTTGCAGCGACCTTGACAGAGGAGGAATCGCTGAAAATGGTAAGATCTATCAATCTTGAAATTCATTTAGTCTTGAACTCATGCGGTACTTTGGCTGAAATCTATCATGTATTCTTTATAGTTGACTACCTTGATGGCTAGCATTCTTATGCGAGAAAAGAGATTGAAGCAAGAGATTGCCAGTTTGCTACTTGAAAAGGGGCTCCTCGAGCAAGAGAAGTTAATACATGAGGAGTCGAGAAAGGAGGAGCAGGCTATGAGGCTTGCCAGGGAGAAGGAGTTAGTCATTGTTCAGGCCATGTACAGGGAGGTTGAGATCAAGCTGATAGAATATAGAGAGTCCCAAGTTCCCAAATTAGATCTGTAGGAATGGATGATGGCTTTTTGGGCAAGAATGGTACTAATTGGTGGATTGGCCAGCATCCTGGTTGGCATCAGTAACGATGCCAAAGCGTTGGGTGGACATGGTGTAGCTGTGGCCGCTCTCGAGAGGATGGAGAGCGGAAGGACTATCAACCCTGGATGGCTTCAGCAATTCATAAAGCCGCATCCTAAGAAGACTCTGCATGAGGCCATAAAGACTGGACTGTAGCAGCTTTCTGATGGTCGACTCCCACTGTTCGGGCCATTATGCAGTGCCGTTGCTCAGATGGGTTCACCAACAGAGATCGCTTCTTTTGAAGGAGATGCCCTTACAATGCTTCCTGTTGATGCTGGAGAAGAGGTACGTGTGCCGGAGCTGGCCCCAGATTTCATCAGTGTTGAGGTGGAATGAGAAGAGGATTCCTCAGAGCAGGTCGAGGAGGACGGGAAGAATGACTAGGGGCCTGAAGAGGGAGGGACGTCAACTCACACCCCCTATCGAGGAGACAAACGAAAATCAGCCAAGTCACCCTCCCGGCCAAAATGACGTATGAACTCTCTTCTTGTACTAGGATTTTTGCTGCTAAGGTTGTAGACCTTAGCCTGCTGTAGTGATTCTTGAACAATTTTTGCCAACTATGAATTAGATTAGTGCCTCTTTCCTCTAACATTTGATATACTTCTTGCCATTATGTCAGGATTCGTACTTCGTTCATCTAGTACATATGTTGATTCTCGAGAAAGACGAGATCACGAGGTTTCCCATGTATAAGATGATTTCCTCAATTTTGAGGAAATTTGGAGACGTTCACAACACTAACATAGTGAGAGCTCTCGAGAAAGAGCTTACGGATGCTGTCAATGCACTTAACCTACAAGCGCACTCCCGCTTGGTGCAGCGCTTTAGACAACAAGAGGAAGAATGGAAGCGTCGACTCCACCAATATGACTTGGACTTTCACGATTCCTTGTCTCTAGAAGCCAATATTAATGAGGAGATGGAGAAGCTGAAGAAAGAAAATGCTCGACTGAGGAAGCGCGAGAATATTGTTGTGTCCCCATGGTTCCTCGAAAAATTTGACATGCATGCTCTAGTCGGCACAGATAAAGGTTTGTACAGAATGCTTTATCGCTGTAATTGACCTCCTAAAGAAGAGGACCAAAGAGGCCGAGTTCTACTCGAAGCAGGCCGCCATTCTTCAGAACATACTGGTGGACCACGAGATTTCGTTACCCATTCTCGAGGATCTCGATCCAGATGATGAAGCAAAATAGAGGGCAGCCGCCGAGGAGTATCTTCTTAGAATCAACGAACAAGATTGGGAAATCCTAGACTTAAAAGATAAACTAAGTCAGTGCCTCCATAGGCTTAGGGTGATGGGAGGTTCTGGCATTATTAAGCCTTCCCAATTCAACCCTAAGGGGACAGATCTTAAGATTTAAGCATATATCAAGTGTATATTAATACATTTTCCTGACCCCGCACTAAATGTGAGGGCATTGTATTTGTATTGAGCTGTATCAGCGTCAGTTATTTGTTTGTACTCGAGTATGTTTGTATAGCGCTTGTTTGGCCGAATGGAAAGTACACGGCACTATCGAGGAATCGGATACAGATCCCCCGATTTAGCAACACCGCGATCCACGGCAAGGGCGAGGAGAGATCCTCAGCTTAAGTGTTCGGATGTTGAATACACGGCTCAATTTGAGAATGGCCCTAAAGAGGGTGTCCATCTCGGTTACTAGTCATAACATAGTGTCGACACATGCAATATATAGAAGAAATATGCAATGGCTTTTATTAATAATTACCCGAGAACCCAGGTTAGCATTACATACAAATAAATGAAAGCAACAAACCACTCAGCAAATAAAGTAGCAAATAGCATGTAGAAAATCTAAACATAGAACCTGCATAGATTCTGAATGTTTCACCATTAGGGGAGAATGGTTCCCGTGTCATCTATCGTCTGTAATCGGTAACTGCCCGATGGAGAGACCTGAATGATTCGATAGGGACCTTCCCAGTTGGCCGCCAATTTTCCAGGGGTTTCTGCTCAACTGGCTTCATTTTTTCTAAGGACCAAGTCCCCGATCACGAAGTCAGTGCTCTTGACTCGTTTATTATAGTTTTTCCTGAGGATTTCTTTGTACTTGGCTTCCCGTACTTTTACGGCATCTCGCTGTTCCTCGAGCAGGTCAAGGTTAGTTAGGATATCTTCATTGTTGATGTCTTAGACAAAATTGATCATTCGAGGACTTGCAAGGTCAATTTCGACTGGGAGGACAACATCCATTCCATAGACTAAACTGTATAGCGTTTCGTCTGTTGAGGAGTGAGCTGTGGTGCGATATGCCCATAAAACGTGAGAAAGTTCTTCGACCCATGCCCCATTGGCGTTGTGCAGCCTTGTCTTAATTCCATGTAGAATGGTTCTGTTGATTGACTCAGCTTGACCATTCGCTTGTGGATGGGCAACGACAGAGAATCGACGCTCGATCTGCATCTCTGCTCACCATGACTTGAAGGGATCGCTCTCGAACTGAGTCCCATTGTCTGATACAACTATCTTGGGCACTCCGAAGCGGCAAACTACGTTTTGCTAGAAAAAATTCAACACTTTCCTTCTTGAGATCGAGGCCAGTGGTTTTGCTTCCACCCACTTGGCGAAATAATCGATGGCTACGATAACCCATTGCAACCCTCCTGCCCCTTTTGGAAAAGGGCCGATGATGTCGGTGCCCCACTGCTTTCAGCTTCAACGCTCGAGCTTCTGACTTGCTATCGGGGAGCGTTCCATTTTTGAGGAATTGGATGAATGGTGTCATCCACATATCTTTATCCTCGGTGATAGCTAGGGAAATTCTGGGCTGAATGCTGGGTTCGGGGAGTATCTCAACCCAAACCTTGTGACTGAGATTAGCAAAATTGGACAAAGCAAGCTTACTCAGAGCGTCGGCTCTTTTGTTGCAGGTTCTGAGAATGTGGGAAATAGAGCATTCCTCAAACTTGTCCTTAATCTCAAGAACCTTCTTGAGATACGGTCGGAGGTGTTCCTCGTGGACCGTGTAATCACCTTTGATTTGCTTGACAACCACCTGAGAGTTGCTAAAGACTTCCAAGTTTCGAACTCCTAACTTGAGGACCATATTCAATCCTGTGATCATTGCTTCGTATTCAGCGACATTATTGGTAACTGGGAAACCATATCGTAAGGCGTAGGAGTATTCAGCATCGTATTCCTTGATTTCCTCGATTTCTCGAGACACCGTTGGTTTTGCAAGGATGATATACGCTCCTCCCCCGTCTTCACAAAAAGAGCCATTGACGTAGAGAGTCCAGGCTCGAGGATTTATGGAGGGATGTTCCTGAAGCTGTTTCCTCAGTGTTGACTCTTGCGTGGTATCTGGAGTTCTAGGTATTTTAACCAAGAAATCTGCGAATGCTTATCCCTTGATAGCTGTGCGGGGCTTGTACTTGATATGGGGTTCCCCCAGCTCGACTGCCCATTTCATCATTCTGCCTGAGGCCTCCGGCTTGAGGAGGACTTGCTGAATAGGTTGTTCGGTTAAGACCTGTATAGGGTGAGCCTGGAAGTAGGGGCGCAGTCGTCGAGCAGCGAGCACAAGGCTTAATATCAGCTTTTACATGGGGGTGTACCGAGATTTTGCCCGTTGCAAGACTTTGCTTACGAAGTAAACGGGGAGCTCTTTACCATCTTTTTTCTGAATGAGGACCGCAGATATAGCCGTTTGCCGAGCGGCTAAATAGATATATAGAACTTCTCCTTGCTGTGGTTTTGCCAGCATGGGGAGTTTCTTAAGATGTTTCTTTAACTCTTGAAAGGCTTTTTGACATTCCTCAGTCCATTGGAAACCTCTCCCTTTTCTTAGGGTCTTGAAGAAAGGAAGGCTTCTTTCAGCTGCTTGAGACAGAAACCTAATCAGCGCTGCCAGAGATTCTGTAAGTTTTTGTACTTCCTTGACGGTTTTCGGGGCCTCCATTGAAAGAATTGCCTCGACCTTTGTAGGATCTATGCTTATTCAGTCTTTTGACACCTGGAATTCGAGAAATTTCCCAAAGCCCACACAGAAGGCACACTTCTTTGGGTTGAGTTTCATGTTAATTCCACAGAGAAATTTAAAAATCTCTTTCATGTCCTCGACTACCCTATTGTCCAAGTTGCTCTTAATGATCATGTCATCTACGTAGATCTCAATGTTTCTTCCGATTGATTGTGGAAAGCTCTATTAACCAAACACTGGTAGGTGGCTCTAGCATTTTTCAATCCAAATGGCATTTTGTCGTAACAGTATACCCCAATTTCCGTGATGTAAGCCGTTTTTTCCGCGTCTTCCCGAGCCATATGAATCTGATGGTATCCTTTGTATGCGTCGAGAAAGCTAAGGGTTTTGTATCCGGTGATGCCTTCCACCATTTGATCGATGACAGGCAAAGGGTAGCAATCCTTGGGGCAATATTTATTCATATCCATGTAGTCTTGACACATACACCAGGAATTATTGGGTTTGCGAACAAGAACCGGGTTAGCCAGCCACGTGGGCCAAAGCACTTCTTTGGGGATATTAGCCCGAACCAGTTTGAGGGTTTCCTCATTAATTACATCATTGCGATCGCGAGCAAAAACCCTCTTCTTCTGTTTAATTGGCTTGACGTCGGGATCATACATTTAGCTTATGCTCGATGATATGTCGAGGAACTCCAGTCATATCAGATGTGACCACGCAAAAATATCTCGAAAGTCGCTAGCAAGGCAATTACTGCAGCCCGCAGCGTTCCTTCAATGGATATACCAAGCTTGACGATTTTTTCTGGCTCTCTCTCGTCTAGGATTAACTCTTCTGTCTTACTACTAAGTGGAGGGCCTTGAGGTTGATCGAGGTCCGTGTTTTGGGTTTTTTGCTTTCCCTCTTTATACTCAGCCGACAATACTCCTTGTTGGACCGAATAACATCCTGATACGGTGACCGCTAGCTCCGGCTTTACTATTTTCTTCCCGATTCTTACTGCCGTGAGTAGGCATTCTCGAGAACTGCGTTGGCACCCTTGCACTATTCCTACCCCATACTCTGTTGGAAATTTCATAACCAAGTGGTATGGTGACCAGACAGCTGCGGGCTTGGCACATCCACGACCGTCTTAGAATCACATTAAACGGCGAGGGAGCATCCATTATGGCGAAATCTATTGTTAGATTTACCGTTCGAGGATACGTCCCTACCGTGATTGGAAGCCTAAATATTTCACTTGGGATTATCGTGTGTCCAGAGAAACCAATCAATGGTAAGGTCACCGGACGCCAGTCTGGATTTTTTATGTTCATTCTCTTGAAATAGTCATTGTAGATGATGTCGACCGCGCTGCCATTGTCGACATATACGCGGCTTACCCCCACGTTTCCTAGCTTCAATGACCATGGCATCGCTATGGGGGCAAACTCCAGGAACAACATCGCTGTTGGTGAAGAGTATTGCCTCCGTTCCTTTAAACCGCTTGTGACTGGGCTCTTGTGGAGGAGTTTTTGTTACCTGTCGAACTGAAGCTTTCATTGCCGTGGTCGACGGAATCTCGAGGGGTGCCCCATAAATTGCTCCGACATTGTGTGTAATCTGCTTAGCGGGATCTGGAGGAGGAACCTGCTGGATTGGCTATGGTCTGTTATCGAGAGTTTGTTGGACAGGTTGCTGTGAGTTATCCCTCGACTGCCAATTATTCCCTCGGTTATTCCTGCTGGTGGGTTGTCGAAGCCCCCAAAATAATTTACCAACTTAAACTGTAGATATGATAAGTCAGGTCGATCCCACAGGGACGGGTTACACTTCAAATAACGGGAACACAAAATTGGACAAACGAGAAAGAAAGTTGCAGAGTGTCACTCACTTGCACGAGTGGGTAAAGTCTTAGGCAAGTGACTCTGCAGAACTGAAGACAAAGAAAGACAAATGGAACCTCACTCACGGGAGTGAGAATTCCGAATCAAAGGACTGACTCTGCAAACTAGATATTCATTCTTTTTTCCCTATGTAATCAAGCTGTAATGTTGCACTCTTTTGGTATGAATTCATGCTCATTCAGGCACTTATATATCTCTAAATCACTTCCGATTTTTCCTAGAGGTATCTTTATCAACTCAATTAAACTATTTTCCAATGATTAATCAAGTCATAAAGTCATGAAGTTTTCAAGCCTTATATGAATGTTTATGCTAACCAAGTATATTCCTATCTCAATTAGAACCTTGGACTGTTACCTCCAAGTCATAAATTGAAGCTAAATGATTCTGAACCTTGTTTACCCTTCCGGGATTCACTTAGTTCTGTGCACAATCAATCAAATGGCCAATTTAATCAAGAGGTAGATGAAAGCTTTAACTTCAAAACACAAAATCATCCGAATGCATTCACGAACTTAAACTACATAGGTTCCAGAGAATGAAATCTAATTAACTACACATACAAACTACAGAAAATACAAGAAAAGAAGAAACGCATTGAGAAGAAGCAAATCTGGATGGCTGAGCAACAGGTCACTCGCCTGAGTGACAAAGGTCACTCAGGCGAGTGAGGTCTGTTACTCCTCTTTTTCTGCTACTTGACTTCTTCTTCCTTTGGAGTTTTCTCCCCTCTCTGCTCTCTTCTTCTCTCTCTGTGGTGTTTTGTGTGTTGTATGTCCACTCAGATCCCTCTTCATGCTGGGAATGCAGCTCCTTTTATAGAGTTTTGAAGCCGATTCTTCTTCCAAGATAGTCTCCCCATGCTTGTGAATTAGAAACACAAAACTAGCTATGTAAAATGAACAAAATCTAAGAAACACCCCTAATTTCTAACTAATTAAAGAGCAAAATTGTAATGCTTTTATGTAATAATTTAACCGTTATCACCTGCGAGAACCACGATTGTTATTTTGCTTAGGGAATTTGCGTGGGAAAGCGGATTTTTCTTGAGGACCGCGAATGTCTCCTCGAGCGTTGCCTTGTGTGTTCTGCACATACTGTTGGAATTTCCCAAACTTCACTCCTGCTTCAATTTCCCGCTTGAGTTCCCAACAATCTTCTGTATCATGCCCATGGTCCTTGTGGTACTCGCAATACCGATCCGTGGACCTGTTCGGATTATGAGCCAATGGCTTCGAGACCGGGAACTCGTCTTTGTGGATTTGGAGTATTTCTCTGCAGGGTTTTACCAACGGGGTGAGTAGTCTGTCGAGCCTAGGCAGGGATGGCTTACTCTCTGCCAGAGGTTTATACCTGTCCTTCCCTCCCCGCTCCCCTGAAAGTGAGAAAGACTCTTGGGAATTTTTCAGTGTTTGTTCCCGTTGGATATAGCTTTCCATTGTGGCCCACATCTCCTGTGTATTTCAAGGAGGTTTAGTGGTTAACTTTACTAGCAGGTGGGCGGATTTTCCTCAAGGGTTAAGACCTTCGATGAACCCATTCCGTACGAATCTATCATCGAAGTTATCAACCTGGAGAGATTCACGGGTAAAGCGGCGATGGAAGTCTGAGAGGCTCTCATTATGTCCTTGCCTGATCGATGATAGGTCAATTGACATCTTTGTAACTTGCATGCTAAGGAAGAACCGGGTAACTAGCTTTACTGTGAGGTCCTCAAAGCTGTCAATGCTTCCTTCCGGTAGCTGTCCAAACCAACGTGCCTGTCCATCGAAGAATGATGGTAAAGCTTTTGCCATGAAGTCCAGGGATGCATTACGGATTCTCATGACTTGGACATATTTGTTTAAAAAACGCTGTGGATCAGAATCTCTTGTATAACAGGCGAAGTCTTTGGGGAAGTCGAAGTCTTGAGGTTTTGAACAGTCTCGAATCCTAGGGATGAAAGGGCTTCTATCCACGATCATCCCTATCATCCTTCGCATCGAGTCTCGAATTGAAGGATCCTGATTGCCTTGATTTTCTTGGTGTCGAGGTGGAGGATCTCCTCCTCGACGATAATCATGAAGGGACTTTTCTGGAGGAGCTTTGGGTCCGAGTCGAGAGTGGACATTGCCTCTCGGAGGTTCCTAATCCCTTTTAGACAGTTGCTCGACACTGAGTGATTTTGGGCGGTCCTGTCTGCGGGATTGTTTCTTTTGCTGGTGTTCTTGTGCAAATTGTTGGATCGCCGCATAAACCACTGGGTTTGTCTTCTTGAGCACTTCCCAGAAAGTATCACCATGGGTGTCAGAAAGTTTAGCACGAGAAGCTTCACAATAAGGGATTTCTTTGCGAGACCTTTCTTCTCCTTCATCCGGGACAGGGCATTTACCTCTTCTGATCTCGAGAAGATCCAAAGTCCTTCTTGCCTCTTTCTCCTCGACCAAATCATCCAGATCTTGGTTTGTAGGATCGGGCAGGCCTAACAGACAACAGTGCTGGTATTCTTTGAGGATATATCTCTTTTTCCTTTGGTTGGAGAAATTGTCGTCCTTCAGCTTTTTCAGTTCCGCTTCAAGCTTGGCCAATCGTTGTTTTTGATATGGGTCAGGGACCTTGTGGTGACCTTTTTGGTCAGTTGGCTTCACGGGGGTGTTCTCTTTTCTCGTCCGTCGGTCGTTTCTTTTCCGCTTATGCCTCCATTGGAAGTGTGCCAAGGTTTCGTCGTCTTTTGGGCTTGTCTGTCTTCCAGTTGATGCAGCACTGAATTGAGGACTGTTGACTACCACCATCTTATCTTCCAAAAACCCTGGTTCTGAAGCGATAGGAACATACTGAAAGGTTTTGAAAAGCTTGAGAAAGCTTGGTGACACAAACCCTAGTTTTCGGGTCCCACTGAGCGTGCCACTTGACGATACCTAGAATTGTATCCTTGGCTCGGCTGTGAAACTTTGACTAGGGTTTCCTGCAAAAAAGAATCTCCGGGGCCTTCCGAGGGTAGACACTCCGATGTTTAAGTCAGAAAATTAGAATAGCGTGTATACGTTGATTGGTAATTAAGATAGCGTACCTCTATTGTGAAATAATGGTCCCTATTTATAGACTTGAGAAATACCGAATATTACTAGGGTTAGTAATATTACACCGCCATCCAAGAGGCGGTTGGACCCTAGAGTCGTATAACGGGCCGGTCTATCAAACGCAAATTCCCGGTCATCCTTGATCAAAAGACTACCCTTGATTGCTGATGCATCCATATATGTACCTTTAATGTGTCCGAATAAACCAATATCACCCATTATTTTCTCATCCATCTTCAGGTACTCTTGCATTAGAGGGAATTTAAAGAGAAACGAAAACAAAAACTTCATTTTTGTGTTTCGAAATTGAGTTGAAGGTAAAGAAAATGTACACATTTTTTTAATCCACCATCGTTGTCGTCATCAGCATCATAAGAGCCTACGGTAGGAAGGAATCCCAGAGCGGCATCTAGGAACTCGGGAGAAGGAGGATCCAATTTGGGGCGGAGATGTAACAGTAGGCTAACAGCCTCCTCATCCTCCAACACATCCTGTTGGCCATCATCGGCCATGGATTCCGGTGGAAACAGAGTATCAGTACACCAGCGCCAGCAACATAAATGAGCAATTTGGACCAATATTTGTTTAATGTACACAATCATTTCTCTTCCCCAAACCGTCGACCTGCCGCCGGAGTAAAGCCTTAACAAGTTTAGATACGGGCCTGTAAAAGGATGCTAGTATACCAATGGAACGATAACCACTGGAATCGAGAAGTTGGTTAATTCTCAAACTTAGAATGTCAGCAAAGAATTCCAAATCGAATGAATCAGTCCGGTGTGCTGAATAGGAGGAAATTGACATTGATTGACTGGACGTCAAAGGGGATGATCTCTTTTGGTAAGCTTCCATGATCTGAGCGCCTTGAGAGTTGAGATGCCCAATTTCTGCTTCCACAGAAGCCAGAGCTGCAGGCTATGATTCCGTACCAAGTGCCTTAGCAGCAATGGAGATGTGACTCTTGTAAACTCGCTCGATTTGGAGGAACATGGCGTCCATTCCGCATTACGCCGCCGCCTCTGAGCGTAACCGATGAAAACATACAGTAATCCAAGCTCCATCCAAAGCTCGAATTCGATGACTGTACCACTCCAGCGGCAATCACCAAGGGGTGGGTGGCCTCCATATAAGTTCCTTCAGATCTCGAGCAAAAGCTGGTAAGTAATCCACCATATATATATTTTTTTTTCCTTCACAGAGAAATCAATGGTGGAAACAGGGATGCAAAACTGAGCCAAAAAAAGAAACAAGGATGGAAGAGAAGGATCAAAGAGGAACAGGAAAGTTAAGTCTCCCATATCAACATCAGGGAGGCTACTAAACGCCTTAAAAATTTTCCTTGAGCGCCATAATATAACACCAAAAGACCTTTTTGCCCCTACATGATTTTATAAATTAAGAGTTTCAATTTCATTCTTTCAATTCCTAAATCAATCTTTCATTTCAAATTCTCTCAATCCAAACTCCCAAAAACTTAGATTCAATGGCTGAATGAATGAAACGGCTACGGAAAGAACTACGGAAACTGAAGGTACGTAAAAGTTTGAATTGTTTTTTCAATTAGATTGAATTAGAACTGTTTTTTTTTTTAAAAAAAAAAAAAACTAACCAGCCCTGCCGGCGAGGGAGAACCGCACTGGGGCAAGTAGAGCTGGCGCGAATCTGCATGCCCGCTCTATTTGCCCCGGCGCGGTTCTCCTTCGCCGGCCGGGGCTGGGGTGGCGCCCCTTTCTTCGCCGCCGAAAGGGGGGGGGCGAGAAAGGTCTCACCATGTGGCCAGATTTACCGGCGCCGGTTTTTGTTTTTGTTTTTGTATTATATTAATTTTTTATATTATTTATTTAAATTTAATTATTATTTATGAATTGTATAGTAATTTTAATTTAATTGTTACTATTCGTAATTGTAAATCATATGAAATTTAGTTTAACTATGCCGGTATTAGTTAAATTTATGATTTTATAGTTTAATGGTAGGAATTCATTTTTGTTAGTTTAATTTATTTAGGAAACATTATTATTAAAAGTATATGTTTAATCTTCAGTAAATAATTTAGTTATAATACTTTTGTAGTTTTAGGAATTCAATTGTAGTTTTAGGGAGTTTCACGATTTTTAAATTAATTTGAAAAATTATGAAAGTTATTATAATTAATTTAATTATAGAAAATATATTTGTAGGATTAGTCGGTTTAATTGTAATTAGCCTCAAAAAAAATTAAACGTAGAAATTAAATACTTAGTATAGGAAAATTAAATAAATAAATAAAAATTAAATAAAAAAAGAGGTTAGTAGATAACTAGAGTTAATAAAATATTTATTTAATTGTGGTTAAAATTAAATAATAAATTAAATATTTATTTAATTTTGGTTAAAAAATAAAAAATAAAATATGCAGATACTATTAATTGTACTTAGTAGATTTAATAAATTGTACACTTAAGATGTATAGTAGATAATTTTATAATTAGGTATTTAAATAATATAAAACTGTATAAAAGTAATTAACCTAAATTATTAATTTTTTTGGGACGCATTCCGGATTAATTAAAGTTACGTGTAAAATTTAAAACTTTTATAGGATGGGATATCGCCTCTTGAGGGATTTGGACATCGGCATGCAGTTACGCGCAATCTGTATGCAGAACATCGAGCAGAAAAAGAAAAAAACTTAAAGAAAATGAAAAATGTATATCCTACGTTTAGCCCACTTGGTGAGTCAGCCAACGTAGATGATGATGATTTTGAGGGAGAGGAATCAGCAGAGGATAGTTTTGAGAGTGGGGGGGGCGATGTGGATGAGGAGGATGAGGCAGCCGAGTATTCCTCACCTGAGAGGAGGGATATACATTTTGGAGGTAACTCAGTACTGAACCCCATTGGTCGTACTGATGATTAGACTCCAGTTTACCCTACCCGAGGGGGAAGACCCTTGTTGGATTATCGGCCCTGAATTCAGCTTACACTCCTGGTGGTTCCAGTGTTCGTGTCGGCTCACAGAGTACTCTTTTTAGAGGTCCCAGTACTACTTTTCATCATGCCGGCCCGCAAAGTACTCTTTTTAGATGTCTCCCTCTGACTAGTCAGCCTCGTTCCCATTTTGTTGGCGCATCCATTGGTGCCTCTAGCCATCCTGAGGCAGCTGCAACGTCATCAGGTACGTATTTGTAAATATTTCACCATTCATTACTGCTTGGTCAATTTCTTAATTGCATTCCGTTAAGTATTTATCAACTATTCTTTATTTGTGTTTCAGGTACTAGCAGACGGTCTAAGGTTTCTAACGAAGAAATTGATGATTGGGTTGTAACGGACAACGTACCTGGCGGGCCATGTGATGGGTCACTGATTCCTAGTTTTCTTGGCCACATTGCTTATCAGTTGTGGAATGGAGAACCAAGTGATTACCTGACGATGAAGCCAGCGAATAAGAGTTTGTCTGGATTGCATGGATGGTATGCGAGGTTGCCGGAGAACGAACAGTTGCAGACTCATAATACCGGTTTATATCATCTGATTGATACCATGTATGATGACAATGACCTTGCGCTTATTTCTGCATTCATAGAGAGGTGGCAGCCCGACACAAACTCTTTTCACTTGCCGTTTGGGGAAATGACCATAATGATGCATGATGTGGCACACATTTTGGTGATTCCACTTGATGGTTACTTGTTGACCCAACCTCCGGAAGAGGAAATTTTGAAGATGCAGGTCGCAAGATTGCTTGGGATGCCGGTGGCTGAGTTAAAGCGTGCATGGAGCCACGGACGTGTGAGCGACATATTGATCGAGGAGTGTTGTCGCAGGGTCCTCCCCGTTATTCAGGTTCAAGCTTGGGTGTGAATCTTGTTAGCCTCGACACTCTTCCTGGACAGGAGTGGGGGCAGGATCAGTGCTTCGCTTTTGAACGATCTCCACAGAGGTATCGAAAATATTGAAGCTTACTCCTAGGGATCCGGTACACTAGCATTCCTCTACCGTCAGCTTGGGATTGCTAGTCGAGCAGGGTGTACCACGATGGCTGGTTGTATGACCCTTCTCCAGGGATGGATATATGAGTATTTTCCATGCTTCCAGCCCCCCAAGAGACGGGGACATTGAGGTGTTGATGGTTGGCCCAGAGCCCAAGACTGGACACCAGTTAGCTATAAGGGCCCCAAGCCTATTCAGAGTCGTCTCCAGTAGATTTGTGCGCAACTCGATGCGATGATTGAGAAAGAGGTAGTCTTTCTATTTTATTTCTATGTAATGCGTAAGGGGTATTTCATTGTATACACTAATAAATTTTGGTAACGTTCGCATGTCGAATGGGAGCTATTTGGTCGCAAACATGCGGCAGCATATCCGAGGACCATCTTTAGTGGGTGGATTATGTACCACGACTTCCAGGAGCCATACATGCCGAAGAAAGTGCTACGCCAGCTTGGTTACGTGCAGTACATACCTCGTGCGCCGCTCACGCCGGTCACTCAGTTTCGCAGGAAAAATGCGCACAAGTATTCTGTTGATCGTCTGATTGCCGAGACCTGTAACTGTTGGGTTAGATTTCCAGAGTCGGACTGCATCAGCCTCAGTCATTGTATGTCGGTGTCATCTACTGAGGTAGGACAGGCACCTGTAGATTACCTCGACTGGTACAGGAGCCATTCACATCCATTCCTACTGCCGACGTCCGTCCCGTCTACATCACGCATCCCAGCGAAGAACTGCACCACTTAGGTAAGTTCAATACTAACTGGAATTCCCTTTGTTTAATAACACACGTACTATCTTGAAGGGTTTAATATGGTTTTATTTAATATTTGTAGTGGATGCGTGAGATAGAGAGGTTGACTCGAGGTTGCATCGACGATTTGAAGAAACTCGATATGGGTCTTGGTGAGGAGTGGGATACTCGCCTGGATGATGTCATCTTCCGTCACAGTCAGGTCCCATGACATTCTACTCAGTGCTTTTTTTAAAAAACATTTATGTAACGATTTCGTTTTTGTGAACATTATGGACTTATGTTGATTTTCAATTTTATTTTCATTTATGTGAACATTTATGTAAAGAGATCATAAAATTTCACCAATTGCATAAAAAAAAATATAAACAACATATCACTCGAGATCACAAAAATCCCGTGTGGGTCTTATCGGGACCAAAGTACGCCATAGCTGCATTCTCGGTTCAAGAGGTACTTCCCAACCAATAACACTACTATCACGATCATGCCGCCAACTGGGGTGAATAGGGGGAATCGGAAAATCACCCTGCAGATTGAGTCGAATGAAGTGCTGGTAAGGCTCAAGGTGGCATATAACTATCTGGAACTCTGGTCTTGTTGCCCCGCCCCGTGCGATCAATGGTAGTACAGTCCAACAGGTGCCGTTTAGATTTACAACACCGTCGGTTCTGAAGTAGTACACAACAGCATTGAAATATGTAGCAAGGGGATAAAAGTCCTCTGTCGACATCCAGTGACCTACGGAGGTACCAGTCCACCGTATACACTCTAGGCTTGCAGGTAATTTTTCCCACCTACAAAGACAAGTAAAGGGAGGTTTTAAATAAAACAACATTGATGCAAGTGTATTAAAACCGCTCACAAAATCAAACTGGCTTCATACCCGTAAAGGTTTCCGTACAGCCCGGGGTTATTTATAACATCATCATACACTATCTGTCTGCACAAAACATGATTATTCTGCCCTCCCAACATGCAACTCGCAAAGACGCGGAAACCACAATTGCCGTTAGGAGCGACATCAAGATATTACTGAACATGATTGTGGAGTATTTGCGGAATCTTATTTTTATGCCTAAACTTGAAAAAGTTTGTCTGCATCACGTCTTTAACCAAGTAAAATAATATCATTATTTCTGGATTACATATCAGTATTTAAGAACAATATAAATTATAATCGTACCTCCGCCATTGGGTTCAGAACCCGACGTGTGGCCTCTACTGGAATTGCTGGTGTTCGTCCCACCTTGCCCAGTCCATGTACCTGCTCTCGCACGTCATGAAACAAAAGTGCTTTAATTAAATGAAAATAATATTTCACACATTTAAAAAGATAAAGTAATATCGGACCTCTGCTCTGATCTTCAGCTCCCGACGTATGGCCTCTACTGGAACTGCGGGTGTTCGTCCCACCTTGACCCGAGGTACCTTGGCTCGTACCTGCTTTAATGGAATCGCTGGTATTGGTGCCACCCTGACTGCCGTCCCTGTATGCCCACACATTTGGTTTGTCTTGCTTTCTTTTTGAGATGCCTCTTTTCTTCGGCATGCCCTTGCCTCTCTTTCCAACCCGCGGTTCATTCCATCCGGCTTGGCGCAGGTAAAGTTTGTTGTACATCAATCTGGTGATCTCGCGCTGTATTGGCTCCTCAGCAGTGTCCATTTCTTCCACTAACTGCCTGAACAACAATCTGTGAGGGGGAACATCATCCGAACTATCCTTCTCTGTAACCTCACCGATGTCAAGTGTGCTCCAAAATTGGTGTAAGTATTTTGGAGTCAAAATCTCGTTAGCCTCCATTACACGCTTAAGTATACATGCACAAGGGATGGAATGAGTTTGCTTCAGGTAATGATTGCATTCCCAATACACATCATCTCCGAGTTGCTGTGCCCTTTCCAACTCATTGTTCAATAGATCCAAGCAGTAGTGTGAAACATTGCATCTTAATTGGTAGAAAGGGTACTTGTTGTGTTGCCTCCCTATTTTCTGCCTTGATTCTTGTAGTTTCTCCCTGTGGAGGAATTATAACAAATTAATTAAACAAATGAAACACACAAATTAACTGAAAAGAGATCAAAATCCAGTACCTTATTTGCGTAAGCTGTGTCTCCTGTAACATGTGAACCCTGTGCCAGACCGTTTCAAAAGAAGCATTTGCATTGCCGAGCCATTCCTTTAACAACTTGTGTGTGCTCTCCACTTTATAAGTAGTGGTGTTGCCAAGATGCAAATAAGTGTTGGTCCATGCATGCACAAACTTGTCCGCCACCACTAACCATATCTTCCTGACATACTCTAGAACGGGCTGAAATTGGGACCAATTATGCTCCAGAAACTGTACTTTTTCTTCGTAATCTTCCCGATTTGCAGCTTCGATCACTGTTTTAAAGGTCTTGTACGCGAAACTTTTTGCTATGTTCGCATTTCCGTTCAAAATTCTTTTCACATTTTTTTCAACATCCCTGTAAACGTGCCACGTACACAACAAGTGATGTGATGATGGAAATATATCATCAAGAGGCCTCATCAGTCCAAGCTCCCGATCAGTCACGATGACACTCGGATGCAGATCATCACCATACAAGTTACAGAGCTGCCACAGCGCTCAATGGTAGCTGTCCCCCGTCTCATCACTCCGAAGAGCATATGCTATAAGGAAGGTCTGATTGCAAGGGGTCATTCTAACAAACTCCACAAGAGGCATTTTATATTTGTTTGTGTTGTATGTGGAATCTACACAAACAACCCAAGGATACGTCCGCAACAGCAACAAAGAATCCGGATGTGCGAAAAACACGTGGGATAACCTCTGTGTCTCTTCATCGCACTCCGTGAAGATGATGTATTTGTGTTGTTCTGCGACCTCTAACACCTTTCCCACGACGTCCATGGCAGCCAGGTCATCTAGAATTGGAAACCCCTCCTTACGCAATTGATTTCTGTAGTTGTAGACTTGTTTGGAGGTAACCTTTTCATCAGGAAATTGTGTCCATATCGCCCTTAAAATGTGGACTGTCTTAGTCCCAGCTTTAGAGTACTTCTTAATAAGCTCTTTCACTTCTGCACTCAATGGCCTGCTGACTCGAGGTGGATCTTTCAATGAATGGTTCTCCATTCCCCACGGACCTGGATATACACGGATCGCCCACCTATCATATATCTTGTAAATAGTAACGCGAAACAGGCATCCGGTCATCTGTATCTTTGTATTGAGCCGGGCGCGCACGTTTTCATCCACCTGTTTATCTTGGTACCGGCCTCCTTTATGACAAAGGAGTATAGTACTATTATCCTTGTGCGAGGATACACTTAACTCCATGTTGTAGATATTCGCAATACCCTTCATATATGCAACAGCTTCCTTATTCGTGGCAAAAGTCTCGTTTGTAGCAAAAGCCGGACTATAATCGACTCCATCCCCGTGATCAAACCTATCCTGCACACATTAAAAACGAATTATATCATAACTTAAATTAACTCTAATAATATTAAACCACAAATAATTTGCTATGAGCAAAAATCAAAATATATAATCCGATATAATGATCTTATACTTTAAAGATAATTAATAGATACTAATAACAAATTAAATACATTATTAACAAAAACTCATTATTTTAATAAAAACCCTAAACCCTAACACCTAAACCCTATACCCATTAACATACTACCTAAACACCCATTTAACAAGAAACAAACTATTTCATACGAACATACTACGTAATTAACATAATTAAAACATATAACAATCTAAATACATTATTAACAAGAAATTAACTCATTTAATATAACAACTACAACCTATGAACAAAATACGTAATTAAAAAACATTCTCTAAATATCATAAACCCTAATTAGCATAAACCCAATTTTCTAAACAAATATTAAAATACCAAACAAATACTCAAATAAAATAAATACATGAATTAAATAAATTTATTAAACTAACAATAATATTTATTAAACTAATAAATATTAAATATATTAAAAAATTATTTAAAAAATTATTAAATTAAAAAAAAATGGGTGACGCCCGTTTCGGGTGGTTGCTCGCCAACCCGGACAAAGGTGGCGCCAAATCTGGCGCCACCACCTTTACCTAAGGCAAAGGTTACAGGGAGGCGAGTTTATTGCACGCCACCCCCATAGGGGTGGCGGGGGTGGCGTGTTTCTCCTGCGCCAGCCGTTAACGGCCGGCGCGTTTCTCATAGGTCCCTCCCCCCTTTCGAAAAAAAAAAAACTTACCTCCATTTGTAGGGGCGTGTCCGTCTTTCGGGGGCGCTCAAATGAAACAATAAGGGCGCTCAACAGTTCGACCCAACATTGCCATTGTTTGCACACTGCAATCGACGCAACATTTTTATTTGTCTCTGCTCTGCCCATCAACAAATCCTGAAATGAAATCACATGTTTTGTCATCAGGTTATTTTATCATTTCTGCATGCTCACATCTCGAATCATCTCGGACAAACAAACAACCCAGCCCGCCAGCTACCCACTCCAGAAAATAAATAAATAAATAAATAATAATAATAATAATAATAATAATAATAATAATAATAGTAACTACCGCCAAACGTTGTTTCATGATGTTCTCAATGACATACTTGTCGGATCGTAACTCATCTTCATTTATATAAGCGAGCATCTAGAGTATACAATGTCGTTCTAATGTGAGTAATATAGTTTCGGTGCGTAAAAATAAGGTAGATGGACATACAAAAGATTTGTAAAATGTCGAGAAATGATTATCGGATATTCATTTTTTAATTCAAATTAGTACTACTAAAAAGTTTCAAAGTGAAAATCGAAACCGGACAAATCATTGTGGGATTAAGGAAGTAATAAATTGGGTTATGTTTTGTAGTACAAATATTTGCATGGAGTTTGAAGGGGAAATTTGGTTAACCCACATCGAATACACTCCAGTATACAAGCTAGTTCACGTGGTTTAGGAGGAATGAGGACTGGAATTGAAGAGGGGATTGGAGTTTTGAGAGAGATGTTTATGTGGAAACCCCTGGTGAGTAAAACAGCATCTTAAGGCTGAGTTTGCAACTCATCCGTCATATGAACAGCTATTATCAGCTCAAGAACCTTCTCTTGTGTTTAGGTTATCCAGTCTTGGGGGTAATAGGTACAAGTGGGAAACTGGATTACTCGGACATGTGAAAATAAACATTTCATTCTCGTATAAATTTAGTTGCTTAAAGTACCAAGAACCAATGAGGTGTAGTAGTATAGAGTTGTACTTGATGGAACAAATTAGACACAGAATAATTGTCGCAATAAGAGTAAAGAATCATTTGAAATGAAAGGATTCATTTAAGCGTAATTTAGTCCATAAAATATCATTATAACCCCCAGTCACAGCCAAATAATAACTCAATGATTCACTTTAGGTTAAGTTCAATACCGTTGTATAAGCTTTTCAAATTCTAATATCAGATATTTCATGCACAAGGAAAGTTGACATGGGAAGCAAAGGACTGTATGTATCCTTTTAGCCAATGATTTATTTTCATAATAATGCACATTTAATATAGTAAACGATAAAATATATCTTTGTGGCAACGAAACACAAAAAATAAATGTCCTAAAATAATTATACATTTTGTTGCAAATCATAGTAATCATTTCAGGATGATTAAGAAAAGAAAAATCCTTGCTTCTTAGTTCCATCCAACACAGCCTAAGAAGTAAGAACTTCATATCGGAGGCAATTGGGCTTGTAATGCAGCAATTGGCTCTGCATCTTTCTAGCCACTGAAGCTCCCGCATATCGAAAGAAGAAAGAATATTTACTATAAAGCTGCTATAGTAAACCTTTTCAAATAAATTGGTACGTGTTTCTCTGTGTAAAATGTTAAAAGAATTATACATAGCCGAAAGGATCCACTCCGGTTGACCCTTTGCATACAAATTTCCTAAACTTTGATAAAAATACAATTCTTACACTAAAAGGAGACAACTAAGCATTCAGAAACTCAACCCACCTAGTTTTAATCTCAAAGGAATAATTTTTTGTAAGAAACTACCTAAAACCTAATTAATTAACTTATCAATTACTCCCTTTATTCTAAAATAAGTGTCATTAGATAGCTTACACAGAATTTAAAAAACACTTAAATATGATAAATAAATTATTAGAATAATATCCTTAACCTACCTCATTAAAATGAATTACAACCATTAATACTATTTCTTTTGAGAGGAAATTTGGCCAAATATTGCATCGGAATCAAAAAAAGGCATTTCTTTTTTGGCATTTCTCTATTTTACTAAACGAAATTTATTTTTGATTAGAGAGAGTATTAGTTTTTTTGGGACAATGGGTGAAAAAACTAGTTGGGTGCAAAACGTGTGACAATGGACTACTTACGAAACAAGGTTAAAACTGGTATTGGGCCAAGATTATGATGAGATTACTGATGGAGTACTGGGCCAGAGATCTTCGGAGAGAAACCCAACCCACACCCGACCGCCTTTATCAGCATATAAATTCAGATATTCAAAATTCAACCATTCTGAGTTCCCTCTTCTTCATCAGGATTTTCGTCTTGGTAGATCCATCTGCATTCTGCGATCCGTCAAGTATGACCTCCTATTTTAATCTTCTTTTTTTCGTTGGCTTTTCGTTCTCCTGCTTCTGCACCCTGTTTATCGTATTTAATTTCTTATTTTCTAGTATTAAAGTTTTGATGCTCGAATTCCAATCTTGAATGGTTAAATTACAACGCTAAAGGTTATAAATCTTGTGTGTGTGTGTGTGTGTGTGTGTGTGTGTTTATTTTGCCCTTCTTATTTCGTGGATTAGGATTTTTCTCTGATGATTTTTTTTTTCTTTCACTTGCGTGAGTATGGATCTTGGAGTTCTAATTAGGTTAATCGTACCTTAATTGTGTGTTTAGCTAATGCAATGAATTTATTTTTATGGTTCAACTTATCCGTGAGATGAATTCTTAAAATAAATTGGCATAAAAGCTCGGTTATCGGAGTTCTTTGATTCTTCTCCAATATTTCCGGTTCGGGTTGTTTTTGTTTTAAATTTTTTATTTTATTTTATGCAAAATGAAGGCCTTTTATATGGTTTACTGTTAAATGTTGTCGTTCTGTTTGGAATTTGGATTGGGACGTTTTGCCTTTTATGTTGGGACAATTTGTCCTGTGAGTTGGAGTTTTCTAAAGAGATGGGAACCAAAGGATGAGTTTTCAAATTTTGTTCTGCCACTCCATTTATGCGTGGTAAGGATTGTTTCCTTATTTGTTTTTTTTTTTCGAAAGCTTGGAAAACTAGGAATCCTATTTGCTTTCCAGAAAACCTCTCTATGAGTAGTTCTCACATTTTATTCAATATCATGATTCAGCCTTTACAGCTTCAAATATATTATCTTATGTACTTGATGCTTGGTGGTGTATACTTGTTCCTATAATTCAAATCAGTCTCTTATCTCACCAAGCCTTTTAAACTCTACTTATTTTATTGTTCCCGATAGGTCTGTTCAGAAATGGCTTTGCTTAACAAGAAAGCTTCTGAGGGCATAGCTTTACTCTCAATCTATGGTGATGAGGATGATGAGGTGGATGATGAAGAACAAACAGCTCATCCTCATCTGGCTGAGTTAAATGATCAAGTAGATACTGATGGTAATAATAACCATGCTGTCAACAAATCCCCATCAGCTGAGGAAGAAGATGCATTTATGGCTACTGCAGAAGAGTCAAACTATGTTGATCTATTAAACAAGTTTTTGCCTCCACCGCCAAAAGCCAAATGCTCAGATGAACTGCAAGTATGTTAAGTTTATGCTTGTTGTATATTTACTATGTTTTTTGGTAAACTTAATAAATGTTATATTTCGTTGAAGAAGACAGAGTAAATCCATCGGTAATTAAAAGGGCATCTTTGGGTTATATGTACTATAAATGGTATAGACTATCTATTCTGGGTTTAGGGAAATGTCCCTGGGACTCTGTTTTATATGTGTTATAGGATTCGGCAGGTGCTGACGTAGAGCTTATATGAATCCTTTTAATTTGAATTTAGTTATGATTGTGTTCCTCTTTTCTAGAAGAATGGTTGACTTTGAATTTGCTTCTCTCGAGCATACCTCACTTTGTATGTGTTCCAGTGGGGAGTCTCTTATATATTTTCCTTTTCTTTTTTTTTCCTGTGGGATTTTTTGGGAAAGTTTTTGTTTTTTTTCTTGATCATATCTTTGCTCTGCCCATTTAAGACAGTTAATTACTTATAAGCCCAAAGCTATTTCCTCAGGATTCATATCCATCCTTTATTTTTGCTTGCAGGAGAAAATAATCGAATTTCTTGCATTGAAGAAGCATAAGGGAAGAAGCTATAATGCAGAGGTGTGTAATCGAAACGTTTACCGAAATCCAGACTCTTTAAGGCATGTTGTTACATATCAACTCATTGATGAGATGGGATCTTGTTTCAGCAAGGATGTCTTCGATCCCCATGGGTATGAAAAATGTGACTTCTACGATGAAATAGGTAAAAAGAATTTAAATGCTATTGAAGCATGAAATATTTTAATTAGTCATAAATTTCGCTGTGTCAACTCCTCTAAATTACCGCTATTATTATATTAACATTTCTTTTCCTCCAAGTGGAGTTGTTTTGAACCTTTGTCTGATCTTTAATGGTTTTAAGTTGTTAAAATAAAAAGAAGAAGAAGAAGAAGAAGAAACAAGTTCACTTTGTGATTTTCTCTGTGTTCATTGTTTCTCTTAAACTTTTTGTCAACTGAAGAAATTGAGATTCTTATTGAACTGGAGAAATTATCAAGTGCAAGCAATTATGTCTTTATTAGAGTAGATGGAAGGATGATTCTTCTTAAACTTTTTGGTATCAGGCTTGGGATGGTTCTGATTTCAAATTATAAGAACTTGTGAATTGTATTTTTACGATACTTTATTGCATTGTCTAATATGCGATTTTATGGATATATTCTGTAATATTCAATGTGGCCTTATTTGCTTAAAGAATTTTTTTAAATTGTATACTTCATCTTTTGGAATGAAATTTTGTCTCGTCGAGCCACGCAATAGAAGAATGTAGAATAATCTGAGAGTAGAAGAAAAATGGTAATCAGTAATCTGCATGGTGTGGGAGGTTTATGGACTTGTAATGACTTTCTTCTGCGAAAAGTAAGTGTGTGTGGAAGATTTGAATTGGATATACATACATTGTGCATTTAATATATTTGTTGTATGTGCTTGCTGTGTAATGAAGGGAAGGAAAAAGATGGCTGCAACTTAAACCCTCTTAAAAAGATGGAGAACGAAGACCCTTAACCACGTAGATGATTTGGAGCTGCATAGTTTAAATTCGTCTTGATGGCAAGATGGCAATTTTGTGTTCTGTCCTTTGCCACCAGTGCATGAGGTCTTCTGAGCTGTTAACACAGTTACGCTGACCTTGGGCTGCCTCCTTTGGCTGATAATCATGATAAATAGCAGAAACCACTAACAATAGTGTTGATAATCATGGATCTTGTTGTTTTTCCTTTTTCACCTTTCAAATGGAAGGGACAGCAAAAGACGAAAACAGAAAAGCCAACTAATCTCTAACTTTGCAACTTGGTTTGGACCTTGTTTGAACCTCTTTTTAATTGCTCTTGAGAGGGGTTTTTTTTTTGTTGTGGAAGGGGGTTTGGTGGTGTGGTTGTGTAACAGTTGCTTTTGGAAGGTTGAGTGTGATTCCTACATGAGCCTCTTTCTTGGATCAGTTCTCAGAGAGTTCTGTCTTAAGTTTTATGCCTTGTATTTCCTTTCATGCTTGTTAAGGATCTCTTTTATATGGAAGATTCCTTTTGTCCTCTCTGTCTGTCATGTTTATGGTTGGTTACTTTGCAAAGAAAGCTCGTGCATGATTTCTTTTTTTTTCTAAAAAAAAAAATTGATTTTCTTTTCTCTTGTGTTGTATATAAGTGGTTGTAATCATATCTCTAATGCATGCAGAGGCTGATATGAAGCATGAAATGGTACGAAAAGAGCTAGAAAAGAAGAGAAGCCCAAAAGTAGATTTCTTCTCTAGAGCAATGCAAATAAGAACAGTTGCGATGCCGAAAATTAATCTACCCATTACAGGTCCATATTTCTGAGCTTCTAAATTGTCTTGTGTTTTTGGTTGTGGTTGTATTCTTGTGTTCATAGAAGTGAGCGCTTTGAAAATTTGTATTTGAAATTAGATGCTCTCTTTCGATAGTACAAATTATGCCTGGTGGTGGATTTAATTCAAGCTATGCTGCCATGGATCCTGTACCCGGAGATGGTCGGAGGAACAAGAAGTCCAAGTGGGATAAGGTCGTTTTCATGGATTTGTGTGTGTTTTGTTTTTGTTGGTTTATTTTGGACCCTCTCTTTCTCCCTCTTAATGGGAATCATTTGTGGGGACTGAGGATGGTCATTGTGACTGAGCATTAGATCGATGAATATTGTTGCATCATTCTCAGGTGGATGGTGATAGGTAAACTCTTCTGTCCGCTGGTGTTTGCTGTAGCAGCATAAGCTGCACTCTTATCTGCTGCTAAAAGTGGCTGTGGATATTCTGCTTATGGGTAAGTTCTTGATAAGAACTGTATGTTGATCTCCACGCACCTGAGTATTCATGTGGCCTTTACTTTTTTCTGTTTGTCTTGACTGCTATTTGCTCCTTTTATTCTGTTTGCTGTTTAAGGACTCTTATATCTTATTTTATGAATGAGTTGAATAAGGTACTCTCTCCATTCACAAATAGATGTCATTGGAGGAAAAAACAAATATTTCAAAATAGATGTCGTTCTCACAAATCGAGGCATATTTTGTCATTTTTTTCCAATATTACCCTTACATTGGAAATTGTAGTAATGTTTAATGTAGAACTGTATTAGAACTAAATTTTATTGGGACTACAATTGAATTAAGATTAAATGAGGGTATTATAGTATTTTAACAAGATAATTATTGCCTCCTTAAACTTTGTGAAATCTCTCCAGCGACATCTATTTGTGAATGGAGGGAGTAGTATTTAATGGGATGTGATCACCATCTCATTGTATTCCCTGTTTTAAGTTCATTACAAAGGTTAGTTCTTGAAATTGATTAAGGATTTTGTTGTGTTTTACTTTTGTTAGTTTGTAGAGGGGTGGGTCTCTAAATTTCAGTGCTGGCAACTGAAGAAGTTGAAAAAAGCGTGCGTATGAAGCCAAATCTGATTGCCTAGTGCATAAATCTTGTCCATTTCTTTTGGATATGATGACTTGCTCACATTTCGTGTTCATAAATTGTGAACCTTCGTTAAAGATTTTTTCTATTTCAGTATATTTGGTAGTTGATTGCTCTGTATTTGCGAAGTTGTGGATGGAAATGAATGTTGTGACTTTTTTGAGGACGTTTTGGTAATTAATTTAGTGTTTTGTTAATCAAATATGTTTTTGTGATACAATGTCAATGTATATCCAACTAACCAAGTTTAATGGAAGAGTTGTCCAAGTTTGAACTTAAATTTATTCAGTGTGTATCTTGCAAAATATAATGTGATAGATAACAGCATCAGGTTTGATGCAGGTTTGAGTTTTAGTCATCTCATAGGTTTGTTGACTTGATGCACCCCTTGTTCTGCCATCAATATCGAGCATTTCTGTAGGTATCCTAGTGTTTTGTTTGAACTTCTGTGATTTGTTACCGAGGTTTTGTGTAATGAGTTGTGAATAGGCTAACATTTTGTAAAGATAGTGAATTTAAATTGAGTTGGCTATTTATGAGAATTATGGTCAGCAGAATGGCCTCGTAGTATGCTTTGAGTATTTATCGAAAACGTTTTGAGTAGGAAGTAGGAACAGGCCATTTTCTTTATATTGAACATACGCTGTAGTACATGACTTTTACATCGTTATCATGCCGATTTTTCATTCTTTCACATATTCACTTCTGCTGCTCTGAAACCACTTCTTCTTTACCTGCAAAAGTTGTGAAGCCATGGGCGCCTTGTTTGACATTCTCTTATGTTTGACCCTGCTGTAGAGTTCTTTTTTGCTCCAAGGGAACAAAGGTGATGGCGAGGATGAAGATGACAAACGATCAGGCGACAAGATGCCAGACAGAAGAAGTTGACAAACATGCTCAGTGATGTGGAAATGTAGAAGTTGACAAACATCCCTTGGGATATCTGATAAAATTAGAACAGTGAATCTTCTTCCCATTTTATCCAACTTTTACATGAATACATGCTAATGACATTTTTAGTTTTGGTACTCCTAACAATAGAATGACTCTTATTTTGAGACTGAAGGATTTTTTTATATATTTGTTTTTACGTGTGTATGTACGTGTTCTGTTTAATTGTTTTCCTCCTTTTGTTCTGTCTTGCTAACCTTTGAATGTGAAAACTCCTAAAAGCGAGAAATTTTTCTTTCCTAGCTAAAATTGTCGCTAGAGATGTGAATTTCAAACGGGCTCACAGTAACAAAAGGGTCTTGAAAATGAAGGAATGGATTATAATAAATTAAAGGGGAGGATACCTTAATCTTAACCGGAAAGGAACTTAGAACCATGCATCTTAGCTAACTAATAATGGAGGAACATCAATAAGGATCTTTTAACTATATTTTATGGTAGATTTTGCTCATTGACTAATTTGAGGTCTATATTGATAAAAAAAAAAAATTAAAAAAAAAGATGTCCTAGTTGATTATCTAGCTAAATATAATATGTACTTGCATTATACCACAGACTTGGTCATTTTTCTTTTCGTCACGAATGGCATTTTTATAGTACTCTCAGAACCTATGCAATGAAGCAAGATATTTTTCAACGTGCTCTTCTAGGGACCATGGTACATCTTTTTGTTAGGTCTCTCATTTTATTAATGTTGTTACTTTCTTTTGATGGATTATCTTTTTGTTAGGTCTCTCATTTTGTTAATGTTGTTACTTTCTTTTGATTGATTCCTTTGCCGTTCAAACCTTTTAGCGGACGATCAAAAACTTTTATTTTAAACGTTTTGTGAATACCTCCCGATTCAATCCTAGGAAAATTAGCCATAAATTATCCCAGTTCAATTCATCTCCTGAGTTGTTTTTATATTCTAGGCTACGATGTAGCTTCCTCAGTGTGTATGTGTATATATACATATATATACATATATAAAGCTTTCATTTTTATAAAGTTTTTTTTGCGTATGTGTGATGCCAATTCATAGCTTTACAACAGCTTGCCACATAAGCAACCCCTTTTGCATGTGTACGATGATTTATCGAATTAAAAAAGAAATGGTTACCTAACAAAACAAATACTTATTGTATTAGATTCTTTGATTTCATAATGTTGTCTCCTTTTTGTTGAAGGGAAAGAGATTTTTTTTGTCTTAAAAAAGATCTTATTTATTTATTTTTTATTTTGGTTTATGAAAAAAAGTTGTCCGAGTTCAATGTATGTATTTCTATAAGGAAAAAGTTCATCCTTAAATATACAATTGGTGATAAAATTAAAGGTTTGTAATCATAAATTTAATCATAAAAATACCGAACTATGATATTTTTTTTAATTGTTCTTATCCATTTGCTACACTAAGGTTATGTTTGGATTGTTTTTTGAATGTGTTTTTTTATATTGGAAATGTAAAAATATATATTAGAAATGTAAAAAAATACATTGAGAATGTAAAAAAGTATGCTGCAAATGGAACATATATTAATTAAAAATTCTGAAAAAACTAACCAAAAAACCAACCAAAGCCTAAGAATATATAGGTAAGAGAATCTCCACTGCATTTATTATTAACTTCTACTGTACGTAGTTTTAATGTTTTTATATCCCAATAACTTTTCTATTAGTAATTTAGAAGAAAAAAGAAAGTGGGTTTTGAAAAAAAAATTAAATTTTAAATATTAATTAACCTTGTTCTTACTGGTTCAAGTCTCCAACACCTGATTTTCAAATGTTTTCCCCATTAGAGTGGAAATATAAATAGGTTTTACCACAACGCTTGGAAACATGCAGAGGTTTTGTACAGACGAGCGCTGGCTTGCTTATGAAAATTCTCGGTGTAAGAATACCAATTACGTATTCATCTATCTACGATTATAAAATGGTAAATATTGCACAATAAAATGTAACTAGGAATTATACAAGCTTTTGTCGTGGATTTTCTTTATTTGGCAAAATTTCTTAAGGCAACTATTATTCGGTTTGAATTTTTTATTTGGTGAATGCATGAAACAAAGAGTTACAAATATTGAATTCAAAGGTAAATTATAAAGTGTTTTTGTTATATAAAAAAATACTAGTATTATGTCCATACGTTGTGCAAATTTTACTATATTTTAGACTAACATTAATTTTTTATTATTTTCCTATAAAAAGTGTCATATGTTTTAATTATGCCATTTTTTGGTATATTAGGCATTCGGAGTCCAAATTCAAGAGTGTCATATTTTTTTATTTATTTTTTTCGTTTTTGGAATATAGTACATCTGGTGTTTGAAATCATTGTTCCAACTAATCCGTTTTCGAATCGGGTAGGTCACTTTTGGAAGACAAACCTCTCCCAAAAATCATTACTACGTGCCCATGTACAGATTTAATCATGAATTGTAGTTAATTTGGTCCAATAAGGTTACTACTTTGATAAAGTACTTCTTAGCCATAGAGGGTATTTTAAAATACAAATTAATATGTTCAACTATCTAATATGCTTCTTGTTTACGAGTGATAATATATTCAAAAAAATATTCTAAATACGAATTAATATGATCAATTGTCTACTATCATATTTTTTTAGAGATATAAGTATATAAAAGTTATTTTCAAAAATAAAACTTAAATCATGTATATTCTTAAAATATATTGACTAAAAAGCATATATTGTTTACTTGTAGTAATTGAATCAAATATTATAAATAATCTTTTTTTAGGCATAAAACAAAAAAAATTTTTAAAAAAAGAAAATTCCAACAAAAGTAAATAAAGAAAAAAAAATAGGGGGAAAAAACCATGATAAAAAAACTAATAAATAATTTTGAAATACTTATCCATACTCCAAATTTTTTCCTTAGTTTTTTAAATAGCAAAACAGGCTGTACCTGGCGGGTGCAAGACCAATTTTATTATTCTGGACTCATAACTTTTTCCTTAGTTATAAAATTAAACTCTTTTTATTTTTGGAAAATATATCAAATGAAATTATTTAAAAAATAATATTAGCATATGTATGATGTATCTAAACTTTATTTCAAATTGTATTCGTAATATAATGATTTGGCAACTTATTTTTATATTTTTTATTACTATTTTTTTTTTATTTTTGAAAAATATATCAAATGGAATCATTTAAAATAATATTAATATACATTTAATGATTCGTTTTTGACTTAGTTTTGAATTATATTCGTAATATAATGATTCGTTAACTAATCTCTTTATTTTTTAATTAATCTCTTTTTATTTTTGAAAAGATATCAAATAAAATATTTTGAGAAATAATATTAATCTACATTTAATGAATCCAGACTTGGTTTTCAAATTGTATTCATAAATATAATTATTTGTAACTAATCTCTTTTTATTTTTTTAAATTAATTTCTTTTTATTTTTTGAAAAATATATTAAATAGAATCATCTGTAAAATAATATTAACCTATCTTGCATGTATACAGACTTGGTTTCGAATTGTATTTGTAGTATAATTATTTAGTAACTATCCTCTTTTTATTTTTGAAAAATATATCAAATGAAATAATATGAAAAATAATATGAACATACGTTTAATTTATCCAGACTTAGTTTCGTATTGTATTCGCAGAATAATTATTTGGTAACAAATATATTATTTTTGTTATTGGTAACTAATCTACTTTTATTTTTGAAAAATATATCAAATAGAATAATCAGAAAAATATTATAACTTATGTTTAATGTATCCTGACTTAGTTTTGAATTGTACTCGTATAATTATTTGGTAAATAATCTCTTCGTTTTGGTAAGTATTTTCTTTTTATTTATGAAAAATATACCAATCATCTAAGAAATAATATTAACATACTTATAATATAGGTAGACTTGGTTTCGAATTATATTCGTAATATAGTTATTTTGCAACAATCCTTTTTTTTGCTAACTAATATCTTTTAATTTTTGGAAAATATATCAAGCCGAATTATCTGAAAAATAATATTAATTTACGTTTAATGTATCTACACTTAGTTTCAAACTGTATTCTTAATACAATTATTGATTTGATGATTAATATTTTCTTATGTCTTATATTTGTCAATACTTACCAAAAACGTGTTTATTTTTCTGAAATTAACTATTAGTTAAATACTTAATTCAATTTAATAATGTTACGTATTAGTAATAAATTTTTAACTGTTTAATGAAGGAGAATTTTGGCGACGACACGTGGCACAATTGGCTAAACTTGTTCCCTGGACGACACGTGTCGATTAAGAACTCTGCTTTAATATATATAATATCATGGATTCTCATGAGAAGTGATATGCATTTTCTTTCCTTTATATATATATATATATATATATATATATATTTCATTTGTCTCAGAAAATTAATTCACATTGACTTTTATACCACCATCTTGAATCAATAAAGTAGTGCTGAAAATTATGTACTCTCTGTCTCAGAAAAGTAATCCAGAATAAGTTTTCATTATAGGTTATTTTTCTGAGACAATAATGAAAATTCATTGTAAATTATTTTTTAAAACAAAGGGAGTACATAATATTCAGGATTATTTGATACATTAAGGTGATGGTGCAAAAGGCTACTTGATGATACCATATCAAAAGTCATTTGATGGTCTAGTTAGATATCCAACATAAGCGTCAAAGAGAAAAGAAGAAGCGTGAAAAGAAAAAAATCTTTAAAAAGAAACTGTAAAGTCTTTTTGGGATTATCACTCATATAAACTTGATTGTCGAAGTCTTTTTGGGATTACGGCCACATCTTAGATTATTCAGCAAGTCTGAATGTCCAAGTCCGTCAACAGGAAGTTGTCAAATAACTAAGACTCGGACCAAAATAACAGAGACTAGAGCGGGATGAGTTTTGCAGTAAGTCAGTAACCAATATAGTGTTAATTAACATGTACAATGAACTCAAGAATTTCTTACTATGGGATTTCTTAGAATATTACTTCCAAAGCTTCATGAATCGGTTCAAGTTCAGCAATGACTTGACAATCACATATGAAAGAGTCACCTAACCCTTCTCCATTAGGACTTTAAAACAAAAGATTGTCTGTTGTAAAATTTTGTTAATACAAGATATTAGTTACCAACCCTTCTCCATTTCTCCAATATAGTGTTAATCAGCAATGACTTGACTTGTAAAATTTTGCAATCACCTAACCCTTCTCCATTAGGACTTTAAAACAAATCACTATCAAATGTCAAATAGATACAAAGACACCAAATATTGACCAAAAACGGGTAAATATTGAGCCTCTCACAAAAAACCTACTTTGGATCAGGAATTTTTTTTGGACTGGAAGATACTTCATGTACAATTTCTGCAGTAATGAATCCCAAAAAAAAAAGAAAAAAATAAATCACCTGATGCAAGATAACCTCTTCCTTTTTCTATTCCTACTCTTTTTAAGTGCTGCAGCATTGGCCTTTGAACTTGATGGCGAAGCCCTAATGCTACCTGGTGGCTTCCCAGATGATGTTCTGCATTTCCTTTTACTCCACTTTAAGGGCATATTCTTTAACATGCTACCGATCTCATTACAACTGTTCAGTTCAACAAGTTTCTGAATTTGGTCAAACATTTGGTGGGTCCAGGCCGTCGCTAAATCAAGCCCCATGGAATCATCCATAGGTTTCAGCTGTAATCTCGTCAAGATATTACTCAATGACTGAAACGACAAGGAGGGCTGGCAGGATTTAAGCTTCTCACAGACCATATTCACCTTAATAACATGCTTGCACAGGTTTCCCTGCATTGACCATTCGCAATCACAAAAGGCGAATTCTGATCCAGGGTTCCATACTACTCGCGTTCTTTCGCTGTCTTTCTGACTTGATACCTTGGCAAAAAGACGTTCATTATCATCCATTGTAACTGCAGAATCGGGAATCTGCAACGCCCGGTACCATGACGTGGAAGCAATGTAGTCCTCTTTCACATTTTGGAATGAGTCGCTGTCATCTACGAATCTGTCCAGCCAATAGCTGGAATGCACCTCTGAGATCAACTTGTGCACCAACCAATCAACGCGTTGGAATGTATCAAGATGTGAGTCATCATACAATTTCGATTTCAACTTCACATGGTAAGCTTCAATTGCACCAGAAGATTCCTGACTCGCCAGTGGAGTAGTTTTCATAGCTGTAAGCCACATTTCTGTCACAGAAAAGATAGAACATTAGCAAAGATGATTACACCATAACCAAGAATTTTACTGAAGAGGAAGTTTTCGCACCAAGTTTTGGCATCCAAGCCCCCTTGAAGTAATTCATGAATGCAGTTTGATCAACAAAATCTTGAAATAAATATTCCAAAGAAACTTCATAAGACATTCCACCCCAAATACTGTAAACAATTTCTCCCAGACGTTTGAATATCTCCTGCTGGACTTCAATGTTACTACACTTTTTCAGAATATTCTTCAGCCATGATCTACGAATTCGCCAAAGGGAGAAGAGGACAGGGCAGGAAAAAGTTTCCCTGAAATCCAACAAACAATAAGTTGAGTTTACATGAAGAAGCATATCAATATAAAGAGTTTCGAACCATAGTAAAACTAACCTTAATGGGTCGACCTCCAATGCTGCACTATCAACCAAGAATCCATTGACCTTCCATCCAATATCAACTGCACGAACTCGATCCATAAGAGCTTTTGACCATTTTGCCACATCAGTAGGGGAAACACTCCGTGTAATTATCCATGCAATGGGGAGTGCATGTTGCCGTGAATCAAACACAAGTAGCGTGCACAAAGGATACTGCAATAGAAGTAAAAATTATGAAAGGGGTACAACTTCGAAGACGAGCAGTGTCACAACTCACAAGCAAAATTTGAAACAAGTGCCACTTCAATTCAAACCATTTTACAGACGCATTGAACATATTCATTACCTTTAGCTTCTTTATACCAAAAGTTGAATCCATGGCCATAATACTGCAGTGACCAAAACGAATCATCTGCTGTAACTGCCACTCTGTCTGTATGCCCAAGATGAAAGGATCTTTTTCTGATGTGTCCTGGTAAAAGAAAACTTTTTCTTTATTCCGCTCGACCCACAACTTAACACTGGCTTGGTCATCCAAATCCAGCTCATGAGAAGAACGCTTGATAATCAGGCCAAGTTTATGCACATATTGAGAAGCAAGATTCTTGACTTGAGTATTGGGACCACAATAACGCTCAACACCCTCAATGTGTTTCTCCAATACATTTTCTATAGGAATACCGAGATAAATCATAGCCATTGTCTGCTGTTGAATCTCATTGCTATTATATAAGAGTTTTTTGGCACCAGGGCCAATAGCATCTCGGTCGAGTGGCCCATGACAGATAGTACCGAACTTGTTTACATGTTGCCTATTGTTATAGATGATAAGCGCAAAATCTGGAAGGCCAACTAGACGCTTGACTACGAAATGGCATGTACAGCCTCTCATTGACTGGGGTCTAGCAGCACGGTTTCTAGTGTTGAGTCGATATCTACGGCTTGGTAGTATATCCCCACCTTCACCATAATTCTCAGGGCCAAAGGAACACCAGTACCTGCAGCAAACAGGGGAAATGATCAGCAAAGAACTAATCCTTGCTCTCTCTCCTTCAAGTTCTTTTTTCTGTTCTCAGTTTTCTTTTTCTTCAAATTTAAGGACGCTATGCAAACGGTTGGAGAAGTGAAAGAACTACAAAGAAAAACAGATGTTTGATTGCTTATCTAGAAATCCATCATGTTCCAGTAAAATTCATGCTGTTCACAAGGCAGCTTAACCAGGACTCGAGTTTTGTTTATTCTTAAAAAGAAAAAAAACTTCAAAGTGACATGAAGTTCAGAGGACCAAACGGCCAGATAATATCACATCACAGAGATTTTCTTAGACAGAAATGATGAGTTCAAAACTGACACGCACGAAAGCTTCAGCTTTTTATGGTGGTAATGGAAAGTACAAGGAGGCTTACTACAGGTTCTTTGATAATTAACATGTTCAGATGCCAAGATCAACTAAACCACGTCATACTTCCACTTTTTCCCTAAGGAGCATATGATCCGGTCTAAAACCAGCATTTCAACCTGATTAAATAACCAAAAAGAAATAAAATAACAGTAAATTAAAAAGAAAATGAAACCTTACCGCCTATACTCAAGAAAGTCATCGTCTTTTAACTCCTTCAAACTCTTTTTATCTCGTTTCCGTACCTTCTCAATGTGAAACTGAGTAGGGTATTCTGCATTAAGACACTCTCCTACAATAAATGCATCAACCCGGTCATAAGGTATGAGTGCTACATCCTCGTAGGGCTCTTTACTTCCATATCTAGTCCACTCCAAATCGGACGACGAAAATTCTTCCCCAGGAGGATCTTGCACAGGTATGTCAAAGATGGATTCAACAATTTCCATCGGCTATAGAATACCTCCCAGATGTGTCTGGTTCAACATTTGCCGCTGATAACTGCTGGTAGTTCCAAACAAAATTAATATGACTGATATTTCCAGGAAAATGCAAGGTCGAACATATACAGGCATAATATCAAATGGAAAACCTAACGTTCAGGGCATACACGACTAATGTACATTGTACAATAGAAAAACCTTCAGAAATCAATAAAATGGAGTAACTATCAAAATAAAGCACTATTTGATTACGCATCCGCGCGAATAACAAATTAGCTTTGAAAAACAGAACTAAAGGGAAACAGTAGCTAGTTGTGTTTTGAAAATGCCTCACAACTTAGTCCGAAAACCAAAAATGCGAGATTAAGATGAAGCTCAATTAAAGTAGTTTCTGGTATTATCCAAATACTTTGTGGTTTTTCACTAATAGTTGCATCCCTCAGAATAGATGCCCATAATATCCACATGGGGGGAAAGCCCTGGTTCCTCTACCTCAGCAAATGAAATTGCCAAAGGGAGCACCAATTAGAATCGGCAACCTTTCAGATTACTAAATTTTTCGTCACTGGGATACTAGAGGTGGTTCGTATCAGTAAAAAGGAACCTCAAAATTATCAACCAACAGGCACAAGCAAAACAATACGAAACCAAAAAAAATCCAGAAACAGATAATCAATAACCAGGGGAAGAGAAGCCTGGGCACACCCAAAACTAGAAAAAGAAAAAGAAAAAAAACAGTTTTAGGTTTAATGGGCTCTTACTGCTGATTAAGAAATAGTCATCCTCCATTGCTGAAGACCCTCGGAAAAGAAAAGCTTCTGCAGTCTTTTTTACTTTTAAAAAGATGCAGAGCCTAAGTAGCTAACAAATAGTCGGCGGTAGCTGTGGCGGTAGCGGTTGTGGAGCGGCGGTGGAAGTGGTGGTGTGGCGGTGGTGGTGGGCGGCGGCGGCTTTTGTGTTTATTCTGCGGAGAAAGGAAGAAGATTTATGAGCGGATTTTCAATTCGGAAGTTTCAACAATTTGTAGATAAAACCTCCACTTCCGGGACTTATTGCAAAAAGGCCCATCCGGGTTTCGAATCTTGAAATAAAGTTGATAATCACCCGTCTCATAGATATGAATTTTGTCGGATTGACCTCCAAAGCTCTAATAAAAGACTACTAATCAGTTTTTGCATTTAACATTTCTAGTTTCAACCCTACTTACTAATTTTTTTTCTTTTTCTTTATTAGAAAAAAAGTTTATGCATATTCATCATTTATTAGTTATTATTATTAGACTTCGGAGTTGTCAAATATCAAGCTGAAAAACAAAAAGAAAGTAAGTTCTCATAGATAAAAAAAAAAAAAAATTATGTTTTTTTAGAGCACTTTGCAAAATTTAGGGGGTAAAATTTCTTCTTTTCTTTCTCTTTTAAAATTTTTGTGTGAAGCATAATGACAGAAAAAAAAAAAAAAAAAGGCAGAGTGGCTGGGTGGCACAATTATAAATAAATAGATAATTTTTAAAAAAGTTATTTACAATGCTAAACGCCACGCCTTAAATCATTACTTTTCTAATTAAGTTGACTAGGTGTTAGATCCGTCCTATGAATGGGGATGGCATACACATTTAGACATTTTTATATAAATTTTGTATTTTTATAAAATATGTAATGACTTCAGTTTTAAACATGATTACTTCTGGATTTACAGGAATTTATTTTTTTTTTTAAATGACATTTTAAATTCACTGGTGATAAGGTGTATGCAGATCTCTCTAAAATTTGTTAGGATTTGGTACTCTCTCCAATCAATCTCTGTGTTAGGATTTGGTTTATGAAAATAAGGGTTCAGTTTTTATTATTTTATTTTTTTAAAAAATTATTTTAGTTGCTTTTTTTTGTTTTATTATTTTGTTTTGTGTATTTTTAAGTCTAAGAAATTAAGAAAATGCCACATAGAATTAAATTCTATGTGGCATCTGCTCCGTGCCTTTAGTTTTCTCTCTCTAGTTTTTACCTCAATATAATATATAGAATAGATAGATAGATGTCACGACCTAAATTAAAACATACACTTACAATATGTTACGCCTCTTACAATGTCATATGTATGTCTTATTTAAATAAACAGTGACATCTTCTTTGTCACTTGCCTGAATATTTAATCAAAGGGTGCATGAAATTTTTCGTTCCTAAAGTACTATCAATCCATTTATCATTCCAATCATTTTTTAAAATAAAAAAAATCGTGCTAAAAGTTTTTTCCCCAAAAATCATTTAATTGACCAAAAGCAAACTAATGAAATGAAATTTTCCGTCAAAATTCAGGCCCGTTTTAAATATTTTATTAATTTCTTTCAATTCTACCCTACTTCTCCAAACATGGTTAAATTTAATCTTTTAAAGTTAATTTCCTCCCCATTTTACCTTTTCATTCAACTAATTCCCTTATTTAATTCAAATTATTCTTCTTTTTCACCATCGCTACTATTATCTTCCTCTGCCTCCACCATTAATGAAAAATATTTTGTTCGGAAGATTTTTCTTATAACGAAATTTGGCAATTTATTGGATGCACCCGGGGCACCATATTCCCCCTTCCTATTTTTTACACTACTAGTCCTTACTATACTTTTTTTTTTCCACTTTTTTAAATAACATCCTATAATTTACAGGTTTAGTCGTTTTGATTTTTTTCTCTCTCCTTTAAAATCAAAGGGACTAAACCTATAAATTATAGGATGTTATTTCGAAAAGTGAAAAAAAATATAATAAGGACTAGTAGTGTAAAAAATAGGAGGGGGAGTATGGTGGTGCCCCGGGTATACTGGATAGAGACTCCGAAATTTGATCAATGTAACTTTGAAATATTATCCTTAACATCATAATCAGATTGACGAATGCTAAAAGAAACCTCTCTATTCAGAATTAAATGCAAGATGGTAAGAAAGATTGCACATAGTAGAATAGAATTTAATCGAGACTGAATTCGAACAAGTAAACTTGCATGAGCAAAAAGAAAATAAAGGCTTTGAGTTAAGCCAAAATGTTCTATGTTGAAGGAAAATAATTAATCTAGTAGTATATGCTTCTACCCAAAATTTACAGTACTATAGTAAAGAGCGTATATGTTCATCTATCGATAGTTCTTTCCATGATCTTGCATCGAGTGTTCTTTAAATATTTTTGAAACTATCATTTGGTGGTCTTTTTTCTATCTGGCGATAAATTTGTACTTAACATGTGCTAATTGTGCTCCCAAATCATGAATTTTTTTTTTTGGAAGCGGATGATGTATTATTTCTAATAATTAAGGCTTATAATTTTTATATTAATTAAGAATAAAAGCAGATTAATTGTCGACAGTAGCTGATAATGTAGTCCTTGCTATCCTGTGACCATATTCCTCATTGATTCGAAGGGAAGAGAAGGGGGAAAGAAACAAATTTTTTTTTTGAAAAAAAGAAAAAGAAAATGAGACAACATTTTCCACGTGTCAAGAATCTATAAACTAGCTTTTGTGTGTCAGAAAAGCTTTCAAATCATGTCATCAGACCAAAGAGATCTTTCTCCCCTCATATAATAAAGCTTTCAATTTCATCACTCATCACAACAATCCAAATTAGTACAACACCACATCCCATTTAATTCTTACTAACATTACCAGCCAATAAAGCAGCAGCCAGCCACTCTTCTTTCCTTTTAGTCTTCTTCCTACTGCTAAGCAAAGCTAAAAACTTTTCATCATCTGAAAATTTTCAGCCAATTTTGACTTGTTGGTTTGCTGGGATTTTTATCAGTTTCAAGTGGGGTTCACTGGTATAATAGTATAATTCATCAGCAGAAGTTGGAAGTAATTAAAAGATGGATATGGACTTCTGGGCTGCTAGAGTTCAGTCTTCAAAACATCATCTTTCTGCAGTTTCAGCTGGTGGGCTCAATAATTCTGGTCCGTCTCCATTTCAAGGCATACTCTTTTTTTTTTTTATCATTTGATGTTTCTTTAAAGTCCCTTTTTCTTCCTTTTGAAGAAGTTATGGGTTTTGGTCCTTTTGATTGTTGAAGATCAGGTATTGTTGAAGTGATTGGGACTAGATAATGTATCTGTGGTTCTGTTATGTTGTGTTTGATTTTATCTGGGGAGGTCTTGAGCTGTTTCTTCTTATCTTGTACCTGTTTCTGTGTCTTTTGGCTCAATCTTTCTTAATTATGTTCCTTCTGAAGGTTGACTAGTAGTTGATAATGCTGAAAATGAATTAGTCTACAATTGTAGTTCGGTTGATTCCGTGTCTATTTAAGGATTGAGAAGTGAAGTTTGTGAACTTGCTAATTTGCTGCTCTTTGTTGTCACCGTGTCTTAGTTTCTTTATTACGACAGTACTGATTATACATTAAAGTTTCTTTGAAGCTCACATCTCTGAATTGTACAGATGCTCGTTTGACCATAGATGATGCAGGAGAAGATGAAATAAGAGCATGGTTTCCCTGCCCTTTCTGTTATGTGGAAATTGAAGTCCCAGTTTTGTGTAGCCATTTGCAAGAAGAGCATTGTTTTGACTTGAAAAATGCTGTAAGTGCTTCTTCGCATTACTAATTTGTTCTGTCTTGGTTCCCAATTACCTTGATATTGGAATTTGGATGATAAATATCATATCAAGATAGTATTCTTTCCTGCTCAACTATAAGTTTAAGGAGAGTTAGATAATATGATTGCACTTCAACCATGCTTATTATGTTGTCTGCCAATAAAGAGGATTGTTCTTGTCTCTCTTTGAATCTCAATCTGGAAATACTCTGCGAGGTGTCTGATGTGCTTATCTTGTTTCCTGAAATGATACTCGGTTGTTGACTTGAACTATTCAATAGGTATGCCCAATATGTGCAGCAACTCTAGGAAAAGATCCAATTGGGCATTTCACTATGCAGCATGCTCATTCAGTAAAGGTATAATTTGGTTGGGAAATGTGGGGTGTGTTGCCTTTGATTTTTGATGAATGATTGACTGAGCTAACCACATAAGGATGGAGTGTTTCAGAGGAAGAGGAAAACTCAAAGATCAGGCATGTGGACAAATGTATCATCAACTGTTAGCAAGGATTTCCGAGAGTTAACTTCATTGATTGGCTCAAACACACTGAACTACAAATCTGACAAACAAGAACCTGCTTCTGATCCACTCCTTTCACCATTTCTTTGTTCGTCACCTTTTTCGAACTCCAAAGACTCCAAACAGGATGTATCTTCTGGTTATTCTGACTCAACAATTAACACTGAAAGGTAACTTCTTTTTCCGGTTTGGGAGTTTTTTCTGCCCTGATACTCTCTCCCCCGCCTAGTGGGAAAAAGACTTGCTGTTGTTGTTGATACTCATCCCATCTCTTTTACATCTCACTATAAGTTTATAAGTGTTTATTAATTGAAATCTTGGTCTGAGCCTTGAGGTTTTGAAGCTAGTTAACACGTGTTGGTCATGTTGCTTCCTTTGAAAATGGATTCTAATCTAAAGTGCATTCGTAATTCAACTAGTTGCCGGAGAAGTATGTTTACATTGGTAGATAGATATGGCAATTGTTGCTGGCTTTGTGAAACTTATATGATTGTCCACATAGATTTCACAAGATTTAGGGCCTCTGTTTGCTATGACATGAAGGTGCCTATTGTCTGTAGATGTTCCCTTCTGATATTTGAATAGTGAAAAATAGAGAGAGAAATTGTAATTAAGAACTTTCTTAAATATACAAATGTTGATGAGAATTATGGTCTGAAGTGTATTAGGTAAGCATTTGACAACTTTACGAAATTCGTACCAAGTGTATTAATGATTTTAGCCCTTCGGCTTCTAAGTGAGTAATCTTAAATTGAAAATTCTGTTACTTCTAGTATGATCACAAAGGTTTTCCATTCACCTCATTTAAGTGCATATGTAAGTGCTTTCTGTAGGACTATTCATTACTATTTGAAATCAACATGATGACTTTTCTTCAAGTCAAAGTTAAACAACTTTAGGCCTACTTTGTACATACATGGTTTTAAGATTTTTTTTTATTTATTTTTATTTTTTTGTTTTGTTTTGTTTTGAAATAAGGTGGAAGGACGAGACTTGCTTACAGTTGCATACTCCTAAGAAAAGGAGTCACCGACTTGTCTAACAAAAGGATACTTTGTAGCTCGTTAGTGGCTTTTGCCTAATACATAACCCACAAACTAAACGTAGAATTGTACATACATTTATAAACATTATAGAAATAATGATGCTATTGCGAGCATGTATCTATATGCATATCATGCCCAAGAATAGAGCACAACAGAAATGGTTTTGGATAGCTTGTGGAACATCAAAACCAATTTCTGATTATGTTCCATGATTTAAAATATTGGTTTTGTCTACTTCATTTCTATTTGTGCTTCCCCTTTATTTATCGTCTTCTTCATCCTCGATATTTTATTTCTTTAATTGGATTGAGTTCCATGTTAAGTTTTTCTTACTTCTTTTGTTTCGAAGTAGTCATGAGCAGGGGATAAGCACAATAGTAAGCTACCCCTGATTTGTGTAATAACCAGAGCTAAACTGTCTTAATTGCTGGTGCTTACTGTAAGATCCCCCCGCCCCTCTCCTTCTGGCTTAAGTAGAGAACATTGTTGTCTTCTTATAACTAGTTTCTTAGATGCTTTTATTGCTATTAACCCAACTATTACTTAAGGATGATGAAGTCCTAAAACCCCATTTACCATTCAGGAATGAGTTTCCTGCATTCCTGATTTCTATATGACTCCCTAAGTTACTGCTGAAGAAATGTTTAAAGACCCTAAGAACTTTTTGGCTTATTAGCCGCTGGAGATAAATTAATCATCTATCAGTTAAAAATGTCATTTTGGAACCTAGAAAATGTAATGACACACTTCTAAAATCTGTAGGTCTGACAGATAATATCATTGAAGGAGTCCAAAGGATTCATAAGAATTTCTTCTAATGAGTCCCCATATATTATTCTGGGGTCATGATTACAAATTCCAACTTTTGTCTTTGGTACTTTTTCATTGCAAAAGTTTAATTCATCAGAAACTTACACATCTTCAGTGATAGTAAAACAGTTTGTCACAAAATGGAGTGCTAATATCATTAGTCTTTTGTTAAGTACTGAGAATAATATCCATAAAGTCCTTGTATATAAGTGCATTTATATTGAGGACATGTTTTGAGAGTCCTTCTGGACATGTTTAAAAGTGAAAATATAGTAGTGACTGATACCTATCTGCACATGGTGTGTGTTTTTTTTTTTTTTTTTGAAACTCTACCAAAGAGCAGGACATACAAAAGTGTTTGAAGAAGAAGCTGTCCTTTTTTTCAAATAATTCACTGCAACCAAGCCTTTTCTCCTCCAGTGTTCCTGTTTTGCTAAGCTGTTCATTCTCCCTTTGGGTGTTAGACTGGCATATTCTCTTATACAAGTACTCTCTTTTTTGTTCCATCTAGTTGTTGGCTATAAATTGAATGTTTTAGGAAACACAAGTGGCAGTTGTAATATCTTTAATATATTTAAGAGTGCATCAGTGGGAGTGCTTTCACCTCCTAAAAGAACCTTCCAATATTAGGTAGTGGTGATGCGCTCTGTCGTTGAAGTGGAAGAAGTTGGAATGTTTAGTGCATACTTGCTGCCATTGGTTATTCAGTTTGAATGAGTGTATAATCATTTTGCAGGAAGGCATCTTCAGATGCTGTTGAAGAACAAGATTATGAAGAGAGGATGAAGCAAGCTACCTTTTTTCAAGAACTGATCATGTCGACCATTTTCTAGGCTTTCGTCATCCTCCAATCCCTAAAAAGTAAATGCAACTTGACAACAGTTTGCCCCTTAACAGGCATATGATTTCCACTTGTGCAAAATCATGCCTTAGTGCAGACGGTGGTGCCGAATCATGCACTGTCTCTGATTGAACTAGGTTCCTTGGAATATTTGCTCATAGTAGTTAAGATTACATGAGTGATATGATAGAAGTTACACGTTGTGCCGTGCTTGTAATGCGTGGACATGCAAATTGCAATCATATAGTATAGTTATATTTCCGTTACCGAAGAGTCTTTGTTGTTTTTGTGGTGGATTTCATGGTATTTGCATGGCGTCTCACGAAATTATTCGCCAATTCCATTGGATATTCTACTGTTCTACCTAGAGAAGCGTTTTCTGAACAGAAGAGTACCTGAAGAAGATGATCTCATCAGTTTCTTTCTGCTATACTAGTTGAACTATGCCAAGTACACTTAAGATGAAAAGTTTAACACCCATAGGTTTGGCTAAAAGATGAAATGGTCTAATGGTGAACTTGACATATTTGTAACTTCCATTCTTTTTTTGAAAGATTCAACACAATATTCCCCACTAAACAAAGCTTAAGTTTCACATTCATTTACCGAAATAATGGCCTACAAATAGAATAAAGAACATGTAATTTACATTTGGAACTTGCCTATTTTTTTTTCTTAGCATATCCCTTTTACCCTATTAAAGCAGAAGACATGAAGCTTATGTGGCAACTAAGTATGCATCTGTTTTGGCTCCAATGCACCATATTTCAGATTTCAGGAGTCTTTTTGCCACGTATAAGTCTCTTTTAATTAGAAGTTATATAATTTTTTTTTTTAAAAAAAACACATGTTTTACTACAAATAAGGATCAGTTACATTTCAAACGAATGGATATATTAATTCAAATTCAAATGTCCAATCGTATAGTTTTTCCGGTTTAATATAAACAAAAAATAAAAATACCTAAATCCAACAATTAAGAATAATGCCTTATAAACTGATTATTTATTATTCCCTTATAACCTCAGATTTATAGGTATATTTTTTTTAAGCCCCAAATCATAGCATAAATGATGTATACGCTAAATTAATTCCTCAAAAAATAGTAATTCAATTAGATTTTAATAAAATAGTAATTTAGAAGGGGCGCCCGGGCATCTGCCTGAGCCAAACATCTAGTATAATCTCAAAATCAAAATCAAAATTAACATACTATTCTTAACTTCACACACAAAACTAAAACCATAGAAACTATCAGCCATTACTCAAGTCTAGTCTCTTTTGTATTTGACTTAATAAACATCATTTCAATAAACGCTAGACTTATGATCAAGCTAAAAAATTTCCAATTGTAACAATTTTTATTTATCATAAAACCGACCCTGGAGTAATTAAACATATTATTAGAATATGAAATTACTTCCTCTGTCCCAAAATTATTGTTTAGTTTGAGATTTCATTTTTAGTACACTTTGAACTAGAAATGAAAACTCAAACTGGACAATAATTATGAGACGGAGGGAGTACAAAACTATTTGTTATAATTTTTTTTTCATCAGTAATCTTTTTCAGTATGTAGTAAATTGATACATTTTAATATTTTATCATCGATAATCAACGAAGCGTTACCACATAAGTTTGCTTCTTTCATTCCCTTACCCAAATAAAATCATAAATGCCTCATTTCGCTCACTACATTAACTACAATACAATCGACATAAATATAGTAAAATCCCTTTGATTAAACCTTCTTAACCTTTTTCAAATTCGAAATTATTGCCTCTTCCTCTTCCCCTTCATCGATACACCAAAGACACCCAAAAAAAAAAAAAGAAGAAAATAATAATCTCTTCATAGAAACTGAAGAAGAAAAGGGCTTCAAGAATGAGTTCTGATACCATCATTAAGCTCGCAAGATGGCGAGTCAGAGATTTGGCTGCTTGTTTTTCTACATGCAAACTCCCTCGTATAGGTAAGGTATTCGAAAATCCCATCTTTTGTGCATGATTGAAAATCAAATCTATTGTAGTCCTTGTTATATTTGAAGATATTAGTCATTGAAATTTCTAGAGCAGTTCTTCACTATTTTTTTGTGGTTGCTTTTGAATTTATTTTTAAGCTATACTTATTACACCCTCTGTCCTGAAATAATTATCTTATTTGGGATTTCACTTTTAATAAAAATTATATTAAATCAAAAAATCAAATTAGACAATCAATTTGGGGTAAAGGGAGTATAATTGTTATGCATCTAGTTACTAGAAAGGTTTGTATAATTTTATTTGTATTGTATGCTATCTGTTAGTTACTGATTATATGAATGATCATGCTCTTCACCTAATTAGCAAAGAGCTTTATATCAAATTCCCTCCGTCCTGGAAAAAAACTTTCTTGAACTGAAACATTATTGCAAAATGGAGTATTTTTCTAAGATGGAGGGAATACAGATGAATGGATAATATATATATATATATATATATATATATATATATATATATAAATTGGATATGATAGCATCACAATCCTGGTATTTTGATTTAATTTATTTTCTACATTCTCTCTGCTTATTGTTTCGATTTGTTTCAAGACGAGGAACCAAATCCCTCCACGTCATCAACTGATCATCATCGAGGTCGAACCAAGAACACCATCTTGTTTGATCCAATTGGAGAGCATAAAAGAAAGCAAAAAGATGAGCAAAAAAAACTAAGGAAAAAGAAAACCAATCAAAGGAAAGTATCTGCTGAGAGTTCTAAGCAAATTACAAGGAAAAGTACTGAAGAGGGTTTGTCTGGATTAAGCAGCGGGTCGTGTTTTAGGGAAGAAGAATATATGGTCTTTTGCTTCCAAGATGATGGAACTATCCATCTAGTCAAAGAGAAAAGGGCATCAGAGGCATCCAATGCTACTTCGGTTAGTTAAATTGATTTTATAATTATAACTACATTTTCACTCATTTTTGGCTGTTCTTACAGAATTTGTTCAAGTTCTTTTGTTTTTTAAACTTTCATTCATTTCTGTTTACAAGAAGGAAAGCAAACAGAAGCATAGAGAGAATGATGAAAATGTTTGTAGACAGAGTTATGTGGATGCGGATGAACTATCAGATGATAAGCTTTACAATGCTGCAAATGGACAATTAGTAAGATTCTTCAGTTTCTTTGTTCTTGTCGAAAGCTGTTTTCCATACATAATACTCCCTCTGTCCCGAAATGAATGTATGCTGTTGGAATTTATAATTTTAGCACAAATGGTACGGAAAGTGAAAATTCAAATAGGACAATGGTTCTGGGACGGAGAGTATGTATTCCCTCCATCTGGAAATTATTCCAGTTTTGATTTTAATTGTTAGTTCAAAATGTAATAAATGTAAAAATCTGAACTGGACAATAGTTTTAGGACGGAGGAAGTAATAATTATATTTTTCAGAAGCTGTGAATAACCATACGAAAAAAAATTGCAGGAAGAGGAGGAAGGAAGAAACGACATGGAAGTAGTGTGGCAGCCACCTGATGAGATAAAAGAGATTAGTCACATCGAAACTCATAGTGATGATCAATTCAAGACGCTATCTTCCATGTTATCGGTCGCAGATTCTAGCGACTCGAATCGCTCGGATGCTAGCTCTGGATCTTTTGCCTTCCCAGTGTAAGTCACTAATGTCTCTTCTTCACTTTTTTTTTTTTTTTTAATTTCCCTCTGTTTTGAAAAATGCTTGATTTATAGTAGCAGTTTTGATGAGCAGATTGAGATGGGAATGGATGGGAAGCCCTGTTCACATGCCGCAACCCGAAAACAGAGAAATGAGGGAACATAGAGTTAGCAGGGGTGTTCGCGTCCGTTGTTGCAGATTCTGAATTGTTCAATTTCTTTCAACTTTTATGATCATCATCATCCCCTGTAACTAAAGCTCAATTTTTAGATCTTTAGTGAGAAAATCAGAAAATAATGTACTGATTTGCTTCGATATTTTAGTTTGAAATTTTGTAGTTTTGTTGAATAACTTCATAGTTTTGTAGAATGGAGCACAGTGCATTGATCGATCTGCTGGATATTTTATTCATACTAGATTAAGTTTTTGATTTGTTATTTTGTTATCTTGTTGTTATTAGTCAAATTTTGTTATTGATACGTCTAAGCAAGATTTTATAAATTCTCTCTTAGTATGTTAGTTTGTAAAACCTATTTAAGGCACCTTGATTTGAGTTTAAAATCATCAATGAAAATATTCAGCTTAGTCTCTTTTTCTATTTGCTCATCTGAAAAGTTCTAACACGATCTTACTAGTCAAAGTTCGGCTAATTCCGGTCCAAGCAAATGAATTAATAAATTGACTTCCGACGAAATGGACTTCAATTCATTTTCAACAACTAAATTCCCAGTTCTGAGATGAAGGAGAAATAATTCAAGCGGGAAACAGCAATTTAACACCTGAGGTTCAGACTTAGTGTACTTCTTGATGGGTTGTGCATGAATAACAAAGCTGATGAATGGTTGCTTTGTGTAAGAACGGACAACTTGTTAGAGAAATGGTTTTTTGTGTGACAATTTATATCGATCGTAAGGGACATGATCCTGATGTAGTAACAATGAACACACTGTTGATTAGCTTGTACGAGAATCACATGCGCGATTCAGCTGAACGACTTTTCATCAAAGTGAAAGAAATTGGGTAAAATACATTTATATTTATGCATATGACACACATATACATCTAGAATATATAACGAGAATCGTTTTAATTCTTACAACTTTTAGATACCATCATTTTTAGTCCGTTATCTTTTGAAGCTTACATTCTTTTTTGCTTATTTTAATTAGACCTAACGTTTTTCTTAATGTTTTAGTGGTTTTTGAACTAAATGTTTATAGTCTTAGCTCATACACGAGAAGAGGGTGGTGGTATATCAATATTTATTTATGGACTACTGCTTAATTAAGGGTTTTTAGCAATATTGACAGGTTTTCAACATGTTTTCTAAGCTGCTATGTCCCTCGATGATGGGGTTGGATTAAATTCACTTAAGTGTGCTTTTAGTAACTTAGGTCCACTCTAATTATTAGAATGATTCTATTGCAAAAAAGAACTTATTTGGGTTCGGTACAAAAGTGAATGAAGATAGGTTTAATATATAGATGAAATAAGTCCGTTGTTAGAGGTGAATGTATAATTACTATTCACATCTTAGTGAATACGCAGTTTGGCTAAGTCAATTAACGATACTAAATTGATGTTATCACAATCTTTATCAACTATGTTCCACGATTCATTGTTGAAAGATCTGATACTCCATAATTCAGTCTTAACAGTTCGAGATTCATCCTTGAACGGTATTCTCTTCTCTTATAAATATCATGTTGTTAAATGATAAATGAACTAACTTTGGCATCGGAGTGTCTACCCCGGCACTTGCCGGGGCTTTGCAGGTTTGAAAATCATGTGGTTTCAAGGATATTCAATTATCATCATAGGTGAAGATTAAGTGGTTTCAAGGCTATTCCATTATTCTCAAGGGTAAACAGAAGCTTGCTTCATCACTCAAGGAAGGGTTTTTTTTTTTTTTCACCGAAGTTTTAAGGCCATGGAGTTTAAACTAAGATTAAATTAGTAGCGAAAATTAAAATAATTCTACATGAAGTCTTCCATTGCTTCTCTGAAAAATTCGGAACTTAGTTTCGACGGAAAAAAGAGAAAGGGTGGTGAAAGTTGCCCTAAAGCGCTAGAAATATGTAGTTCATTTTTCGTTAACGTCAGAATAACATAAAGCTATATTTAGATAAGTCAGAGCTTTGTTTTGAGGACCACCAAATGACCAAAGTCCAAAAGTTCCATAAAAGGCAAAAGTGCAAAACCCCGATCCCTCCCCTCACCATGCGCGCACACACGAAAGAAGAGTCGAGAGAGGTAGAGTCTATAAAACCTAGGGTTTATAGATAATATTTTCTCCGTCCAAGAATGAAAAAAGAACGAGGAATGGTTCTGAATGATGGGTGGTGATTGCAGATTTTGAATCAATGCAACAAAAGCAAAGCTAGTTCAGTTTTCGTTGGGTCTATCATAACGTAAAAAGCAATATTTAGTTACGTAGGAGCGAATTTGTATTGAGGACCACCAAATGAGATCGAAAAATCCCATAAAAGGCAAAACTCCAGAACCCCCCATCCCTTCCCCAACCAACACACGGAAGAAGAGTCGAGACATAGACTCTAAAAAACCTAGGGTTTGAATATAATAATACTCTTTCTATCCAGAAAAAATAGTGTTTTTCAATTGAACAATTTTTTTTGTATGGATAGAGTAATATCGAAGATGTTCAACAAGGTACAATAATATTGGCAAGAGAAACGTATGCAATTAACCGCAGGATTGTATTGTGAGGACCGCAAAATGCACTCAATGGTGATTACTTACTGGAGAGTTCGGAAATGCTGTCTGAACGCATCTAACGGAGGAACAAGTTGACTTAAAATGCACGCTTGAAATTTAGGGGTCCAGAAATCGATGATGATGTTTTGGCCGTAAGGAAAAAAGAACATACCTCAACTTGTTGTGTCTTATCAGTGAAATAATCCATTCTAGATTCATATATACTAATAAATTAGAACATGATAGGATGATGTTTACCAGATAAAACTACAGTGATATCGTAATTAGCGAGACACAATTGGTAATCAGAGATGGAAATAGATACATTATTTTCTCTCAAAATGTAAAATTTATTTTTGTTAAAATTTTGTTTCCTTACACAAAGTGAATTGTGTTTGCTACTAGTACCAATTCGATGAATGCTCACATTCCGTGGTAAAAACTGATGTTTGTACTAATTTCGATCGAATTTGGTAGGCAGTTTCTATAATAAAAAATGTGCCGAATAAATATTTTACTCCATCCGTCCCATAATTATTGTCCAGTTTGAGTTTTTCATTTTTAGTTCAAATTATACTAAAAGTGAAATCTCAAACTGGACAATAATTTTAGGACAGAGGAAGTATCACCATTATATGCTTATGTGAAGATTTGAAAATTCTGGCCAAGTGTTTGTTTGTTTGTTCATTTGACGTCCTTTGGCTAGGTGATTTGGGAATAAATCTATTCTATAGTAGCTATACCACGTAATATTGTGCAGTTATAGATAAAACACGGATAAAGTTATCAACAGTTTGGGAGGCCATAATGTTTTTGTTATGCAGTAGTGTGTTACTGTATTAAAAAAAATAGATACATCAGTTTTGTATATAATATGAATTTTTCCGTTGATTAAAAGACAACCTGACTAAGACATTATAAATAGGCAGGGTACTTCCACAAAGTGCTCACAACACACATCCCTAAAGCAATATAAACTATTCATAAATAGCATTTTCTCTGTCTTTATCACCATGGATTTGAGGTTGATTCTCTTAAATTTCGTGATGATTGCTTTGGCAGCAATCCCAACAGGAGAAGCACAGTTGAGGCTGGGAGCAGTTCGTTCGTTTACAGGAGCGATAGAAGGATTGTTAGGACCAACAGAGCCGCTTGGAGATTTAGTACAGCTAGTTAATGGGGTCTTTACTATAATTCAACTCAACGGGACGGTGTTTTGCTCCCCGGACAGCAGTAACAATGGCACCCCAACCCAAACCCTACCACCTTTTCCTAGTAAATTTCCCTATAATTATTCATTCATACTGCATGAATATTCATGAATATTCATTCTCTTGAATTTACGTATACTGCATACATCATGCATAGCATACTGAAAATTTTAGACACTCTCTCTGTGCTCTCTATGCTAGAATGATTGTCTAATAGATTTTTATTTTTAGTACAATCTATTTTAAAAGCAAAATCTTACTTAGATAATTATTTCGTAATACATCATAGATTATAGAGAAGTGCTCTACGCTAATGAGAAGCACTTACACCAACCCAAGTTCTAAGAACTTGAGTTGGATATAGGTCCTGGGTTTTACCAATTAGTGATGAAGAGAACAACACATGGGGTATATATGTTGAGTTCAAGTATTTTGATACGAATCTTGAGGCAAAGGTGGCAGATTTACCTTGACGCGGAAGTTATGAATATCTCAGGACTTGAAAACTTGCAAATTCAAAATTATGGACTCCAAAATTCACGAAAAATAAAAGAAAATTGAAGAACAAAGACAGTGGTAAGAATAGAGCGAATCAATCCCTCACTAAAATTCTAAACCTTCTTGAGAGATCTTGGGGAGTGAATAAAAAAGTTGGGAGGGTTAACGAGATAGTGAGTTCTTTGATATTCTTGTTCTTTTGTGTTTTTGATAATGTAACCAGGATCAATGGGACGCTATGATCATTATGGTGATGGTGAAGTTTATATGAAGAGTATAATAATCCTTACTATAAGGAAAGAGGAAGGTTTATGGATCAAGTGGATGAAAAGATACCGAAGTTTTATGGAAGACGTGATCCAAAGGCGTATCTTGGCTGGGAGAATAAAATGAGTAAGTTATTTGCTATTCATGATTATTCTGAAATGAAAAAGGTTAAGGTAGCAGTGTCCACATTTCAAGGAAATGCATCTTCTTGGTGGGCTAATCAAGAATTTGCTAGCCGTTCTATCGATAAATCGAAGGGATAGGGTTGTTAGAGAGGCGACCGATTGGGTTGCTAGCCTTAAACACTTTTTACATTTTCTAAACCTTTCAATCCCTTTTTAGTGCAAATTTTTGTGGTTTGCATATCTTCTTTTATTTTATTTTTCATGAGTTTTAGAGTCCATAATTTTGGATTTGCAAGTTTTCAAGTCCTGGGATATTCATAGCTTCCGCATCAAGGTAAATCTGCCACCTTTGCCTCAAGATTCGTATATATGCAAAATTTACAATGACCTTCATATATATAAAAAAGAATCACTTAAGTCTATAAATCTTGGCACAATGTTTCATTAACTAATTTCAAGTCCAATAAGATTTGTTCACAATGCACTAGCCAATAAGAACTATTTCTTGGCCCAAAATAGAAGTCTATTCCTTGGGGTCTACTCTCAACCGTTGGATGAAGATTAGATTAAGATTGGATGACTATTATTACTCTACAAAGAAGATATTGATAGAGTTGGCAACTCAGGAAAATTCTTTCAAGATAAGGATAAGATTCTTTTGAGAGAATATCTTTTTGTATTTGGAGTTTTATTTTTATTAGACTAGTGTTTCTTAAGTCTATAAAGGTGTCTAGATACATTGCCTTCATAGAAAAAGCACAAGTTGTCAATTAGAGGTTAAGTTGATTTCTAGTTCTTTAAAGTAGGAATAGAGTTAGAGATCAAACTCTTCTCCTAATTGATAGGAGAATTTTCGGCCTCCTCTACTATAAATAGGAGTTGGTCAGCTTTTCATATATACCTTTGATAAATTTGATATTTAAATATGAGATGAGAAGAAACTCTTTGTTCTTTTTCTATTCTTTTCGATTAGTGCATTGCACACAAGCTTGTGCTTTGTTTATGCATGCGAGTAGAATAGGTATTTTTCTACTTGTGGAGCTTTGTTAGTTGTTCATTGGAGCCTTTTCGCTAGCCGTTCTATCTATAAATCGAAGGAATAAGGCTATTAGAGAGGCGACCAATTGGATTGCTTGCGGTAAATACTTTCTACATTTTCTAAACCTTTCCATCCCTTTTTTGGTGTAAATTTTTGTGATTTGCATCTCTTCTTTTCTTTTATTTTTTCGTGAGTTTTAGAATCCATAATATTAGATTTGCAAGTTTTCAAGTCCTAGGATATTCAAAGCTTCCGCGTCGAGGTAAATCTGTCACCTTTGCCTCAATATTCGTATCAATCTTGGTGGGCAAATCTTGAGGCAAAGGTGGCAGATTTACCTCGACGCGGAAACTATGAATATCATAGGACTTGAAAACTTGCAAATCTAAAATTATGGACTCTAAAACTCAAAAAAAAAAAAAAGAAGAAGAGATGCAAACCACAAAAATTTGTACAAAAAAGGGATGGAAAGGTTTAGAAAATGTAGAAAGTGTTTAAGGCTAGCAACGCAATCGGCTGCTTCTCTAACAACCCTATTCCTTTGATTTATGGATGGAACGGCTAGCGAAAAGACTCCAATGAAAAAATACCAAAGTTCCACAAGTAGAAAAACACCTATTCTACTCGCACGCATCAACAAAGCACAAGCTTGTGTGCAATGCACTAATTTTTGAAAAGAATAGAAAAAGAACAAAGAGTTTCCTCTCGTCTCGTATTGAAATATCTAATTCATCAAAGGTACAAATGAAAAGCTGGCCAATCACCCCTATTTATAGTAGAGGGGGCCGAATATTCTCCTATCAATTAGGAGAAGATTTTGATCTTTAACTCTATTCTTACTTTAAAGAACTAGATATCAATAACCTCTAATTGACAACTTGTTTTGTCTATTAAGGCAATGTATCTAGACACCTTTATAGACTTAAGAAACACTAGTCTAATGAAAGTAAAACTCCAAATACAAAGAGATATTATCTCAAAAGAATTTTATCCTTATCTTGAAAAGAATCTTTCTGAGTTGCCAACTCTATCAATATCTTCTTTGTAGAGTAGTCATAGCCATCTAATCTTGATCTAATCTTCATCTAACAGTTAAGAGTAGACACCTAGGAATAGACTTCTTATTTTGAATAAAATCTAAATTAGATAAAAGAGAATCATATCAAATCTTAATCCTTCAATGTGGTAAGATTTAAATGATCTTATCTCTAAAAGATAGGGAATCTTCCAGATCTTATCCTTCCACAAGTGTGATAAAATTTAAATGATTTTATCCCTAAAAGATAGAGATTCCAACTCCTAAAAATTAGGAGATAGGGCTGGCCTCCGAAAAATAATCTTGGGCTTGTAACTTCCAAACTTGACATTCTCTTGGGCCAAACTATTTGACATAAGATTATTAAGTGTAATCTTCATCCTTTTAGTCCTAGCTCGAGTCATTGAGCCTCCAATATTGGATAATGGATCTTGAACCACTCCTTGAGCTTGGACAGTACTTAGAACTCGAACACCTTAATCATCTTGGACTTGATCACTATGGATGTTCACATCATGTTTCCTTCCATCCATGTGGGACAAGGGAATATGAAGCATATTCATTCAACGCGCCCCTCTCAAGCCCAATGGGATTGGAGGAGTAAATTTTTATATGTTTTTTTTGCTTTAGTCTTGCGATCGGTTATTATCCTGAATAAATGGTCGTCTGTCGAGCCAGCCAAAGTTCAAAGTCAAACTACGGATTTCTTTTGTGGGTTGGTCAAAGTTTCAAAGTCAAAACCCGAATCTGGGTAAGTCAAAGTTCAGTATAGTCAGTCAACCTCGCCCCACAAGTCCCACAGGTCTGCGGATTAAAACCCGCTCTGATACCATTTTGAAGGCTCAAATATAGACCCACATGTTTTTCCTCCTCAAAGCCAATTGGTAATGAGGAGATTAGCACATGTGGTATATAGGTGGGGTTGAAGTGTTTCCTTCCATCCATGTGGGACAAGGGAACATGAGGCATATTCATTCAACATGTAGCGTACCCCGTAATGTTTCGGTTTAAATCGTAAGGCTTGAACCTTTCTTTATTGTAACCAAAAAAAAAGCACTGATTGTGAATATATTGGAGGTATATGGTTATGTTGACGTTTTTTTTGTTTGTTTCGGGTTTTGATGGAACAGATGCTCAGGCACAGTTGCGATGTGGAAACAATAATGATATGGTAGCAACCGCTACAACAAATGGGCAAGGACAATTCAAATTCGCGGCGACTCCATCATTGCAGGATTTCTTAATTAAAGATTGTAAAGTTTCCGTAACCACTCCACTGTCAAATTGCAATGCCAGTTTGCCTTCAACTGGAAGCCTGGCGTCTGGGATAACCAGGGTCCCAGCCACGGGGAATTTTAATGAAAGAAATGTTATCGTCCTCAGAGTTTCTGGATTCTCTCTAAGGGTTTAGCAAATCTGTGGGAACTAGTGATGCATGGATTTTGCAGTTTCAAAACTCTGCGGAATACATGGAAATAAGGATGGGCAAAGAATACATGGGAAAAGAACACTAGTTATGTTTCTCATCATAATTGTGTCTTTTGTTTGTGTTGTTTAAGTTTTGAACTTGGTGTCTTTGAATAATTGTAATCAATCATCTCTTTTACTCCCTCTGTCCAAAAATAGTCTATATTAATACAAATTTTAATGCTAAATGGGGACTATATTTGTTTAGGGACGGAGAGAATATAATACGATGAAATATTGTCTATTTTGTATTAGTGTTGCCTTGCGCGACGGAGGCCATGTGTTTATATTTACTTAAAAATTATATATCAATGAAAATTTTAAATTTTTGTCCATCAAAATAAATACACAGGCTTAACATTCTGTGAGGTGTAAAGAGAATGTTTTTTGTTCAAATGCACTTGATTTATAATTTCTTTTAAGAGCTTCGTTTATACTTTTGTTTTTGAAGAGCTTCATTTATACTTATTATTGCAATGTTTTTAATTTTAGAAATAATGATATCGTCACTCTAAATTGTACAGTTGAATAAGATCAATGTTCATAAATTTGTTTAGTAGATTAATAATTTTGATTTTTAATAGGATGATTACTGATATATATTCTTGAATGGTGATAGTTCCACCGTTATATATAGCAGATGTATGTAGGTTTACTCATAGCACAATAATATATACTTCCTCCCAAAATAATTCTCCAATTTGAGATTTCACTTTTAGTTTAAATCATATTAAAAAATAAAAATCCAAACTAGATAATCATTATAGACAGAGGGGGTACATAATTTTGTTTTGTGTTTATGTGTGTGTTTTTTAAAACTATGAAAGTTTATTTATCGATTTGATAGTAAAATTTTGAGAAGATAAAATTCTGACAAGTAATGAAAGTAAAAATTTCCTTTTGGCGACAGGAGTGAATTTGAATAACTTTTGTGAGATTTGAAAGATTGGAAAACAAATCAAGTCATAAAATCCATTTGGATGTGATGATTGTTAATTTCGTTGTTTAATCTAGTAGAATTTAAGATGATGAGATATTATTAACTTAGATTAATTTTAGATAATAGATGGGTTAATAATAATAAAAAAGACTAGAGTTGCAAAAGAAAAAAAAAACTCTTGTATCCTTGAAAAAAAAAAGCTCTAATGTGCATCGACATGTTCATGTTATATATTATTGTAATATTTATTATATAATGACCTTTAGTTAGGGTTTATTATTGTCTATTTATATTCTATATATTGTACATGATAATACACGTATGAAATACAATCCCTATTATTTTGATACGGTATCAGAGTCCACAATCTATGGACATGTGATAACTACGGACCCTGATGAGAGTCAAATTATATACATATAAAAGGATACTTAATTTCCCTTTTTCTTACATGTAATTGTAGTATATAGTTAGGAATTATATGTTTCTAATTATGTTTTGTGACTTTTGGTGGTGAAGGGACCTAATTACAAATATAGCTAAAAAGTTGGTAAATTGGTTCAAATTGACAAAGTTTTGGGCACAATCGGAACTGGCCCAATTGGACCAATCATGCAAAATCCAAGAAGAGTAGGGAACCAACGGCGGGTTGCACTTGGACGAGAGAAGAAGGGTAGTTTTGGGAAACCTTAGGAGGCTTAAAGGCTAAGGAAGCAAGACCCATGAAGCAAGTCTTCAAGGCTAAGAAGAAGAAGGCAAGGGTAAAGTGATGAAAGGCTGCAAAGCTTTTGATTAGGGCTGCAAAAGAGGTATGGGTCTCCTTAACCTTGGTCTTAATCCAATGGATAAAGAGGAGATCTTACTAAGTAAGCAAGTCTCCTCTACCATCTATAAAAGGAAGAAGAGCAGCAGCAAATTAATCCATCTTCGGATCAAGGATGACTTGATTGAGAGTGAGAGAGAGTCCCATAGATAGAAGAAGAGGGGCAATAGGTAGCAGCCACGTGTGGCTACCGGGGAAGTGAGTTGAGTTTCTCATTTGCCCAAGTAGCCAGCCTGCAGCAATTTTAGCCGATTGTCTCCATACTCTGTTTTCTTTCCTTCTCTGTATTTTCTTATTTATAATCATGTCCTTGACGATATGTGAATCATTTCGATATCCATTGTAGTCAAGGACATGAGTAGTTAAACTGTTTATGGGGTCTTAATCCCTTGAATCTCTCCAGCTAATATATATGGTTGTGCTTGGGTGATATTTGTGTGCCTAGGTTTAGGATAATAGCCCAAGGTTTCAAACAAGAATGAGAGTTAGTTGTTTGGTATGAGGCAATCATAAGGGCTTAAGATCTTAATAGCTTAGTAGTATTCTGGAGTCAACAACGAGAGTTCGTGAGTTTGTTGCAACTAGGACTACTGTTTGGAATATCTTAAGGGACCTTACAGTGTTATTGTACTTGATAGGACACAGTTTCATACCACAAAAGTAGCAACCAACTAGAGAGAGGATAGGTTAAGATCCCAGAACACTTAGTCCAGTCTGTTTCTCACTTTCTCAAGGTGTCTATCTTTTCTTTTTCTCTGTGACTTGAGTCAAATCATATGGGGTTTATTAGAGTTTCACCCATCCCTGTAAGATCAACCCTACTTACCACTGTCTGCAGTTTTAAGTAGGTTTCTTTGGTGGTCTCGACACCCATCAGACCCGCGTGTACATGCTTATTGACCCAACAAAGTATCTGGCCTTGTTGATTGACCCGACAGTATATCCAGAATTGTGGACTGACCCAGCAGTATATCTGGTGAATTATATTGTGTTGTGCAACCAAATGGGCTAAACACCCTATTGGGCTTGAGGGAGGGTGTTGGGACATTGAATCTTACATCGCCATCGCGAAGGATCTGTCACCTGTTTATAAGTGCCAAAGGCCACCCCACTCATTGCCAATTAGTTTTTCCGATGGCTACTCTCCAATTTTCTTGGAGCTTTATTCTTTCTTCTCGTATTTCTATGGTCTTCTAGCCGCCTGGCATTTCTTCTTCTTTTGTTAGTTTTGGCTGCTCTCATCTCCAGCTGTGCTGTCCTATCAATGTTGCTACTCTCTGCCTCTGCTTCGATTATATTGTTGTCGCTACAGTTTGTTGTTTTTAATTGGTGTGGCGTCTCCAATTCACTGCTGCTTCTTCATTAACCGGTGCTGCTGCTTCTCTCTACTGGTCACTTCAATTACCTTCATTATTCAGTTGTTGTGTGATCGTCGTTTCATTGTGGTATGCGGTTCTTTAATCAATAACAAAAGAGAAAAGAATTAAAGCATACAAACAAAACCCGGCCTGCCTAACCCTGTCGACGCAGCCATCATCCACCCCCCATTATCATCATCATTATTCAATTTTTAAGGTTTGCAAATCCATCCTTTTACTTTATGAAATTTTCAAGTCAATCCCTCTAATTGTTCTCTGGCGCAAATTACTCTCAAAACTTTTGGTTTGTGCAAATCCATCCCAATAGTTTGTAATTCGTTCAAGTAGATGATCATAACTGCCTCCTCTGTTCACAACGATGATGTCTCCTTCTTCTTGATCTATTCCTCCATGACAATTTCCTTCTCGCCGTGCCGCCATTGCTGTCTGTCTTGAACTTCGTACAAAGCTGATTGTTTGATCTTGGGTTTGAAACTGATAACTGAAGATTCTTGAATTTTCCGATCACCTAAAAACGACCGGCAAAATGATACCATCTCAAATTATTAAATGATGGGAAATTGAGATGATCTGCAAAGAATTTGATAAAGAAACGAAGAATAAAACTATAATCTAGGGTTTGATTCAGAGGAAATCTTGAATTAAAGAAAGTTCATTAATATGTCTAAATTACAGACAAAGATCCACATTTATACTGCTCTAATCAACCGACCTAAGTATGTACATTTACAACTCTGCCCCATATTTTCTAACTATGTACAAACTAACCCTCGATCCTAATTCAACTTTATACAACTCAACTGCTATGTACAGAATACTTAACATCCCCCCTCAAGCTGCAGCCTGGAAGAAGTCACGTAGGTCAAGCTTGACAAGAAGAAGCTTAAACTGGGGATGAGAAAGAGACTTCGTAAACAGATCAACAAGTTGACCTTTAGAAGGGATAAAGAGTGGAACCAAGAAACCAAGAGTCTAGTGGTGATGAATAAAATGACAGTCGATTTCTAGGTGTTTACTCATGAAACACCGGATTCTCGATGGTAGAGATGGCAGAGTTGTTGTCACACCATAGAGGGACTGGAAGAGGAAAAAAACACCAAAATCTTGCAACAAGTAGCTAATCCATAGAAGTTCTTTGGCTGTTGTACTCATGCTCCTATACTCAGCTTCTACAGAATAGCATGAAATGGAGTCATGTTGCTTAGCTTTCCATGAAATGAGAGCTGAGCTAAGAAAGACACAGAAACAAGTAACTGATTTGCGGTGGATAGGGTTTGATCCCCAATCAGCATCAGAATAAGCTTCTAGTTTGTAACTATTGACAGTGGAATAGAAAAGACCATGTGTAATTGTCCCTTTGAGATATTTGAGTACATGAAGGAGGGCTTCCCAATGTTCTACACAAGGAAGATGGACATGCTTGGTGAGTTGTTGGACTGCAAATGTAATGTCTCGCCTGATAAACCCCAACTATAATAGTTGGCCAACAAGCTTTCTGTACTGAGAAGCATCTGCTATGGGAGCTCCTGGTTGATCAGAGAATTGATGTCCGTTTGGCAAGGGAGTTGCAGCTGGTTTTCATCCAAGATGTCCTGTTTCTTGAAGAATATCAAGAACATATTTACGCTGACAAAGATACATTCCATCAGTGGATCTTGCTATCTCCACACCAAGAAAGCACTTAGCATCACCTAGATCTTTGATAGTAAATTGTTGATGCATAAAGGTTTTGATCTTCTAAATAACACTATCATTTGAATCTATTATAAGGATATCATCCATGTAAAATGACCATGCAGTAAATAAGCAAGGATCATTGGCAGATTAATGAAGACCACATTGTTGAATTTTCTTGGTAAACTCAACATTCCACTGTCTGGAAGCCTGTTGAGTCGATATAAGGATCTAATCAACTTGCAAACTCGAGTTGAGGATGAAACATGGTAACCTTCAGGAGGAATCGTGTATACCTCTTCATCAAGAAATCCATGAAGGAAAGCATTGTTGATGTCCAATTGTTGTAAAGGCCAGTGTGACGCAGTAGCCAAAGCTAAGATCCTAATAGTAACAATTTTAGCAACTGGTGAACAACTGTCGAAATACTCTTCCCCCTCCACTTGATTATACCCCTTGGCTACTAACTAAGCCTTAAACCTTTCTACAGAACCATCTGAATTGTGTTTCACCTTGTACACCCATTTGCAGCCAATGGCTTTCTTTCTAGGTGGTAAGGTAGTCAATGTCCAAGTCTGATTAGCTTCTAGAGCCTCCAATTCATTCTGCATTGCTCTAACCCATTTTGGATGAACACATGCTTGTCTATAACTTCTAGGTTCTTTTACAGGAGCAATCTGAGCAAGAAAGGATAAATGCCTTGATGAAAAACAAGAAGGAATGATATATGGGTATGTTTCTAGTGTATGAGTTGAAGAAGAATGTAATGGAATTCTATGAGATGACTGTTGTTGAGAAAGGAAGGCCTTTCCCGTGTCAAAATCTTGTAACCAGGAAGGTGGTTTGATGGATCTAGTACTTCTTCTGACTACAGGTACTAATTCAGTAGCCACTGTTGATTGTGTCTGAGTGATTTCTGGTTGAATGATAGGTGGAGGGGACGAAGGCATCACATGAATAGATGTGGGATGTGGAAGATGATGAGATTTGAGAGTGAATGTGGATTGTATCAGTGGAAGAAGGATCACAGTTCCAGAAATATTCTTCTGATGAAGAAGACTGTGGCAAAGAGGAAAAATTATCAGAAAGAATATTCTGGTTGTTTAGAAAGGAAATGTAGTTTCATGGAATACTACATCCCTTGAAACAAACATCTTTCTGTTAATCAAATCATAAAACTTGTAGGCTTTCTGCCCTAGTGGATACCTAATGAATACGGCTTGATGAGTTCTAGGATCAAACTTTTCTTTATAAGGCATAGTGTTTGTCTCAAAACATAAACAACCAAAGACTTTTAAATGATCACAGTTAAGTGGTTTAGAATGCAAAATCTCATAAGGCGATATCCAACCTAACATAACTGAGGGTAATCTATTTAAGATGTAGGTGGCTGTAAGTATTGAATCCTTCGAAACATTTTTGGTAAACCTGATTGGAACAATAATGATCTGGCTATTTCGAGCAAATGCTTGTGTTTTCTTTCTACAACTCCATTTTGCTGTGGAGTGTATGGACTACTTTTCTGATGAATAATCCCTAGGGATGAAAAGGAGCTTTGAAGATTAAAACAAGTGAATTCAGATCCATTATTTGATTTCATTGTCTTGACTTTTTTGGAGAATTGAGTGTCTAACATATTGAAAAATGTTTGAAGAATAGAGTAAGTTTGTGTAGTCTGCATAAAAAAGTTCAAGTGGACCGACTGTAGTCATCAACAATGGTCAAGTAATAATAAGCTCCATTAAGAGATTTTTGTTTATAGGGTCCCCACAAATCAATATGAACTAATTCAAAAACATCATTGGTTTGAATGGTACTTACAGGGAATGAAAATCTAGTTTGTTTGGAGAGAGGACAGGTAAAACAATTTCTATCTTCATCCTTATAAGAAGATGACAACTCTAGTTTATTCAGTACATGATAAGAAGCATGTCCTAATCTTTGATGCCATTTAGTAACATCTGTACTAGATACTAAATTAGAAGAATGATGATCCACAAGAGTGATTTGTGCCACAAAAGTATGGTTGATGTTGGCAGTGATAAAGCTGTTGATGACTGAGGCTGAAAAGGAAATTGTGTTCAGAACATAAAACCAGTTAAGGACCTGTCCAATAACAACTGTTTTATTAGTCACTTGGTCCTGTAACAAGCACAAAGTGGTGGAAAGGAAATAGCCAATGTAGGCAACTACAAGCTTATTGACTAACATGAAGTTATATTTGAAAGAAGGAACATGTAAGCAATATGAGATTTCTAAGGAATCTTAAAGTTTGGTTGTGCCTATATGCTCAACTGATTTGATACTACCATCTGGTAAGGTTACTGGAGTAAAATAAGAAACACGTTTGAAATAGGAGAACAATTTCAACAAGGCTACCATATGCCAAGTTGCTCCGGTATCTAGAGACCAAAGATTAAGCAGCCGTTGTTCAGTCAAATTGAGTGCACTCAATGCAAAATAAGTACTCATACCAGCAAAGTCATGATAATGAATGAAATTGACTTGATCTCCTAAAGCGTGCTTTCCTTTCATCAGCTTTGCCATCTTCTGTTGCATGATCTTCGTGTTATTCATCATAGATGTTAATTAGCCATCCTTTGAATTTCATGTCCCCATGTTTGATTCAAGTGGTGTTTTAGGTATATTTGCTAACTATTTGTTATTCCACATCTTCTTTTTTTTTTTTTTTTCTATGTTGCCTTCCCATTAGTCAGGATAGCCTATCAATTTGAAACACCCTTCCTTCAAATATCCATTGAATCCATAGTTTTCACACTTTAGTAACCTCTTTGTAGCATTGTCCATCCTTAACTGGTTCTTCTTTCCCAATCTTGTTTGTCATTTGACAGTTATTCCCATAGTTATTGTTGTTGAAGCTTGCCTGGATTATTGCCTGCTTTATTGAAGCTCTTGAATTGCGTCATTCCATTGATTGAACCATTTCCTGCTCCATTTTTTCCAGATACTCTTTTCTGAACCATCATAACACTTTGATCAAATGGTTATGAATAAATCCTACTTCCCATTTGCTGTTTCTCAATATTCAACACCACTGAATATGCCTTGTTTACATCCGAACGTGGTTCCATCATCATAATTTGGCTCCTCATAGCTGAATAGGAATCATTCAAGCCACTTAGAAACTCCATCAATTTGTATCGATTTTCCCTGTTCTGATTCTTGACTATACCACAACTGCATTCATCTAGTGGATCAACACAATGCAATTCATCCTAGAACCTCTTCAATTTTGAATAGTATCCTACAAAAGTAAGATTTCCTTGTGCTATTGTTGCAACCTCCCTACGCAAATGATAAATTTGTGGACCATTGTTGTTACCATAACTACCTTTCAATTCGTCCCACAGGTCCTTTGCACTATCTGCAAGATCAAAATTCTCTACAAGCTCTGGTGGAATTAGGTTTAGTAACCACGAAACAACAGTATCGTTGACCCTGTGCCACTGTTCATACTGTGAATCCCCAATCTCTGGTTCTGCTGTAGTGCTGTTGATAAACCCTAACTTGCTCTTTGCTCCCAGGAAACGACGCATCGCATGACTCGACGCACGTAATTCATCTCGTTAAGCTTTGTGTTGACAATAGCTTTGGATGAATTATTGGAAGGATGCAACATCAAAAGATGATAATAACTGCCTCCTCTGTGCGCAACGACAATGTCTCCTACATCTTGATCTGTTCCTCCTTGACGATTTCCTTCTCCCCGTGCTACCATTGCTGTCGATCTGGAACTTCGTACAAAGCTGATTGTTCGATCTAGGGTTTGAAACTGATAACTGGAGATTCTTGAATTTTTCGATCACCTGAAAATGATCGGCATAGAGCAGGATCTAATCCTGCAGACGAAATCTTGAATGAAAGAAAGTTGATTAATGTGTCCAATACAGACAATGATCCGCATTTATACTGCTCTAATCAACTGACCTAAGTATGTACGTTTACACTCTGCCCCACATTTTCTAGTTACGTACAAACTAACCCCTGATCCTAATTCAAGTTTATACAAATCAACTTCTATGTACAAATAAGTACAAAATACTTAACAAGCCCCAAAAGACACTTGTCATTAAGCTCCGTAAGGTTTTTTTTATTCTTCTTAAAATTCTTTTACATTTGTTTGTGTTCTATTGAAATTCTTGAGAAGTTTTAATTCGACTTGTTATAGTGCAGGGTTTCGTAATTTGATTGGTTTCGGAATTGGCTCAACTTATCACTTGCTTGAAGGGGTTTTGTGGATTACCATTAATGATACCAAAGTTAAAGAACATATGGGACACATGGATTATGTGAGGCCGAGTTATGCTTGGTTGGTAGTCTCACTGCTTCAGCATATGCGTTGAATTACAATTCAAATTTATACTTTGAAGCCATCAAAAACCCAGGGTTTTAGAGGGCTGGTTCTCTATTTGATTAACTGACCTTGGCTTTGCTGATCTGTGACTTTACTGGTTTGAAGAATTCCATGCAGTAAGTTAGCACTTAGCAAGATATGTCCTATTTCACGTGCAATTTTGGACCTTTTATGTTTGTTTACACTTGTAATATAGTGACCACGATGAAGATAGACACCAATTTTGCGTTTGATTTTTAGAAAGCTGGGTTCCATCTATTGAGTTTTGACTGATCTCTTTATCTATTAAATTATTGGTCTTTTATTTTGATGTCAATTTTAATCCTATTATTCCCTGTTATCAGCAATGGCTCTGCTTCCAACTATATGTAATATTTAAGAACCTTCTGAAGGATGTATACATTGAATATAGAATATGGTAGTAGAGTTTTGATGATATGGATAGTCTCAATTCAGCTTTCTGTCGAGGCGGCAACAATCAATTTGACGAAGGTGCTGTTAACCCCTCTAGAAATCTATATTCAGGTCTTGTATGGTTTTCTTTTCCCATACTGAGCTTTTTCCCTGTTATGCATGTGCTTCCTAAATTAATGTTGTTTGAAAGCCTGGGTTGTTCTTGATAGCAAAGCCTGTGTTGAGTGATTATGGGGATGATTTTTGACATTGTATTGAAGTTCTAGAATCACAATGGTGAAATTACTGGGGTTGTTTTTGTGCTTAAAAAATGAGAATGTCGGATAATTCCCTTTGCATGTTATTCCATGTATTGTTTTTTTTTGTCAAAAACGCAATGCTGAATATATCATAATTTTTTCACTTGGTTTGAAAATTAAACTTGTGAGTGGAGGTGTAATATTTTATCTAGGAGTACATGAATGTAGGTCTTGTGATTTAAAAGGAATTAAAAAGATGACTCCAAGTTGACTTTTGCTTTTGGCACTAATATAAAGAGTCAGTATTGGGGATCATAAGTATGCTCATAATCTATAGTGTTCATTTTCTACAAATGTTTTTGTATTGGGTTGAGAATTTGATTAGTTTCTGTGATAAAAGTTTTAGGGAGGGAGTTAAGAAGACCGACGCTTGTGAAATCACAATTTTTTTTTTGTAAATAATATTACGAGCACTATGTTGTACCTCTCAACAAATAGGGAAAGCTAATACGCATTGGCATCTTTCAACTTGTTAATTATTCTAAGGGCCTTGTTTTGTCACTTTCCTTTTGAACAAACCTTGGTATTAACGGCTTTGCATTTAAAGTGCTCCGCTTGGTAAAGCTTACTTGACTGCTAAAGTACTTCTCGAATTTCTTTTTGTTGTCTGGATTCTTTTTCTAATTGCAAATCGACAAAGTGTTTTCAATTATATCTAGATATTGGGAATATGTCAAAATACCATGATGAATTTGTTCGGTTCCAATCATGTTTAGAAACTTGGAATTAGCTGAGAACTTTTAGCACTTTGTATAGTTTACTGACATATAGTTTAGTTTAATGATTGTAAGATAAGTTTGGAGGCTTTAATTTGATATAATACAGTTTAGAATTGATTTAGGTCCCTAAAGTGAACTCCTGCCACCGCCTTTTATGTATAAAAGTAGTCCACATTATCATTTTTAAATTATACTAAAAATAACAAGTTCTTATTTACAATGCAAGTTATTTTTATGTCACGAAGGGAATAGTTCCTTGATTGTCTCTTCTATCTTTTGCCTGAAAGCTACTCTCATACTTATAGTTGGATCAGAATTTGCATCAGCGTCAACAACACAAGGGTATATATCATTGTTAGAGCTCAAATTGTAAGTGTCTGCTTCCATGGAATTTTGGGATGTATTGGCTCCTTAAAATTCATGTGAAAAAGATGGAGTTTGTGAATATCATCTATCGTTTTAATTTTGGACTCATCTACTATGGTCTTTTGGTTGAATTATTTGTCAAACTGTTAAGCCACTTGAAGTTGTCTCCTCTTATATCATTTGAACATGAGTCGGGTAGAAGCGGTCTAGCAGCAGATGAATAAAGGAATTGTAAGGAAGAACCTGCAATCCATTTTAAAGAAGCATAATTCAACCTCTAATTGAATTCTTAGAAACCTTCCTCGTAGGTAGTCATTTCAACTCCGAGGGTACTTTAAGTGTATGGTTTTTAGAGTGAAATCAACTTGTACAATCTTTCTTTCTTCCTTTGCATACACAATATTAGATAACTGCTCTTTGCTTGGGACCAAAAAGGGCATTGCCAATTGAGGCAGGTATAACAAGAGACACAAGCACTGCCTCTACAACTGGAAAAAAAGCCAGAAAATGAAACCACCAATGATAAAAACAAACTGGCTGCTGCAGCTCTTCAAGCAGTTAAAGATTTTGCACTTTGGCAGCTGGCCAGAAAACGTTGAGGTGGGGTCATTTGTTGATTCGTGGTCTTCAGCTCGTGGATTGATTATTTTCACTGTATTTTCTATTTAGTTTATAAGTGAACTCCTTAAAATTTACTCGTTAGTTTGGCATTGTTGATGACAAGCAATTCACTCACGTTGTGATGATATCTTGGATATAAGAAGCACCATTTGATTCTAATTTACTGATTTTCCTTGGCCTTCGGTTGATATTGTGGCCAACGCAAGAAGCCAATTCCAAAGTTAATTCCTATCATTTTGGACTACACTACCCAGAATAGTACTCCCTCCGTTCCAGAAAAATAGCCCAGTTTGAAAATGTACAACTTTTTTAACTTGGTCAACATACCAAATGTACAACTCATTTTATGCCCCTAACTTCCACTAATGCCCCTTCTAGTTATTTCTATAAAAGTTAACTACATATACATTTATTTTACAACTTAAATTTGATCAAAATTTTTATCTCAAAAAATATTGACAATGGATCTTGATGGAAAGATCTCGTTACATAGATTAATTTGATACATAACACATTGTTTTTTTAATTATTCATGTATTAAAAGATATAAGTATATGAAAAAATGGGAGATAACTGAAAAAAATGAAAATCAAAGGAAGTGGACCTTGTTTTCCTTACCACTACTCTTTTGGATATTTAAGTCATTTCAATTCAATTAATTTTGACTTTTGTGAAAATGGACTATTTTTTTGGGACAAACTTTTTTATTAAACTGGACTATTTTTGTGAGACGGAGGGAGTATTATCTATATGGGATTAGGTTAGAGAATTGATTTCTAAATATGCTTTTTGTTTGGCAATAATTTCAGCCTTATCCCTAGCTCGGATAGTTTGTTACACTATCAGCTGCATGAGTGATTGTTGCTCTCTTTCCTTTGTTGTTTGATGACTGAACTTTCACATTCATACTTCGTGTAGATCTATTGTTGTTGCATCCCTGTAGGTCAAAGAAATACGAGACTTTGATGGTGAGGAAGTTGAAATGAAGAAGCTCATTGATGCCAACTCTGATAAAGGCAAAGCGTCTATTGGCCCTACATCAGTTGTTGACGTTGTTCTTGAACAAATAAGAAAGAAGCCAAAGCTGAGCGTACTTGACATGATGAAGAAGACTGGGGAGAGTACAAGGATGAAAACAAAGGTGTGGAAGAACTTGAAACTCACAAAAAGAGTTCAAATCAGTATCCAGATAAGGTTTCCCTCTTGCAACATGCTTATTATTGAGAATTTGAGAGCGAAAGAGATGCTAGACTCAACCGTGCAATCCAAGAGGAAACAAGATATGCGAGAGGATGAAATTTGATTAGATCTTTGAGGACTCGTGCAAGTAGCCTGAAAAAAAAGAAAATGGAAAAGTACATCCTGTGTTCCTTGTTAATATCTAATTGAAGCATTATAATGGTTTTTGATGATATATAAGGGGATTTTAGAGTATGTGATTCATTGTAAATTAAACTCTCAACCTTATCTTGGTGCACTTGAAGGTTTTTTTTTTTTTTTTTATTTCTCAAATTCACCTTTTTATCGATTCTTCTTATTCATATTGACACTAAGTACAACGCCTTTACCAATTTGAGTGGATTATGTCTGAGCAATCTAATGCTGAATCTTTTCTTAGAACCTGTTATATGACTTGGTCATTAGTGTTTTCATCAGAAACAACATAAACTAACATCGGCTCTTTTTCTCTTCCTTTTCCTTTGTGATAAATTATTGAAATAATAGTTTTCAGCAACAGTTTTGGACATTTCACTAATTCTCAAAAATGGCATGCTTATAATATTTGTCACGAAGATATTATTTTTAGCATATTCATATTATTCATTTTATTGCACTTAGAATGTATCCATGGACAACAAAATTTAATCCAAAAGCAGAAAACCTTTCCGTTGTGGCAGCATGGATATGATTGTCGGAGCCTCCCATTGAATATTTTCAGGAAGATCTCTTCCAAAATACTGCAAAATCCATCCGAGTCTTCATCAAGCCCGACCAGATCACACTACTGGCTCTAAGGGGGATGTACGCTCGAGTGGCCACCTAATAAGACTTAATAGGACCATTGAAAGGTATGGTAGATGCAGATGATGTGATGTATAAAGTGGAGTATCAAGACCTCCAAGCAATTTTCTTTTCATGTGATAAATATAGACATACTTTGCATGGATATGTCATGTTTCCAGCCAATATAGAGCTGACAATCTTGGTGGACTACAAATATTCCTGATGTACTGAACCAGAACAACCAATAGGATTGGATGCCACCTTCATGCCCAGTTGATCTGGATCCAAATTCATTGAGTCACAAAAACCAACTGGAATCGACAAGTGGATGCAAGTACCGACTAGAATCTGGACGGCCCATCAAAGAATCTCCCAACGGTTATTGACAAAAGAAAATCGGGGGCTAACGGGTGTCAAATTTACATATTTTGGCAAGATACTTTCACTTCTTCTTACTTGCAAATTAGTCTACATTAAGTAGAATTAGTTTATTTCTTATTTAGTTTTGCATTTCTTGGTGATCAAGGGACTAAGGTGGCATTTGGTGAAGAAAATGGGCCAAAAAGCAAAAAAGGGATAGAAAACAAAGGCTGATGGTGAACATGGTGTTGCAATTGTTGTTGTTATGCTTCTTATGTTGAGTTACCACTGCTGCTGATTTGACAGAAAGGAGGTGATGAGAATCATGTAGCCTTCCATGGTGATTCTCCTAGTGAGGGGAATGAGCTAATCCTTCATTCTAGTTTTGGAATGCCAAGTTTACTTTGCAGGCCAATGAAGGAAGAAAGGATGGCTCTTGACTACCAATGTGATAGGGAGTTTGTTCAAGAAAGCTATAATCAAGATGATGAGAATGTTATTAACTTTGGGGTTCAAACCAAAGGAGATGATGACCTCATGGAAATAAGTGCTCAAGAGTATCAAAAGAGTTTGACTCTGTGTGCTCCCTGAAGATCATTGATCAAAGCTAGTGAGAAGAGTCATTTAGGTTCTTGAATGGACGGCCTATTTGATCAAAGTGTTCAAGATTGAGTCCATTGCTACACAATTGGATAGGTTACAAACTATCTTAATTGTTTCAAGTGTTTTTCCAATCTTTTGGAGTCAATAAAGAGAATTCTACAAGTTTTGGAGTAAATTGGAGTTTTCTACAACTTAAGGGGCACAAGACCAATATTCCACTTTTGGAAGGGCGTTCAAGACATTTTAATTCAATAATTTGGGAGCTGAATTTCGAGATTAGAGTTAGTCTAAGTCTAGGAGTCAATTTTCAAGTTTTATCTAGTTAGATAAGCCATGTGGGATGAATAAAGCTAGAGTGTTTTGATTAGGAGTCTTAGATTCCTTCTAGATATTATCCTAATTGAGGATAAGTCATTTAGATAAGGTTTCCTAGATTTTAGATAGAGTCAAAGAGATCAAATACTCTTCTACTTCTACTCCTTGTGAGATAAGATTAGAGAGTCCTAATTGATCTTCTTTTTTGGTGCTGGCCGAATTTCGTAAGCCTATAAATAGGGGGCATGGCCGAAAATCAAAAGCACCCTTGAGTGGTCATTTTTGTTGTCTCTTTTGAGAGTTTTTCCTGTGAGGAATTTATTAAATGATGTGTCCATTTTTCGTGTCAAGTATGATTTAACCAAGAGGGTTTTCATCTTGTCTTGGATCTTTTGATCTTCCAGAAACCGTTCTTTTTCAAGTATGCTTCTTGATATAATTGTTTTAAAACTAAACTTCTTATTTTCATACTACTTCTAGTAGTTCGATTGATGAGCCTTTCTTTTGGCTTGGTGTTCGAATTCATGATGTGTGTGTTCATGAGTTCCATTGTGGGGTTTGTCCTACTTTTGTTGGATGAGTTGTGCTTTGGCATAAGCATTTTGAGATAATGTATGTGTTGTATATCTTGGTTGGTTATGGAGATTATTAATCAATAATATTCCTTCATAGTTGAGCATTGTTTGCTCCTACCTTTCTTGAGTCTCTTGAATGATGACTGATCGAGTATATTGAATGGTGTCCTTGCTATTTTTAGTGTGCGTTGTTGTTTAATTCGAATCTTTCATGGATAAAGTGTTCTTTGCTTGGTTTGAGTTAAGAGATAGAAATCACTTAGATAAACGATTGTCTTACTGTGAATTTTCCGCACTCTTTTGAGTTTCACGGGATAGACAAATTATCTTCGTACTTTCTTGTTTGATGGTTGCATTAACGAAATTTGCTTCATCTACGAGATTGCTATCAGTTTCTTCGTATCAGAGCTTGGACCATCTTAGTGATGGCATTAATTGATATTATCATATCAGTTTTGAGAATTTAGGAGTCTTATGTGATCGTTTTGAAGTAAAAAAAGTACCCTCGTATGCTGGAATGTTGCAAGTGTCATTGCCTTTGTTTTACGGTTGCCATAGAGACTATGATACTTGGGAGAAGAGCATAGAGAACTTATTTGTATTGCTTAACATAGAGAAAGAGAGTGAGAAAATAGCCTTAGCTATAGGTTGTTTTTGTTCTAGTGCTTTGAATTGGTGGAAGCTAGTTTCAAATATCTATTCGCATCATTGGTATTATAATTTGGATGATTGGCATGATTTGAGGAACGCTTTGCGAGAAAGATATGCTGGTACTAACACCTTTGATGAAGCAAAAGTGAAGTTTCTCAATTGTAAGCAGAATGGTAGATCCGTTCAATCTTACTTTGAGGAGTTAGAAGACTTGTTTCTCAGTTCGGGGGTGGATGAGAATGACTACATGTTGACAGATCATTTTCACTATGGCTTGGACAAGGGGTTCAAACAACACCCAAAGATAAGGAGGCAATCAAGGCTCTATGAGGCATATTATGCTGCCTTAGATGTGGAGAGAGAGCATGATACTTCTTGTGGTTGGAATGGTCCAATTAAGGATCAAGGGTTGGTGTTTGGCGCTGAAGATGGTGATCAACGGACATGTATCTTCCGTACTAAGTGTTCGGTTGGGTGGTCCAATGAAGTTGATTTGGTAATCGATGGTGGATCAAGCACTGACTGTATAAGTGAGGAATTTTGCATAGCAAACGGAATCAAGATGGATTTGCATACTAGACCATACAAGCTTCAATGGTTGAGTGAAGAGATGGTTCTGAATGTCACTAAGAAGGCCATGGTATCTTTTCAAGTTGGTGAGTATAGGGATGAAATTTACTTTGATGTAATTCCTATGTCTCTTTGTGTTTTTTTGGTAGGTAGTCCTTGGTAATCAGATGTAGATACTGTGCACAATTGCTCAAAGAATATCTTTGTCTTTACTAAAGAGGACAGAAAATATATTCTTAAGCCTTTGGCTTATGAAGAAGCTGAATCTGTGCGAGAGAAAAGACGTAAGATAACCTATACACAAGGGAGAGAAAAAGTCAAGAGAGTGACGCAAGAAAGTAAAAAGGGTCGCGCTGAGGTAAGACTTGAGGCGAGAGAAAACCATGAAAATAGCGTGGAAACATAAAAAGATGCACGCAATGAGAGAAAATCAGAGTGTGGTGAGGTGGGGATTTTACTAACCCTTATATCTCGTTTGTTCCTTGTGCAGGTTTAGAGGTTGATGATTCGAGGACGAATCCTCTTAAAGAAGGAGGGGATGATGAGAATCATGTAACCTTCCATGGTGATTCTCCTAGTGAGGGGAATGAGCTAGTTCTTCATTCTAGTTTTGGAATGCCAAGTTTACTTTGCAGGCCAATTAAGGAAGAAAGGATGGATCTTGACTACCTATGTGATAGGGAGTTGGTTCAAGAGAGCTATGATCAAGATGATGAGAATTTCATTAACTTTGGGGTTCAAACCAAAGGAGATGATTCACTCATGGAAATAAGTGCTCAAGGGTATCAAAGGAGTTTGACTCTAGGTGCTCCATGAAGATCATTGATCAAGCTAGAGAGAAGAGTCATTTAAGTTCTTGAATGGACGGCCTATTTGATCAAAGTGTTCAAGATTGAGTCCATTGCTACACAATTGGATAGGTTACAAACTATCTTAATTGTTTCAAGTGTTTTTCCAATCTTTTGGAGTCAATAAAGAGAATTCTACAAGTTTTGGAGTAAATTGGAGTTTTCTACAACTTAAGGGGCGCAAGACCAATATTCCACTTTTGGAAGGGCGTTCAAGACATTTTAATTCAATAATTTGGGAGCTGAATTTCGAGATTTAGAATATTATCTAGTCTAGGAGTTAATTTTTGAATTTATCTAGTTAAATAAGTCATGTGGACTGAATTAAACTAGAGTGTTTTGATTAGGAGTCTTAGATTCCTTCTAAGTATTATCCTATTTGCGAATAAGTCATTTAGATAAGGTTTCCTAGATTTTCGATAGAGTCAAAGAGATCAAATACTCTTCTATTTCTACTCCTGCGTGAGATAAGATTAGAGAGTTCTAGTTGGTCTTCTTTTTTGGTGCTGGCTGAAATTTATAGCATATAAATAGGGTAGGATGGCCGAAAATTAAAGCACCCTTGAGTGGTCATTTTTGTTGTCTCTATTGAGAGTTTTTCCTGTGAGGAATTTATTAAATGATGTGTCCATTTTTCGTGTCAAGTATGATTTAACCAAGAGGGTTTTCATCTTGTCTTGGATCTTTTGATCTTCCAGAAACCGTTCTTTTTCAAGTATGCTTCTTGATATAATTGTTTTAAAACTAAACTTCTTATTTTCATACTACTTCTAGTAGTTCGATTGATGAGCCTTTCTTTTGGCTTGGTTTTCGACTTCATGATGTGTGTGTTCATGAGTTCCATTGTGAGGTTTGTCCTACTTTTGTTGGATGAGTTGTGCTTTGGCATAAGCATTTTGAGATAGTGTATGTGTTGCATATCTTTGTTGGTTATGGAGATTACTAATCAATAGTATTCCTTCATAGTTGAGCTTTGTTAGCTCCTACCTTTCTTGAGTCTCTTGAATGATGACTGATCGAGTATATTGAATGGTGTCCTTACTATTCTTAGTGTGAGTTGTTGTTTAATTCGAATCTTTCATAGATAATGTGTTCTTTGCTTGGTTTGAGTTAAGAGATAGAAATCCTTAGATAAACGATCGTCTTACTGTGAATTTTCCGCACTCTTTTGATTTTCACGGGATAGACAAATTATCTTCTTACTTTCTTATTTGATGGTTGCAGTAACGAAATTTGGTTCATCTACGAGATTGCTATCGTCTGCAAAACTCCTTTTTCTGGATTTGTTGCTATAAAAACGTGCAGGGTTGCCAGATTTCAGTTTCATGTTACCCAACACCATAGTCATCTCTGTTGGTTCCGAGGTTACTGTGGAAGTCTGCATATATCTTGTGCTGGTTTTGCAACAGTATGTCGAAGCTTGAAGTGTGCGCACATACTTCTTCTCACCTGGATTCTTTGTTTTTCTGGTTGCCACTGTGCCCTCTGGTTTTGTACTTGGGTGGGATTGATTTTGCAGGGGAATTTTAGTTGGCATTATTCTTCGTCCCCACCCCCCCACAAATAGAGTTCCATTTTGTATACGACTTGAAATCTTTGTAGGCCTTTGGTAAATTAGTAGTCTTCACAAATAGAGTTTCATTTTGTACACGACTTGAATTCTTGATAGGCCTTTGGTAAATTGGTAGTCTCTAACTTAGCGTATGACTTTCAGCAAAAAAAAAAAAAAAGGTTTGAAGGTGATGAGTGGAAAGAATTTTATAATTTTTGTTTCATTAATAAAAGCTGCGAACGTGTAGTTGTTACATACAAAATTGCAAATTGTTTTGCTACATCTATCTTCGATGGTAGTAGAGTGGAGTTTCTTGATTTAGATAGCATGACCGATCTATCTGCTACAAGTACTTGGATTGACATTACATTTAGTGCTACTTGTAGCATCCGTTTATATGCATTTTTGACATTATGTGATTTTGATTAATCAGGTGAGGATGATTCCCCCTGCACCATTCTTCCTACATTTAAATACAACATCTTTCATTTCATTTTTGATGCTCACATTTTGTTGAGTGGAAAATTGGTTTGTATTCCAATCATATCTTTTCTTCTATGTTTCTTTTAATTAGGAATGTTACTACATTGATAATTATTTTCTTTATTTTTTCCTTGTTACGCTATGTTTAGTCCAGCGGGAGCACTTTCATCCACTGGTAGGCCATCTATGACAAAATTAAGCCCCCAGTCATTTATAAAATAGTCGTATCATGATGGATTTAGAGCCAGATGGTGATGTCATTCTGTATCAAAAGCTCAAATCAAGAAGGATGCACCTGCATGGAGATTGGATTCCGTTCAAGAATTTAAATAAAATCCAGTTTGGAAAAGGAAATTGACATTTGAACTCGATATTGCACTACTTCAATTTGGTGGAATTATAGGCTTTCACCTCCAGTTTTCTTTCACCAATGACATATTTTGGTTGTATTGGATTTTGCGGTAAACTACAAACGCCTTGTTGTTCAATTATAACATTTATAGGCACATGTACTTAGCCCCCAATTGAATTTTACTTGTAGAAATTTAGTTACATGGAAGTAGGTGGACATATTTTTGAATCTATTAGATACTGTAATTGAATTTTACAAATCCTTCTTAATGCCCACTGAATTAGTATAACCACAATGAGAAATTTTGTATTCTGGATATATTTTAAAGGAAACCAAAAGAATCTACAAAATGGATAATATTGGGGTTATGTGGTGAGAGTAGAACAAGGAAAATTCATTAGAGTAGAATGTAAGTATATTGGCAATGCTTTCAGCATTAAAGCGGAATTCCAAGGAATACTGCATGGTCTAAAATGGTGTGGGACAAAGGGTTAAATGGAGTCAAAGTTCAAACTAACAGCAAAGTGGTAGTTCCACTACCAAGCAAAGGTAAAAATTTCTCCATGGAGGTATCATCCACTGTTGAGTGAAATTCATAGTGTCCTATGTAGTGGGAATTTCTCCATCTATCACATTTTTAAAGAAGTGAATGTACTAGCTGATGGATCGTCAAAACAAGCATCTAGTGGTAATTCTTTGTTCTTTGATAGTCCAAATGTACTTCCTGTGCACCTGAGAGAATTTTGCACTTGAATCAGCAATCTTATTTTTTTTTTTTTTGGGGAAAAATCAGCAATCTTATCCGTTTATTAGAATCAGATAGGGAAGTAGATTAGGGTAGAACTTTAATAGAGTTGCTGTGAGATGATAGATAATCTTTGTAAGGCAGACTCTTACATAATTTATAGATTTGTCATGGGATTATTAGATAATATTTGTAAGATAGTCTCTTAGAAAATTATTTTCTAATTTTAAAAGAACTGGCATGGAATCGTAGATATTTCTTTGTCAGGCTGTTTCTTACTGGTAATATATCAGAGCCGTCTTGGGGTTTTTTAGAAAAATTTTTGTAAGACGGACTCTTTTTGTCTGGGTAAGTCTTAGCACTGTCCTTTGTTATTTTTTTTATATTAATAAAATAAGGGTCCTCTTGCCAGGTACCGTCCTGGATTTCCCTAAAAAAAAATTTACAAAATAGATAATGCAAGTAACTACAACATTCCATTCACACGCACAAGATAAAATCATAACATCTCTTGAATTACAATGAATTACTATGAAGATAATGCTGAGTTATTACGAAGCATTACCAGCTTCCAATGAACGGTAATTTCATATGATTGGCTTTGAAATCAGTACCACAACATAAACAGAATACATGGTTTTCCTTTATGAAATTGCCATCGTAGGAAATCCATTCACCACACTTCTCTACTACAACACAAACATCAAAATGGAGACTATTCCTGCTCAACAAGCATCAAATGGAGACTATGCCTAGTCAAATTCCTTATTAGTAATTGTATTGAGTAGGTTAATTATATTTGTTAATCCTATGAATATTGTCGTAACTATAGAAATTAATTAAAGCACATTAAGAACGTTAGAATCACAAGTTACAAAGGTGGTGTACATACTGTCGTAACTCACTACCTAAGTCTAATATTCCCATGAACTAGTGCTAACCTTCAACATTCGTTCCATTAATTAATGCCTTAAAACATGGAAGTAGTGATCAAAGATTTACATGAAATAAAGCAAGAATATCAAATATTAATTAACAAAAAAATCACAATATCATAAAGTAAACAAATCAAGCAAAACGGCAGTTACATCTAAAGCCTAGATCAAAAGTGTTTAGCCTCTACACAAATATGAAAACATCAAAAATAGATTAAAAGCCATCGTTCTAAATTATGAAAATAATCTATACAATCAATTAAAATAAATGAAGGAAGAACAAATATGTCGAAATCTAGTCGTGAAGGAAGAACAAGTTGGTGGCCTCTTCTCCTTCGCGTGAGTGTTGCTCCGTGGTATGTGTGTGGTACGTGAGGTGATGAAGGTAAAGGATGATGCGTGGTGTTGCATCGCATAGGGTTTTGAAGGTGGAGGTGGAGGTGAAGGGTTCTCGGAAAGCCAATAACCAAAAGCCTCCCTTTTATGGTTTTTTTCTTTGTTTCTAATCCCAATTTTTCAAGGGAAAAGAAACCGGTGCATAATCTTTTCTTTGGCCAGGTTTCAGAGTTGCCAAATTTGCAAGTCAAGCCACTTGTTCAACTCATCAACTTTTTTCCTCTTAATTTTTAATCTTCCTTTGCGCCCCTTCTAGTTACCCTTTATCTTAAATTTAGTCTAAAACTCAAATAATTCTTTATTTGAGTAACGCTCCTATTAATAAACATACAATCACACAAATAATAGAAACGTACTCAAAATACATGACCACTTTTCAGATCAAAGATATAATAAATTGGTAAATTTTAAGTATATCAAATACCCTCCAAACTTGAAATATTATTTGTTCTTAAGCGAATTAAATCAGAAAATTAGAAGAATTTAATTTTGGCAGCCTCAGAGATTACGATCGTACAACACAACAACCTTGACTAACTTTACTATGCACCGCCCAGAAATTGCAAACAATAGCTGCCATTAGCGCCCAATGAACGTATGTGTGTGTGTGATTCATTTCTTCGGAAATTCACTTTCTATTCAACATAGAATACGTAAGCTCTGCTGCGAGCATGCCATGTATAAAGATTTTAATCACAAACTTAAATTTAATACCATATTTCAATATAATGGACCCCAAACATATAGTGAAGTAGAAGTACTTATCTCATATTCATATATTATTTTCAACTCATAATCCCTCATGACCATTCGTCGGGAAACTTTCAGTTTTTTTTCTCTCTATTTTACGAGCACAAGTTTCTTTCTAACTTAGACTGTAGAGAGCATTTTTTTCAACACTTATAGTACTATACATTTCCTAACATTCACCGGTCTAAGGAACACTCCACTCTTTAGTACCAAATTCCTCATTTCTCAATGGGGCTAGCATTGACATTAAGTTCTCTTCATTTTCTCCCTTAAATAAATTTAAACTAACTCAAAAATATCTACCAACACCCCTCCCCCAAACATACTTAGAACAAAGTGTTTAAACAAAATGCACCAATATAAACCATTACAATATGTACGATTCCACATATATTTCTTCTGAGTCTGAAGTAATGTGTAGGGTTAATGGCTCACTTTCCATCAAAACATGTAAAGTTCCACATACATTTTTTCAGAGAATTGAGTGAATTAAAAACAATTTTTATGGCATTTTCACATTATTCTCATGTAACTACATTTTACTTTGCATTTATCCCACAGTTACGACCAAAAGTATAAATAACATGGTACTTAACAAAACATATAGAAATATGTTAGGTACGAACTACAGTTAAAGACAGTCTAATTCTTATTGCTATATACGTTAAACCATACTCCTCTTAGGCCTGTTTTTTATTTTTTAAATTTTAAAATTTCTTGTTTTGTTTTTAAATTTTCTCAAATTAAAACCCAAAACACAAATTCCTCCCATGCACTTATAGCATACATTGTCCCCATTGCATAAAACACAAAACACAATCAACCAAGTATAATGAAAATAATAAAATAAAAAATTAGAAAACAAAGAAACGACACCTCATTGGGAATTTGTAGCAGATGACTAAATTTTTTAAAGGCAAAAAAAGTAGAGGGATCCATTGCAACTGCCCTCCAAACATTTTCCATTACATTTGACTAAACAATTCCTTTCAGACAAAAGTAATTGTCAAACGAAATCAAAATCAGAAAAAACAAATCTAAGTGTCTATCTATCAAATGATTAAGAAAAACCACCAATATCAAGAAATTAAAGATTCAATATAGTTAGAAACAAAAAAAAACCTTAACCATCAATATACACAAAGTAAATTAATAAAAATAAAGTACAATACAACATTAGGTTTCTTTCCAATAAGTGTTTCTTTAAACTTTTTAGTCAAACTTAAATTTGATCAGTCAAAAAACCCATCATGGTACCATAAGAAAGAATGTTCAAGAAAATTAATGAACTGTTTATGGTGGCTTTTCTTGCAATGACTAGATATGAACTTATATTCCAATGGGGCAATATCTTCTATGTCAAACAAAATCCTCTACCATTGATCCCCTTGTTTATTTTCCCTTGTAACAACTTTAACATCATCCATGAAATCTCCGAAATTACGGACATGCTCACCACATTTGTTTACATGAAATTCTTTAGTTGAAACCGTAGACATATTATTCATTGAAAGTAAGTTGATCAACATTTGTCATCAACTCTAGAATATGTGAATAATTTTTCACTACAATGTATAGACCAGATGACACAAGAAAACTTGTAGTATCTGGACTTTTTAAGTCTTTGGTATCTTCTAATTCTTTATGAGTTAATGTGATAAACACGACCGAGTTTTAATTGTTTATCTAAAACACCCTTATCTTTTGAGAAAATATCAAACACATCCTTTGACCGAAAAATTAACTATTAAATAGACCCTTTGACGTCGGATAGAGGGTGTATTACTATGATATCAGCACAAAAATATAATTGTGGAGACACTTTTACCCTTAGTTAAAATTTAGTGCCAAATGTCCTCCCCATCCTCCCCACTCTCCAATCTCCACCAACGAGTTTCTTGAGGCTTCATCCAACCGAAAAAACAAACTCACTCAACCATAACTAAAAAAGAATCAACCATGGAACCATTCAGTATTTTCAAAGATGAAGAAATCCGATCCTATTTCATAAACAAAAAAATATATTTTACAGATGAACAAATCTAATTCAATTTCATACACAAGCCCTAAAAGGGAGAATCTACTTGCTTCTATTCTCCTAAATTGAAGAACTAGTCTGCTTCATATAAAATTCCCAGAAACCACAACTAAAGAATCCAACAAGGATTTAAAACTGGAAGAAATGAAATTGGATGAAATTTGATAGAGATTTGTATGGTAGCATTAAACAGTAACATCGCCAAATTTGTTGGTTCTAACAACCTCCCATGTCCCAAATCTAATGGAGTAATTTGCGTGAATTGAAAGATGTCTTCTCACTGAATAACTGGGAAAAAAACCTGAGATGCCTTCTAGTGCAACCTAATAACTTTGAAAACTTCACCTCTTACATTGTCATGTCCATTCAAAATACTCACCAAACCCTAAATCCAAAAAAAAAAACACAAAGAGAAAATTGTTGCAACGGCAAATCCTAAATCCAATCAAGATTATTGTATGAAATCTATCCCAATGTTTCACCATCAGACCACCATCTACCTCTAACCCTAAACCAAAGTAAGAGGAATTCTATTGTTGCTTCGTTGCCAATATTATCTCCATCCAAAACGGCATGTCAAAGTTTGAGGAGCGAGGAGATGGATGTGTATCATCTAATAATGGACTTATATAGCATGGATTTGGGACGAAGTGCAAATCAGATGGACGAAAATAAGGACCACTTCTGCTCTTCATCCGTTTCCAGTAGGCAACTTTTGGACCATTTCCTTGGCCTGAAGCCTTATAAAATGGAGCATGACTTAGTGGCCAAGGAAGAGCCATCCTAGGTGGCCATTGTGGTCCTAAAGATTAAGGAAAATGACCAACATTTGCAGTTGGAAACATGCCCGAAGAGCCAAGAAGAGCAATGTTCCTGATCCTCCTGATGATTGGTGTACATGGCTACATCCTAATGGTGGGCACGAGCTGTTGGCTAGAGGAATGCCATTTGTAAAGAGGCGGAGGCAGTTGTATAATAGCATAGAAAGATTAGGGTTTAGTTGAGTAGAGAGAGAGAGAGGGGGGAAGGCTCAGCAACAGAGCCTCTCATGGAGGATATCAGAGACATGCACTCAATCAAGTGGTATCTCAACTCACCTGAGTGGTCTGCTATTTTGCACAAAACTTGTATCTTTTATCTACGTTTTTCTCTCTTAGCATTGTAATAATGCTTTATGCTCAATTCTACATTAATTTTGTGTTTAAGATATTGATTATGGGTAGCTAGATTATTTGATGGAGTTGAACGATGTAAGTATGCCCAATTTTAATGCTTGAATTAACCTTGTGTGTAGCTTGATCATCTAGACACTTGTGCTTGCATTGTGTGAATCCCAGCTAGGGTAAGCATGATTTAAAATGATTAAAAATGACTGGTGACTTAGAGGTAACAGTCTAAGATTTCAACTAAGATCGTAAGATACCTATTTGATGCGAAGCAATTGCCAAAACTTAAGCTTTTAATGGCCTGAAGGGTTTTGAACATTTTACTCAGAAGAGAGCTTGTTACTCACCAGAGGGACTCCCTTAAGAACATCGGTAGAGACTTAGGGATAATTGAGCATCTGAGTGAACACGTTTTGTACCACATGAATGCATAACCACTATAAAAGTATCATAGAAAAGGAGGGGGATCTACAGGCTCTTTTCAGTCAGTGTAGTCCAATCTTGCTTGTTAAGGTGACGCCTTTCCTTCCCAAATTGCTTGTTTACATTGTTTAACATTCTCTTGCTTGATGCTCGGTCAGTCCAATAGTCACTAACGTGAGTAGTAAAGCCACGCACGTGAGTCGTCATCCTCTCTGTTTCCCTGTTATATGTAACGCCACTCACGTGAGTGGTCATTTTTTCTTTCATTTTTTGTAGTATAGTTGCTGTGATTTAAGCTATTCTTAGGTAGTTTCGACCATTCTTGCATATCGACGCGAATTATCGCTATCTAGTAGTAGTAGTCATTTACAATTTTTTTTTTTTTTTTTGCATAAGTGATGACCTCAACAATCTCACCACCCCAAAGATAGATTGGAAGGGAGACAAGTGGCAATGAAGAATTGGGAGCAATGACATGATGTGACGAAAAAAAATCAAAGAAGACGATGAAGTTTTAAAAAGGCCAGATAGTTTGTTTTCATTTTTAACTTTAGAGGGGTATCTTTAGTCATTTCACTCTTCTGGCTGTTTGATTTTCTATCTTTTCTGGTCAAGGAGTGTTTTGGATATTTTCTCAAAAGGAGCGAGTGTTTTAGGTAATCGGTCAAAAGATCTTTTTTATATTAACCATATTCTTTACATTCAAACTCAATTTGAGATAGTGACAGGTAAACTGGACCAATGTATCATCTTTATAAAACTCGTCATCATTATTCGATTCAATAACATGTCCAACAAAACCAAATTTTTCATGAGATATTTGTGCAATCTCTAGATTCAACTCGATGTCCCTTTTTTCCAAATGAAGGACAAAAGTAATAATCATGTGTTCTTGGCATGTCCTCAATCAAGAAATGTATGAGAATATTTTTCAATAAGGTTTACCCCTTCATGCAGGTTTATGGAGTGTTGTGCAAGCTTGACATATGGTGGGAAATTTTGCTTTAGTAAAGAAATCAATTGTTATGGTTCTACCATCCTTCATTGTGTCGGAAGTGTGGAAAGCGTGGAATATATATATATATATATATATATATATATATGAAGGTAAGGATTTTTCATCTGATTATGTTATTCATGAATTTGAAACTAATTTTTCAAGAATGTTGACAGTTCACAAGTTACGTGCAAAAACATCAGTGAAGAAGAAGAAATTGGAGTATAATTTTCAGGTTAAATCATTAGATCCTCCAATAAGGAAGGTAACATCGCTATGTTATCTACCACTAGATCTAGGAGATCCAATAGTAAATACAGACACATCTGCTTTGGGACAATCTAGAGCTACTAGATGAGGATATGTGATTCGAGGTGAAAAAGGAATACCCATTGCCACTGTCCACTGAAAGCAAGTGCATTTGAAAAAGGGTGTCCTTATTGCCAGAAAAACTTTAAGGGGCCAAAACAAATCTTTTATTGTTTGTCGAATTTACCCCCAACTATCTAAATTTACCAACTTTCAATTGCTCATTATGTTTTCCCCAATTTCTCTTCATTAGTAATCGTACTGTATGCTCCATTCCATTCTCTGAACAATGCTCAATTGTTTTTCCTGAACATGAACATTTTGTTTAACCACTTCATGAAAAATTTTTCATTCTGCTGTAATTGAGGGGCAAGAGTCAGGGTTTGATTTTAAAAAGAGTCTTATATATTTTGATGTTGATTTTGATGATTTTGTGGGGGGTGAATAAGGAATTAAAAGAAATATCGACACAGTGACGGCAGATCTTGGAATCGAAGATGTTAGTAATGAAGATGAAGGAGGATACAGTGGTGGGCTGATGATAAATAGCCGTCATGTTCATCACGGAGAGGTGAAAGACGAGGAGAAAAATATTACCTGCCATTATCTCCGATTTAAGAAATTGAATAAAAGGGAACAAGATAAGTACTGGGGAAGAGGATTTTCTTATCTCCTTAAATTTCCTTACAAATTTTTAGGAAGAAATTTTGGGAAATTTGCATTGTACTTGGATTTGCCGCCAAACTCTAATTGGGATTTGCATTCTCCTCATCGGGATTAATGGCAGAAATGACTAGTTCAGGACCTGACACGGTGCTAAACTGAGATTCAGTGAAACCACAATGGAATTATAATGCATATTACAAGTATAGACGAAAAGAATGATATGCCATCGCAGCAGATTGTTATACTCGTGCCCTTACAAGTTGAGGGCTCTAGTAAAATTGCAGTAGAGTGTATGGATGGCTATTACAAGTATGATTGTGCTCTTAAAAAGTACAAGAAAAACGCTAGTAGAAAAGTCTGATACCCTTTGGTAGGAAGATTTGAAGTTGGCATTGAAACCTGGGTGTTGCTATTAGAATAATTTAAAAATATTCTCAAGATACCTTGAAACATGTTGAAGTGTTGTCAGCTTTAGCAAAGGTTTATTTCACTGTAGGGGTGCATAAAAATTCCTACCACTCTTATATGAAAGCATTGGCCACTATGGAGCTCCTAGTTGAACCTGACAATCGAGGGTTGGCTATGCTAAACTTCATGATATGCTTGTGTTTGAAACATAATTTTAAATTTAAAATAAGAATGTACTGTGAAAAAACTATTTCTATTTGCAAGTTAGGGATGGAGCTGCTTTAAGATGAGCCTGATGATTTGACTACCTCAACCTCAAAACTACGCAAATCTTAAGTTGGCCAAATTCTTCCACAGTTATATAGCATAACCCAATTAAATATATATCGTTTTCACAAACCAATGCATATTTAGCATGTTTTTTTGATCAAAATTACCATTAAATTGGAAATGAAATAGTGTCTATAATAAATTTTTATTGGTTTGTGATGAATTGTATGGACAATAAATAAAGGTATTATTTTTGTATTTTAACTACACTACTTAATATTTTCTTGGTATTGCTTAATTTTCTAAAAAAATATAAAAAAGCAAACAGAGGGAGTTTTAAATTAGAAATTGGAACACTCGCTGATTTTTTTGGAACTAAGTTAAAACTTTGAATCAAAAGAGCTTCTTAGAAACTAAACTCATAAAATTACTAGAGTAAGAAATTGATAATTGTTTTTTTTAAAAAAAAAAGATTTTCTAAAAATAGTAGTCAAAATATGAGAGGAAATGCGTGATTGAAGAGTCTTATAAAAATTTGAATGAAGACAACAATGTGCGTAACAGTGCCAATTTGAGTGAGCATGTCAACTATGATGTGAATGAAAAACATTAGGTAATAGAAGAACGTTCTAATAAAAATATGGATGTAAAATATAATGGTAAAGAAGATGACGAGTTGCCAAACAACCCTGATGATAAAAAACTAAAGAGGACAATAAATTTTAGGTTATTCATGTAGCGTTTTGATACATCACAGACTAAATCGTGTATTTTCTTTTGTTGTGGTAGAACAATCTAATGAAAATTTGATAAAAACAAGAACTTGCATGAATTACGGTAAAGTGATGTGATAATTAAGTAATGTTCTCAATCTCTTCTATCTCTTGGTTACTAAACTTACTAATAGCATATAACGAAATCACATTATAACTCATTGAAGTTCTATTACAAGAGCTTGTGCCTCCTGACGAAAAACTTCTGATGGGCTCATCAAATTTTACAAAAAATTGCAGTTAGTGCATATTTATACTCTAGTAAGCCCCCGAACACCATGATTCTTGTAGTACAAATTTGTAGGTTGTAAATCTATTTGCAAGGTAGATAATACATGAGTATTAGTCCTTTTCTTGGTACAAAATAAGAAAGGAATATCCAAATGATCAAAATAAGACAGATTCCAGATAAGTCACTTTAGTTATATTGTATGTGTCCAACCACAACTTAAGTCCCAATGGGGATTGTTTAACCACCGTAAATTTCTAGAACTAAAAGAGGCCAAAGGTTGCCAAATTTTTGCAACACTATCCCATAACTGCAAAAAATATTTTCATGTTTAATGAGATTTCTTTATGGTGCTTTAAAAGGAACCATCAATCAAAATTCAGTTTGACATTATTATTGAGTAAGTTGAGGAATTTTTTTTCGTTTATAATGGACAGAGTTTTGTGATGCTCAAAGATCTCTAAGTGAAAATCATACTTTTGCTTATGAGATTTTGTGTTATGTAAGGATCTATCAATTTTTCTTGCTAAATCAATTAGTTTCTAACCTTCAAATATGTCTAGATGACATGGATGGAGAAATTGAACAAGTTTAGATCAAGCGTCTCCATTGTATAAACTAATCCTCAAAGCTAACGAAATCATTTCATCTTTGTCTTTCACCAGCAATATACGCAAGGGTACAACCTCTAGATTCCCTTAGACCCTTCACATCCTATGTACATATGAAGTTGTTTCATCTGCTTTGTTACATGTGTGACACTATAGAGTTGTTTGAATTCCATCTGAACCAACTCTGATTTTTTGGACAAGGCATGGACAAGACCCCTCTAATTGAGTAGCTTATATTTTGGATGAACATTTGTTGTCCCGATTCGCTTCAATCATTGCCTTCAGTTCTAAGATGATTTTTCATTAGTTTAAATCTTTTTGATAATGACATTCTTCGTCCCAAAACATTCTTGTTATTTCTTAAAAGTTCCTAGAAATAATTTTGCAATACATTTTTGCTCACAACTCCAGACACCACTTAATCTTATAGTTTGGGTCAAATTATGGATATATATGCAACAATTAGGTCGTTATATATATATATATATATATATATATATATATATTGTCAAGCTTTAGCAATCAAACATGTAAATAGCCATAGTTTAAGCAAATTTACAATTATATACAACACAAGAATCATATTCAACTTTCATTGGACTAGATTGATCGAGTTGAAATAATCTCTCTAAAAGTGAACAACTTTTTTGTAGACCATTCTAACTTAATTTCCACATTGACTCAATCAAATTCTCGGAGTCCTTGGTCACGAATTGATATGTTAGTGTTTAGTTACATGTGATTGACCTAAGCTGAGAGATAGAAACAACAACCATGGCTTTCTCAAATCAGTTTTATCAAATCCCTCAACGGAAATGGACGCATGTTGGCTAACTTACAACTAGAGTAAGACACAATGCTATATGTGTTGTGGTTGATCACCTTTACTAAATCAAATCAATGTGTTCCTGTTAATGTAAATACTCGCTACCTAATTGGAGAAATTAGCCAGAATTTATTTGGACGAGATAGTTAAATGGAGTGCCAACAACTATTGTTTCTCGATTTTGGCCGTAGTTGCAATAAGCTGTGGACACCAAATTAATAGTACATTAGCTCATCCCGAGCCAAATTGGCAAAGTGAGAACCATTCAAACACTTACAAATATGCTTTGTGTATGTGCATTTGACTTTGGAGGAAGTTGAGATCATGATTTAATTATGATTGAGTTTTCTTATGATTATAGCTATCATTTATCCATTGGAAGGACTCCTTATGAAGTTTGATATAAAACAGTGTTGTAAAACTTGGACCGGACTGACTGGTGAGACTGGTTTATCCAAGAACCCATGACCAAGTCGGTCCATTTTCTATTTAGAAATGGAGTGAATCAAAATCGGTCAAATCTTGGTTCAATCGGGACCGGGCAGAACTGATTGACCCTGGTTTTGTCCTTTTCCCTTTTGTTGACTTGTTTCTTTTTTGCATTGGAACCTCCCCTTTTTTCCTGGCTGCATGGGTTGCTAATTTATTTTTATAGTTTTTTAAGACCGAACTTTGACCTTATATCAGTAATTATCATATTTGAATTTTATATACATTAATTTTTAAATAATTTTCAACTTTAATTGATTAAATTAAATACTAGAACTCTGAAATTATTTATTTATATTAAACTTTGTCTTATTTTATCTTAGTTCTTATGTTTTCTTTGAATTTTAACATAAAAAGGAATATATTTATACTAATAATTTTAGATATCGCATATTTAATATATTTCAATGTGACAATTATATATGACATCATCCTGCCTTGTCCGATATTTTTGCCCTGGCTTATGGGATTGACCTAGTAACTTAGTGACCCAATAATTTCATCGGTTAATCTTCCGATCCGGGTCTGACAACATTGGTATAGAACCAAATCTCGATCACCAGCTTATTGGGATTTGATTTGGGAGTGTAAAATTAATCTTTAAATTGTTTATGGGCTGAAAGAGGCTTACGAAAAAGTGAAAGTTATCAAACAACGATTGAAAAATGAAACACAGTAAGTAATCGAATTATGCTAATAATCATAGACGGGATTTGAAATTTGAGATTGGGGCTAAGAATTTTCTTAAAATATTAAGAAAATATTACCGAATAAGGGATTTATAAGCATGATAAGAAAGGAAAACTATGTACGCACTGAATTGGTCTCGTTGTGTTAATATGTAATCGGCAGCGCGAAGAGAAGTGGCTCAGTATCTTATCTTTAACGGTCACTCCACTCATTGTCAATTGATTTTGAGATATGAGCCCAAAGTATTTATATACGTTGACATGGTACTAGAGCATTTTTGGGCCTTTGGTGGTGTTCTGGGCTGAAGGTGGCCTGTGTTATTGGCGTTCTTGGCGAAGGTGTCCTGTGATAATTTTATATCAACCCACTGGAGCAGTGCTCGTAAGCTTGTTGTGGACCGACCCAGCGGTATAACTGGAGTATTGGTAAATTATTTTATTTTTGGGATCCAAGTCCATTGGGCTAAATAAAAGTTCAAACCTCCATTGGATTTGAGGAAGGTTGTTAAGATGTATTGTCCGACATCGCCATCGTGAAGAAAAGTGAGTCATTATATAAGATCTAATGGTCACTCCACTCATTTCCAATTGGTTTTTAGATGGGCGTCAAAAGTACTTATATACTTTGACACTTTGAGATAGATAAAACAATTGGAAAGGTTGTTTACAAGGCATAACAACCACCTATATAATCTCTCAAAACTGCATGATGTTCTCCATCACTACTCAGGAGATATCATACCAGCCCCGATCATGTGCTTTAATTTGACGAACCGGTCTAGTGTCTAACCCTGTGGACTATGCTCATCATGGGTTCAAAGAGGAATATTGAACAATAATTTTATACATTTAGTTTCCAAGAGACTAATGTGTGAACTATTAATGAAGACTTGGAGAAATGTAATTGTTATCAGTTACTAAGTAATATTTTGAATGTTAAACGGGCATTTTAGTCCAAGCATTTTATTATATTATAAATTTAGTCCAAAATTTCTGACTTATTTAGATGAAAAGTGCACTTATACTTAATGAAAGAAACAAGTAGTTTGAAAAATTTTTAAACTATCATCTTATTGGTATAAAACTACGAAAAAACATTAATAACAAAATCATCAAACCACAGTTGACAATAAGAGATATTTTTTGGGATAAATAATAGTTTCATTCATTTACTGAAATCGTCCAGCTACAATTGATAATAGAAAGAACCAGTCAAACACAACTTACAACATTTCACTTTGTTCTATTTACCGTGGATAAACCTATACATATTTATCCATAAAATTGACAGACATATTATGTACAAGAGTTTGAATCTGATCTCGAATATACCTCTAAGAATATGCAGAAACACCAAACCGCATATCTAATAATTAGATCTGCGATAACTGATTTTTCGTGGGGCATATATAACGTTGTGAACATCTTCATTGATGCTACGAACATTGCAGTCAACAAACCTACCTTTCATTAGAGCAATTCACTGAAAGAACAAGACAAATAAACCCTACCCCCTCAATATAGATTATCTAAATAGGAGGGAGAACTGATAGTTAGGGTGTTAATTGGAAACAAGAGATACAATCAATGTAACAATGCAATTGGTTGCAAACTTTGATCCAAGAATCATCTTTTTGTTTACTCTACAGACAAAGCTATTAAAATATATATCATTATAGCACAAATCAATTGATAGATGCCTCATATACCAAATCAACAATTTGACCTGAATGTATCACATATCTTCCAATGAGACCTCCAAATAATGGATGTAACGAATAAATCTATTATGACATGCGTTTGGCCAAAAAAATATCCCTAAAATAGGATTAGACAAATCTATAGCTGCTGCTATAGAGTGGACAAAAAATATCCATCTCGAATTTGCCAAATTCGAGTTACTAATTGAATCAGTAACTCAGATTTGCCAAATTTGACCTTTTAAAATAATAATATTAATGTTATTTTGAATATTATGGGAGAAAAAAAGAAAACCCAGTCAAAAAATGAATAGTGAAGGTCGGATTCAAAAATCCAACCTTGTTTTATTTTTAAAAGAAAGAAAAACAGAAACGGCAGAAGATTTTGAAAATTCGTAACTCGGATTTTCTAAATCCAAGTTGTTTATAAATACTCCAGTTGGTAGGAATGTTCATTAAATAACTTGAACTCACCAGTAGACTTAAGGGTAATTCGGATTTGGGAAAGTCGATTTTATAGGTAATTCGGATTTGAAGAGTGCGATATTATTGTTTAATCGGATTTGTGAAATCTGATTTTAATGGGGCATAAAATGGTAAAAAAAAAATAAAATTCATAGGACGGGTTTTCTCTTTTCCTTGGAGGAGTATCTTATCTGGGCGGCAATTTAGAGATTTTCTCCACGGATTTTTGCCCTGAATGTGTTGAATCGATCTCATAAGAAGGTTAGTGATACTTCATCATTTTTTAGTTTAATCATCGTGGTCTTTGTGTGGAAATGTAAAAGTGTAAATGTGTAGAAGTGTTTAGGGTTTAGGCTTTGGTTTAGTTGGTGATTTTCTTTGTTGTAGACGTGGTTTTGAACATTCGATTTAGTAAATTACTTGAATTTTCCATGAAGTTTTTAATTTGTTGGTAGATTTGTGGTGTTCATTATAATATATTGCCAATTGTGTTTAGGTATATTATTAATAATTGTCCACCCGGTTTTGACAATGTCCTTTCATGTAATTAACAAATATAAATAGCGTTTAACAGTTCATACTTTATTAACTTGTATTAGATGAGTAAGTTTGTTGGGGAGAATGAAATTGTGAATACTTTTAACAACTTGCTGGACGATTCTATACTAATTGATCATAAGTTGTCATACTATGATTTTAGGATGATTTGTGGAAGAGGGGGGTGGAAAAGAGAGATTGTGAATCTAAATCTCTCACTGTTGTATGATACTATTGGCAATGGCTTTAGGAGTCACAGCAAAATCAAGAACGACACATCATTGCAAGTATGGTATTTTCATCATATTTTGTCATCTATTGATTTGAATGTAGATTTAGAGGGGACGAGTATTCTCAATCCCATCTACAAGCAGGGACAAGCATGGGTGGAGCATTGTTTGAGAATCCGGGGAAAGATAATGAAATGGATGAGGATAGGGATGAGAATCCGGAGAATGATGATGAAATAGATGAGGATCGGGTAAGAGTATGGGGAATGATAAGGACATGGAAGAGGATGTCTACACCTTGGGAAATGAACAAAGTAATGAAGACCAATCATTATCAGAAGGGAGAATGGAAAGTTATCAAGAGATTGGGGACAAATTCGCCACTTCTGCATCGGACCGACACATATATCTTACAAAGGGTTAATGAAGTATGGACATGAATGAATTTCATCTTCCTAGGTGGGATGAGACACCCGCATCCGTAAAGAAAGAAACTTATTTCAAGAACAAGATCAAAATGCAAAAGGGTGTCACGGCATGGAACGTTGCCAAACATAGAGAGTATTTTGTGAAGGCGGCTGACCCATCAACATGGTATATTTGGCGGAAATTCCTAAAATGACCAACTCACGAAGGCTATACTCCCTGTTGGTGGAAGGTACGTGCCTCATTGAAGGATCATGGTTTGTGGGAGATTGCGAAATAGAGGTCATACACTCGCTTCCTTGACGAGCTCCCAGTTTCTGTAAAGAGGGGGTTCTTGTCTACCTCGCGAGGATGTGGATTTTTTTCTAGGCCATCAAAGAACCTTACTAGCCCAATGGGCTGCTACGACAGTTTCAATATCTACATTGTAAGCCTGGGGTTCCCAACATCGATATCTAGAAAAATAAACACAAAGACCACCTTCAGACTGAAAGAATGTACGATGACAGGAGACTCCATCACAAGGAGAATAGGTTAGATCATGTGGTCCGACATGAACAAGTTGATGTGGCTTTAGGTCCTTTGCGCACATCAACTTTCCTCCCGGGGTTTCACAACCGACCCGTGAAATTCATTAGTGATCTGACCTTGTACGGGAACTTGGTATAGGGTTTTCACTCGTTTTTCGACTCGGGAGAGACTACTTGTAAGATTTATATATATATATATATATTTTTTTTTTTCTTTTATTGTTATTATTTTTTTATTTGCTATATCTTCTATTTTAATAATATATGGTTCAAGTTTTCAAGCCGGAACTTTAAGCGACATCTATCACGTCATCGATGACTACTTATGCAAAAATCCTATCCTTGATGATGATCGTGACGAGCAACTTCTCAAGATACTCGACCGTAGCTTCACTTCCCCAAGTTTGGCCCCAGATGTTTTTAACACTCAGACTGATAGTCAGATTCTCATGGATAGACAGCCGCCTAAAGTAAACCTCTTCTGGCTCCAATGAAAAAAGGCACAAAAGAAGATATTAGAGGACGGAGGAGGTGGGGGAGGCAATAGTGCCTTGGTTGTTCATTCTAATCCGACTCAGAGCCAAGAAGGGGAGAACGAGGATCAAAGTGATGAAGATTACCAGATGGGAGATGATGAAGAAGTGACCCTTCTGCGTCATGCTTCTTCCAAAAACAGTAGTAGGAAGTTCGTAAAGGAGCAAGAAAGCGCCAACCGACTATCAGGTTTACTTCCGGTTCTGGTAGCACGAAGATAAAGGCATCCAAAAAATAAGCTTTCAATTTGTTTGCATCTTGAATACTTTTGTGATTCGAACATAATGTGGTTTGAAAGTTTGTAATTTAAATACTTTTGAACTCTTTGACGTTTATTAGTTTGGGTTTCGTACTATTTTCCTGTTATATTTTGGGTGAAAAATACCTTTTGGTATTGTTGTGACAGGTTTGGACTGGTTTCTAAACCAATCCTCTTTTTTTAAATATATATATATATATATATATATATATATATGTCAAAAGTCGGATTTGCCAAATACAAGCTCTCCCTTAAGCTTTAGCTCGGATTTTGCAAATCCGAAATCAATCTAAGCTTGGATTTGGAGAATCCGACTCTAGTCAAATTTTTTTAGACTCCATAAAAACTAAGTTTTTTCATTCCCAAATTATTATTTTATTATTGATGTTCGGATTTGAAGAATCGAGTATCTATTAATTCTGATTAACAAACTTAATTATTATGATTAAGAGAAAGACAGATTTTAAAAATCCGATTTTGTTTTATCTAACTCAGATTTGTAAAATCCGATACCAGTACTTATGTCCACTCCCACACAGGAATCTTAATTTCGTCCACTTATTTTAGGACTTTTTTTTTCAAAAACAACTGTTAGGACTATATCCTGGAATAATAATCACCAACACCATCCTTACGAATAACTCAACTAACACGGACAACAAGCTACAGATCAAATCAACTGAAGGACAAAAGTAAACAGTAGATTACAACCTATTACGGACAAACCACAACAATTCAATCTATTGAGAAACTGAAATAAAAAAAAAATGAAAAATTGTGGATAAGTTCACTAATTTGATGTAAATGCAAAAATAAATCTACTACTATATTAAAAGCAAGAGCCCCAAAATGAACAGAGATTTCGTCGTTCCACCACTTAGCAAGAGCCCTTGTTACATTTCATTTACACTTTTTTACATTTTCAATAAAAAAAACAAACTAAAACCACACATTATAAAAACGATCCAAACATGTCCCTTAAGATTTTTTGAGTTTTTTGTCAGCACTTTCGAGATCCACCTTCCAAATTTTTCCAAGTTTTATCCTATTGATTTATTAATACTATCATTGAGTCTATTAACTTTATTGTTATCTGAAACCTGTTATTAATATCTCCAAAGGATCCATTCATTATAGTTGCTAGGTTAATATGAAAGTTAATTTGCAACATTTCAAAAAAAAAAAACACAAATTAATCGCAAAACAACTGATCAATCCTTCCGTTTATATAAATTCATAACTTTTCTTGGGTACAAAATGTTTCTATAACCAACTTCACAAGTATCTTATCGTCATTAATTGTTATACAATTTGGTGTTATCAAAATTTACAATTAGATTGAATTTTTGTGTTATTGCTACAAAAGCTATTTGCACTTTTTCTTAATTATCTGCAAAAATTTCACTTGATATGAAAATGCATTTTAGATTTTATTTAGCGCAAATAATAATTCCTTTGAATTCTCATGAATGTTAATCAAATCAACAGTAATGTTTTATTGGATAACTACTTTATGATTTCTCTAGTTTATCAAATCTTTAAAACATAATGTCAATTACTCCCTCCATTCCAATTCAATAGGCTCACTTCCCTTTCTGAGATGTTTCAAAACTTAGTCCCAATTCAGACAATTAATTAAATTTTACTATAAATTCTCTAATATACCATTTCTACTTTTACTGAAATTAAGAACATTTATTAATTTTAACAATTACTTTCTCATATCAACCAATAACTCACTAGTTATTACTAGGGGTATAGTAAGAATTTCTTTTAAAATTAACCACATAAACTACATTACTCACTTTTTCTTAATTTTCGCATATGTCTAAATGGGCTTATTGAATTGGAATAGAGGGAGCATTATATTGCTATAGAGAGTATAAATCATCGCCAGGAAAACCTATTAATAAATACTCCCTCCATTCCAAAATAAGTGTCGTCCTACATTTTGCATATAGTTTAAGAAATTCTTAAATAGGGTAATAAAATTACTTGAATAACCTCAACCAACCCCATTTAAAAAATGTTCACCAATAGTATTAATTCTTTTGGGGGTAATTTTGAAAATTTTGGACAAAAAGTGCATTGAAATGTGAGAACGACACTTATTTTGAAATTTTTTCATTTTGCTAAAACAACACTTATTTTGAAATGGAGGGAGTAGAAAAATAGAAGAAAATGTTTCGTCGTCCTCCTATAGTTGCCAAATTCCAGTTGTGTTTGGGATTTGACTTTGTAGAATTTATCCACCTATCCCAATACAATAGAATTATTCATAAGAGGGGAACATTAACTTTTTATGAACAACGTAACTAAGTAAAAATGGTTTAGAACCTTAAAATGACCAGTTTCAGTCAATGCAACGGGATCCGTTGTGGAGAATATTGCGTCTCTGAAATTTAGGCATATTAATTCACCGTGGTCATCATATACAATATGATTAATTAATTTGATGGTTTTAGTACTACTAACATTGTATGTTAATTAATATATAATCAGCTCGAATTTTCTTGCATGCCAAAAAGCTTTCCAAAAAGCTTTGTAGCTTTAACTAGCAGTGTACGTAAAGGTGACGGCGTTGTCAATCTATTAATTAATTTATTAATTGGTTCCATATTTTTTTTAAAAAAAATAATAATATAATTAATTTATTTAGTAAGATGATGACAATTACTAGGTAGAGGGGGGTGGAAGTATACGTAACTAGCTAGATATATGTGTGTTGGGAGCTTGCTGGCAAAGTTGAAATCTTTGTGATGAAAGCTGTGAACTTGTAGAGAAAGTACAATGCAAAAAAAATACACAAAACAGAGAGATCGCAAGTGATGGAGCGATTTCAGCCTCCGTGTTTGACCAGTTATCCGCTTCTCATCCCCTAGCTTATAAGATATCAGTATTCGTCCAAAAAATATAAGATACTGCAGTATTAGTTACAGCATCAATAATTAGTACTCTCTCCTGTCCTTAATATATGACATTTTAATTTATATTAAGTTTCACTTAATACGCATTTTTAATTGATCAAAAAACTTTAAAAGTATTTTATAACAATCAAGAGAATACAACGAATGTGAAAATACATGTTTAAGGTTTTTTTGTCAGTTAAAAATATGTATTATGTGAAACCTATGACAAATCAAAATATTTTATATTAAATATGGGGGAGTATTGCAGTATTAGCGGCGGAATTAGAAAATTCATTCATGAACGATAGAAGAGCGAAATTTACAAAATATAACTATTATTATGCAGGAAATGTATTTGGAGGCGAGAAGTCGGAGAATTGAATCCCGTCTGGGTGTGGGTGGGGATTTTTTCAAACGAGTCACTCAATCTAGTGATAAATTTTTTTTATTATCGAGAATTTGGAGACTTGAATCCGACTGAGTGTGGGTGTTAATATGGTAACCGAAAAATTCAGGAAACAGAAGTAGCTTAAAGCCTTAAACTCTGTGAGCTTTTATCAAAGATTCATGATATATTTTGACAACTATAATACGACGGGGAAAAGGCGGTGATACACGTCTCATAAATTTCATTTCATTTTTATGTTTAACTCTCTCTATTCTAAAAAATAATCCACATTAACTTTTTAAAGTGTTTCAACATTGATTTTTTTTTTAGGAGAGAGAATTGAACTAATACATGATATGATATTTGGTTATTAGTAATTGAAAATAACTAATTTCTTAACTAATAACCGAATGTCATATCAAGTGAATTTCAAAACCGATATAAAATTAATGCGTCGTTACTCAATAATTGAAAGAGGCCGGAGGAGGGACTCGTCATCGATCGTTCGGACCAGTGATGTTATGGTAACCTAGGTAGTGAGACATTGTTGCTTTACGCTGCAGTTTCTCTTTTTGCTGCCTTAATTACAACTTAACATATACTCCAAGAACAGCTATATGTAGGAAGACGAGTGAAGAGTTTAGTTATATGTATACAGAGCGAAGATATAATATCATTTCAAAATATGTTTTTGTGATCAAATTTTGGGAAAAGAACAAAAACCCCTCTGAGTTATGTCTAAAGGACAAGTTGCCTCCCGATATTTGGTGTAAGGACAATAATCCTGACCGCCAAGTCAAAAGATAAATTTGCCCCCTGCATCAACAAATCATAGTGAAAAAAGATAAAAATAATCTTAAATCCAAAACTGATCTTCTTCAAGACCAAAACTACCCTCCAATCAATTCGTTTATTTTAATTTTTAAAAATCCTTAAACAATTTGGCTCCAATTAAATCCGCCGCTGACCCTATTTTGATACACTATTTATTCCTATCATTTCCGACTCAATAAAAATAAACCCGAGATTGAGAATTTAATCTATCAAAACCATAAATTCTATTTGTATATTAAATTCTCAATTTTGGGTTTATTTTTATTAAGGTGGCAGTGATAGAAATAAATAATGCATCAAAACGGAGTCAGCGACAGATTTAAAATGGCGAATAATAGAATTTATAATTTTAATTTTCTTTTTGTGTAAAAAAAATTCTTTTTAGATTTGAGGGCTTTTCTGTCTTTTCACACTAAAATTTGCTAATGTATGGGGCAAATGGTCCTTTAATCTGGCGGTCAGGGAGGTTATTGTTGTTATACCAAATGTCGGGAAGCAATTTGTCCTTTGAACATAAATCAGGGGGTTTGTCATTTTCCCTCAAATTTTTCCATAACACATTAATGAATGTTATTACAATCAAATAAATATGTATAAGCATATCATGTAGGAAAAACAAAACTGTAAAATTTACTCAATAATAAGTCATGATTCGCAAAACAAAAAAAAAAAAAAAATGTTTTGTCGAAATGGAACTATTATATCATGGCGCAACGGAAGTTTAAAAGGTGTGATGTAACACTAATTAGTGTTCTGCCTTTTTACTTGTCCTATGATTTTTTCCTCAGTCTTCATTTTATATCATTTATATGCATACACATGAATATTATTCTTTTGAAATCACATGAATATAGATATTCAATTATGTAGTTTTTTTTTTCTTTTACAGCATATAATGGCATTCAAAAACTTAAACTATGATTACGTTGGGTGGGCTTGTAATAGTTAAAGACGGATTATAATTTTCACGATTAGGGATTTTAATTCTTTCCAGCATATATCAAAAAAATATATATTATTATTTTATTTGTCCAAAAAATAAGAGCCGTAATTGTTGAACTGTCCTAGTAGTTGATTTATACGGAAGTTATAATAATTTTCAAAATAAACTTGCCAAAAATCAACAATTAAAAGCAGAAATTATTTTGAGCAGTGTACCACCATTTGGCGTGGGAATATATCCCTTTGGTTGCTAGCTGCTGATTGTTAACCACCAGGTAGCTCCGGGTGTTTATGCATGAAATCATGCTTCTTCTTCTTCTTTTTAATTAAATGAGGCTGTACATAAAGAAGTCAATAAGTTAATTGTTGTATCATATATCACCAATTAATCTAAAATAATTTAATTATTAATTAATTAATAATTTTGGGGATGATCAAGAGGGCCTTGGAGTGTGCACACTTTGTTGGATCGGCACGTCTAAAACTCCACGGAGTTTGAGGATTTTGCTTTCTTTTTACGAGCAAACCTTCACGTGAAATTCCGGTACCCGTTCTTGTACTTTGACCCATTTAAATTATTAATTAATTATACGATCTTATGCACCAATCTATCCAAAACCTTAATACACCTCAGCATGCATCTGATTCTCATTGAGTCACTTTCGTCTTACAAACTAGCTCTGTTCTTGAAGTAAGACTTCCGGTTTGTTAAATCAAAATAATTACCGGATCACATTTGGTGAGATAGAGAGTGAATCGTGAAAAAAAAAAAAACTCTATTGAAAGTGTCTACATTAGTAACTATTACTATATACTCTCTTTATTCACAAATAGATATCGTTGGAGGAAAAAATAAAATCCAAAATAAATGTCGTTCATATTCAATTTTTTTTTTCAATACTACTCTTACATGCAAACTGATGTAGAATTGTATTAAAACTAAATGTTATTAGAACTACAATTGTATTAAAAATAAATGAGGGTATTATAGTATTTTAACAAAATAATTATTATTTTCTTAAAATTTGTGAAATTTCTCTATCAACGTCTATTTGTGAAGGGAGAGAGTAGTTCTGACGAGATGTTGTTATTCAAAAACTAACAACTTTTCCTCGATATTGAATATGAACCATAATTCATGTATGGAGGTAGAAATCCATACTGATCGCATTGATCATCCAGTTCATGTGTGTACGCAAATATATGTATATAGGGATTAGATTGAATAAATATTGGGATTAGAATTAATTTTAATATATTGTTACTGTATTATTTTTTGGTGCAGAATGAGAGGATGGAGATCCCAAGGACCAAAATGGTTTTAGTTAATAATGTATGTGATGAGTATATACTAATATCGTAGGCTCGTCATTTGACCCGCCCCGGCCGTTACAGTTTATTAAATAGGTTTACCGGCTTGAAGAATAAGCTAGGCTGATTACTAGTTTACTTCTTCTGTCACAAAATAATTTTTTAGTTTGAAATTTTATTTTAGTTCATTTTGCATTAAAAGTGAAAATATTAAACTAAATATAAATTTAAACTAAACAATCATTTCAGGATGGAAAAAATATTTTTTTTATCATGAAAATAGTTAATTGATGATCAACTTGATCGTCGGAGTATTTTTCTGATATATAAAAAGAATTAATTAGGCTGGCTGGTACACTTAACATTGGATGTTTGATGACACTTTCCGCCTTAATCAGTATGTATATTGATCTCTTTTGGATATGTCGATGAACGTGCATATTATTACTAAGTTATACAATTTCAAATACTACCTCCGTCCCATAATTATTGCCCAGTTTAAATTTTCATTTTTAGTTCAAATTATACTAAAAATGGAATCTCAAACTGGACAATAATTTTGGGACAGAAGGAGTACCTGAGATTTTCAACGAATACAAGCATGCAACTCTTTACATTATTTTATTTCTGAAATATAATTAAATGCAAGTTTATGACGGTGGAACTTAAGTTGCTTTTTTTTGTTTTTTTATTTATTTAAACTTTAAAGTAATCAAGGGTATGGAAACTGCTCATAATAAATTGATCTGAAGAATAAATTTTGAGATCAGATAGATAGATAGATTGTTATATATAATTGAGTAAATTAAGGATGGAGATGGGTCCGTATGTATAAGAATTTAGAAGCGAATTTTTGGAAGGCGGGTCTCCTATTCAAACGACAATCTCCACAATCTTGTAAGATAATATAGACACACGGATGTATACAAAAAAACAAAAAGTCTTTTGAAAGGAAGTTTTTGACTACACTGTTTTGTGTTTGCTATAATTGAAGAAATTGGGAAATTGTCTTACAGAGGACATATATATTTCACCGACTATATAGTTAAGTTAATATATCAACGAGACATTTTGGAAATCAAGTAATGTGCTCTAACAATTAATTTTTCTGTTTAAAAAAGAAAACATCAACATTTACTTTGAGATTTGTACTCTCAAAATTCATTGTGAAATATATTTCTGGAACGAAAAGTGTATTTTTCTATTTACACAACCAGATGCAATAATAAGTGATAATTCCTTTGTCTAACGTTATAAAATAAAAAATTAAAGAAGAGTACTTAGAACAAGTATGTAAGACCAAGGACGAGACTTATTAAGGTGGATTTCATAACAATATTATTTAAACGTTTGTTTGGATTTGGACACTACTAAAAAAAAAAAAAAGAAAAAGAAACATTACTACGTCAAGATTCAAAGACTAGCTAACAAGTTGGGGAACATATATAGAACAAACCCAACTCCACCAAAGCAAACTTCCATTTCTTCCTCTTCCTCTTCCTCTTCTGGTTTCTCCCATTTCCCTATTTCTCTGATCTTCAGACACACATCCTTAAATTCATTCAATTATTAGACTGGTACAACTTTTAGCTCTTCTCATCCTTTTTTTTGAGTATCCCTTAATCTCCAGCCCATAAAAACTCAAAGTAGCTAGGAGTATATTCAGCTAGCGTTTTCTTCATCACTTCACCTTTCTGTTTTTAGATATACATACAGCAAGGTCAAATAAGGAAAATGATGGTGGTAGGAGCTGCAAACGGCGGCCGACGGGGAACGAGTGGCGGTGGCGGAGGTGGGGGTCATTTTGATGAACATATTCATGATGATGATGAGGTGGTGAACATGAGCGGTGGCGGCGGCGGTGGTGGTGGTGCCGGCGGCGTGCCGCCAGGGTTTCGTTTCCATCCGACCGATGAAGAGTTACTGTACTATTATCTGAGAAAGAAGGTTTCCTATGAACCCATCGATCTTGATGTTATTAGGGAAGTGGATCTCAACAAACTTGAGCCTTGGGATCTCAAAGGTAATTAGAAAAAGAATTGTGCTTACATTTATTTTAATCCTTCCATTCAAAAATAAGAGTTCTGTTTATTCTCGTGTTTTAGTACAATAAATAGGCCATTATTTTTTGGTCGGAAGGAATATATCACTTTGTTTACTAAGTAACAAATTAACCCTTGCATTTGATTTCGACTTGTTTTAGTTTGCTTGCCTGATTTTGTAATCTTGATATTCACCATTAAATTGTTGTTACTAATGGATGAATGTTGTTAATTAATATGGCAGATAAATGTAGAATAGGAAGTGGTCCTCAGAACGAGTGGTACTTTTTCAGCCACAAGGACAAGAAATACCCGACCGGAACTCGAACCAATCGGGCTACAGCAGCCGGGTTTTGGAAAGCAACGGGAAGGGATAAGGCCATTCATCATCACCATTCTTCTTCTTCTTCTTCCTCCTCCTCTTCAAATGATCACTCCTCCATGAAAATCGGGATGAGAAAAACCCTAGTCTTTTACATTGGACGTGCTCCTCACGGCCGGAAAACCGATTGGATCATGCACGAATATCGCCTCCATGACGAGAATAACAACAACATTCATCATCCTCATCATGAGGTACGTACGTGTTTTTACTTAGTACAAAGGAGAGACGTGTATCATTACTCGATTAAATCACTCCAGATCAAGAAGATGTTATAAATGCATAAATAATGTTATTGGTAACGAGTAACGATATTTATCTTTACAAATTTCATTAAACGTATATGCAGCTAGAAGATGGATGGGTGGTGTGTAGGGTATTCAAGAAGAAAAGCAACAATGTCACTAGTAGGGGTTTCCAACAACAACTACCAGATAATGACCATCATCAAGTTCAAGACAACCATCAAGAAGAAAATGATTTAAATGGAATAATGATGATGATGAAGCACCATCAACATGATGATACTAATCAGCTAGGTGATCCAAAACTACATAATCCACAGCTACAAGCTCTCTATGATCATCCCTATTATAATAATGATCATGGCAATACCATGCATAAGAACAACAACAATATGTATCTCCCTCAATTATTAAGCCCCGAGTACTCATCGTCTCACCTTCCGCTCGGCCATCCTACCTCGTCCTTCGACAACATCAACAATTACTATTGTAATAATCCTCAAAACTTACTTAGTTTGGCGGCAGCATCAACTACCGGGGGATTATTTGGATGCGACGATCATCAGAAGTCGTCGTTGTTGGTGGATAATAGCGCCGGTGGTGCCGGAGGAGGAGGGGATTGGTCTTTTTTGGACAAGCTTCTAGCCACTTCTGGACCAGCTGGAAGTTGCAACTGGAAGTTCTCAAAATAGCTGCCTATGTTGATCATCCAGCTTAAATATTTGATTTCTGATTAATTAATGTTATTTTTTTTTTCTCTCTTCGTGGAAAAAATATTATATGTACCATTGGAAGACAATTTCCTTCCTTTCTTTTCTTAGGTTTACTAGCTAGCTACCGAGCCATGTATATTATTAATTCTTTGGAATTGATTCATAGACTTTTTTTGTTTAACATGGATCAACGTAATTAATTTTTTTTATATTTTGATCTTTAATTGTCATTTTCCCTTATATAATCAGCGATTTACAATCTAGTTTTATGATGCACATAGGGCTTGTTAAGTTCTGATCATGCTCCCGTAGTTCCTCTTTTTGCTGTATTGTAATATTTAGTATATTTCCTATAATGTCCTAGTTTAAGATTTGTTATTGTCTATATATAATCTGTATATTGTGCACAACATATTATGAATCCGATACAATTTTTCTATTCTAAGTTGGTATCAGCTAGGTTTAAAACAACCCAATTTTTTTCTCTCTCTCTCTCCTTTTTTTTCTCTTCCCGCCGCCGGTTTTTCTTCTTTGGCCGTGCGCAATCCCTCTGCCGCCACACACAGGTTTCTTCTCCCCGTGCGCTGCCGTCATCCCGCTGTTGCCGTGTTGCTGCTTCTGCCGGTGTTCACCATTACTGCCGTCTGCTGCTGCCGATTCGTCGTTCGGTGTGCTGCTGTTGTTGCTCGATCGTCGGCATCGTCGGTTGCTCTGTTCCTCCCTGCCGTAGATTATTCTTTAGATCCTCTTCTGAATTGGAAAGGCCTGCCGCCGCCTGCTGCTGGTTTTTTGTTAACTCCTATTCAATTCCTTCGTGCCCCATTATCACGTGCTGCTGCTTCTTGTCAACAACCAACCAACACAAAAAAAAAAAAACAAAAACCAAAAAAAAAAAAAACCAAAAAAAAAAAAAACCACTTGGGCTTTATTAAGTCTTGCTTGCTTACTTTCAACGATGACTATCCCCGACCTGTCATCCACCGACCAGGCTACCCAGCTTCGGCCGGCGGCACCTTCTTCACAGACACCATTATCACTTCTTCAACCTAGTCTGCAATCTCTCAATCATTCTTTCACTGTGAAGCTGCAATCTCGAGCCAACTATTCGTCTTGGTGTCTTCAGTTTACTCCTTTATTGACTATGTTTCGTGTTGCCGGTATTGTCAACGGCACCGACCCTGCACCGCCACGATTTCTTCCTTCCGTCAGTGGTGCCGTGCCCCAACTCAATCCTGAGTTTGATATCTGGCAGCAAAAGGATCAGCTAGTCCTCTCTTGGATTCTTTCTTCCATTGCTGACGACATTTTTCCCGTTCTCCAGGGCTGCACAACGTCGGCGGCTGCCTGAACAGCTCTTTAGCAGGGTTTCGGCACTCTTTCTTATGCTCAGCAGACCCAGCTTGTTATGGAGCTCCACAGCTTGCAAAAAGGTGACTTGTCGGTCACGGCTCTCCTCTCCAAAGCGAAGGGTATCGCAGATAAACTGCAGCTTACTGGCCATCGCATATCTCCTACAGAGTTCAATGCTATCATCTTCCGCAAGCTTGGTGCCGAATTCAATGGCATCATCGGAGCTTTGCAGCAGCGATCCGAACCCCCCTCCTATCAAGATCTCCTTGGTCAGTTAGTTTCGTATAAGGTGCTTCTTCACGCCCAACAGCCGGTCCTTCAGCCAACGGCCATGCCTGTGCAGTCGCCACCTTCTCCTACGCCGCCTCAATCCTCTCGTGCCGGTCGCTCGCAACGCGGCGGCCGCCGCAATCAGGTTTTTGGCCGTGGTGGTGGTCGGCGTGGGTACACCCCTCCCGCCCCGGGTGAGACGTGTCAGCTTTGCGGCATCTTGAATCACACAGCCGCCACTTGTCGACGCCGTTTTGATGCTACTTTTGTTCCTCGACCCCCTGCTGTTCGGTCGGCTGCTTATGCCCAGGCAGTTTCTCCTGCACCGCATTCAGCTGGTTTGTTGCCTCTTCCGTCTTACCTGGAGTCAACTATGTCTCCTCAAGCCCATATGGCGCAGTATGCCCCTTCTGTCACTCCCTGGCATCCGGACACTGGTGCTACCGATCATGTCACGCCAGATTTGTCCTCTCTCAGTATCTCCAATGATTATACTGGTACAGATCATATTTTAGTTGGTAATGGAGATGCTTTACCTATTCAGCATGTTGGTCAATCTGTTATGCCATCGTTTTCTCGTCTTCTTTATTTAAATCGTGTCTTGCATGCTCCTTCTCTTACTAAGCCTCTGTTATCTGTTCAAAAATTTACCCGTGATAATCACTGTTTCTTTGAATTTTATTCGGTTTCTTGTTGTGTCAAGGATCTTTCAACCAAGGAACTCCTCCTCCGCAGTCGGGCTGATAATGGTCTCTATCGCTTAGATCTTCCTGCTCGTGGTTCCTTGTCTCCAGCAGCTTATCTTGTCTCTTTAGGTCAAAGGCATGCTCGTTTAGGGCACCCTAATAATGTCACTCTTCGTACTTTGGTTAGGTAGTTTCAACTCCCTCATTCCTCTGTGTCCACGTCCACTGATAAATGTGAGGCGTTGTTTAGGGAAGTTGCATAGGGTTAGTTTACCTTCTACTTTTCATCGTAGCTCTAAACCTCTTGATTTAATTCACATTGATGTTTGGGGCCCTGCTCCTATTTTGTCATTCAATGGTTATCGCCACTTTGTGCTTTTTATTGATGACTTCTCTTTATTCACATGGATTTATCCCATTAAGTATAAAAGTGATGTTGTCCATGTTTTCAAGCAATTCAAAACTCTCGTAGAAAATCAATTTGGCACTACCATTAAAAGTGTTAACTCTGATTGGGGTGGTGAATTTCGTTCTCTCAATTCTTTCTTTAAGGATGTCGGTATTGTTCATCGTGTAGCGTGCCCACACACTCATGAGCAGAATGGCACTGCTGAACGCAAAATTCATCACATTGTCGACATTGGACTTGCTCTCCTTGGCCATTCCACTACCCCCTTTCGGTTTTGGGATTTTGCTTTTGAAACTGCTGTGTTTTTGATTAATCGCCACCCTAGTAAACCTCTTCAAGGTCACCTACCCTTCACTACACTATATCACCAGCCACCTGATTATGCCTTTCTTCGTGTCTTTGGTTGCGCTGTCTATCCTCTTCTTCACCCTTATAATAAACATAAATTCTCCTTTCGTTCTACTCAGTGTGTCTTTCTTGGGTATTCTCCATCTCATCTTGGTTATCGTTGTTTTGATGTGGTGCATAACCGTCTTTATGTTGCTCGTCATGTTGAGTTTGATGAGAAACTCTTTCCCTTTAAACGTCCTATTTCTAGTTCTCCTTCTTCGTTGCCGGAGTCTCCTGCTACCCCTTGGTTGCGTGTAACCAGTTCTCCTTGTATGCTTGCATCGTCTTCTGCGTCCTCTTCGTCTCCTTCTAGTACACCAGTTCGTTTGTCTCCTCCTATCCCTCCCGACTCATCATCTCTAGCTAGTTCTCCTGCATCCAGTTCTTCACCATCTGATTCCAGTCCTCCGCCGCCACCTCCTCCTCCTTCTTCCCGTCAGCACTCAATAACACTTCGTCCACAACCAAGCCCAAGAAAATCTTTGATCCCTCGGCTCATCTTACCTCTGTTTCCCCAGCTTTGTCTACTGCTCCTACATCCTTTACCCAAGCCAAATCCTTTCCTCAGTGGCAGAATGCCATGAAGGATGAAATTTCCGCCCTCCTCAAAAATAACACATGGACTTTAGTTCCCCCTCCTTCCTCCGGCAATGTTGTCGGCAATCGATGGCTCTATGAGATTAAGACCCATGCTGATGGCTCCATTGAGCGGTATAAGGCTCGGTTGGTGGCTCGAGGTTTTACTCAGTCTTTTGGGTTTGATTACACTGACACATTTAGTCCGGTTGTTAAGCCGGTCACCATTCGCTCGGTTTTGACTGTTGCCTTGGCTCGTGGATGGTCCATTTCTCAGCTTGATGTCAGTAATGCCTTTCTTAATGGTGTTCTAAGTGAGACCGTGTATATGGTTCAGCCACAGGGGTTTGTTGATCCGGTGCGTCCTCATTATTGTGTAAACTGCATAAGTCATTATATGGTCTTAAGCAAGCTCCTCGGGCCTGGTATTCTCGGCTGGCAGCATTTCTGCTTACCTTGGGTTTTGTGGAGTCTCGTTGTGATCCTTCCCTCTTTGTCTATCGCCGTGGGTCTCAGTTGTGTTTGTTGCTGGTCTATGTGGATGACATTATTCTTACAGGCAGCACTTCTGGTTTGGTCCAACATTTTATCTCTTGTCTTGCTAAGGAGTTTTCACTTCGGGATCTAGGTCCGTTGAGTTACTTTCTTGGGGTCGAGGTTCGTCGTACTTCCAAGGGTTTGCTGCTCTCTCAGTGCAAGTATGTCACTACTTTGCTACGACTTGCAAATATGCATACTTGCAAACCTATTTCCACTCCTTTGCAGGCTAATGTTCTGTTGTCCCGTTTGGATGGTACTCTGTTGTCTCCTGATGATGCGACTACTTATCGTCGGCTGTGTGGCAGTCTGCAGTATACCACTCTCACTCGTCCAGATATCTCCTTTGCAGTTAATAAGCTTTGTCAGTTCATGCATCAGCCTCGCACTTCTCATTTTCAGGCTCTCAAACGGGTTCTTCACTATCTTCGTGGTACCGTTAATTGCTGTTTAGTTCTGCATCCTACAGATTTGAGTACGCTTACTGCGTTTAGTGATGCTGACTGGGCTGGTTGTCCAGATGATCATCGTTCTACTACTGGTTTTCTCATTTATTTGGGACCTAATCTCATTGCCTGGGCATCTAGGAAGCAACCCACTGTGGCTCGCTCGTCTACTGAGGCTGAGTTTCGTGCGGTTGCTAATGTCTGTGTTGAACTGCATTGGGTGTGTCATCTGTTGTTTGAGTTAGGCGTTTCTTTACATCGCCCTCCCTCTATTTGGTGTGACAACAGTAGTGCAGTTTTCCTTACTGTCAATCTTGTGTTCCATGCTCGTACAAGACATGTTGAGGTTGATTTTCACTATGTTCGAGATCATGTTCGGCGTAAGTTTGTTTCGGTCAATTCTATCTCTGCTGTTGATCAGCTTGTTGATATTCTGACAAAACCCTTGTCCAAAGAGTTATTCTTTCGATTCCGGGACAAACTTCGGCTTCTCTCTTCTCCGCCGTAAGTTTGCGGGGGCGTATTGTAATATTTAGTATGTTTCCTATAATGTTCTAGTTTAGGGTTTGTTATTGTCTATATATAGTTTGTATATTGTGCACAACATATTATGAATCCGATACAATTTCCCTATTCTAAGTTGCTGTAATAAAAAGAGAAGAGTAATTATTTGTGGTTCATATACAACTTGTGCAAATGACTAAGTTTGTTCATTTTGAGAAACAAATGAAAATATATTGTGCTGAATGGTTGATTCAAAATGCATATGGGAGATGTTTGGCAGCACCTCTTTCTCCACTTTGATTATTTAGGGGTTCATCATTTTGCTCTGAATCTGGGCAAGTACCTCTTTCTCCACTTGGATGATATAGGGATTCATCTTCGTTGCTCTCACTCGAAGATGCAGTTCTAGGGTGTTTGACCAAGAAAAGGGTCCTTAATTGAGAGTATATAGATCTTTTCTTTTTTTTTTTTTTTTGGTGGACAGAAAATACATATTTCGGATTTGTGAAATCTGATTTATTAAAATAATAATATTGATAATATTTTTGAATATTGTGGGAGGGAAAAAAATGTGGTCAATAAATGAATAGTGAAACTCAGATTTCAAAAATTCGACCTTGTTTTTCTTTAAAAAAAAATTAAAATTCTGAAGGATGGGAAAGTTTGAAATTTTATTTCGAAAACTTTGAAAATTTATTTATGGTGGCAGAAAAAATAAAAATAGGTTCAATGAACAGTAACGTTCGAAATTTGAAAATCCGAATGGGCTTTTTGTTAAAAAAAAAAAAGAAAATCCTTAAAGGCTGGAAATTTTGAAAATTTTCCAAAATTTAATAGGAATTCACATTGAATTGAATTGACGAATTTACTTTTAAAAAATTAAAAACGAAAAATATTGCATTAAATCTTTTATTACTGCGAATGAACTGTTGGTTTAATAGTAAAAATCATCATTTCTCTGAAGAGGAGGTCATGAGTTCAATCCCCCACTCCAACGAAAATGAGTGGTGGCTTTAAAATTGCCCATTTACATCTCTAGAGGGCTTCACACAAACCCCCGATTTCGCATCCGAGCCTGTCACCTAGGGTTTGCCTAGGGTGATTTATCTCTCATTGTGATTTACAGAATTGTACTATGTGCGTGTATTTACCCATTAATAGAAGATATTAGAATCCTGTTTCTGAGTATGGTTGAATGTAATATTATTAAAGTTAGAAGAGACACAGTAGAAAGCTTGCATAAGGTATCAAAGGCTTGTTTTCAACTAGATACTTCTCTGCAATAGCTTGTCTCGTTTTTTAATGAATATGAAAGTTTTGTCATCAAAAAAGAAAAAAGATTTATACGCCAATGGATCTATAAAAAAATGAAAAAAAAATCCTTAGTAATTATCAGGATTACTACTTTACAGCTCAAGTTTTATATAATTAAAACAACAACAATCAAATCAAACCAAGTACAATTGACTATACGAAAAGATCGTGTTACATTTAAGCTTCAATTTAGCAAGATACAGATACTTAAAAATGATTTTTCCAACTTAAAAGATAGTATCTTAATTAAGTGTACTAAAAATAAAAAAAAAATAATATGGAAGATTATTTTCCTTAGAAGTTGAGATGTAATAGAGATATTCTTGCTTTTCCTTATTGTGTTTTCTCCTTTTTAGTAAGCTAAAACACTTAGAAATGTTTCTCTCAAGTTGAAAAATAATAATTCTCCCTATTTTAAAATGATTATTCGAATTTGAAATTTTATTTTTACTGCAATTTGTTCTGGAATTGAAGATCTAAATTGGAATCATTACGTTCGGAGTAATATTTCCCTTAAAAGTTCAGAAACTATAGGTTCTTCCTTTGGTCTCATTGTGTTTTTCAATTTTTTTTATTTTTTTTTTTTTGTAAAATGTAAATATATTGATGATTGAAACTTTAGGTTCATATTTACAACCAAAAGACCACCTTTAACCTTCAAACTAACTATTACATGCCCTCACTGTACATCTACTATTAGAACAGTTGTTCCAAAAATTTTTTAGGCTGATCTGATTTCTTCTTCCCTAGACATACCTCTGCTCGCCAGTGCATTTCCTGTTTAATCAACTTGAAAATCACTTCAACTGGCCTTCTTTTATCAGCAAAAGTTCTGCCATTTCTTTCTTCCCGGATGTGGTAAATCAAAGCAGCAAAAGCAGCCCAACAGATTCAACTTCACCTTTGAGTTCCTGCTTACATCAAGGATCTGGTTCCTCCAATTAGACTGTAAATTCGACAGACCATGTAATCCCAACTAGAGAACAAAAACAGACTCTGAGCATATAAACATTCAAAAAATAGGTGGCCTGAGGACTCATTCCCTTGTTTCATTGTGTTTTCCAATTTTTTATTTTATTTTATTTTACGCATATGGAGAAAGCTTAGTTACACGTGACCCTTAGGCTACGTTATTTTATTCGGAAACGGAATAAGGGAAATAGAATTTCATTTATTCTGAAAAAACAACCATCCATTAAAGGAATCATTATATTTGACATTTGTTAAATATCTATTGGAATAGTTATTACTTGTCCATTTCTACATTTCTTTTCTACATAGGAGCTTTTTGTGGTGATCCAGGGTCTTTAACACCAGCTTTAGAAGTTGGTTTGAGCAATTGGATCTCGATCTCCATTATTCTTCCTTCTAGCTCTACCATTTTTCCAGCCAAGGCAGTCAAATATCCTGGCTGCTTCCCTTTTAGTATTCTCTCCCACTTTTCAGCTTCATAGTGAAAATCCGAACATGGTTGTAATACCAAATTGACGCAGCACTAGCGTGGGTGTAACTTTGACACAGATTGTAGGTAAGAACCACAAATGGCAGCAGGAAAATCTAAAGAAAATCTGAGAAAGATAGCTGATAGCAGTAATTTAGCAGCAGAAAACTAAAAGATTACTAAACTAAGAATCTCTCTTGTCACCTTTGGCGTCACATCTTAGGATTTAAAAGTTGTATCACACAACAACACAAAGAAAGCCGAACCAGTCTATGTGTTTTCCGAAACTAGCTCTGCTTTGTGGATGACTCTTTGATTGTTTGTGATTTGCCCCGAGTTTCCAAAACCTGAACCAACCTATGTTCTTTCCTGAACTAGCTCCACTCGGTAGTTAAATCTCTGAACCTGTGTGATTTGTCTCGAGTTTACGGAACCTGAACCAGCCTATTTTCTTTCTGTAACTAGCACCGCCCGATTGCAATTTGTAATTAGTGAAACGTGTTCTTGAACTGTTTCTTGAGATATGGTCAAACATTTCCATGTTTATGATTATAATAAACGTATCCAGTGATTTACCATGGTTTTGAGTAAATCTCGGGTCAACTGAATATCTTGGTTACTTGATTCACTATTTGAAACTTGTTTTACATGCTTTCTTGTAGCTGCTTTACTTCATTGCCAACCGATCCTACTTTTTGTTTTAAGCAACAAATTTGTTAAAAGAACACTTTTCCCAAATTGAGGCATTCATGGGCTATTTGATATATAGCTCACGTGTTTTTTTTATAATCGTTATATAGGAATAGGAACCAGTGAGCAAGTGATGATTGTTTTGTGATTTTAGTTGGGCCTTGAACTGTAATGGTTTAGCTTAGTGTTTTAGTTTGATTTATTTCATGGTAAGATTGGTGCCCCTGCATATGCGAAGGAAGGTGATACGGTCCTCGTCGAGGGAGCAATCAGAATTTCCCTCGAAATCTCTGATCAAGGTACTAATCGTTTTCTTCTTTTTTTTCCTTTGTTGTTAGGTCATGTCGTCGAGCAATGCTGGGTCTCGATTGTTTGGTGACGAAGATCTTTTTGTCATTGCGAATTCAGATGAGGACATTACCGTTACTGCCGCCCCCCAGAAGAAGAAGAAGAAAAGGATCGTGAAGGTGGGTGACAGGGCAAAGTCCAAAAAGGCCAAGACGGATGCGCCCTCGAAGGAAACTGTCCAACCAAGCGTCGAGACGGTGCCCGTTGCCACTGAGTCCGTACAGAAAACTGTGCCGGAGACAGGGCCAAGCACAGTCCCTCCCGGGGTAAGGAAAGGAAAAAACCCTCTCGAGGGAGAGGCCATAGTCTTGCCCTCCCAACTGTTCGAGGGAGGCCCGACTATGGCAGTTCATACCTTCAGCAACCCTCCTTCAATCGAGTGTCCTGTTCTCGAGGAATTTGCTGCCCAACTGAATGAGACTGATAGCTTGCGGCTGGTAAGTAATTTTCTTCAAATTATATCGTACATGCGCCGCGGAAGTCCATGTGTCTCTAATATATTGTGTTGGCTCAGATGAGCGCAGCTTCGATGGCTTATTTAGTGCAGTTGAGGAAACTTCGAGAGGATCTGGCAGCAGCAAGGGCAAAAAGGGATGAGGCGTTGTTTGAGGTCTTTCGATAAGGGAATTGCACATGAAGTAAATGATATAATTCTTGGCCTTATTTATACAAAAAGAAAGCACTAGGTGAAAAGTCTGGTTCTGTAAAGGCTAATGATGAACACCTAGTGGTCCGTCATTAAGTAGTTCACTAACAAAACTATTTATGAACCCATAGAAGGTTTCAAAGGTGTTCAAACCATTGTAAGGTCCCAGCTAGGCCCTCCTTTTTCACATTGTCGACTCTCACGCATAAATTTTGTTGGCAATGTGAATAATTTTATTTTATTTTTTTTGAAAAGAATGTGAAATTTTTTATATGAGAAGATAAATTAAAACTTTTGAAATTTTTGAAAGATTAATTGAAGAAATCTTAACGTGAGATTATCAATCATTACTCCATCGGTGTTATCTCATTACTTGAAAAATTAATCCCTTACCTTTCATTTTTTTTATGTGATAAAAGCAGGAATCAGATCAAATAATCATTACCTCTATTTCCCTTACCATTAAAAGAGCGTGGCCTTAAGGCCTTTCCTATCCCCGGATATTGAGCCTTAAATTACTGCTGTAAATACCACTAACATATTTATGGAAAAAACTTTTGCTAAGTTAAATTTTAACTTGGGAAGCGGAAGCCTCATATACAAAACATTTTACAACAATAAAAATGAGTTCAATCACATAACAGTAAAAACTCTATAATTGTATTGAGCCCAGACAAAATTTATTAATTTTTAGAGATTATTATTTTATCGATAAATTAATAGCTATAATCTTATCAATTATTTAATATTTTATTAATTTAAATTTTTGTTTTCCCAATTCTATTGGTAAACAAATACTCAACCTCAACATTATTTCCCTATGTATTAATGATCCTATTATTTTTGTTTACTGGAGCGAAAATCAAACATAAAATTTTGTTAGATGTAAATTCCAACAAAAAATAAAGCTCACTAGTCTCTTACTTTCTTAAACCCTCTTAGGTTCTTTTCGGTATGTTATATCATTATTACTTTATGATTTTTTAGGGGACTTATATCTACATAGGAATTTTTAAAATTTTTATTATCATATTAATTTTTCAATTTTGTTTATTTGTTATACTGCCTGAGATGTGACCAAAGAAATTTATTATTTAATAGAGTTTATTAATTTATAAAATATTAGTTTTGCGGGTTTTTACTGTAAACAGAAAGTCTAAACAAGGAAGGTTAAATAGAAGATTAACACCATGCCATTTTCGAGCTTGTTGCTAAGATTATCTCTAACTATTCCATTATTATTTTTACTAAATTTGATGCAAAAATAGAATATTTCAAATATCTTTTACTACCAAAGTTCATTCCACTCCAACCTTCATGCACCAAATGGCCTAGATGCCAAATGTTTTAGTTTAAATTTTTTTTTATGGTTAATTAAAATCCAGTAATTTGGTGAAAATTTTGACTAATTTATTTTTTTAATCGCCATTTATTTGATTGTAGAAGTATCGAATTTTATTTCTAATTTTATTACGTGTTGAATTTAATAATGGCTAAAATAAATTTTTTAAAAATAAATAAATTTTAGATTCATAATATAGATCTTATTTTGAAAATCTCAACAAGGTATTAAATATGACATAACTTTCACAACATAATTTATTTTGTAAATTTAAGCATATTGCAACATGTATTTAAATCAAAAGGAAAAATATGGTGCACTTAAGCGCAATGCACAATTTATACCAAATATGATGTAATGCTATTTATTCACTGTTTTGGTGTTTCTCTTTGAGTGCAAATTTTTCACAAAATACCAAATTTAGTAGTTTGGTGTCTTGGTTGGAGCTGCTCTAAGACCACCAAGATTATGCCAGTTTCTTCAACTTCTTGCATCAATAAGATTCGCAGATGAGGTTGATTAGATGGCTTCCTCCTCCGCCGGAATGGATGAAGGTCACTTTGACGGCAGTTTTGACTGTGAAAATGCCATGAAAAGTGCTAGTGCTGCTAGAGATTACTACAGGAAATTGGCTAGGGGGACTTTACAATAAATATTGGATTTTGTACTATAATGGGAGCATAGTTGCGGGGCCTTTTTCAAGCATTGACTTTGGCATGGGAGTTGGATGGTCGAAAGGTGATTGCGGAAATCGATAGTTCGAGTGCTCTTGCCATGGTGCAAGGTGGAATATATGTTGTTGGTGTAAGTGCTGGTTTGGTTTACAAGATTCAGATATGTTGAAGCGAGATTGGGTGGAAGAATTAAAACATGTGTTTCGTGAATCTAATTTTGTAGTGGATTTTCTGGTTTCGCTTGCAGCACAAGGTCTAGGAGGAGTACAATAGATCGAAGCACTACCACCAAGAGTTAAACCCTAGTTAGAACATGATATAATTAGCATGACTTACCCTAGAGATGTATTAATTGGATCTTAGGAGTTCTGCCTCTCTTATTGTAATAAAAAAAAATTTAAGAAAAAGTAAGATGAGGAATTTTGAAATGGACTGTCTTTAGTTTCATTTTCCTCAAAAGTCTATGGACTTTGGAGTAATCCAAAAAACTGCCATTTTCTTCTTTTGTTTACCGGTATGCCCCACACCTCGTTATCTTTATATTGGAATGATGGCTAAATATAGAGGTAAGCCCATTTATTTCTCATGAGCTGTTAGTTTCGGCCCATACCATCAAATAGCCAATTCTAGCGATATTCCTTCCATACTTAGTTTAATACTAATAAACTAGATTACTAACAATATAAACTAAAAAAATCTCCATCAGTTGAGAATTCTTCCTCTCCTATTTCATAAAAGAGAGAGAAAAAAAAAAGTTACAGAAGAGTGAAGAGAGTGCATTAAAGACTTAAAACATAAACCCCCCATTATTATTACTATTATTAGTAAAAGAAGACTTCTTCATGAAGGAAGCTTCAGTATACACCTTGATGATGATTACAATCCTTCATTAAAACTTAGTAATACATCCGATAATAATTCTAGAACTAATTAACACAATAGTCCAAGCTAAAATAAAAAATTCTAAATAAGCACTAATTAAAAAAGGACAACGAACTTGCCCTAAATAAGCACTGATTTTTTGGATATGTGACATCCAAAAAATTGTCCTTCCATAAATTAATATCAAGAACTGGGTTGTTACTGGTGGCGTATATAAGTATCCTTGTTCTCATGTCTCCAATTCCTTTGACTCCCTAGAACGGTTCCGACCTTGAAGAGAAAGAACAACAATACTGATTCGAGTTCGAGGGCGCAGAAACGAATTGTCCGGAGTCAAGTAAAGACCTTAAAAATTGCATGCTTTGGTAGCTTGATTGGAGTTTTAGGGGAGAAAAGAATGTTACTCTTGATTATTGAACTCATTCAATTAATGTTGATATTCATTCAGGAGCTCACTAAAGAGAGTGTCAATGCATTGCTCAATGAGAACATACGCAAGTCCGCCAAGGGAAGTAATAACTTGAGAGGTATATATGTATTTGTCATTCATTTTATGATCCTTAGAAAAATGTCTTTCTTTGTCCAATAGACAGCTTAGTTGGTTTACCTTTTATATGAATTCTTCAATCTGTTGAGATTTTGATAGGAATAATGCGACCATATGGGTGAACTCGTTAAAAACCTAAAGAACTGTGTCACCTATTTTCAACAACTCGAATTTGTGCCTACTTATGGATTGAGAACTCAATGGAAAAAGTTGATGTGCTTAACGATGAAATGCGTAAAAGGGAAGAAATATACAAGGTAATAGAAATAGTTCTTGTCCCCATTTTTGTTTCTGTTTATGTTGTGCAAGCTACTCAACTAATGAAGATATTATTATTTCAGGAAATTATGGATTTTTTTTTTTTTTGGCTATAAAACCGGCCCTTTTCGCTCATGCTTCGCAGATTATGAATCATGGAGAAGCTGGGAATGAAGTCGATCAATGCTGTTATAAAGGGTCTTGACCATGTCAAAATCTCTCTGCAAATGCTTCCAGGAATCTTGGGGATGCGCAGCTTCTTAGGTGTGAGTTTGTTGTATGGACTCAAGTTTTATTTTAGATCGTCTTTTGAAGGTCTTATCGGTGGTTTTACTTGGGGCTGGTGTCCATTTTCAATATGTAGAATGTGTAGAAGAAAGGAAAATAAATCCGCTCAGATGTTTGATGAGTTTCGCTTTCATGGTATATACTACAAATTATATGAGTGCTGGACTGCTGGTCCAAAACACTGCCTTTTTGTGGTTGTCAAATTTGTTCATATCATACTCCAAAATCTTACCATTTTGCTGTCACGAGTGCATTTTCGTCTTTGGAAGATGACATTATTATCATCTTTTAACGTGTTAAGTGTACCTTATGTCCTTGCAAATCATTGAAACTCTTGGTTGTGCAGGTATGCTTGTGTGATTCAGAGTTTTTCAGGAGTAAATTATCGAAACTGCTAACTTTGTGCTTGGCAATAAAGGTGTTGAGTATACTGTTGACACACACAGTAAACTATACTGTAATTCAACGGATCACATTCTATTTATTTACACTCATGTGAGTGTTTTTGTGTTGATTATTATTAATAATGCTTAAGAAGTTAGGTTTGAATTCCACCTATAGCTAGCTATACTGTGATATAGAAAATCTGTATGAGGGGAGGTGGCTTGTTTATAATTGCTAAACATTGGGTGTTTGTCTATGTTTTTTCCCGTCTAAATACAGTCCTAGTTTCTACTAGAAAAGTTTATTCAAACCAAAACATACGTGCCAATCAGCGAGTTTCAGAGATTGGTGGAGTAATTGCTTGCCTTATTTTTGTTTTGTGGTGAATACAGTGAAAGGATTTTCTGCGCAACTCAGCAATGTAATTACGGAAACACTACAGATCTTGATCCTCTCAATACATGTTGTGGATCACCATCAAGGTAGAGAGTAATCGTGTAGAAGAAAATTCTTATAATAGTCAAATGTCAGATGTCTAAATTACTGTAAAATGATGATACCTATAAAGAAAAAGTTTTAAGGAAAATGGATAAGAATGATTATATTCATCAATTAATATTATTTTTCATTTAAAATTTGTGTAATTAAAGATAGGGAGATAATTTAAACAAAGGGGTTGCCGTAGAGTGGTAAGTACTCCTCCACCCTTAATCATAGGTCAAGAGTTCGAACAACGCCATAGGTATGAAGCAACTTTAAATCCTATGGCCAACCTACCTAACGAGGTGTCTACCATGAGCGAGGGGGATTAGTCACTGTTAAAAAAAAGATTTTGAGATAATTTAGATGATTGGCTTATAAGTTTTGCTTGTAATTATTTTCCTATATGTATCTCTGTTCATCCTTAAAGTATAAACTTCGGACAAAGTTTAAGATAAGATTATTTAATATGGAACTAAATCCTCACCTGGTCTGCTTTGCAACAAATGCCACGATGCTTTCATTTAGTAGTTCTGTTACAGTTTCGCTCTACACTCTTCTCTACATTTTGTTACACATTCCTTCGAGGATTTATACCTCAACAGGAGAAATCCAAGTGACGAGAAAGGGGAAAAACAAATCAGAGGATTAATTCCGTTTTCAATTTATGGGAATTTATAGAGACAGGTTATAATATGATGATAACTAAAGATTGTAGAAATCGGTTTTACAACACATAGGACTGAACTTTTGACGCCTTTTTAAAGCACGAAACGAAGAGCCATTCCCTTCGACTTGAGCTTCATTGTGAAATCTACATCGAACGGAACCATTCCTATTTTATGGAAAAAAAAAAAGAGAGCAAAAGAAAGAATAAAGGGGAATTGTTAGATGTGCTAGCTATGGTTGTAACAAGCAGGGAAGAGAGGAAGTGCTTAAGATTTTAAGCACAGATGTGGCACTGAGATCACTAACTTCATTTGCAGCTAAAAACTTCTCTTTACACCTCCACAAACCAACTTTGGCGGACAGAATACAACTATCAAACATTAAAGCCAGAGCAACCTCAATTTCCTTGCTCCAAATTATACACAAGTCCGATATCTGCAGTGGCTCTAAATTTTCAATGTGCACTCGCTATAAAAGGGAATGCACTAATAACGGAAAACAAGTTCATAAAAGACCAGTTCATATAAATGTAAGAAATGATCCAGCAATGACAGAATACCATACCATAAAGCAATCATTTCTGTCATGCCTCCCTCCTAACGGGTACCTATTGTCATTTCCATACAAACAAAACTTTGATTCAGAAAAAGAGAACAACTGTCGCTGCACAGTCTCACCCCCATATTGGATGATAAGTGTTCAAATTTGAAATGTAATCAGAAATATCACACTCAAATTGCCAAGTCAATACATAGAAAACCATAATGCATACATGAGCAAATTGAGTTGACATCCATCATGGCATCTTCCTCACTTTTAAGAAACTTCAAACCACACAAAAACCTTTCCTGCATCATGTGCCAAAACAAGTTCCCTACAGTTTCACTCAATACCATCCGAGGAGATGAATCCACTTTCACATCGAATAGGGGACTAGGAGTTCACAAAGACTACAACAAGGATATGTGTTAAAGCTGAAGTTGAAATCCAGAACATGCTAACTTTTGAATAATCTGCATGAAAAAACATTTTTTGCCTCTCTCAGTCTAGTCAATAACTAAGACGATTCTTTTGGCAACAATAGAAGATCAGCTTTTATTCATTCTTGTCCAACCCAAATATCTCCCACAAGAATTCAACATCATGGAGAACAAAAGTATATTGCGGCAGAACCTTTCATTGACAAGGAAGTAAAGAAATGCTTGCTAAAACTTTAGGCAACAAGAAGAAGCTACAACAAATATAAAAGACGGGCAGTAAAGAGTTCAGTTTCATTGATAACGGCAGCAATTTTCAAGCTAAAACTAACAAAGCTAATACTTGAAAATAAACAAAATGTTCATCATATACGACACTGAATCCGGCATCCGCTTAAACACGTGAAACACAGTGCGAGACAATTAACACCATTATCACTCAATGATAGATTGGATAACCCCAGCTCCGACAGTCTTCCCTCCTTCCCTGATAGCAAACCTCATTCCCTGCTCACAAGCAACTGGCATAATGAGCTCAACCACCATCTTCACACGGTCACCAGGCATCACCATCTTGGACTCCTCATCCTTGTCGTTCATAATTTGAGTCACCTTGCCCGTGACATCAGTTGTTCTCATGTAAAATTGAGGTCTGTAGCCAGCAAAAAAGGGTGAATGCCTTCCTCCCTCTTCTTTCTTCAAGACATAAACAATAGCTTCAAACTTTGTGTGGGGTGTGATTGTACCAGGCTTAGCCAACACCATTCCTCTTGAAATATCCATCTTCTGAACACCTCTCAACAACAATCCCACATTATCCCCTGCCATTGCCTCGTCAAGAATCTTCTGAAACATCTCAACCCCAGTGACAGTAACGTTCCTGGTATCCTTCAACCCCACAATATCAACAGTTTCCCCAACCCTAACAGTTCCTCTCTCAACTCTCCCAGTTGCCACTGTCCCTCTACCCGTAATCGAAAACACATCTTCAACAGCCAATAAAAATGGTAAATCAGTCTGCCTTTGGGGAATAGGGATATAATCATCAACAGCATCCATCAATTCATAAATCTTATCAACCCATTGGTTTTCACCCCTCTTAATACCAGGATTAGCCATCAAAGCCTCCAAGGCCAACAAAGCAGAACCAGAAATAATAGGAATATCATCACCATCAAACTCATAAGAGGATAAAAGCTCCCTTACCTCCATCTCAACAAGCTGAAGCAACTCCTCATCATCCACCTGATCCTGCTTATTCAAGAACACCACCATATTAGGCACACCCACTTGCTTAGCAAGCAGAATGTGTTCCTTAGTCTGCGGCATCGGCCCATCAGCCCCAGACACAACAAGAATAGCACCATCCATCTGAGCAGCTCCAGTAATCATATTCTTCACATAATCAGCATGTCCGGGACAATCCACATGGGCGTAATGGCGATTCTCAGTCTCATACTCCACGGTTGCAGTATTAATAGTAATCCCACGAGCCCTTTCTTCGGGAGCCGCATCAATTTCGTCATATTTCTTTGGAGCAGAGTTCCCCATGGAGGCTAGCGCCATAGTAAGGGCAGCAGTGAGGGTGGTCTTGCCATGGTCGACATGCCCAATTGTACCAATGTTGACATGGGGTTTCTTCCTCTCGAATTTGCCACGGGCGGCCCGAACTGTAAACCGGGCCTGGCGGCAAACCTTGGAAGAAGAAGAAGGGCTGTGAATGAAAAGGGTCGATGGAGAAGACACAAAAGATGAGGATAAGACGACTCTGGTGGGGTTTGAGGAGGAGGAAGAAGGTAATGAAATTGAAGAAGGGTGTAATGAAGATGGGGCGTAAGGGTATACAAGTTTGGCAGATGCTGTAGCTGCTGTTGCTGTTGCAGTTACAGAAGCCATGGCCGAATTTGAGGGAAGATTTTCTGGAGGATTTTGGATATGGAGAAGAGGGCTGAGTAGAGAGTGAAGGAAGAATTTGGTGTGGGTAAGGAAAGAGGAACTGAGGAAGAGGAAGAGGAAGGGGATTTTGGGGATATTGTTTTCAGCCAAAGGAAAATTTGGGCCTTTCAAATGGAAGTCTTCTACTTTGTATTCAGGATAACTTTTTGAGGTATATCAAAAAAAGAAAAAATAAATTAAATAAAAATGAGGGGAGAATGGGTTATTGGTGATATGGGGGTCTTGGAGTGACACGTGTACATCTAGGTGAACTAGGGTTAATGTAAATTTTGATTTTGTTGCCCATGATTTGGGTATTATATGGACAAATCATTAATTTAAAAGTGTATTTGAACATTTATTCTATTCTCCTAATTATTACTATGCATTATTTCCAAGATTTCAAATAAAATTTAGAATAAATTAAAATACTTTATAATCAAGATCAGAGGAAATATTAAAATTTGTAACTAAAAATTATGATAAAAAAATACGATTTTGAATTCATTCAAATGATTTATACGCTATTTTTTTCTGTCTTAGGAAAAATCTTATTTAGAATGAAATAAATCCATTTATATACTTCTATATCTCCACCAAACTTTAGTTCAGTTTCTCATCTAGTTTGTCATAATTACCATTTCTAAAATGTCAATTAGAATACGTACTCATGCTCATACTCTCAAAAAGACATCGATTGAATGAAGAATGATGGATGTGACGTATTTTTTCTTAATTGGTTAGAAATTGTTATCACTTTTTTATTTTCATATTTCACTTTTAAAATTTGAACCATACATTAATGATTTAATTCAACCCTTCATTTGAGAAAATGCGAAGAGCTTTTTGTGAAGTAGTGGTCATGATCACACAATTTTTTTACATACATTGTAGTACAAATAGCTAAAATAATTATCATATGATTATAACAAATAGCACAAGCATTTTGTACAGACTGTTAGTAAATATATTTGAATTTCGTGGTTAATACAAACGAAAATTGATTGACATCGAGTTGTGATTTTGATATCCTTATTAAGTGAGGGCCCGGATTTCACAGCCCAAATTTGAGCCCAGATTTATGCCACGTTTTGACCTTCAAATGCTCATATTCTAATTGCTCTGACTGGCTCCAGTTTTCATTAAAAATCCACCATAAAAAAGGTTTTTTACCCAAAAAATTATCAAGGCAAGAACCTGTACAAAAAATAATATGAATAGAAAAAAAATAGGCAGTAGATGTCCTGAATTTACCAAATCCGAGAGCACCTATCATTCGGATTTAAGAAATCCGAGAGAAACTTAACACGGATTTGACTAATCCGAAAGTCTTCTAACTTGATATTAATTAAATTAAATCAAATAATTAATTAAAATTAATCTAGTTTCGAATCTGTGAAATCCGAATGACTTCAATAAAAAAATATTTTTTATTTTGCAAAAAAATTTCAAGTGTTCGAAAATTAAAGTTGACTAGAAACGATCACCCAAATTCGAGACAAGTAGTTTCATATTTGTGAAATCTGAATTATTGAATAAAATATTATTTTAAATTTCAAAAAAAATTGAAGTGTCTCAAAATGGTATCTTTCGGATTTGCCAAATCCGAGATATACCAGAAACTTGAAAAAAAATAATGAACTGGTTTTCACCAGTCCTCACCCTGTTTAAACAGCACCAACAACCAATTCATATCAAACTAATTCAACAACAAAACGATAACATTTTCATAACAAAATAATGCAAAATTCTCAACTTACAATCCAAATCATTCAAAAACCCTAAAAAAGACTAATCAACAATCATTTTTTTCCCTTTTCCTCTCCAAGGAATAGTGGTAGAAGTAAAGTTAAGCGGCGGGTTGCGCGTCCTGTCGGATTTGCGAACCTCTCGTTCCTCCGGCTCTAGACGGATTGTAAGAATTGGCTCTACGTTTAGGACTTGCGATTCTTCTCTGAGAGTAATGGTGAGAGGTACCTCTTCATGTGGGGTGTAAGATCCTCTCAAAAAACCAACATCGTCCTCTCTTCTCACATTGTATCCTCCCATTTCCTCCCCTCCTCTAACATTCTCTCCTCCTGGGTTCTCTTGCTCGTGTTGGCCCGAACCTTCAGTGTGATAATGCGTCATCGCTTTCTTCCTCCTCCAATTTTCTCTTTTGGCCACGACTTCATTGTTTCACCCCGCGGACCTTGTGAAGGGCGACGAGGTTCATAATTCAAAGGGATTTGGGAATCTTCAATTTCCATCTCATCATCATTTTCGAGAGTTAAAGCAATGTGGGTTCCATCTCATCGGAATGATATGGCCCTCAATATGGACATTGTTCAGCACTTCACCCTGGAAATCAAATGATGCGTTAACTAAAGGAGTATAATTCAAAATTTATATGAATAGAGTAAAATGCACTTCCATACATAGATTAATTGCAAATAAACACTTACATAGACTTTTACCCGGCTCGAGAAAGACTCATATCCGGCTGATGAGTAGTGGTTCATCGCCAATAACAATTCGGCTCGGTAAAATTTCACGGTTTTGTGAAATGTAGCATCGATCATAGCTCTAATGGACAAAAACCGAATCCCTTTTAGGGCATTGTTGTAACTCTCGGAAATGTTGGTAGTTGTGACGCCCCAACGACGACGTCCGGCTTTCAAACGAGTCCAGTTACACCCTCCCCTATGTCACGAAGATACTCCCATGTTTCAGGTTTGATTTCGGAGAGCTCTAGCCTCAATCGCTTGAATTTTTCCAAATTAAGCGTCTTTCCCATATTTTGGCATAACTGTTTCACTCTTGCATTCCTATATTTCGACACTAGATTTCTTCGAACGTGCCGGAGGCAATACATGTGGGCCCCATCATATAAATTACTCTATTCTGGTATTTCTGACATTGCCCTCAAAAGCCTAGCGTTCTGGTCGAAAATCACACTAATTTTGGTGTCACCCACAACATGATACCTCAAGTGTTTCATGAAAAATGCCCAACTTCAGTGGTCTGTTCATCAACCACGGCGAATGCAACCGATAAAATGTGTTTGTTTGCTGTATACACCACAGCAACTAGCAACTTACTCTTGTATCCCCCACGTAGGTGTGTTCCATCAATAGCAATCACCGGTGGACATTCAAGGAAAGTCGCAACCACTGGTGAAAATGAGCAAAACACGTATTTAAAAGTCCTACTTCCCATATTCCAACCTTCTTGTCCCTCCTTTCATTCTCATTCCACTACAGTTTTGGGATTAGTATTCTTAAGTGATTTAATATACCTACACATCAATTTTGCCCGAGTTAATATATGTCAATACTAGTAAAAACTATAAAAAAAATTAATTGACATTTATCAAAATTAAATTTTACCTATCAAGATCTTCAAAATTGGAGGACCAATCGCCATAAACCGCCTCTATGGCTTTCCTCCTCCCATTCCACACCCTTTTGTAGGGGACATCAACTTTTACCAACTACTTCACATCTTTTTACACCAATTTTACCGTATAATCCACCTTGTTCGCAACCTTTCTCATGATTAGTCTAGCAATAAACGCCGAGTCCGCACAACGGTTGTCATTATTGTTAACCACCCTCATGCAATTGTTTGCGGATTGCCATTTCACTATTTGATGCAAGCCATACTTTCCTAGTGACACGTGGATCCTCCATTTGCATATAAGTTCGCCATCTTGTGGGGAGGGGGGTGGAGGCGGGAGAATCCAATGTTCTACATCGAACTGCCCACGTCTTACTGTTAACTTGAAACAAACTTTAATGCACATCTCTTTGGGAGTCTCGTCCCACATTTTTATATCAAGATTATCTTTGTAAACACGCGAGGCATGGCATTCATCCATTTCCTTATACACATGGCGCTGGAGAAATAGATTTAGTTCCCTTTCTTTTTTCACCAATTCTTCATCATCACTTTCTTAATCATCACTAGGATCTCGTGCTTCCGAGCTTTCGCTTGGAGCTGTGTAGTCGAAATCATCATCATCCATGTGATCATCTTTGTGCAAATAAACTTCCACCGTCTTCTTCATGAACCCGTGAAGTACTTGCTTGTAGTTGCCTTGGACCATCTTGTTCACCCTCGTCCATGTGATCATCTTGTGCAAAGAAAGATCCACCATATTGATTGTTTCCATCTTCTTGGTTAGTGATATCCTCCGTCTCTATGTACAAATCCAGACTTGTTATTGGCTCGAGGTGATAGATGATCCCAACATGTGAATCATTCTTTATCTTCATGGCGCGCCTTACATCGTGAGTCACAAATATTAACGAAATGTGGAGTATCTATCTATTTCAAGATTCCAACCGAACGTCACACAAATCAAACAAAGCAACTCATCATGTGATAACCTACTATCAATGACAAGAGTGTTGTCCGACTTGTTCTCAAATGTGTTCACTACACTATTATCTATCACATACTTACTGCTATGAAAAAAATTAAGTATTTATAGCTCGTGCGTGGATATTTTAATTGTTTATTAAGGGACAAAAAAAGCGTTAACTATATTAATCGTAATCTCACCTAAAAAAAAAACAATATCAATTCTCACCTAAAAAATTTATAAAAAAAAAAACAATTCTCACGTAAAAAAAAATAATTCTCACCTAAAAAAAAAACAAGAACAACAATTCTCATTAAATTATCCATACAAATTATCCCATAAGCCTATCAATTATCCATACAAACAAAATCCATCCAAATTCATTAAATTAACCTCTATCAATTCTTAAAACAATAACAATCCTAACCTATAAACTCAACAACAACATCTACATTACCATATTACATTCATAATCATCAATCCTAAGCCCCACCAATCTTCCATCTTCAAAACAATATAAATACACAACAAAACAACTAAAAAAACATTGATTTAATGATTAACCTCGTTAAAATAGCGATTCTTGTTGCATTTAGCAATAATGTGCATCCAAAAGCCTGAAGAACTCCGACCACAACCTTCTCTTGAAAACCCCGATATGAAGGGAAGCTGCAACTTTTTCTTTTTATATCACGTATCTTTCGGATTTGGCAAATCCGAGAGTCACTATTCATGTAGGGCTTTCGGATTTGGCAAATCTAAATATCCGTATCCTTATCCGATCCGATTTAATACATCCAACAACCTTATACACAAGAACTGATTGCCCCTAAACGGAAAGTATTCCCTCGGATTTAGCAAATCTGAGAGGTAACCCTATACCATAAACCCTAAACCCTAGAATTCAAATTTGATAAATCCCAGTTCGCTGTTTCAATTTTTGAATTTGCCCGCCATTTTTGTTGTATTTTTTTAATATTAAATTTTAAGACTTTCGAATTTCGCAAATCCGGGGTCATGTTCACCTTTTGACCATATTTTTTATTTTTTGCAAAATAAAGAAAATAAATTATTTTTTATTATATTTAATTGTTTTAGATTTTGATAAATCCGAAAGACCGTTTAATTAAGCTCTCGAATTTACCGAATTCGGGACAACTACTTACGTCCAAAAAAAAAGTAAAATTTTTTTTGTGCACATCAATTCTTTTAAATTTTGTTGGCCGAACGACCCCATAAAAAAATGCTGTCAATTTATACAAGGCAGCAGCATTTTATTTCAAAGAAAAACATACATAATGTTACATCAAGCATATACTCTCTCCATCTCAAAATAAGAATCCCGTTTGTTGAACTTAAAAGTGCAACAAGCAAGAGGATGGAGGTAGTACTAAGAAGATACACCGAAAACAAAAAAAACAGTGAGTTCTAAAGGCAAATGTGCAGCTATAAAGACAAAGAAATAAGCAATATTTCAACTATGGTTACTCTGAACAGTTCAATCTGGTAATGTTGATTACTTGCTTCATATGTACAAGTATACAAACTGAATACAAAAAACATATGATGGCCTCTATGAAACAACTTACATTTTAGAGACAATATATGCGCGTGTTAATCACATGTAGTACAGTTCTAAATGATGAGGAAACACTTCAAATACAAGGATTTACAGCTGAAGTATACTCCTCACCTCAGCAGCATGCACCACTATCGACATTAATGCATGCAGGAGTCATTGATTAGGCTGCAGGCTTCTGTCCATACTTTTATTCGAGCACACAGTTTTTGAAAAAATCACTGCAACAAAGTACAAGAAACCACATTCTGGAGCTGTACTTGTATATGTTTCTCAGCAGCAGATTTGAGCCACCCAGCTTTGGGAATTTATTTCCCACTGTTGACAGGAGATAAATAGTGAAGTACAAGGAAGTACAGGGACAAATCAGATCGTTATGTCCATTCAGGTGAGTAGAGAGAGAGAGCGCAGAAAAACCTATGATGGCATGGAGGCGACAGACTCTCTGCAGCTTTCATACATTGACTCTCTACAACTGTCATAAGCACTAGATGTCTCGAACTGCAATTTATCGTCGGTAATTATCAAGTTACAGTTGCTAAGAACTCTGCAACGCATTTCAGGAGAGAGGTCCTTTAAAAGCTCGGTGACAGCAAACTCATGCTTCTTTCTGAGTTCATCCAACTCCTTTTTTTGTTCAACCAGAAGGTGCTCCAGTTTCTCCACGGTCATTCTCATGTCAGCAGAATTCCTGAAGTAAACTTGGTTTCTCTCATCAAACAGAGTAGGCCCATTGGAGGGATGTGCAGAGCGGCCATTTTGGCCTGATGGAGCATCTTGGGGTCTGGTAACATCATCTTGTCTTGCACTATTCTCAAGTCCAGTCCCATTCTCAATATCCTCGGAACCACTCTGATACTTGTCACTATCAGATGAGGGTTCATTTTCTTCAGTCCAGCAGTCTCTAGGAGTTGCTGACTCCGAATGTGACAAATTTGAAAGCCCCACAAGGGGAGAGCTCCCACCAAATGTTCTAGGCGAATCAGACCAATATTTACGACCTGAAGGCAGTCGTTCCAGAACTAGATTGGGAGAACTAGCACAATCATTTGTTAATGGGGAAGCATCATCCCGCGTTTCTAAGGTGCCGCTATCAGAAACTGAAGCATCACCACTGTAACTGCTAGAATGCTCTTGCAGGGGTGCCCAATCTGGAATATATGATCGGATTTCTGCATCGATCATTTCTGCTATTGCTGAGACATCTTGATCAGTTAAGTCCAACTCTTCAACCATTTCACTAGCAACAGCAGCAGCTGTATCCACCTCAATATCAAATGGAAAGTGAATATTCCGTATATGACCTGAACGTTTAAGTTTCCAGAACATTGAATTTCATAATGAATCGTAATTCTTCACAATAATACATGAAAGCAGGACAGTGCGGAGAGGAAAAGGAAGGAACAAATTACCAGTGGAATCCGCAATTCTTAATTTAAGAAATATTGTATTCTGATCTTTCCTTTGACCCTGCACAGTGAAATCTCGACTTCCCTCAGGGATGGGATCCCTGGGAACATCAATCTGATGACTATTTCCATCTGCAAATATTTCCAAAACTTATCAAAAGAAAGATTCTCAATGACACAATTAAGCAAAATAAACAGAGTAAGGCTTCTCAAACCTGGAGCGGAGCGCAAGGATCGACTTATACTTCCAGGATCCTCATCTGACCTAAGGAAAGGGTCCACCAGTAGCTCCTTGGCGGACAACCTTTCAGATACTTTTGCAATACACTTTTCTATAAATTGTTTGACTTCAGGATCCTTTACTTTTGTTAATGATGCTGGCTTGATTCCCTTTGGACAATAAACAATAATAATCCTTAAGTCAGATATCAACCAAAAGAATTGTGATCAGGAAAACTGGATATCTATTTCTTTTAGAATGAGGACAATCATCATGGGCCAGAGAGGAACTAACTGAATAACCATGAAAGGTGCAACAAATGAGTTTCTGTAAGCAAACATGTGTTCCCTAGTTGGGTCTGCTTTTCTTTTGCCATAATAGAGCTGGTGTTTTCTTCCTTCAGATCTTCAAGTTGGGTCCCAACTTGAAGATCTAAAGGAAGAAAACACCAGCTCTATTATGGCAAAAGAAAAGCAGAACCAACTAGGGAACTTACAAAGAACAAAACTAGCACCCAACCTGTCTTCAGAGTGGGCTGCTTATAAGTTGGTTATTTGATCAGATTTCTACTTCAAGATAACTTATACAAGTAAATCTCTTGGTTTCCCAAACACTTAACGCAAAGCCCTTCCAATCATATATGAGCAGGGTAGCTCATGTACCCCAAAACACTCGAATATGGCAAATTGATGCCTACCAAATTTAAATGGACAAATTAAAACCCTACATAAAGGATTTGCATAGAATTAACAATCCATCCTTTGGAAAGAACTGACATCCTACCCGGTAGTTATTCTAAAGCCTTAACAGTCCAACTTTTCACATCACAATCCAGTTCTTGGAATTTGAACTATATTTGCTACATGCTTTGACATGGAGATTTCATCTGTAGATCCATATGAACCTTGCACTCTAGTTATCAATATCTTCCACACTGAAAATGACTCTGGAGAAATATGAAGAAAAACTTAAAAATATGTTCCACACATTGAAGATTTAAGGGGAGGCATCAGCTAAACTGAAACATAGCTTTACAGTTTCCAAAATCATCTTTGGTTTCGCATGAATTCTAATGCCAACACTTAGCCTTCTCTTTTATATGGAAAGTTAATATTATCTTGAGCATACAAGGGCCATATATAATGCACCTAGCTTTAAAACTAAACGGGTTGATTTGCTTATGGGGACGAAAAATGTAGTACTCCAAGAAACACATACAATATTAACAAAACAAAAAAAAAGAAATCAAGCAATCATAAGACTTAAGCAGGCACATTATCTTCCAGAAAGTTCATTCCCGAAATATCTTACTCACTTGATACAGGAGTGGATACACTAATTCTAACACAGCAGAAATCAAAGAATTCTTCCGGGAAAAAAACTTTGGCTAATCATAAGCAAGGAACGCCAAGCAGCAGATTGGGGGAGCTTCCAAATTGAAGTACATTTAGTCAAATTGTAACTTAATACATCAGATGGTAACATCATCACAAACAAATATGGATTCATGATGCGGTTCTTAAGTTCCCACTTCATAATATGACCCTCATGATTGCTAACATTCTTACATTCTGCTCCTTAACGCGGGCCCACTGTATCAGTTTAACCCAAGTTACAACATCTGATGGGAGGAATGGCTTGGTCAAAATATCTTTAACAACTGAGAACACAATGATGTCATGCCTGACTCAACATCAAAAGTGCTAATTCATAGAACTGACGTCCATCAATTTTCTCCCAACTCATGCATGTTTTGGGTTTAACAATCAGGGAGGAAATCAACAAAAAGAAAAACCACAAGGGAGGGAAGAGGCATTTGCCCCAAGCACTGATACTAAAAAGTTTCTATGTGTCTCTTTCCGGATGATAAATTCATTAACACTATCTCACCTAGTAAGATACAGCAGGAGAAAGAAAAGAAAGTACATCAACCCTGAATCCACCTGTCATTTAAAGGCAAATGAGTTGCATGGCCTTCCATTTTCAGCTCATTTAATAACAACGAGCCAACGGTAAATTGGAAAAGCACAACATATTCTACGAATATACCTTACGAATAAACCTCCATACCAACATTTTTAAGTTATTTGCTTGACGCCTAAATGATTTGGCTGAATTTGACAATCAACACTATATTGCTTAACCTAGATGGATGAAGCCATCAATTCCTGTCCTCTACTTCCAATCTCTTCATCTTTCTATTCTTTTCCATTTTTAATTTTTAGTTTCTCCCAAAACAATTGTTCCACACATTGAAAAAATTGTGTTCAATACGAAGTCAAAAGTACAAAAATAAAAAATCGTGTTCGATCGTTCAAATTGTGTTCAAGCTTTACACGAGTAAGTGGCTCGCACATGAGGAGAGACCTACGCCAAGACAACAGGCACTTATAAAGAAAACATGAACTATGATGGATATACTGCAAATCTAAGCTATTCACAATAGGACACTTGCCGAAATATGTTAGTCCAGCAGTGTCCACATAAGAGAAGCATCTAGCTGGTTTTGTGCTCCAAATAAGAGAAGCATCTAACTGGTAGTAGGTTTTGAAAGTCGAATGTTATTTATCAGCCTAATAGACAGTTCTCACCGCACACCAGCAGATTGTAGCTCAGAACCCCCAAAACACCGCAAAATGCCAATGAAAATTCTTTATTTTCGTCATATTATGCAATTTTAGAAACATAACAAGGAAGAACATCCAAGAAAATTCTTAGTTATGAACAATCAAGTTTCATCTGCATAAAACATACACATCAATCAACTCCAAGAGATACACACAAGGAAGAATAAAGCGTTTATCAGACATCAAGCTAAGGAGAATAAAATAGAAAATAGATTGTATTAAACACAACCTCCTAGACCCTTAAAAAATAACGTAAGCATTTCCCGGTGACCCCCATATTTTATTTTTCTTATCCTCTTTTGTGATCAGAGGGATATCGAATCACTGTCCTAAGAAGTTATTACATTGTAAGCATCTAACTTGGTTTCAGAAAAAAATAAAATTTACTTTATGGAATTCTTCGAAGTACAAAGCAACCCATGTCAATGGGAAATGCCTGACAGGAGGTGGAGAAGTAATTTTTTTTAGGATGTATTATACTCCAATTTTTCTGATACAGGGAATGCAAAATACAAACATAAACATCTGAACATGTTTCAAGACACAGCTTTGAAAATGAAAATGACTGGAAAGAAACTACAAGTTATTCCACCTATATTTACATATAACAGCTAATATGTATGCTCAAAAAAAGGATGGAAAAGGGGTGAGACAATCAACATCACAAGGGTCAACAAACAGAAAATTGATTCTGGTGCAAGAATTACAGTTAGTAGCACCTTAAATGCATTCATATGTGTTAGCCGTCAGTTTGTTTGACACGTCCAGGTCAAATTAGTACTGGTAATGTTCAAATTCAAGCAACATAAGGGAAAAGGGTTTTGATATATTCAATATCTATTCAAGCAAAAGGATAACAAGTAAAAAGAATACAGCATCCATCCACTTTGTGCCAACAAATTGCAAGTTACCTTAAGAGGACATTCACTTTAAAGCAGGTCAAAGAAAGGGAAAATATATATATATATATATATATATATATATATATATTAACAGTCAAGTTGAACACATTTGAAAAAAAGGATTAGTAGGCCAGATCAGCTTTCATGCATCAGCTTTAGAAGAGTACAAAAATGTTTCTTTTCTCCTGTGTCTACCTCCCCATACGTGAACAACAATGTATCCATGCAAGTACTCTATATTCCTAACCCTGAATGATAAACTAAAATGAATTTTGTAATACGCTTCTGATTGCAAGTGACTAAATAGCTTCAAATAGAATATATCTATGCATCATAACATACACATAAACAACAGCATGTTTTGTCCACAGAAACAAATTTGAAAAAATCATCAAAATATTTCTTAAATGATAGCGGTAGGAAAGCCAGGAAAGGCTTACTGATGTGACTTTCTTAAATATCTGAGCAGCATTAGCACATTCAACATATGGATACTCGAACGTCACCAGCTCTAACAAGCACATGCCAAAGGCATAAATATCGACAAGTTCATTATATTCTTCTTCATAGAGCTCAGGTGCCATGAATTCAGGAGTGCCTGATTAGAGCAGAAAAATACACAAACACTAAGCACCATAGAAAATCCATATTCACATAAGTAATACACGAACATTTTAAATCGGAACTGACCAATGACACTATGGGCAGACCGCGCCTGACGTAAGATTGCAGCAAGTCCCAAGTCACCAATTTTTACCTCTCCTTGATTGCCATTGACAAATATATTGTCACACTTCAAATCCCGGTGGATAACAGGAGGATCGTGACTATGAAGGTATAAAAGGCCCTCCAATATCTGCTTTGACCACTTCTTCAATGCTCGCAAGTCAACATTTTTATGCTTTTTCCGGTACCTTCATGTCAAATTAGAACCAAGCATACCATGAGATATTATTCTTCTATAGATTAAGCTTTATAAACACCGAAAGATTAGTTGTAACATACTGTCTTAGCGTCCCAGATGTGAAGATCTCAGTAATGAAGTTAATGTTCTCGTGCTTAGAATCAATCCACGAGTTGTAAAACTTAATAATGTTCTTGTGCTTAAGGGTTTGCAGCAAATGAACTTCTGAGTACAGACGCTCCATGTCATCAGAATTTCTTAGAAGATCAGACACTTTTACCTGATTCCATGCCACTTCAATCCCTTCCAATTCATCAAATGCTCTATATCTAAAACCCATCATTCAAATTTTTTACACAGACAAAAAATCTTTATCAAAATGGAATTCCATAAATAAAATTGTTCAGGAAAATGTGAGTGTTAATGGTACAAACAGTTATATGAAGATACAGAATGAGAAAAAGCATACACTTTCTTGAAAGCTCCTTTTCCCAACACTTCTTTGTACTGCCAAATGCAACCAAACAAACCCAAATTAACACACTTCAAATTTTTTTGAAACACAGGACAAAAGTATTAACTAAAAGGAAACGAATTATCAAGCTAAAACGCATCAACTACTTTCCTACTCCAAGGATTCTACCATCAGAAAGTAAGTAAAAAGATCGTAATTTCGTCATATAATAAGCAGTTATTGTGCATGGAAATTAAAATTAAAAAAAAAAATAATTACCCGCCCATATCGACCAGAAGGATCAACCTCGACAAATTCGGGCTCAACATCGGAATCATCCTTTTCCTGCTCAGATGATGGAGATTCCTGTGCCATCCTCCTCTCTCAATGGGAATGCAGCAAAATTCAAATTAATTTCCACCAGAATCAAATTAACAGATATCTAATTCAAAACCCTCTTCTCGGACCGGATCAAACAGCAAAATTGCAACTGGGCAATTCCAACCGTGAATTCGGCTATTGGGCAGAGGAAAGAAAACTCCAAATCCTTCTTACTGAAAAAGTTTGTGTGATTAAATTGAACTTTCTAAGATATGTTTGAAAGATCTGGTAAGTGCTGTGTGTTTGTTGAAAAATATGTTTTCATCAGATAGACAAAAATAAAGCGGAACGAGGAAACGTGTAATAGAAGTGATGGAAACGGATCACGCCTTCCTGAAAATTGGATTATACTCTATACTCTTTTTGGAGTTTTGACTCTACAAGAAAACACAAAAGAAAACACAAATAATAATAATAATAATAAACACAAAACTCAAATTTACTAACTACTAGGATGAACTCGATTTTTTTCAGTATGTATGTTTTTATTTTTATTTTTTGGTACGCCAAAGATGAATTCGTAAAAAGTAATAAATAATTATTTGTTAACACCTATAGTAAGAGCTAAATTCGATTGTTACGTTTTCTGAAAATCAGAAGTCAACTTAGTTTTGGATTCATAATGGTGCATTATCAGATAATCAGAGCAGACATTTCAGATTCCGAGATCATGCCAAATCTATCTATAGTATTATACTAAGAGAGAAACCAGAGAGAGGAAATCAAACTTCTCCCCCCTTTGACACATAGGACAAAATCCTATATGTCATTTCCTTATAGGTTGTCACAAAAAATATTTACAATAATTACACTAACGGTCCTTTAAATTTCCAGTTAATAAATTATTATCAATTCTTAATTAAAGTATATCAATTAATTGTGTGGTAAACTTTCTATTTTACATTCCCTAAAATGAAAAAGAAAACGAAAAATTTTTAAAATCTCAACATTAAATAAGATTATTTGAAAAAGATTATCCGATTGGCTTGAATAATAATATTACATCTTGATTAATCATTAAAAAATAGTAATGATTATTTAAAATTCAAAAATAATAAATACAAAATCATCAATGATTCTTTAATTCAACATTAAAGTTGATTGATTTGAAAAAAATTTCTGATTGGCTTGAAAATGCCATTAATATTGGTTTGATCATTAAACAGTATTAATACTTTTTTGAAATTCAAAAATAATAACTACAAAATAATCAGTGATTCTTTAATTCAACATTAAAACTGATTGATTTGAAAATATTTTCCGACTGGACTGAATAATACCATTACATATTGGTTTGCTCATTAAACAATATTAATATTATTTTGAAATTTGAAATAATTAAAAAAATTATAGATAATATTTTTTAGAGATATATCATCAGTCATAATTGCATACACGAATATCCATTTACTTTATTTTAACAAAATCAAATATAAACGTATGCCTATAATCACTCCAATCGCATTAATCATGTGAATAAAATTATTATGTATATATAAAGTGTGCTTATAAAACTCAACTAGGTTGCAATCCCAGTTTATACCGGAATCTTTTCTTCTTTTTCTTCTCTCATTTTTTTAGGATTTATGTTTTTCTTTTTAATAATCATTATTTTTTTGTGTCAAAAGTTTTTCGCTTCTAACTTTTGGAAATTATGGACAAATATTTTCTGCAGCAAGGATTTTTTGAATGCACATCACGGTGAGTTTCTTTGCCAATCTTAATTAATGATTTCAATGTTTGATGTTTTTCTTTGGGACAACATGGCGAAATATATGTTGATGATTCTCGAAAATAAAATATATTTAACACATAGATTAATATATGGATCTATTTATTTTCTTCTATACATAAGTAGCACATAAAAATTACTTTTAATGTAACATTATTTAACTTATTTTCTTCTAAAAATTACTTTTAATGTAACATAAAAATATATATATACTAGTGATGTCTGGTCGCGCAATGCGCGACCCTGGCCCAATATATCTATACATCTTAGAAATATTTGTATTTGAAAAAAAATATTTTGTATTTGGCTCGATATATTTAGAAACGTTCGAAGAATTTAGAAATATTTTATAAGTGTGGTCATAGAAATATTTGTGTTTGGCAAAAAAAGAAATTATATTTTGCCCGTTACGTTTTAAAAATGTTTGAAGATCTTAGAAATGATTTATAAGTGTTACTTATTAAATATAAATAAACTTGATCAAATATATGTCTTGAAGTAAATGTTAGACAAAATATAAAAGCATCCTAATAAGTTTAAATATTAGCAAGATGATTCATTGATGTTCTCCATTGGTCGTGCCAAATAAATACTTAGTTTTGGAGATTTACAACAGCTTTGTAGTAAGATTCCTCCGAAAGGTATACGCTTAATTGTTGGAACTGTTTCTTGCAAAGGTTTAAAGGTAGTAAAATATCAAAATATAGTTTTAAAACTAGTTAATTTTTTAAACAGGTTAATCACAAATATGAGAATGAAAATTAATGTAAATTTGCAGAGGTTTGAAGTTATAGCAAAAATAATTCACCTCACCATGGCAAATAAAATAATAAAAAAAAAGTAAAAGAGCCCATTAAAAATTGAGAAATTATCTTTTTTCCTGTAGGTAAAAATGATGTATAAAAACACAAATAAACATAGAAACATCATTCCTCCCCTCTCCACCTCAAATTCATAAAAGACTTTCCCATGAATTAGTTAGAAGAAACAACCTGAACTATTTATATGATGAGAAACTCAAAAAAGTCCAAAAACCAAATCCAAAAAAGTATATTCTTGAAAGTCCAAACACAAAAAAAAAAAAACACACTTCATTTGCCAAAACATAATAATAATAATAATAATAATAATAATAATAATAATAATAATAATAATAATAATAATAATAATTGGTCAACTGGGAGTATGAAACAAAATCAAAAAAAAATTGAACAAAGAAAAAACACTCTTCAAAACTGACCATATAAGAAAAAAAAATTAAGACTCCATAATTAATAAAAAAAAACCACTCTAATGGAATGAAACATAAAAAAGAAATTAAAGAAAACCACACTTTGTAACAAAAACCCAATTGATCAATTCAATCCAAATAGAACTAAAATCATACAAAAATTCTAGGGTAACTAACCATATAAGAAATTACATCATATTACCTGGCAACGGCTACGGTAGCTGTAACGGGCGGTCGCATAAAAATAATAATAATAACACTATTCTTGAACGGGAAAAACAAAATATATAAAAAAAGCCAAACAAATGATTTGTGGAAATAAAATCATTTAAATTTTAATACTTATAATGGCATCATCACAACGGCTGAAGCAAGATCAATGAAAAATTTTTAATTTTTTTTTCTTTGTGTTTATATAGAGAGGTAAAGATAATATTTCTTGAAATCGAAATTTTATCTCATTAGGATGTAGTTGATCATCACTAATGAAAAGATTGAACATGCTAATAGGAAATGAGTATATTTCACCACATATTCTCAGTTGATGATTAATGAGGAATTTGTTTTTTTTTTTTTATTGTGAAGAAGGGATTGATTAGGGAGTCGATTGCCGTGGAGATGGGGATGAGGATTTGGGGTTTTTATGAATCCGTGATTTTTATTTTTATTTTTTTGGCGAAAATAGGAGGTGGAGGTGGATTTGGACTGTATTTGTCTTTTAAGTCTAGAAAACTAATGTGTAAATAAAAATTTATTTTAAAAATATGATGTGAAAATGGCACATGGCAAATGGTGGTGCTTTCTTTAAGTGTGGTTTTTGTTTCTAATATAGTAAGATATATATATATATATACATATATATATATACATATATATATATATATATATATATATATATATATATATACAACATCTCCTTTAATATATAGAAGAATTTACTGGTTGTGGGAAGATAGATACACTTCTCAAGTTAATTATCGACGAAAATGATTCATGTTAAATGTAGGGACTAAAATTTTCATTCATTACAAAATGAAGGACAATCAATTTTCCTTCCACAAAATATAGCTCCCTTTTGTTATATATATATATATATAGTACAAAAAGTAGAACTGCAAATGTGTCTTTGAGATGCATAGAGCAATTACGTTTTTATTCCCTATAAAATTATTTGTAAAAATAACGTCTATTTGAAATTAAATTTTCCTTAAAATTATCCCTTATAAGGAGTGGGACTTTAACTAGTAAAACCATGTGTTGCAACTTGCAACCAAGGTCTTAATTGTTCAATAGTATCCGAGTTTAGAAATACTAGTTGGGAATTTTTTTTAAAAAATACTAATAATACCAAAAACAGTTAATATATATTGTTTATAGATAGTTAATGGTGTCATAATTTTTTCTCCTTACTTAATGTTGATGGGATATATTCAATAGTTAGCTTCTTCACTTAGTAAAATCCTAAATAAATTAAATTTTTTATATATGCATTTTTAGTGATAAAATTTATTATATAGACGGAAAAAAAGTAAACTACAGTAGTAATAATAATAAGATTACAGTGTTGTTAAATATTGGAAAGGGAAGTTTCTTTATAAAACTAGGACGTACTTGTAAAAACATGTTTTGCATCTTTCACACATGCTTAATTTGTAAGGGGAAACCTTCATCTACTATATTTTAGTCAATATGTATACACTTTTTTCAAGACGGAAAGAGTATTTAATATATTTATCCTTCTCATAAAAATAACTATAATGGCATCATCGAAGTGTTTAACATGATTGATGTGTAAGATCCAAGATCATGCAAGTAAATGAAAAACATGATTATCTTACACTTTGAAATTCTAACTATGAAAGAGCTCTGTTCAATTTTTACTTTGATCTTTTAAGTTACTTTCTCGCTTGCCCACTCTAAAATAAGGTTTTGCCCATTCATAAGAAAAAGAACTCAAATCAACGGCTAACTGATGAGCGTCATAAATTTATACTTTTACATATATTTTTTCCCGTTTAACCACACGCTTTGTGAGCTTAAAATGGTTGAGGGTGACATACTTTCTCATGTGATAGCCAATTGGTGCATTCTCATGGAGCAAATATAAGGCAAATTAAATATAAAAAAAATGAAATAAATAAAATTTAGAATTTCCCTTTTGCCACCTGAGTTTGTGACCGGAAAACCTCATTGAAATTGGTGCTCATGCGTACTTAGAAGATGGTGACTAGGTTTTCATTTTCTAATTTCCAATAGGGGTGTTAAAAAAAAAAAAACTGACTTCTTTTATCCGACCCGAAAACTAATATAAAATCTCAATCAAATGGTTTTTTACTGGTTTATTTGGTCTGGTTTTTTGTTTTGTTAATATCTTTCTCGGTTAAACAGAATAACTGATTATAGAAAAACTAATAAATCTCATAAATTTTTATGTCTCATGTATCATTGATCTTTCTCATTTTGTCAAATTATTTTCCTAAAAGATTTTGTTGTAATAAAATACTTTTAGTTTGGATAGACTCTTATAAAAAAGAATGGGTTTGATTATTTTTAATGTGGATTGATAGTTTAAAAAAAATCCTTATTTGGTGTGCCTAAAAATGTGAAATGCATTATATAAATTAGAAAAATAAAATTTAAAAATTAGGCTAAACCTTGATTGTTTTTTGTCTGAAAAATATGACAAATAGTTTTAATTAAACTGATAGAAATCTATAATTAAACTGAAAGCTAAAAAACCAAAATCGTAAAACCGATTGCTTGATTGGTTTAATCCAAATTGACAAAACCGAAATTTACCGAAATTGATGAACCGGAAAATCGATTAAACAGTCGGTGGAACACCCCTAATTCCAAAGTTGCTTTCCACCATTGTTTGGAAAGTTTATCATTTTTTTTTTCCAGTGATAGTAATAATACAATAATCATCCGGTTCCAGAAAATAATCGGTTTTGAAAATGTATAATAATTTATTATCCATAAAATTCTTAGTTGGGTACCTATTGAGTTTGTTTCGAACTCAAAACTTAGTTTTATCTCTAGTTTACTTATGAGAGGATATCTTAATCATTTTAATTTTATGATTGGACTATTTTTTGAGACGAAATTTTTTATGAAATTGTACTATTTTTTATGGACAGAGGAAATAATATTTTCGTAATTAACCATTTCAGTTACAGATTTTTTTTAATATATGGGTCAATTAGCATTTCAACGTCTATTTATGTCATTCCAAATTAAACTAAGAATTCTTTTTTCTTTCCTGAATTGATCCTAATCAGTCTTTATAAATACGAGACCACGATCTCCTTTATCATATATTCATATATTCAGGAAAAAAAAAATGGCTTCCTCTTCTAGTATTAGTCACACAAATACTCTCCTAGTCATTCTCTTTGCTTGTTTAACATTTGATTTGTTGATGACCAGTTCATCATCAAAATCTTTCTTAGCATATGCAGACTCAATTGACGACATTTGCTCTGAAACCGATGATCCCAAATTTTGTCAAATAGCTTTACGGTCCGATCCTCGTTCGATAAATGCAGATCAACCTACATTGTTAAATATCACAATAAATTTAGCACAATCCAATACCAAGTACACCGTAAGGTTAGTAAACACTCTTGATGGAAAAACAGGTGATCCTAAACTTAAAGAGGTATATAAGTCGTGTTTGTTTGCTTATAACCGCATTAGTAAGACCCTTGTTGATTGCCTTAGCCCATTTAACAATAAAGATTATGCAAAGGTTTTTGACGATGCTGCTTTTGCCCGTGACGATTCGTTCGTGGCTCTGTGAAGAAGCATTTGGGGATGTTTGATTACCAGAGCCTGACAACCTCAAACTGTCAAGCCAGCATGTTGTAGTTTTAATTGAAGTTATCGGAGAGATCTCCTATCACTTACAATAGGTTGAATGTAATATTTATTACTTACGTCTTACTAGCTGCTAAGTAATAAATTGTTTTGTTTAGTTTTGAGTTTCTCATCTTGTTGCTGAATTGTATTCCCTAATTAGTCCCAAAAAAAAAACTATTATTTATTTTAATTAAAAAGAGATAGATTATTTTTCTAAGGGTCTGTTTGATAATCACTGAAGTCTGAATCTGAACACTTAACACTTAACAATGAAGTCTGAAGTCTGAAAACTGAATTTACATTGTTTGATAAAAACGTCTAAATATGAAGTCTGAAGACTGAATCTGAATACTCATGTCTGAAAGTTATTTAAAATTTTATATCATTAAAATTGACTTATAAACAAAATTCTTTTAAATAGAAAAATAAATAATATTTTGTTCTAAATAATAAAATAATAATTTTGAAACAAGTTTTTATATATATAATGAAAGTAGATGTTACACTTGGTAAATAATCAATATATAATTAAATTTAGATTATTACATATATATATATATATATATATACCTTGTTATTTAGCAAATTTCATGTATTAAAATTAGTTTAATTTGAGTTTGAAAGTTTGAGATCTTTTATACACATAATATAAATTCAACTTTAAGCACTCTTAATTAATTTATCTTAAGAAAATAAAAATTTTAAAAACAATGTAAAAATAAGCGACAAAATAAAGACGAGGGGAAAAAAAGGAAAAAAAAAAAAGAAAAAAAGAAAAAAAAAAGAGTTACACAGAAATTAAGTGATAAGTGATAAGTGATAGGCTCATCACCCATTTTCTAGCTTACAATTGAACTGGCAATTCAGACGCACTTAATTAATTCAGACAGTGAAATTTTAGTTATCAAATATACTTAATTTATAAGTACTTAATTAGTTCAGAACTTAATTTATTAAGACTTTTTAGTAGCAATTATCAAACATACTTAATTTTATTAATTACTTAAATAAATTAAGTCACTATATTAAGTGATTATCAAATAGAGCCTAAGATTGGAGTTGCAATTTTTGAAGATTCCATTTTATTTGATCTTGTGCGTAGTAGCTATTAGACATTAGTTTTTATTTTTCCATTATTTATCATGACTAGCTAGCTTTGGGTTGGACACAATGTTCACATGCACATCATCAACACTTTTTATAACTAAGATTGAAAGACAAATTAATAAAAAAAGAATAAATGTACGTACTATTAATCAATGAAACGGCAAATTAAAAATTATACAACAATATCCTTTCAAATTCATTTTGTATTGATGCAATGTTTGTATGAGTTGTATATTTTCTACAAAAAGAACTTATGAAAATCATTATTTTGGTGTAATAAGAGAAGACGGTGGTCGGTGCCCATGTGTTGGAAAAATTTTGAATGCAATATTTTTTTGGTAACCTCACCAGCGATTTTGAATGCAGTATTTGTAAGAATACATACTAGATGCTTGTCCTGGGCGAATGTCCGGGGTGTCGCTTGTATTTTTAAATTAATTAAATAAAAAATACGAATCATTCTTAAAAGAATAAAAAAAAATTAGAAGAATAAAAAATCGATTAAAAGGACAAAAAGTGAGCTGTTATACATAAATCTATGCACAGATTTACAACATTTAATTTATAACAGTTTACTCATACCTGGGTTTACATAAATCATAAACCAATATCTACAACAGAAAAATAAAAAAATCATCCTTTAAAAATCAAATTTCTTTCATGACAACTTATTTTTTTCTCTGTTGTAGAAAAAGATGGATTGATAATTGATGTCAGATTTTAAGTAATTGATTTAAAGGCTCGGGTGTGAGAGAGGAGCAGAATGGAAGAGATTCTTTGAAATTGAGGATTGGGAAGACATTACTAGTGTTTCACTTGATTTAATGGAATTTCCTAGTATTTGATTTTATCAACTAAATATTGTTGTTTTAAAGGATTAGTATATACATATAATTAAGATATTTTTATGTAGCTATAATTAAGGGATTTATATATTTATCTATTCTATCTTTTTTTTATGATTAGTTAGAGTGCCACGTGTCAAAAATGATTTTGTACTGAAAATGGCTTTTGGTGGAAAAATTTTCATTACGATCCTGACATATGTTTTTTTTGCTTGCTGCTTTAATTAAGTACTATAGATTGGTTTTTTTTTTTTTTTTTTGGGAGCCAACGAATGAGGAATATATTAGTTTTTCTTTGGCCATCTTGTATGTTTGTCTCTCCCCCATAAAGTTAGGGCCGTTCTCCAAATATACAGTATTTATTTTTCTTTTATTTTCTTAAATATTTATAAGTTGTGCATTATCTATAAATTAATATAAAAATCACACTTGATCAATTAATTTCTTGCAACTTGATTGGCCGAACAGTCGTCATGTGACATAAGGTTTACATCACCTTTCTTAATTAAGGACAAGACAGTAATTAAAAAATTGAAACTTCTGGCAAAACCCCCCCTTTTCGAAAACGACGTCGGTTTTGCTCCAAGCCCCCTATATAAACTAAACAATAACGGGTTCGAAAGTCCGGTTTCCAGCCGCTGGTTCTCTCTTTCTGTTTCCTTTCCTCTCTTCCGTCGACCTCCATAAACGACGAAACCAAACTTCACGAATTCTTCGAATGTCTGTTCAGTTGTCGGAATAAAATCCTCCCTTCAATGGAAAAAGATCTTCTGGGGATCAACGATTTTACCAGCGAGGCAGCAGCATCTTCTAGGGGATGGGCTGTCCGTAGTTGCATCACCGAATCCCAAGCGTGCCGAGAATGTAGGAATCGATGTTGCGAAGAAAGCTAAAAAGCTTCGGCGGTGAAAGCTGCGTTAGAAGCCACTTTTAAGAACGTAGACTCTTTCAACACGAGTGCAGCTCTGACCGCCGATTCGGACGATGATGAGGGTGAAGATGATGAGGAAAGGGAGCGAAGAAGGCTGACGCAGAAGCTGATTGGACCGGTGGATCCCAGTAAGTGCACGGCAGCCTACCATGGCATGCTCCTTCCCTGTCTTCTTAAGCACAGGTACTTTAAAATTATCCTACCTAAGATTGATGTTTTATTTTTAGTTTATCTTCTTCTTACAAGAGGCATGTTTTTGTACACTGCTGCTGGTTTTGTTTTTTTTTTTTCCCCCCACTTCTATGTCTGCTATTGTATGTGTGTGTAAATTTTGTAAGTGAAATAGTTCTGCTTGACGGATAATAGGATTCTTGTTCACGAGATTCTGTGAACTGTAATTTAGCTTGTTTAATTGGCTTTTAGTTTGAAATTTTGTGTTTTCCTTTTCTGTTTCTTCGCTCTTAATTGAATATCACTTATCATTAGATGAATCGATGGCGGAGCCAACAATGACTACAAGGATTAGCTTGGTTCTATTAAGAAGTGAAAAAAGAGTAATCTTTTTTATGGTGCGTCTTCTGCTTTTTCTTATTTTAAAAATCAATCATGTTCTTCTGATTTTGGTAAATGGATGTAAGAGTGAATCTCCAGCAGCAATAGCTAATCGATGGGTTTCTTTTCTTCCTGTTTCAGTGGTTGATTCATCATTTTTGTTTTTGTTTTGGTTTACTTTCCTAGCCGCCTTTTCTGCCTAATTTTTGTTTAACTCCCCTTTAGGTTCCCATTTGAATATGAATCTTTGTATGTGGATCCCTTGATTCTTATTCTTAGTTAATTAAAATTGTTCATGGGTTCTTTAGATCTGTCGTGTTTTGGCTCTCTTGATTCAGTTATCGACTTTAGTTCTTGCGTTCTGTTGGTTTTGCTGGAATTGAAGGTGGAAGGAGAATATTTTAATATCAATGTTGGTGGCAAGGACACAGTTTCAATTCTTTCAACTTCATGCGCTCAAAAAGGATATAGTTGGTGAATGACAATAAAAGTTAGTATTTACCTTTCTTTTAAATGTTGTCTAACTTTTTTTTGTTTCAGTAAAGATTGTCTTTTGTAGCTAATTTGGAACACATCTTTATGTTTTGTTTTTTATAAAATTGATGAAACATTATTTGTATGGCTCTTGGTAGTGGCTAAACATCACGACCAGAAGCAAACTCCAATACGAACCTGAAGAAATTCAAACCGAAGAGATTCTTCAACGTCTAAACTTGCACGCCTACTCATGGAAAGGTTGGAAAATTGTTGAATAGAGATGTTTCTTCTTTCCAAGAATGAAATACAACTTTGCAGGCGTAATTTTAAGCTATGGGTTTTCTTCTGTTTCATGGTATTATAACAATTAATTCCTTGTTTTGCTCTTCTAATTGTGTAAATTGAGTGTTAATCAAGATTTAACTATATTGATTCATTTTCATCTTCTCTATCAGTGATGGCTAACTGATGGCTTCTTTTCCTACTGCCCCCAGCTACTATGGTGTCACCTCTGCTCGATTGGACTTTAGTTTGCCTCCCTCTGCTTCTATGGTAGGTTCATCATTTTTTTGGTTTATTTTTATGCCTTTTTTTAGCCGTTTTATGGGTTCCCTCGACAAGCTTCGTTAAAACCGCAGTATGCTCACCCCCCTCCCCCCCCTTTTTCAATTTCGTAATTTCCTGATGGAAGTGTTGTTTTTGTTTGCATCGTGAAGTTGTAATCTAATTTAATTTTAAATTTTATGTATTTTTTTTTTCCGATTGTTTACCTTAGCTCTTTTGATATATCACCGGAATGTGAAAAATAATGATTATGGTATTTTTTTTTAATGTTAATGCATCGGATTCTTATTTCCCTGATTTTCTTCTCTAAATTTACTCCATTCAAGAACTATTTTGTTTATTTCGATTTTATTTTTGCCAAAACTCGATTATTTCGGAGGAAGTTAAGGTTCTTTTGTTTTTACATGGAAAGAAAAGTTTCTGAAAGAGTTTGTTTTGCTATTTGATTGCACTAAAAGAGTTTCTGAAATTTCCTACTGGAAGCATTTATTTTTCTTTTTGTTTTTTTTTTTGTGTTTAAAATTTCGCTTTTATTCGACCCGTGTGTTTTCAGTCCTGTGTGTTATCCGTTTTGGCACTGCACAAGATAGTTGAACGGTCTGTTTGAATCTTATTTGCGATTGCTTTAGTTTTGTTTAGAAATTAAAAATATCCCTAGATGATTTTTTTTCCTTTTACCACTGCACAAGGTGGTTGATTGAAGTGAAACGGTTCTGAAAATCAAGCTTGTAACTGTAGATTCTGAATTTCAGTTAGCTTTTTTCTTGGTATTTGGATGGTGAATGGCCAAAGTAAATGGATGTCTTAGTTTTGAGCTCAGGCTTTTTCATTGGGGTTGCTCTGGAATAATAAGCTTTGGTACGAGGGATAGTGTAAGGTAAACAGTCTTGCAGAAGCATTTTCTGATCGTTACATTGTTTGGGAAAAAATTCAGAGTTTCCATCTAGCTGAAGCAAATTTCCATACAAATACGAATCTGTGCTCTGGTTATTATGCCGTAAAGAGGCTCATAAATCTTTTCACTTGACAATAAACCGCAATTCCCAAAATTTTTGTCTGTTGCTTGGAGTTTTTACTTATAGAGAACACAATTCCCAAAACTTTTGTCTTTGGCTGTCATGTTTGGTCTGCATTTCTCCTTGGCCATCTTTGGACTCGCCGATTTTGATTCAGAAAATGTATTTGAGTCGAAGCACAATTCAATTTAGGAATGAAGATGAAAGTAGGGCCGTCCATTATGCATTTGAACCATGGAAGAAAGACGTGATATCTGAAGGTTAGTCTTCTTTTTATATGTGGATTAGCAAAGTGTCTTTATCTCTTATAAATTTTGGCATGCACACCTGTTACTTTTTCTTTTGGAACTCTTATGTTTGCAAAGATGATCTATTTGAACTCTGTTATGGATTAAAACTATAGAGAAATCTGTGAAAGTAGCTTTTCTTTGGTTTCGTTTGAATAAATGGGTGCTACAGGCTGAATTGATAATGGATTGTTAAGTTGCATTAAATACCCATACGGTACTGATTTGTCTTTTCTCTCCAGGATCATATTTGCCCAATGGAACCGTAACAAGTTCGAAAAGCAAATTTGATAGCAAGATAGAAGCATCTTCAGCTAAAATGTACTTCTATTACTATGGACAAATACTACATCAACAAAATATGTTGCAGGATTATGTTAGAACAGGTTACCTTCCATCTGAAAATTGATGTTCCTTCCACTACTGTGATGATAATTGAGTTTTTCACAAAGGGATTCTTTTAGTTTACGTTGTATTCCTGAGCTAGATTTTAGTACTCGATTAAGGTGAGACAGCCTTTACCATTTTTGCAGTTGTTCTTTTATTGCTTTGGTTTTATCGAGTAAACAATGGAATGTTGCTTCTACGAGGTGAACTTTAAAGAGCAATGCTTACTTTTTCCCATGCTTTCTTCAAAACTTGATCCTCATATTCCCAAGAGTTAAGCCTCAATTCTGAAATGTTTGTCGAGGGATCAATCTGATTGCATCTGAAACTTGTTGTCAAGGGTGTTCTGTGATGTGCATATAATTACAAGGGATAAAGTTCCGTTCTTTCTTTTTACTTCTTGAGGCACTAACATCATCCTATGCATATTTCAGGAACCTATTATGCCTCAACAAATGAGAACCGTGCTGATTTTATAGGACTAAGTAGTTGTTGATGTGGGTGCTGGCAGTGGCATTTTGTCCTTGTTTCCTGGCCAGGTATACCTACAAATGTGAGCTGGCCTTGGAAAATGTCCTTTTTGCTATGCAGCCTTCTTTTTTTTTTTTTTTTGGTTCAACTTTTCTCTCCCTCGTCTTGATTTCTTTTTTTGCCAACTCTGTGTCTGTCCCTTTCTCAGGCTGAGGCTATGCGTCTATGCTGTAGAAGCATCTGAAATGGCCCATTATGCCCGTAAAGGCGTAAACTGATTGCTGGATATCCATCACTTTAGTGAAGGAATTATAGTTTAGTGTCTATTTTTGAGAAAATTGTTACTCGTGATTCTTATTGTTGGTTTGTTCTTCCATTTTACATGAAGGGCTAACATTTCCTCTGTATTTTGGCATTTAATCAATTCAAGTTCATGTAACTCTTGCTCCTGTATTCTTCTTTACAATATGTACTCTAAATATGGCGCGTGTGAGGACAACAACGAAAGAAAACACCTAAAGAAATTTCCCGAATGCAGTTCAATTGAACTTAAGGAAATGGCACGAGTTCTGGGTGGACAATCTATCACTTCATTGTATTGAAGAGATATATTCAACATTGTATTGATTAGCCACTGTTCCTGTGTGTGTTTTTGAAGTACTGAACAAGTTAGATTCCGATTTGAAAGGGAAAAGATACTTTACAAGGCTCATGGAACGGAATCTCCAACAATGGAGTATAACCAGCTCCAATCCAGAAAGTTAGGAGTTGTTTCTCAAGGACGAATCATGCAAGCACAATACAATATATTTTCTTACATTGTTTAGATTTCCTTAGTTATTAATTTTGCTTGTCGATTCTCAAGTTTCTATCACTTCATTATTATTCCAACCGAAGTTTGATGTGGTTCCTAAAGAATATGCTTATAATAAGTTTGGAAATATAGCTGCATCTATATATATATATATAAATATTTTGATATTAGGGTCAAACTTACATGAAACTTTGAATTGATATTTTGATATTAGAGCAGAAGTGATTGAGAGATACAAGAGTAATTAGATCTGGTAGTTGAGTGGTATTTTACTATATAGATTTGAAATGGTACAAGTTTTTGTGATTCGTCATCGATGAGGTAAGTAAAGTTAACGAAGTTTAACATTTTTATATTTTGTACTACACTGTATGGTGAAATTTAGCTCTAAACTTATTATTGAATGGTATTCTCTGAATTCTTATAAAGATATTGCTTAAGGTATTATTATGCTGAAATTGAATATATTTGATTAAAAAAAACCTTACATGAAAAAAAAGAAAAGAAAAGAAAAGAAAGAGCATATGCTCACCCTTCTTCTCCCCTAACTTCTTTGCTTCAATTATATCTTTTAATGTGGTTTCTTCTGAAGATTTTCTTTGAATTATCTCTCAATTGCTCTCCCTATTATTCTCTTAGTTAAATAATACTACCTCCAACCTGAAAAAATAGTCCACATTGAGTTTTCAAATTTGTACTAAAAACAGTGCAAAACTCAAAACCCAATGTGGACTATTTTTCTGTGACGGAGTGAGTACTAGATGTTTTTCTTTTTTTGAGAAAGGAAAATTTTCTTAAATTTGTTGAGAATCGCCCAACTATGATTGACAAAAAGGGATGGAATATTCCACTTTTCAAGCATAGAGGAATTGTTTTAAGCATAAAAAGCTACTCATGAGTAACTGTGTTCGCTGTTCTTCGACTCCAAAATACACCAAGACAAGTCGTAGATGCCAATCACCGCCGTGTGTCTCTAGCACATGTAAGCATACGTCCGGACAAGAATAATCCTCATATAAAGCAAGGATATACGGATTTTATTTATATATATTTATGATAAATTATTAATATAAATATTATATATGTTAAAAACAAATGAAGTTATTGATGATTTGTTATAACAAATGCTGTACGAGTAAAAGAAAATTATAACAAATGAAGATTATTAAAAAAAAGGAATAAAAAACGTGAAAATTAATAATTAAATAATTCAATCGAGTTGAAAAAAATTAAATAACCTTGAAGAAACAACCTGTCTTAGCTAATTATTTTAATTTTTCTTTTTTGTTTAAAATGGTAAAATTTTAATTTTAATGTTTACTTTAACTCGAATTTTTCTTCTTCATTTCTTAAATTCTTTTTTAAAAATTTTATAATCTAGAAGTTAAAATACAAAAGAAAAATAAATTTTTAAAATTTAGAATTATAATACAGTATATACAAGATAGAAAACATAAGAAGAAGAGTTGTAAAGAAAAAAAAATTTAAAAGATTAAAAAATAAAAAAATAAAGAAATGACAAAAATACCCTGAACCCAGAAATATGTGAAAAATGGATTTCCATCACTATTTAACGGTCAAAATTAACAGAATAATCTGAAATAGATTAAAACTTTAGTAAGGTAACCTGTGTTACAAATAAATTTAATTGATGACCTAGAGTGGAAATATATTAAAGGTTGATGACTTGTTTTGAGGTACACTCAACCCGTGGGCCCCATTTGAAAGTTTTTACCCGTGGTTTATTCTGTTTTTATCATGTGGGGCCACATGATTATTTTTTTCTTTACCCTTATTCAGTATATTTTTTTTTCCTCTTCCCGTTGAATCACTTTGTCATTCCCCTCCTGGTCACCGGAGAAAAATCCTAATTCTCAAGTTGAGATTGAATTCCTAAATCGTAAACCGTCAGTCCACGACGTTATAAGCGCACATGGAAGCCTGCATCTACATGTAGGGGTATGATGTTCGAATTGAGATTGAATTCCTGTGGATTGTTGTTGCGTTTTCGCCGACTATGCCGCCCAATTTGAGAATTAGGATTAATGTCGAATGTGGGTTTTTCTACAATGACCAAGAGGGGGATGAGAAAGTGATTCAACGGGAAGAGAAGAAAAAAAATACTGAATAAGGGTAAAGAAAGAATATCATGTGGGTCCCACATGATAAAAACAAAATAACTCACAGGTATAAAATTTTGAATGGGGTCCACGTGTATTTGATTTTTTTTAAAATTTTTAAATTTTTAAATTTTTTAATAATATTATATTTGGATTTTTGTTTTTAAATAATAGATTATAAATTAATATAATATGTTTGGTATTATTTTAATATATTTTTAGTTTTTAATATATTTAAAAAATATGAGATAAGTTATCAAAAATGCCCCTGTTGACTTGATCAAGATTTGGTCAGCCCAGGGTCAAAAAAATTTAAAAAGGATCAAATTAGTTGAAAAGACAAATATAATGGACCAAATGAGTGAGTTTTTAATATAAAGGACGAAATTAAATTTTCTACCAAATGTAAAGGACTATTTCGGCAATTTACTCTTTTTAGTTGTCTTTGTATAATAAATTTTCTTTTTGTTTTGTTTTAACAGCTCTTTTTAAAAGCAATATATTAAACTTTACTAGTTGAAATCTCGTGGTTGTGCGGCACAGATTATGTTAGATGTGGGACATGTAAAATTTTAAAATTAACTTTCTTGTGTTGATGCAGTATTATGAGCTGTAAACTTCTATTATTTGTTTTAGAATTACGATCGTGTCTATCTTCAATTCTATCTAGGAGAATTGTTGTTTTAGCCACATTTTTGGATGAATCATTATCATACATCTTTGATAGCGTCCCCTGTATTTTTTTTTTTTTTTTGATGTAAGTTTCCTATCTTAAATATAACATTAATATTTTTTTAGGTGAATCCAAATATAACTGTAATAAATTTTAAAAAGCCAATCATTTTTTCTCCACTTCAAAAATAATTTTTTTAAGCAAGAATTTTTTTCAAAAATATTTTTCTCCAATTTTTTTTAAAGCAAGAATTTAATAAAAGAATTTGATCAAAATTTGAGGATAAGTGAATTTTAAGAGGGGATATGAATCTTAAGAGTGTGCTCAAGATTTATAAAAATAGTTGAGAGAAATTATTAGGAATAATTGTTTTAATTTAATTAGTGGCTGGCTAGTGCGTTGTATGGGTTGTGAAAATTTTTCATTATAATTATTTTAAAGAGTAGATTGGGGGAGAATGTAGGAGTTGAACATGTTAAAACGGTACGCTTAAATTAAATGTCTTTTGGTTATTATTAATAGAATAATCAAATTTTAGTTAACTCGTAGAAAAAGTTAAAAATAATAAATTCAAATGAGGTATAAAAAAGTACTCCCTCTGTCCCAAAATTATTGTCCACTTTGAGTTTTCATTTTTAGTTTAATTTGTACTAAAAATGAAAACCCAAACTGGACAATAATTATGGGACGGAGGGAGTATCATATATGAAGCTATAATATAGATTTCATTAGGGTGTATAGTAGTTATAGTGGAGGGCAGATGATAAGTAAGGTTCACAATAGAAGAATCGTACTTTTTCCAGTTGTATTTACTTTGTAAATTGTCTATATCTATTTCAAATAATCTTTTTTTCTTTGTCAAGTTAGGTTTTTTTTTTCTTGGTTTCTTTTGTCTTCATCCTCTTTACTATCGAATCCTTCACGATTAAATGACATATGTATCTCTAGCGTAAAAGATCCTAGGTAAAAAAAAAGTATTTGTATGAGATATAATTTTATTCCTTTTAGGAAGCTCCAATAAAAAAAAAATTGAAAATGAAGCTGAGTTAATACAATCAAAAATTGCATATTTAATTTGTCCTTAAAAGGAAATTGAAATGTACATTGTGATAGAAGAAATTATATATGTATCAATTTCACTTTTTGTCATGGAAGTTGTGATAGAATAAATTATATATTCCCCTCCATCTATTTTTTTTTTAAAAAAAACAGTTATATTTTTGGAGGAAAGCATTTCATTTCAGAGAGTAATTGTGACTTGTTAAATCTAAATTATATACTTATATTTCATGGTATAGTATTTTTCACTCAAAAGTTTGGAATAATTCTCAGTTATTTACAACTGTCACAAAATAATTATTTTTTTCCTATCTAAATAAATAATTATACTTGTCAAATCAAATTAATAGAACGACTAATAGTGTAATAGGTACCAATGAATGCAAAATTTTCCAAACTCCAGGCAACCATTATCACTATTGGAAAAATCATCCAACGAATTTATCCAAGTTTTTGGATTAAAAAAAATTAATACTCGAGTTCATAAAGTTTGTATATAGATCGATCTATTAGACATGTTCAGAATTACTCAACTCACAAGTGTGAAATTTATCATATATCAGAGACAAAAATTTCTCCTGATCAAGCACTTCATGAGGTCTTCTCAACTGAGGATGGCAATGAGGGAACATACACGGCTGATGAACATCAAGAGTTGCGAACACGGTAGTCAGAGGGCAAAAAAGATGAAGCTCAAATCAATGTGTGCAACGGCTTTACCATTGTTAAACGGAAAAAGGGTCATAAATCGAAGGCAGAAAGATTGAAGATGCAAGAAGTGTTAGAGCTTCGGCGCTCTTCCGGCTTCCATAAAATGAAACATTCTTTAGGTTCCAATGATTAGTCAAATCATATGGAATATTAGAGGTGTAAATAATCAGGCTTCTAAACTGCACCTGAAAGCTCTCATCAAAATGCATAAGGTTTCTTTTTTTTTTTTCGTTTTTGTTAAAACCAATGCTCTTGGATCACAAGCCGGAGGAATTTAGAATCTTGTGCCTTTGCCTCTTGTACTAGAAAAATTTTATTGTTCAGTATGGGTGATTTAACTGTCAACATGTTGGGCGGCTTTGACCATGTTTTGCATTTTAAAATTACTCAACTCTTAGGTGGAAAAAAGTTTTATGTGTCTGCCATATATGCCAAATCCATTTGGGTTGGACGACAAATGTTGTGAGCTAACTTTTAGATAACAAATATTGGCGGCGTCTTAGATGGTTGCTGGGGACTTTAATGTGATAGGATCTCTTGATGAATATTTGGGGACTTCAGTTCAAGATCACACTAGAATCATTGTTTGAATCACTGTATAATGGAATGTGAGCTATCCGAACTTAACACGGCTGGGGAGAATACCCTTGGTGAGGCACTGGGCAAACGAGATGGATTTGCAAGAAGTTGGATAGAGTCTTGCTCTCTCAAGAATGGCTTCATTTGTTTCAAGTGGACTCAGTGAAAAGCCTGAGTAGAGCGACCTATGATCACTGTCCGATGCTATACATGATCGATTCATGCTCAACTAATCAGCCAAGATGCTTTCAATGTTAGAAGATGTGGAAAGGAGACGAGACTTTTGAATATTGTTTGTGAAAGTTGGAACCAACCTTTGGAATCTTTTGGAATGTTTGGGTTTTCTCTGAAATTGAGATGATTACATGCAAGGCTCAAATAATGGAATAATGTAAATTTTGGTAATGTTTTTGAGAATTTGAAAAAGGCTAAAGAGTGACGAAGTCTAGAATTGTATCGCCAGTTTAACAGTGGAACGCCGGCTGGGGTTTCCTGCAAAACAGAGCCTCAGGGGTCTCCCGAGGGTAGACACTCCGATGCTTAAGTAAAAAATAGAATTATGCAAGAACGTGTGTATGAAAATTGGTGCTAGAGATAGCATACCTTAATCATGGTGTGATCAACCCTATTTATAGGCATGAAGTTGCCTGGAGGATATTCGAATCCTATTAGGTTTCGTACAGCTCAAACCGCCTCAACAGAGTCGGTTGGGCTTATAGTTACCAGATGGGCCGGTCCGGTAATCCTTAGCAGATATGGACTCGTCAAATGCCCCTGTCAAGTGTTATTTGTATGAAATAAACAAGACTTGACACAGAATAAGCAATACCTGGATTCAGCCCAAATGGAATGGGTAAGTCTCGGTCCAACATTCATCGACCAGGCCCAATAGAATTGTTCGCGGGTCAAGATCCGAACTGGGAAGTCAACCCGCTTCAAGATCCGCCCAAAACATCAATCCATGCATTTGTAGTGGGTACGTTCCCTAAACGGCGGCACCTTAATCATTACTACTTCCTCAAAACTCGCCCAAACTCTCAAGTCGTGGGCTATAATAGCAGCAAATGAAGCCTTCGAACCTTTCCAACTCCGCGTATTATTTTTGGCCAGAAAAACGACTCCTTTCTCTTCTAAACATCAAAATCCCTAGAGGAAAATCTTCTTCACTGTTACAGTGCTCCTGTTTTTGCGTCACTGGAAGCATTCATCTCTGCCATACCAAGAAGAGCCGTGGTTGGAGAAGACTTTCTAGACTGTGCCGGCAACGACCCATTCAACTGTCCCATCCTTAATGGTGTGACAACTCATACAATTTTGAGGTTTCGCTGTCGTTGGAGACAACTGTAACTCTGGGAGGGTATAATTCAAAAGGAGAGTGGATACTTGTTCCAACAGTAAGTTTCCAGATCCACCCTTCTTAGTTTAATTTTCGGCCTTTCCTTTTATTGAATTTCAATATAGATCAGAGTAGATCTAGATTTGTTGCTGCAAGTAGAGAATTATGGCTAGAAATCCAGATCTGAAAACCGTCGATGATTTCGCTTCCACCACAGATTCCGACGAGAAAATAAAAGCTATAAAAACGAGATATGACTTGCCCCTAGATCTAGAAGCTAGATCCTTATTAGGAACCGAGAGGGCCAATTCTCCTCCTGAGGGAAAAGTCACCATACATGACCGCTTTATGCATCTAGGGCTAAGACTCCCCCTCTTCCCTTTGTTCGAGGAAATGGTCCAATACTATCAAACCCCTCTTCCTCGTTTTACCCCGAACTTGATAACTTTTATTCTCGGGTTTGCAAAAATATGCCAACGAGTAAAGGTGAAGCCCCAACTAATTTTGTGGAGATACTTTTTCCAAGTTGTTATCCCCTCGACATCATTCCAAGATTGGTATATTTTCAAAAGACTCCTCAGATCTGATGTCAAGAAGATGGTCGAGGCTTACAGTGGTTCACCATAATGGAAGCCTGAATACTTGTTTGTGAAGGCTTCTGAGAAGTATTGTGTTGCATGGAACCATCGAGAAGTAGAAGGTCTCGGGATGATAAAGGATGATTGGACCAAGGAGGATGACAAGAGCATTGAGGAGTTGGACGACAATCTTAAGAAAATCTTGAAGTACCCAGAACTCATTAAATGGAGTGATGTGCAGCACTAAATTCTCCTTGTTCCCGTCGAAGGGGAAAAAGATACTAATGTCCTTGTCGAGGAAGAAAAAGGTACTAATCTCTTTGTATTTCCTTTGCTGTTTTTAGGTCATGTCATCGAAAAATACTGGTTCTCGACTGTATGGTGACGAAGACCCCTTTCCTATTGTGAATTCAGATGAAAAAGAGTCAACCACTGTAGTTGCTGGAGCTAGGAAGAAAAGGAAGAGACTCGTGCAGGTCTCTGAGAAGGAGAGGAAAAAGAAAGCGGATGTTGTCGCCTCGAAGTCAACAGCTCAATGAGAGAATATTGTTTCCCCTGCAAGACCAGTGCCCCCCCTTACAACCGGAAAGGCCAATACCTCCCAAGTAGAAGTAGACCCAAGCAACAAGGCACCTGTCATGGACAAAGGGAAGAGCCCTCTCGAGGAGGAAGCAACCATCCTGCCTTCCCTACCAAGTGTTAGTTGTATGAAATAAACAAGACTTAACACAAAATAAGCAATACCTGGATTCAGCCCAAATGGAATGGGTAAGTCTCGGTCCAACATTCATCAAGCAGGCCCGATAGAATTGTTCGCGGGTCAAGATCGGAACCGGGAAGTCGACCCGCTTTAAGATCTGCCCAAAACATCAATCCGTGCATTTGTAGTGGGCACCTTCCCCAAACGGCGGCACCTTCATCATTACTACTTCCTTGAAACTCGCCCAAACTGTCAAGTCGTGGGCTATAATAGCAGTACATAAAGCCTTCGAACCTTTCCAACTCCACGCTTTATTTTTGCCCAGAAAAAACGACTCCTTTCTCTTCTAAACATCAAAATCCCCAGAGCAAAATCTTCTTCACCGTACCAAGAAGAGCCGTGGTTGGAGAAGACTTTCTTGACTGTGCTGGCAACGACCCATTCAACTGTCTCATCCTTGTTGGTGTGACAAGTTAGGCGATATTTAGGAGTCGCGGTCACTGGAGACAACTGTAACTCTGGGAGGGTACAATTTGAAAGGGGAGTGGATACCTGTTGCAACAGTAAGTTTATAGATTCACCCTTCTTAGTTTCATTTACGGTCTTTCTCTTTACTAAGTTTTAATATAGATCAGAGTGATCTAGATTCGTTGCTGCAAGTAGAGAATTATGGCTAGAAATCCAGATCTGAAAATCGTCGATGATTTTGCTTCCACCATAGATTCTGACGAGAAAATAAAAGCTTTAAAAATGAGATATGACTTGCCCCTAGATCTAGAAGCTAGACCCCTATTAGTAACCGAGAGGGCCAATTCTCCTCCTGAGAGAAAAGTCACCATATATGACCGCTTTATGCATCTAGGGCTAAGACTCTCCCTCTTCCCTTTGTTCGAGGAGATTGTCCAACACTATCAAACCCCTCTTGCTCATTTGCCCCGAACTTGATAACCTTTATTCTCGGGTTTGCATATGCCAACGAGTAAAGGTGAAGCCCCAACTAATTTTGTGGAGATACTTTTTCCAAGTTGTTATCCCCTCGACATCGTTCCAAGATTGGTATATTTTCAAAAGACTCCTCAGATCTGATGTCAAGAAGATGGTCGAGGCTTACAGTGGTTCACCATAATGGAAGCCTGAATACTTGTTTGTGAAGGCTTCTGAGAAGTATTGTGTTGCATGGAACCATCGAGAAGTAGAAGGTCTCGGGATGATAAAGGATGATTGGACCAAGGAGGATGACAAGAGCATTGAGGAGTTGGACGACGATCTTAAGAAAATCCTGAAGTACCCAGAAGTATTGCGTTGTGTGGAACCATCGAGAAGTAGAAGGTGTCAGGATAATAAAGGATGATTGGACCAAAGAGGATGACAAGAGCATCGAGGAGTTGGACGACGATCTTAAGAAAATCTTGAAGTACTCAAAATTCATTAAATGGAGTGATGTGCAGCACTAAATTTCCCCTGTTCCTGTCAAGGAGGAAAAAGATACTAATGTTCTTGTCGAGGAAGAAAAAGGTACTAATCTCTATGTATTTCCTTTGCTGTTTTTAGGTCATGTCGTCGAACAATGCTGGTTCTCGACTGTATGGTGATGAAGACCCCTTTCCTATTATGAATTCAGATGAAGAAGAGTCAACCACTGTAATGGCTGGAGCCAAGAAGAAAAGGAAGAGACTCGTGCAGGTCTCTGAGAAGGAGAAGAAAAAGAAAGCAGATGTTGTCGCTTCAAAGTCAACAGGTCAAGGAGAGAATATCGTTCCCCCTGCAAGACCAGTGCCCCCCCCTACAACCGAAAAAGCCAGTACCCCCAAGTAGAAGTAGACCCAAGCAACAAGGCACCTGTCATGGACAAAAGGAAGGGCCCTCTCGAGGAGGAAGCAACCATCATGCCTTCCTTGTCAAGTGTTAATTGTATGAAATAAACAAGACTTCACATAAAATAAGCAATACCTGAATTCTGCCCAAATGGAATGGGTAAGTCTTGGTCCAACATTTATCGAGCAGACCCGAAAGAATTGTTCGCGGATCAAGATCCGAACCGGGAAGTCGACCTGCTTCAAGACCCGCCCAAAACATCAATCCGTGCGTGTGTACTGTGCACATTTCCCAAACGGCGGCACCGTCATCATTACTACTTCCTTGAAACTCGCCCAAACTGTCAAGTCGTGGGGTATAATTGCAGTCCATAAAGCCTTCGAACCTTTCCAACTCCACGCTTTATTTTTGCCCAGAAAAACGACTCCTTTCTCTTCTAAACATCAAAATCACCAGACGGAAATCTTCTTCACTGTTATTGTGCTCCTGTTTTTGCGTCACCAGAAGCATTCATCTCTGCCGTACCAAGAAGACCCGTGGTTGGAGAAGACTTTCTTGATTGTGCCAGCAACAACCCATTCAACTGTCCCATCCTTGTTGGCGTGACAACTCAGACGATATTCAGGACTCGCGGTCGCCGAAGACAACTGTAACTCATGGAGGGTACAATTCGAAAGGAGAATGGATACCTGTTGCAACAGTAAGTTTCCAGATCCACCATTCTTAGTTTCATTCACAGTCTTTTTCTTTACTGAGTTTTAATATAGATCAGAGTGATCTAGATTTGTTGCTGCAAGTAGAGAATTATGGCTAGAAATCCAGATCTGAAAACCGTCGATGATTTCGCTTCCACCACAGATTCCGACGAGAAAATAAAAGCTATAAAAACGAGATATGACTTGCCCCTAGATCTAGAAGCTAGACCCCTATTAGGAACCGAGAGGGCCAATTCTCCTCCTGAGGGAAAAGTCACCATACATGACCGCTTTATGCATCTAGGGCTAAGACTCCCCCTCTTCCCTTTGTTCGAGGAGATTGTCCAACATTACCAAACCCCTCTTGCTCGTTTTACCCCAAACTTGATAACCTTTATTCTTGGGTTTGCAAAAATGTGCCAACGAGTAAAGGTGAAGCCCCAACTAATTTTGTGGAGATACTTTTTCCAAGTTGTTATCCCCTCGACATCGTTCCAAGATTGGTATATTTTCAAAAGACTCCTCAGATCTGATGTCAAGAAGATGGTCGAGGCTTACAGTGGTTCACCATAATGGAAGCCTGAATACTTGTTTGTGAAGGCTTCTGAGAAGTATTGTGTTGCATGGAACCATCGAGAAGTAGAAGGTCTCGGGATGATAAAGGATGATTGGACCAAGGAGGATGACAAGAGCATTGAGGAGTTGGACGACAATCTTAAGAAAATCTTGAAGTACCCAGAACTCATTAAATGGAGTGATGTGCAGCACTAAATTCTCCTTGTTCCCGTCGAAGGGGAAAAAGATACTAATGTCCTTGTCGAGGAAGAAAAAGGTACTAATCTCTTTGTATTTCCTTTGCTGTTTTTAGGTCATGTCGTCAAAAAATACTGGTTCTCGACTGTATGGTGACGAAGACCCCTTTCCTATTGTGAATTCAGATGAAAAAGAGTCAACCACTGTAGTTGCTGGAGCTAGGAAGAAAAGGAAGAGACTCGTGCAGGTCTCTGAGAAGGAGAAGAAAAAGAAAGCGGATGTTGTCGCCTCGAAGTCAACAGCTCAATGAGAGAATATTGTTTCCCCTGCAAGACCAGTGCCCCCCTTTACAACCGGAAAGGCCAATACCTCCCAAGTAGAAGTAGACCCAAGCAACAAGGCACCTGTCATGGACAAAGGGAAGAGCCCTCTCGAGGAGGAAGCAACCATCCTGCCTTCCCTACCAAGTGTTAGTTGTATGAAATAAACAAGACTTAACACAAAATAAGCAATACCTGGATTCAGCCCAAATGGAATGGGTAAGTCTCGGTCCAACATTCATCAAGCAGGCCTGATAGAATTGTTCGCGGGTCAAGATCGGAACCGGGAAGTCGACCCGCCCGAAACATCAATCCATGCGTTTGTAGTGGGCACGTTCCCCAAATGGCGGCACCTTCATCATTACTACTTCCTTGAAACTCGCCCAAACTGTCAAGTCGTGGGCTATAATAGCAGTATATAAATCCTTCGAACCTTTCCAACTCCACGCATTATTTTTGCCCAGAAAAACGACTCCTTTCTCTTCTAAATATCAAAATCCCCAGAGGAAAATCTTCTTCATTGTTACAGTGCTCCTGTTTTTGCGTCACCGGAAGCATTTATCTCTACCGTACCAAGAAGAGCCGTAGTTGGGGAAGACTTTCTCGACTGTGCGGCAATGACCCATTCAACTGCCCCATCCTTTGCTATTTTTATGTCATGTCGTTGAACAATGCTGGTTCTCAATTGTATGGTGACGAAGACCCCTTTCCTATTGTGAATTCAGATGAAGAAGAGTCAACCACTGTAGTTGCTCGAGCCAAGAAATGAAGGAAGAGACTTGTGAAGGTCTCTGAGAAGGAGAAGAAAAAGAGAGCAGATGTTGTCGCCTCGAAGTCAATAGCTCAAGGAGAGAATATCATCCCCCCTACAAGACCAGTGCCTCCCCCCCCTCCCCCCCCCCAACACCGAAAAGGCCTGTACCCCCCAAGTTGTAGTCGACCCATGCAACAAGGCACCTGTCATGGACAAAGGGAAGGGCTCTCTCGAGGAGGAAGCAACCATCCTGCCTTCCCATGTATTCGAGGGAGGACCAACTGTAGCAGTTCATACTTTTGGCATTCCTCCAACCATTGAATGCCCCTTGCTGGAAGAGTTTGCTGCACAGCTAACAACAACCGATAGCGTGAGGCTGGTAAGTACTTTATATCACTCGAGAATATGCTTGCAAATATCCTGCAGACGAACTTTGTTTCATTCGCTAAACTTTACAAATGAGTGCAGCCTCAATGGCATACTTGATGGACTTAAGGAAATTAAAGTAGGAGTTGGTCCAAGCTCGGGTCGAGAGGGACCAAGCACTTATCGAGAAGGTCACTCTCGAGGAGAAGAATCAACAGATACAAGCCAAAGAGCAGGAGTTAGCCTCTGTGCAGGCTAAATATAATGAGTTAGACGAGTAGCTAAGGGCCTTTGCAGATCTGCATATCTCAAGGGAGGACCTCCACAAATGGTACGCTGTCTTCTGGCTCAAGATGTTATCTTCAGGTGGCATGGCAGCAGCTATCGAGGAGGTCAATTTGGCGGCCATAGAGTACGGAGCTCACAGAGTAGCTGTTGCAGGCCTCAAAAGGCTTAACAGAGACAGGCCCATCAAGGACAAGTGGTTCAAATAGTTCCGGAAAGAGAGCCCGAAGAAAACCATGTATGAGGCATTGGTAAAGGTCCTCACGAAGCTCAGCAGCGAGCAGCTGCCTTTATGGGAGAGTTTGTGCGAAGCCCTCGTTAAGATGGGTACTCCTCAAGATATGGCCATGTTTCCTGGTGATCCCACCAAAGTTTTGTCCAAGGGCCCAAGCGATGAGGAGCCAATCCCTAAGGTGTCGGATGAGTATATCGGCATTGAGCTCGAGGAAGAAGATGATGGGGCTTCGAGGGAAGACGTGGCGGATACTGGCAACTCGGGAGTGCAGAAGAACGCCGGAGAGACATCTCCGAGTCATCCCAAGGATGGTTCTGCTGGGCAAGATGTTGTATGAACTCTTCACTCTCTAATAGCTACTAGGGACTCGAACAATCACTTTTGTAAACAATTCAAGTTTTTATTTGTCCTTTAAATGAATGTCATGTTGTCTTGCCTTCCAAGTCTAATTTTGGCCTTTTCATTTTTCCTGAAAACAGGATAGTTGGTCGGTTCATCGAATCCATCTCATGATTTTGTCAAAAGAACAATCGAGGGAATATCCTCTATACTTGGTGATTAGTGATATTATGAGAAGTCGCGCAGATGTCCATAGTATCGAGACAGTAGTGAACTTAGAGGCGGACCTTCTTGATGCTATGTGGGCATGCAACGTGAAAGTCAACCAGCATCTGATCGAGGAAATAAAAGAACTCCACGTGGAAATGCAATGGTAAGATTATCAGAAAGATAAAAACTTCAGTGATTCTCTGACTTTCGAGACGGACATCCATGATGAGCTGGTTGCTCTAGAAAATGAAAACACCCGGCTGAAACAGGGCAAACAGATTACCGTGTCACCATGGTTTCTCAAGAAGCATCAGGTCCTTACTTGAGTGTAACACATGATCTCAATAAGAACGCATCGGTTTATTTCGGCGATGGACATGCTAAAGGAAAGAACTCGCGAAGTCGAGCTCCTGATAGGATACGTAAGCGAGCTTCAAAATTTACTGTTGGATCACGACGCTGACTTCCCACCTTTCGAGAAGCCTGACGAGGTGGTAGATCCTAGAACCAAGAGCTCTCTAGAGGAGCTCCTTTAAGGGTTCATTCTCAGGACGAGGAGACTACAGATCTCAAGGATAAGCTCAACCAGAGCGTAAACCTTCTTAGCCTGCATGGGTTTAAGGGCATTATCCACCCTTCTCCTGACAACCCCAGCATGGAAATCCTTGTAATATCCTAGAAAAGCATGTATGTTCTCCTTGGGACCTTGCACAATATGTGAAGGCAGCAAATATATAATTGCTTTATAAAACTCGAGTTTGTTTATTTATATAACGCTTTTCAGCCGGATGTTAAGTACACGGCTTTCTCGACAGAACTGGTTACAAGTTCCTCGATTTGTTACCGCGATCTACAGTGGGTACGAGGGGAATTCCTCGATTTTTGTCCGGATGTTGAATACACGGCTCTGGACGAGGATGACCCTAAAGAGGGAGTCCATCTCAAGGACTAGTCTCAATATAATGTCGACAATGTAAGAAAATATGCAATGAATTTTATTGAATAATTACCCGAGGACCCGAGTTAGCATTACATATGAGAAAGTAAAAGCAGTCAAGCAAATAAAGAAAACAGGGCAAATAAGGCAAATAACCCTAACTATCGTGCAACATATAAAAGCTTAAACGTAGAGCCTGCGGAGGTTCTGAATGTTCCACCATCGAGGGAGAATGGTTCCACTATCATCTATGGTTTGTAGGCGGTAACTGCCTGATGGAGAGGCTTGAATGACCTTATACGGTCCTTCTCAATGCATTAAGTTTCCCAGGAGTTTCGGCTCTACTAGCCTCATTTTTCCTAAGCACAAGATTCTCCATCGCGAGGGCTGTTGCCTTAACTTGCTTATTATAATGTTTCCTGAGGATCTCCTTGTACTTTGCCTACCTGATCCTTACAGCATCCCGCCGCTCCTCAAGCAGGTCAAGGTTCAGCCTGATATCATCATCATTAGTGCTCTCGATAAAATTGATTGTTCGATGACTTGCATAGCCTATTTCGACTGGGAGAACCGCATCCATGCCATAGACTAAACTGTAGGGAGTTTCATCTGTCGAGTAATGGGCAGTAGTGCGATATGACCACAAGACGTGAGAAAGTTCCTCGGCCCAAGCTCCTTTCGCATCATGTAGTCTGGTCTTGATTCCATGTAAGATGGTTCTGTTAATCGATTCTGCTTGGCATTATCTTGGTGATGAGCTACACTCGAGAACCGGCGCTCGATTTGCATTTCCTTGCACCACAACTTGAAGAGGTTACTCTTGAATTGGGTCCCGTTGTCGGAAACAACAACCCTAGGGTCTCGAAAGCGACAAACAATGTTTTGCAAGAAAAAATCCAACACCTTCCTTCTTGATATTGAGGCCAACGGTTTAGCTTCTACCCATTTAGTGAAGTAATCTATCGCTACGATTACCCATCTTACTCCTCCTGCCCCTTTTGGAGAAAAAGGGCCGACGATGTCAGTGTCCCATTGATAGAATGGCCAAGGACTTTGAATGGTGACCATCTCGTGCTGCGGTTGTCGAGTAATGGGAGAAAAGCGCTGACGTCTATCGCATTTTTGTACAAACTGGTACTCATCCTTGAAAATCGTGGGCTAGAAGTATCCTGAGCGAAGTACTTTCTTAGCAAGTGCTCTCGCTCCCATGTGTGCTTCATATGACCCCTCGTGTATTTCCTCGAGGACATAAGCGGCTTATTTCGGTCCAATTCATCGTAGCATGGGTAGCAGGTACCCGTGCTTATACAACACACTATCTCTCAAAGTGTATTTGGCCGCTTTCAACTGGAGCGCTCGAGCATCTGATTTGCTACTTGGCAACATCCCGTTTGTCAGATATTGAATAAATGGGGTCATCCATGTGTCCCCATCCTTGGTAATGGTCATCGCGGAACCTGTTGAATGCTAGGTTGGGGGAGGATCTCGACCCAAACTTTGTGACTGAGATGTGCAAAGTTTGAGGAAGCCAACTTGCTCAGTGAATCTGCCCTCTTATTTCTTGACCGTACAATGTGGGGGATGACGCATTCCTCGAACTTATCTTTTAACTCAATGACTCTCACGAGATATTATTTGAGCTGCTTATCATTTGCTGTATAATCTCCTATGATTTGATATACCACTATCTGGGAATCACTAAAAACGTGAAGTCTTCGAACCCCCAACTTCAGAGCCATATTCTATTCTGCTATCAATGCTTCATATTCAACCACGTTGTTAGTAACTGGGAAGCGAAATCTTAGTGCGTAAGTATACTCCACATCATATTCATTCATATTCTCGATCTCGAGATTAGCTGATGGCTTTGTCAGCAGGATACCGGCTCCTCCTACCTCGTCGCAACGAGAGCCGTTGACGTATAACGTCCATGCTTGAGGGTTGACTGCAATGCGGGTAGTGGGTTGGTTCTTGGGTGCCACGACCTCCAGAATATTAGCAGTTCGAGGCATCTCTACAAGAAAATTTGCGAAAGCTTGACCCTTGATTGCCGTTCTTGGATTATACTTGATATGATGTTCTCTCAATTCCACTGCCCACTTCATCATTCTACAAGAAACTTCAGGTTTGAGAAGGACTTGCTGGATGGGCTGCTATGTTAACACTCTTATCAAATGTGCTTGGAAGTAAGGGCGTAAGCATCGAGCAGCAAATACTAAGCTCAAGATAAGCTTTTCCACGGGCGTGTATTGCATCTCGGCCCCTTACAATACTTTACTCACAAAGTAAACAGGTATCTCCTTGCCATCCTTGTTTTAGACGAAGACGGTTGATATGGCCTTTTCTCGAGCAGCGAGGTACACATTGAGGGTTTCCCCTGGTTCTGGCTTGGCTAATATGGGTAGCTGCTTGAGATGTTCCTTTAGCTCCTAGAAGGCCTTTTGGCTCCTCGTTTGATTTAAAATTTCTGCCTTTGTGGAACGTGTGAAAGAATGGGAGGCTTCTTTTTGCGGCTCGAGAGAGGAACCTATTCAAAGCAGCTAGGGATCCTGTAAGCTTCTGAACCTCTTTGACATTCTTTGGAGCTTCAATAGCTGGGATAGCCTCGATTTTTTCTGGGTCAACACTAATTCCATCTTTGGAGACGTGGTATCCTAGGAACTTGCCTGGTCCTATGCAGAAGGCGCATTTCTTCGGGTTAAGCTTCATATTAATTCTACGGAGAATTGAGAAGATCTCGCGCATATTCCCGACTACTTGTTCGTCTTTGTTACTCTTGATTACCATGTCATCCACATATATCTCAATATTTTTGCTGATACGGTCATGGAATGCCCGGTTGACGAGATGCTGGTAGGTTGCACCGGCATTTTTCAAGCCAAAAGGTATCTCGTCGTAACAATATACCCCAATCTCGGTAATATAGGCGGTCTTTTCAGCGTCTTCTCGTGCCATGAGGATTTGGTGGTATTGTTTGTAGGCGTCGAGGAAGCTGAGGGTTCTATACCCCGTAATACCCTTGACCATCTGATCGATGACTGGTAATGGATAATAATTCTTGGGATAATACTTGTTGAGGTCCGTATAATCTTGGCACATGCACCAAGAGTTATCAGGTTTCCATACCAGGACTGGATTAGCTAACCAAGTTGGCCAGAAGATTTCTCAGCGGATGTTGGCGTGAACCAGCTTCAATGTTTCTTCATTGATGACGTCGTTGCAATCTCGAGCGAATATTCTTTTCTTATGTAATACAGGTTTGACATTAGGGTCGACGTTCAGCTTATGTTCAATAACATCTCGTGGCACTCCTGTCATGTCTATAGGTGACCAAGCGAATATATCACAAAACTCGCACAGCAAGACGATTACCTCGGCTAGCAACATTCCTTGCAAAGATGCCCCTATCTGGATGGTATTGGAGGGATCCTTCTCGTTGAGGACTAACTCTTGGGTTTTACTACTAAGTGGTGGTAAACCATCAGCATCGTGATCTTCCGATGGTGGGTGTATCATTGTCTGTTGGATCGAGTAACATCCCGACATGGGAGTGCTCGTGTTAGACATTATGGTCTTCTTCCCAGTTTTGATTGCTGTGAGCAAGCATTCTCGAGAACTGCACTGGCATCTTTGCACCACTCCAACCCTGTATTCAGTTAGGAATTTTATTACCAAAGGATAAGGAGACCAACTTGCTCGAGCCTGGCACATCCATGGTCGTCCTAAAATAACATTGAACGGCGAGGGTGCATCCATAAGGGCAAAATCCATGGTTAGTGTAACCATCCTAGGATGCATCCCTACCATGATGGGGAGTCTTAGAATTCCCGTTGGGATAATGGTATGACCTGAGAAACCCATTAGTGGCAATGTAGCTGCACGGATATCAGAGTTTTTGATATTCATCGTCTTGAAGCAATCCTTGTATATGATGTCGACCTCACTTCCGTTATCCATATAGACTCGACTTACATGTACGTTTCTGATTATTGCTTCGATAACCATAGCATCGCTATGAGGGCAGATATCCGGGACTATGTGTCAGTAAAGACTATGGCCTCCATCCCCTTAAACCTCTTGTGACTTGGTTCTTGGGGAGGAGTTTTTCTGATGGTCCGTACCAAATTTTTCATTGCCGTGGTGGATAAAACTTCGAGAGGAGCTCCATAAATGGCTCCTACCTGATGAGTGATTTGCTTGGTAGGATCCACCGAAGGAACCTGCTGAATCAGTTGCAGTGCTCCTCCAATAGCTTGTTGAGGAGGTTGCTGCGTATTATTCCTTGGTTGCCAATTATTTCCTCGATTTTCACCTTGCGGGCCTCAGAAAATTTGTCTGGGAAAGCTTCGAGGAGCAGGCTGGGAAGGCTTGCTATTTCTTTGTCGAGAAGATCCTTGCACATATTGCTGAAATTTCCCAAACTTAACTTCGTCCTCGATCTCCCTCTTTAGTTCTCGACTTTCCTCAGTATCATGTCCATGGTCTTGGTGGTATTCACAATATTGTTTCATCGATCTGTGCGGATTAGGAGCCAAGGGCTTTGGTGTCAGCAGTTCATCCTTATGGATCTGAAGGATTTCCCGCCGAGGCTTGGTTAAAGAGGTCAACTGTCTATCGAGCTTAGGCAATGCCGTCCTGCTTTCTATGGTAATTTGGGGCTTATCCCTCGTCCCGATGGCCATGAATGACTCCTGTGGTCGCTTGAGTGTATGCTTTCGTTGAATATGATTCTCCACAATAGCCCACATCTCTTGGGAATTCCTAGGAGGTTTTTGTTGAAAGCTTTACCCTAAGCATCAATGATTTCCCAAATGGGTTGAGTCCTTGGATGAACCTATTCTAGACGTCTCGTTCATCTATGTTATATATTTGCAGAGTTTCTCAGATGAAGGGCCGATGAAAATCTGAGAGACTCTCGTGTTTACCATGCTTGATCGAGGAGAGATCAATGGACATCTTGGTGATTTGCTTACTCTGAAAGAAACGAGTGGCTAGCTTGATGGATAAGTCCTCGAAACTGGTTATACTTCCTTCTGGTAACTGTCCAAACCATTACTGTGCTTGCCCAGTCAGGTAGGAGGGCAAAACTTTAGCCATTAAGTTTAAAGACGCATTCCCGATTCTCATGACATGAACATAACCATGTAACCACTGTGAGACATCAGTATCTCCTGAGTATTTGGTAAAGTCCTTGGGAAAGTCAAAGTCCCGGGGCTTCGGCTCGTCTCGAATTTCAAGTATAAAAGGACTCCGGTCCACAACCATTCTAATAATCCTTCTCATCTCGTCCCGGATTGTCTCGTTCCACCTCTGACCTCGAGGATGGTAAGGTGGTGGCTGCTTGTAATGATTGTACTGAGTAGGAGGGGAATACTATATGTAGTGGTTATTCCCCCGTCCTCGTTCTTCCTCAGCCTTGTGATTGTCTCGGGTTTGCCTATGGAAAAGTCTGTAATCTTCTTTCTGAGGATTTTCTTGATGTCAATTAGGTCTCAACCGATCATGGACATTTGTTTTCCTCGGGGGAGGATTCCACTCCCCTTCTCCCATGAATTTGACATTTGGAGACTCTTGTTAGTAGTGTTCATGAGGATCCTCGCGTCTAGTGATTGCATCAAACTCCTTGACGGCTATATCGAAGGCCGGGTAATTTTTTTCTGAAGACATTCTAGTAAATGGTCTCTCATGTGGCGGCCGAATGATCTTCTTGGAAGCCTTCGTGATCTGAGAACTTCTGATGATATTCCTCTTCCTCAAGTTTTTGCTTACCTTGTCTTGCCTCGAGATGAGATAAGGTGCGGCGGGCTTCTGTCTCGTCAATCAGGTTAGCCAACTCTTGCTTAGTTGGGTCTGGTAGACCAAGGAGACAGCGGCGCCTTGTTTCTTCTAGGACATACATCTTCATCCTTTGACTTTGATCACTATCATCACACAATTTCTTGAACTCAGCCTCGATCTTGGCTAACTTTTGGTCCTCCAAGTGCTTCGTGGATGTTCCAGTATTCTGAGGTGGACACAAATCCTCGTCTATTACTGGCTTTGTGTTGTTCGGTCTCTTTTGGATTAGGTTGGGAGGAACCAAGGACCAAACGTTCTTTCTCTGTTTTTTTCTCGGGCCCTTTTTCACGGCTGTTCTTGACGTTTTTTCTTTTTTGTCTTTCTGGAACTCCGCCAAGGTGGTATCATCAGCAGGACTACGCGCCCTACCCGAAGATCCCGTGGATTCATCTTCTTCAACCCTGGCCATTGTGTAAGTGGTTCCAAAGAAACCCTAGATTACATCGGATAGAGTAGGAAAAACTTGAGAAGGTTTTGTGACACAAACCCTAGTTTTTGGGTTCCACCGGGCGTGCCACTTGATGAAATCTGGCCAATGGAATGCCGGCTAGGGTTTCTTGATAAACAGAGCCTCGGGGGTCTTCCGAGGGTAGACACTCCGATTCTTAAGTAAGAAATAGGGTTATGAGAGAACATGTGTATGAAAATTGGTGCTAGAAATAATGTACCTTAATCGTGGTGTGATCAACCCTATTTATAGGCATGAAATTGCCTGGAGGGTATTCGAATCCTATTAGATTTCGTACTGCTCAAACCGCCTCAATAAAGTCGGTTGGGCTTATAGTTACCAAATGGGCCGGTCCGCATTGTTTTTGTTAAAACTAATGCTCTTGGATCACAAGTTGGAGGAATTTAGAATCTTGTTGGGATTTGATATCGCCTTTGCCTCTTGTGCTAGAAAACTTTTGTTGTTCAGTAAGGGTGATTTAGCTGTCAACATGTTGGGCGGCTTCAACCATGTTTTGCATTTTGAAACTACTCAACTCTTTGGTGGAAAAAGTTTTATGTGTCTGCCATATATGCCAAATCTACTTGGGTTGGATGACAAATGTTGTGAGCTAACTTTTAGATAGCAAATATTGGCGGTGCCTTAAATGGTTGCTGGGGACTTTAATGTGATAGGATCTCTTGATGAATATTCGGGGACTTTAATTCAAGATTGCACTCGAAGCATGATTTTAATCACTATATGGAATGTGAGCTTTCCGAACTTAACACGGCTGGAAGAATACCCTTGGTGAGGCACTAGGCAAACGAGATGGATTTGCAAGAAGTTGGATAGAGTCTTGCTCTCTCAAGAATGGCTTTATTTGTTTCAATTGGACTCAGTGAAAAGCCTGAGTAGAGCGACCTATGATCACTGTCCGATGCTATACATGATCGATTCATGTTCAACTAATCAGCCAAGATGCTTTCAACGTTACAAGATGTGGATAGGAGACGAGACTTTTGAATATTGTTTATGAAAGTTGGAATCAACCTTTGGAATCATTTGGAATGTTTGGGTTTTCTTTGAAATTGAGATGATTACATGCTAGGCTCGAAAATGGAATAATGTAAATTTTGGTAATGTTTTGAGAATTTGAAAAAGGCTAAAGAGTGACGTCTGGAATTGTATCGCCAGTTTAACAGTAGAACGCCAGCTAGGGTTTCCTGCAAAACAGAGCCTCGGGGGTCTCCCGAGGGTAGACACTCCGATACTAAAGTCAGAAATAGGATTATGCGAGAACGTGTGTATGAAAATTGGTGCTAGAGATACCGTACCTTAATCGTTGTGTGATCAACCCTATTTATAGGCATGAAGTTGCCTGGTGGGTATTCGAATCCTATTAGGTTTCGTACTGCTCAAACTGCCTCAACAGAGTTGGTTGGGCTAATAGTTATCAGATGGGCAGGTCCGGTAATCCTTAGCGGATATGGACTCGTCAAATGCCCCTGTCAAGTGTTAGTTGTATGAAATAAACAAGACTTGACACAAAATAAGCAATACCTGGAGTCAGGCTAAATAGAGTGGGTAAGTCTTGGTCCAACATTCATTGAGCAGGCCCGATAGAATTGTTCGCGGATCAAGATCCGAACCGGGAAGTCGACCCGCTTCAAGATCTGCCCAAAACATCAATCCGTGCGTTTGTAGTGGGCACGTTCCCCAAACGGTGGCACCTTCATCATTACTACTTCCTTGAAACTCGCCCAAACTGTCAAGTCGTGGGCTATAATAGCAGTACATATAGCCTTCGAACCTTTCCAACTCCACACTTTATTTTTGCCCAGAAAAACGACTCCTTTCTCTTCTAAACATAAAAATCCCCAGAGGAAAATCTTCTTCACTATTACAGTACTCCCATTTTTGCGTCACCGAAAGCATTCATCTTTGCCGTACCAAGAAGAGTCGTGGTTGGAGAAGACTTTCTCGACTGTGCCGGCAACGACCCATTCAACTGCCCCATCCTTCTTGGTGTGACAACTCAGACAATTTTCAGGAGTCGCTGTCGCCGGAGACAGCTGTAACTCTGAGAGGGTACAATTCGAAAGGAGAGTGGATACCTGTTCCAACAGTAAGTTTCCGGATCCACCCTTCTAAGTTTCATTTTTGGCCTTTCTCTTTGCTGAGTTCTTGGAAGATTTTTTGAATCAAAAGATGAAGATGAAGTGACTAAAAGAAGAGGATGCAAATACAACTTACTCTTATGCCTTGCTGACTGGCAAAAAGAACAAGGGTCGGTATACATAATACACATTTTGATGACGGACAATCTTCACACCAGAGCTGAAATTGAAGATCAAGCTGTTTGTTTGTTTTAGCAGCTACTATCAGAGGAAGATAGTGTCAACCAGAAGAAGCTCATCAATAATTCCCTCAACATATTCTCTCTCGACTCAAAGATGAAGATCATGTTGTTTTCATGAAATCTGTTACTTTGGAGAGGACCAGGCGCTGATGGTTTTGACTCAAAAATTGAAGTTAGTTTTGCACAAGCCTTGAGAAGATCTTTCAGTCAATATTTTCTCACATGTGAGACCGATAACATTGTGAAATTTTGTGACCGATAACATCTTGCTTGGTTTAATAAAATTATGATATTTTGTCTTTTTTATTGAATCAACAGTCGATATTCTTGTTTTTCGGCATGTGAATATTTGATTACCGTTGCATGACTAAAGATGTTAGTTGATGGAATAAGAGTTGAAAATTAACGTTAAATTGTGACCCGTCATGAGACAAATGAAAATCTAGAGAAATATCCATGAATTGAACTAAACCAAGTACATAACAGGTGAAATCCATAGGTTCTTATATGTATTTGTGATTGTTTGCATCAAAGTACTTTGCTTAGTGTATTTTGTTTTTTTGTTTTATACTCCATCCGTCCTATAATTATTGTCTACTTTAGTTAAAATGTAAGATTTTATTTTTGGTCAAATTTAATCATACTTTGACACAACCTTCTAAATATACCCCCACGTACAAAAGGTTTTTTACAGGTAAAATTTCTTTTTCTCTGTTCTTCGTTTCCAATTCTCTAAAACCTAAAGCCTTCATCTTTTTCTTTGTTTGCCAGATTCTTCCCTCCGATCAATTTGGGATTCCTTTCCTCCAAATTCGTTCTGATTTTCTTCTCCACTAATCCTCTGTTTCCGATCTTCATTCTTCTTCCTCTTCAATTTTTCTTCGAAATCGATCTCATCCTCCTCCGTCTTCATCGAATCAACTTCTTTGAGCAATTTCTAAACCCAGTCTTTCTTTACAGAGTACCCAAATTCAAAGGAACAAAAGCCTTAATCTATTCTTCACTCAGGCGCCAGTAATCAAACAAAATTGTCAAATGAAGAATTTTGAATTTGAAGAATCCTCCTACTCTGATTTTCAATTTGGTGCTTGTGAAGACCGTGCTCTATCTCATCGGAAAATTACGAATAGACCTTTCCAACTTCTAGCATGAAACAGAGTTTCATCAAATTTTGAGGATGTTCTTATTATTAGTTTGAATTTAATGTTCCTCCAGGTATTTTTCTGTTACTGGGGATATCATATGAATAGGTCAGTTTCGGTTTCATCGGAATTTGTTCTGATAGAGTTCAATTTTATGTTGATCTGGGGTCATTGGGTAGATTGTAGGAAGGGTATAAGTGTAACTTAATCCTTAAAAAGTCAAATCGGACAATAATTTTGGGAAAATTTTTTTTGACAAACTGGACAATAATTTTGGGACGGAGGGAATGTTTTCTATTCAATTGTTAATTTTTCTTTTATTTACCATATTGTCTATTATTTTTAGTGACAAATGAAAATCTAAAGAAATATCCATGAATTGAACTAAAGCAAATATATAGCAGGTGAACTCCATAGGTTCTCATATGTATTTGTGATTGTTTGAATCGAAGTACTTGTTTAGTTTTTTTTTTGTTTTATATTTTCTATTTCAATTGTTAATTTTTCTTTTATTTACCATATTGTCTATTATTTTTCGGATATTATAAACTTGTGATTTTTTTTTTCAACTTGCTATAAACTCTGCCATAAAAGAAAAAAAGTAAGCACTTCAACTCAAATATTGATTCCTTTTGCACCATTTCTTGGACAACTTCTAATAACCGAACAAATAATCCTCCAAGGTACAAAAGACAGCGCCTCATTTATATTCTTTGAATCCGCCTAAACAAATTGAAAAGTTGTCGTGGAATCATGATCATCAACAACGGATAGTGTGTGCAATTGAGGGGCCATCCAATGTATACTCTCTAACATATCCTCGTTGAGCGGGAGGTACTTGTCATCGGTAGATGATTTATAAAGTCGACCTATAGTTAAGTGCTTGGTGCCCAAGAGGGGCAGAATCTCATAGTGAAACATACGGATTTTCTTTGGAACTATGAAACTGCTTGGCTCAAAATCGTATAAACTTGAGATTTTTTTTTTATCCAAATAATATAAAGAAGTGATTTACAATTGGTAATTTGGTATCCTTCTTCGTGGAAACGATCTACTTTCATAGTATTACGGTTGTTTAGTAAGTTAATTTATTATATTGGCTAAACAACTTTTCAGACAGTATAATTATCATTTTAATAGTGTATGTATATAAATTTGTTTACGCTTACAAAGGTTTCAACCAGAGATATATTAATGATGCGGATCGTTACAAATTATCTCTCCATCCCATTTGCATAAATTTTATCATTCAGCCTTTGTTCATTATTTCAATTTTATTTTTTTAACATTCGCAGATATAAGAAGAACCAATGAAATATCGTTTCGTGGAGAAATGAAACACTCATTCTGGTTAGCATTATAATACACTTTGATTTGTCATAAATTTTATTTAATATATTTTTCTAATTGAAAATAGATCTTAAAATGTATTTACGTTTATTGTATTCTCCAAATTATTATAAAATATTTTTAGAGTTTTATTCTTAATTGAAAAATATTAAATAAAATTTAAGAAAAATCAAAATACCTAATAACCGGAGGGAGTACATCGATAAATTAAGGAGTTATTAGAACAAAATGAAGTCTTTCATTTCACGCATACAATGACTTAATGTTACAGCTTCGGAATCGAGTGCAAGGAAGATCATTAAAGAACTTGATAGTGAATGTGTTGTGCAATTGGTGATCGAAGCCTCGCCTCATCATGATAGACTTGTTAAGGGAAAAGAAGCTATCGGGAAGAAATTGGACAGCACAAGTACGCCATGTATGGAAGGAAGATAACCATTCGGCAGATTGTTTGGTAGGATTGAACCTTTGGGATATAGGAAATTTGATGTTACACCGAAAAGAAGATCGAAAATTAGGGCAGCGGTTGTAACCATCAAAGAAAGAGGGAGAGAAAGGCGATGTTTCTGGAATTTCTTGTCATTAATTGTAAAGCATCCATCAGTATTTATCCTAACCACTATTTATAGATATATGCACACGGCTGACTTTTATTGACCTATATATATATACATGTATGTCCATGTACTACCTAATATATACAAAACAGCCGTAACTGTTGCAAAACTGTACAATACTACAAATCATAAGTATTGAATCTCTTTATGCACAAGTGGATTTAAGTCCTCTTTTGAATCCACTCTGTTGTTCATCACGCCCTCCTCAAGATGAACTTTGGGTGTGAAGCCAAGATTCATCTTGCCAAGAAGATAATGGAAACTGGGAGCAGGAAGGGGTTTAGTGAATAGATCAGCAAGTTGTTGAGATGACCGGATGTGAAAGAGATCAATAAAACCTGCAATGTAAGAGTCACGCACCACGTGACAATCGATCTCGATATGCTTCGTTCTTTCATGGTAGACAGGATTTGCAGCAATGTACAGTGCTGCCTTGCTGTCACACCAGAAAGGAATAGGCAGGGATACATTAACCATCATATCATGCAGAATATATGACAACCACTTCAATTCTCTAACAGTATAAGCCAGGGACCGGTACTCTGCTTCAGCAGGCGAACAAGAAACGGTAGACTGTTTCTTTGTTTTCTAGGAGACTAAACAGTCCCCTAGAAAGATACAATAACCAGTGAGTGAGTGTCTACTGAAATCACAACACCCCCAGTCAGCATCTGAGTAAGCGGTAAGAGAAAGAGCAGTAGCAGCTGGAAAGACCCTGACTGGAAGTACCAGCAAGATACCTTAACAGATGAAGTGTAGCAAACCAGTGAGAACTTCTAGGAGCATGAACAAACTGAGAGAGTTGCTGCACTGCATGAGTGAGATCAGGTCTAGTAAAAGAAAGATAGAGTAACCTGCCAATTAATCGCCGATATTGAGAAGCATATGATAGGATAGGAGTTGTATCCTTTTTAGAAAACCGCATATCACTGGGAAACGGGGTAGCTGTTGGCTGAGCTTCCAACATGCCAGCATCAGTTAAAATATCCTTGATGTATTTTTGTTGACTGAGAAACATTCCTGCTGAGCCTCTAGCAATCTCAATCCCCAGGAAAAACTTTGCAATACCCAAATTCTTGATAGTAAAAGCCATATCAAGGAGGGTCTTCACCTTGGTGATTTCATGATCATCAGAACCAGTAATAAGCACGTCATCAACATATACAATCAACAGAATTAAAACAACAGAAGTATGGAGAACGAACAAGCAAGGGTCAGCATAAGACTCTTTAAAGCCATAAGTGGTAAGAGTTGTGGTGAAAGCACAGTTCCACTGCCGAGAAGCTTGCTTCAAACCGTATAATGACTTGCGCAACCGACAAACCTTGTGAGAAGCTGCTTTCTGGTAACCAGGGGGTGGCAACATATATACCTCTTCATCTAGGTGTCCATGTAAAAAAGCGTTATTGACATCCAGCTGATACACATTCCAACCCTTGTTAACATCTAGGACCATCAAAATCCTTACAATGACTGTCTTGGCTAGGGGGGAAAAAACCTCGAAGTAATCTTCCCCTTCGATCTGATTGTACCCTTGCGCTACAAGCCGTGCCTTATATCTGTCTACAGAGCCATCGGCTTTACACTTGACTTTGTAGACCCATTTACACCCGATAGCTTGTTTACCAGCTGGTAAGGAAGTCAAAGTCCAGGTCTGATTGTCCTCCAGAGCACAAAACTCCTCGTTCATGGCCTTAATCCAATGAGGATCATCCTTGGCTTTAGTAAGAGTCTATGGTTCACTAATAGTGGATATATTTGCAACAAAATGTAGATGTTCAAAAGAAATAATGCATGACTCTTTGGAAAGAACGGTTTGATCAGTACACTGATTGACTAAAACAAAATCTTGCAGATATGTAGGAAGTTTTGTGGATCTACTGCTCCTACATAGCACAGGAGAAGAATTAGGGTTAGATTGTATCAATGGAGAAGAGGCTGAAGGGTTAGAAGAGGAAATGGAAGAATCTGTTGTATGTAAAGAAGGAGAAGACAATGAAGGAGAAGAACGTAACAAAGAACGATCAACTGTGGGAGAAATATTTGATAAGATATCTCTGGAGGGGACATAATCAACATCATGAGAAGCTGGTTTTGGCAGAACAGACAGTGAATCAGGTTCAGAATAAACATGTTTAGAAGGGAACATAGTTTCATGGAATTGAATATGCCTAGAAATCACAATCTTTTTAAGCTCATGACAATAGACTTTATATCCCTTTTGCCCTGTGGAATAACTGACAAACACCCCTTTAAAAGACCTATGATCAAACTTATCCTTATCAGGCCGGGAATTCAGAACAAATGCTAAACAACCAAATACCCGTAGATGATCTAAAAGAGGTGGTTTTCCATGCAAAATTTCATAAGGGCTTTTCCACTCAAGTAACTGAGAAGGTGTTCTGCTAATAAGATATGTCGCCGTAAGAATTGATTCCCCCCAAAAAGTCTTTGGCAAACCAGATCTAATCAACAAGGACCAAGCAACTTGGAGTAGATGTTTCTGTTTTCGTTCTACTACCCCATTTTGCTGAGGAGTGTAAGGGCATGATTTTTGGTGTATAATTCCCAGATTTGAGAGTATGGCTTGTGTTTGTGAGCTAAGGAATTCTGTGCCATTGTCAGTCCTAAGGATCTTGACTCGGCAATCATATTGTGTTTGTGCCATATGGAAAAAATGTTTAAGTGTTTCTGGCACCTGGGACTTGTGTTTCAAAAGAAAAGTCCAGGTGGTTCGACTAAAATCGTCAACTAAGGTGAGGAAGAATTGAGCATTTGTGAGAGACAAAACCCTATAAGGCCCCCAGACATCAGCATGCAACATCTCAAAAACAGAATTAGAATGAGTAGAACTAACTGGACAAGGCAACTTTCGTTGCTTAGCTAAAGGACATGTATTGCAGAATGATACATTTTTATTTATCTCAGAAATATCACAAATAGAAAGATGTTGCAAAACTACATCAGATGGATGTCCTAACCTATCATGCCATGTTGACATAGCAACATTTGCCTTGGCATTTTTATCATAAGTCTGTACATTTAATGAAACTCTAGAAAGTACATATCAATCTGGAGTATAAGACGTGTGTTTGCTGAATAGCTTCTTGGGTAAAGGAGTATGAATTAACTACGTAGAGTCCATTGGTGACCATGCCTGCTCCGAGAACTTCATTAGTCCTGAGGTCCTGTAGCAGACAAAACTCATCAAAGAACTTTACATAAACTCCGGAGGTTTGTGCTAATTTCCTAACTGATAGTAAGTTGTGTTTAAAGGATGGGATATGAAGAACTGATGGCAAGGTCAATCTGGGTGATAATTCTACTTCTCCTATATGATGTACTTGTCTAACAGTTCCATCAGGCAAATATACAGGAGTATAAGCAGTTGTTAAACGAGCATGCAACAAAAAAGATATAGAACAACACATATGCGCAGTAGCTCCACTATCAGTTATCCAAGACAAATTACTAATGTCACATTCGGATGAAGTAAGTTTATGCAGAATGTTGGTACCTGCAAAGTCATGCAAATGTGCATAATTGACTGCATGCGACCCTGACATCTCCATTGGAGTTTTTTCTTTCATCATCTTCCCTAGTTCAGCTTGAACCAGATGTGCTATCACTAACTGCCATCCTTCCTCATTCTTAGTGTCTTGTGAGCCTTGAATTCCTGACATCTCAAGTGGTGTGTCTGCTAGATGAACTTGCTGGTAGGGACTCTGCTTGATCAACCCACCTTGCCATCTCTATGTAGGTGGATGAGTTCCCTGAATAGTGTGATTATCCTTTCCAGAAACATTCCTGTATTTTGCTTCATACCAATCTGGAAATCCTTTCAGCTAGAAACAGTCATCTTTGAGATGACCATTCCTCTTGCAGTGGGTGTAGAACAGCTTCATTTTTTCCTTCTTTGCAGCTGCTTTAACTTCTCTCCAATCCTTTTGATCACTATCTCTTTTCCATATTGCAGGCTTGGCTAGCATGGCCACATTTTCTGGTTGAACTGCAACAACATTACTTAGTTGTCTCTGACTTTCCTCATTCAACAGTTTGGCATATATCTCATCGAGGCTTGGAAGTGGGTATGTACGCAGAATCTCACTCCTGACTGACTCATATCCATCATTCAATCCCATCAGCATTCGATACACTTTATCTTCAGTCTCTCTTTCATGCAGTTTCCTCATTGCCTCAGGTTCACAAACAATAGGTGGCCTCCACTGACTGTATTCATCCCACATCTTATTCAACTTATTGTATTCAACCATGTTCATGCTACCCTGATTAACTAAACTCATTTCTCGTCTCAATTGATATATTGTCGTTTCATTAATCTTCCCATATCTTGCCACGACAGTTTCCCACAATTGCTCAGTTGGTATAAATGCAAAGCTGCTAGCTGGATTCAATGGAATTCAGTATCCATGACCTAACCATACTATCTACCCTCCTCTATCTCAAATAATTAGTTGAATTAACAGCAAGCATAGGGCATGAACTGTCAATAAATCCAAGTTTCATCTTAGCTTCTAGTGCCGTTATCACGGACATTTTCCACATAAGAAAATTCATTTTAGTAAGAGGATTGGTTACCAGAACCATACCCGGAGTATGGGATCCGTGTAGATTGAGTTGCTCCTCCACAAACCACTCCATATCTTTGTCAATCGGACTTCGAGAAAATCCACGCTCAGTCCTTCAAGTATATCTATCATTTCTTCCTCTGCGACGGCCGCCATGAATGTATCTTTGTTCTTCTTCTCGTTCTTCATGAACGCAACTGCTTTCCTCATCTTCGTGTTCCATACTTGAATTCGAAGGTGAGGTTTTGTTCCGATAATCGAATCTTGAGGATTTCTCAGATCAGTAATCAGGCAGGATCAATGCTGCTCTGATACCAACACCGGAAAGAACATCGAAAATTAGGGCAGCGGTTGTAACCGTCAAAGAAAGAGGGAGAGAAAAGCGATGTTTCTGGAATTTTTTGTCATTAATTGTAAAACATCCATCAGTATTTATCCTAACCACTATTTATAGATATATGCACACGGCTGACTTTTATTGACCTATATATATACATGTATGTCCATGTATTACCTAATATATACAAAACAGCCCAACTGTTGCAAAACTGTACAATACTACAAATCAAAAGTATTGAATCTCTTTATGCACAAGTGGATTTAAGTCCTCTTTCGGATCTTCTCTGTTGTTCATCAATGTTCCTCCACCAATCTTGAAATCGTGATTAGCACATAATGCAATAAGAGTGGCTTGCCCACATATTGTAATAATATGAAACCTAGCCTATTTTTGCATCCTCTTTTGTACCAAAAAAAATACTTAATCTTACATGCATTATCTTTTTTATTCAGTTCACAAAAAAAGAATGTACTATAGAACCTTAAAATAAGGGCAAAAGATCCTTTAGACCATTTTTTGGGTTACACTTCTTTTAAAACTTATAAAATTTTGACACATGAAGCACTTCAAGAGATTCATCTAAATTCTAATTGCGGTTTTGGGTGCATTTAATGTTTAAGAACTTAAATAATATTAAAAATGACACGTGTGAAACTTTTTTAAGGTAGCATTACATCTAATAATACCAAAAGCGGTATGTATAGGAGAGATTCTTGCTGAATGACCATCATCCATATTTCCCTTTAGCGTGGTGATAGTATTTTAATTTATGGTACACTTTAATGATAATAACGTGGAGACATTAGTATCATTATTAATACAACATTAATGTAGAGAGATTTACTCTTCTATCCGGGTTTTAAGAAATTGGGCGCAAGAAATGAATTCCAGATTTCGTGAATCTAGATTAATTACCAGTAAAGTTTTTATGAAATCAAATAATAATATCTGACTAATTCAGAAAATGGAATGGAATTTCACAATGTATATAGACTATACCCCCATAATAATTAATGAGATAGTAATACATATATCCCCAAACATAAGGATAAAATTTAATCAGATAATTAATTATTCCTTACCCTTAAAAAGTGTTTAAGAAAGGATAAGAAAATATTATTATTAGATTATATATAATCTATCAGACAAATTTCCTACCCTTGAATTATTTAGCTGATCTCATTTTGAATTAATATATTTTTTTTATAGCAAATTAATATTTTCATTTTTTTTCTTAACTTTATATATAGGGAGGAGGAGACCACAACCTCATTGTATTATCCACATTAATTCAGTGAGACAGATTAAAAAAAATGGCTTTCTCTTCCAACAATGTCACTAACACAATCCTAGCCATTTTTCTTTCTTGTTTGATTATGAATCTGATGAACATCAATTCAGCCAAATCTTTCTTTGCAAAAGCAGACTTAGTAGATGACGTTTGTTCCCAAACCGTCATCGACCCCAACTATTGCAAAACAGCGTTACGGTCCGATCCTCGTACTTCCAAAGCAAACCTTCCAACGTTGGCACAAGTTGCAATAGATTTGGCACGATCCAATACCAAATCGACCATAACTTTGGTAAAATCCATTGAGAAGAAAGTAACAGATCGTAGACTAAAAGGGATATACGATACGTGTTTGGAGAACTATTCGGACACAAGTGACAATCTTGATGGTTGTGTTACGGCATTGAAGGCGAAAGATTATCCCACGCTCAATATCCGGGCATCTGCTGCACTTGATGGGCCGAGTACCTGTGATGAAGGCTTTACCGAGGCTAAATTGTCCGAACCTGGACAACTTAAGACATCAAGTAGGCATGTTCAAGAGTTAAGTTCGGTTATCTGTAATATTGCCAATAGGTTATCAGCTGGCAGAATATGATAAGAATGAGTTTAACTCAGTACTATTATTTAATCCTTAACATCAATTTTGGGTTCTTAATGTTATTCATTATATTTACTCTTACAATAAACATTATTGTGTAATTCTATTGAAAAATATTCGGATTTATATATAGTACTGCATGTATTAGCTAGAGAAAGAACATTTTCTCAAGAAAACGTTTTGTTTTCTTTTATTTTCCCCGTTGGTCAAAGCAAAGGTAACAAATGTATATCGTATGTTGTTGATCTGAGCCAAAAATATGGCTTTCTTACGGAAAAAAGAAGACAAAATAAAGAAAATTCGTAAATCTGATCATCTCTTCCGTCTCGCGCTGCTCCGAGGGACCGTAAGGTGTGATAAGTTGGGTAGGTTCTTGTTATATTATCCGGAAATACGTATTAGTTACTGTATGACTTTTCTGTGTGTAACGTTTTTCTACAAGTGAAAACTTCATCAATTGTGGTAGTAGCTGCATTGTTCTATTGGCAATATGGTGTTGGAATTAGTTTTTTTGTCGTCTGAGTTATTTCAATGGAATGAAGAATTTTTTTGTTGTTGATGTTTTTTTTTTTTTTTTTTTTTGTTTTGCTAAACAAAGGATTCAGCATCACAGTTGATGAAACCATTTCACAAATTTTTTTTTATTTTTATTTTTTTGAAAGCCATTTCTCAAACTTATTATCTCTAGTATCAAAAGGCGGGCAAAAGAGGTTTGCGAGTTGCTATATATCTAGTCATGGAAGATTTAGTATTGATCAGGATAGTTCGAACAAATCAAGAGTTTTTTTTTTCATATTCATCTTGGTTGAAGTAATAATCATAAACCAAACGAAAAATTTGTCTTGGTTGAAGTAATGATCATACAATTTAAAAAGGTTACAGTAATGCTAACAGTGAGTATGTTGTGATTTTTACGGCGCCGTTAGGTTCTATTCTCAAGATTGTGCTTTTGCCTTACTGTTCGTAGGAATATTGTACTAGTTTTTAGGGTTGTCAACCTGTTGTTTTAGATCAGAACCTGACATTGAGAAAACCAAAGAAAAATGGTTCTGTGCTCGTTTGGAGACTGCTTAGAGAAATGCTGTGTAGGTTGACTCTTGAAACCGATGAAGTGATTTGTGTCGGGGAAAGTTCTTGATCCTTGATATTGTTCTATAGAGATCAATAAAAATTGGTTAGAATGTTTTTTTTTTCAGTTAAATAGTACTTGAATCAATCAGTTTCAAGGGAAATACTATTATGCTAGAGTGGAAATTAAGATTATTTTAAGTTTGAAAAGGATCTGAATTGCATAATAACTATAGTAAAATTTGGTTGTCAGAGAGATTTATATCAAATGGAAATTTGGTTGATCATAGTAAGGTATGTGTTAACTATCAAATGATATATGCCATTGATGGTCCAAATAACAGTGTAAAAATTTCTCTGGAGTCCCAAAAAATGTCAACTGGATAAGCTTCAACCACAAACCTTGTTTACGTTCGTTTCCTCCAAAAGTATCATGGCTTCAGCTCAGTATACATGTGATTGATTCTCTCTTTCTGGCCTTTCTTCTGAAAACAGAAAGCCATGGCCGCCGAAAATCCTTGCACCAAGTAAAAGTAAACAACTTGTGTTAAACTGCATTTTTAGGCCCGTGAACAGGCATGATAACGCTCTGCCGGTCTGCCCTGACTTAGTGACTCCAGCTGAATCATCTGCCTCTCCCAGAAGCAAAACAAGCTGGAATTGCCCTTTCTTTGGTCTACCCTGGCTTGTGGATTTTACTTCTTCTCTTGTAGCATTTTTTTTTCCCCAACAGTGTTCGTTGGTAATAATAACGATATAGTACTACTTTAATACTCCCTTCTCTCAAAAATGATTGTCCGGTTTACAATTTTGTCTTGTGTACTTCTGTGAATCTTTTGTGAGAGAGTGAAATAAATAAAAACGTAGAATCAAATGGCTGCACTGTTGTATTTGTGTCATCAGCAACGTGCGTTTCATGTCTGTTTACAGGACTAACATTGCACATCATGAGATCAATGGAGGTTGATTAGGTGCTGCTTCATGGCCTTCTGGTGTTGGTAAAAGGGTCAGAGTTAGAAACGTAGTAAACATGTAAAGTTGAGCTGAAGCCATGGTACTTTGAAGGAAACAAGGGTCAAAGAGGTTTGTGGTTGAAGGTTTGGGTTCTCAAAGCTGCAAAGTTTAATGGTGAGATGGAACCAAGCTCTGAGTAAATTTTGGTATCAAGAAAAGAGCACATTAAGTTCGATGAAGCGAAAGGAAAATTCCATGAGATTTCAATTGGGCGCAAAAGCAAGTGCAATGTCAGTGGACATCTCAGCAGTGGGGGGATCTACCAATAATCGGATCGATCCATAAATGGACAATCATTTTTCAGATATGCATTGCTCATTTTTCAAACTTACAATGTTACAATGATGTTCTTCATCAGTTTTAGCATCATCTTCTCCACTGTTATCATTTTCTTTGGCGCTGACGCTATTATATATCACCCTAGATAGGTAGTTCTGGCTCATTTCGAGGAATTCAATTCGACTAGTCCATCAGAATTTTGCCCTATTTTACTGAAAGATGGAATGATAATGAAGCTCCAAATTTTTTTTTATTATTTACTTATTTATTTTAATCCATTTCGACACAAAGATAGCTTACATCATCATCCAAACCAATACTGCTGTTGGAAAAATTTGAGACGAGGCTAAAAATGCAGGGTGCATTTGGGTTTTGGTATGTGTTGATCAGGATGAAGATTGGATTGAGAAAGAGTAGACAGAGCACATCGCATGGGAAGACACAACATAAACAAACATACATAAAGATGCCAAAAAGAATCGTGTTTACTGTACTGTTTTGGTTCCACAAACAGGACCCATTTTTGGAAGGAAGGAGTGTAAAGGTTGGTAGATTTGTTAGACTTGAAAGGTTCTTAAAGTAAGGTTGCTAGATAATTTACTCATACATCTTATCCTTTTCTTCTATTTTTTGTTAAGCAAAAGCATCAATTAGCAATTAGTATGGATCTGCCTCAGTTGGCCACTTTATCAGAAAGAACTAAAATGTATCTCATTGACTAAATGGATAACAGAATATGACTGCAGCAAACATCAGATATTCCCTCTGTTTCGAAATGATTGTCCAATCTATTGTACCTGACAACAAACACGACACATACAACATACACGACAATCATTTTGGATGAAGGGAGTAAAAGCTTTTCAGTCAACCTCTAATCAGAAACATATGAATTCAGCACTACGTACAATCAATCCATTATCAGGGAAGCTGAAACAATCTAGTTTCTCACCAATGTAGACTACATCATAGAAGTTTGAGGTCTTTGCTCTATTGCCTCATGTACGTTGTAGAAACCTTGTCATCAATGAACAATGAAGTTCTAGAGGCTACCTATTTTTAGAGCCTGAGTTAATCAATAAATTTCTCACCAGGCTTACAGAAAATCAACAGAATAATGAAGGTAACCGCCAAAATTGTAATCCAAAAGTAAATTTATCTCTTCTGTTTTCATTTGGATCCGAAACCAAACCATTTTGCCAAAAAGAAACCATTCTTTCCACGGCTGGCATCCGCAGCTGCTTTAGCTGGTGTAGGAGGTTTTGCAGGTGGTGGTGTAGGTTTACCTGCAAGCGAACACTTGGTGGTAAACAGCTGACTAATTTCACTCCAAAAATCATAGGAATGCATATATTTGATACGATTTAGCAAAAAAAAAAAAAATTACCATTTGAACATAATGAGAATGAAAACTGCAATGTTGTTTGACAAAAAATGGAAAAGAAAGAAATCAATTTAGAAGAGGAACACTTCAAGTCGAAATGAGAGAAGACAGAAATGTATTGCTTGCTTGGAGGCATCATTTAGGTTATTTGCTTCAAGGAGAATAATTTTCTATCGGGAGCTTAATTTGCGAACTACCATAAATATTTCTTGCTGTAACTAACTTTGCAAGTGCAGGAACAGCTATTGATGAAATCTCACAAAATAGGGTTGTAAAATGTTCGAGAAGCGTAAACATAGTACGAGCTAATCGAGTGAACATAAAAAGTTGAAGAAAAGTAGGCAGGCATTGTACCTTGTTTTAGTGTATTTGTGTCAGCATTAGTTCTTTTCACTTCCTTTGGAATTTTATCTACATTTGGAACAACCACTCCATGATCAAAGATTTTATCGGAAACCTGCTGTTCGGGTGATGGCTCCTTGCTGCTGTTTCCTGCATCAGTCACGAAGGAAGTTACGGTTGGAAGGACTCAAGTTTCAGTAAGAATGACTTGTTCGATGTCCATAACAATGGCCAACTGCTAAGAAATGCAGATAGAACTCGCAAAGCTGATTGCATCAATGGAAAGGAACTGCTATGACAGGACTCCAAACATTAAAGTGGAAATCACATGATCACAACCTAAATCTAAACATTTTTCATGATTATGAATCTCTCACGAAAATTGGTGGTTGTAAGAAGTCACCTTACTTACTAATGTACTACTACAGATGATTTTATGCGAGAATTTAACTCAATGACATATATATTTACGATCCCTAACCGAAAGCTCAGCTACTTACTTTCACTGGAAGGCCTGCCATAGTTTTTCTCTAAAACTTCTGAAAAAGCACCATCCCTCTGATCTTGCATCACTGAAACACACCACAGTGTTTATTTCTTTAGACTTCCATTAAGTTGATGGAATTTTTCATACTTGTTAGAAGAAGAAGAACTTACATTTTTCGAAAAGACTGTTTCTGTAAGTCGGAGATGAGCCAACTAGAAACAGCTGAGTAGCCTCTGAATCCCTGGTTGTACACAACTTCATAGACACATTCAGGTTCTGCGTGTCTAATAGAATACCTGCAAGCTGACGTTTAAATGCTGCTAATAAGCACACAGATTTGAAAAAACGACATTATTTTTTTTTTTTTTTTTGTCAGGGAAATGTACAGATAACAAAAGATGCTTTGGATTTAGGGAAAACATGATTTCAACTACAAATTCATTAGAAAAGGATCAATTTTGCCCTACCAGGAGTTTCTTCAACATGGGGGTTTCGAGAAGATCATATGCATCCTCACAGTAGTTGTCTGTAAGAATAGTGCAGACAGATCCTACCTGTAAAAAATACCGAAAACAAAGGGAAAAGAACAAAAGGTTCAAATTGCATAGAGCACAGTCTTGGGCTAATTGCTTGTAAATTGGAATAATACAATGAGGTTTCAAACTTCAGATTTGATCAAATAAGTATATCAACCTCGCCATTTGTTTTGAGGATGTCTTGTCCAACTATAAGGATGCTCAACTTCCGGCTCATCATCAATGTTTCCAAATCAACCTGGCATGATTTCACACCATGATTAGTTCTCCATCTTTCTAACTAAATCTTCAGAATCAGAACTAAGAAACTGTCCGCACAAAAAAACTGCAAATTCTCTTAGAATTCTGCAAATTTGAACCTCAAACTTTGCTCCTTCCTAAATATAACTTTACGCGCCATTATTTTATCGAACTAAGTTTTGAGACACGAGGATGGATTCACCTCATCAGAGAAAAGCAATGCAGAAGCATCAATGCCAACATGATGAAAAAGCCAAGCAGCTTGTTTTTGTTTCCACATTTTCCCTCTCCTCATGTTAATTACAGGCACCACAATTTCTCCATCAACTCCTTCCTGATCTCTTTCCTCCATATTATTAGCCCTCATTCTATATTCCAACAGCCAAGCATAACTTATTGCTGCCACCATTGAACTTGTACCTATATTACAAAAAGGGTAGAAAGAATTCCTCTAATCAGCAATCAAATAAATTTAAAAAAAAAAAAAAATCAAACAAGCAAATCAAAACAAAAAGTCACTCAACTGTTTGAAGATCCAGAGAGAATAATCTTGGCTTTCTTATTACTCTCTCCACTCATGATTTCCTCCACTTTGTTCCTCTGGTCTTTCAGAAATCCATTCAGCTTTGAATTCTTTGATTCTTCGGAATGGTAATGCGCGATGAAGTTATCCCGAGGCAGGACTGTTCTGTTTCTATCCTGATTATGGGTGGCAGAGCTTGATGTTGATCTTCTATGTGACTCGAACAAATTCCGCGCAGGCAGATCATGGGGTCCTGAAATCGAATTTCTATGTGTCGACTGCGACAAATTCCTCGGCGGGGATAAGGACATGGCAGAGGAGTCCGGCACCGAGCAAGTGGAAGCTGAAATGGATCTCCTGTGAGCCGATTCATTTAGATGTTTTGGCGGGGAAAGCAATCGATTGTCCAAAATTGAGTGTGAGTTAGTAGCCGTTGCGTTTAAATTGGCGGGAGTTTTGAAAGTTCGTTTCTGGAAGGGTTCGTTTGTGTGAGGAATAAATGGCGGGATCAGGTTTGACTGTGGTGAATTTGCAGAATTGAGGAATCTCGATTTTCGAGGCGTCATTTGCCGGCTTGGCGGCAGAGGTGGAGATCCGAGGAGATGATTGTTGTTGTTGATTGGATTGGGCGGTGATGAAGTTTCTGGCGGGAGATTTGAATTATTGTGATGATGATGTGGTTTGAGGATGTTGGAGAACCATTTATGGACTGCTGATCCAGAGGATTCCTCCTCTTCAGGAGACAATGCATTCGATTGTGATTTATTCCGATTGTGTTGAGCTGATTTCGAGAGAATTTCCCCTCCAAATCCCTCCGGTTGTCTATGCCTGAATTCGATAGCATAATTAAAATAGTTCATTCAGAGTATATTGTGACAAAAAAAATTATATAAAAGTTCTTATCAAAACAAATTACAATCTGAATCTCGTTTTGAGTGTCAAGTTTTCTCTGATCCGTGAAAACAAATAAAGAAACTAATATTTCGATTTGTGAAAAGATAATGTCATATTCAATTTAACCACAGATATATTCGTGATGGACCCAAAAGAGAGTAAAATAATCTGTACTCTTCCGTCTCAAAATTATTGTTTTAATACATTTGTATGAAAAATAAAAAATTTAAACTGAACAATCACTTAGGGACGGAGGGAGTATCAATTCGTACCTTCTAGCTGATCTAGAGAGTGGATTTCTCTTATCAATTTTACCATTAGTTGATTGTTGTTGAACAGTTGCAAAACGTGGGGAGCCAACAAGTCTGGAAGGCGATTCGTTTCGGGTTGGAGATTGAGCAACCATTCTCTTAGCTTCCTCAAGCCATTCCTGTGTTGATCTGCTACTAACACTTCTCCGACTCGAATCGAAGCTGTCTCTATCGCTGTCGTCCCGATCACGATCATCTCCGGTCAAATTATACACCTTCTTATCTCCCGGCGCCACCCCGAAGAACATATCATTCATGAAATCTGTCAGGTCGGGAACGTTTTCGGTTTTCGGCCGCCGGCTCTCCACCAGCTGCTTTTGCAAACTCGCCGATGATCCTTTACCAGGTGGGTTCGGCGCATTTCGGGTTGATTTTCTCTCCATTGATCTTTCGAGTTTGTCTGAATATTTTGTACCTAGTTAGCTACCATGTTAAGCAAAATTAGCAGCTGAATAAAAGCGAATTCGAAAACTCTGTTCTTCCTGATTGGAAGGAAGAACAGGGGATGAGAAAATGATTGATAACTGATAAGAGATCGGATGATTCTCGCATTGTACAGCAATATCAAATTTGGCCGGCAATTTGTGATGTTTTTTTGTGTCTTTTTCTGTGTAATTACATGAATTGGCGCTGTTGACGAGGACGAATTCCAGGTAACACCAATCCGAAGTCGGCCGAGACTGCCAAATCTTTTGCGCGTTCATCTGATTCCTAATCATGGAAATTTGGTTTGGCCTTGGAGTTATCAAATGAGACAGTCAGAGACACATTTGAAATTAGAATTTATTCGGTTTAGACTAAGGTATATTTTTCATTTTTTTGTACATCAAATGACGGGTGAAGAAGATACACATACTAACAATATAAGTTGAGGCATAATAAGATTTTAGAAGTAGAAAAAAAAATTTGTCTTTATCATTTATGATCGAATTTTTTTGTATTTTATTTTTTTCTTCACATTTCATAATCCACTTTATTATTAAATAAACCAAACACAATACAATAAGGGTGATTTTGATCGTTATTCATCATATAAAGTTGGAATAAGTGAGTGCAACAACAGTTCGGAACCAACAACAAAGAATCACTGAGAACTGAACTCTTAACTCCAACAATATTGTTTTGATCGATAAGAGAGAGAGAGAGAGAGATAGAGAGAGAGAGAGAGAGAGAGAGAGATTTGTTTAAAATTGTAACGAAATCAAATTACCCACATTTCCCTATTTGGGCTTGGAGTCAATAGTCACCCGTTATAATGAGGTCAATTTAGATTGCAAGAAATGATTGTGTGTGTGCAAATCAGACTGACGCAATTAGTGTTAGTTAACAACAAATCAGCCCTCTTAGCGACAATAAATCAAGGTCAGCCCCATAGTAAAACAATCAGCCAAAGAAGAAAAATAAACTCATAGCCCAAAATAGACGATCATACAAATAGTAAGCCCAAGCAGTAGCCCAAAAAAATGTCAAAAAGGCAGTAAATTAACCATCAAACCAACACAAAACAGTAACTTGTCTCCAATAATTGTTTTTCAACATATTTACTTAACCAACAAACTCTAGTTCAAGTGGTAAGGTATTAGACCAGTTTAACTATGATCGTGGTTCAAATTCAGATATGGGCACAAAACAGTAATTAAAATACTTATTGAGAGAGTTTTCTAAAAACTTATCTGACTCGAATCTGAATTACTTGAAACAATGACCTTAGACACCAGATGCGTAATATACTTAAGAAAACAAAAAAAAAAAAAAACTTTAAGTTTGTAGTATGTATAATTTACATGTTCAATACGTACTTCTTTTAGCACCATGTATAATTTTTTTTTTCCTCTTAAAAATTTTCATTATTTGTATTTTTAAGTTCTCATATGACAATGTTAAAGTGAAAATCATTTGATTAACAAGTATTTGATTCAAGTGGTAAAAGTATTGATCCGCTTTAACTATGACCTAGATTTGAACATGTATATGAATATGCAGTAGTGATTAAAATATTTATTTCGAAAGTTTTGCTGTTTGAGAGGGACCTACATAGCTCGAATTTAGATTAATCATAATAATGATTTTGAACACCAAGTACATAATATATCCTAAAAATAAAAATAAAAATTGTTTCTACCGTTTTGCCATTTTATGTTTTCGATGTTAAGAATGTAAAAAAAGTGAATTGTAAACGTAAAAGAATATTCCTTGAAAATATATTAATAGAATTGAAAAAAAAAGAACCTATAAAAAAAATCAACCAACGACAAGATCTGAAATTTTGCTTTTTGATTGAGGAATCACACAACAATGCCATTCTCATACTGCATTGAGAGAGCCGGATTGTTGTTGTTGTTGTTTTTTTTTTTTTTTAAAAAAGAAAAATCTCTAAAGGCGGATTGTCCAGGTTCATGTATCCTCAATTTTAAGGATATTCTTTCCTTTGTGTCGCGATTATCTTTTCAACTTTATATTGATCCGGTGCATCAATAATCACATTGTTCATGCTACGTAGCGACTTATGGAAATTTTAGAGCTAGGTGACTTGGAGATATCCTTCTTTTCCAGACAATTATTATTTTTTTTTTTAAAAAAAGAAAACAATCGAAACGAAGGAAGCTTGGTAGAAATTTCTTCCGGGATAAAAATTTAAAGTTCGATATTTAATTTAATCTATTTGTTTATTTTGTTTTCAATGATGGATGACTTTTGATACATTTAGATTCATTTATTCTCATATGTTGCATGATAGAGAGAAGTCAACGTATACAGCTCAACAAGCATGCTTATCAGTTATCTTCCGTACATTCAGCCCCCTTTGGCCGTACTTATACATAATCAACGTTGACATTTGAAGCAAAAAGATTAGCTCCGTGACATTCGAACTGCTCACATGAGTTTTGTCTGCTTATATCTTGTTGAAATTTCTTCCCATCTCTCCTTCAGAGTTATGCTAAAGATATGGTAAAATACTTAATAAACTGTCGAGTCAAACGGGATGGTTAGAGCTTGACCAGTTAAGGGTTTAATTAGGCTAGTTACTGGCAATTTCTTATATCTTGTCCCAAGATCAATGATTATAAGGACCGATGAGTCAGCTGGAATTCATAGAAATTTTAATTTGGGAAATTCAAGAATTGGTAGGATGATATTAGATGATTGAAAGTATTTGTACAACGAAACGAATTGTGTGGCAAATTTAATGACATTCCTAATTGATGCTATTTGTTGGAAAAACTTGTAGTGTTCCGACGATCTACAATGTAGCTTTATAGTGTTTGAAACCATGATTATTTTGGGTATTCTACGCACAAAATGTATTAAATTATATTTTGTCTCCTTTGATAGCACCAATTTTTTTTTATGAAAAAGAAATCAAACAATTCATCATTAATGAAATTACATGATCAAGGAAAAAGTACAATAAAATAACAAAGTTACTAATGTGACGTGCTAACAAATACATATTTCTTATTCTCTTCCTATGTAGTAGGTAGTATTTGATATGGGGTTTGCGATTTTTCATTTCATTAGTTTATTACTCATTTTCTTATTTATTATTATTATTATTTTTTTTGAGAAAGTCATTTCATTAGTTTTATTACTCATTTTCTTATTTTTGTGTTTGTTATGTACACAAAGTCTTTGAGTTAATTTCTCGGTTTGAAACCTGTGATTGTGACTCTAATTGATTGATCTTTTCAGTAAATTACCCCAATAGAGTTTGCTCAAGTACTGCCCCGAGTAGTATATTCTAGAGAAAAGAATTGAAATGGAACTGAAATTGATTTTTTGTAACTTCATAATATTCCATTGCTTTCCTACCAATAATACATTTTGTTAAAGAAAAATAGATTATACTATAAAAATGAATTAAATGTACCTTAAATATTACTGTGACATCAGATATCGATGAACATATTTCAACGAAATGATTAAATTTACCTTAATTATTTCAGTAAATTGTCGTTTGATATTTGTTTATGTTGTGATTATGACAAGTTCAAGGGATCTGATTTTTTTCGTCGAACATATTGTTGTTTATGGTCAAAAGTGTAATACCTATATGCTAATTAAGTGACGCGGCCATCTTTCAGGTTTCAATATTGGTTGCCCTTTGAATCGTGTCAATCAAAAAGGCAAAATACAAACCATTGTCTCAAAGCTAGTGGTTAAAGGTCCCTTGTTCATTTTGTCTTTTAAATAAACTCTATCCGACCAAATTAAAAGACATTTTACTAAAAAGTTTTTTTTTTGGTACAGTAAAAAAGGCCAAAGCCTAGTTACAAGAGATTAAAATATTTCGAGGATAAGAAACTCCGACAATGTGACGGATTGTGGCAATCAACGAGATCTCCCGAAACTTCTAGATGCAAGCTCTGCTAAATAATCCGCTATAAAATTGACTTCCCAATAAATATGCTTCAATACTAAAAAGTATTTGATTCAAGTAATAAAAATATTGGATCAATTCATGTAACTAGCTATGTTTCGGATTAACTTGGATATGGGCATTGCCACAATGATTGAATAGTATTTTTTGCCGGAATTTTTTACCTTCCCAAAGGGACATACTCTTTTAAGTAAAAAAATCATAACATTACCACAGGTAAAAACTTGTTTTCAAGAGATAAGCTACGAATCACAATTAATAAACCTTCGTTATGGATGAACTGATTAGTATAGTTGGTGAATTATTTTTGTCAAAAAGAATAAATATCACCACCATCAAAAGTGATTGTTTACTTTCTATTACAAACATTTTGGGAGAAAGCTGTAGAAAAATGTGCAACTATCTTGAGACTGTTCATTTCATTTTCGTACCTGATTGATTTATTTATTTTTCGCCGAGAGAGCTATATACACCTAAGTTGCCGAGTGAGAAAATAACCTTTTCATTACTCATAAAGCTTACTTTGAAAAAACAAAATAAAAAATCTGAACCCATAAAAAACAAACGCAAGCCAACTTGGTTTTCCAGCCACATTAATTCTGTAAAAATAAAATAATCTTTCAACATCGACAATAAGTCAAATCCGCTAACGTTATAACCTTTGAATAAACTGAAAAGGTACGTTAATTCACACTTAAAAAAATGTTCAATGATCTAAGCATAATGCCATAAACGCATAACAGGCACATTAATTTTCGTTATAATCACTTTTATTTAAATTAATCTTGAATAAAAACCGTTGACTTGATCTCTTTGTGAACCCCTTAGATCTCTATATAAACCGAGCCTTAAGAACCCTTTAATTCATCATCTCTAGTTTCTTCAATTGGTGGTATCATTCCCTTCTAATTTATGATCTGAATAAATTTAATATATCATCAAGAATCTATTGATCAATATATGGCTATGGGGGTCGATGGTTTTATGGTTTCAACAATTGTTCTTTCTTACTTAGCCACTACTTGTTATGGAGTAAGCTTTTCATCTCTTCCAAAAACTCTTCTTGTCACTGCCTCTCCTTCATCAGGCCAAGGTATGTAACTTACGTCTTGATAATCTCCTAATTCGATACGTTTTGTTTTAATATCAGAAACATGACTATTATTTGTGACGTTAAATTTAGCCGTTCGGCAATATTTTTAGCTCCATTTCCCTTCAATCACAAAGCTATTCCGGCAGTTTGCATTTTTCAAATCATATTACGAGAAACTCGGTTGGGTTGGATCGGCCTAATTTTTATTTACTGAAATCACTGTACCAAGTAAGATTTGTGTGATAGATTAATTTTCGTTTTCATTATTATTTATGTAGTTTTGAAAGCTGGGGAAGACAAAATCACGGTGTCATGGTCATACAACAACACATTCCCTGCCGGGACGGATTCACCATACAAGAAAGTTACGGTGAAGCTTTGTTACGCTCCGGTAAGCCAAGTTGACCGGGCATGGAGGAAGACGGTGGACAATTTGGAGAAGGACAAAACCTGCCAATTCAAGATTGTTGCGAAGCCATATAATCCTTCTAATAACACGTTCACATGGACTGTGGAAAGAAGTATTCCAAGTGCTACTTATTTTGTGAGGGCTTATGCCTTTAATTCTGCTGACGAACAAGTTGGTTTTGGCCAAACAACTAATGCCAAAAAGGACACCAACTTGTTCCAAGTTCAAGCAATTACCGGCCGCCATGTGTCGCTTGATATCGCCGCCATCTGTTTCTCGGGATTCTCTGTGGTGTCCTTGTTCGGATTCTTTGTCATGGAGAAGCGAAAGGCCAAGGCATACCAGCAAAAGTAAATGCGAATATTCACACATAAGGGCTTCTTCACTTTAGGATGGATTTGAAGTTTTCTCTTCTTTCTATCTTTTTTCTTTTTTTTTTTTCTTGCTTTTTCTAAACATAGACGGTCTACTATTTGAAGATTTTTATATATATGTACTGTCTAATTATGGGTCATTTCAATCTTCCATTGTTCAGATGTGTTCAGTTTGATCACTTTGGTACAAAGTGGGATCGTTATACATATTGTGGCGACAGATCAATTTTCAATATTGTCTCTAAAATACATACATAAAATCCAACATATCCACTCTGAGCTTAAGAGACAGTTAAGTGCTTGATGTCCCAAATAGGAGCGGAGCCAACCCCCCTACATATGATGGGGTAAAATTTTTCTAATTTCTAATCTAACATACTTGTTCCTAATATTTTCAATTCAGTTGGGGCGAAAATTGATTTTTTAAAAGAAAATTCTAAAATTTCAAAAGGTTAATAGCCAAAAAAAAAAAAATAATAATTCAGCTGGGGACAATTGCCCCACTTCCTTTGTATGTAGCTCCGCCCCTAGTCCCAAAGAGGCCGATCCAAATTGTGGATAAATACATTTTATTGGAATTAGGAAGGAGCAGGGCATAAAATCCAGATTGTGGATAAAGACATTTTATCGGAATTATGGAGGAGCAAAGCAAAAAACCGTACGGCTCCACACTATTCAAATGATTAATGATTGAAACTTACGAACAATTTCATTAGATTATCTTGTGATAATCAACAAACTTAGCATCCTTTATGGATATATACATAGTCTCAAATGACAAATCTGATGAGATGATTCATGATTCAGTAAATAAATTGAGAACCTTTGAATTTCTTGCGGACCTCAAGGGTATGAAGTTACATCATTGCTTCGGTGACCAAGGTACTCAAGATAAATCGGGCTTTGAATTCTTCTTTCTCTTTTCTTGTTTTTTTTTTTTCATCTTCAGCATCAAGCCCCATTCTCATGGGGTCCAATAACTTTCAAGGCATAGAAACCATTATAATTATTTTTTTTTTGTCTTTAAATGATTTCCCAATAATTTTGATTTTCAATTTTAGTACCAATTGCACTATTAAAAATAAAAATCCAAATTCAAACTATGCTATTGAGGCAGAGAAAATGTATGGAGTTTTAGATCTCCAATTGGAGAGCCTTCATGATTAATTGCTCAAATAGTTAACTCATCGTTCATAAAGGAGAAACTCAAATACATACCCCTCACAGAATTACGAAGATTTATTTATTGTCTAACTACCTATGAAAACTCCAATCCTCCTAAAACAAGTTTATACATAGCTGATCTGAAACCTAATAAGACCAAGGAACAATTGAGAAACTCCATCTGCCCAGTGATTAATTATAAAATCAATGTTGTTCCACTTATCAGGGTGCATGTGATTCAGTAGAGGGAACTGTTATCGTGGTAGAGCTTTTGACTCAATAAAATACAAATAAAGTTGACTACTGATTCAATTACATATACCGATATAAGGAATCACTTTTTATTTGTCACACGTTGATTGATGCGAGAGGCCAGAACAGAGGGAGAAGTCAGCGTATACAGCTCAACAAGCATATGCTTATTAGTTATCTTTCCGTACATCCATCCCCCCTTCGTCCGTACTTATAAAATAATCAATGTTGACATTATAAGCACACAAAGATAAGCTCTTTGAGCTGTACTTTCCAACTACTCACATGAATTTGTAGTCTCTCACGCTATTCAAAGTCAGACTTAATTAGGATTCGATTTGATGAGTATCGTAAACTTCAAATTTTGTTCAGGAATACAAAATGTAAGATGTCATCATTTCTTTGTAATTTTTTAATATTTACAATCCGTCTTATATTGATAAGTCATTTTTGTTGAACCAGAATATTTAAGCAAAAAAGAGTTAATTATAATGTACTACAGATTAGGTGATCAATTTGCCCTCTCGTTTCCTGGTATTTTAATTTTAACCTTGCTGTGAAAAGTAATTGTGACATCACTAGTCACTGTCCTTGACTCTACGTAATGGTGGCTGAAGAATACAGTATAGTTAATATGAATCAAAGAGCCCAAAATAAATCGAACTTCAAATCTGGTCAAAAAGTAATTTAGTTATGTATACATTAAGAAATATAGAAGCTCTACCATTTATTCAATAATTGCCAAGAGAGACCAATGCAAATTAAATAAACAAGTTTCGCAACACTAAATTCTACATAACTCTAAAAGAGAAATGATACCCTCTTCCTCGCACTTTCATAGTCCACTTGATCTAAAAAAGCACAATAGAGTGGATTACGGGAAAGATTGGCAGGAGTGATAGGATCAACACATATTTGTTCAGGCTTTGACCCTTCCACCTGACAAAAACATCCAAGTTCTTAACATTGCAATCAAAGAAGCGTTTTGCATTATCAAAAGAGTACTTCAACTCCACCATTCCATTTGCGTTTTTCCTGAACGGTTCTCAACTTTAACCATATGAATGTTTCTCCAAGATTCAGTTCTAAAGTTTAACCTTGCCATCGAAGAAGCGGTTTGCATTACCAAAGAAGGGGCCTTTTCCACATACCTCGAGTCCTCATGTACAAACTGAAAAGTTATGAAGAAATTAGGCTCATGAGGATCATCAACAAAGGACAAAGTGTGTAATTGAGGAGCCATCCAAAGTATACTCTCTAACATATCCACATCGAGCGGTATATACTTGCCCATAGCACACTTAATATGTCGACCTATAGTCAAGTGCTTGATGTTCCAGAGGCGTGGATCCTGATCATAAGACATAAATTCTTCTGGAATTATGAAGTCGTAAGGCTCAAAATTCTACAAATTCACCATCTCCAAATGATTGGTATTTTTAAGGAAGGCCACAAGTTCATCACAACTTATTTCGCGGTCATCGCGACTGACAAAGCTTGCATCCTATTAATACATAATTAATTTTATGGTTTTGGAAAGATTAGATAATTTGTGTTTTCTTAAATAATTTTTATGTCATTCCACAAAAATATTTGCGACGGAAAATGGATTAACGTGGTGCTGGGATATGTGATTTGTTCTTGAAATTAGTTTTGCTTTAGTATAGATACGCCTTATACAAAAAAAAGGGGGAAAAAAAAGAAAAGAAAAGAAAAGAAATAAAGTCTTTAGCAAAATGGGGGCAGTTGGGTAGGAGGGTAGAGTAGGCAAATAAAAAAAAAAAAAAACTAGGTCTCCGACACTATAGAATTGAAATATTCCAACCATTGCTGAAAATTTGTTTGTAGTATAAATCATGAATTGCGATTTAGATTTTTTTATTTATTTATTTTTTTGGGAAAGGAGGGAGGGGGTATTTTTTTCCTCCCACGGTCTCTAGCATTGTGTCCTTTTAAAATGCTCAAAACAGCACTGTTCAGGCGCCGGGATGATGCTATTGTCAGCTGATTGTCCAGGTTTAAAGTTCAAGATTTTTTTGTCTGGCTTTTTATTTTTTTTATAACTTTTAAATTTCTCTTTAGAGTAATTCCAATTGACTTATCAATTATTGTAGCATGTCCACTACCTGACTTCTCCAATTTATCTATAACATCACTCGGTTCTCTTCATCTTTCTTTTGTTTCCGAACGGGCGAAGCGGCCCCAGACAATAGGATAAACCGCTTGCGAATTTCCAGTTTGTACATATAGAATAGTGTTTACTCGATAATTGCCAAGAAAGATAAATGCAAATCAATAAAAAACAATTTTCTCAATGATGAAATCCTACATAACCTTGGATGATAATAAATTATAAAAGTACTCGAAGAACTTAACTAAAACCTATGCTAGGAATAATGAAAAGATCGTTGACAAAACATGAATGATAACATCACCGCTTATTTCTTCAGCCTCACCAAAACATCCAATTTGTTGCCATAAAAAAAAAAGCGTCAGAATCGCTACCAAAAAAAGTACTTCAAGTCTTCAACTGCAATAGTGATTCCCAGATAGACATGGCCGCCTCATTTTCCACATTCATCGAATCCGCTTAAACAAATTGAAAAGTTGTGGTGGAATCAAAATTATCAATAATGGATAGAGTGCGTAACTGAGGGGCCATCCATTGTATACTCTCTAACATATCCTCACTGAGCGAGAGGTACTTCTCATCGGTACATGATTTATAAAGTCGACCGATAGTCAAGTGGTTGGTGCCCAAAAGAGGCGGATTCTCATTGTAAGACATACGATTTTCTTTTGGAATTATGAAGCTGCTTGGCTCAAAATTGTACAGTGATAGGTCTTGAAATTTCATGTTATTTATGGGTATTTGTATAGCATTTTGGATTAGATTGTGCACTTATGTTGTGTATTTTGATGTTTTTGGTTCTTAGGAGTGATTGGAGCTGAGATTGAGAAAAATGTTTCATAAACACACATTTTTGGAGCATTTTGACAAGGAAGCACAAAAAGAGAGCAATGACATCACATTTTCGTGTGGGCACACGAATCTCAGTCCAAAATTGAGTTTTAGGGAAGAAATTCCAGCATTGATGCTGTATTCCCGTTTGACCAAACTGAAGCAGGGACTAAAATAAAAAATTAAAAAAGTTTTAGGGTCAAAATATAATTTTACCAAACTTGAGGGACCAATTTACAAATCTCGGGAAAACTAATTTCCTGCTGCGGCTGACCTACTTGTTCCCCATATAAATTGATTTTATTCTTTCTTTTGGGGAGGGGCTGAACGTGAGAAGAAGAAGAGGAGACTGGAGTGGTCCTAAGCCGCCTATCTAGCCCTTTTGGGCGTTATTCTTCCCCATTCTCCATAGTTTTGTTTCAGTAAGCTTTATTATGTGTAATTAAATTATTTTTCTAGTTAAAAGATATTGAAGCCTTGGTTTGAATAGTTGTGAGATCTAAATGTTGTTTCTCTCTCAATTTCTTGTGAGTATTTGCTTGTTCTATTGCATGATTGATATGATTATTGTGGATTCATGAATAGCTGGTAGCATTCATTATTTCATGTTAGTTAACAACCAATAAGGCATCAAGGTTTGTTGTTTTAAAAGGGACTGATATAATTAAATTATGATATGCTTATATTTTACCTATTTATTATATCCCTAATTTGTGATTTTTGCAATATATTTGAGTACAAATATGCTATTTATGTGATTTTATCTTTAATTGTAGGAATTGGACTCAAATGAAGAATTGTTGAAGTTTTGAGCTAAAATCGAATTAAAAGCAACTCAATGGGAAAGAATTGAACATTGGAGCAATTGATGGGGAAGAAATTAATGAGTTTAGAGAATTGGAGGGCCAATCATGCAATTTTGCAATTTGATTCTAATTTTTGGAAAATTGGCCGAAGGTTACGTTGATGATACGGCTGATTTCGGATTGGAATTGGATAAGAATTTTAATCCCGATATTAATTGGGAAATAAGTTTTCTTGTTCTTCAAGGAGTAGGGTTTAGCTGGAAGCCTATAAAAGGGGGATTAGAGATTTATTTTTACAACAGAACTGAACCGAAAACTGGCCGAAAACCTTACGGCTGCAAACCTATTCCACCTTTGCCGCTGCAAAACACCCTCCGTCGACCTCCTTGCTCACCCTCCACGCAACCCCAACATCTTCTTCTTCACCGCCGCCGAGCACCTCCTTCACCGAAGCAGCCACCACCTTGCTTCCATAACCACCACCTCTCCTCCATCTCCACGAAACCTTTGCCGGCAGCTCCTCCTCCTTGACCATCACAGCCGCGCAGCACACCTCCTCTTCTCCTTTGCGCAGCACTTCTGCTCCCTTGCCTTCGCACACGGCAGCAGCATCAACTCCACCTTCTCTTGATCACCGACGCCGTACCACCGAAGCACCTTCCTCCATCATTGATCACCGGCGAGCCACGCAGCAGCGGTGAAGCGAGCAGCAAATCCGGGGAGTTTGGCGGGATTTTTGGCTTCATTCGGTTTTGAAGTTTTAATTTATTTATTTTTATTATGTCTCTAAATATTATTGAATTATTTTTAATAATGTTTAGTGGCTAAATTCTTTTAATCTAGGGCTTGGGTGTAGCCACCGAATTTATTTGGTTTATTTGGTTTATTTTTATTTGATTTTTTCCATTAATTAATATTTGTTATTCTTGTTTTAATTCGTGTAAGTAATTGGCCACTATTTGCATGTCTGAAGGTATTAATCGAAGTAGCGAGAGTGGAAGATTAATATTAGTTCGTAGGAATAATAAACTTAGGTTATAAGCTACGAGAGTAAGATTATAACCTTTGCAATATTTGATTCTTAATGGTCTTAATGTGCTTTTGTTAATCCCTATAGTCACGAGAGTAGTCATAGGGTTAATCTAAGTAAGAGAATTATAACACGAGAGTGTATAGTTCTTAATTAGGTGAATCGTTGTGAGATTAATGGAAGTTAAAAGTCAGATAGTTATGAATTGAACTAACCCAAATATTCGGTAGGTGAACCCAATGTCCTAGGTTTTCTTTGTCTGATTATTTGAATTAATATTATTTGTTTTTATTTATTTATTTTAGGCTTAAATTTTATAAATCTGAGATCATTATTTATCTAGATAATAATAGGAGTAATTTATACCTGGTAATTAGTATTCCTTCTCTGTGGGATCGACCCTGCTTTCTGCTTTACTACTAGTAATTGTATTAAGTAGGTAATTATTATTTGACTAGTGTGACGACGGCTTGTCAAATTTGGCGCCGTTGCCGGGGAAGGCAGCTAATATCGAATTTAGATTACTTTCTTTTATTAGTTTAGATTTGTTTTTATTTTATTTTATTTTATTGTCTTACTATTTTAGTGATTTCCTTTAAATATTTTTGTCTTGTTTTTATATGCGAAGTGCTAATTCTGAGACTTTGCAATTTGATCCAGAGATAGAAAGAACAGCTCGTGCGAACAGAAAGGAAGCAAAACTAAGAAAAGAGCAGAATCGAGTGAAACCATGGGCGACGAGTAAACACTCGGACACTGAGGGATTACTTTACACCTACGGAGAATGTTGCTAGGTCAAGTATTACTAGGCCTACCATTGCTGCGAATACCTTTGAGCTCAAGCCAGCATTGATCCAGATGGTGCAGCAGAATCAATTCTCCGGTTTTAACAATGAGGATCCAAATGCGCATATTGACAACTTTTTAGAGATCTGTGATACTGTTAAGATAAATGGTGTGACGTCAGATGCAATCCGACTGAGACTTTTCCCTTTTTCATTGAGGGGAGAAGCGAAGAATTGGTTGAATACTTGCGATCCTGGTTCCATCACAACTTGGGACGAGCTTTACAAGGAATTCTTGATCAATTTCTTCCCACCACATAAGGCAGCGAAATTGAGAAATCAAATTACTGGGTTTATTCAAGAAGATGATGAGACATTTCATGCTGCATGGACAAGATTCAAAGAATTGCAAAGAAAATATCCTCATCATGGTATTGAGAAAAGTACTCTAGTTCAGACTTTCTATCAAGGATTGACAGACTTTGCAAGAAACAATGTGGATGCTGCAGCTGGAGGTTCATTAATGGATAAGTCAATAGATGATGCCTATGACTTGTTTCAAATTATGGCAAAGAATAGGAATCAATGGTCGAACTCGAGAAGTGTTTCCAAGAAGCCTGCTGGAATGTATGAAGTCAATGAACTAAGTGCCATAAATGCAAAGATAGATGCACTGACCAAGGCGATGGGTAATCTTGTAAATGCTAATGCAGTCTTCCATGCCACCGTCTGTGAGTTCTGTGGAGGTCCTCATTTGAGTTCTGAATGTATGCAACTGGCAAGTGCACAATATGTCTCTAATTTCAACAAGTCTCAGCAGCAGAACAATCCTTACTCCAATACTTACAACCCTGGTTGGCGAAATCATCCAAACTTTTCTTGGAATAATCAAGGGGCTCAAGACTTTAATACAAGACCTCAAAACCCTCCTGGTTTCCAAGCAAAGTCATATCAATCTGCACCTAAGTCAGCAACGGAGGCAAGTTTGGAGAGAATGGAGAAATTGTTGAGTGAAAACAATGAACGATCTAACTGAATAGAATCAAGGTTAGACCAATTGACTACTGCTCATAGGGCCTTGGAGATGCAAGTGAGTCAAATGGCTACATCAACAAATACTCGCGAGCAAGGTCGGTTACCAAGCAAGCCGATATCAACCCTCGAGAGCATTGTAAAGTGTTACCTTGAGAAGTGGAAAGCAAGTAGGTAACCAAGAAGAAGCCAAAATTGATGAAGACTATATAATGGTTGATGAGAAGAATGAGGGAGTGAACAGATTGATAAAGAGAAAGTCGAAAAGAGGAAGAAAAGATACCGTTTCGTCACCAGTTCAACCTTATGTTCCTCCAAGTGCCTTTTCGCAGAGATTACAGCGAACAAAGCACGATAAGCAATTTGAGAAATTTCTTAAAGTTTTAGGCAATTACACATAAACATTCCTTTTGCAGATGCTTTAGCTCAGATTCCAGCTTATGGGAAGTTCTTGAAGGAGATCATCTCCAACCGAAGGAAAGTGGACGATTTTGAGACAATAGCATTATCAGAGGAGTGTAGTGCAATCATTCAAAAGAAGTTGCCTCCAAAACTGAAAGATCCAGGGAGTTTCTCTATTCCTCTTACTATTGGTGATGTTGATTTTACAAAAGCTTTGTGTGATTTAGGTGCTAGTGTTTCACTCATGCCTTTGTCTATCTGTAGGAAACTTGGGTTGAAAGAATTACGGTCCACTAACATTACTTTGCAACTAGCTGATAGATCTTTAACTTATCCTAAGGGGGTTTTGGAGAATGTGCTAGTTAAAGTAAAGAAATTTTATATTCCTGTTGATTTTGTTGTGTTAGAAATGGAGGAAGATACTGAAATTCCAATTATTTTAGGCCGTCCTTTTCTAGCTACAGCTGGTGCGGTAATTGATGTTAAAAATGGGAGTTTGAAATTTCATGTTGGTGAAGAGTCTGTAGAGTTTACCTTCTCTAAGGACTATAAGTATCCTGCTTTTACTGATCATGTTTTCAGTATTGATGTACTTGATGAATTAACAAAAGCTTATTCTTTGCTAGGTATTTCCAAAGACTCTCTTGAGCTTTGTTTGAGTACTATAGGTACTGTTGATGATGAGAGGGAAGAAGTTGCTGAAGTTGCTTGCACTATGAAACTTCCCCGTGTAGAGAAGGTTTGTTTTGAAAAATTGGTTAAAAGTAAGTCTCTACCGCCACCTTCTTTAGTTGAAGCTCCTGTTCTTGAGTTGAAACCACTTCCTGCACATCTCAGGTATGCATTTCTAGGTGAGAATAATACATTGCCTGTGATTGTGAGTTCTTTGTTGACGATGCACAACTTGAGAAATTGTTGCGTGTTTTAAGATTGAGAAAGAAAGCTATTGGTTGGACAATTTCTGATATAAAGGGAATTAGCCCTTCTGTGTGCATGCATAGGATCTTAATGGAAGATGATCATAAACCTGTGATTGAACATCAAAGAAGGTTGAATCCTCACATGAAAGAAGTAGTTAAAAATGAGATTTGAAATGGTTAGATCTGGTATTATTTTTGCTATTTCGATAGTGTGTGGATTAGTCCTGTTCAAGTTGTACCTAAGAAGGGTGGGATGACTGTGGTTGCAAATGAAAATAATGAATTGATTCCTACTAGGATCAGAATGGATGGAGAGTTTGCATTGATTATAGGAAGTTGAATAGTGCTACTAGGAAAGATCATTTTCCTTTACCTTTTCTTGAGCAAATTCTTGAAAGACTTGTTGGGCATAAATTCTATTGTTTTCTTGATGGATATTCTGGTTACAATCAAATTCCTATTGCTCCGAAGATCAAGAAAAGACTACTTTTACATGTCCTTATGGTACTTTTGCATTTCGTAGGATGCCGTTTGGTTTGTGTAATGCTCCGCTACTTTTCAACGTTGTATGATGGCTATATTTTCTGATTTCATTGAGAAGATCATGGAAGTGTTTATGGATGATTTTTCTGTGTTTGGATCTTCTTTTGATATTTGTCTTGCTAACCTTTCTTTGGTTTTACAACGTTGTGAAGAGACTAACCTTGTTTTGAATTGGGAGAAGTGTCATTTTATGGTGCAGGAAGGTATAGTTTTGGGGCATAAAATTTCTTCCAAAGGTATTGAGGTGGATCGTGCTAAAATAGAAGCTATTGAGAAATTACCTCCACCAATTTCAACAAAGGGAGTTAGAAGTTTTCTTGGTCATGCTGGTTTTTATCGTCGTTTTATTAAAGATTTTTCCAAGATTACTAAACCTTTGTGCAATTTGTTGAACAAAGATGTGGCTTTGAGTTTACGATGATTGTTTAACTTCTTTCAATGCCTTGAAGAAAGCTTTAATTACAGCCCCTATTTTAGCAGAGACGATTGGAGTTTACCTTTTGAGTTGATGTGTGATGCTAGTGATTATGCTCTAGGTGCAGTTCTTGGTCAAAGAAAGCAAAAGAAGTTGCATGTGATTTCCTATGCTAGTAAATTGATGAATGATGCTCAAATGAATTATGCAACTACTGAGAAGGAATTGCTTGCTGTTGCTTTTGCTTTTGATAAATTTAGATCATATCTAGTTGGTTCAAAAGTAATAGTTTACACTGACCATGCAGCAATCAAGTATTTGTTGGCTAAGAAAGATGCAAAGCCAAGACTTATTCGTTGGGTGTTGTTATTACAGGAATTTGATTTAGAGATCAAGGATAAGAAAGGGCTGGAGAATGCAGTAGCTGATCATTTGTCTCGAATTGTAATGCCAGCAGAAGAAGTAGAGCTTCCAATCAATGAAGAATTTCCTGATGAAAGAATTTTAGCTCTCTCTTCGGTTCCATGGTATGCAGATTTGGTCAACTATCTAGTAAGTGGTGTTATACCCCCGAATTCGGCTATCGGCGAAGAAGAAGTTTTTATGGGAAGTAAAGCATTATTTCGGGAAGAGCCACTACTTTTCAAGTTTTGTGCCGATGGGATTATTAGAAGATGTGTACGGAGGATGAGTTTGAAGATATACTTATACATTGCCATTCTTTAGAGTGTGGAGGCCATTTCAGTTCATCTAAAACTTCACTAAGGTTTGGCAGTCAGGATTCTATTGGCCAAGTATGTATAAAGATGCCAGAAAGTTTGTGGAGAAATGTGACAGATGTCAAAGAATGGGTAATATTTCCAAACGTAATGAGATGCCTTTGAATGGTATTCGGGAGGTCGAGCCTTTTGATGTCCGGGGTATAGATTTCATGGGCCCGTTTTCATCTTCTTCGTAAATCAGTATATTCAGTTGCAGTGGATTATGTGTCAAAATGGGTTGAGGCAATCGCAACTCAAACTAATGATTCTCGTGTGGTGATTAAATTTCTCAAAAAGAATATTTTTACAAGATTTGGTGTTCCACGAGCTATCATTAGTGATGGAGGTACCCACTTTTGTAATCGGAATTTGGATGCGCTATTGAAGAAATATGGTGTTACTCATAAGGTTGCTCTTCCCTACCATCCTCAAACCAATGGGCAAGCAGAGTTGGCAAATCGAGAACTGAAGAAAATTCTTGAAAAGACAGTAGGGCGTTCAAGAAAAGATTGGTCCATGAAATTGGATGATGCTCTCTGGGCGTATAGGACAGCATTCAAGACACCATTGGGTATGTCTCCCTATCGATTAGTGTTTGGGAAATCATGTCATTTACCAGTGGAGTTAGAGCATCGAGCTTATTGGGCTGTGAAAGAGTTGAATATGAATTTGAAGGCTGCTGGCGAAAAGAGATTATTGCAACTCAGTGAGTTGGAAGAGTTTAGACTGGATGCTTATGAGAGTGCAAAGCTTTACAAAGAGAAAACTAAATTTTGGCATGATAAGCATATTCAGAAGAGGGAGTTTAAAGTAGGTCAGAAGGTTTTACTTTTTAACTCGCGACTGAAGTTGTTTCCTGGCAAGCTCCGTTCAAAGTGGTCTGGACCATTTACGGTTACTAAGGTGTTTCCATATGGTGCTGTTGAGATTTATGATGAGGCACATGGTTCTTTCAAGGTTAACGGGCAGCGATTAAAGTTATACTTTGCTGGAGAGAGGGTACCTCAAGGAGTTCTGTACTCTTTGGGTGAACCTTCACTTGATTGATCAGCCGCAAAGTCCGGCTCATGACTTTAAAGAAGCGCTTATTGGGAGGCAACCCAATTCTTTATTTTGCTTTATTTTTCCTTTTCATTAATAAGTTGATGGTTAAGTTTTTTGTTCCTGATTATCTGGAGATCTTTGATTTCTAGATTTTCGTAGTTTTTCTTAATCATCTGTGTTTAGGTTTGATTTTCTAATTTATTTTAGTTTGCAATTAGGTTTGTTGGACGGGCGAAACTCTGGTGTCCAATGGTGCTGAAAATGAAACATCCAAAATTCTGAAGAAGTTGGTCGTGTGCTTGAATGGTAGTTGCAACAATTTATTCAACAATTCCGGTCCTCCGCTTCACATTCCCAAGGTTGTGTCGTTTCTTTTCATTCTTTTTATTTATGTCTTTTCTTTTCTTTACACTTGGTTGTGTGTCTTTTGTGTTTTATACATTGAGGGCAATGTATGCTTTAAGTGTGGGGGAGAGGAATGTGTTTTGTGTTTATCTTTCTTAAATAAAAAACCCATAAAAATTGAAAATTTTCAAAATCCAAAAAGGCTTATGATGAAGTTGGTTTGATTATCTATAACATGTAAGAATTAGGCTATTTTGAATTGTATTGCTTAACTTATGTATTTCTGTATGTTGCTTTGAATACCCTGTTTCTTTTGCACTTAGTCGTGACTGTGGGATAAGCCTAAAGTGAGATATAGTTGCATAAGTTTGATGTAGATATGCCATGAAAAGTTGTGTTTGATTCACTCATACTTATATGATTTGTATGTGGAACCCATTATGTTGTGAAGGAAAAGCAAGGCATTAACCCAATATCAGCCTTAAAAAACCTTATTGCTTTGACACTTTGTGTTAAGTAAGTTTGGGGGAGGGATGTTGGCGGATGCTCTTGAGGTTAGGTTAATTTTAATGAGGGAGAAAGGAAGAGCATTCAATGTTGATGCTAGCCCCTTGAGAGGTGAGGAATTGGCAACCTGAGCGGAGAGTCCTCAGGCCCGGTGAGGAAAAATAGATGTCTAGACTGCCCTAAGTTGCTGAGCCACTATGTATAGGAGTGGAAAAATGCTCTGGGTAGTGGCCTGAGTTGGAAAGAGTCCTGAAGAAAAGCCGCATGGACCGAAGAATGGGTTATGAGGGGGAATAGGTTGTCTGTGAGATAAGTCCTTCTACTTCATAGTATGTCTGGTGGTCCATTGCATTGAAATATGGTGTGAAATGTGAGTCTGTTGTTAGAGTAAAATGGCATATTTGCAGTAGAGCTTTTGTTTTCTATGTTGAATATAAAGTGATGTCCCTAAGAAACGAATCACACACACACAAGCGTAGGGGCTAAAAGTAGCTATGATTTGCATTGTTAGGTAGTCCATACTAGAGGTAGTCGAAATCTTTGTGTTATATGATGTGATTGAATCTCTGAGGCCGCCAAATTAAAAAAATTAAATGTTTGTGTTTGTTTAATGTTTGGGATTGCTTGAGGACAAGCAATAATTCAAGTTTGGGGGTATTTGATATGCTTATATTTTACCTATTTATTATATCCCTAATTTGTGATTTTTGCAATATATTTGAGTACAAATATGCTATTTATGTGATTTTATCTTTAATTGTAGGAATTGGACTCAAATGAAGAATTGTTGAAGTTTTGAGCTAAAATCGAATTAAAAGCAACTCAATGGGAAAGAATTGAACATTGGAGCAATTGATGGGGAAGAAATTAATGAGTTTAGAGAATTGGAGGGCCAATCATGCAATTTTGCAATTTGATTCTAATTTTTGGAAAATTGGCCGAAGGTTACGTTGATGATACGGCTGATTTCGGATTGGAATTGGATAAGAATTTTAATCCCGATATTAATTGGGAAATAAGTTTTCTTGTTCTTCAAGGAGTAGGGTTTAGCTGGAAGCCTATAAAAGGAGGATTAGAGATTTATTTTTACAACAGAACTGAACCGAAAACTGGCCGAAAACCTTACGGCTGCAAACCTATTCCACCTTTGCCGCTGCAAAACACCCTCCGTCGACCTCCTTGCTCACCCTCCACGCAACCCCAACATCTTCTTCTTCACCGCCGCCGAGCACCTCCTTCACCGAAGCAGCCACCACCTTGCTTCCATAACCACCACCTCTCCTCCATCTCCACGAAACCTTTGCCGGCAGCTCCTCCTCCTTGACCATCACCGCCGCGCAGCACACCTCCTCTTCTCCTTTGCGCCTCTCTTCGGCAGCATCATCACCACCTCTACTTCTTCACCGCCACCGAACTTCCTCCTTTTTCACCGGCAGCCTCCTTCTCCACCTTGTCTCCCTCGCTCACACACCATCTTCCCCCGCTGCAACTCTTCTCCGCCTTACTCTTCACCAACGCAGCCAGCACCACCGCAGCACCATCCTCCTCCCTTCCCACGCGGACTCACCTTGCTGTCCTCTCACCAGCCCCAACATCTTCTCCTTGACCATTACCGCCGAGCAGCACCACCCTCCTCCATTCCCACACAGCAGCAGCAGCGAACACTCACCTTGCTCCCTCTATCCACCGTGTTTCCTCCCATCATCATCCGCGCGACAGCAACCGGCGAGCCAAGCAGCAGCTTCGACTTGATTCTAAGCTTTTGGTCACTTCGGCAAAAGCTTTTCGGGTTTCATATTTCAGTTTTATTTTATTTTCAGAATATTTAGACAATGAGCATTATTAATTTCACTTTGTTTTTGATAATGTTTAGTGGCTAAATTCTTTTAATCTAGGGCTTGGGTGTAGCCACCGAATTTATTTGGTTTATTTAGTTCATTATTATTTGATTTTTCCATTAATTAATATTTGTTATTCTTGTTTTAATTCGTGTAAGTAATTGGCCACTATTTGCATGTCTGAAGGTATTAATCGAAGTAGCGAGAGTGGAAGATTAATATTAGTTCGTAGGAATAATAAACTTAGGTTATAAGCTACGAGAGTAAGATTATAACCTTTGCAATATTTGATTCTTAATGGTCTTAATGTGCTTTTGTTAATCCCTATAGTCACGAGAGTAGTCATAGGGTTAATCTAAGTAAGAGAATTATAACACGAGAGTGTATAGTTCTTAATTAGGTGAATCGTTGTGAGATTAATGGAAGTTAAAAGTCAGATAGTTATGAATTGAACTAACCCAAATATTCGGTAGGTGAACCCAATGTCCTAGGTTTTCTTTGTCTGATTATTTGAATTAATATTATTTGTTTTTATTTATTTATTTTAGGCTTAAATTTTATAAATCTGAGATCATTATTTATCTAGATAATAATAGGAGTAATTTATACCTGGTAATTAGTATTCCTTCTCTGTGGGATCGACCCTGCTTTCTGCTTTACTACTAGTAATTGTATTAAGTAGGTAATTATTATTTGACTAGTGTGACGACGGCTTGTCAAATTACTTGGTAAGTGATTTTGTTATGTTATAAGAAAAAGTAATCTGGTCTTTTTATTAAACAAGGTTTGTTTCATAGGGACCAGAATTGGGTCTTTGTACTTAATGCAGTTGTTTTCTTAATCTTAGGAGGTTCCAGGATTGAATTTCGACTAGTGTGTTTAATGAAGAGTTTCTTAATCACTAAACTTAGTTCAAGATTGAGTTGTTAGGAGGTTCCAACAACGAAAACTAATTTGCCTATAAGTGATTGAGCATCATTGCATCTATGATCAATTGTCTAGACCAAGGTGGATATAAAATCTTTTGACTAGAAACTTTCTCATAATTTGCTTTCATTTTTTTTTAACTATCATTTGAATTTTATTTTAACTACATTTTAGTTTTAAAAACTCAAAACCCCCCTTTCGGTTACTTATTTGAAAGAAAAAAATCCACCATTCCCTGAGGAGACGACCTTGCTTTCCTATGCTACTAGTTTGAAAGTAGGTTAAATTGTTTGTTGGCTTGACACCCACCATACAGCTTTACCGATTTCACCGAGTCCAAATGGCTGATATTTTCAAGGAAATCCACAACATCAAGATACCCTAATTCAGCATCATCACGGCTAACAAAGCTAGCTTCCTTCAGCAACGACGAAGATGGAAACAAAAAAATCGATGAAGTCAAACCTAGAAACCGAAATTTAGACAAATGAGGAGCATCCACCACCACTTGAACATCCTCTTGAAAGTAGAAGAATTGTAACGACAGCTGATAGCAATCTCATAAATGAAACAAACTTTGTTAATGCAACCATCAAATAAGAAAGTATGAAGATAATTTGTCTATCCCGTGAAACTCAAAAGAGTGCAGAAATTCACAGTAAGACGATCGTTTATCTAAGGAATTCTATCTCTTAACTCAAACCAAGCAAAGAACACATTATCTATGAAAGATTCAAATTAAACAACAACTCACACTAAGAGTAGTAAGGACACCATTCAATATACTCGATCAGTCATCATTCAAGAGACTCAAGAAAGGTAGGAGCAAACATTGCTCAACTATGAAGGAATACTATAAATTAGTGATCTCCATAACCAACAAAGATATGCAACACATACACACTATCTCAAAATGCTTATGCCTAAGCACAACTCATCCAACAAAAGTAGGACAAACCCCACAAAGGAACTCATGAACACACACATCATGAATTCGAAAACCATAGCCAAAAGAAAGACTCAACTCTCGAACTAATAGAAGTAGTATGAAAATAAGAAGTTTAGTTTTAAAACAATTCTATCAAGAAGCATACTTGAAAAAGAACGGTTTCTGCAAGATCAAAAGATCCAAGACAAGATGAAAGCCCTCTTGGTTAAATCATACTTGACACGGAAAATGGACACACCATTTAACAAAAGTTTCTCGCAGGAAAAACTCTCATTAGAGAAGACTCAAAATGACCACAACGGGTGCTTTAACTTTCGGCCATACCCACCCTATTTATAGGCTAGCAATTTCGGCCAAAGCACCAAAAAAAGAAGACCAACTAGGACTCTCTAATCTTATCTCACGCAGGAGTAGAAGTAGAAGAGTATTTGATCTGTTTGACTCTATCTAAAATCTAGGAAACCTTATCTAAATGACTTATCCTCAAATAGGATAATACTTAGAAGGAATCTAAGACTTCTAATCAAAACACTCTAGTTTAATTCAGTTCACATGACTTATTTAACTAGATAAATTCGAAAATAAACTCCTAGACTAGATAATACTCTAATTCTAAAAAATCAGCTCCAAATATTGAAGTAAAATGTCTTAAACGCCCTTCCAAAAGTGGAATATTGGTCTTACACCCCTCAAGTTATAGATAACTCCAATTTACTCCAAAACTTGTAGAATTCTCTTTATTGACTCCAAAAGAATGGAAAAACACTTGAAACCATTGAGATAGTTTGCAACCTATCCAATTGCATAGCAATGGACTTAATCTTGAACACTTTGATCAAATAGGTCGTCCATTCAAGAAGCTAAATGACTCTTCTCTCTATCTTGATCAATGATCTTCATGGAGCACCTAGAGTCAAACTCTCTTGATACTCTTGAGCATTTATTTCCATGAGTGAATCATCTCATTTGGTTTGAACCCCAAAGTTAATGACATTCTCATTATCTTGATCATAGCTCTCTTGAACCAACTCCATATCACATAGTTATCACATAGGTAGTCAAGATCCATCATTTCTTCCTTGATTGGTCGACAAAGTAAACTTGGCATCCCAAAACTAGAATGAAGGACTAGCTCATTTTCCCCACTAGGAGAATCACCATAGAAGACTACATGATTCTCATCAACAGCTCCTTAAGGGATTTGTTTGAGATTTTGATACTGTTATAGGGTTCATCGCCAAAATTAACCATTAACTTGAATACTTCATGTGCGTTGAGTTGATTCAAAATGAGCTGCTGGATGGACTCAAAGAACCTTTGGTCTCCTTTCGGAGAGAATAACTCGAAAACCCTTAACTTTTTGAAGGCTGCCACATCCAAGATAAGTAGTTTCTCCACATCCTGGCACCGGCAACAAAGGTGCTCGAGATTCAGTGCACAAATCTCAACTTCTTCATCTTTAAAATACTGTTCTAGAACAACCCATTTCAACTTGTGATGTGCTTGAGTTACTTTGAAATTATTATCGGAAATCAGCCAAGAGCCAAAGCGACAGTTATGAATTTCAAGGGTTTCCAGTTCAGGAGACTTCATGATCAATCTTGAAAGAAACTTACCCTTAATATAACACATGCTCAGATACAACACCCTCAATGAAGGGAGATTTATTTCGCATAGAATTCCCGTCGGGAGATCCAATCCTCTCAAAAAACAGTTTATGAAGCGTGCTTGTGGATAGTACATTGTAAGGATTCGGAAGTTCAAACATTTGAACCGAATCGATCTCGATTTCTCTGACGGTTTCGCTGCCCTCTTAGATAAGGGCAAATAGATTTTCGATCTCTTGATAAAATAAATATGGAACCTCAATAGATTTAAAGCATAACTTTTCTATGTTCAAATTCCGATTTCGGGCACTAGCAATAAACCTCCTTGCAGAAGAAATCATGGATCTAACCTTTTCAGTCCTATCGGGAGAGTCATCATCTCCTTCTTCAGGGAGATTCATTCGACGACAACCAAATTCAGTAACCGAAAGATTTGTAAAGAGGAGGCTGCATCCCTCCAAGACTTGATATGACGGAGACACTGATAAGGAATATGTGGATGGCAAATAAAGAAAATCATCTTAGAGAATTCATGCACCGTCAGGCGAGGATATGGAAAATAGTCTTGCTAAGGAAACGTGATACATCCATGGAAGATATTGAGCTGAACATTGAATTCGGTCTCAATTCAATTCAAACATTGCACTGATTTATGCCTGAAATTACGACCATAAGTTAACGTTAATATACAGGCTGTAATCTTATCTTAGCTTTGTGTTGAATGTGTATAAATGTGACTAAGTACATGCGATAGAATAACAAGACAATACTTATGCAGTATCAATAAAAATTGCTAAGTTCTTCATGGTATCAGAGCTGTGAAAAACTCGCAAGCCATCTCCTAGAATTTATTTTTTTATAAAAAAGTCAGATATTCAAATATTCCCCAAAATTTATTATGAAGGAACCAAAGCTCACGCTGCAATCGTTTCACCAATGTGCTAGTTTGGTATCTATCAAATTAGGCACCAATAATTATTTGATGTGGCGATCACAAATTCTCCATCTCACTCGGAGTCTCAGATTGCTTCATCATTTTGAAAAGAATGGTGACAAACCTAAATCTGATTTAAAAGATGGAAAAGCGAATCCAGCGTATAACTCGTGGCTAACAAATGATGGTCTTCTGATATCATGGCTGCTTGGTACTATCAAGGAAGAGGCACAGCCATCTGTCGCAGAAGATGCCACAGCATATGATGTGTGGAGTTCGCTGGAAGAACAATTACTACCAACAATGGTTGAAAAAGAAGGTCTCTTGAAAAATATGTTGATGACCATCCAGAAAGGATCAAAATCCTTGGATGAGTATGTCAAAGAATTCAAGTCAATATTTGACAATCTTGCTGCCATCAAGAAGCCGATTGCCGATCTTGATAAAATCTTCCAATTTACTCGTGGTTTAGGACCAAAATATGAGAGCTTCCGTCTGGCCATGGTAACTAAACCTCCTTATCCTACTTTTAATCAGTTTGTCCTTGCTCTACAGGGATATGAACAAACTCTTACCACCCAAAAAGAAGAAGAAAAAGGTTATCTTGAGTACAACCAAGCTTTTATAAGTTAACGAGGAGGCGGAAGAGCTAACCGAGGTAATCGAGGAGGATTTAGTTCAAGAGGCAGAGGCTTCACTCCTACTGGTCGATTCAATACAAGCTCCAGCAATAGTAATTTCAGCAAAGAGGCACCCAAAGAAAACAAACAACATCAAGGAAAAGGTGATAAACCTACTTGTCAGATTTGTGGAAAATTGAACCATACAGCTCTTGATTGCTGGCATCAGTTTGATTACTCCTATCAAGCTGATGATTTACCGCAAGCATTAGCAACATTCAATCTGAATGATAACGATCCATCCATTTACATGGATTCAACAGCAACATCGCATATGACAAACAATGCAGGTACATTGTCTCGTTTAAAACCATATACTGGTAGTGATGTTGTTTATGTTGGTGACAGTAACAAACTTGATATCACCCATTCTGGTGATATGCGTGTTGGAAATCTAGATTTCAAAAAGGTTCTGGTAGTACCGGAATTGAAAAAGAATTTAATATCCGTGAGTCAACTTACTTCTGACAATTTTTGCACTATTAAATTCTCATTATCTGATTTTGTTATTAAGGATCAAAACAAGAAGATAATAGCGATGGGAACTAAGAGAGGAGATCTCTATGCTTTGGATTCCAATTTTCAACTAGCTTTATCAGCAGTAAAAGGGAGCAATTCTTTGTGGCATCAACACCTTGGGCATCCAAGTGCAAAAATTTTATCTTTTTTAAGGAGAAAGAATATCATAGATTTTACAAATTGGCAACCTAAGACATTCATATGTCATAGTTGTCAATCTGGAAAAAGTTGTAAGCAACCGTTTGATTTGAACAACCATATTTCTGAATATCCTTTACAAAAAGTTCATTGTGATCTTTGGGGACCTGCTCCTGTTATCTCAAATCAAGGTTTTGAATTTTATGTTATATTTATTGATCATTTTTCTAGATTTACATGGTTATGTCCTTTAAAGAAGAAATCAGATTTTTCTTTGCTTTATTAAGTTTCAAAAACTTGTGGAGAATCAATTTGATAGAAAAATCAAAATTTTCCAATGTGATGCAGGAGGAGAGTTTAATTCTTCTAAATTTCATCATCACATCACTAATTGTGGAATCCAACTGCATATCTCATGTCCTGGGACTCCCGAGCAAAATGGTGTGGCTGAGCGAAAGCATCGCCACATTGTTGAGACAGGTTTGACAATGCTATTTCATGCTAATTTACCATTGTTTTTATGGACTGAAGTTTTTCTTGCAGCTGTGTACTTAATTAACAGAATGCCAACTTCATTGTTACTTAATAAATCTCCTTACTCGAAGTTATATAACGAGCGAGATTATAAAAGCTTGCAAGTTCTAGGGTGTTTATGTTATCCTTCTTTACGATATCAAGGAGGTAACAAATTTGTTAAGAAGACTTACCCTTGTGTGTTCATTGGCTATAGTCCTTGTCATAAAGGTTACAGATGTTACGAGTCAAAATCAAAACGTGTCTACATATCAAGGCATGTGGTGTTTGATGAAGGGAAATTTCCATATAAACCTGCTCCGCAAGAGATAACAGGAGGTTCTCTAGAACTCGTTGAATTTCCAAACATGGATGAGTGGTTCAATGATCCAGCAACGAAATCGGATTGTGCATCAGAAGTTCAGCACTCTACCATGGAGGTAAATAAACCTCTAGATGAATTGCAGCTAAATGAATTGCAGGAAAGTGAAGAGACAACAACTCAAATAATGGACTCAGAAACAACAACTCCAAATGAAGGTCATAAAGAAAGTGAGCCTCATGATGATGAGCTGGGTGTTGTTAATCTTGAAGTATCATCAATAATTGAGCAATCAGAGGTGGAAGATATTGTGCCCAATCAAGCCAGCACCTCAAATAAGGATGAAGATATCCACATTACACATATTTGTCCACAAAGAGACATGAATCCTCCAAAAAAAAGGCATCTGCAAGACTATGAATGTTATCTATCAAATTCTACTTTGCTAATTGAACCTCCAACTCATCGTCATGCTTTGAAGGATCCTAAATGGCTAAAGGCCATGGAAGAAGAATTAAAGGCATTACATTCAAACAAGACATGGGAATTGGTTCCACAGCCACAAAATACAAATGTTGTTGGATCAAAGTGGGTATTTCGAGTCAAGCAACGCGAAGATGGTTCGATCGAACGCTTTAAAGCTCGCCTTGTAACTCGTGGATTTACTCAAATCTCAGGATTAGACTATGAGGAAACTTATAGTCCTGTCATTCGACACACCACCATCCGCTTGGTTATTGCTTTGGCTACATTCTTAAATTGGTCAATGAGGCAATTAGATGTGAAAAATGCCTTCTTGCACGGGACACTAAAGGAAACGGTGTACATGGAACAGCCGCCAGGATTTAAAGATCAACACCAACCCAATCCTGTCTGCCTCCATAAAGTCAATTTACGGACTAAAACAAGCCCCGCATGCCTGGTTTGATTGATTATCTCAGTTCCTTCTTCAACTTGGTTTTTATTGTTGTAAAGCTGATTCTTCTTTATTTATTTATCATCGAAATTCGCTTACAATTTTGCTTCTTATCTATGTAGATGACATATTAGTTTCTAGAAATAATGATTCCTTCATCTCCCAATTAATTCAAAAATTAAGTGTGGAGTTTGCTATTAAAGATCTGGGTGTCTTGAGCTTCTTCTTAGGTATTGAAATCAAGTCAATCAAAGGAGGAGTAATGCTCTCTCAAGGAAAATATGTTAAGGATCTTCTTCAATAGACCGGAATGACGGACAACACGCTTAATGCAACTCCTATGGCTCTCAAAGAAAAGGAGATACATGATAAACTATCATATGTAACTACTTATAGAAGCATTGTTGGTGCACTCCAGTACCTCACATTTACTCGTCCAGATATTCAACACGCTGTCAATAAAGTTTGCCAATTCTTCAATGCTCCAAGATGATCTCATTTCAGGGCTGTCAAACGAATTCTTCCCTACTTGAAGGGGATACAAGACTATGGCTTACGGTATCTCTCTCGTAGCCCGGTTTCATTATATGCCTTCTCGGACGCTGAGTGGGCAGGATGTCCGTCAACCGGTTGCAGAACTACAGGTTTCTGTGCATTCTTAGGAGCAAAATACATCTCATGGTGCTCGAAAAAGCAACCCACTGTAGCCAGATCAAGTTCCGAAGCCGAATATAGATCTCTGGCATCCACTGCAGCTGAAATCACTTGGTTAACATTCTTGCTTCGTAACATTGGTGTTCCCTTGTACCATCCTCCTCAGCTGTTTTGTGACAACCTTAGTGCCCTCCACATGACTGTCAACCCTTTATTTCATGCTCGAACAAAGCACATCGAAATCGACTATCATTTTGTTCGAGAAAAGGTAGCAATGGGAAATCTCATCATCCGGTTTGTCCCTTCTTCACAACAAATAACAGATATTTTCACAAAGCCTTTGCCCCGATCTCCATTCTTATTTCTCCGTGACAAGTTGGTACTTCATTTGCATTCCGTCTCCACCTTGGGAGGGGCTGATAAGGAATATGTGGATGGCAAATCAAGAAAATCATTTCAGAGAATTCATGCACCGTCAATCGAGGATATGGAAAATATTCTTGCAAAGGAAACGTGATACATCAGTGGAAAATATTGAGCTGAACATTGAATTCGGTCTCAATCCAATTCAAACATTGCACTGATTTATGCCTGAAGTTACGACCATAAGTTAACGTTAATATACAGGCTGTAATCTTATCTTATCTTTGTATTCAATGTGTATAAATATGACTAAGTACATGTGATAGAATAACAAGACAATACTTATGCAGTATCAATACAAAAATTGCTAAGTTCTTCAGACACGAATCACGGCCGAATAATCAACCATCGAAAGTATGTGTTGCTTTACTTTCTTCGGCTACTCCTCGGCCGTCTCTATTTGAGGGCCGCCGTCTCTATTTGAGGGCGTTTCTGAAAATCTCTTCGAAAAAGCTTTATATGATATCCATGGCGGAAGGAATTTCAGTATTAGGGTTTTTTTATATATTTATTTTTGTTGTCCCTTAGTGGAGAAAACGTGAGGGATCTCTACCTATTTATACAATAATCAAAACTAACGTAGGGTTTTGTAATACAATAGCAATTGTATTGTATGTGTAATATTAATATTAGTTTGTTCCCTAATATATTTATATTATATGTGTAATATTAATATTAGTGTGTTCCCTAATATATTTATCTATCATGACTTTACCTTTTTAAAAAAAGTTGCTACGCCACAAAATTATTTAAATTATAATAAAAGCCTTTTAGTGAGTTTAGAATCTTGAACGCCATTGGTCAGAAATTAAATTGAGCATTTTCATTGGTTCATTAGTTCGCATGAAAAATCATCAATTTCAAATTGAGCCCTTTGATTGGCTAATATATTAACATGACATCAGCAATTTAAAACAAGGTCATAATGATCAATTAATAGAATAGTTTTTCTTTTTTTGCCAACCAAATATGTCATTAGCAGAGAGAAATAACCTAATTAATGTGACAGACTAAACGACGGTGTTTACTACCTGATGTTAACAATTAAAATATTATTTTTTGTGCCTATTTTTATTTCCAAATTTTTCGGCCGCTCTCCTTCCCTTTCTTCCCCACAAATATTCCCCTGCTTCAAAATCTTCTGATTTTTTATTCTTCGAATGCCTCTGAAAAATAAGTTAGATTATCTGAAGTTTAAGTTATTAAAGATTGGGAGTCTATCTTAACTAAATAAAGGAAAATTTATATCTCTATTTTTTTTCCCTTTCATGGGGATTAATTATTCTAAATTACGTGCTAAAGTCTCATATATAACTACATCGAAGCATAATTTGATACATTATATGTGAACATTCATCTTTTAGTATGTTTCTATTTATTCTATTATCTTAAAATTCAGCATTTAGTACATACTCGGGGTGCAAATGATCTTCAAAATACTCAAATACTGAATTGATCGCGTAACGCATGACCAGAAAAGTTCTAGTATATATATATGTATATATATATATATATAGATATATATATATATATATATATATATATATATATTGATGAAACCCTTTAATAGGGAAAACAAAATCGTTTCTCATGAGAAAATTTAATATTATTGTTCATGGAAGGGTTTCCATTTAATTGTCTTTTGATAGACCGAAAACAAAATGAATTAATTATTTGGTTACTTAGTTATATGAAATTTCTTTTATTCCCTTCCAATTAACTTAATGTGACAAAATACCTTTAAAGTTGGCAGTTTTTCTTTTTTAGATCTTGATTTGAGAAGTATTGAAGATCTTCTGAAGCTCGACTGGGTTGTGTAACGTAATTCTCTCATATCTTTAGAGAATAATTTTTGTGCTGGCGTTTTGGCAAAAGCCAAAAGTAATACTTGACCGAGATCGGAGATTTTTTGTTTTTTTTGGTTACTCCACATTCTTAGAACTAAGCTCTAAGAGCATGACCCTCTCAGGCGTTAATCTTTGCAATAGCTTGATACATATAACACGTGGCATCCTACTTTGTTGACATAAAGCTGCTCCCATTCCTGCCATACTATAGCACTTACGGATATACTAGTGGTAACGGGTAAGGTATACTTAGAATAATTTTTTTTTTAATGAAAATAAAATAGTACGTAAAGTTTGTCCTTAGTAGTTTTTGGACATATCCTATCTCTATGCTGGCTGTGATTTTGTTTTGTTAATTAGTAGGGACGATTACATTAAATCTTATAAAATTAACAATCTCACATTTCCAGCAAAACATTGAATATTAGGGCTTCTATAGTGAGATTGGAGGAAGAACAACTCATTAAATCTTGATAAAATGTGACAATCTCATTTTTCCAACAGTCGACCTATAGTTAAGAGTGGAGTAGTTCTTACCACTCCATCACAACTCTTTGATTAGAGTAGAATAATTTTTCTTTTTCGATATGATAGTTCCCAAAACTATACGGCTATTTTCCTTCACTAATTTAAATTGTTGAAGTACTCAATAAAAATAAGATCATTGGATTGGTTGGATGTAAAAGCGAGATTCAAATCTATTACGGAGTAATCAAAACAAAAAAAAAAAGAAGAAGAAGAAGAAATAGAGAAAGTTAAACAGATTGAACTTAGCAGGAGTATCTTTTTTCTTTAAAAAAAGAAGTTTCTCAATATAAGTTCTGCCAAACCTAGAATATGAATAGATTGCTCTGAGTGATATCAAAATAAGCGCTTATTGTTGAAGCTTTTCCCCCTTCCAGCTCACCAAGACTTCTGAGTTTTTTATTTCGCCATCAAAGAAGTTACTCACATCACCAAAACAGTACTTCATCTCCAATCTTCCTCTTGCATCATTGTTTTGACGGTTCACAACTTCAACTTTAACTAAATTGAATTGTCCCCCCTAGATAGAGAACGTACCACCGCCATTTCCACATTGCTTGAATTCTCATACACAAAATGCAAAGTTGTGGCAGAATCGCCATCGACAAAGGATAGAGTGTGTAATTGAGGAGCCATCCAAAGTAGACTCTCCAAGATATCCAAATTAAGCCGTATGTAACTGTATCCAACAGTTTTATAAAGTCGGCCTATAGTCAAGTGCTTGATGCCATAGAGGGGCGGATCCCGACTATATGTCCTACGATTTTGTTTGGGGATGCTGAAGCTCCCAGGCTCGAAATCATACAACTTTACCGAACTCAAATGATTGATACTTGTGAGGAAGGCCATGAGTTCATTATAACTTATGAAGTCGCGATCACAACTAACAGTTCTAGTGTCCTTTGATATTGATGATGATCTTCCAAATGACAAATTGAATGGAGCCAAACCTTCATAACAAAATTTGGACAAATGAGGGGCATCCACCACTACTTGAACACCCGGTTTAAAGCCTCTAAAGTGTAGCCACAGTTCCTTGAGAGAGTTGCTTGAGATTTTGATTCTTTTCAAAGATGGGTCGGTGAAATTAATCTTAAACTTGAATATTTCAAGGGCGTTTAGATGATTCAAAAGGAGTTCCTGGATTGACTCGAACAAATTTTCATCTCCACTCATACACAACAACTCGAGAAACTTCAAATTCTTGCACCCGGCCACTTCCAAGATAGGAAATTCGTCCACATTAGTGTACCAACAACAAAGGTATTCGAGATTGGATGCTTCTCTATCTGAACTAATTTAGTGTTTTCCTGTTTCATAACAATCCGTTTTAACATGGGATGTGATCCAATTACTTTCAAAGCGCGAGCACCGTAACATCTACGAATTTCAAATGCCTCCAACCAAGGAGACTTGATGATTACACTCTCAAGTAACTCCGGATCAATCATACAATGACTTAAATACAACTCCCTCAACGAAGGAAGATGTATTTCAGATGTACCTTTCGATGAAAGCTTCAATCCTCTTAAATCAAGCTTATGCAAAGAACTTGTACATAGTAGAGAATGTGGTGCATGAACAAATTCAAGCCGTCGATAACATCTTTCAACATTAGATCCAACGTCGAATACATCAACCACAAATTCTCTCACGGTTTCTCTGCCCTTAAGGACAAGAAAAAATACACGCTTGATCTCTTCACTTGTCAAGGGAGACAATTCCGCATGAACTTTAAAGCACAACTTTTGTATATATGAATTCTGACTCTGGCCATTACTAATGAACCGTTGGGCAGAAGAAATCATGGATCTAACCTTTTCGATTTCCATAAAATAATCATCACCATCTTCCTCAAAGTTATTTAACTGCGGAAACCGATTAATAGTATGTGTAAGATTCAAGCACTGTAAAGTGGAGGGTGCATCCCTCCAAGACTTTGAGACGGCGGAGACACGAATCACGTCTTTAAAATCCACCAACGACAATATGTGTTTCTTAATTTCATGCGGCAACTCTTTCTCCACCTCTCTTTGGCCACGGTTCTTCTTTGCCATGGCGGACTGGGATGTAAGGGTTTTTCTTTTTCATCCCCAGAAATAGGCTAAAGCTTGCGGGACTTTTATACATTTAACATTACAGTAGAATGATATGTTTTTTTTCCAACAACCTAAAATTTATGGGTTTAACACGCTTTAGAATTCTATTATTCATTGATTTACTTCTAATTTTACCCTTATAATTTGTTTTCAAGAAAAAAAATATTGTAGTAAACTTTCGCTAAATTAATAACTTATAAATTAATAAATTCGAATAAAATGATTTTCATTTGTCCCAATTTAAGACTCATACAAAGAATAAAAAAAATGATAAATGAATAAGATAAAAATATTTAAGAAAATTACCTATATATATCTATAATGCCGACAATATAATAAATTAACAATTAACCTAAAAAATAACTAGAAATGTTTAGAAAAAATAAACTTATTGATGCTCGTTTTTTCGATACCTGAAGATGATATAAACTACATATGAGTTTAGTATTGAAAAAAGTTTCAATCCCGCGCTTAGATTCAGATTATAAAGAGGATAGAAAATTACGAAACCTAGTAGGATTTTTTCCTTTTAATGAAACTCTTTATATTAATATTTATTAATTTATCAATTTCTAATTTAAATAATTTTTGTGATTCCATCATTGTTAATTTAAAGAAGATATCTTGTAAGTTTCTAGCTACACATGAAAAGAGTTCATCTTATAATTAGTCTGCTACCTTTGGTAAAAAAAAAACACATTTCGGTACGTACGTAGTTCAATAATTTATTGGTTGTGGCCACTAGCAAATAGTCAAAATTGATGGAAATGACTATTTTCTGTCATAGTTTGACTGGCTTGACCTATTTTGACCGGAGATATTAAAAAAGTACTAAGGTTATACGACTGAAAAGTGAAAACTTACTCAAGAATTTGGAAGAAGCAAATGCAGCCCCTATTTTACTAAAGGTTTTTTTCGTATTTTCATAATTGAAATTAGTGTCTTTATTTTAAAATTTTTCAAATTCAAGTTGGATGGATACTCGCTTAAATTTTTCAAATTCAGGTTGGATGGATACTCGCCTAAATTCCAAGCCAATTCGTTTCAAAAGCCTTAGCTAACCTACATTACAACCACATGTTATTTCTAATTTCCAATAAGCTTTTATTTCAGGCCGACTCATCATCACAGATAACATTCAAATACACCATGAGATTTGTATTAGAACCACATGCAAGGAAGGTCTCATGCATGTCCATTAAATCGGATATGGGTAAGACTTCGATCGAGTAGAATGGTCTTGTGTTTTGGTAGTCATGTTGGCATTGAGATTTAACTCTAAATTCGTTTCTTCACTTCAATAATATGCAAAAGTACTGTTTTTCCTTTCCTCCTAAATGGCCAATGACTAGCTTATGTTGGAGTTATTTTCAATATATTATAGGGAGATCAACTAATATGTTGTGCCTACTGGATGTTTTCAATATATTGTAGAGACATAACTAATAGGTTGTGCCTATGGACTCCATATGAAAAGACATTAACAAAAAGTTATATCTAGCACCATAACCAAGGGTTAGGTCTAATACTCAAAAGTTTCCAAAAACTCTATAAATATGGATTATTTGGGTAAAACAAAAAAAAATGCTTTTAGGTAAAACAAATAAAAAAGGATCATTTTTATGCTTTTAGTGTACAATGAAATCACCTAATACTTAGAATATTTCCAATGATATTTCTTATCTGTGTATCAAATTGTTGATTCATTAAAGTGCATAGTGAAACAACATGATCTCCATTTTATGTCATAGGGAATTTGCCTTAATAATTACACTGTATAGTGGGCGAATTTAGCCTAAAGGAAAACAAATTTACTTGTGACTTGGAGACAAAACTTTCTTTTATCCTAACTATAAATTCTTCATCTTGTTCTTTGATCTAGTGTAGCCATTTTTGTCCACTATTCTTGAAGTGGAATTCCAACAATCTTTAGGCTAAATTACAGTTAAACAATGGCTAGTACTTAAAGAATCAAGCAAGGATATTTTTTGTTGCACACGAAAATGGTGGAAATGTTGCAGATCTTTGGATTCAAATGAAAAAGGGCAATAATAGAATACAATAGATCTCGTCAACAAAGTAAGAATTATATTTTACATGTAAATTGTGACATTTCAGGTTCAAGGTATGTATTTATTTGATAAATATATGAATGTAGTGATGAGTTTTATGCCTGAGTGAAACATGGTTGTAGAATTCATGAACTTTTGCATGTAATAGAAATTTACTATGCATTATTTGTTGATTGCCCACAAGAGTGACTTCTATCAAAACGTAATACTTAATTAATGTGATGATTAATTAAGATATGTATGTCTTAAAAGGGTTGATAGAGAATTCGACCATGTTTTGTTATGCTTTGAAAGAGAATGCAAAATTGGCATTTGATATGGCAATAGTGCTTTAATTGCATGTTATAAATGTTTTTATAAAATCGTCATCTGTTGGAATTTATTATATGTTTTGTTTGGTTTTGCCGACTTGTTGGCTGCCTAAAGTAAAGTTGACACAGTAGTTGACGTTCGTTGATATGTATGAGTATTTGGCTTTGTCAACTTGTTCGTCCATAGAATTAAAGTTGGCAGAAAAGTCAAAATTCGTTAAAGTGTCTGGCTGTTTGGCCTTGTCGACTTAGTCATCACCTGGATAAAGTCGATAGAAAAGTCAATGACAGAAACTTAAGAAAAACCAAACAAAATAAAAAAATAAATTCTTGTGTGTAGAATTTTTATGAGTGCATCACATATCATTTGTTTGAATTTGGGTCAATCAAATTAAAAATTTTGATTTCATAAAGGAGCAAATGGTTGGTGTTTATGTGTTTGTCTCATGACGAATATTTCATTGCATAAATGAATTTGCAATTTATATGATAATTGCATGTGATACATGGTATCTAGTAAGTGTAAATAAAAAGACAATAATGAACAAATGTGTCTAGAGACTCATGACAAAATGGCACAAACTAAAATTTGTGTCTAATCGTGACAAGTATAGATGCATCAACATAAAGTGATGTCTGGTATTTTTACTTGAAATGACACGATTGAAAATTGCGTCAAGTCATCAAAAAGGTAAATTGAAACCAAAGGGTGTGAATAAAAATATATAAATAAAAGGCTATATCCACTCATTCAAGAAGCATAAACCCAAAGGTTGTTAATGAAAAGATACTAGTTAAACTTGTCTTATTTATGAAAAGTCACATAATATGTGGTCTATATGATACATTATGATATCAACACACATTATGAATATGCCAACTTGTCATCATTATACGAGAAAAATTTATATTTTATATGTTGTATTTGGCAACTCTATTTTGTGAAATTATCTTTGACATGAAAGCAAGTAATGTTGATTTAATATACATGAATCAAACAAGATCATATTGAAGAAAATTTCTAACGGCAAATGGGTCATTATATGTATGGATGTAGATGATAAGTTAATTTTTTTTGGTATGGATAGACTTGGAATTAGTCTCAGAACTCAAAAGGAAAAACTGTTATCTATTAAATTTGAGATTGAAGACATGGTCAAAATTGATGTCTTGTTTGAAAAGGAATTGAGAGAAAATATTACTAGAAGGTTCAATCATTGAATTGAAACCTAAGTGATTCCCATAGAACTTATGATGCAATATGTTAAGAGTTAAAGGGAAGTTTTATCTCAAATTAATATGCACTACAATTAAAAGTTGAATATGATGGATGTGACTTGCATAATTGTATGATTTTATTGAAATCACTGAATTTAGTGTGATGTATAAAAATAAAAATAAAAATAAAAACCAATTAATGCATATATTTATAGTTTATATACTTGTATTCTAGCATATATGAAGCCATGGTGAAATGCGGTCAAAGTTTGAACATGTATAAAATAAAGTATTGCTTCTTAAATACCACTAGAAAGGTGTGTTAATGTTTAAGACGTTAAGCAAAACTATATGTTGTCTAAGTATGGCATTTAACTAATGCTTAAGGGCAAATTTGTTCAACATCTTGTGATATATTAATAGAACTCTCAATATAAGAGATTCTATGTATAAGCCCTATATATTTTCTTTAGACTAAAGAAAACGGAACTTCAATCACTAAGAATTAGAGATTGTCGGTCAATTGTCAAGTCTTATAACCTAATACAAGGAAGTTGGGAGAAAGAGATGTTTCGTGCATTTTCACTGATTGTGCACATAATAATTTGCTACATTGTTTTCAATAGATGCTCTCTTCAATGAAGATAGATGCACCTTAATGTTGATAATGACTAGAACTGAAAAGAGACAACTTGAACTAAGATCAATACTCAAGTCATTGAGGTTTAAGAAGCAAATAACAAAAAGGATCAAGTTCTTGATTTGTGATATATATCTTATTATGGGAACAAGATTTGAAACTTAGTAACAAAATCTCTTGTTGCTGCAATACCAACCCTTGCTTCGAAGGGCTTGAGAGCTTATCCCTTGCAGGCCTATTCATCGGTCGATTTGTTTAGGGCGGCATGGAAGTCGACAGCATCTTCGTTGGCTTCGTCTTCGGCTGCAGTAAGAAAGATGCCAGAATGGTCATCGATATGATTGTCGATCGAAGGAAGTTGACGGGGAAATTGACGGTTGCGAGTATGGAATTTTCAAATTCTTGATTTTGGCTTTCGCGTATACAGATTTGCGCATCTAATCAACCCACTGATCATCTTAAAGCACCAATAAATTTCAGCTTTGTTTCAAGAAATTTATTTGGCTGTGAAGACTAAACAAATTGGTCCCACTGGGCGTGCCACTTGACGAAGCCTTAATTTGTACGGTGATTAGGACGGACGGCGATGATGACCTAGGCGGTGGAGGACGGCCTAACCTCTGCAAGACAGAGCCTCAGGTGTCTCCCAAGGGTAGACTCTTTGATGCTTAAGTCAATAAAGTAATAAAGAGAATAGAGAGAGAGGAATGGGTATCATGTGTAGAAGGTGTAGAAGTTGTGTAGAAGATATCAAATTTGGGAGAGACACCACCTCTTTATATAGAGGTGGTGTTACCCGTTCCCTTAAATCTAGTCATAATAGGTTTAGGCGGTGACTTTGCCTCCAAGGTAACCGGCCCAAACCCATTAGGGTTAGAGTTTATTTATGACTCGTCACCTTTCAAAAGGTTTCCTCTCACCGCATATGGATTGATCAATTCTTCAATCATTATATACTTTAGAAAACTCTCTCGTAAGCAGATTTCTCTTAATTGATTGATCTTGTATGTCGAAGTAAGTGCTTTCTTGTGTTTCTGCCGACCATTAAAACTCATTTTCCTCTCCAGTGGTGGATCTAGAACTAAAATTTACCAGGGTCCAGAATATATGGTTAAAAAAATGTAACACTAATCTTATTGGAATGAAATTGAATTTTATATTTTGAGGTCACGTATAAAAAAATAGTCACTTCTCTACATTACGTTTTACTATTTCTTTTTTTAATGTATAAAATTAGTTATAGAAGTTTATTTAAAAGGTTTGCATCCATTTAAAAGTAAATGACATTTTGATAATGTTTAAAGCTAAATTTTTTTTTTGTACAATTCAATTTTTTATCATTAAACTAAAACAATTTTTCCCCTTTAGTAAAAAAAATCTCAATAGAGTATCACAGTTACTTATGATATTATAAGAAGAGTTTTGTCAATATTAAGGTAGTAGATATTAAGGTAGTAGAGTTTTGTTAATATTAAGGTAGAGTTTTTATCGATACACAATTCAGTTTAGTATCATTATTATAACTACGGTTAAAAATAACTTAAAGCTTTATTTTTATTATGAAAATAATGTATTACTAAATTTAACATAACTTCGGATTTGGACTATTTTTAATTCACCCAAAACATAATTAGAAGAAACCAAAAAAATTCTACAAACTAAAGATTCTAACTATTATTGAATTAATATAAATATTATACTTTTGGTTTAGAGTGCGGCTATGGCACCTTGGGCCTAACCCTAAATGCGTCAGTGTTCCTCTCCCCCTTTTTCTTTCCTCCAAATAGCTCTAGGAGAACCCACTTTAATATTCCTTTTCCTTTCTTATTTGAGTGACAGTCATGTCCATGGTTTTTGTGTTTTAGATTTGAGATGTTCAATGAGTTCTTTTGGCAAGGTAGTCAACAGCTTTCGTTTATTCAATTACAATTGGTGTTGCAAATTGTTGGGATGGGATCCCAATTATGTCGGTCAAAAGTCCCAGTAAATTAAATAAGTTCGGTCCAACTTGTGTTACGTCATCAGCTTACCTTGATTCCACTGTAAGAGTGTAAAATGCATCAAAATGGACAAGTAAGTAGGCCTGCCATTTTAGGGGAAAAATAGAACCAAAAAGAGAGAGAGAGAGGGAGCAGAATATTTCCAGCAAGGGTTCCACTGTAGCAGCATCTGAATTCTTCAAGTTTGGAGGGGTAATCTTTGTCAATTTGGTCCTGAAATTTGGACTGGATTTATTAGACTCATCGATCTCATTTCCACCAAAGGATTTTGGTTTTCGTCAGCTAGATTACGAGTATTGTGCTTTTGAAGTTACTGCTGGTTTTGTGGATGTTTAGTTGATCTTTTGATCTTGTATTCATATTCTAGTGGCTTTGTAGCTTGGTTTAGCTTGGGTGAGGACTAGATATCTTTGTTGATTGTTGGATTGGTGTACTCCTACTTTTATTTTGTGATTAGTGGATTTGATAGGCCTTTTCGTCTTGTGGTTTTTACAACTTCACACCGAATGGGGTTTTCCACATAAATAAGTGTTATGTGTTATTTTCTTGTTGTTTCACTGGTAGCTTTACTTTAACTTGGTGTAGTTGGTATTTTGTCTCCTACTAGATTATTGCAAATTCAGGAGGCCTTGGTTTGTTTCCGCTGTGCTTAAGCTAGTTTCGTCTGCTAGATTATGAGTATTGTGCTTTTGAAGTTGCTGCTTGTTTTGTGGATGTTTAGTTGATCTTTTGGTCATGTATTGATATTCTAGTGTCTTCTAGCTTAGTTTAGCTTGGGTGAGGACTAGATATCTTTGTTGATTGTTGTATTGGTGTACTCCTACTCTTATTTTGTGATTAGTGGATTTGATAGGCCTTTTGGTATAACGGTTTTTACTACTTCACACCGAAGGGGGTTTTCCATGTAAATTGGTGTTATGTGTTGTTTTGCTTTCTTGTTGTTTTATTGGTAGCTTTACTTCCACTTGGAGTAGTTGGTATTTTCTTTCCTACTAGATTCTTGCAAATTCTGGAGGCCTTGGTTTGTTTCCCCTATGCTTAAGCTAGCTTGTATTGAGTAGTTAGTGTGTTTGGTTTGCCTATTTGGTCCTCGCCTCCCAACACAAATAACTTAATTGACCCAAAATCAACTGAAAAATAGTTAATGTACAAGTAGAAGTAGTTCATTTGTATTGTTGTTTTCTAAGCCTATGTATTATTACTTAATGAAGACATGTAAACTCAAGCTCAAACCAAATTAGTTGAATTGATCTTCAACTCAATTAAGCTCGTTGTTATTTCGAGCTAAACAAGTTAAAATTTTGCTCTCATCTTCTATAATGATTCAAGCCTACTAACTTCATTCTCTATAAATGCGTTACTATATCAAATTCTTAAATGGTTAAATACAAGCTAGATGGACTAAGTACAAAAAATTTAGTGACAAAAGACTTTGCCAACGAGCTTCCAATAGAGGGTGTTCACATTAGTTGTCTGACCATGACAATAATTGAGAGAAGAGAAAATAATTTTTTTCACAGCTCACATCATTCACTATGGGATCTCTTCTAGTCATCATTTTTATTGCTTCACACCGAAAGGGGTTTCCATGTAAATTGGCGTTGTGTGTTGTTTTGCTTTCTAGTTGTTTTATTGGTAGCTTTACTTCCACTTGGTGTAGTTGGTATTTTTTTGCTCCTACCAGATTCTTGCAAATTGGGGAGGCCTTGGTTTATTTCCGCTGTGCTTAAGCTAGCTTGTGTTAAGTAGCTAGTGTGTTTGGTTTGCGGATTTGGTCCTCGCCTCCTAACAGAGCTGTATCAGAGCCATAGGTTGGTGGCTTGAGTTGATTTTCTTGAATTATAGAGGTTAAAACCATGTATGTTACTAGCAGTAAGATGGTAAATTTGACTGGAATGAATTATCACTGTGGAAGGGTAAAATGCAATATTTGTTGTTTGTTAAAAGTAATCATCTACCTGTCTTTGGTTTGGGTTAAGCCGGATTCTAAAATTGATGAAGAATTGAAGTTTGAGTATCGGCAGGTGTGTGGCTTCATTAGAATGTGGATAGATAACAATGTCAGAAATCTTGTGGCAAATGAAATAAATGAAAAAGAACTATGGTTGACACTTGAGAAGATGTATATCACAAAATAAAAAATATTCGCATATCAATGTTAATCTCATAACCAAGTAGTCATAATTGATACCGAAAAAATATAATAAAATACATGTATTATGCGTACATATCTTTAGGAGGTACTCCAATTTGTTTTTTCTATTCTTTTTGAAATCTTGTACTTTAACATGGTTATAATCAAGTGGCTATTTTATCATTATCACTCATGCCATCCTGTCCAAATAAATAAATAATAATAATAATAACATAAAATTAGATCATTATGAAAGTTATCAAAATTTTCAAACTGAAACGCTAAAAATGACCCGATAGTTCGATGTCATTCATCGATGAAAATATAAGGTATAGAACTTTTCTAACTACATCCAATTTATTTTTTCTTAGTAAAAAGCTGTGTGGATCATTTAACTAATAATCACGCTACTTACCACATATATGTACATAGAAATCAAGATACTTACATATAGGTAGAAAATATATTGTTGCGAATTTCACAAAATAGATGCTCCCAAAAATGTTGAGGGTTAGAGAAGTACCTACAAATCGACAAAACATAAAATTTATTGCATTGGAGTGCATCTTGAAGGATCTATACATCTACCGAAGGAAAAAAAATACCATGATCAAAATGTTACACATTAGTAATATAATGGTTTAGTTTTCGTTGTTCAAAATTGTAGTCAATTCGTAACGTAGATACTGTTATTTATGGTTTGTCGAAGGGATGTGAATAAGGGTTGCAATCGTAAGTGAAAATATGCAAAAAATAAATATGTAATAAACCATATCTCTATTTTGATCACTGATCTTATCCCTACATTTTTAAATATGGATAAGAAGTCAATGTTTTTTGAATTATTAATATTTATAGTATTGATATAAAATAAGTAATGAAATAAAGGAAGAATGGATGAATTAGTCTGTATATACTATACTAAGGCAAAAACCGGAGAGAGAAAGCCTAAGGGGGTAGTATCATGCCAATCCTATGTGGCATTTTTTAACACTTTTCCTTTTTAAATGAGTCTAAAGTATATTGAAAAAGTTACCGAAGGGATTAAAATTACTAATTCAAATTAAAATAAATTTCTTAGCATAAATCATACGATAGTGTATCGGATCTTAACAAATTCCAGTTTGGATTTTGATCGGATATAAATTTGCTTGTAGGATATCTTAGAAGTTGGTTATTATATTGATAGCAATCTCAAAGATGAAGCAAATTTCGTTAATGCAACCATCAAACAAGAAAATACGAAGATAATTTGTCTATCCCGTGAAACTCAAAAGAGTGCGGAAAATTCACAGTAAGACAATCATTTATCTAAGTGATTTCTATCTCTTAACTCAAACCAAGTAAAGAATACATTATCCATGAAAGATTCGTAAACAACAACGCACACTAAGAATAGCGAGGACACCATTCAATATACTCGATCAGTCATCATTCAAGAGACTCAAGAAAGGTAGGAGTAAACAATGCTCAACTATGAAGGAATACTATTGATTAGTAATCTCCATAACTAACAAAGATATGCAACACATACACTATCTCAAAATACTTATGCCAAAGCACAACTCATCCAACAAAAGTAGGACAAACCCCACAATGGAACTCATGAACACACACATCATGAATTCGAACACCAAGCCAAAAGAAAGACTCATCAATCGAACTACTAGAAGTAGTATGAAAATAAGAAGTTTTGTTTTAAAACAATTCTATCAAGAAGCATACTTGAAAAAGAACGGTTTCTGCAAGATCAAAAGATTCAAGACAAGATGAAAACCCTCTTGGTTAAATTATACTTGACACGAAAAATAGTCACTCCATTTAACAAAAATTCCTCACAGGAAAAACTCTCAAAAGAGACAACAAAAACGACCACTCAAGGGTGCTTTTGAATTTCAGCCATCCCCCCTATTTATAGGCTAAGATTTTCGGCCAACACCAAGAAAAGAAGATCAATTAGGACTCTCTAATCTTATCTCACAAGGAGTAGAAGTAGAAGAGTATTTGATTTCTTTGACTCTATCTAAAATCTAGGAAACCTTATATAAATGCCGTATCCTCAAATAAGATAATATCTAGAAGGAATCTAAGAGTCCTAATCAAAACACTCTAGTTTTATTCAGCCCACATGGCTTATCTAACTAGATAAAACTCGAAAATAACTCCTAGACTTAGACAACCTCTAAATCCGAAATTCAGCTCCAAATTATTGAAGTAAAATGTCTTGAACGCCCTTCTAAAAGTGGAATATTGGTCTTGCCCCCCTTAAGTTGTAGAAAACTGCAATTTACTCAAAAACTTGTAGAATTCTCTTTATTGACTCCAAAAGATTGGAAAAACACTTGAAACAATTGAGATAGTTTGCAACCTATCCAATTGTGTAGCAATGGACTCAATCTTGAACACTTTGATCATATAGGCCGTCCATTCAAGAACCTGAATGACTCTTCTCTCTAGCTTGATCAATAATCTTCATGGAGCACATGGAGTCATACTCCCTTGATACTCTTGAGCACTTATTTCCTTGAGGTCATCATCTCCTTTGGTTTGAACCCCAAACTTAATGACATTTTCATCATCTTGATCATAGTTCTCTTGAACCAACTCCCTATCACATAGGTATTAAAGATCCATCCTTTCTTCCTTGATTGGTTTGCTAAGTAAACTTGGCATTCCAAAACTAGAATGAAGGACTAGCTCATTCCCCTCGCTAGGAGAATCACCATGGTAGGCTACATGATTCTCATCATATATTCAAACCGTACTTTAAATGTTGAACAAATAACAATTTGATAAACCTGTCAAACCCTGACACTCCTTTGCTCATAGTTTATTATACTGGCGGCAGTTATGCTCTATCACTTTGCTTGCTGAATTCCGTCTAGGAAAAGAACTCCAATTTTCGATTTTTTCATTCTTGCCGCACCAGTTGGGTTTCCAATGATTTTGGTGATGGGGAAAGACATTTGATTTTTCCAACTCAATACCGGAGTCAAAATGCTGTCCGTAGGTTTGGCTACTTGGCAGGCTGAACCTGGTGTCGTCGTGCATTGGTTGTATCGCCGTCAACGTTCCATCATTCCACTTTTTTTTTATTATTTTTTATAACCTTTCAGGTATTCTGCTTATATTATGAATTTCATGTATCTTCATTCCGTGAGAGTCTTGAAAAAGAAATATAAGATACTTTTCGGTTTAGTTGGATGCTGTGATTGTTTTGTTGCTCAATCTCTCTAAAGCACTCGTACTCGTGTAGCTTAATTGTTTTTTAACAATTAGTACAACAATTGATCACATAATTCTATATTCTCAACCACTCACATGCTGTAGATTGTATGTGATCTTCTTTTTTAGTTTATTCAAAATCCATTGATATTATAGGACGCAAGGTTTTAATCTATCAATGTCGGTCCCAAAAGCAGACTTGAAAGCATATTCGAAAGGCTCCAATTTGATCCACTTCAAGATCTCATCTATTTGAGGACTGTTGAGAATATTGTATTGAGATATGCCCAAGTTTCTTTGTCCCACATGAATGGATGGAGAGTCTAGAAACTAATATATAACCACATGTGCTACGCTCCTTATCACCAATTGGTTTTAAGATAGAACCACATGTGGGCCTATATTCGGGCCTTCAAGAAGGATTGAGTACAATTGTGTGAGACTGCGTGTACTGATAGCCAGGAAACGAAATTACCGAGTGCAATAGTGCGAGACTGCGTGTACTGATAGCCAGGAAACAAAGTTATGGAGGATTTTAATGATGTCAGTTGTCTTGAAGCTCTTCTTTTTAATGAAAGGTAAAATTCAATGTTGTTCATCAGTATATTCCATTTAAAATACTACTTATAAGTTGCTAACAATTCAATTTTTGCTAATAACTCTAGTACCCGAATAGTTTCTAAATATCAAAAGTTCAAAACCTTGCTGTTGTGTTGAAGCTGATATCAAATTTTGATATTTTCTGCATTGTCTTTTATTCTGATAAAAGGTGTTTTCTTAGGTAGTTCTGAATTCTTTTGCAGTTGTTCTCAAAAGTTTATACCTAAAGTTTTTAATCGACGAGGATAGAGAGGATATGCTGCAGACCGGAATGAGGTGCGCAATATGCAATTACATGTTTAATTTTTTTTATTTGTTCTTTAATTAGTTTTTGTGTCAATTACAAATGTTAGCTCCTCCACCGCAGGGAAAATTGGCACTAAAAAGAGATGGTGAAACTATTCTTTAACGCACAACTATTAATTATATGCACATATTGATGTTGCCGTGTTTCCTTTCCCCCTTCCCCCTCTTAGTTTACTCTTACATAGGGATGTCACCAATGCTGGGTTGTGCCTTGCGCAGATTTGCCAAAAAAATGAAGCTTATGGAGAAAAAAAATGGAGAAAAGAATGTGATGAAAAAAAAAGGTGAAATGCCTTATAGATTTTGAAACTTGAATAATGCAAATTTGCGAAGGGTTGAAGTAGAATCTATAATTTATTAGATTCAGAGAATGACTAATGTATACTTATTACGTGATCCTTGATTACCGAGGACACCTTGCAGTTAAAATCGTTCGCAAAGAATCTGCGAGTTCACTTCCAGGCTACTCCAATTCTACACAAGGTGGAGATACTAATTGTTCGAGTGTTGGATGATCACAGACTTGACACAAGAAGTCAATCATCTTCTTGAAATTTGGAGGGGATCTAATCATTAGAATATGGTTTTTTTTTTTCTGGAGTTTTTGCTAATTCGTATCCTCAGTCCTACTTTGAAACTAACCGAGGAAATTGTTGTGGCATTTTATTTTTCCTTTTGTGGTCACTCATGGTTAGTTTTGAATTTTGGCATAGTTGATTAAAACTATGTTTTACTACCAATTAAAAGAAATATCAAATGATTCAATTAGTCTTACGTGAAGAATAAGAATTTGAGAAGGGGACAAGTACAAAGATCAAATTCCTAAGAGCATGAATGTAAAGTACGGGAAATCAAATCTGTTTTCCTTAATTATGCTATAGCCTGAACTAATGTTTAAAATTATGATGATATCTATATGCTAAAAATGTAATGTTTTTATTATGATGACAACTACACACGGTGAAAATTATGAGAAGAAAAAGAAAACCAGCTTGGATATAAACAAAATAAAACAACTATTTATAGTGAATGTATTATGGTGGGATCTCTGAATATGGGATTTTTTTTTTCTTTAATGTTTTGGTTTCTTAAAAGGATTACTGTTTTTTTTCCCCAGTGGGGAGAAAAAAGGACAACACACGTTCTTGTGTGTGTAAAAGTAAAGGATAATAGTGATAATAGTTATGCGCCTAAACCTAAATGCCTCAAATTTTGTCACTAACCATTAGAAGACAGATTTTCATGAAAGGTTTTAGAATTCCCGACCAATTTATACAGAGGGAATTTCTGGGAAGTACAATGGGAATGGGTTTAAAGATTGGCATATCTAATTATGGGATGGGGAGGCATCTTTTGCTATGCCAACTTTTGGGTTTCCCGAGAATTCTAATTTTGTATGAAAGAAAACTTCAATTTTTTTTTAATAGGTTCATTATTTGGTGAACTTTACGGATTGTCGTAGTTCGGACAATTATAAGCATTTATAAGCTCTTGTTGGCTTGGAGTAGGGGATTCCCTCCAGTTTTTTTTTTTTTTTTTGAAGAAAGGGATTCCTTCCGTGGAGTCCTACCATCAAAATTCCATTTTTTTTTTTAAAGTTTGTTGCTGATTGTCCCTGAAAGGATTGAAGATGAGATTAACTCTCCTATAAGCTGAACTAATGTTACCGCGTTTTTAATGATAGCTATTTTATTTTTTTATACTTTTATATTATAAACAAATATGGTCAAAGTTGAGTAAAAATGTAATGTTCAAAATTATGATGATATCTATATACTATACTAATTAGGCAAATTCCAGAGAGCGAAAGGCTAAGGTATTGTACTATGTCATGTACGGCTGAATTCTACGTAGCAAAATTTATGATTTTTGAACTAAAAGAAAGTACCAAAGAAATAAGTTACCATTATGTTCTAAACTAATTAATTATTAGCTTTTAGTCAGACTTTTTATCTAATATAATAACTAGAGGTAATGTTGGAAGAGATAATAAGAAATTTCAATGTACGCGAGTAATTAAAATAGTTAAAATAAATGGTAAAAAGTTTGGATTTAACTATAAACAAAATTTGATAACCATTTTAGGAGTAAACAAATCATTCCATTAACAGAATATTACAATTGAAATTTGGATGGGATTATAATTCTATGAAATCTCTTGAAGTACTGAGATCTATCCATGGGTGGCACAGAGCAAACACTGCCAACTAATGCTAATCTGGAGCTGACGGCTGATCAGATTGAATTGCGTCGATTAATATCAGAAGTGTTGCAGCGAGACAAGGGTTCAAGATCCCGGAAGTACCAGGAAAGCCTTACCCAGGCTTGGTCGATTTAGAGCCTTTTCCCCGCAATTTTAAGATGCCTACGGTCACCAAATTTTCGGGAGACGATGGCACCAGACAAGAGAACCTTATTTGGACATGCGAGTTAGAATACAGACAGTTAGCAAATAATGAATTCTATAAATTACGATTATTCCCACAATCATTAACTGGTATGGCGCTGGAATGGTATCGAACATTGAGACCTAGATCAGTGGCTAAATGGGATGTTCAAAAGGAGTTATTCATGCAAAACTTCTATGTAAGCAAACCAGAGCGTACTATTGTGGAGTTGCATGATGTCAAGGCAAAGGCTGCCGAGACTGAGGAGCAATACCTTTTAAGGTTTAGGTAGATGAGAGCCACGATACCAGGGAATACCCAGAGCAAACCATCATTACTATGGCCATAGCTGGATTAACTAATTTGTGATTGAAGCTTGGATTAACAGGAAGAACTTTCCTGAACTTAGGTGAGTTGGGTGAAGTGATTTGTCAGTTGGATAAAGTCATTGCGGAAGAAACTGAGAGCCGCAAAAGTTAGGGTTGGCAGTGGTTTAATCCTCCTAATCAGCTGCTGGTAAACCCAGCGTAGTATTTTGGCTTGGATGAAGAAGATGAGTTTGAGGATATCAATGCAGCTGAGATAGTAAACATGAAAGGATATAAATGTAGTGCGTTAAGGAAACCCAACACTCCACAAGCATATGGTATACCGCCAGGCCCGGGAATTGCCATTGGACCAAAGTCACGCGCTGATCCTAGCAATCCGGGCAGACATAGTCATTCGAGATCACCCAACAGGAGGCAATACTTGAGGACATGCTAAAAACTGGTCAGATGACTTATCAAAAGGGACAAAAACAACAAAAACCAGCAAATATAATATGTCCATGACCATGAGACCATTGATTGTGTGGTCTTCCAAAATGTTTTGCAAAAAATGATTGACATTGAAGATATCCAAGTGAAAGAGCCAGCCGCGGTGATGATAAAGCCGTTCCCGATGAATCATGTGGTAGGAATGATAAATGTGGATCCGCAGGTAGCTGCCTATGCTAGGCAGAAGGTAAGTGTTGGTTGTCAAGATTGTGACCAAGTTATTGATTCAATGAAAGAACAAGTTTGCCACCTAGCAAGTGTGATTGATGGGCATTTACACGAATGAAAAATACTTCCCTAGCAGACGGAAGAAGAAGTAACCATTGTAGTTAACGGGCAGCTACAAACTTGGGTCAGGAAACCACAAGTGCAAGAGTCGCAGGAGAGTTACAAATAGAAAGTGGCGACATCATTAACTCAAGTTCTTCAGAAGCTTTCAGAGCATTTGGTGCTGATAAATAAAGGTGTTAGTTAATATGTTGACCCATAAGGGTTAAAACAACCAGTTTCTGGGTGGTTAGGTCCACGAACATCCAAAGGGTTTGGGAAAGATGGATCCGATTCAAGGACAGTTAAGGATAGATTGTCGTGGCCAGATCGTAGTCAAGGAGTTAGTTTTGGGAGATCTGCCCAACCATTTTTGCTGCTTATAAATAGTGCAACGGCCAGGATGATAAGGCCCAGTCAGGTTTCTGACAACTTGTGGCATAGAATAGAACATCCCAGATTTCCAACGCCGATGTCAGCAAGCAATGGCATGACTCGGACTCAGCGTCGGAGGTGGCAGCACCAACGGGCGGGAAGATATCAGGATTTGAAGCAGAAGAGGGAGTTTCAGCAATCACCTTATAGCGCATCTGGTAGGCATGATCGAGTAACCAAGCAGTGGCGAGTAAAGGAACAAGATAGCATGGATGTTAACATGGTATATGTACTTCGCAAGGAATATGCTGCCAGACAAGCTATCGCAGAACTTTTAAAAGTAAAGGTTAATGAGTCAGGAAAAACACCAATGCCGAATGTTAATCCGCGGTCGAAAGAGGTGTTGGGGATTAAGGTAACAACGGATGAGGATTCACTAACAGTGGTTATCTCTATGCCAGAGTCGATGTCTACCATTCATGTGAAGCCGCTGTATGTGCAGGCTTTGTTGAACGTTGTTCCTATTAATAGGATACTAGTAAAAAATGGTGCGACTGTAAATATCATGCACACTTCTACATTACGGAGGTTGGGAATACAACAATTAGATCTGGTTCCAATTGTGATTGCAGTTAGTGGTTTCACCGGAGACGTGATAAGTACTTGGGGGATACTGCCAGTTATAGTGGAATTAGGTTCTCAGGCAGTTTAATCAGCCCTCTTCATAGTGGATACCACAGGGTCTTACAATGCTCTGTTAGGCCGTGACTGGATTCCTTCATCTTTTCATCAGGCTCTGGTGATTGGGGGGGCGGATGGACCGAAAGTGATAAAGGCCAATGCTAAACCATTCATTGTACAAAGCAATGCAGCTGAGGCGTTTTATTATCAAAAAGATGTTGGTCCATGTAGGCTGCTTGGAATTGATAAATATGGTAAACCTATGACCACGACGCCTATAAAGATTATAGGGATCAGGGAATGGAAGATGTTTCTGCAAGAGATCCACAGGCCATGCCAGTATTTGGCACCTAAGCCGCAGGATGCTGGACCAATTATAGAAGAAATTTTCGATGATGATAATTGACTCAATAATTGAATGGTAGGAACCATTATTTTTGTGTATAGTGGATGTTGTTTGTGAAGATGAACCCGTGGTTGAATATGATGATATTGAGTTGTCAGAATTGGTAAAAGCAAGTAGAAAACTGGAGGATGATGCCGTAGTGACAAAGGAACCAATTGAAACTGTGAATTTGGGAATCGGTAAGGAGCGGAAACCAACATTCATAAGTGCTGAAATTTTGAATCACCATAAGAAGGCTTTCACAAGAGTATTGATGAAATATCGGGACTGTTTTGCTTGGGATTACACCGAAAAGCCTGGATTGGATTATAGCTTGATTGAACACATGATTCCCACAAAGGAGGAATTCAAGCCAAAATAGTAGGCGCCACGAAGGTTTTTAGACAAAGTCGCTGCTAAAATCAAGGAGGAAATACTAAGGTTATTGGCGGTTGGTTTTATAGAAGTGGGGGTTTATGCGGACTGGTCGACGAATGTGGTGCCGGTAATTAATAAAAATGGTAAGACTATGGTTTGTGTGGATTTCCGTGATTTGAATATGGCATCTCCTTAGGATGAGTATCATATGCTGATTGCGGAGATGTTGATTGACCGATTGGTTGGATATCGGTTTAAGAGTTTTGTAGACGGGAATGCACGATACAATCAGATTTATATCACTGAGAAGGATGTCCCGAAAATAGCATTTCGTTGCCCATGGCATTGGGGATTTTTTAGTGGAGAGTGATGCCATTCGGGTTGAACAATACTGGGGCAACATATCAATGGGCCATGAATTGTATTTTTCTCGATATGATTGGAAGTATGGTGGAAGTATACATTGATCATGTGGTGATAAAATCCCATACTTTTGAAGAATACTTGGATCAGTTGGCCCAAGCATTTGCCCGAATGAGGAAGTATAAGTTGAAATTGAATCCATTAAAGTGTGCGTTTGGGGTGACTTCTGGAAACTTTCTGGGATTCTTAGTTCAGGAGAAAGGAATAGAGTTTGATGCTGAGAAGGCTAAGGCTATTATAGACGTGAGACCGCCAAGAAATAAGAAAGAATTGGAAAGTTTGATTGGTAAATTTCTTGAGAAGGTTTATCGCAAATTTGTCTGGAAAGATCAAGGTGTTTTTGCCATTGTTGAAGTCCAATAATACCGGTGAATTCACTTGGGGAGAAATGCAACATGAAGCTTTTGATCGGTTGAAGAAATATTTGGTAAATCCGCCTGTAATCACATCACCACAAGGGGGACGGCCATTGAAGTTGTATATATCGGCTACAGAAGACTCTATTGGTTGTTTCCTGGCTGAAGATGGTGAAGATTGCTTGTAACAAGTTGTTTATAACCTTAGTCGGTTGTTGAATGATGTTGAGAGATGGTATCCACCGATAGAAAAGTTGTGTTTAGCTTCGTATTATGCTGCTGTAAAGTTGAGGCATTACATACTACCAGTCATAGTGTTTGTGATTAGTAAGGTAAATCTGGTTAGGTACATGTTGTAGCGGCCGACTATGAATGGCCGTTTAGGAAAATGGGCATTAGCAATGATGGAGTATCAGTTTCAGCATGTGCCGCAGTCAGTGGTTAAAGGAAAGACGTTGGCGGACTTTTTGGCAGAGTACCCATCATTAGACCATGATTGGTCTGAGAAAGAGGTAGAATACTATGAAATTATGGCTCTGAAAGAAAGACCATGGGAATTGTATTTTGATGGGTCTACTACATTTATGAAAAGTGGAGTTGGGATTGTGATGTGTTCGCCAAACGATTTAGCTATGAAGGTACATGTCATATTGGGGTTTAAGTGTACTAATAATCAGGTGTAGTATAAGGCATTGTGTGTGGTTTAGAGACCTTGTTGTTTAGTAAAGAGAAGCGTGCAAAAGTGATTGGTGATTCTTGGTTGATTATTCAGCAAGCTTCGAACAAATCTCGTTGTAATGATGATGTGTTGTTTATATATTGGGAAGTTGTGGAAAGACTCAGAGACATTTTGATTATATTGAATATGAGTATCGACCAAGGGAATGTAATTAAGATACTAATTGTATGGCATAGGCTGCTTCTGATTATCGGCCGATAGAGGATTAATCAATGTGTTTCTTTGTTGTAGATTTGGATTGACCAGCATATGAAGATTCCGTGGCAGTTGTGAATAATGTAGGCACAGAGAGGTGTTAGAGGATGCCGTTGATCGAGTGTTTGGTCTTTCCAGAAAGAAAGGTTGGTTCGAAGCTCCAAACGCAGTCGGTCAATTATTTGCATATTGACAGGTTGTTGTACAAGAAAACAGAGGACAAAGTGTTGTTGAAGTGTGTTAGCAAACCGGAAGCATTTTTAATTATGTTGGAAGTGCATGAAGGAATTTGTGGTGCTCATCAAGGTAGAAGGAAGATGTCTTAGCTAATTCGAAGGTACGGGTATTTTTGGTCAAGTATAACTAAAGACTGTATAGAATTTGCTCAAGGGTGTAAGGAGTGTTAGAAGGATGGGTACATTCAGAAAATGCACCCTGAACCGATGCAAATTATAGTAAAACCATGGCCATTCAGGGGTTGGGCAATGGATTTGATTCAGATGATTTATCCTCCTTCAAGTGAAGGTCATAAGTATGTTATAGTGGCTACTGATTACTTCACTAAATGGGTAGAAGCAATTCCTATAAGGGAGGCCTATCAGAGAACTATAATTAAGTTTGTAAAAGAGCATATCATTTACAGATTTGGAATCCCAGAAACTATAGTTACTGATCACGCTCAATACTTTGTTGGAAAGGACATGGAGGAATTTGCTAAGGAGATTGGTTTTGCTTTTACACATTCTTCTCCGTATTTCGCACAAGGTAATGGATAAGCTGAAGCATCGAATAAAATTCTTAAAGGAATTGTACAGAAATCTATTGACGAAAACCCAAGGGGTTGGCATCAATTGGTTCCTCAGGCCTAATGGGCTTATCGGACAACTAAGCGTCGAGGAACATCGACCACTCCTTATGAGTTGGTTTATGGGCAAGATGCGGTGTTACCGGTTGAACAGTTTGGTTAAATCGGTGAGAGGATCTGAACAGTTTCCTATCGATTCAGAAGAATATTGGTTGACGATGCATGAACAATATGAAAAGGTAATGGACACAAGGAAACATGTTGTCCAACAGATTTAGTTGCAAAAGGAAAAAGTGTTCAAACAGTATCAAAAGAATACAAGGCAGAAGGTGTTTGAACTTGGTGACAAAGTTTGGAAAGCAATCTTGCCGATTGGACAGAAACATTACAATTTGGGTAAATGGTCACATACATGGGAAGGTCCATTTATCATAAATCAGAGTTTAGGCAAAGGTGTCTACAGGCTCAAGTCTTTAACAGGAGAAGTTCATACTAAGACAATCAATTTTGTTTTCTTAAAGAAATATCATGCACCGACATGGGAGCAACTAAATGCAACTGATCGACAGATAGCCAAGGAGTTAGCAAAAGAAAGAGCAGCTTTATTCAAAAAGAAAAATCATCGAGAAATGTAAACAAATATTCCCAGCAAAATACACGATGGCCAACAAAATCAAAATATATAAATTGTTTTAAAGCCCACGCAGGGGCCGATGGTTAGATCAATTGTTCAGAAGAAGCGATTTACTCATTGATAGTTATAATAAAATTCATTTTATTCTAAGTTTTGATGCCTAGTTTGGTCATATTTTGGAGATTATTAATGGACTTTATCATTATTTTGTGCTAGGAAGTGAAGTAGTGAAAGATGGATTGTTTTAACATTTTTACGGCTTGATTTACGGAATTGGAAGCTAAGGAAAATTAAGTTGAGAAGAAGATGCAGAAGATTTGTTTTGAAGACCAAGTCAAGTAAAGAAAATTAAATCAAACCTTTGACTATTCGGTTGGGTTGTTGGATTTAGAAGAATCAGGCCATGAAGATATTATTGGAGACTAGATGGATTAGACGCGCTTCACGCGTACGCTATGTAAAATTAAATTACGTAATGTATGTTATATGTAAAAAAGTAATTTTTTATAATTAAAATAGTAAATTACATTGCTGTCTAATACACTATCTATAAATACGTTAACAAATTTATCAATAGTAAAAAAATTATACTTTTATATTGTAAGAAAAAAATGATATCACTAAAATGTGTCACTTCTTATTTCAATGGAAGAAACATATAGTAGCTGATTCTGAAAAAAAAAGCGACAAGCCGGTGAAAAATAAAATAAATCGAGTTTATGTATTACCAGAAAAAAAAAGAATAATTTTAAAAAAAAGGAAAAAAACCAACTAAATTTGAGAAGGAAAAATTCAAGAAAATGAAGATGAAGATAAGCAATGAAAGATGATAACCTCCGATAGATTTGAGATTGAGAGGTAAAAATAAAGATTCGAAAGAAAAAAAAAAGAGAGAAAGAGACAAGTGATTGAATATTACACCCTTTCAAATCTAGTGTAGTTACTTAAAGCAACAAATATTTTCGACACATGTCAGCACTAGAATGAAAATTTTCCCTCCGAAGCTGCTCAACCCTTCTATAGTATAAAAAAGAAGATATATAAATCTGACACGTGGCTTCTTCTATGCTCAAGAAATATTACAACTGTAATAATGCACCCTATGTTTTACAGTATGTGTTTATTACAAATGATTTGAATTTTGAAAATATTTATTCAGGGTAAAAAAGCACATAATTTCTCAATTTAAGGGAGTTTACTATTACAGTTATTTGTGATAAAATCGTCAATAGAATGGCTCCACAAAATACAATTTCCAAAACTAAAGAAAATAGCCTAATTTATATTAAAACAAGGTAAATTTTAAATCCTGACTTCGTGCAACTCAATTACTCAAAATCAACGCGTGCTAATCCTTCCCTAAAATAGCTTCATCAATCACAATCCCTAATTTCAATTTCAAACAAGTGAGGATCAGATATGTTCTGCAATCTTTGCTGTCTCCGGATTGTTTAGGCCGATTATATCAGCTAGAAGATGACAACGTGGAAACATCAACAACCCCACAATATTGTTCTTCGGTTTTGAAGGACGTTTAATCATGTTGCAGACCTCAATTATCATCCTCAATAGGGCTGGCAATCATCCTCAATCATCGAAAAGGCAAAGTAACAACACAAGAAATAAACAGCAACAAAGAGGATCCAGCCGACATGAGCAGCCCTCAAAGTAGATCCAGTGACATCAACAACCCTCAAGTAGATCCCGCCGGCCCAGCGGCGGTGATGACAGATTGGCGACAACTACAATTGAGACATCAAGGTCCTTTTCGGTAATCACTATTTCATTTGCAATCCTGCATACAAATCTTTTAAGATCGAATTATCTTTTTTTTTTTTTTTGGTAAATTTAGAGATCGAATTCCCAGCCCTGTTGAAATTATTGAGTTGGAGAAGAAAATTGCAAGATGGCATATTTAATCAAGTGACGAGCTACATCGATGGGAGATTCGAAATTGGGTTACGGGTAGCATTTATGAAGATTTTCAAGGTAATCTTTTGTTGGGTTTGATTATTTGATTTGTTAGAAAATAGAGAACGATTTGTTGGATAATGATGGATGGATTTGCGGTCTTTTATAGAAGGTGTAGTATTTTTTTATTGTTAATTGTAATTGGCAGCGGAGAATTATTGGCTTTCCCTTTAATAATGGTTGATCGAATTCTACATGAAAGTTTCAAAATTTTTGGGTTACTGGCTTTTTTTTCATCAAAAAGAAGCTAATCAGACTGTGTGATTTATATGGTTATGTTGCTCAAGTATGCTTAGGACTGAATTGTGAGAACATGGTGATCTGTGATAGATTTCGTTAAGTGATGATATTTTTGAAAATCAGTTTTTTGTTCTTTACTGATTTGATTTTGCTTTCGGTTGTTTGAATGACTATTAATTCCATGAACGATATAAGGGTTGGCAACTTTCGTATATCTTAGGATTCATATATATGAATGTTATTTTTATGGGGAGAGCGCAGTTCGGAAGGAGCAACAAATTGGATACAACCTTTGGAACAGGTTGCACTAAACCTTACAGATACAACCTTTGAAAAGAAAATGTTAGCCCTCCAGGTAACAAGAAACAGCAAATGGAAGCCTTTGAACCTCTCTTTACTGAATGTTTTAAGAGATGCATGATGGATTCCTTTGGCTACTGCTGAGCTCGAGTTGTTCTTTAAGGTACAAGTCATGACCATTATCTTGATTGATACATGTTTCACATTCTGCATGTTTTTAACTCCTTAAAAAGGTTACTTTGTTGAAGGAAAAATGAGCGATGACCTTTCAAGATATCTAATATGTACATTAGTAGATATATCTGGGATGGATTGGGCAGTTTAGCATGTTACAGCAACTTCATTTGAAAGACCAGGAAGTACATGATAATGATGAGGTTCTTAGTTTTTAGCTGGTGCTTAAGAGCCACTACAACAAAATGGGCTATTAATACCTTTATAGTGGGACACTTTTTGTAAAATGTGTCTCATTATATGTGTATTAGGACATTTGCTAAAACGTGTTTTATTAAAAATGAAAAAGTGTATGCATATTATGAAACACTATTATAAGTGTACTATGTGGGGTTGCTTGTGAACTATTACTCTACTTAATGGGTCACTTTAAAGTGTCTTAATAAGTGACAATCTAATAATACACTTTCAAATATTTTATGACTTATTGTGACTCGATTATAGGAGACACTATTTAGTAGTGTCCCACGCTATGTGAATCACATGTGTCCTATTACACCACTTATTGAGACACAAAAGTGTCTAAACTACTCATTTTTGTTGTAGTGAGCCGTGGGTAAGTATTGAATTGTTTTTGTGTTTTGGTACCCTTTCTTTTAATATGTAAAAACTGCAGTAGAATTTGAGGTACTGTAGGTATGAATTCCAAATGCAATATGGGTCGATTGGATGGGTAATTACAACTGCCTTTCTATATTCCAATAATTCAAGGAATGTTATGAACGGGTAAAGAGGGCTGCAGACTTCACCATCATGCATATCAATAAAAGACAAGGTTTCTCAAAAAATAAATAAATAAATAAATAAAAGACAAGGTAAATTACTCTCTGCCACTATTGCTAACTTCTTTGCTTAATTGGTTTTAGTTTATATTTGGACCACTGACCTCGTGCTGTCAAATTGATTTGTTGCATTTTATGAGAGTTATTATGTGAAGAAAGGAGTTAGCTTCGTCAAACTCATTCGTAACGGTGCTCTCATTTCAAACTGGGCTTGAAGGTGATAACGATGGACAATTCTGGAATCAATCAGGGATGCTGCCTCCTAGATTATTATTGGAAGCAATGAAAGCTTGAAGCTGAAGGATGGATAGAATGCTTGAAGGAAGAAAATTGTCAAAGATGGTTAAAGGAGACATCAGTGAAAGAAATTGTAGTGGATAAAGTATGTAAATCTGTGGAGTTGCAGTAATAAAACTGAATAAATTTCTTCTTTTGGTTTTAAGCATATATATTGACATTCTTTTTTCAATAGTTATAATGGTCTGGTTAATTTATTAGAGGACAGAAGTCATAGAGTTTAAATACTATGTCGAAATGAGATTTTGTTTTAGTTGTTCATGCTCCAAAAAAAGTTACTGGTAAATAACCACATATATCAACTATTAAAGTGATTCAGGTGACTACTAAAAGTATTGGGAATACTTGGAAATTCTGTTTATTTTGTGACTTAAAATGTATTTTATGCGGGAGCTTCCTCTCGAAAGCAACCATGCTTTCCATTTTGGATTGTATTGATCTATGGTTACTAATCTACAGAGCAATTATACTTGAAGCGGGGCTTTTATTTTTATAATAATTGATTATTAATTATGTAATTAATGTAAATGATAACATTAGAGTATGCCCGGGCGGATCTAGTTATATATATGTAACTTTATGCTACATGACTTTTAATATTCTTTTGAGTGGTGGAACAATTAAAACTACCATTGAAGAACCTATTAAATTCAAAAAGAAAAAGAGAAGAAGAAAAGACTTAAGGAATTCAAAGAGGTTAGAATAACTGAAAATCGCTTTTAGGCCAATTAATTTCACACAATAATGAGAAATTATTTTTTAAATTAATAGTTAGAATCATCATAACCATTTTAAGACTGATCAAATCACCTTATAATGAGAAACAATTTTTTTTAATCTTAAAAATAAAAATTAATAGAAGGGAGATTAAAGGGTCATTATATTGTTTGATAATCAAGGACAATTTATTATTATAAATTTAGATATAAGGGAGTAATTTTTTAAAATAAAATATAATATAATGGGTAATAAGTAAAATAATAATGAAAGAAATAGGAGAAAATAAATGCTTTCGACAAAATTCAATGAGAGACTACAAAATTTATAAACTATATGCAAAAACAATTAACCAAACATAAATAAGTGGGAAGGACTACCAAACTTCAAAACTTATTCAACAATTATAATATAGTATGATTAGAAAAGAATATTTGATTCCTAATATTTAGGAATTAAGTTAGGGAGTAAGCACTAGAAATAGAACTCCTTAATCAAAAGGAAACCAACCCCTCCCGTAGCAAGCATTAAGCTGCTATTTCCTTTCCCACATTTTGGCCACCATTCTCTTTTTAGTTTTATTTTTTTTTAATTTCTTCAAACATTTTAAGATGTTTCTAGTCACCATGAGTGGTTAGTTTTCTTCATTTGGTTCAAAGAATTTTATTCATTTATATTATATGTGAGACTACAAGTTTTACTTTATTTCTTTTCTACTTTAATTCAAGTATCTATAGATTCTGATTTCTTTTTGTGAGAGTAAATACTTGATTAATCTGACAATTTAATCAAGTATTTTCTTCCTACTGCTACCAAATTGTTTATGTTGCGCTATCGTCTTAAACATTTGGCACTAAACAGCACATTAGTAGATTATGCATGTTGGTAGTGACACGTTGAACGTGCATCATTAGTCTAACTAGGGGATCAATAGGACAAAAACATTCTAATTGCAGCTATATTAATTATTTTAGTTTTTGGTTCAACTAAATTTTCAAAGTTTTTATTGCTAGTATAATTTAACATGAAATGCTATCATGCTCAGTTAAATTATACGAAGTTTTGATTAGGTGCTGGGCTTGGTCACATATTTTTGAAACATATAAAGTTTTTTTACGGCTATCCTATTAAGCCTACGGTTGAATGCTTGAATGGTAGAAAACTAATCTTTTTCGTCAATTATCTATAATATAATTGAATTCATTCCTTGAACCAAACTTTCCTATTATTATTTTTCTCTGCAACTCTATTTAGTTTAATTTGTCATTTTATTTTGAAGAAAGAAAAATCCCCCCCAGTTTGTATTTTTATAAAGCCAAGTGTTAAAAGTCGGCTCTTTTGGGATTCGAACTGATTCCACTATTTCTACAAATTAATTTTTTGGTCTGTTTAGAATTCAGATTAATTTTTGTGGGTCTCGACAAAACTGTCAAAATTTTGGCGCCGTTGCCAGGGAGCCATTCTCTTTTAGTTCTTGGTTTTATAGTTTATTTTATTTTTATTTTCTTATCGAAAAAAAAATCTATTCCGCATTAAACGTAGTTTCTTTTCTCTTTGTTTTCAGTATTCTTTAAAAAAAAAGGAAAAAATATTACCTTTTTTTCCCCTTAATTAGTGTTTACATTCCTCTAGTTTGCAACCACCTATTTCCATTGCTGGTTTCCAAATTCTGGATTTATATTATTATTATTTTATTGCTTTTTTGTTTTAATTTTGTTTTGTTCTCCAATTGCAATAATTTTTTTTTTCTCTCCCTGTCTGTTTAAGTTGCAGAATCCAAATCACCAGTAGTGTAGCTGCCTCAGAGCACTCTATTCGAAGAACTTGATGCTGGCTCAATCATTTTGGTAGCTCATCAATTGACGCTCAAATTTGGGATTTTGGTGTCTGCGCAAATTTTTTCTACAACAGCCACTAACGGCTATAATCAGGGAGCAAATTCACTGAATTAGTATCATTGTTTTGGTTTTGTTGTCTGAGTAGATCGTGAAAATTTTAATTTCATGTGAACTAAATATATCTCTAGCTTTATCATTGTGTTGATCTTGTTTCAACGCATCCAATATATAACTTGACTGCTCAAATTATTTCCTTTGCACAGCCAAGCAACACTGCCATTGTTTTATACTTCTTTTATTGAAGCTTATTGTGTAAATTGGTTATATTTGTGCTCAATTTGTCCCTATTGTGTTCAGTATATCACTGGTGCATGCTAGTAGCTTGAGATTTTATCATTTTGGATTGCTAGTTTTTGTGCTTTTTCTTGAACTTTCTGGTTTATGAGTAGTCGTCGTTCTGGAAATAGTAATCTTAATTACATTTCTGAAATTGAAAAAGTTGCTCGTCTGTTAAGAAAGGAAGCTAAGAAAAAGAAAACTAATTTGCATTCTAGGGTGATTTTAGATTCTAATTCATCAAGTTCTGATAATTTTGATTTCCAGGAAGGAGAAAATATGGGTGAAAATAATAAAACATTGAAAGAATTAGCTGCACCAAACTTGAATCAGCAACCTTTGTGCATTAATTTTCCAAATGTTGAAGCAGCATTTGAGCTTAAATATGGTCTGATACATTTACTTCGTAGTTTCGTGGTTTTCCAGAAGAAGATCCCCACAAGCATTTGAAGGAATTTCATGTAGTCTGTTCAACAATGAAACCACAGGGTGTTACTGAGGAGCAGATTAAACTAAGAGCTTTTCCTTTTTCTTTAGGTGATAAAGCAAAAGATTGGCTGTATGATCTTCCCTCAGGTTCAATCAATACATGGAATGAGATAAAGAGATTGTTCTTGGAGACGTTTTTCCCTGCCTCGCGAGCTACAAACATAAGGAAGGATATATGTGGTATTCGACAAATGACCGGGGGGGGGGTCCCTTTATGGGTATTGGGAGAGGTTCAAGAAACTTTGTGCCAGTTCCCTCATCATCAAATTTCAGACCAGCTCCTAATACAGTACTTCTATGAAGGTCTTTTACCGATGGACAGGAGTATGATAGATGCAGCCAGTGGAGGAGTTCTTGTTGATAAGACACCAGCAGCTGCAAAGCAACTAATTTCGAACATGGCCGAAAATTCTCAACAATTCAGATTGAGAACCGTCGGAGGTGTTAAACAGACGAACGAGGTAAGTCATTCTACAATTGTCAATCAACTTTCTGACTTAACTTCTTTAGTTTGTCAAATGGCTGTAGGACAGTTACAGACTGCTAAAGTTTGTGGAATCTGCACCAATCCTGGGCACCTAACAGATATGTGTCCTTCTCTTCAAGAAGATTCAACTCATCAAGTTAATGCTGTTGGAGGATTTCCAAATCAATTTCAGCAAAAATATGATCCCTACTCCAACACCTACAATCCTGGATGGAGGGATCATCCAAACTTGAGTTATGGAAATCAAGGTGGACAACAGAGATTTGTCCAAGTCAACAATCAATCACCTCCATCACAACCACAAATTTAGGTACGTCTCTGAGGAAATTGTTAAAAATCTTGCTATTAACAGTCAACGGTTTCAACAGGAAACAAGGGCTAGCATCAACGATATGGGAAACCAAGTTAGCCAACTTGCTAATAGTGTGAGTAGATTGGAAGCACAAAATGCTAGAAAATTACCCCACAAACGGTCATCAATCCCAAGAGAATGTTTGTGCAATGATGTTAAGAAGTGGGCAAGAGATCCAAGCAAGTACACCTTCACTAGTGAAAGAGGTGAAGGAGAAAAAAATGGAAGAAATCAACAAAGAATCTCCCAAAAATTCAGCTGAGGTAAAACTAAAACCTTCATGGCTTAATACTTATTATAAACCTATTCCTCCATTTCCTAGTAGGTTGATGGAAGATAAAAAATCTGAACTTGAAGAAGGGACGTTGAACATTTTCAAAAAGGTGATGATCAACATCCCATTGTTGGAAGCTATTAAGGAGATTCCAAAGTATGCAAAGTTTCTGAAACAATGGTGCACTAAGAAGAAGAAGTTCAAAGATAAGCGAAGTGTAGTGGTAAGTGAAAATGTTTCTGCTATCATACAAAGAAAATTACCAGAAAAATGCTCTGATCCAGGTATGTTTACAATTTCATGCATTATTGGTAATAGGAAAATTGAGTTTGGTATGGTAGATTTAGGGACATCTATTAATGTGATGTCATTTTCCTTATACAATGCCTTAAATTTGGGACCACTAAAACAAACAAACGTGGTTATTCAACTTGCTGATGGATCGCATATTTATCCAAAAGGGATTTTAGAAGATGTTTTAGTGCAAGTTTATGAACTAGTTTTTCCTGTAGATTTTTATATCGTAAAAATGGGAAATGATCATGCTAATTCAACTCTAATTTTGTTCGAAGGCCATTCATGAAAACAACAAAAACTAGAATTGATGTGGATAAAGGCATTATTTCTGTTGAATGTGACGGGGATATAGTTGAATTTTGTGTCTCTAAAGCATTAAAATTTTCAAATAATTCACATTCTGTTTCTGCTAATGATGTTCAGTTGATTCGTATAGGTTAATCAGGTTGAGCAAGATGTCGACCATAAAGACATAAAACAATTGCGCTTTTGGGAGGCAACCCAAGTTTAAACTTTCCTTTATTCTGATTTGATTTCATTCTTGTTTGGTTCCAATTGTTTTGAGTTTGCGTTCAAGAAAAAAAATTAAAAAAAATAAGAAAAAGAAAAACAACAACAACAAAAAAAAACTTTTCATTTATCATTTTCCTTTTATTTATTTATTTATTTTTCTTTTCAGGAACACATATCCTCTTATGATGCAATTGCAGGTACTCTTCACCCTTTGGGATTGCTTTCCCTATCAAGAACTATGTTGTTGCTTTGTGATTTCAACTCTAATTCTCCAACCTTTCTGAAAAATTTTTCAGGGAGTTTCTAACCTCAATTATTATGCAATTATTATTAATTTACTGATTGCTTTGCTGACTATTTTTCAAAGTAGTTGAGTTGGTTCTTTATAAAGTGGAATGATGTTTGACTAGAAAATTTGCATGTCTAAGTGATACTATGTTTTCTATCTTTTTCTACCTCTGCATTTTTTCTAGTTTGCACTAAAAGATGTTGTTCCAAACTCCTTATTTACTTCTTAGTTCTTATTGAGGACAATGTAAAAAATTAGGTGTGGGGGAGGCTTTTAATGTTACTAAATATTTTTCATAAACCCCTATATACTTTCTGTGTCAAAGTCCCCAATTTTTTTCAAAAATTTTTGGCTCTCTATGTGTGCTAATTTGTCAAATTATTTCAAATGATTTTGAACCAAAATATTTTTGTGTATCCCATTGATTTTAACGGTTAAGAATGTGCGAGACTTGATGCAAATTTAACCCTTCCCGTGAGTTTCCATAACCAAAGAGCACACTTGCTCAATTTTTGAGTGTTATCATTCATAGTATGTTACTACACTGTATTGCTCATGTCATACGTTTCATAACTGCATTGATGAATTTGTGCAATAAATGATAAGGGTGCGTAGGTTTTGCCAATTTTAGTTATCGCAAAATCCTACCTTAATTGTTTACCCTTAATAGCCATTTCAAGCCTGGGCCATATTTTTGAACTCCACCAATATAATCCTAAGCCTACCTTTTTGCTATCTTTTCACCTGTTATTCGGAGTATGTATGATCACTGCTTGATTTGGTTTGTGGAAAGTGGTTGTGCGGTGGCAATTGTGGTATGGTAGGTTTAATGTGATAGGATATGTATTTTTGTCCAATAATGTTTTAGCTTTGTATATTCAAAAAGTCAGGACAGTGCCAAATATATATATATATATATATATGCTGAAAAAAAGAGAAAAGAAAAGAAAAGGCACTCGATATGTCTAAATCTAAAAAAAATGCTTTGGCTAAGTTTCTATTTTAAGAAAATCTGGAAAAAAAAATTTAAAAATAAAAATAAAAAAAGGTGGTTTGGTGTTTACAATTTTTTAATATGTCTTAAACACCATAACTTGGTCATCAAAAGTCTTAGTGACTTATGTCTTATGTAATAGTTCTTTTTGTAGATTGAGATTTAGTTTGTTATAGATATATTACTGTTGCCATCGTATGGGTCATCTGGAATGATGGTGAGAATTAAGTATGTGGTCTACACATTGTCGGTAACTTAGCCTACTTATCCATATGTATCCTACCCTTTGAAATTCCCTAGCCCCCATTACAACCTTATGAAAAGACCCTTTTGATGTTGCATGATTGTTCATTTAGTGCTAAGAGGATTTGATACATGACAAACCTATGGAATGCATGCTATTTTTATGATTAAGTGCTTACTTATAAATAACATTTTCTTCTGAGTGCATTGAGTGAATCTTTGTGAGACATTAAAGTTTGGTACATTCTGACAATACTATTAGAATTGGGTGCACATGTTTTCGAAAAGATGGGTGGTAATTTGTTTACTCGTTTTACAAAAAGTTGCCTAGTGCAAAAATTTTTCCAAAATATTGAATTGTTTTATGGTTTTAAAGATTTCAGTATGCTTGAGGGCAAGTATAGTTTTGGTGTGGGGGACTCACCCTTCGATTCACCAAAATGTTCCGGAATGGGTCCTGCACCGGCGTCGATCATCAGTTGTTTCAGAGCGGCCACCACTTTTTCCCATACTGAGTGAGTATCCATCAGCTTGGCACCAGCCTGGTCATACAGTGGCCTGGCAGATTTGGCTTTGCCGTGCCATTCTTCCACCTGGTTGAGGGCATTGGCAGCCTGATCAGACAGTGGGATCAGCTCTTGGTTCTTGGCCGCAATCTGATCTTTGACTTCTTGAAGCTTCATCTCCAAGTTTTGTTGGGCCAAGGCTAACTCTACCAACTCTTTTTAACTGGTTCCACCTGCTGGACGCAAGTTTGAACCTGCTCTTGACTTTTGGCTAAGTTAGCTTCATAGATGGGTATATTCTTCCTGATTTCTGAGTTGGAGGCGTATTTCTGTTGCAGATCATTGAACTCAGCTAGGAATTTGCTTGATTTCAGCAGTGGGACTAGTCATGCCCCCAGCCATAAGAGCTTCAAGGTCCTCCTTTATTTGATCTAATTGGGTAGTGAAAACTTGGCCAACTGGAGTGCCGATTATCTTTTTGGACATCTCGGTTGTAGAGACGCCGACAAGGGAACTTATTGAAGCTCAGGAGGGGCAGCTATTTTGAGACTTGCCAGCCTGGCCCGTAATGTCGCTGATGATAGCAGATTGGAGCTTGGAGACCAAGTTTGATTGGTTGAAGTTGACGGAGTAGGAGTAGAAAACATAGGTTGAAGCTGAAGAGCAACTATACCCACATCTGATTTCTGTTTTTTTTTTTGAGTGTCAGCAGGAGGACTTTGTGGCAATCGACGCTTTCTGATAAGAGGAGTTTCTTCTTCCTCTTCTTCATCATCATCCCCACCGATATGTTTACCATGGGTTTCCACTTCTTTGTGCTCTAACTCATCCAAGAATAGGATGTACTCATCAGCTGTTCCTTGTCCCTGTTATTAGATAGAAAGAGGAATAAGTGTACTATTGATAAAAAAAACAAAAACGAAACAACAACACAATGAAGACAAGGGTATTTTTATTGCTATCAGGGAAGAAGGTTACTCCATGAGGTACAATAGCCATTTGCCTGGTGCTGTGGGACCTGGATGACAACCGTGTGGATTGTCTGGTTGCAGCAAGAGGATTCTTAGGAAGCAATGTCTGATCTTTGTGAAAAGCTCTCTCCTTTATTGAATCTACAGTCATCAAAAGTAACAAATAGGTAAAGAGGGCAGATTACAGAATAACTGATGGGAGGCATTAAGAGGACTCAGAGGAGCTATGCTTTTGGAGACTATTGGGATGACCAAGTTGGTTACAGTCAGCTGTTGTGTGAGGTCAGCAGGGGTGCCTGGCATGATAATCAGGAATGTTTGCTGCCAGCACAGTCTGAAAGCTGCAGTACAAACTGGCCTTGGGGTGAACGGTACAGTGGATGCATCTTGCATCGGCAGATTCATGAGATTGATCCGGCTGGCAATCGCAGATGGGGGAATGTGAAACCTCCCGATCCTCCAGTTGTTCCAGCGATTGAATTCAAAACTAGGGACGATTTGCATTAGGCCAAATTGTCGGGCCACCATGTTGGCTGGTTAGAATTCGGTGAAAGTTTCCGTGGTTCTCTTTTAGCGGGCGCCTTCTTGTGGCCAGAAACAAAAGTGCATATCACGGGTGGCGGGTGGCAAGAAAATACCCCCCAGATTGCTCTCATGCAAGTGATGCCGGATTCATCCTAGTGACGAAAAAGGGCCTCAAACTCATAGATTTGTCCAAAACAAGGGTGATAACAATCAACATCCAACAATCGATGAACAACAAAAACATCAGGTTCAACCCTTAGAAAGACGGCTACAACATCATCAATGGACATTTTCCTTTCTTCAAAAGAGGTGATGTTTTTGCACAAAAGTTGATCAGGTCCTGCTATTTTTGAATAACCACATTTAAAGGCCGAGAAGTACGTTTCAAGCCACAGGATTAACAACCATAGGAGATGGTGCGTGCCGAGTTCACCAAAAAAAAATGTTACTAGCTTGGAGTATGATTTTTGTAGATAATGGAAGCTAGGTGAATCCCACGAGGACAGCTAATTACCAAATTTGTTGTTAAAACAAGACTACCAGTCAGACAAGGTGTCATTCAGGGGAATGGAAGCCAGGGGTGTTCTTCTCCTCTTCCTACTGTTGTAGTTGTTTTATTAGCACTGTAATGGTTGAGTTCTTGTTCATTCAGCTCACTTATAACTCTAAGTCAGTTCCCATTTTTCCTAGAGTTATTTTTGCAACCTTAACAATCTATTTTCCAATGATTGACTCCAGCTACAAAGTCATTAAGTTATTAGGTTTTCAAGAATGCTTATGTTTACTAAGTATATTCCTATCTTAGTTAAAACCATAGACTGTTACCTCTATGTCATAAGTTAAAGTTGAAACAGTCCAAACCAAGTTTATCTTTCCAGATCTCCCCTAGATGTCTCAAACAGGTAAAGTGTAACTTGCTCCAATATAGGCATACTTCAAATGTTAGGGCAGAGGATTTAGTTCAAGATGAGGTGGTTCTTCAATGGAGGGTTTGAGGCATCTTCATTCCTTAGTCAGATCTAATAGTTCAAATGGTTGCTGTTTAGGATGCCACTTCGGGGAGTGGTTCAGGTAACTCAGGCAAGTGGCCCTGTACTCATCCCCTCCTTCTTGTTCCTCATTACTGTCTAGGCATAAGAGTTCCTTGAGGAGATCATCTTGCAGTATTTCTTCTGTCACTGCTTCTTCTACTTCTACACTTCTTACCATGTAGCACTTATGGACTTCAGCAGGATATCTCATATTTTTGAAGATGTTGAAGGTAACCTTCTCTCCATCAAAGTGCAGTGTGATTTCTGGCTTTTTCACCTTAATGATTGCATCACTTGTTGCCAAAAAAGGTCTCCCCAAGATGATGGGCACATCCCTATCTTCTTCCATGTCCAAAACTATAAAGTCTGCCGGGTAAACAAAATTATCAACCTTCACAACAACATCATGTAAGATTCCCTTTGGGTAGGTCAGTGACCTATCTGCCAACTGCAAGGTCATGTTAGTAGGTACCAGAAATTTGTCCAGATCAAGTGATTTAAATACAGACAATGGCATGAGATTTATGTTTGCACCAAGATCTAGTAATGCTTTTGCTTATTCCTACTGTACAAGGCAGAGTGAAACTACCTGGATCTTTTAGCTTAGGTGGCAATTTTCTCAGAATAGCTGCACTATATTCTTCATTTAAAGTGACAAAAGCAGAGTCATGCACTTGTGGCTTATTTGCCACCAAATCCTTCAAGTACTTGAAGTATTTAGGCATTTGTTTAAGTGCATCAACAAGTGGTACATTAATATGTATACTTTCTAAGTTTTGAATAAACCTGTTGAGCCCTTCATCCAGTTTGGCCTTCTTTTGTCTTACTGGATATGGTGGGATTGGAGTCGGCTGTTGTGGTTCTTTAATTGGTGCTGGGAATTGAATTTCCTCCATTCTAGGTTTTTCAGCTGTTGATCCTGTTCAACCACATCATAATTATCAGATATTTTCTCAGAAAATGTTTCATTCTTACCTGCAGGGTCACTCACGGGAGTGACTTTTTCACTTGGCTGATTGAGTTGCTTTCCACTTCTGAGAGTGACAGCCTTTGCTTGCTCTTGGTCTTTCCCCTTGGGGTTTACAACTGTATCACTGGGCAGGCTTCCAGATGGTCTTTCAACATTTTGTTTTGCAATCTGGGCCAATTGATTCTCCAAACTTTTGCAAGACATCGCCAAATTCTTGATTGCATTTTGCACAAAAATCTATTCATCTTCCATTGGTATGTATTGCTGGTTAGAACGTTGCTGATTCTGATAGTTGGGAGGTTGTCCATCTTGTCTGTGAAATCCTGGGGGTTGAGCAGGCCTCTGATAGTTTCCTTGTTGTGGTGCATTGTTCCAGTTAGGCTGCTGCTGATTTCTCCAATTGTTGAAGTTGTTGAATCCCCCAGCATTGCCCTGTCTGACAAACTGGACAGCTTCCATTTTGGAGGGAAGCAGGCCTCTGATAGTTTCCTTGTTGTGGTGCATTGTTCCAGTTAGGCTGCTGCTGATTTCTCCAATTGTTGAAGTTGTTGAATCCCCCAGCATTGCCCTGTCTGACAAACTGGACAGCTTCCATTTTGGAGGGACAGTCATCCAAACTGTGGGATCCATCACATAATACACATACTTCAGCCTTGGATTTGGACAGCTCACTCCTGAGATTAGTCATTTCATTCATCATAACATCCATTTGTGCTTGCAAGTGTGTGCTGGGGTCAAGTTCCATCACTCCTGGTTGTTCTGTACTTGCCCTTGGATCAGATTGCCACCTTGAATGGTTGGTGGTCATATTGTCAAGCAGCTGCCTTGCTGCATCAACCGACTTCATCATAAATACACCACCAGCTGCAGCATCAAGGGAGTCTCTTGTAGTTTATAGCAGCCCATTGTAGAAGATGCTCAGTTGGAGATGCTTTTCCAAACAATGCTGAGGGCATTTTTTGACCATTTCCTTCAATCTTTCCCATGCTTCATAGAGTGTTTCTGTTCCATGCTGCTTGATGTTCATTATTGCTGTTCTAAGTTGTGCAGCTTTTGCGGGTGGAAAGAATTTTGTCAGGAAACACTGTCTTAACTCTTCCCAAGTGGAGATAGAGTTGTTGGGTAATGTGTTGAACCATGCTTGGGCGTGATCCTGCAAAGTAAAAGGGAATAACCTCAGTCTAATGTCATCATTAGATAAGCCTTGAATTTTAAAAGTACTACATAAACGCAGGAAACTTCGGATATGATCATTAGGATCTTCATGAGGTAATCCATGGAATGGGCAGGCTAATTGAGTCCATTGGATCATCTGTGGCTTTAGCTCAAAATTGGTTGCCACTATATCAAGGAACACCAAAGGGGATTGGAATTCTTCTTGTTGTGGGATGAAGAAATCTCTAAGCAGTCTCTCTGGTTGATTCTGTTGATCCCCACTAGGGTTCCTATTGTTCTCTAGGTTACCACCTTGGTTACCCATTTCTGATGAACCTTCTTGGTTGTCCTGTTGCAACCGGTTCTACCTTCTTCTTGCTGCTCTGGTTCTACCTTCAATTTTTGGGTCAAAAACAGGTTCACTCCGTTGGTGCCTTCTAGTCATAAACCAAGGAAAAGAAACTGGAAGCTTAGTTGGGTAACCAGAGAAGAATTTTATATATGTACAAACAACAAAACAACAAATTTTTGGAGGTTTTACGCCGTCCCCGGCAACGGCGCCACTTTCTGGTGCGTGCCGAGTTCACCAAAAAAAAAATATTACGAGCTTGGAGTATGATTTTTGTAGATAATGGAAGCTAGGTAGGACAGCTAATTACCAAATTTGTTGTTAAAACAAGACTACCAGTGAGACAAGGTGTCACTCAGGGGAATGGAAACAGTCACTCAGGGAAATGGAAGCCAGGGGTGTTCTTCTCCTCTTCCTACTGTTGTAGTTGTTTTATTAGCACTGTAATGGTTGAGTTCTTGTTCATTCAGCTCACTTATAACTCTAAGTCAGTTCCCATTTTTCCTAGAGTCAACTTTGCAACCTTAACAATCTATTTTCCAATGATTGATTCCAGATACAAAGTCATTAAGTTCTTAGGCCTTCAAGAATGCTTATGTTAACTAAGTATATTCATATCTTAGTTAAAACCATAGATTGTTACCTTTATGTCATAAGTTAAAGTTGAAACAGTCCAAACCAAGTTTATCTTTCCAGATCTCCCTTACTTCTAGCATGCATTCAATTTAGTGATCAAGTAAATGAATGTAGAAAAACTTTCAACTTCAAAACAGCAAAAACCAGTGCATTAAACAACTATAACATCGGTTGAGGAGAATAACCCCTGGAAACTGCTTAGTTACTCATACAGATTAATGCTACATCTACTACATCAACAGACATTATAGAAGTATGCATAGTAAAACGAAGTTCAAGCTAACAGTCAAGAGACGAGAAAAAAAGCTTGTGTAGTTTCTGAGCCACTCCTGGGAGTGAAAGGGTTCACTCATGGAACTGAAGCAGAAACTGGGATGGCTACTCTCCAACTTGGCTTCCTTACTGAGTTTGTTGTTGCTTCGTCTTCCTTCTTGCCTTCTACCTGGAGTTTTTCTGTGTGTTTTTGGCAACTGAAAGGGTAACCAGAGATGGATTCCTTTCTGAGAGTGAAGTTCCCCCTTTTATAGGGCCTTGCAGCAGGTTCTTTCATCATGAGAGCCACCCCATGCTTGTAATTTGTTTAATCCTCCCAATGCGTTGTGCCTGGAATCCAAACTTGGCTGTTCTTCTTCTCTTCTTCTAGAAGTGGCAGCATTGCTCTCATTGATCAGTAGGGGTGGCTGAAATTTTGGCTGAGGGACAAGCATGCCTCTTGGAGGAGACATACTCATTAATGGCAAGATGCTTCTTGTCTAGGGAGGTGCTTCTTCGTCCAGCTCAGCAACATTGCCTCAGCAGCCCACAATTTGTTCCCTTGGCCTTAATTTTTCAGCAATTATGCAATCAAACCCCAACCTGATAAAAACGCAAAAACTAGTTAAGCCGAATGCACTAATAATAGGAAATACCCCCCAATTTCTTACTAAATTTAGAGTTAATTGTGATGCTTTTTTGTAACAAATAAACCATTATCAGGAGAACATTTAAAGTACGTTTGGTATGTTCTCGCATGCTTCTAGAAAAACTACCTAATAAAGCCGATGCAAGGTCTACTTTCTTACCAGTGGCAAGCACACAGTCTAGGTGATAGAAATTCATGGTCATCTGCAAGGATTTGGAACAGAACACATACCAATTGAGCCAGAAGGCTAAGAAGGTCTGCTGGGTAGTTGAGTCAGTATCTCAAAACAAATCCATTATTTGGCCAAATTGGTTTTCTTGATTGGCTGCCAGATCTGCTGCATCTAGATGCTGAAGTTAACGTCAACTGCCAGAGGGACCATTGGCGTCAGTCCAGTAATGACATAGACATCCAGAAGGGTCGGTGTTATCATTCCTGATAGAAGGCAGAGAACATTAGGGGTGGTTGACCAGAAGTGGACAACGGCACTAAGCACCGCCAAATCAAAGGGGAGCCCGATTTTGCAAACAAATTGAATCAGATCGTAGATCCCAGCATCTCGCCAGACTTGACCAAATTCTGGTTCCAAATACTCGTACCAGTTGACCCAACCAGGCTGGATTTTGATTTTTTTGGGACCAAGGCTAACTGCAGTGGCTCTGAACGCTCTGGCAGTTGTCGGGATTGATGAATTGGTGGTGAGGGCTTGGTGGATGGCATACTGGAACATACCGGAAAAGCGCCATTGGAGCAGTATCGAAGCCAGGTCCAGACGATAGTACCAAATTTTCTCATTAACTGGAGACATCATCTCCGGGTAATTAGGCACCAGTGATAGAGTCTCAGCTTCACGAATAGCCCGTTTCTTGGCAAGAACAAGAGAGTAATCCCTTGCAGAAGCCATGGGAGGGATGAACAGTGAGTCGTCGGAGAAAAAGGGCGGAAAAAATTTGAAAAGGCAAAGAGAGAAAGGAGATTGCGAGAATCGATGAGAATGATTGTGAATTGGAACAAAGGGGCGACAACCTATTAATAATACCTCAAGTTTTGAAGAATTAGCAGATTAATATTCTCCAATCAGTTAAGGATTTGGATGACATTAAAATCCCACTTCTTTAGGGATTGAGATATCAACCATTAACAGAAGGGGTGAGTTTTAGTAACGGAAGGATTCTGTATTTGAATTTTGCCTGGGAAGATTAGAAAACTTGTTCAATACATTTCACAATTTTCTCGAGTGGCATTATGTAGGGCCAGCTTTTAACAGGTGGGCTTTGAGTGGCTTAGTAAGGATTTGGGTCGGATCAGGCGAATTGGGGGGACCACGAGTCAGGTTTCTAGAAGGTCTAAGGCCCGATGTAGAGGAAGAAGTCTAGTTGATGTTGGATTAGAATTATGAATCTACTGGGATTTGAGTTTTATTTAAAGGGATCGGCGGTAAGAGGAAGGACACAATCAAAATAGCATCAAATAGCTTTCTTTCAATTTTCAGCCTTTTATTTCCGATTTTACCTCTAAAAATAGGGTTCTTTGAGACCTCATTAAATTAGGCCGAGTATCAGTGGCTGTACTTGATCATCAAAGATTTCTATAAAATCTGGCCGTCCTAAAATTCTTATATTCAATTTGTTTGGCACAGATTGTTAAGAACAACATACTATCGTATGAAAGATATATATCGCTTGATTCTTCTAGGACGAAAATTGGGCAAACAGACCCGTTTCAGCTTCTGATGTGATCCAACTACTATCAAAGCATGAAAACCCTCACAACTATGAAGTTCTAGAGCCTCCAGCTTAGGCTTCTTTTTTATTAATTCCTCAAGTATCATGAACTTGACTCCATCGCAAATATAGCTCTATTAATGAAGGAAGATCTATTTCCCGCCTAATTTCCGATAAAATCTTCAAACCTCATAAATCAAACTTATGCAGACTACAACCCAAAAACATGGACAACAAAGAACCCCTAAGATGAGTCGAAATAAGCTTAGGCGAATAAGGGTCGGGTTTTGCATATCTAAGGCTCTTAGGCCTTTTATCGGAACGATCACTTTCGAAGCTAGTGAACAACACAAATTCTCTGACGTTCTGTATGCCTTTTAGTTCAAGGGAATATAAAGATTCCTTAATTTCAGCACGCAATTCAATGCTGAGCTTTTGTACGGGTAAATTTTGCCTTTGGGCAGCACTAATAAACCCTATTGCAGAATGGGGCATAAGCGTAACCCTTTCCACTCTTTCGGTTTCTAGGCTAACTTCATCAAGGTTTCCCCATCCCCGCCGGAGAAATATACGACGATCTGTAACATTCAAGCATTGTAAAGTGGACACTGCATCCTCCAGGTCTTTGACACAATGGAGACCCGAATCAAGTCTACAAAATCCACGAACGACAATTTGTGTTACTTAATTTCTGGCTGTAATGCATCGATATCCTTCCCTCACCGATAAAGTTTTTCATTTTGATGATGAAAGGTAAGTTAGGGTTTTTCATGGAAGCTAAACCGTGATAACCTGTAAGACTATACTTTTTGGTGGCTTTAATACGAGACGTTTTCTTATTTATTATTATTAGGATTCCTACACTAATTCAAGTCCGAGCCGGATAAGCCTATTTCGATGTGCTAAAAGTAATTTGCTATGAAGTTTCGGAAAATCTGCTATTTGTGATAACTGAGAGACTCCATTAGGACCGAACTTAAATCAATGTGACCAGTATTTGTTTTGTTTTATATATATAGTATCATTACGGACTTACTAATTGGTTAAAAATTAAAATTATTTATTTTTAGTAAACTTATTCCTTATGGGAATCGCCTAATCCTGCTTGTTCTGGGGACCTTATGCCCTTACAATTGCATCACATTCGTAATTTTGTTTCCCCAAAAAAAAAGTGACGACATTGTCAAATCAAATAGTAGATATATAGCATCTAGAACAAATTTTTCTGTAAGTGGATAAAATATCGTCTTCATTTGTCACTCGATTTTTGCTTTGTTTGTCCCCCGCAATACCACTGCCTCCTCCATCTGTCCTCCAGCCTCCTGCTTCCTTTTTTCCTAGTCCAACATTAATTTCTTGAATATTATTCACAATCAATTCAAACAGAAACTAATCTATATATAGCCAAATTAATAATTTTGAGACTGCAGAGTATGAAATAAACAACACTTCAATCCTTGGTATATATTCAAAAGACAAAGTTCATGTATCTGCGGTAGTTGTTTTTACTTTTTTCAAGCAACAAAATAAACTTCTCATTGAAGATTTTCTTAGACGTGTTGTAATTGGTCAAAAACCCATTTAATCTTGATATATTGCTTAACGCACAAAGAGAAAAAATATTCTTAAATGAATGTCGTAGAGATCACAAGTACGTACTTGTGAGCACCTATATCAACTGGATGGTTCAACTACACAATAGAAGTTGCCATTTAAAGAGAGATTTTATTGGTGAAAGGAATGCCAAATATATTGTGCCATGATATTTTGGAAAAAATTACAAAATTAGTTTGATGACTTAGAACTTAGAAGAAAATTAATAAATAAAACAGCAACGAAATTCAATTGGGAGACGCAAAGCTATCCAAATATTATTTCTTGGCTATTATCCCAAACAGACCAGACATTGAGGAAAGTAGCCTAGAAGAAGCCAGGAAATCGATATGCACATTTGGTAGTAATCTCTTTGCTTGCGCAAAGAAGACCCCTCCTTGATACAACTCCTGAGCAACGTAATTTCTTGAAATGATCGAGCAAACCAACTCTAGTCAGAATTCGAAAATGCCAATTATATTGTGTTATAACCACAGAAGCAAATTAGGCAGTGGACAATGAAATCGGTGATAATTTCCTGTATTGTGATTATAATTTGGGGATTAATTAAGATGGTAGAGGAAACTTGTATTGGAGAAAGAAATATATTATACTCCTTCCTATTATTGTCCAGTTTGGATTTTCATTTTTAAATCAAATTGTACTAAAAATAAAATCTGAAACTAGACCATAAATTTGGGACAGGTGTAGTACTATTATTTACATGCACAATTAATTAGTGTTTGTTCACTTAATAAATTTCTTCACTCAATTAGTACTCCTCTCTAACTCTCATCAGTTCCAACTTCCAATACTATTAAACTTGCCCGGTAACATTTGTAGTTAGCAATACATTTGGACAACAACAAATGTAATAGCGTGTAACAAATAATATCACAAAAAATTGACTAATTGCACATAAATTACAGAAACGGTCACGATCATAACAATAATTGAATAACGCGTCCCATCAGCAAGCGGAGATGATGACGTAGAGGTAGGAGAAAAGGAAGGAAGAAAGAAAAGGAAGGGACAGAATATATTTTGAGAAAACCCAGAATTACTTAATTACTAAAAAAAATAAAAACTCGTCATCTTCAATTTCGATTCTTTTTACAAAGGAGGAGACAAATGCCTAATACATTAAACCGACAAAATTACGTATCTATCCGTCGGAATTTTATTGTCGATAAATTGCAAGTTTATTATTTGACACACAGAGCTGTTTCACAGCAGCAACCAAACAAGCCAGTGATGGTGCATGGTATCCAAAGGCAACTCTCACCACATGAGGTTGATTTTATTACGATCAGCTTTCGGATGGGTAAGGTCTTCTCAATGGCTTCAGTAGTTTCAGCTCCAGAGGAGCAGTCAACTTCCAAAACCCCTACAACTGCAATTTAGAGAGAGAGAGAGAGGGAGAGAGAGAGAAAATACAAGTTCCTTAAAGTTTATTGGCAGACAGAGATATTTTTGTCTAATAATAGTTAAAACATATTATCTTCAGACATAACTAAACCTAACTGATGGTTTATCAAGTAAACATATCCTTTATAGTATATCTCAGTTATTTTATTTTCTTATCATCACGCATGAAAAATTTCTTTATTAAGTCGTGATATATCTACATCGCATCATTTTATCTTTAATTCCTATCTAATGACCCCTTATGTAGTACTGGGCGTGAAAAATAATTAAATAGGAGGGTCTTGTCTTCTCCATTAATTTTTTTTGAAGAGTTTGATGATTAAAAATAAAAACAATGGATTTGCATAATCGAAAAAAATGAAATGAAGTCATCAGCAAAAAATGGAAATTAGAGAAAATGATTGCAACTTAGGTTTCATTTAGTCAAAGCATCTTAATTAATAGGGCTAAAAATTTTAGCGGCAAAGGTTGTTTGCAGACACAGAGAAAGGTGATGAAAAATTACTTACATGCCGCCGCAAGAAGTAAGAACAGGATGAAATACTTCGTAAAATTGCCCATCAAATTCCTTCCTGAGATAAAAGCAGATGAAAGAAAGAACAGCGCCAGGCCAGGAATATAGATTTGTATAAATGCTTTGCAGTGTTTATTATACTTTCAGCAGTGAATGTCTATATAGTGAGGTGGCTAGCTATGTTTTGTCCGGGTTTTAGGCTACAGGCTTTTTTTTTTTTTCCATTCAAAATGTAAAATGACGAATGGAAAAAAAAAATTAGGGAAACTAAAAGTGTTAGAAACAAATTATTGCAAAACTTGGTGAAAAAATGTTCCAATCGATAGAAACCACTTAAATCTAAAGTCCCCAAGATCTTGAATTGTAATTTTTAATTGTTAACTATTTATAGCTAACATATTCTTATTGTAAATATATTATAGATATATTGAGTTTATTGATATTTTAATTTTTTACATTAAAATGAATACCAATATATAAGATAATAAGAAATAGCTTAAATAGTTTTCAATATGACTAATAAACATCAATATTAATAAAGATGAATAAAAGATAAACATGAAAAACATAAATACAATACTAAATAATGAAGAAGCAAAAAAAAAAAACATATTCATAATTTAGTTCAACAATATCATTTATTCAAACTTAGAATTGCACTTGAATTTCGGATCCACTAAATTTTAATAAAATATCTTATTTGTAGTTTATTAAATGCACTTAGAAATGTCGTTCCTATTTAATTTAGTCTTATTTAAATTCACTGTTACTAGACCCCGTTATCAAATGATAAAAGTCACTTAAGCAATTACTCAATTAAATTTAAATTTCGAATTAGTCTATCAGAAAGGGCCTTGATAGAAAAACACCCATAATAGTAATGACTCAAGTTTTCAAGGATCATTGACAAAATTTTAGATCATTGACATAATAGCAATTTTTTTTTTTTGAGAGCAAACTTTAAGCAGATGTCTATATTACCCTTTTGCAAAGTTACGGATCTACTCCAAATAATTTTCCCTTAATTTTCTCTATCTTTCACGCCGGCTCTTCTCAAATCCTAGAATGTTTCCCACCTTTTTCTTAGCGAATTCATGGCACCTGGGTCCAATTTATAATCTCAATCCAACAAAATATTTTATTTTTTCAGATCTCCTTTTTTGGGTGGCCTCAAATATTTACTCTATGTTGATTCAATTGCTCTAGGCGTTAACCATTATGGCCCCGCTGTGATGTGAGTTTTTGTAGGCCATTATCTTATTTTTAAGGTGATACCAAACTCGTAAACAAACTAAACTTCGTTAATGGAACCGTCAACAAGAATGCATGAACAAATTGTTTAAAATGGAAACTTTAAAGAGTAGGGAAATTTACAAATAAACTAGACTGTTTGAATAGATACCCACTATCTTATGAACTCAAACAAAGCTCAAAAACAAAATCCAAAGAATCACCCTGATTGAATAACTTAATCTTATAAAAGAAGAAACCCTTCAATATAATCGAACAATCACCCATATAACTGACGGTACATGCAATGAGCAAATTACTCATTTAACTACAACAAACCAAACAAATATATAAGCTATATTGGTAAGGACGCTATCATAACCAAGGCAATAAGCAACAAATACACAATATTCATCATGCTATTTCTATGCAAACTCATCGATATCAAATATATAAACCAACAAGGTATCCTACAACTCTATGACACAAAGAACTGGAACAAACAAAGCAATCAACCCTGCTCAAACTTTCGGCCTTCATATCAAATGATGATAACAAAATTAATTTTAAACAATTCAACACACAAACATGATAAAACAGTTTACTCTAAGAACCAAGTCACACGTTAGGCTCTAAGAAAGAAAAAGTTTACTAACTCTTCAACTCTTCCAAGACAACGAGAAGCGTCATCGTAAGAAAATCATCTATTGATGATATTTCATAAAAAACCATACAGGTTACAACTCAATGTTATTGACTCCTAATTATTTTCGATATTTTTTAAGAGTATTCGGCCACCTATTTGCAGGCAAACTTCTCTTGCTCTCCGACACAAACCCTAAAATTACCTAAACTTTAGGTTCAAGAAAAGGTACTAGATCCAATGCACAGAAAGGAAACACGTAGTCAATTTTGACTCAAACTCTAACTAAATTTAACCATCAAATAAAGTAATTAAATTTAGTTCTTTTAATAACAAAAGACTAATCTACCCTTAATGAAACACTCCCTACGGCCTGCCACATATACCTCGCAGAACCCTAATTTATTTAACTTAAGTAAATAGAATTTTTATCTATTTACGGACTCACTAAAATAGTAAATATTCAAATAAATACTCCCCGCGCGTTTTGATCCAATTCAAAGTTCCAAGCTCCAATGATGTCTTATACACATTTGAATGTGCATCTTCAATCTCTTCAAGACGCTTGCTCTATGGAACAAACTCACTTGCATCAATCTCTTGGACATAACTTGAACCTTCTTCACTTGAATCACTCCAATTGCTACGAAAATCATCACTAGACTCCTCAGACACTTGTTGTTGAATAAGCAATTCTTCTTCAACCTTATTGTTCCCAATAGAAGGTATTGGTGAAAATTCTTTCAAAGAAGGCCAATTTCTCACACCAAACTTTCTTTTAGTCTTAAACAGAAACAATCTCGGACCGCCAACTGAGAAGAACACCTTTGGCTCCTTCTTTTGATGTTGACTCCGATGTGAAGCCATATGATTCTCATCATCCTCCCCTTCTTGAAAAGGATTTATCATCGAATCAAGACTTACACTATTACCTACAAAATGAAACAAAGATAAATCGTTGTTAGAATTGAGTGTTCCTCCTACACCACCACTCGATTCACCCTCGTTGAAGGTACCTCCCTTTTTATTTTGTTGTACATCCTTCACTTTGGAAAATTCTTTAGGAAGCTCATGCCTCTTGAACATGATATGCTCACTCTCCCAAGGTGATAATGATCTCAACTCCACCAACCTATTCTCATGATCTCGACATGAGAACACATTTAATGAACCAACAAAGACCATTCCCAACTTCTTAATGAAAGGTATACCCAAGACTATGTCACACAACTTCATAGGTACTATATCAAGCAACTCACTTGTAACAAGATCCCCAATGCGAAGATCCACCTTAGCACTTCGAGTAACGCTCAATTCAAACCCACCATGCAACCAACGTAATTTGTAAGGTTCACTTAAGTCATTCACCTCCAAGTGATTAACTCTAACAAACTCCTTACTTATACAATTGGTGCTACTACCCCCATCGATAGCTAGAATCAAATTATCTACCCAATCTATCGCACCTATAGTCCGAAAAACATGATCTACGTTTGACTCCACACTATGCTGAGTGTATTTCAATGTAACGCCTTGTTCCTTCCAAGATTCATTATACTTCTTCCAAATAGCCTTATTCTTTCGCAACTCCAATAACATAACTCTTTGAAAAGTATGATATAAATCATTCTCTCCTATCAAAGACACGTCATCTTTATAACAATAATTCAAGCCATTCTAGAATCGCACAACCAACACTTCATTCAAGTCATTATTACCACCATTCAAGCACAACTCCTCAAATTTAGCAATATAAGACTCAGCATCCATGGCCCCTTGAACAAGTTCACACAATTCAGCTTGGTTTTCATAAGCAAGCTTACTACTCCAAAACCTATTGTATATTTCACCTTTAAAATCACACCAAGTACGCACACTTCTATTTAGATTACGCAAGTATAGCACACACCAATTCTTAGCTATGTTTCGCAAACCCTGGATAGGAATAGAGATCTTAACACTATCCCTAGTCACTTCTAGCAATTCAAACAAATTCTCAATAGAGACAACCCAAGATTCCACCCCTTCACAAATCCCACAATAGAAAGTCTGAATTTCAAGCTTTAACTTACCAACACATGCAGAATCCTTCATTGCATCCACAAGACAATTTGCATCAATAAAACATTGGATCAAATCTTGTTGCATAGATTCGATCTTCTTGAAGATGTCCTTCCTTAAACCTTCACAATCTCGATGTAGATCACCAAGATCCCTCTCTAAATGATAAAATTTGCCAATAAACTTATTGATTGGACCATAGGCAAACTCACATTCTTTCTTGAGGCTAATCTCTTCACTCATGATGATGAGCAAACAATCACCTAAACTAAAAAAACTCCCTTGGATTTTTGATGAAAAATTCGAGAACCCTCCCTCTCGAATCAAAGGAAGATTCGACAATGACACTACCCAAACTAACGAACAAAAACTCTCTTTCACCTTTTAAGAGGTGATACTCTCTCAAAGAAGAAAAGAGATAGTTTAGTTACTCCTTCAACCTTAAAACCTTATGCAATTTAGCTCAAAGATCAAAAAGAAATTTTAGAGGTTGGGATGTATAAAAAACTCGGCCATGGTACCCCCTTTTGTAGGCATAAGATGGCTTTTCCTACAAGGACTTTTCAATTAGAAATAAGTTTAGCTTTTAGGCAATTCTCTTATTTTAAATAATTAAAATTTCCCAATTAATAAAACCCTAATAAATTTCCAAGTTTTCACCCGAAACTTATCAAATAATTCGGCCAAAAATATTTTAAAAACAGAAAGTTTAATTAAATACTTAAATTAAGTCATAAGACACTAAATTTTAGAAAACTTTCTTTAAAAGAAAAAGCCTAATTTCCTAATAATTATTCAGCCAAAAAAAAAAACCATATTAAAACAAGTAATATACCTCAATAACTTTTAAGAAAGTCCTTTAATTACGCTACTATTATTTAGGTATCTCTCAGATATAATACAATTTTCCATTTTAGCTATTTCCTAAGAAGAAAATCGAAACACACACTTTCACATATAAGCGAAAATTTCTTTTCCCACTCAAAATAGGAATTAAAATCTCGGCTACCACATCATTAAATAATTCTCAAAATTATTCAATTAAAATCAAGGCAAAAAACTTTTAGTTAAACACTAAAAACCCTCTTTCAATCATGTAATTAAAATTAAAAAATATTAATCATGCATTCATGCAAATTTATTTCGTCTGCCAAGTTCACGAAACTCAACAAATGAAAACCTAATAATCATATAGACTCGGAAACCTAAGACCTAATTTTCAAAAATATTTAGTTTAAAACATTTAAAACAATACAAATTATATACTTTTAACACAAGTAATCTCCAAGGTACGTCATGGAATCTCTTATACGTGTAAACCCTAGAGTATAAACTCTAAAACTCATATCTCATTCATATGACTCAATAAGAATTAAAACACATAGTCACATAAAAGATAAACCCTTGAAAATCAAATTCTAAACGAATGAAAAAACTAAGCTCCACAAGAAAGGTTACGTTATTCTTGAAAAAGACTTCAAACAATTAACCACTAACCCAAAAGTTCAAAGAACACATTGATCTCTTTAAGTTACCTTGCACACATATTGAATTCAAAACTTAAGAAAGCTTCAAAATCAAACCACACAAAGTCGACGAACAACCCGACAAGGAAGTCGACGGAAACACACATAGTCGATGCGCAACTCAACAAGAAAGCCGACGAAGACATCAAATGAAGGAGACATCAACCTAACAATCATATTTTGTTTAATTCGACACAAGACAATCTAATAAAACCTGACAGCGATCATGGGCATTTCATTGATTGAAACACCACAAACTCTAGATTTTACTCTTCTCCAATTCATAAAGAACTAAAGTCAAGAAGGAAAGATCAACATTTCCATACACTAAGTAGTATACTTTCATGAAAACTCCACCTTTAAAATTCATAGATCATAAATTCAAAGAAGCTAGACCTACACACACGCACACACTTGCTCATGTATACATAATCTCTCTCAAAAAGGTAAGGCTATGCACTTTCGCTTTTGGCATCACACCCTAAATCAATTAATCATAGTATACATGAGTTCCAAATCACTTGATTATGAAGAAACCAATCTCCAATCTCAACTTCAAAGGAAAGCTCGAGTGAATCCCTCCTTGAATCAATTGTTACAAAACTTCAACAAGACTCACTAATTTCTCGAAACCAAAACACTCAAAAATTCATCTTATAGCAATACCTAGTTTTCGCACCAAATATTCCATAAAGAAGAACTTATGAAATTGTAATTTAAATCTAGTTTGATTTACTTCTCTCAAAACTCTTTTCAAAAACAAAACAACCTTAATCAAAATAAAAGATAGTCCCACCAATTTTAGTACATTGCTAGGGTTTCGAACCAAATTCTCAAGAAGAGAATCGAATATCTTCTCCACCTTTGCGTTGATACCAAAAACTGATATCTTAGATATTAATCTTACTACCATTGCATTAAACCCTCTTTGATATAAAAAAATGATAGCAAACTCGTAAACGAACCAAATTTCTTTAATGGAACCGTCAACAAGAATGTATGAAAAAGTTGTTTAAAAGTGAAACTCTAAAGAGTACGGAAATTCATAAATAAACTAGATCGTTTGAATAGATGCCCACTATCTTATGAACTCAAAGAAAGCTCAAACACAAAATCCAAATAATCACCCGGATTGAATAACTTAATCTTATAAAAGATGAAACTCTTCAATATAATCAAACAATCACTCATATAGTTTACGATACATTCAACAAGCAAATCACTCACTTAACTACAACAAACCAAACAAATATATATGCTATATTGGTAAGGATACTATCATAACCAAGGCAATAAGCAAACAAATACACATTATTCATCATGTTATTTCCATGCAAACTCATCTATATCAAATAGATAAACCAACAAGGTATCCTACAACCCTAAGACACAAAGAACTCGAACAAACCAAGCAATCAAATATGATCAACCTTTTAGCCTTCATATCAAAACATGATAAGAAAATTAGTTTTAAAACAATTAAATCATGCAACACACAAACATGATAAAACGGTTTACTCTAAGAACCAAGTCACACGTTGGGCTTTAAGAAAGAAAAAGTTTAGTAACCCTTCAACTCTTCTAAGACAACGAGAAACGCTCATTGTAAGAAAACCATCCATTGATGATATTTCATTAAAAACCTTAAAGGTTACAACTCAATATTATTGACTCGTAATTATTTTCGATATTTTTGAAGAGTATTTGGCCACCTATTTATAGGCAAGCTTCTCTCGCTCTCCAAGACACAAACCTTAAAATTATCTAAACTTTAGGCTCAACAAAAGGTACTTTTCTTGCACACTACTCGATCCAATGCACATAAAGCAAAGACGTAGTCAACTTTAACTCAAACTCTAACTAAACTTAACCATCATGCAAACTAATTAACTTTACTTCTTTCAATAACAAAAGACTAATCTACCCTTAATGAAATACTCCCTAAGGCCAGCCACACATAGCTCTCAAAATCCTAATTTATTTAGCCTAAGTAAATAGACTTTTTATCTATTTACAGACTCAATAAAATAGTAAATATTTAAATAAATACTTCCCGCGCGTTTCCCTCCCTTTGATTGGCGTGCGCAGCTCCAATTCAAAACTCCAAGCTCCAATGATGTCTTCTACACGTTTGAATGTGCATCTTCAATCTCTTCAAGATGCTTGCTCTTTGGAACAAACTCACTTGCATCAATCTCTTGGACATCACTTGAATCTTCTTCACTTGAATCACTCCAATTGCTAGAGAAATCATCACGAGACTCCTCAGACACTTGTTATTGATTAAGCAATTCTTCTTCAACCTCATTGTTCCCACTAGAAGGTGTTGGTGAAAATTCCTTCAAAGTAGGCCAACTTCTCACAGCAAACTTTCTTCTATTCTTAAACGGAAACAATCTCGGACCACCAACCGACAAGAATACCTTTTGCTCCTTTATTTGATGTTGACTCCAATGTGAAGCCATATGATTCTCATCATAAGGGTTTTGGATGTTGTTGATGCGCTAATTCTCGCGTGGCTCATGCCGTCAAAGAAAAAAAACGGACAATCGAACTAGAGAGTCTGATGATGATTGGGTTCCAATGCATTTGATTTCATGGAGTTTTTTTTTTATGATGATTACCCTTTGTTGTTGCTATGGTATTTATTGAAAAAAATGATCATTTGTTAAAAAATTTGACTATATGTCCTCTAGAGGTTTCTCAGTTCCTGTTAGATCTTTATGATTTTGGAGAGAAATTGGTTTTAAAGGGAGGGAAAAAAAAGGGGAGAAATTTGCTTTTACAAACAGGGAAAGAATCAAGAAAAATAAGTAAATAATAAATCTCTTAAAATGTACATAAGGATAATATAGTTATTTAATAGGATTTTGCTCTCTAAAAAAGTTGCTCTCAATTTATTAACACCCAAAAGTTAATACAAATAGAAATAAATGTTTTGATTGACAACGACAAAAGTGCAAAAAACACGGGAAAAGGGGTGAAAAAGGTTTTAGTGGACACAAATCAATAAGGTAGATGTTAGACTCTAAGTTCTTCCTATGAATTTACATATCTAATGGTATGAGATCTCCTAACAAAATCCCACCAATCTTCACTAAATATCTGTCAAGGCAGTGGAAAAACAACCCGATATTTAGCCAACTACAAAATGTATGCTTAGAAATTTGATAAAAACAAAATCTAAAACACACATGAACTTCATGGATATAAGTCCCAAAACCATCACAAACTTTTATTCAACTCAGCAAAACATGTACAAGAGATTTCCCACCCAAACTTGGGTCCATTACCTACACTTAAGTAATCTTTAGCAACTATGCTCTCTAAAACTCAAGCCCTAAAACTCTAGCCTTCATCTCTTCCACTTATAAATACAAGTCTACAAGTATTTATAAGCACATGATTGACAATCCAATTCATCTAGGCCATTAGATTAGAATTCAATTTGTTACATTTTCAAATTACTAAAATTACTACATACTCTCCTAATAAAACTACTTTATTAACTAATGAAAACTACCTCCCAACTTGAATCTAATCCCTTTGGCTCTATGGTTTCTACCACTCTTAATTCATGGCTTGAACCAATCAACCAAACAAGTGGAACCATATACCAAAACTACTTGGAAAAGTCTAACGATAATGTTATACTTGTAAAAACCTCACCCTCTTGAAGAGTTTGATGCCCTCATCAAACGAATTGGCATAGTTCCTCCCTGAACTCCAATTCCGTTTGAACAAATAACCAATAATTACCACATTCATCTCCTACTCAAGAAGATGAACCCCAGCTGCTTCGATTCCCTTAACCAAAACAGCCCCAAGTCTCGGTGGACTTAACCTTGGAATGATTTCTTCTTCATTAGCAACTTCTTCCATTTGGAGAGTATTTGTAGGAGCATCAAGTTCCCAGATGGCTGCTTTTTTTGTTGTAGCTGTAGGCTCCTTTTGTCATCTGAAATGGTTTGCACACATATTTTCCAGCAGCTGGATTGTTGCTTCTACTAGTTTCATCATGAATGCTCCTCCAGATGAAGAATCAAGTGATTTTATGGAGGATTGCTACAATCCATTGTAGAAAAATACATAGCTGCATTAGTTTTTCAACACCATTTTGAGGACATTTGTCATCAGATCTTTGAATATTTCCCATGCCTCATAAAGAGTTTCTGTCCTATATTGCTGGGAAGTCATGATGGCTGACCTTAATGCGGTAGCTTTGATAGGTGGGAAAAATTTGGTGAGTAATGCTTGTATGAGACCATTCCATAAGTTGATAGAATTGTTAGGCAGTGAGTCCAACCATTCTGCAGGTAGATCCTGCAATGTGAATGGAAATAGAGTCAAAATACCTCATCTTTGGACAAAACTAGGATTTTGAATGTGCTACACAATCTCAGGAATTTCTTGATGTGCTCATTTGGATCTTCATTAGGTAGTCCATAGAAGGGACAAGCAGCTTGCACCCATTGAATCATTTGAGTTTTAAGCTTAAAGTTCTCTGCCTCAACATCATTGTACACTAGGGGAGTTTGCACTTCCTCCTCCTGTGGCACCAAATAGTCTCGCAGAAGTCAGGGTTGAGCTGGTTGTAGTTCTCCTTCTCTAACTTTATTCTGATCAGCTCCTGCTGCTTCTGCCATTGGCTCTGGTTCTATCTTTGTAGTTTCCGCAGCAGTTTCTTTATTTCGCAAGGCTTTTGACTTCCTTGCCATGGCTTCAATCTCTGGATATAAAAGCAGCTCTCCTGATGGATTGAGCCTAGTCATACACCAGTAATCAAGCGTGAAAGTAACCGCAAAAGATGTGTGAGGAGTTTGAAAATATGACTAAAAATAGAAAAATAAAAGTGACAAGAAAACACATGAATCATAAATTAAGGATTTTTAGCGCCGTCTATGGCAACGACAACTCTTCGGTAGACGGTTGTTGACACCTTGCAAAGAAAAATAAACCTACTCAAATCTATTTGCTAGCAGTAAGTAGGGTTCATCCACACGGATGGCAGTGAATCAATAAAATCTGATTAATATGCAAAGAAAAACTGTAAAACAGATTGTCACTTGTGAAATTGAGAAAGTCACTCGGCGGAGTGTAAAAGCATTAGGGCCATCCTCCTTCCTATCTATATTATCATGCTTTGATTCATTTTGGTTCTTTTTACATATTAGCATTGTCTGATCAGGAACTTGTATTATTTACCTTACCCGTCGTTACCGGAAGGAAGCCCCAACATTACCAAATTGCCTCCATCTCAGTGGTAATTATTCATTACCCTGAGCCATTGATGTCTTAAGCCTCAGTGATCGACTTTACCTACCAACTAACTCTCATTGATGATTGAAACCAAGGGTTGTTATCCCTGTTGTCATAGACCAATTTAAGCAGTTATAAAGTTAGCTTCACCCTCTCAAGATTCCATAACTATGTATGCACAATTAACTAAGTGGCTAGTTTGATTAAAAGGTTACTTAAAACACTTAACCTAGATACAATGCCTCGTATATGGACTTGAATAAAAAGAATCACATATAGATAGTAGGAATTCGATCCTAATAAGAGTTACGCAATTTATGTTTATTGAGTTAAACATAAGAGCAATTGAATACAAAAGATTAAGCATGATTACGCTCAAAAGGTTAGAGGATATAATGGAGAAGAAGGTTAGCAGGGCAGATTCGTCTACTCACTTGGGGAAGTATACTTCGTCACTTGCCCGAGTGACACTCCGTACTCTTCCTACTGCTACTCCTTTGTTTTCTATCCTAACTGACTCTAACTAACTACTTTTTAGAACTGTTCTAACTTCCAAATTTGTTGTTTACATCTGCTATTGGTTGTTCTATTTATAGAGAATTGGAGAAAGTTTGGATTGGTTGCTTCTTCTAGTTTTTTTTTGGCAGCAGAGTAGACGTGTCAAATTGCCATGTTTCCTCGGGCCGCCCTTTTTCCTTCTTCAGCCGTAATCAGCCACATTTTTCTCATCATTGCCTTTTCTTTTAGTCTTCTTCTCTGATGCCTCTTCACCAATTTCAGTAACAAATCTCCATTTCTTCTTTCTTTAATCCTCAGTAACAAGAGCAGAGGTAGCAAGTAGCAGCATCAGCAGCCTCCTTTAGTGTAATTAGCATGTCCCTTCCCTCTCATCCTCAGATTAAGCCCCTAATCTTTTGCTCTTCTCTTTCTTGTTTCCTCAGATTATTTGAAGTACCATTTCTCAACTCTAGTAGCAGCCAATTCTTCCCTTCATTCACGGAAAGTAGCAGGTGGCAAGAAGCAGCGTAGCTATTGCTTTGTCTTCCATATTCTTCCTCTTTCTCTTCTTCCACTTGCAGCAACAACAACTTGCAGTGATGGTGTAGCAATCCTCTTCTTTGGTAACAAGATTTCTGCACTCCTTCTTCCTTAATCAGTCGATTTCTGCCCCAATTTACAGCAGCTCCATTCTTAGCCCTTTTTGAAGCTCTTTTCTGCAAATTAGCTCAACATTTCTAGCATTTTCCAAGTTGTCCCTCTGATCACCCTAAAATACAAAATTAAACAAAAAGTAAACTAAATTCTACCGAATTGACATTAATTTACAAGTAAAAATGGAAGCATTGCTTTCTAAATAGGGTTAGATTTATGTGAAATTAATAAGAACGTATAATATTTTTCTAGAGCCTACTGTCTACAGTTATCTAATTATAACCATTATGGGCAACAATATTAACCTTTTATTTTGTTTGTATTTTTTTTTTTTGCTAACATTCTAAAGCTTCCACTAGATCTCATGATTGGAACCTATGGTTTCTATTCATAGAAGGGAAAAAAAAATAGAGAGAGGGACAAAATTAAGCATTTTATTAATTTTCATCGATAAAAAGTTACAAACCGGAGCCGGTGTCTTTTTATGCCGTTAGTAAATGCTAAACTATAAAATAATTGCAACACAAGTCCTTATAAATTTAACTAATGCTACTCTATAGTCCTTCGTTTCATGATACTACACCAGGATTCCTCGAGTTCCTCAACTTCGAAATGAAGCAATATTTTGTTAAAAAGATAAAAAAAAATAGTAATTTGTGTGTGTCAATTATGAGTTTAATAAGGTTTTATAGCACGCTTTCTGTAGGTTTCGTACCTTAATTTGGACAAGTTTTGAATTTGACTATATTTTTTTTGGATCTTTCATAATTTTATATTGATATATAACAGAAACCTTTTGTCATTTAATTAGAGGTTTCGCAAAAAAATCAGGTAGAAAAATCATGTACAACAATTTTAATTACTCCTTTTCTAGACAGACTTTAATTTGAAATGATAGAAGAGAGAATAAACTTGTTAAAATTTCATTAATTTATACAAAAATTAAAACAAATAAATAAAATAAACATATTATTTCCTTAATACATTAAAAAAATTATCCATCATGTCTGAATTAGATTTTAATTCTGTGAAGGAAAGAAGGTTCTTGAAATGTTTCTGTATTAAGATTGTTTTGACAATGGCAAAGTACTCGTGAGTGGGAAACTCCTGTTTATGTAGAAGTGCTTGAATCGTAAGTCAATCTGTGAAATTAGGACCCCCCAAGTTGTCTCTCTACCTCAGTCAAAGCTTTGAATTGAAGTTTCGGTGTGGCAGCTTCCTTTTTGTGTGCTTCCACGGCAAATCAGACATTTTTTAATGCGAATGAATCTCTTGGGTCAACATCAACTAACCCACCATCAGAATTTGAGCCTGAAGTAAACAAAAAAGAAGTTATGTATGTTGCTGAAGCCATGAAGGAAATGAGAATAACAGAGGATCTGAACACCATGATTTTGACAAAAAGTATGATGAGTGTGGGAAATCGTTTGCTTTTTTGTTCGGGTGTAACTTTTGAATTTGAGAAAAGAATGCTATTTATAATAAAACAGGGGTAGGTGTGCCTTCATTGGTACTGAATTTAAGGTAATGATATTATTTTTTCTTCGTTGAAATAGAAAGAAATTGAATGTTGACTGATAATGGTTTATTTGTTACATAAAAGCATCACAATTAACTCTGAATTTAGTAAGAAATTAGGGGTATTTCTTAGTATTAGTGCATTTCACTTAACTAGTTTTTGTGTTTTTATTAGGTTAGGACTTGATCGAACAATTACTGAAATTTGGGGCCAAAGGAACAATTTGTGGGCTGCTGGATACAATTTTGCTGAGCTGGTCGAAAAAGCACTCCCAAGACACAAAGCATCTTGACATTAATGAGTATGTCTCTCATTAGAATTCCAAAGGCATGCTTGTCTCTTTGGCCGAAATTCCAACCACCCATGCTGATCAATGAGATTGCTGCTGCCACTGCTGGAAGAAGAGAAGAAGACCAGTCAATTTCGGATTCCAGACACAAGGCCTAGGAAGGATTAAACAATTCAAAAGCATGGGGAGGCTCTCTTAATTGAAGAACGGGCTTTAGGGCTCCATAAAAGGGGTGCTGCACTCTTAGAAATAGGGCATCCCTGGCTACACCTTTCAGTTACCAAGAACACACAGAAAAAAAACTCAGAAGAAGGCAAGAAGGAAGAAGGAACAGCAACTCCTCAGTAAGGAAGCCAAGTTGAAGAAACAGTCATCCCACTCACTGCCTCACTTCCATGAGTAAACTCTTTCACTCTCAGGAGTGGTTCAGAACTACACAAACTTTTTATGATGCATACTTCTATGATGTCTTCTGATGTAGGAGATGTAGCATTAATCTGCATGAGTAGCTAAGTAGCTTCTAGGGGTTAATCTCCTCAACCTATGTTGGAGTTGTTGTAATGCACTGGTTCTGTTGTTTGTTTTGAAGTTGAAAGTTTTTTCTACATTTATTTGCTTGATCACTAAATTGAATGCATGCTAGAAATAAGGGAGATCTGGAAAGATAAACTTGGTTTGGATTGTTTCAACTTCAACTTATGACATAGAGATAACAGTCTATGGTTTTAACTAAGATAGGAATATACTTAGTTGACATGAGCATTCATGTAAACCTGAGATCTTAATGACTTTTTAACTGGAATCAATCATTGGAAAATAGATTCTTAAGGTTACAAAGATGACTCTAGGAAAAATCGGAACTGACTTAGAGTTATAAGTGAGCGAACTTAACCATTACAATGCCGATTATACAACTACTGCAGTAGGAAGAGGAGATGAACACCCCTGGCTTTTATTCCCCTGAGTGACTATTTCCATTTCCCTGAGTGACACCTTGTCTAAACTTGTAGTCTTTTAACAACGAATTTGATAATTAGCTGTACTCGTGGAATCGACCTAACTTCTATTATTTACAAAAATCACAATCCAAGCTAGTAATATTTTTTGGTGAACTCGGCACGCACCAGTCATGAAGGAAGTGGTAAAAAAGTTGATTATGAAACTGCTGGACGCTTGAATCATCTTCCCAATATCTGAGAGTAAGTGCGTGAGTCTAGTGCAGTGCGTTCCCAAGAAAGGAGGAATCACAGTAATAAAAAATGATCTCCAGGAGCTGACCCCTACAAGACTGAACAATTCATGGAGACTATGCATGGACTATAGAAAGCTTAATAAAGCTACCAGAAAGGACCACTTCCCACTTCCCTTTATTGATCAAATGCTAGACAAATTGGGTGGATTGATGTATTACTGTTTCCTTGATGGTTTCTCAGGTTACAACCAGATTGCCATAGATCCTGATGATCAAGAAAAGACGACGCTCACCTGCCCCTATGGCACATTTGCCTTTAAGAGAATGCCATTTGGACTGTGCAATGCACCTGCAACATTTCAAAGATGTATGATGGCCATTTTCTCTGATATGGTGGAAGACATAATTGAGATCTTTATGGATGACTTCTCGGTTTTTTATAAGTCGTTTGATGCATGCCTGGACAACCTTGGACTGATATTGAAGAGATGCATAAAAGCCAACTTAGTCCTCAACTAGGAGAAGTGTCATTTTATGGTAACTGAGGGGATTGTCTTGGGACATAAGATCTCACAGGAAGGAATTGAAGTGGACAAGGCAAAGATTGAAGTCATAGAGAGGCTCAGCCCACCAACCACAGTCAAGGGAGTAAAGAGTTTCCTAGGCCATGCCGGCTTTTACAGGAGGTTCATTAAAGATTTCTCAAAAACCTCTAAACCATTGTGCAACTTGCTTGGAAAAGACACTGCTTTTATTTTTTGATGAATCCTGTTTAAATGCATTTACTGAACTGAAAAAGAAACTCATCTCTGTACCTGTAATCATCACACCTAATTGGTCATAGCCTTTTGAACTAATGTGTGATGCTAGTGATTTTGCAGTTGGTGTTTTACATGGACAGAGAAGGAACAAGGTGTTGCATGTGGTTTACTATGCTAGTAAAACCCTAAACCCTGCACAAATCAACTACACCACTACAGAGAAGGAAATGCTGGCAATTGTGTTTGCATTTGACAAATTCAGAGCTTATTTGCTAGGAATAAAAGTCATAGTCTACACAGACCATACTGCCATCAGGTACTTGATCAATAAAAAAGAGTCTAAGCCTAGGTTGATTCGATGGGTGTTGTTGTTACAGGAATTCAATTTTGGAGATAAGATACAGAACGGGTGCTGAGAATCAGGTAGCAGACCATCTATCAAGACTAGAAGAGATTCCAGAAGACACAACTCCAATTTCAGAAAAATTCCCTGATGAGTCACTCTGGCGAGTGACACGCACACTCATGAGAGTGACAGGTAACATGCCTTGGTTTGCAGATTTTGCTAACTTTGTTGCTGCTGGTATTATTCCTCCAGATTTCACCGCTCAACAGCACAAAAGGTTCCTTCATGATGCTCAACTCTACCTATGGGATGAACCCAACTTATTCAAAAGATGTGCAGACCAATTGATCAGAAGGTGTATTCCAGAACCTGAGTTCACAGAAGTGTTGCACAAATTCCACAGTTCTCCCTACGGTGGACATTTTCAACGGTCAAAGAACGGCAATAAAGGTTCTGCAAGCTGGACTGTATTGGCCAATTCTATTCAGAGATGCACGTGAATTTATCCAAAGCTGTGACAGATGCCAAAGGATAGGAAACATTTCCTGGAAGAATGAGATGCCACAACAGAACATGCTTGAAGTAGAATTGTTTGATGTGTGGGGGATAGATTTCATGGGTCCTTTCGTGTTATCCTTTGGGAACTCCTACATCCCACTGGTAGTGGACTACGTGTCAAGGTGGATAGAAGCCGTAGCTGCAAGAAACAGTGATGCTAAGACTGCTCTCTGGTTTTTAAAGAAAAACATTTTTGCAAGGTTTGGTACACCCAGGATGATACCCAGTGATGAGGATCACACTTTTGTAACGAGTCATTTGCAACCATGCTGAAGAAATATGGAATCCGGCACAGAGTATCAACACCATACCATCCACAATCAAACGGGTTAGCAGAAGTGTCAAACAGGAAAGTAAAAAGAATCCTGGAAAAGGTTGTCAACTCTTCCAGAAAGAATTGGTCCTCAGGGTTGGATGAAGCTTTATGGGCATACAGAACAGCATATAAAACCCACATTGGTATGTCCACGTTCAAACTGGTCTATGGGAAAGCATGCCACTTGCCAGTGGAGTTGGAGCATAAGGCTTACTGGGCTATTAAGGAGTTGAATCTGGATCCAAGAAAAAGCAACTTAGATTGATGCAATTGAATGAGCTGGAAGAATTCAGACCAGAGGCATATGAATCATCCAGAGTTTATAAAGAGAAAACTGAGGCTTACCATCATCAACACATGGTGAAGAAGGACCTGCAAGAAGGACAAGAAGTCTTGTTATTCAATTCCAGGCTGAAATTCTTTCCAGGGAAGTTGAGGTCAAGATGGACCGATCCCTACAAAATCAACAAGGTTTTAAATCAAGGAGCAGTGTAGATCACGAATCCACAGAATGACAACACCTTTTTGGTCAATGGACAGAGACTAAAGCCATATCTTTGTCTAGAAAACGGGAATAAGGGACAGGACAGTCACGTCCTTGCCCTCAAGGAGCTCAACTGAAATTTTGTGAAATTCTGGCCTGAGAATTAAAACCAATGAGCTTTATGGGAGGCAACCCATATGTTTTGCTTTTGTGTGGCTAATTTTGTGCTATTCCAATTTTGCAGGAACGGATAAGGTATCTGTCACCCCAATGGATTTTAGAAAGTGCAACATAAAAAAGGCCTCGGGTAAACTCACTCCCAGGAGTGAAGTAGGTCACTCAGCCGAGTGAACTTATAGCAACGTGATTCTGTAAGTCATTCAAACCCTGACGTCACTCATGTAAGGGGGACAAATCACTCACTGGAGTGAGGACAACTGTACAACACTTTCTGCAAGAGCTCACGTTTTTGAACTCTATTTTACAGTTTAAGTTTGGGGGGGAATTTTTCCAGAAATTTTTCAAAAGTCAAATTAAACTGCATCCGTTTTTAAAGTTACACGGGTCAGCCACAACTTCCCAAAAATTTTAACTATTGTGCATTTAATTGTAACTCCTTCACCTCTTCGTCTTCTTCATCTTCTTCTTCTTCCAGAACCAACTCTTCAAATACCACTCCCTTGTGTGTGAACGCACTGACCCATCTCTGAGATTTCAGGCAACTAATGCAGAATTTCAATTTAGACCCAATTCCCATCGCTTTACTAATTCAATTTAGGGTTCCTAAATCATGCCGCCGGCAAGGAGAGAGGTTCCTACCCGCAGAAATGCTTTCAACACCAGAAGACGGATATCCTCCTCCTCCTTCTCGTCCTCTCCTGAAAGGCAGCCTTCCCCTCAACGGGAACCTACACCGCCGCCGCCTCCACAACCACCAAGGCCCCTCCAAGAACAAGCCCTCAATGCCATCACATATGAATGGGAGCCAAGGCTATTCTCGAGAAAGAAGGCTTGGGATTTCTTGCTGAAACATCTGAAGCATAAGATCATTGCAGAAAGGGGAATCGGTGAGGATGGTGAAGCGTTCGCCTACAACAAATGCTATAGGTGGGAGATGTTCTCTAGGCCCCTTATCCGGCCCCGACTCTAGATCGTGCATGAATTTTAAGGCAATTTCTCCACCGCCCCCAGAGATGGAGTCCTTCTTCGAGGAATATCAGTCACTTGCAGCACAGAATACATTAGGGCCATCTGGAAATTGCCAGGAGTCAGCACCGAATACAGGGAAACCATTGCTGCCCTACATCCAAATCAGCCACTGGAGTAAGCAATTCTGTCAAGACTGGCAAGGGAAGGCATAGATTAGGAGAAGGACGATCAGGACAACCCCTTGGGATTCTACGCTAATGCCCTGCAAACGCCTGATCAAAATTTATGGCTCCACTTCATCTGCTGCAACCTGATGCCAACAACCTACATTGCCAAGGTCACCTACGAACAAGCCATGATACTGTATACAATCGTCACAAACACGCCACTGGATGCAACATCAGTAATCAGGGATCAACTCACCAGATGTATTATAGATCCCAAGGTGAAGAGCTGGTACTTCCCAGTGATGATTACCATGCTTTGCAGAAGGGCAGGGGTGACTTTTCTAAACACAGACGCAGAGAGCAGCCTGCAACAACCTTTGAGGCTGAATAAGTTGGACTAGAGACCCCCAGGTGCATCTTCCTCAGGACAAGCAGCATCCACTCCCACTCTGGCTGGACAGTTGAGGCAGAGAGATATCAGCAAGCAGACCAGGTTCATCCTGGATTATGTCCACCAGTGCCAGATGAGGAGTGAGCAATCCTTACAGGAAATGCACAAGTGCATTGGATGCCCTGAAAATTGCCCATTGCCGCATGATCCACCAGCCCATCCACTCCATGGCATGCCTCCATGAACACTCAGGGAAGTGTTGTTCTAATTCCCCTAATCAACAATTTACTTTTTCTGTTAAAATGGTGAACTCTTTAAATTTTTGTGGTTTTTATTTGTTGTACTGTTTGATGTGTTTTGCCGTGTTTGTTGGGTTAAGCATTGAGGGCAATGCTTAGAATAAGTTTGGGGGGGTGGGGGTAGTAGAGTAGTATTAGTATTGTTGTCAGGTTTTTTAGATTCAGGCCCCTTAGGTTCATGTCTAGATGGAGTCTGTAAATTTTTTGGAATAAAATGAAAATTTTCTAAAAAAGAGCTGTCAACAGTCTAGGAGGATAATAGTTTTGAAAAAAAAATTGCTAAAACACTTTTGATGCTGAGTCTGATGCATAAAGTGAATGAATGGCTGACACTCACTCACGCACATGAACAGTGCCACTCGTGGAAGTGACTGCCTAGAACATAAATTTTGAATGTGGCATGACTAATCCACTGTTATGATCTATGTCTAGTTCTGAGCTACAAGTAGATGAAAATGCTGTAAGCTTGAGACTTCCTTTGTGGTATCCATTTACAGCATGTTTGTTTCAAAATATATATATATATATATATATATATAATAAAAAAATTGGATCAACTGAAACCTTAGGGGTAACAGCAAGGAACCACCACAAAAAGTTCCAAACTGTTGGAGTAATAAGGGTTGAGGTATAAGGCAGTGGAGAGATAAGGTTGAATAACACCCCTCCCAAGATGTAAGGTTGGTCCATCTACATTTAAAAAACAAACTAACAAACAAAAAAACAAAACAGACAAACAGAAAGGCTGTGAAGGAAGTCCATGATTGAGCCTCAGTAGGTAATCAAGTCAAAGTAACTTGGGCAAAACCAGATCACAAGAATGACCAGCACACGCTGAAACCGGTTAACTTAGAATGGATTGATAGGTTGGGCGTAACTGACACTTGTGGCATGTATTCTAATTTCATGTGAAGGTTGGTTGTTTGACTCTGGATTGCAGAAAGATTTGATGTCTTTAAGTGTATGTTTTCTTTACTTGAATCTGAGACAAAAGGTTGACAGCCCCTATCCAGTTTGTGTTTGTATTGTTGTTTCTTTGTTCAGTGTCACATGCGTGAGTGAGAATCTTCACTCAGGGAAGTAAGTCAGTCTTCAGTCATTTTGACAATGTGTATTTCCCTGTTTCTTATGTCTAATTTTGTAAGTGCCAGCAAGAGTTTAATTGTTTTGCTTGAGGACAAGCAATTCTTCCAGTTTGGGGGAGTTGATAATGGTTTATTTGTTACATAAAAGCATCACAATTAACTCTGAATTTAGTAAGAAATTAGGGGTATTTCTTAGTATTAGTGCATTTCACTTAACTAGTTTTTGTGTTTTTATTAGGTTAGGACATGATTAAACAATTACTGAAAATTGGGGCCAAAGGAACAATTTGTGGGCTGCTGGATACAATTTTGCTGAGCTGGTCGAAAAAGCACTCCCTAGATACAAAGTATCTTGACATTAATGAGTGTGTCTCTTATTAGAATTCCAAAGGCATGCTTGTCTCTTTGGCCAAAATTCCAACCACCCATGCTGATCAATGAGGTTGCTGCTGCCGCTGCTGGAAGAAGAGAAGAATACCAGTCAATTTCGAATTCCAAACACAAGGCCTAGGAAGGATTAAAAAATTCACAAGCATGGGGAGGCTCTCTTGATTGAAGAACCGGCTTCAAGGCTCTATAAAAGGGGAGTTGCACTCTCAGAAATGGGCATCTCTAGCTACACCTTTCAGTTGCCAGGAACACACAGATAAAACTCCAGAAGAAGGCAAGAAGGAAGAAGGAATAGCAACAACTCAGTAAGGAAGCCAAGTTGAAGACACAGCCATCCTAGTCACTGCCTCACTTCCATGAGTGAACTCTTTCACTCTCAGGAGTGGTTCAGAACTGCAAAAGCTTTTTTCTCGTCTCATGACTGTTAGCTTGAACTTCGTTTTATGATGCATACTTCTATGATGTCTTTTGATGTAGTAGATGTAGCATTAATCAGCATGAGTAGCTAAGTAGCTTCCAGGGGTTAATATCCTTAACCTATGTTGGAGTTGTTGTAATGTACTAGTTCTGTTCTTTGTTTTGAAGTTGAAAGTTTTTTCTACATTCATTTACTTGATCACTAAATTGAATGCATGCTAGAACTAAAGGAGATCTGGAAAGATAAACTTGGTTTGGATTGTTTCAACTTTAACTTATGACATAGAGGTAATAGTCTATGGTTTTAGCTAGGAATATACTTAGTTGACATGAGCATTCATGTAAGCCTGAGATCTTAATGACTTTTTAACTGGAATCAATCATTAGAAAATAGATTGTTAAGGTTGCAAAGATGACTCTAGGAAAAATGGGAACTGACTTAGAGTTATAAGTGGGCTGAATGAACAAGAACTTAACCATTATACTGCCGATTATACAACTACTGCGGTAGGAAAAGGAGATAAACACCCCTGGGTTTTATTCCCCTGAGTGACTGTTTCCATTCCTCTGAGTGACACCTTGTCTAAACTGGTAGTCTTTTAACAACGAATTTGGTGATTAGCTATCCTCGTGGGATCAACCTAGCTTCCATTATCTACAAAAATCACAATCCAAGCTAGTAATATTTTTTGGTGAACTCGGCACGAACCATTGACCTTAGAAAACAATCCTTTTTTTTTTTTTTGTTGAACCAAGGCAATCTTTATATTACTAAAAAATCTTGATCTTTAACATAGTAGATAAAATTATATGAATTTCATATTAGATTTTTACATTGAATAGGAAACTTTAGTTTCCTTCATGCTAGAAAATCCCTATTTCTGTACTACCCCCACATCAAGATTCGAAATTTATACTAAAACGTAGACTATTGGTTTTAGGCATAGAGCGAGTATGTCCCAATGCAATGTATTTACGAAAACAATTATTATAAAAATTAGTAACCCAATTTTTTTACTTAATGTACAAGGATTCTTAATCAACATTAACATTCACTTTACTGTTATTTAATTGATGCTCAGTTTCTTAACTTCAAATTTTAATCATGTAGGTTCACAAAATTACTTTACAATGACTATACTCACATATATTTGACATCAATTAAGTTTTGAAGCTTTTGTGCAATGGGAGCACGTCCATGTTTATACTTCCATTTAGAGTTTTGATCTTTAATGATTTTATTAATAATTTTAAAAAACTTAAAAAATCACAAGAAAGCAATAAATCGATAAGAAATTAAATTAATCATTCTCGTTATCCCAAAATGATTGTTCAAATTATACTTTTTTTATTTTACAATGGCACAAACTAAAAATAAAAAAAATCAAATTGAATAATTTTTGAAACTTCATCCAGAAAAAAAATCAAACAATTTTATATAAGGACGTCTAAAATGTTATCTAATTATAACCATTATTGGCAACCATATTAACCTTTTTTTTGTTTGTATATATATATTTTTTTGCATTCTAAAGCTTCCACTAGAAGTTATCATTGGAACCTATGGTTTCTATTAGGGCTATCGATTCCTAACACGACCTGAAATAAACGAGTCGGGTTAGGGTTGACCTCTTTATTATATGGGTCGTGTCCAGGTCAATCTGCTGGATTATCCAGGTTACCCGTACATATGTAATATATGCATTTATGAGGTTAATTTGGGAATTTAAACAAAGTTTTCTATATATAATTATATATGGCTTTTTTTTGTTCCGGTTCTCAATACTCATTTTCCCTTCCTCTCCTCTTTCTTCTACAAGTTCCTGTTCCAATTTCTGTACTGTTTGTCCCATTTGCAGCTCTTTTTGAGCGAAATGATTAATGGGATTTATTGATCCGTCTGAGAGGATCATCTTCGTGTTTGATTTGTACATTTTGGTGTAAAATCAAAGGAGATCGAGGCAGTGGCAATGAAGCAATCCGAGATTTTCATTGGATATGGGGTTGTTTGTCCAAATTCACCCATCAAAACAGCCATGGGTTTCATAGATTTCATTGGGGGAGCATTTTGGTGTAAAGATCGTTTCATGCACGATTTGGCAATATTCAAAGTCATTCTATGCCAAAGCACTCCAAACCCGGCCTGAAGTTTTTTTATTTGACAAATTTGATGGTTTTTGGTGATCATGATTCCGATTAGTTTATATTTTTTTTGGGTGGGATTAGTTAGTTTCTAAGTTCTTGCAACAGAACATGACCTTTTATTTTTTATTTTTTTGTGCTTGTGATAATTTTTTTTAGATGGTTTGTGCTTATGATGGTTGCTTCTCGTGAGCACTGGTTATCATAGTTACTTGCCTGAACTTAAAAGGATGGTGATTATGGCCTCAAATCAATCTGTCTTCAATATATGTTGGTTTGGGAATGTTTGGAATTTTTTTCGGGTTAAACGGGTCAACTCGGCCCGGCATGATTTCTGAAAATTCGGGTTAGGGTTGTCAATCCCGACCTGTATAATTAAACAAGTTGGGTTTAGGTTAACTATAAAATTTTTGGATTCAGGTTCGACCCGACCCGTCAACCTCAACTCGACACGAATTGCCACCCCTAGTTTCTATTCATAGGAAGTAAAAAGAATTCGTGAGAGGGACAAAGTTATACATTTTTTCATTTTCATCGATAAGAATTTACGAATCGAAGCCGATGTTATATTATGCCGTTAGTAAATGTTAAACTAAACCATAATTGCGACACAAGTCCTTATACATTTAACTAATAAAATTCTATAGTCCTTTGTTTCACGACACTACACCAAGATTCCTCGAGTTCCTCAAATTTGAAACGAATCAATATTTTGTTAAAAAGATGATCAAAATAGTAATTTGTCTGTGTCACTTATGTGTTTAATAAGGTTTTATAGCACGCTTTCTTAAGGTTTTTACCTTAATATGGACAAGTTTTGAAGTTGACAATGTTTTTTTATGAATCTTTTATAATTTTATATTGGTATATAAAACAAACCTTTCGTCATTTAACTAGAGGTTCAGGAAAAAAAATCAGGTGGAAACAATTACAACAATTTTAATTATTCTTTCTCTCGATAGATTTTCATTCGAAATGTTAGAAGAAAAGATTAAACATGTTACAAAAACGAATTTCACTAATCTATATAAAAATTAAATCAAATGAATAAAATAAACATATTATTTCCTTAATACATTAAAAAAAAAATATCCATGATTTCTCAGTTAGATTTCAATTCTGTGAAGGAAAGAAGGTTCTTCAAATGTTTCTGTATTCAGGCTGTTTTGACAATGGCCAAGTACTCATGGCTGGAAAACTCATGACCATCTACAATTGCTAGAATCGTAAGTCTATCATTGAAATAAGGACCCCCCGAGTTGTCTCTCTACCTTAGCCAAAGATTTAAATTGAAACTTAGGTGTGGCGCGCTTCCTTGTTGTCCGCTTCCACGGTAAATTGTGCATTTTCCAATGCAAATGAATCTCTTGGGTCAACATCAAAGAACCCACCATCTGAATTTCAACGTGAAGCAGACGAGAAAGAAGTTAGGGATGTTGCTAAGGCCATGAAGGAAATGAGAATAACAGAGGATCTGAGTGTCATGATTTTGACAAAAAGTACGATGAGTGTGGGAAATCGCTTGCTTTTGTTATTCGGTTGTAAATTTTGCTCTGAAGAAAGAATGCTATTTATAATACAACAGGGGTAGGAGTGCATTCATTGGTATTGAATTTAAATTAATTAAAATGATATTATTTTTTCTTTGTTGAAATAGAAAAATATTGAATGTTGACAATAGAAAGAAATCTTTTTAATCATTCTCTTTATCCCAAAATGATTGTTAAAATTATATTTTTTTATTTTTAGCATAGTTCGCACTAAAAACAAAAAATCAAATAGAATAAATTCTGATACTTCGTCCAGAAAAAAATCAAAAAATAATTCTATATAAGGACGTCTAAAATTTGTGTAGGGCCTACTATCTACAATTATCTTATTATAACCGTTATGGGCAACCATATTAACCTTTTTTTGTTTGTATTTATTGTTTGCATTCTAAAGCTTCCACTAGATCTCGTGATTGGAACCTATGGTTTCTATTCATAGAAGGGAAAAAGAATTAGAGAGAGGGACAGAAGTGTACATTATATTCATTTTCATCGATAAAAATTGACAAACCGGAGCCGGTGTCTTTTTATGCTGTTAGTAAATGCTAAACTAAAATATAATTGCAAACAAGTCCTTATACATTTAACTAATACTATTCTATATTCTTTGTTTCATGACACTACTCCAGGATTTCTCGAGTTCCTCAACTTTGAAACGAAGCAATATTTTGTTAAAAAGATGATCAAAATAGTAATTTGTGTGTGTCAATTATGAGTTTAATAAGGTAGCACGTCCTTAGTTTTTTTTTAATTGAAAAGTTAGGACGACTTTCAGGTTCCAACTAACACAAAAATACTCAAGAAGTATACCCATGAGATTTGTTTTGAGCTAGCCAGTGCTAGATAATATAATGTACACAAGGGGTATACATAAGGGATGTACATATTTACCATCCAGTTTCCTAGTTTCATCCCTCCTAATTTATCAATAACTATATAAAGGAGACTAGCAGTACTTAAGATTTACCAGGATACATAGACTGAGTTAATAATAACTAGTATTATTCTATTACAAAATCATATGGCTACAATCACTATAGATTCTACCTTTTCCTAATATACGAAAAGATTGAGGGTCTAAAAGCATGAGACCCCTTGTTATGTATTCAATCAAGGTAGTATAAACATGCGAAAGTCTCAAGGATCTTGATGAGCAAGACTATCAGCCACTGCATTTACTTCTCGGTATAGATGAATCAATTTGTAATTCATACTCTCCACGAGGAATCGAATCTAAAAAACTCAGAAATATACCTCCAAGGTAAACAACCACCACCATTGATGAAATCAACTATCATTTTATTGTCCATCTGTTTCTCCACCTTAGAAAGGCCTAAGAAAAAGCATTTCCGAATTCCATATAATAAACCATACAGCTCAGGAACTTGACTATTACATCTATCAAGAAAGCCAGACTCACCATACATAATAACCCCTTGCTCTCCATGAATTAAAAATCCATATCCAGAATCTAAACTATGCCCCAAAGCAGAGCCATCAGTATTTAGAACAAAAGCATCAGTATCTGGAGGCTTCCATTTGACAATCTTCACACTTGGCGATTTAACTCTGAAATTCAAAGATGGAAATACACTCCCCAAGAAAACCTTTTCCGCTAAGGCAGGTGCCTGAATGTTGTGAATCATCTGTGTTTCTTCAACATGCCTCCTTACCATATCGAACACAAAATTAAGACAAATAGGCTTACCTTCAAAAACGAACTTATTTCTCCCCTTCCACAGCTCCCATAATGTATATGCTGGCACAAACTTAGTAAAAGCTCTCAAAGCATTAGTTAAACTACCGCGAGACCGCCATTCCAATAGAAAAGGCCATAAAGCACGAGAAGTAGGGGGAACTTTATTACTCAGACGACCAACTTGCTTCCGTATCATTTGAACTTTAGAACAAGAAAGAAAAAGTGATCAATGGTATCCTGATTCTTCAGACATAGACAATGCATAGAGGGAATAGAATTAAAACCCATCTTGCAAAGAACCTCAAGAAAAGGAAATTAAAGAATTCGGCAATTTCCACAAGAAGAAAGATATGAGAAGAGGAACAAGCCTATTCCAAAAGTGACAAGAAATATGATCTTTAGGGAGGTGATACCGCATCATTTCATAAGCAGACTTAACAGAAAAAACACCAGTTGAAGACGGTTGCCACACAAGTAAATCCGCATCCTCAGAAAAATTAGCCATCATAGCCCGCATTGAAGCAATTGCCGTCTGCGAGAGCTTTTCAGGAAAGTTTTCCAAAAAGAATTCCTTCTGATCGAAAAACTCCCAAAAACTCAATTTTGGATATGGCGGAGACTCAGTTGGAATATCCGATAATACCCCCTATTCTGACCAATTATCAAACCAAAAACTCTGCTCTCCATTTCTAACATGAACCTTCGATTTCCTAGAAGCCCTAAGATCCACCATTGCCACTCGACTCCAAGACGTCTTGTTCTTTGAGGTTCCTAAAAGTGAGAGCAGAAATCTAGCCAAAAGACCTTTTCTATTCTTGATCTTCCACAATAACTTAATTGAAAAAGCTTCCAAAAACTTGTGAAAATTCTGCAACCCTATGCCATTTTCAGAAGTATAGTAAGTTAATCTATCCCAAGCTCTCCAATACCTCTATCCTCATTTGAACCTTGCTACAAAATCTTGTGACATCTCTTTGCAATCTCAATAATCACGATTTTGGTGGAACCACCATAGCAAAAACATGATTGGGATGGCAGCCAGTACATGCTTAATAAGTAACAGTCGACCACTAGGGCTCAGGAACTTATTCTTCCAATTCGATAGCTTCATATCAATTGTTTCAATCAAGAACTGGAAGGTTGAGGTTTTCTTTCTCCCAGAAAATATCCGACAACCAAGGTACACAAAAGGAAAAAGATCCTTGTTGCATGCCTAGGGATGATTTAATGGTTTGTATCCGAGATGCACTACATTTGTCCTTGAAAAAATAAATACTCTTCTGTCTGTTTATCCGAGATGCACTACATTCTAATAACCTTCAAAAAATCTATTAAGCTCCAACAAAGACTTTTTTGATCCTGGAGTGAAGATAATAAGGTTATCTCCAAAACAATGGTGGGATATAGACAAAGATTCCGCAGGAGTACCAAAATAAGCAATTTTGCCTTTCCCCATTAAGAAATTCAGTCTGCGAGTCATTACTTCAGAGACGAGAATAGATAAATCAGGTGAAAGCCAATCTCCCTGTTTGATGCCTCTGGAAGCCTTAAAAAAACCAGCAGGGTTGCCATTAATAAGTATAGAGAACCAACTATTTTCCAGATTAGACATTATCAAAGCAATAAAGGCCATAGGAAAACAAAAAATTTACGTACCTCTTGAAGAAAGCTCCAAGACACCCTATCAAAGGCCTTCATCATCTCAACTTTCAGCATAAGATTATCACCCACAGCCTTATGATCAATGAACTGACAAAGATCCTACGCCAAGAGTATATTATCAGTTATGTCTCTCCCTGCAAGAAAGGCAGGTTGCTTCTTAGAAATAATTTTTGGTAGGACTGTCTTTAGCATTTCAGTGATGATCTTTGTAAAAACTTTATTCAAGAAATTACAAAGACTAATAGGCCTAACATTTGAAAATGTAGTGACTGATGCTTTCTTGGGGATCAATGTAACAAGGGTACTCCCTACTGCTCGAGGAATACGTACTCCAATCATAAACTCTTCGCAAGCCTTAAACAATTCTTCTTGAATTATATCCCAATAATGCCTGTAGAAATAACCACAAAAACCATCAGTCCCCGGGGCACTATCAGGATCCAAATTTCCAATTGTCTGTTTAACTTCCACAAGGACTAGAGCTCGCAAAAGAGCCCTATGATCATCCTCATTAGCAAGTCTAGGTATGTGCTGTAAAAACACCCTTTGATCTTCATGAAGACCTTCACAAATTTCTTCGGTAAGTAGCTTTTTAAATAATTTAACTGCTAGAGCTTCAATTTCTGATCTTTCATATAATGAAACTCCATCCTCATTTTAAATTTTATGAATTCCAAGTCTCCTTTTCCTGTCTTTTAGAGATGCATGAAAAAAAGGCAGAATCTTTTAGGTTTTGTACCTTGATTTGGACAAGTTTTGAACTTGACAATATTTTTTTATGAATCTTTAATAATTTTATATTGATATATAACAGAAACCTTTTGTCATTTAATTAGAGGTTTAGGAAAAAAGATCAGGTTGAAACAATCATGTACAACAATTTTAATTACTCTTTTTCTAGACAGACTTTCATTTAGAATGATAGAAGAGAGAATTAAACTTGTTACAAAAAAAACTTCATTAATCTATATAAAAATTAAAAAGAATGAATAAAATAAATATATTATTTCCTTAATGCATTCAAAAAATTATCCATGATTTCTCAAATAGATTTCAATTCTGTGAAGGAAAGAAGGTTCTTGTAATGTTTTATGTACAAAGGCTGTTTTGACAATGGCTCTATCTAAGAAATAAGGACCCCCATGTTGTCTCTCTACCTTAGTCAAAGCTTTGAATTGAAGCTTAGGTGTGGCAGCTTCCTTATTGTGTGCTTCCAGGGCAAATCAAGCATTTCCTAATGCGAATGCATGTCTTGGGTCAACATCAAAGAACCCACCATCTGAATTTGAGCGTGAAGCAGACGGGAAAGAAGTTAGGGATGTTGCTAAGGCCTTAAAGGCAATGAGAATAACAGAGGATCTGAGTGTCATGATTTTGACAAAAAGTATGATGAGTGTGGAAAATTGTTTGCTTTTTTGTTCGGGTGTAGATTTTGCTTTGAAGAGAGAATACTATTTATAATACAACAAGGGTAAGTGTGCATTCATCCTTATACTTAAATAAAAAGACACAGTGGCCAAGAAATAATGCCCAAGAAATATTCAAGAACCACCGTCAAATCGATCTTGCCCGTCGGATTGGGCTGATATGATGTCAGCGACTTATTAGGGTTAAAATTGTCAAATTATGCATTTAAATCATCCAAATAATTTATAATCCGTAATGTACTGAATTATTACAAAAATAATAACCACAAACGCAAAAAAACAACCCCAAACGCAAAAAAAAAAACAACCCCGTCCCGCCTTCCGTCGTACTCAACATTTTTAACAACCCCCTTTGCCGCTACTCCCTCCGCCACCCTCCATCAAAAAAATTCTTCCTTCGCCGCTTCTTCCTTCGCCCCCCTCAGTCTAATAGTTCATCCTCTACATCTCCGGCAGAATCTGACTCTCCGCTTCTCCATTTCCAGCTGTAGCTTATCCACCAAAATCATCACACCGCCGACGGCGTTCCTACCAATACTCTGAACATGACATTGGGCTGTGTAATTAATTTGGGCCTCCAAGCAACGATTTCCGTTCTTCTTCTTCAAATTGGATTAGGAAATCAATAAAAAAAAGGAAAATTTCCAATTCAGATTCGTCCCCATCTTTTACAATCCCAATCGAATCACAAATTCAATTACGATAGGAAATCACCCAAAAAATAGGCAAAATTTCCGATTCTTATTCGCCCCCTAATTTGTGAATCCCAATCGGATTACAAACACCACGACTGTATCCGCTCTATAAATACAACAACAACCCTCACAAATAGAATGACATCCCAATCGGATTTCCAATTACGGCATCCAAAAAATCTTGCTTATTATTCATACCTATTTTTTTTTCCTTCCTACAAATTCTTTTAGAATGGCTCCTTGTGCACCAAAGATGATTGCGAACACGGTTGAAATTGACAAGCTCAACGACTCTGATCAGCTTTGGATTGCTATTATCACTGTTGAGGAGAAGTAAAATTCATTTGGCCGCTACAACAAAACCCAAAAGATGGTATTCAGCGATGAAAAGGTGAATTACATTATCTATATTTCTTAGTTGTCACACTAATTTTCATCTCACATATTCGTAATATAATATTTGATTTATTATTGTACGGTGCTAAAGTAGAAGGTATTATGTTCGGACAGGCCGTCAGCATCATGGGACCGTGATTTCAGACGTGTAGAAAATACCGAGTCTCCAAGGCACCTATCCGGTACATTAAACCAGAGTATAGGTCTCCTGGTCTTTCCAACAATGGGTCATTGGTATAGGGACGGTTTTTGAAGAGGTTAACAAACCTATTACTACTCTTGTGACCAAGGAGCAATACACGCCCTTTGATTCCCTTAATGATTTTGCTGGTGTTCAAGATGGTTTTGTTGGGAAGTGTATTTGTTTTACTTAAACATTCTTATCAAATAGAAAAATTATGTTGATCTATCTCTCTTAAACAACCTTTTTTTTTACAGATGTTATTGGTGTCATAGTCGAGAGAAGCCGGCAAACTGTTACCATAGGAAAAGGGAAAAAAAGAATGATCCAGAAGTTTTGTAAGCTAAATGAAGAGTAAGTTCAATATAATGGTTTTCGAATTATTTATACAATGCTTTTCCGAAATGCCAAATTTATTTTCCGTGAAGCTCCCATCAGAATTACAAGGATACTCCTGTAGTTTTATGAGCTGCTTTCCATTTTGATAATCTGATTATTGTTGTCCTTTTGTGATTGTTTTCATGTACTATTGTTACACTTGTATGTTGCATCTCGTTTTCTGAAACGGTAGCAAAAGGTTTGCTAGATATTTAATTCGGAATACATCTCTTTGTTTTAGTTTATGGAATTTAATCATGATATTTTGGTAAAGTAACTAACACTTAATTTCGGTACTGCCTTCTCAATCAGCTTGCAATATGTGAGAATGTCATTTTGGGAAGAATTCCACCAGGATGTTGGAATATTATTAACTGAATAAGTTCAAGCTAAGAGTTACCCAACCGTCGTTTGCCGCCGGATGCTTATCTCCATACAACGGTACACTAATAAGCCCTTTTTAAAGGAGTCTCCTCAACCATACTTTTTCTGCACACTTGTTCTCTGATAATTTAATTCTCATATTAATCAGGAATTGAGATAACAACTTCACATAGATCGGCGGTTTCGATCAATCCTCCTTCTGATAAAGCAAGAAAATTGAGGAACTGGTATATATTTTTATTTTTCTACACCAACTTTTATAAAATTTTTCAGCATATTAATTACCTTTTTAACTTTTTCAGGTCACAATAAAACAGAAGGAAACCGATCTTTTCTTGCAGCATAAACCATCATTTTCGTCTAATTCTGGCATCAGCCACAAAAACCTTTCACAAATCACTCCAGTCACACATATCGATGATGAACAACAGGTTAACAGGCTTGGTTCCTAATACTCTTTAGGCAACATGTATTAGTTCTTCTTATATTTCTTCATTCAAATTAACTAAGCTTTAAATTTTGCCATAAAAGATTGGGATATCTTAGTCAAAGTCTACGTTGAGTTCAGAGACATACCACAACCATTCTACTACATGGCTTGCAAGGAATGCAGCACTGGAACATCAGCAATCTATCAACAAGATTTCAAATGCAACAAGTGGTCATTAAAGCAATCTGCAACCAACCCAAAGTATATCAATTTCAATTTCTTAAGATACAGTTCTGAAACATATTGAAATTTAGAAATATTATATGTGACATTTTAACCGATCAGATGATTTCGAAATATTCCTAAATCTTACTGTTGTCATTCTCGGTGTCGTCTAAGAGCTAACATTCATGACGAGAGCGGATCAATCCAAGCTAGCATTTTCGGTAGCATCGCAGAAAAGATATTAGGTTTCACTGCAACAGAGAACCCTAAAAAGGTATGCATATTCTTCGTTTCAGCTATTCAAGTTCCTAAACACGCATGTTTCAAAAATCCAATGTTTCCTTCCTTTATTTATGCATTGAAAAATGACACGTCTTTAATATCTTTTTTTTAACAGATAAATCTTAAATAAATACATGAGCTATTAGAAAACGAAACATTTCTATTGCAGCTGAGAGGATAAAAAAAAATGTACAGGGGGCTTCGAGATTACTACGTCAACAATTTAATTGAGGACGACGGTTTTTTTGTGACGCCATTGCTGATAACCGCCAGAGAGAGTGGCATGAAGTACTTGAGGACAACAACACTGAAGTTACGCCGATCAAACAAATAAGCGACTGACATGAGGTTAGTTTGACACTCAATTTATACCTTTTTTTTTCCTCTGCATATATCAAATACATTTTTTTAGTTTAATTCCCATCATATTAAACATGAACATTAATGTTTCTTTTTGTTATAAACATACACAAAATATTTATAACATTTAATATTCCCTGAGTACACACTACTAAGTTCAACGGCGAAACATGTTTTTTTAAATATTCTTAATTGAGATAATTGAGTTTTACTAATTTTATAAATAATATTGCAAAGTTTAAAACATAAAAAGAAAGCAACAAAGTGAAAAGAAATTAAATTAATTCTTCTCTTTATCCCAAAATGATTGTTAAAATTATATAAACAATTAGCATGGTACGCAATAAAAATAAGAAATCAAATAGAATAATTTTTGAAACATTTTCCAAAAAAAAAAATCAAAAACTTTTTATATAAGAATGTCTAAAATTTGTCTAGGTTATCTAACAGTAACCATTACGGGCAACCATAATAACCTTTTTTTGTTTGTATTTTTTGTTAACATTCTAAAGCTTCCACCAGATCTCATGATTGGAACGGGCAGTTTCTATTCATAGAAGGGGAAAAGAATTAGAGAGAGGGACAAAAGTATACATTATCATCATTTTGATTGACAAAAATTTACAAACCGGAGCCGATATCTTTTTATGCCTTTAGTAAATGCTAAACCAAAACATAATTGTGACACAAGTCCTTTTACATTTAACTAATACTATTCTATAATCCTTTGTATCATGACACTACACCAGGATTCCTTGAGTTCCTCAACTTTGAAACGAAGAAATATTTTGTTAAAAATATGATCAAAATAGTAATTTGTGTGCGTAAATTACGAGTTTAATAATGTTCTATAGCACGCTTTCTATAGGTTTTGTACCTTACTTTTGATATGTTTTGAACTTGACAATATTTTTTTATGAATCTTTTTTAATTTTATATTGACATATCACAGAAACTTTTCATCATTTAATTAGTGGTTTTGGAAAAAAATCAGGTAGAAACAATCATGTACAACAATTTTGATTACTCTTTCTTCTAGATAGGATTTCATTTCAAATGATAGAAGAGAGAATTAAACATGTTACAAAAACGAATTTCATTAATCTATATAAAAATTAAAACAAATGAATAAAATAAAAATATTAATTCCTTAATACATGAAAAACATTAATCCATGATTTCTCAATTAGATTTCAATTCTGTGAAGGAAAGAAGGTCCTTCAAACGTTTTTGTATTAAAGCTGTTTTAACAATGGCCAAGTACTCGTGAGTGGGAAACACCTGCCCATCTACAACTGCTTGAATCATAAGTCTATCTGTGAAATATGGACCCCCAAGTTGTCTCTCTACCTTAGTCAAAGCTTTGAATTGAAGCTTAGGTGTGGCAGCTTCCTTGTTGTGGGCTTCCACGGCAAATCGGGCATTTTCTAATGCGAATGAATCTCTTGGGTCAACATCAAAAAACCCACCATCTGAATTTGAGTGTGAAGCAGATGAGAAAGAAGTTAGGGATGTTGCTAAGGCCACGAAGGCAATGAGAATAATTGAGGATCTGAGCGTCATCATTTTGACAAAAAAGTATGATGACTCTGGGTAATCGTTTGCTTTTCTATTCGGGAGTATATTTTGGTTTGAAGAGAGAGTGTTATTTATAATACAACAAGGGTAGGTGTGCATTCATTGGTACAAAATTTAAGGTAAATAAAATGATATTACTTTTTCTTTGCTGAAATAGGAATAATATTGAATGTTGACAATAGAAAGCAATCTTCTTTTTTTTTTTTTATTTCAACCAAGGAAATCTTTATATTAGAAAGAAATCTTTATATTTAATATAATAGATAAAATTCTATGAATTTCATATTCGATTATTACATTGAATAGCAAACTTTAGTTTCCTTCATGCTATAAAATCCCTATTTCTGTATTATCCCCACATCGAGATTTGAAATTATATTAAAATTTGGACTATTTGTTTTAGGGATAGAGCAAGATGTCCCAATGCAACGTATTTACGAAAACAATTATTATAAAAATTAGTAACCAAAATTTTTTACTTAAAAAAATGTACAAGGACTCTTAATCAAAATAAACATTCACTTTACTGATATTTAATTTATGCTCGGTTTCTTTTACTTAAATTTTTAATCATGTAGGTTCAGAAAATTACATTACACTACTATACTCACACATTTTTGACCTCAATTAACTTTTGAAACTCGCGTGCTATGGGAGCATGTCCATGTTTATACTTCCGTTAAGAGTTTTGAGTTTTGCTAATTTTATAAATAATAATACAAAATTTAAAAACATAAAAGAAAGCAACAAATTGATAAGCAATTAAATTAATCATTCTCTTGACCCCAAAATGATTGTTAAAATTATATAATCTTTTAGAAGGGTACGCAATAAAAACAAAAAATCAAATAGAATAATTTTTGAAATATTTTCAAGAAAAAAATCAAAAACTTTTTATATAAGAACGTCTAAAATTTGTCTAGGGCCAACTATCAACGGTTATCTAACTGTAACCATTATGGCAACCATAATAACCTTTTTTTGTTTGTATTTTTTGTTATCATTCTAAAGCTTCCACCAGATCTCATGATTGGAACCGGCAGTTTCTATTCATAGAAGGGGAAAAGAATTAGAGAGAGGGACAAAAGTATACATTATCATCATTTTGATTGACAAAAATTTACAAACCGGAGCCGATATCTTTTTATGCCTTTAGTAAATGCTAAACCAAAACATAATTGTGACACAAGTCCTTTTACATTTAACTAATACTATTCTATAATCCTTTGTATCATGACACTACACCAGGATTCCTTGAGTTCCTCAACTTTGAAACGAAGAAATATTTTGTTAAAAATATGATCAAAATAGTAATTTGTGTGTGTAAATTACGAGTTTAATAATGTTCTATAGCACGCTTTCTATAGGTTTTGTACCTTACTTTTGATATGTTTTGAACTTGACAATATTTTTTTATGAATCTTTTTAATTTTATATTGACATATCACGAAACTTTTCATCATTTAATTAGTGGTTTTGGAAAAAATCAGGTAGAAACAATCATGTACAACAATTTTGATTACTCTTTCTTCTAGATAGGATTTCATTTCAAATGATAGAAGAGAGAATTAAACATGTTACAAAAACGAATTTCATTAATCTATATAAAAATTAAAACAAATGAATAAAATAAAAATATTAATTCCTTAATACATGAAAAACATTAATCCATGATTTCTCAATTAGATTTCAATTCTGTGAAGGAAAGAAGGTCCTTCAAACGTTTTTGTATTAAAGCTGTTTTAACAATGGCCAAGTACTCGTGAGTGGGAAACACCTGCCCATCTACAATTGCTTGAATCATAAGTCTATCTGTGAAATATGGACCCCCAAGTTGTCTCTCTACCTTAGTCAAAGCTTTGAATTGAAGCTTAGGTGTGGCAGCTTCCTTGTTGTGGGCTTCCACGGCAAATCGGGCATTTTCTAATGCGAATGAATCTCTTGGGTCAACATCAAAAAACCCACCATCTGAATTTGAGTGTGAAGCAGATGAGAAAGAAGTTAGGGATGTTGCTAAGGCCACGAAGGCAATGAGAATAATTGAGGATCTGAGCGTCATCATTTTGACAAAAAAGTATGATGACTCTGGGTAATCGTTTGCTTTTCTATTCGGGAGTATATTTTGCTTTGAAGAGAGAGTGTTATTTATAATACAACAAGGGTAGGTGTGCATTCATTGGTACAAAATTTACGGTAAATAAAATGATATTACTTTTTCTTCGCTGAAATAGGAATAATATTGAATGTTGACAATAGAAAGCAATCTTTTTTTTTTTTTTTATTTCAACCAAGGAAATCTTTATATTAGAAAGAAATCTTTATATTTAATATAATAGATAAAATTCTATGAATTTCATATTCGATTATTACATTGAATAGCAAACTTTAGTTTCCTTCATGCTATAAAATCCCTATTTCTGTATTATCCCCACATCGAGATTTGAAATTATATTAAAATTTAGACTATTTGTTTTAGGGATAGAGCAAGATGTCCCAATGCAACGTATTTACGAAAACAATTATTATAAAAATTAGTAACCAAAATTTTTTACTTAAAAAAATGTACAAGGACTCTTAATCAAAATAAACATTCACTTTACTGATATTTAATTTATGCTCGGTTTCTTTTACTTAAATTTTTTAATCATGTAGGTTCAGAAAATTACATTACACTACTATACTCACACATTTTTTGACCTCAATTAACTTTTGAAACTCGCGTGCTATGGGAGCATGTCCATGTTTATACTTCCGTTAAGAGTTTTGAGTTTTACTAATTTTATAAATAATAATACAAAATTTAAAAACATAAAAAGAAAGCAACAAATTGATAAGCAATTAAATTAATCATTCTCTTGACCCCAAAATGATTGTTAAAATTATATAATCTTTTAGAAGGGTACGCAATAAAAACAAAAAATCAAATAGAATAATTTTTGAAATATTTTCAAGAAAAAAATCAAAAACTTTTTATATAAGAACGTCTAAAATTTGTCTAGGGCCAACTATCAACGGTTATCTAACTGTAACCATTATGGCAACCATAATAACCTTTTTTTGTTTGTATTTTTTGTTATCATTCTAAAGCTTCCACCAGATCTCATGATTGGAACCGACAGCCTCTATTCATAGAAGGGAAAAAGAATCAGAGAGAGAGACCAAAGTATACATTTTATTCATTTTCATTGACAAAAATTTACAAACCAGAGCCGGTGTCTTTTTATGCCGTTAGTAAATGCTAAACCAAAACATAATTGTGACACAAGTCCTTTTACATTTAACTAATACTATTTTATAATCCATTGTTTCTTGACACTACACCAGGATTCCTCGAGTTCCTCAACTTTGAAACTATTTTATATAAGAATGTCTAAATTTGTCTAGGTTATCTAACAGTAACCATTACGGGCAACCATAATAACCTTTTTTTGTTTGTATTTTTTGTTAACATTCTAAAGCTTCCACCAGATCTCATGATTGGAACCGGCAGTTTCTATTCATAGAAGGGGAAAAGAATTAGAGAGAGGGACAAAAGTATACATTATCATCATTTTGATTGACAAAAATTTACAAACCGGAGCCGATATCTTTTTATGCCTTTAGTAAATGCTAAACCAAAACATAATTGTGACACAAGTCCTTTTACATTTAACTAATACTATTCTATAATCCTTTGTATCATGACACTACACCAGGATTCCTTGAGTTCCTCAACTTTGAAACGAAGAAATATTTTGTTAAAAATATGATCAAAATAGTAATTTGTGTGTGTAAATTACGAGTTTAATAATGTTCTATACACGCTTTCTATAGGTTTTGTACCTTACTTTTGATAAGTTTTGAACTTGACAATATTTTTTTATGAATCTTTTTTAATTTTATATTGACATATCACAGAAACTTTTCATCATTTAATTAGTGGTTTTGGAAAAAAATCAGGTAGAAACAATCATGTACAACAATTTTGATTACTCTTTCTTCTAGATAGGATTTCATTTCAAATGATAGAAGAGAGAATTAAACATGTTACAAAAACGAATTTCATTAATCTATATAAAAATTAAAACAAATGAATAAAATAAAAATATTAATTCCTTCATACATGAAAAACATTAATCCATGATTTCTCAATTAGATTTCAATTCTGTGAAGGAAAGAAGGTCCTTCAAACGTTTTTGTATTAAAGCTGTTTTAACAATGGCCAAGTACTCGTGAGTGGGAAACACCTGCCCATCTACAATTGCTTGAATCATAAGTCTATCTGTGAAATATGGACCCCCAAGTTGTCTCTCTACCTTAGTCAAAGCTTTGAATTGAAGCTTAGGTGTGGCAGCTTCCTTGTTGTGGGCTTCCACGGCAAATCGGGCATTTTCTAATGCGAATGAATCTCTTGGGTCAACATCAAAAAACCCACCATCTGAATTTGAGTGTGAAGCAGATGAGAAAGAATTTAGGAATGTTGCTAAGGCCATGAAGGCAATGAGAATAATTGAGGATCTGAGCGTCATCATTTTGACAAAAAAGTATGATGACTCTGGGTAATCGTTTGCTTTTCTATTCGGGAGTATATTTTGCTTTGAAGAGAGAGTGTTATTTATAATACAACAAGGGTAGGTGTGCATTCATTGGTACAAAATTTACGGTAAATAAAATGATATTACTTTTTCTTCGCTGAAATAGGAATAATATTGAATGTTGACAATAGAAAGCAATCTTCTTTTTTTTTTTTTTATTTCAACCAAGGAAATCTTTATATTAGAAAGAAATCTTTATATTTAATATAATAGATAAAATTCTATGAATTTCATATTCGATTATTACATTGAATAGCAAACTTTAGTTTCCTTCATGCTATAAAATCCCTATTTCTGTATTATCCCCACATCGAGATTTGAAATTATATTGAAATTTAGACTATTTGTTTTAGGGATAGAGCAAGATGTCCCAATGCAACGTATTTACGAAAACAATTATTATAAAAATTAGTAACCAAAATTTTTTACTTAAAAAAATGTACAAGGACTCTTAATCAAAATAAACATTCACTTTACTGATATTTAATTTATGCTCGGTTTCTTTTACTTAAATTTTTTAATCATGTAGGTTCAGAAAATTACATTACACTACTATACTCACACATTTTTTGACCTCAATTAACTTTTGAAACTCGCGTGCTATGGGAGCATGTCCATGTTTATACTTCCGTTAAGAGTTTTGAGTTTTACTAATTTTATAAATAATAATACAAAATTTAAAAACATAAAAAGAAAGCAACAAATTGATAAGCAATTAAATTAATCATTCTCTTGACCCCAAAATGATTGTTAAAATTATATAATCTTTTAGAAGGGTACGCAATAAAAACAAAAAATCAAATAGAATAATTTTTGAAATATTTTCAAGAAAAAAATCAAAAACTTTTTATATAAGAACGTCTAAAATTTGTCTAGGGCCAACTATCAACGGTTATCTAACTGTAACCATTATGGCAACCATAATAACCTTTTTTTGTTTGTATTTTTTGTTATCATTCTAAAGCTTCCACCAGATCTCATGATTGGAACCGACAGCCTCTATTCATAGAAGGGAAAAAGAATCAGAGAGAGAGACCAAAGTATACATTTTATTCATTTTCATTGACAAAAATTTACAAACCAGAGCCGGTGTCTTTTTATGCCGTTAGTAAATGCTAAACCAAAACATAATTGTGACACAAGTCCTTTTACATTTAACTAATACTATTTTATAATCCATTGTTTCTTGACACTACACCAGGATTCCTCGAGTTCCTCAACTTTGAAACTATTTTATATAAGAATGTCTAAATTTGTCTAGGTTATCTAACAGTAACCATTACGGGCAACCATAATAACCTTTTTTTGTTTGTATTTTTTGTTAACATTCTAAAGCTTCCACCAGATCTCATGATTGGAACCGGCAGTTTCTATTCATAGAAGGGGAAAAGAATTAGAGAGAGGGACAAAAGTATACATTATCATCATTTTGATTGACAAAAATTTACAAACCGGAGCCGATATCTTTTTATGCCTTTAGTAAATGCTAAACCAAAACATAATTGTGACACAAGTCCTTTTACATTTAACTAATACTATTCTATAATCCTTTGTATCATGACACTACACCAGGATTCCTTGAGTTCCTCAACTTTGAAACGAAGAAATATTTTGTTAAAAATATGATCAAAATAGTAATTTGTGTGTGTAAATTACGAGTTTAATAATGTTCTATAGCACGCTTTCTATAGGTTTTGTACCTTACTTTTGATATGTTTTGAACTTGACAATATTTTTTTATGAATCTTTTTTAATTTTATATTGACATATCACAGAAACTTTTCATCATTTAATTAGTGGTTTTGGAAAAAAATCAGGTAGAAACAATCATGTACAACAATTTTGATTACTCTTTCTTCTAGATAGGATTTCATTTCAAATGATAGAAGAGAGAATTAAACATGTTACAAAAACGAATTTCATTAATCTATATAAAAATTAAAACAAATGAATAAAATAAAAATATTAATTCCTTCATACATGAAAAACATTAATCCATGATTTCTCAATTAGATTTCAATTCTGTGAAGGAAAGAAGGTCCTTCAAACGTTTTTGTATTAAAGCTGTTTTAACAATGGCCAAGTACTCGTGAGTGGGAAACACCTGCCCATCTACAACTGCTTGAATCATAAGTCTATCTGTGAAATATGGACCCCCAAGTTGTCTCTCTACCTTAGTCAAAGCTTTGAATTGAAGCTTAGGTGTGGCAGCTTCCTTGTTGTGGGCTTCCACGGCAAATCGGGCATTTTCTAATGCGAATGAATCTCATGGGTCTACATCAAAAAACCCACCATCTGAATTTGAGTGTGAAGCAGATGAGAAAGAATTTAGGAATGTTGCTAAGGCCATGAAGGCAATGAGAATAATTGAGGATCTGAGCGTCATCATTTTGACAAAAAAGTTCGATGACTCTGGTTAATCGTTTGCTTTCCTATTCGGGAGTATATTTTGCTTTGAAGAGAGAGTGTTATTTATAATACAACAAGGGTAGGTGTGCATTCATTGGTACAAAATTTAAGGTAAATAAAATGATATTAATTTTTCTTCGCTGAAATAGGAATAATATTTAATGTTGACAATAGAAAGCAATCTTCTTTTTTTTTTCTATTTCAACCAAGGAAATCTTTATATTAGAAAGAAATCTCTATATTTAATATAATAGATAAAATTCTATGAATTTCATGTTCAATTATTACATTGAATAGCAAACTTTAGTTTCCTTCATGCTATAAAATCCCTATTTCTGTATTATCCCCACATCGAGATTTGAAATTATATTAAAATTTAGACTATTTGTTTTAGGGATAGAGCAAGATGTCCCAATGCAACGTATTTACAAAAACAATTATTATAAAAATTAGTAACCCAAATTTTTTACTTAAAAAAATGTACAAGGACTCTTAATCAAAATAAACATTCACTTTACTGATATTTAATTTATGCTCCGTTTCTTTTACTTAAATTTTTAATCAAAATAGTAATTTGTGTGTGGAAATTACGAGTTTAATAAGGTTCTATAGCACGCTTTCTATAGGTTTTGTACCTTAATTTTTATAAGTTTTGAACTTGACAATATTTTTTTATGAATCTTTTTTAATTTTATATTGATATATCACTGAAACTTTTCATCATTTAATTAGAGGTTTTGGAAAAACAATCAGGTAGAAACAATCATGTACAACAATTTTGATTACTCTTTCTTCTAGATAGACTTTCATTTGATATGCTTATATTTTTTACCTATTTATTATATCCCAAATATGTGATTTTTGCAATATATTTTGAGTACAAATATGCTATTTATGTGATTTTATCTTTAATTGTAGGAATTGTAATCAAATGAAGAATTGTTGAAGTTTTGAGCTAAAATCGACTTAAAAGTAACTCAATAGGAAAGAATTGAAGATTGGAGCAATTGATGGGGAAGAAATTAATGAGTTTAGAGAATTAGAGGGCCAATGATGCAATTTTGGAATGTTTAATTTTTGGAAAATTGGCCGAAGGTTATGATGGTGCGGCTGATTTCGGATTGGAATTGGATAAGAGTTTTAATCTCGATATTATTTGGGAAACAAGTTTCTTGCTCTTCAAGTAGGGTTTAGCCGGAAGCCTATAAAAGAAGGATTAGTTATTTATTTTTACAACAGAACTGAACCGAAAACTGGCCGAAAACCTTACGGCTGCAAAACACTTCTCCCCGCCGTCCACCTTCTTTCCTCCTTGCCGATCACCTCCACCTCCTTGCTGCACCAGCCGAGGTTCTCCTACTTAACCGCCACCATCTCCCTCAACCTCTTCACCTCTCTTCGTCATCATGATCACCGAGCTCACCATCGACCGCCATCATCACCATCTTCTCTGCCTCTTCATCGCCCGAGACCGCACCACCTCCCTCACCTTTCCACCTTCCTGCGCATCAACCGCAACACCTTGCTTCCTCTCCTCCAACTCCGCGAAGTAGCCAGAAGCACCATCATCTTCCTCCTCCACGCACCGCCACCGAAACCCCCGCCACCCAGCTACATCTTCTCCGCCTTCCTGGTCACGCCGCACCACCAAAGCAGCCGAGCACCACCTTCATCAACAACTTCATCATCCTCACACGCAGCAGCCGCAAAGCTAAACAACCGTCCGAGAGTTTTTGGTGGTTTTTGGCTTCATTCGGGTTTTGGAGTTTTAATTATTTAATTTATTTATTTTTATTATGTCTCTAAATATTGTTGAATTATTTTTAATAATGTTTAGTGGCTAAATTCTTTTAATCTAGGGCTTGGGTGTAGCCACCGAATTTATTTGGTTTACTTAGTTCATTATTATTTGATTTTTCTATTAATTAATATTTGTTATTCTTGTTTTAATTCGTGTAAGTAATTGGCCACTATTTGCATGTCTGAAGATATTAATCGAAGTAGCGAGAGTGGAAGATTAGTATTAGTTCGTAGGAATAATAAACTTAGGTTGTAAGCTACGAGAGTAAGATTATAACCTTTGCAATATTTGATTCTTAATGGTCTTAATGTCCTTTTGTTAATCCCTATAGTCATGAGAGTAGTCATAGGGTTAATCTAAGTAAGAGAATTATAACACGAGAGTGAATAGTTCTTAATTAGGTGAATCGTTGTGAGATTAATGGAGGTTAAAAGTCAAATACTTATGAACTGAACTAACCCAAATATTCGGTAGGTGAACTCAATGTCCTAGGTTTTCTTTGTCTGATTATTTGAATTAATATTATTTGCCTTTATTTTATTTATTTATTTTATTTTTAAATTTTATAAACCTGAGATCATCATTTATCTAGATAATAATAGGAGTAATTTATACCTGGTAATTAGTAACCTTCTCTGTGGGATCGACCCTGCTTTTTGCTTTACCACTAGTAATTGTATTAAGTAGGTAATTAATATTTGACTAGTGTGACGACGACTTGTCAAATTTGGCGCTGTTGCCGGGGAAGTCAGCTAATATCGAATTTAGATTACTTTCTTTTATTAGTTTAGATTTATTTTTTTTTTATTTATTTTATTGTCTTACTATTTCAGTGATTTTTTTAAAATATTTTTGTCTTGTTTTTATATGCGAAGTGCTAACTCTGAGACTTTGCAATTTGATCCAGAGATAAAAAGAACAGCTCGTGCGAACAGAAAGGAAGCAAAACTAAGAAAAGAGAAGAATCAGAGTGAAACCATGGGCAACAGAGTAACAATCGGACACTGAGGGATTACTTTACACCTACAGAGAATGTTGTTAGGTCAAGTATTTCTAGGCCTACCATTGCTGCAAATACCTTTGAGCTCAAGCTAGCATTGATCCAGATGGTGCAGCAAAATTAATTCTCTGGTTTTAACAATGAGGATCCAAATGCGCATATTGATAACTTTTTGGAGATCTGTGATACTGTTAAGATAAATGGTGTGACGTCAGATGCAATCCGGCTGAGACTTTTCCCTTTTTCATTGAGGGGAGAAGCAAAGAATTGGTTGAATACTTGCGATCCTGGGTCCATCACAACTTGGGATGAGCTTTACAAAGAATTCCTGATCAATTTCTTCCCACCACATAAGGCAGCGAAATTGAGAAATCAAATTACTGGGTTTATTCAAGAAGATGATGAGACATTTCATGATGCATGGACAAGATTCAAGGAATTGCAAAGAAGATATCCTCACCATGGTATTGAGAAAAGTACTCTAGTTCAGACTTTCTATCAAGGATTGATAGACTTGCAAGAAACAATGTGGATGCTGCAGCTGGAGGTTCATTAATGGATAAGTCAATTGATGATGCCTATGAATTGTTTCAAATTATGGCAAAGAATAGGAATCAATGATCGAACTCGAGAAGTGTTTCCAAGAAGCCTGCTGGAATGTATGAAGTCAATGAACTAAGTGCCATGAACGCAAAGATAGATGCACTGACCAAGGCGATGGGTAATCTTGTAAATGCTAATGCAGTCTTCCATGCCACTGTCTGTGAGTTCTGTGGAGGTTCTCATTTGAGCTCTGAATGTATGCAACTGGCAAGTGCACAATATGTCTCTAATTTCAGCAAGCCTCAGCAGCAGAACAATCCATACTCCAACACATACAATCCTGGGTGGTCAAATCATCCAAACTTTTCTTGGAATAATCAAGGGGCTCAAGACTTTAATGCAAGACCTCAAAACCCTCCTGGTTTCCAAGCAAAGTCATACCAATCTGCACCTAAGTCAGCAACGGAGGCAAGTTTTGAGAGAATGGAGAAATTGTTGAGTGAAAACACTGAACGGTCTAACAGAATAGAAGCAAGGTTAGATCAATTGACTACTAATCATAGAACCTTGGAGTTGCAAGTGAGTCAAATGGCCTCCGCCATGAATACTCGTGGGCAAGGTCAACTGCCAAGCAAGTCTGAAATCAACCCTCGTGAAAATTGTAGTGCTATCATGTTGAGAAGTGGGAAGCAGTTGGCTGACAAGGAGGAACTAAAGACTATTGAAGTGAATTTGACCACAATTGAGAAGAAAAAAGAGAGTAAAAAGAGTGATGAAGAAAAAGTGGAGAAAGTGGAACAAGAGGAAGAAAAGATATATGTGCCACCACCGCTTAAACCTTATGTTCCACCAGTGCCTTTTCCGCAGAGACTCCATATGACCAAGCAAGATATGTTGTTTGAGAAATTTCTGAAAATTTTTTGGCAATTACATATTAACATTCCTTTTGCAGATACTTTAGCTCAGATTCCAACGTATGGAAAGTTCTTGAAGGAGATCATCTCCAATCGAAGAAAAGTGGAAGACTTTGAGACAATTGCACTATCTGAGGAGTGTAGTGCTGTCATTTAGAGAAAGTTGCCTCCAAAATTGAGTGATCCAGGGAGTTTCTTTATTCCTATCTCTATGGGTGATGTTTGTTTTGATAAAGCTTTATGTGATTTAGGTGCTAGTGTTTCATTGATGCCTTTATCTGTTTGTAGAAAGTTTGGGTTGAAACATTTGAAACCAACTAACATCAATTTGCAGTTAGCTGATAGATCCATAACTCATCCAAAAGGAATTTTGGAAAATGTGCTGGTAAAAGTGAAGAAATTTTATATCCCTGTTGATTTTGTTGTGTTAGATATGGAAGAAGATGCTAATGTGCCAATTATTTTAGGTCGACCATTTCTAGCTACAGCTGGTGCTGTTATAGATGTTAAAAAGGGGAGTTTAAACTTTCATATTGGAGAAGAATCTGTGGAGTTCACTTTCTCTAAAAATTACAAATGCCCTGCATTTACTCATCATGTGTTTAGAGTAGATTCTGTTAAGGAGCCAGATAAAAATGATGTGTTTATTGCTAATTTTAATGACCCTCCTGACAAGTGTATCAGTGATGTAGGTGCAGTCGGAGACGAAAGAAGAATGATGTATGAAAGAGTTTCACACTCTTTGATTGAGCGTCCACTTGATTGATTAGCCAGATAGTCCGGGTCATGACTTTAAAGAAGCGCTTATTGGGAGGCAACCTAATTCTTTATTTTGCTTTATTTTTCTTTTTCTTTCATTAATAAGTTGATGGTTAAGTTTTTTGTTCCTGATTATCTGGAGATCTTTGATTTTTGGATTTTCGTGATTTTTCTTAATCATCTGTTTTTTTTAGGTTTGTTTTTCTTATTTATTTTAGTTTGCAATTAGGTTTGTTGGACGGGCAAAACTCTGGTGTCCAATGGTGCTGCAAATGAAACATCCAAAAGTCTGAAGAAGTTGGTCGTGTGCTTGAATGGTAGTTGCAACAATTTATTCAACAATTCCGGTCATCCACTTCACATTCCCAAGGTTGTGTCATTTCTTTTCATTCTTTTTGTTTATGTCTTTTCTTTTCTCTACACTTGGTTGTGTGTCTTTTGTGTTTTATACATTGAGGGCAATGTATACTTTAAGTGTGGGGGAGAGGAATGCGTTTTGTGTTTATCTTTCTTAAATAAAAAAAATCATAAAAATTGAAAAATTTGAAAAATCCAAAAAGGCCTAGGATGAAGTTGGTTTGATTATCTATAACATGTAAGAATTAGTCTATTTTGAATTGTATTGCTTAACTTATGTATTTCTATGTTGCTTTGAATACCCTGCTTTTTACGTACTTAGTCGTGACTGTGGGGTAAACCTAAAGTGAGATATAATTGCATAAGTTTGATGTAGATATGCCATGGAAGTTGTGTTTGATTCACTCATACTTATATGATTTGTATGTGGAACCCATTATGTTGTGAAGGAAAAGCAAGGCATTAACCCAATATCAGCCTTAAAAAACCTTATTGCTTTGACACTTTGTGTTAAGTAAGTTTGGGGGAGGGGTGTTGGCGGATTCTTCTGAGGTTAGGTTAATTTTAATGAGGGAAAAAAGGAAGAGCATTCAATGTTGATTCTAGCCCATTGAGAGGTGAGGAATTGGCAACCTGAGCTGAGAGTCCTCAGGCCCGGTGAGGAAAAATAGATATGTAGACTGCCCTAAGTTGCTGAGCCACTATGTATAGGAGTGGAAAAATGCTCTGGGTAGTGGCCTGAGTTGGAAAGAGTCCTGAAGAAAAGCCGCATGGACCGAAGAATGGGTTACGAGGGGGAATAGGTTGTCTGTGAGATAAGTCCTTCTATTTCGTAGCATGTCTGGTGGTCCATTGCATTGAAATATGGTCTGAAATGTGAGTCTGGTTTTAAAGTAAAATGGCATATTTGCAGCAGAGCTTTTGTTTTCTATATTGAATGTAAAGTGATGTCCCTAAGAAACGAAGCACACACACACAAGCGTGGAGGCTAAAAGTAGCTATGGTTTGCATTGTTAGGTAGTCCATACTAGAGGTAGTCGAAATCTTTGTGTTATATGATGTGATTGAATCTCTGAGGCCGCCAAATTAAATAATTAAATGTTTTTGCTTGTTTAATGTTTGGGATTGCTTGAGGACAAGCAATAATTCAAGTTTGGGGGTATTTGATATGCTTATGTTTTACCTATTTATTATATCCCTAATTTGTGATTTTTGCAATATATTTTGAGTACAAATATGCCATTTATGTGATTTTATCTTTAATTGTAGGAATTGTACTCAAATGAAGAATTGTTGAAGTTTTGAGCTAAAATCGAATTAAAAGCAACTCAATAGGAAAGAATTGAAGATTGGAGCAATTGATGGGGAAGAAATTAATGAGTTTAGAGAATTGGAAGGCCAATGATGCAATTTTGGAATGTTTAATTTTTTGGAAAATTGGCCGAAGGTTATGATGGTGCGGCTGATTTCGGATTGGAATTGGATAAGAATTTTAATCCTTATATTATTTGGGAAACAAGTTTTCTTGCTCTTCAAGAAGTAGGGTTTAGTCGGAAGCCTATAAAAGGAGGATTAGGGATTTATTTTTACAACAGAACTGAACCAAAAACTGGCCGAAAACCTTACGTCTGCAAAACACTTCTCCCCGCCGTCCACCTTCTTTCCTCCTTGCCGATCACCTCCACCTCCTTGCTGCACCAGCCGAGGTTCTCCTACTTCACCGCCACCATCTCCCTCCACCTCTTCACCTCTCTTCGTCATCATCATCACCGAGCTCACCATCGACCGCCATCATCACCATCTTCTCTGCCTCTTCACCGGCGAGATCGCACCACCTCCCTCACCTTTCCACCTTCCTGCGCATCAACCGCAACACCTTGCTTCCTCTCCTCCAACTCCGCGGAGCAGCCAGCAGCACCATCATCTTCCTCCTCCACGCACCGCCACCGAAACCCCCGCCACCCTGCTACATCTTCTCCGCCTTCCTGGTCACGCTGCACAACTGAAGAAGCCGAGCACCACCTTCATCAATAACTTCATCATCCTCACACGCAGCAGCCGCAAAGCTAAACAACCGTCGGGGAGTTTTTGGTGGTTTTTGGCTTCATTCGGGTTTTGGAGTTTTAATTATTTAATTTATTTATTTTTATTATGTCTCTAAATATTATTGAATGATTTTTAATGATGTTTAGTGGCTAAATTCTTTTAATCTAGGGCTTGGGTGTAGCCACCGAATTTATTTGGTTTATTTAGCTCATTATTATTTGATTTTTCCATTACTTAATATTTGTTATTCTTGTTTTAATTCGTGTAAGTAATTGGCCACTATTTGCATGTCTGAAGATATTAAGCGAAATAGTGAGAGTGGAAGATTAATATTAGTTCGTAGGAATAATAAACTTAGGTTGTAAGCTACGAGAGTAAGATTATAACCTTTTCAATATTTGATTCTTAATGGTCTTAATGTGCTTTTGTTAATCCCTATAGTCACGAGAGTAGTCATAGGGTTAATCTAAGTAAGAGAATTATAACACGAGAGTGAATAGTTCTTAATTAGGTGAATCGTTGTGAGATTAATGGAGGTTAAAAGTCAAATACTTATGAACTGAACTAACCCAAATATTCGGTAGGTGAACTCAATGTCCTAGGTTTCCTTTGTCTGATTATTTGAATTAATATTATTTGCCTTTATTTTATTTATTTATTTTAGTTTTTAATTTTATAAATCTGAGATCATCATTTATCTAGATAATAATAGGAGTAATTTATACCTGGTAATTAGTAACCTTCTCTGTGGGATCGACCCTTCCTTCTGCTTTACTACTAGTAATTGTATTAAGTAGGTAATTAATATTTGACTAGTGTGACGACGACTTGTCAAATTCGGCGTCGTTGCTAGGGAAGGCAGCTGATATCGAATTTAGATTACTTTCTTTTATTAGTTTAGATTTATTTTTTTATTTTATTTATTTTATTGTCTTACTATTTTAGTGATTTCTTTAAAATATTTTTGTCTTGTTTTTATATGCGAAGTGCTAACTCTGAGACTTTGCAATTTGATCCAGAGATAGAAAGAACATCTCGTGCGAACAGAAAGGAAGCAAAACTAAGAAAAGAGAAGAATCAAAGTGAAACCATGGGCGAGAGAGTAAACAATCGGACACTGAGGGATTACTTTACACCTACGGAGAATGTTTCTAGGTCAAGTATTACTAGGCCTACCATTGCTGCGAATACCTTTGAGCTCAAGCCAGCATTGATCCAGATGGTGCAGCAAAATCAATTCTCCGGTTTTAACAATGAGGATCCAAATGCGCATATTGATAACTTTTTGGAGATTTGTGATACTGAGATAAATGGTGTGACGTCAGATGCAATCCGGCTGAGACTTTTCCCTTTTTCATTGAGGGGAGAAGCAAAGAATTGGTTGAATACTTGCGATCCTGGGTCCATCACAACTTGGGATGAGCTTTACAAAGAATTACTGATCAATTTCTTCCCACCACATAAGGCAGCGAAATTGAGAAATCAAATTACTGGGTTTATTCAAGAAGATGATGAGACATTTCATGATGCATGGACAAGATTCAAGGAATTGCAAAGAAGATATCCTCACCATGGTATTGAGAAAAGTACTCTAGTTCAGACTTTCTATCAAGGATTGATAGACTTGCAAGAAACAATGTGGATGCTGCAGCTGGAGGTTCATTAATGGATAAGTCAATTGATGATGCCTATGAATTGTTTCAAATTATGGCAAAGAATAGGAATCAATGGTCGAACTCGAGAAGTGTTTCCAAGAAGCCTGTTGGAATGTATGAAGTCAATGAACTAAGTGCCATGAACGCAAAGATAGATGCACTGACCAAGGCGATGGGTAATCTTGTAAATGCTAATGCAGTCTTCCATGCCACTGTCTGTGAGTTCTGTGGAGGTTCTCATTTGAGCTCTGAATGTATGCAACTGGCAAGTGCACAATATATATGTCTCTAATTTCAGCAAGCCTCAGCAGCAGAACAATCCATACTCCAACACATACAATCCTGGGTGGTCAAATCATCCAAACTTTTCTTGGAATAATCAAGGGGCTCAAGACTTTAATGCAAGACCTCCAAACCCTCCTGGTTTCCAAGCAAAGTCATACCAATCTGCACCTAAGTTAGCAACGGAGGCAAGTTTGGAGAGAATGGAGAAATTGTTGAGTGAAAACACTGAACGGTCTAACAGAATAGAAGCAAGGTTAGATCAATTTACTACTGCTCATAGAACCTTGGAGTTGCAAGTGAGTCAAATGGCCTCCGCCATGAATACTCGTGGGCAAGGTCAACTGCCAAGCAAGTCTGAAATCAACCCTCGTGAAAATTGTAGTGCTATCATGTTGAGAAGTGGGAAGCAGTTGGGTGACAAGGAGGAACCAAAGACTATTGAAGTGAATGTGACCACTAATGAGAAGAAAGAAGAGAGTAAAAAGAGTGATGAAGAAAAAGTGGAGAAAGTGGAACAAGAGGAAGAAAAGATATATGTGCCACCACCGCTTAAACCTTATGTTCCACCAGTGCCTTTTCCGCAGAGTGCAAAATTTCCAAAGTTTTTGGGTCAATTTGTTATTTTGGCAAACTTTAAGGACCAATCTACAAATTCCAGAAAATTGAATTGCGCTCTGCAGATTTTGAAGAGGCTGGACGAAGGCTGCCCTATTAATACCATATCTACGCTTTGTTTTCAATATTAGGAAAGGGAGGAGAAGAGGCACAACACAGGGAGCGACGGCTGGAGCTCAGAACAAGGATTTCTCTCCATTTTCGTCAGTTTTAGGTCTGTAATGTCAAAAATCAATTCTTGTGTTGTTGATTTCACCATGATTAGCAACTAAACCTCTTTTCTAGTTAAAGGATTTCATTGAAGTCTTGATGTTATTCCATTGTGAGATCTAATTGTTTGCTTTTCACCAACGAATTTTGAGTATTTATTTATTCTCTTTGATGTGTATTGATGATTATTTGAAATTATTTGAATAGCTGGTAGCATTCAATTCTCCTTGATAATCTAGTTTATTGAACAACAAGGTTTGTTTGTTCCTTATAAGAGACAATGCAAATAATTACTTGGTAAGTAATTTTCTTGTGTTGTGAGAATAAATAATCAATTTTTAATGAAACAAGGTTTGTTTGTTAGAAACTGAATTGGGTCTTTGCTTTTCAAAAACTAAATCCTAGGAGGTTCCAGGTAGTGTTTTTTTGGCTATAGAGTGATTAATGAAGGTTTCTTAGTCATTGGTAGTTAAATAAAAAGACTGAGTTGTTAGGAGGTTCCAACAACGATAACTAATATATTCATCATTTGTTGAGTTAATCTTTGCATCAATGATCAGTTGGATACATCAAGGTGGAAATTATTCCTTTGACTAGAGTTGCTCTTATTATTGATTTTCAAAAGTATCTTTTTTGCTTGCAAATTCTTTTTGTTATTCATTAGTTACAAATCCAAAATCTCTCCCATTTAGTTACTTTGCTTTTGATTAGAAATATTTTCACTTCCTTGCTCCTTGAGGAGATGACTCTACTCATTGCTATACAACTAAATTTGTTAGAAGTAGAATCTTCTATTTTTGTTGGTTTGACATACACCAGGCTACAACATCATCAATGGACATTTTGTTTTCTTCAAAAGAGGTGATGTTTTTGCACAAAGGTTGATCAGGTCCTGCTATTTTTGAATAACCAGATATAAAGGCCGGGAAGTACGTTTCAAGCCACAGGATTAACAACCATAGGGGACCACTTAAGTACGTTCGGGATGTTGTCTAAGTTCAAACATGCTTCTATAAAAACTACCTTATAAAGCCGATGCAAGGTCTACTTTCTTACCAGTGGCAAGCACACAGGCTAGGTGATAGAAATTCATGGTCATCTGCAAAGATTTGGAACAGAATACATACCAATTGAGCCAGAAGGCTAAGAAGGTCTTGTGCTGGGTAGTTGAGTCAGTATCTCGAAACGAATCCATAATCCGGTCAAATTGGTTTTCTTGATTGGCCGCCATATCTGATGTATCTAAATGCTGCAAGTTAACGTCAACTGCTAGAGGGACCGCAGGCGGCAGCACAGTAATGACACAGACATCCAGAAGGGTCGGTGTCAGCATTCCCCATTGAAGGCAGAGAACATTAGGGGTGGTTGACCAGAAGCGGGCAGCGGCACTAAGCACTGCCGGATCAAAGGGGACCCCGATTTTGTAAAACTGAATCAGATCGTAGATCCCAGCATCTCGCAAGACTTCACCAAATTTCGGATCCAAATACTCGCACCAGTTGACCCAACCAGGGTGGATTTTGATTTTTTGCGACCAAGGCTAACTGCAGTGGCACTGAACACTCTGGCAATTGCCGGGATTGATGAATTGGTGGTGAGGGCTTGGTGGATGGCATATTGGAACATGCCGGAAAAGCGCCGTTGGAACAACATCGAAGCCCGGTCTAGACGATAGTACTGAATTTCCTCATTAACTGGAGACATCGTCTTCAGGTAATTAGGCACCAGTGGTAGAGTCTCAGCTTTGCGAATAGCCCGTTTCTTGGCAAAAACAAGAGAGTAATCCCTTGCGACAGCCATGGGAGTGATGAACAGTGAGTCGTCGGAGAAAAGGGGTGGAAAAATTTGAGAAGGCAAAGAGAGAAAGGAGATTGCGAGAATCGATGAGAATGATTGTGAATTGGAACAAAGGGGCGGCAGCCTATTAATAATACATCAGATTTTGAAGAATCAGCAGATTAATATTCTCCAATCAGTTAAGGATTTGGATGACATTAAAATCCCACTTCTTTGGGGATTGAGATATCAACCATTAACAGAAGGGGTGAGTTTTAGTAATGGAAGGATTCTGTATTTGAATTCTGCCCGGGAAGATTAGAAAACTTGTTCAGCACATTTCACAATTTTTTTCAGGGGGCATTATGTTGGGCCAGTTTTTTCCGGCTGGGCTTTGAGAGGCTTAGTAGGATTTGGGTCGGATCAGGCGAATTGGGGGGACGACGAGTCAGGTTTCTAGAAGGTCTAAGGCCCAATATAGAGGAAGAAGTCTAGTTGATGTTGGATTAGAATAGTGAACCGACTGGGATTTGAGTTTTATTTAAAGGGATTGGCGGTAGGAGGAAAGACACAATCAAAATAGCATCAAATAGCTTTCTTTCAATTTTCATACTTTTATTTCCAATTTTACCTCTAAAACTAGGGTTCTTTGAGAACTCATTAAATTAGGCCGAGTATCAGTGGCTGTACTTGATCATCAAAGATTTTAATAAAATCTGGCCTACGGCCGATTCTTATTTCCTGAAATTCTTATATTCAATTTGTTTGGCACAGATTGTTAAGAACAATGCACAATCGTATGAAAGATATGTTGCTTGATTCTTCTAGGACAAAAATTTGGCAAACAGACCGTTTCAGCTTCTGATGTGATCCAACTACTATCAAAGCACGAAAACCCTCACAACTATGAACAAGAGCCTCCAGCTTAGGCGACTTTTTGATTAATCCCTCATAAGTCAAACTTATGCAGACTACAACCCAAAAACATGGAAAACAAAGAAACCCTAAGATGAGTCGAAATAAGCTTAGGCGAATAAGGGTCGGGTTTTGCATATCTAAGGCTCTTAGGCCTTTTATCGGAACGATCACTTTCGAAGCTAGTGAACAACACAAATTCTCTGACGTTCTGTATGCCTTTTAGTTCAAGGGAATATAAAGATTCCTTAATTTCAGCACGCAATTCAATGCTGAGCTTTTGCCTTTGGGCAGCACTAATAAACCCTATTGCGGAATGGGGCATAAGCGTAACCCTTTCCACTCTTTCGGTTTCTAGGCTAACTTCATCAAGGTTTCCCCATCCCCGCCGGAGAAATATACGACGATCTGTAACATTCAAGCATTGTAAAGTGGACACTGCATCCTCCAGGTCTTTGACACAATGGAGACCCGAATCAAGTCTACAAAATCCACGAACGACAATTTGTGTTACTTAATTTCTGGCGGTAACGCATCGATATCCTTCCCTCACCGATAAAGTTTTTCATTTTGATGGTGAAAGGTAAGTTAGGGTTTTTCATGGAAGCTAAACCGTGATAACCTGTAAGACTATACTTTTTGGTGGTTTTAATACGAGACGTTTTCTTATTTATTATTATTAGGATTCCTACACTAATTCAAGTCCGAGCCGGATAAGCCTATTTCAATGTGCTAAAAGTAATTTTCTATGAAGTTTCGGAAAATCTGCTATTTGTGATAACTGAGAGACTCCATTAGGACCGAACTTAAATCAATGTGACCAGTATTTGTTTTGTTTTATATATATAGTATCATTACGGACTTACTAATTGGTTAAAAATTAAAATTATTTATTTTTAGTAAACTTATTCCTTATGGCGATCGCCTAATCTTGCTTGTTATGGGGACCTTATGCCGTTACAATTGCATCACATTCGTTATTTTGTGTCCCCAAAAAAAAAGTGACGACATTGTCAAATCAAATAGTAGATATATAGCATCTAGAACAAATTTTTCTGTAAGTGGATGAAATATCGTGTTCATTTGTCACTCGATTTTTGCTTTGTTCGTCCCCCGCAAAACCACTGCCTCCTCCATCTCTCCTCCAGCCTCCTGCTTCCTTTTTTCCTAGTCCAACATTAATTTCTTGAATATTATTCACAATCAATTCAAACAGAAACTAATCTATATATAGCCAAATTAATAATTTTGAGACTGCAGAGTATGAAATAAACAACACTTCAATCCTTGGTATATATTCAAAAGACAAAGTTCATGTATCTGCGGTAGTTGTTTTTACTTTTTTCAAGCAACAAAATAAACTTCTCATTGAAGATTTTCTTAGACGTGTTGTAATTGGTCAAAAACCCATTTAATCTTGATATATTGCTTAACGCACAAAGAGAAAAAAATATTCTTAAATGAATGTTGTAGAGATCACAAGTACGTACTTGTGAGCACCTATATCAACTGGATGGTTCAACTACACAATAGAAGTTGCCATTTAAAGAGAGATTTTATTGGTGAAAGGAATGCCAAATATATTGTGCCATGATATTTTGGAAAAAATTACAAAATTAGTTTGATGACTTAGAACTTAGAAGAAAATTAATAAATAAAATTGCAGCAACGAAATTCAATTGGGAGACGCAAAGCTATCCAAATATTATTTCTTGGCTATTATCCCAAACAGACTAGACATTGAGGAAAGTAGCCTAGAAGAAGCCAGGAAATCGATATGCACATTTGGTAGTAATCTCTTTGCTTGCGCAAAGAAGACCCCTCCTAGATACAACTCCTGAGCGAACGTAATTTCTTGAAATGATCGAGCAAACCAACTCTAGTCAGAATTCGAAAATGCCAATTATATTGTGTTATAACCACAGAAGCAAATTAGGCAGTGGACAATGAAATCGGTGATAATTTCCTGTATTGTGATTATAATTTGGGGATTAATTAAGATGGTAGAGGAAACTTGTATTGGAGAAAGAAATATATTATACTCCTTTCGTCCCATAATTATTGTCCAATTTGGATTTTCATTTTTAAATCAAATTGTACTAAAAATAAAATTTGAAACTAGACCATAAATTTGGGACAGATGGAGTACTATTATTTACATGCACAATTAATTAGTGTTTGTTCACTTAATAAATTTCTTCACTCAATTAGTACTCCTCTCTAACTCTCATCAGTTCCAACTTCCAATACTATTAAACTTGCCCGGTAACATTTGTAGTTAGCAATACATTTGGACAACAACAAATGTAATAGCGTGTAACAAATAATATCACAAAAAATTGACTAATTGCACATAAATTACAGAAATGGTCACGATCATAACAATAATTGAATAACACGTCCCATCAGCAAGCGGAGATGATGACGTAGAGGTAGGAGAAAAGGAAGGAAGAAAGAAAAGGAAGACACAGAATATATTTTGAGAAAACCCAAAATTACTTAATTACTAAAAAAAAATAAAAACTCGTCATCTTCAATTTCGATTCTTTTTACAAAGGAGGAGACAAATGCCTAATACTTTAAACTGACAAAATTACATATCTATCTGTTGGAATTTTATTGTCGATAAATTGCAAGTTTATTATTTGACACACATGGCTGCTTCACAGCGGCAACCAAACAAGCTGATGGTAATCACATCAACCTCATATGGTATCCAAAGGCAACTCTCACCACATGAGGTTGATATGATTACCATCAGCTTTCGGATGGGTAAGGTCTTCTCAATGGCTTGAGTAGTTTCAGCTCGCTCCAGAGGAACAGTCAACTTCCAAAACCCCCACAACTGCAATTTAGAGAGAGAGAGAGAGAGAGAGAGAGAGAGAGAGAGAGAGAGAGAGAGAGAGAGAGAGAGAGAGAGAGTACAAGTTCCTTAAAGTTTATTGGCAGACCGAGATGTTTTTGTCTAATAATAGTTAAAACATATTATCTTCAGACATAACTAAACCTAACTGATGGTTTATCAAGTAAACATACAAACAAATTATTTATCCTTTACAGTATATCTCAGTTATTTTATTTTCTTATTATCACGCATAAAAAATTTCGTTTATTAAGTAGTGATATATCGGCATCGCATCATTTTATCTTTAATTCCTATCTAATGATCCCTTATGTAGTACTGGGCGTGAAAAATAATTAAATGGGATGGTCTTGTCTTCTCCATTAATTTTTTTTTTTTTGGAAGAATTTGATGATTAAATAAAAACAATGGATTTGCATAATCGGAAAATATGAAATGAAGTCATCAGCAAAAAATGGAAATTAGAGAAAAGGATTGAAACGTAGGATTCATTTAGTCAAAGCATCTTAATTAATAGGGCTAAAAATTTAGCGGCAAAGTGTGTTTGCAGACACAGAGAAAGGTGATGAAAAATTACTTACATGCCGCCGCAAGAAGTAAGAACAGGATGAAATACTTCATAAAATTGCCCATCGAATTCCTTCCTGAGATAAAAGCAGATGAAAGAAAGTACCGCGCAGGCCAGGAACATAGATTTGTATAAATGCTTTGCAGTGTTTATTATACTTTCAGTAGTGAATGTGTATATATATAGTGAGGTGGCTAGCTATGTTTTGTCCGGGTTTTAGGCTACACGTTTTTTTTTTCCATTGAAAATGTAAAATAACGAATGGAAAAAAAAAGGGAAACTAAAAATATTAGTAACAATTTATTGCAAAACTTGGTGAAAAATTGTTCCAATCATTAGAAACCACTTAAATCTGAAGTCCCCAAGATATTGAATTGTAATTTTTAATTATTAACTATTTATAGTTACTCCCTCCATTCACAAATAGATCTCGCTGGAAAGATTTCACAAAATTTAAGGAGACAATAATTATCTTGTTAAAATACTATAAAACCCCCCATTTACTCTTAATATAATTGTAGTCCCAATAACATTTAATTCTAATATCATTCTACATTAAACATTACTACAATTTCCAATGTAAGGGTAATATTGGAAAAAATTGGCAAAACATGCCTCGATTTGTGAGAAAGACATCTATTTTGGAATATTTGGTTTTTTCTCTAACGATATCTATTTGTAAATGGAGGGAGTAACAATTTATTATATTCTTATTGTAAATATATTTTAGATATATTGAGTTTATTGATATTTTAATTTTTTACATTAAAATGAATACCAATATATAAGATAATAAGAAATAGCTTAAATAGTTTTCAATATGACTAATAAACATCAAGATTAATAAAGATGAATAAAAGATAAACATCAAAAACATAAATATAATACTAAATAATTAAGAAGCAAAAAAAAAAAACATATTCATAATTTAGTTCAACAATATCACTTATTCAAACTTAGAATTGCACTTGAATTTCGGATCCACTAAATTTTAATAAAATATCTTATTAGTAGTTTATTAAATGCACTTAGAAATGTTGTCCTTATTTAATTTAGTTTTATTTAAATTCACTGTTACTAGACCCCGTTATCAAATGATAAAAGTCATTTAAGCAATTAATCAATTAAATTTAAATTTCGAATCAGTCTATCAAAAAGGGCCTTGATAGAAAAACACCCATAATAGTAATGACTCAAGTTTTCAAGGATCATTGACAAAAATTTAGGGTATTGATATATTGAGAACAATTTTTGAGAGCAAACTTTAAGCAGATGTCTATATTACCCTTTTGCAAAGTTACGGATCTACTCCAAATAATTTTCCCTTAATTTTATCTATCTTTCACGCCGGCTCTTCTCAAGTCTTAGAATGTTTCCCGCCTTTTTCTTAGCGAATTCATGGCACCTGGGTCCAATTTATAAGCTCAATCTAACAAAATTTTTTATTTTTTAAGATCTCTTTTTTTGGGTGACCTCAAATATTTACTCTATGTTAATTCAATTACTGTAGGCATTAACCATTATGGCCCCGCTGTGATGTGAGTTTCTGTAGGCCATTTTCTTATTTTTAAGGTGATAGCAAACTCGTAAACAAACCAAATTTCATTAATGGAACCGTCAACAAGAATGCATGAAAAAATTGTTTAAAAGTGAAACTTTAAAGAGTGCGGAAATTCACAAATAAACTAGACCGTTTGAATAGATACCCACTATCTTATGAACTCAAACAAAGCTCAAACACAAAATCCAAATAATCGCCCAGATTGAATAACTTAATTTTATAAAAGAAAAAGCCCTTCAATATAATCGAACAATCACCCATATAATTGACAATACATGCAATGAGCAAATTACTCATTTAACTAGAACAAACCAAATAAATATATATGCTATATTGGTAAGGACGCTATCATAACCAAGGCAATAAGCAAACAAATACACAATATTCATCATGCTATTTCTGATGCAAACTCATCTATATCAAATAGATAAACCAACAAGGTATCCTACAACTCTATGACACAAAGAACTCGAACAAACCAAGCAATCAAACATGCTCAAACTTTCGGCCTTCATATCAAATGATGACAAGAAAATTAATTTTAAAACAATTCAATCATGCAACACACAAACATGATAAAACGGTTTACTCTAAGAACCAAGTTACACATTAGGCTCTAAGAAAGAAAAATTTTACTAACTCTTCAACTCTTCCAAGACAGCAAGAAACGTTCATCGTATGAAAACTATCCATTGATGATATTTCATAAAAAACCATAAAGGTTACAACTCAATGTTATTGACTCATAATTATTTTCGATATTTTTTAAGAGTGTTCGGCCACCTATTTGCAGGCAAGCTTCTCTTGCACTCCAAGACACAAACCCTAAAATTACCTAAACTTTATGTTCAAGAAAAGGTACTTTTCTTGCACACTACTCGATCCAATGCACCGAAAGGAAACACGTAGTCAATTTTGACTCAAATTCTAGCTAAACTTAACCATCAAATAAAGTAATTAAATTTAGTTCTTTTAATAACAAAAGACTAATCTACCCTTAATGAAATACTCCCTACGGCCTTCCACACATACCTCGCAGAACCCTAATTTATTTAACTTAAGTAAATAGACTTTTTATCTATTTACGGACTCAATAAAATAGTAAATATTCAAATAAATACTTCTCGCGCGTTTTGCTCCAATTCAAAGCTCCAAGCTCCAATGATGTCTTCTACACATTTGAATGTGCATCTGCGATCTCTTCTAGACGTTTGCTCTACGGAACAAACTCACTTGCATCAATCTCTTGGACATCACTTGAATCTTCTCCACTTGAATCACTCCAATTGCTATGGAAATCATCACTAGACTCCTCAGACACTTGTTGTTGAATAAGCAATTCTTCTTCAACCTCATTGTTCCCAATAGAAGGTATTGGTGAAAATTCCTTCAAAGAAGGCCAACTTCTCACACCAAACTTTCTTTTAGTCTTAAACAAAAACAATCTCGGACCACCAACTGAGAGGAACACCTTTGGCTCCTTCATTTGATGTTGACTCCGATGTGAAGCCATATGATTCTCATCATCCTCCTCTTCTTGAAAGGATTTATCCTCGAATCAAGACTTATACCATTACCTACAAAATGAAACGAAGATAAATCGTGGTTAGCGTTGAGTGTTCCTCCTACACCACCACTCGATTCACCCTCCTTGAATGTACCTCCCTTTTTATTTAGTTGTACATCCTTCACTTTGCAAAATTCTTTAGGAAGCTCATGCCTCTTGAACATGATATGCTCACTCTCCAAAGGTGATAATGATCTCAACTCCACCAACCTATTCTCATGATCTCGACATGAGAACACATTTAGTGAACCAACAAAGACCATTCCCAATTTCTTAATGAATGGTATACCCAAGACTACGTCACACAACTTCATAGGTACTATATCAAGCAATTCACTTGTAACAAGATCTCCAATGCGAAGATCCACCTTAGCACTTTGAGTAACGCTCAATTCCAAACCACCATGCAACCAACGTAATTTGTAAGGTTCACTTAAGTCATTCACCTCCAAGTGATTAACTCTAGCAAACTCCTTACTTATACAATTGATGCTACTACCCCCATCGATAGCTACAATCAAATTATCTACCCAATCTATAGTCCGAAAGACATGATCTACGTTTGACTCTGCACTATGCTGAGAGTATTTCAATGTAACGCCTTGTTCCTTCCAAGATTCATTACACTTCTTCCAAATAGCCTTATTCTTTTGCAACTCCAATAACATAACTCTTTGAAAAGTATGATATAAATCATTCTCTGCCATCAAAGACACGTCATCTTTATAACAAGAATTCAAGCCATTCTAGAATTGCACAACTAACACTTCATTAAATTCATTATTACCACCATTCAAGCACAACTCCTCAAATTTAGCAATATAAGACTCAGCATCCATGTCCCCTTGAACAAGTTCATACAATTCAGCTTGGTTTTCATAAGCAATCTTACTACTCCAAAACCTATTGTATTGCACCTTTAAAATCACACCAAGTACACACACTTCTATTTAGATTATGCAAGTATAGCACACTCCAATTCTTAGCTATGTTTCGCAAACCTTGGACAGCAATAGAGATCTTAACACTATCCCTAGTCACTTCTAGCAATTCAAACAAATTCTCAACAGAGACAACCCAATATTCCACCCCTTCACAAATCCCACAATAGAAAGTCAGAATTTCAAGCTTTAACTTACCAACGCATGCAGAATCCTTCATTGCATCCACAAGAGAATTTGCATCAATAAAACATTGGATCAAATCTTGTTGCATAGATTCGATCTTCTTGAAGATGTCCTCCCTTAAACCTTCACAATCTCGATGTAGATCACCAAGATCCCTCTCTAAATGATAAAATTTGTCAATAAACTTATTGATTGGACCATAGCCAAACTCACATTCTTTGTTGAGGCTAATCTCTTCACTCGTGATGATGAGCAAACAATCACCTAAGTTAAAAAAACTCCCTTGGATTTTTTATGAAAAATCCGAGAACCCTCCTTCTCGAATCAAAGGAAGATTCGACAATGACACTACCCAAACTAACAAAGAAAAACTCTCTTTCACCTTTTAAGAGGTGATACTCTCGAAAAGAAGAAGAAAAGAGATAGTTTAGTTACTCCTTTAACCTTAAAACCTTATGCAAGCTTTAGCTCAAAGATCAAAAAGAAATTTTGGAGGTTGGGATGTATAAAAAACTCGGCCATGGTACCCCCTTTTGTAGGCATAAGATGGCTTTTCCTACAAGGACTTTTCAATTAGAATAAGTTTAGCTTTTAGGCAATTCTCTTATTTTAAAAAATTAAAATTTCCTAATTAATAAAATCCTAATAAATTTCCAAGTTTTCACCCGAAAATTATCAAATAATTCGGCCAAAAATATTTTAAAAACAGCAAGTTTAATTAAATATTTAAATTAAGTCATAAGAAACTAAATTTTAGAAAACTTTCTTTGAAAGAAAAACCCTAATTTCCTAATAGTTATTCAGCCAAAAAAAACCATATTAAAACAAGTAATATACTCAATAACTTTTAAGAAAGTCCTTTAATTACCCTACTATTATTTAGGTATCTCTCAGATGTAATACAATTTTCCATTTTAGCTATTTCCTGAGAAGAAAATCGAAACACACACCTTCACATATAAGCGAAAATTTCTTTTCCCACTCAAAATAGAAATTAAAATCTCGGCTACCACATCGTTAAATAATTCTCGAAATTATTCAATCAAAATCAAGGCCAAAAACTTTTAGTTAAATACTAAAAACCCTCTTTCAATCATGTAATTAAAACTAAAAAATATTAATCATGCATTCGTGCAAATTTATTTCGTCTACCAAGTTCGCAAAACTCAACAAACAAAAACCTAATAATCATATAGACTCGGAACCTAAGCCCTAATTTTCAAAAATATTTTGTTTAAAACATTTAAAACAATACAAATTATATAATTTTAACACAAGTAATCTCCAAGGTACGTCATGGAATCTCTTATACGTGTAAACCCTAGAGTATAAACTCTAAAACTCATATCTCATTCATATGACTCAATAAGAATTAAAACACATAGTCACATAAAAGATAAACCCTTGAAAATCAAATTCCAAACTAATGAAAAATCTAATCTCCACAAGAAAGGACACTATCATAACCAAGGCAATAAGAAAACAAATACAAATTATTCATCATGCTATTTCCATGCAAACTCATCTATATCAAATAGATAAACCAACAAGGTATCCTACAATTCTAGGACACAAAGAACTCGAACAAACCAAGCAATCAAAGATGCTCAACCTTTCAGCCTTCATATCAAAAGATGATAAGAAAATTAGTTTTAAAACAATTAAATCATGCAATACACAAACATGATAAAACAGTTTACTCTAAGAACCAAGTCACACGTTAGGCTTTAAGAAAGAAAAATTTAGTAACCCTTCAACTCTTCCAAGACAACAAGAAATGCTCATTGTAAGAAAACCATCCATTGATGATATTTCATAAAAAACCTTAAAGGTTACAACTCAATGTTATTGACTCATAATTATTTTCGATATTTTTGAAGAGTATTTGGCCACCTATTTATAGGCAAGCTTCTCTTCCTCTCCAAGACACAAACCCTAAAATTATCTAAACTTTAGGCTCAACAAAAGGTACTTTTCTTGCACACTACTCGATCCAATGCACAGAAAGGAAAGACGTAGTCAATTTTGACTCAAACTCTAACTAAACTTAACCATCATGCAAACTAATTAACTTTACTTCTTTTAATAGCAAAAGACTAATCTACCCTTAATGAATAACTCCCTAAGGCCGGCCACACATAGCTCTCAAAATCCTAATTTATTTAGCCTAAGTAAATAGACTTTTTATCTATTTACAGACTCAATAAAATAGTAAATATTTAAATATATACTTCCAGCGTGTTTCCCTCCCTTTGATTGGCGCGCGCGGCTCCAATTCAAAACTCCAAGCTCCAATGATGTCTTCTACACGTTTGAATGTGCATCTTCCATCTCTTCAAGATGCTTGCTGTTTGGAACAAACTCACTTGCATCAATCTCTTGGACATCACTTGAATCTTCTTCACTTGAATCACTCCAATCGCTCGGGAAATCATCACGAGACTCCTCAGACACTTGTTATTGTAAGCGATTCTTCTTCAAACTCATTGTTCCCACTAGAAGGTGTTGGTGAAATTCCTTCAAAGAAGGCCAACTTTTCATAGCAAACTTTCTTCTATTCATAAACGGAAACAATCTCGAACCACCAACCGACAAGAATATCTTTTGCTCCTTCATTTGATGTTGACTCCGATGTGAAGCCATATGATTCTCATCATAAGGGTTTTGGATGTTGTTGATGCGCTAATTCTCGCGTGGCTCATGCCGTCGAAGAAAAAAAATGGACAATCGAACTAGAGAGTCTGATGATGATTGGGTTTCCAACGCATTTGATTTCATGGAGTTTTTTTTTTGATGATGATTACCCTTTGTTGTTGCTGTGGTATTTATTTAAAAAATTATCATTTGTTAAAAAATTTGACCATATGTCCTCTAGAGGTTTCTCAGTTTCTATTAGATCTTTATGATTTTGGAGTGAAATTGGTTTTAAAGGGAGGAAAAAAAAAGGGAGAAATTTGCTTTTACAAACAGGGAAAGAATCAAGAAAAATAAGTAAATAATAAATCTCTTAAAATGTACATAAGGATAATATAGGTATTTAATAGGATTTTGCTCTCTAAAAATGTTGCTCTCAATTTATTAACACCCAAAAGTTAATACAAATAGAAATAAATCTTTTGATTGACAACGACAAAAGTGCAAAAAACACGGGAAAAGGGGTGAAAAAGGTTTTAGTGGACACAAATCAATAAGGTAGATGTTAGACTCCAAGTTCTTCCTATGAATTTACATATCTAATGATATGAGATCTCCTAACAAAATCCCACCAGTCCTCACTAAATATCTGTCAAGGCAGTGGAAAAACAACCCGATATTTAGCCAACTACAAAATGTATGCTTAGAAATTTGATAAAAACAAAATCTAAAACACACATGAACTTAATGGATATAAGTCCCAAAACCGTCACAAACTTTTATTCAACTCAGCAACTATGCTCTCTAAAACTCAAGGCATAAAACTCTAGCCTTCCTCTCTTCCACTTATAAATACAAGTCTACAAGTATTTATAAGCACATGATTGACAACCCCAATCATCTAGGCCATTAGGTTAGAATTCAATTAGTTACATTTTCAAATTACTAAAATAACTACTTACTCTCCTAATAAAACTACTTTATTAACTAATGAAAACTACCTCCCAACTTGAATCTAATCCCTTTGGCTCTATGGTTTCAGCCACTCTTAATTCATGGCTTGAACCAATCAACCAAACAAGTGCAACCAGACACCAAAACTACTTGGAAAAGTCCAACGATAATGTTATACTTGTAAAAACCTCGCCCACTTGAAGAGTTTGATGCCCTCATCAAACGAATTGGCATAGTTCCTCCCTGAACTCCAATTCCGTTTGAACAAATCACCAATAATTACCACGTTCATCTCCTACTCAAGAAGATGAACCCCAGCTGCTTCGATTCCCTTAACCAAAATAGCCCCAAGTCTGGAAGTGGTCCAACTGAAGGAATCTAAGTAAGAAGCACAAATCAATCTGGCATGAGAAGTTAAACCAATGCGCTGCTTGGGAGGCAACCCAAGGTAAGTTGTTTTGTTCTTCTTAGTTTTTTTAAATTATCTTTTCCTAATTAAGCAATCTATTTTAGTGGGAATTAGAAAGGGTGGAGTAGCCTTTATCAGAAATTTTCAAGTGAAGATGATGTGGATAATCAACCTGAAATGCCTTGCAGACTATGATGTAATCAGAATGGTAACATTTTAGTTTGATTATCTAACATCGGCAATGAACATTGATCTGTCGCCTCACTTGGGTGAGTAATAAATTCACTTTCGCGACTGAGATAATTGACCAAGGACGACTTGCAATTCGTCATACACCTTGTGTGCTGATTTGACAGAAAGGAGGGAAAATTTTGTTTTAAAATCTTTTAAAGAGGTGGGGTGTTTAAGCCGTCAAAATGATGAATGTGGGCAAAATAAATCACTCCTACTCTTCAAAAGAAAAATGGCTGCCCACTACCCCACTCTCTGCGAGTTTCAAAAAACACCTCCCACTCTATCATAACCTTGATTACCACTCTTCAAAACCCCAAGAAATGCAACCCAAATCCAAACACTTTCCTAGAGAGTCCACTGAAAAACACTCATTCCATTTCCAACAAAGGAACCAACCATCCCTACACCTTCATCCATGGCCAGAGTCAAACAAATTGCCAGAAAAAGAACACACATAATCTAAGGGACAGTCTCTATCCCGGCACATCTTCCCAAGAATCCTACTAGAGACCAAAGGGAAGAGCATCAAAATCGTCTCAGAGGAATTAGAAATTCCGTTCTCATCACAACACCTGGAGGGGCAGCATTCTATCAAAGAACTTGGGAAAGGAAGTCTATTGTAGAGAGTGAAGTTGACATCTCAATAGATCCACATTCATACATAATTGACCGACGATGGCAAGGATTCTGCACCTTCACAGTTCAGCGAAACCTCACAGTTGTTAGAGAATTCTACAGTAATCTATGGGGGGGGGGGGATAGAGATGTGATCGTAATAAGAGGCAAGGCGGTTGATAACACCAGAGTGGCTATTCAGGAAATTCTTGAATTACGACCTCACATCCCTCCATACAAAGATACAACCTTCAAAATGATGGATGAAACACCTGAAAGGGAACTGCCAATGGCACTTTGTGAAGATGCAACATAAGATATATGGACAGTTGACAGTCATGGATTCCGGAAGAATTTCCCGACAGCAGAACTGAAGCAAGCCTACAAACCATGGTTCAATTTCATTTGTACCAATTTGATTCCTTCTAATAGTAGAGGGTTGCTGACATTTGATGCAGCTATCTTGCTATATGCCATTGCAATGAATATTCCTATAGATATTGTAGATATAATCAGAAAACAAATGCACCGATGCCTGAACCTGAGGCAGAAGTACTGGTTCTTCCCTATAATAGCCACAAGATTAATGATGAAATCTGGTGTTTACTTCTTCCCAGAAGGTGAGAGAGGAGAAATTCCAATCCCTTGGAGTCTACAAGGTCCACCCGATCCATACATGAACCCATAATCACCCAGGGGAGTTATTTGTTTTTGTTTTTCTTTTATTTTTCTCTTCTTTTATTTTCTGTTTCTTTTAATTAAGATTGTTTTGTGTTTTTCTGTTTTGAGTCTATGCATCTAGAGTCCTTAGGTTAGATAAAGTCCAATTTGTATGATGATTTTTCTCATTAACGGTTGAATTGCATGCTCAGTGAATATGTATGGTCCTTCCCCTGGTCTCTATGTTTAAAAGCATTAAGGACAATGCTTATTTTAATTTTGGGAGGAGGGATTTGTATGATTTATATGTTTTAAGGAATGTCAGGATCAAATTTTGAAAAACAACAAAAAAAATTTTTAGAGTTTGTGTGCAAACTGTGAACAAGTCTGTGTATGTACAGTGTCAAAAGTTTATGATGATTCAAAAATGTGCGAGAAATTTTGAAATTTTGGACACTTGTGGATTCACTTGAAGTCAGCCCCATAGTTCTTCACTTTCTCGAGCACAGTATGTCACTTGCCAAAGTAAGAGTTCTGAACCTAATGCTAAAATCTGAATGCCTTAATCACATTGTTGTGATCTTATACCGGAGTCCACTTGTCAGAAACCTGGAGGGACTGTAAATTGTTGAGTGAAGAATAAGGCAGCCCTTCATATCATGGCAGACTCTGTAAGAGCCCATGGTGGTCAGTAAAAGCCTAAAAACCATGGGAAGCGGAATGGGAGGCGGTTGAATTGAAAAGAAAAAATAAAGAGGGAAGTTAGTAAGACTGTCCAATGAGGCAATAATACCCCTGAGTGTTTAGGTTTGGCAAACCAGTAGGGAGAGTCCTTAGGCCTGGTGAGGAAAAAAAAAAAAAAGAAATGAATAAACTACTCTAAATTGCTGAGCCACTGTGAGAAATCACTATAGATAATGAGTGGAAATATGCTATGGGTGAAATGCCTTAAGTTGCTGAGCCACTGTAAATTGAGTGGAAATATGCTCTGGGTGAAATGCCCTAAGTTGCTGAGCCACTATGAATAGATAATTGAGTGGAAATAAGCTCTGGGTAGGGGCCTGAATGGGAAATATCCAGAAGAAAAGCCATATGGACAAGGAGAAAAGGGTTGAGGAAGAAATTAGATGCAACCAATATTGTTGCAGAATTTGTGAGGAAGCCCTTAGAATCTAAAAATCTTAGTAAGAACACCCTAGTTGATGGTATGCAGGAAATAGGTACTGATCACAATTATTTCCATTTGCTCTTAAACTGATTAATTCTTAGAATGGATCATAGGTAAAAACTTGAATTTTGACTGTGATATATGCACACACACACTGAAAAACTGTGATACTGCTTTTTCGTGATGAACAGTAGTCTATAATCTATCTAGTAAGGGACTTGAATCTGAGACTAACATTAATACAATGTTGCATTTACTTCTGTTCATTTAACCACATACTTCTTCGAGCACTTTTATTACTTTTATCCGTGAAAATTAAAAAATATCACTTCTTCTTTCCGAATCAATCCTTCTGTATCTAGGTCAGTAGGAATGTAGCATGAATTTGTTTGATGAAGGATCAGTAAAACTCTGAGTTTGGGTCTGTTGCTTGAGGACAAGCAACACTTCAAGTTTGGAGGTATCTGATAACAGATAAATATATACCCTTTTTGTAGGTATTTCTTACTCATTTCCACTCATAAATTAGTGTTAATTAGTTAAGATTAGTTTACTTTTGAGTGATTTTGCAGTTCATGTATCTCAGAGGGCCAATGTGAAAAATTAGCATAAATGAGGGTCAAATTGCACAAAAAGGCATCAAAATGGACTGGAATGGAAGCTGCTGGAAATTGAGCTGCTGAAGGACTAATCAGATTCGGAGCAAGTGGAGAAATCCTTGCTGAGGAAGGAAAATTGGCAGCAGATGATCACCACTAGGAATAATCTGCAACAGCACAGTCAATTGAGAGGATGAAGGGCAGTTGCCTTGCTGCCTGATTGTTGCTGCAGTAGTTGTTGCTACTGTCAATCATAGAGGAGCCAAAAGATGAAATCTTAGTGCCCAAGGAAGGAAATTGCTTTTCAATCACGACAAGTTGTTGCTGTTGCAAGTAGAAGAAGAGAAAGAGGGAGAATATGTGATAAGCAGCAGCTGCAACTCTTCTACTTACCTACTGATGCTGGTGCTGAGTTGATGGATTGGCTGCTATAGAAGGGTGAGCAATGACATGGCAAGTGACCCAGGAAACAAGGAAGCAAAGGGCAAAAGATTCAGGCAAAATTTTGGTGCTGAAGACACAAGGATGGAAGGAAGCATGCTGCTAAGGCTGCTGCTTGCTACTGCTGCTAGTTGGGCTGCTGAGAATTAAAGAAAGAAGAAATGGAGATATGTGGCTGCAAATGGTGAGAAGGCACCGGAGAAGAAGACTAAAGAGAAGCAATAATGATGAGTAGAAGATGGCTGATTATGGCGTAAGAAGAAACGAGCTACCAAGAGAATGCAACATCTTGCCAATTGGGCAAGTTGCTGAATAAACAAATGCCTTTGGCTGCTGACTTGTTGTCTTCTCTGCTTTGCTGAATAGAAGGCCAAAACTCCACCAATCCAAGCCTCTCCAAATCTCTATAAATAGTCAGCCAATAGCAGTAGGAAAAACAACAGACAGGGTAGTTAGATTTGATCTAAAAGACAGTAGTTAGGTAGTTATTTAGTTGGTTAGAAATAGGATAGTAGTAGGAACGAGACTGTCACTCTATCAAGTGGCGAACGCCACTCGCCATAGTGACCAGACAGAAACTGTACTGCTACCATCTTCCCTTTCTTTCTGGTGCGTGCTGAGTTCACAAAAAAATATTACTAGCTTGGATTATAAATTTTGTAGATAATGGAAGCTAGGTTGATCCCACGAGGACAGCTAATTACCAAATTTGTTGTTAAAACAAGACTACCAGTCAGACAAGGTCTCACTAAGGGGAATGGAAACAATCACTCAGGGGAGTGAGAGCCAGGGGTGTTCATCTCCTCTTCCTACTGCTGTAGTTGTTTTATTAGCACTGTAATGGTTGAGTTCTGGTTCATTCAGCTCACTTATAACTCTAAGTCAGTTCCCATTTTTCCTAGAGTCATCTTTGCAACCTTAACAATCTATTTTCCAATGATTTATTCCAGTTACAAAGTTATTAAGTTCTCAGGCCTTCATGAATGCTTATGTTAACTAAGTATATTCCTATCTTAGTTAAAACCATAGACTGTTATCTCTGTGTAATAAGTTAAAGTTGAAACAATCCAAACCAAGTTTATCTTTCCAAATCTCCCTTAGTTCTAGCATGCATTCAATTTAGTGATCAAGTAAATGAATGTAGAAAAACTTTCAACTTCAAAACAAAGAACAGAACCAGTGCATTAACAACTACAACATAGGTTGAGGAGAATAACCCCTGGAAGCTGGTTAGCTACTCATACAGATTAATGCTACATCTACTACATCAAAAGACATCATAGAAGTATGCTAAGTTCAAGCTAACAGTCAAGAGACGAGAAAAAAGCTCGTGCAGTTCTGAGCCACTCCTGAGAGTGAAGGGTTTAACTCATAGAACTGAAGCAGAAACTGGGATGGCTACTCTCCAACTTGGCTTCCTTACTGAGTTGTTGTTGCTCCTTCTTCCTTCTTGCCTTCTTCCTGGAGTATTTCTTTGTATTTTGGCAACTGAAAAGGGAACCAGAGATAGATGATTTCTTCTGAGAGTGAAGTTCCCCTTTTATAGAGCCTTGCTGCCGGTTCTTTTATCAAGGGAGCCTCCCATGCTTGTGAATTATTTAATTCTCCCTATGCCTTGTGCCTGGAATCCAAAATTGACTGGTCTTCTTCTCTTCTTCCAGTAGTGGAAGCATCATCCTCATTGATCAGCAGGGGTGGCTGGAATTTCGTTTGAGAGACAAGCATGCCTCTTGGAGTTCAAATGAGAGACATACTCATTAATGGCAAGATGCTTCTTTTCTTGGGGGGTGCTTTTTCGTCCAGCTTAGCCAAAATTGCATTAGCAGCCAACAATTTGTTCCTTTGGCCTCAATTTTTCAGCAATTGTTCAATCAAGCCCCAACTTAATAAAAACACGAAAACTAGTTAAGTAGAATGCACTAATAATAGGAAATACCCCCAATTTCTTACTAAATTCAGAGTTAATTGTGATGTTTTTATGTAACAAATAAACCATTATCACTTTCCTCTAACATTCTGTTTTAGAGTGATGTCTTATCTTTTGTACTTGGTTGCTCTCACGTTTAACTCAATAAGTATGCGTAGCTAACACAGTTAAGGGCTCAATCCCTACTATCTTTATGTGAAGGTTTTGATTTAGTTTCCTTGATGAGGTGTTGTGCCTAGAAAAGTGATTTAATTACCCTTTTAATTAACTTGGCCACTTAATTAATTGTGCTTGCATGGTTATGAAGATCTGGAAGGGGAAGCATAACCTTAGAATTGCTTAATCTAGTCTATGACAATGGAGGAAATCTACTCTGCAGTTCCAGACATCAACAGAAGTTATGAATGGCATAGCCGATCATAAAGGGCTTAAAAACTCAATGGCTTAGATTAAATAACACTCTGACTAGATTGATAATTGAGGACTCTTTATTCTGTCTAGAAGAAATTATAAAGATACATAAGTAGTTGATCTAACAACTAATCATACAGTACAGGAATACTTGAATCAAAACTGGATCATAATGGTAGGAAGGTGATTGACCCTTCTGCCTCTTCACTATATCAAGTGACTATTCTCACTCTCCCAAGTGACAATCTGTTCAACTATTTTTTTTTCTGTACTTTAATCAGATTTTGAGCGGTTGACTGCCGTCCTTGTGGAACGACCCTGCTTACCACTAGATAATAGTTTTAAGAAGGTTTATAAATTATTCTTTTGAGAAGTGGATCAATGACACTACACAAATCCATCCACCACTTAGGCATTAGGAGCTTTCAAGATGTTATACGAAGCTTTCTCACTTAAGATTTGGTGGAAGATCCATTCTGGAACCGGAATTTGGGCGTGGTTCATGGGGTCATTATCGGAAACTTCAAAGGCAAGGACATGTTTGACAAGAATGCAACGAGTACACAATCTAGCCTTGTCAAGATCAAAAGTGGAAATCAAGGATGGATCATCATCTTTTTGGTTTGACAGATGGTTTTCTATTGATGCAATATGGAATGAAAAAAATGTTCCCCCAACCCCGGCTTTAACTGTGAGTGATTTCTTTCATTCCGAAATGTTTTTCTTGTAGGTATTTGATGGTCTTCTCCAGCCGGATGTTGCTACAAAGTTGCAGGATTTAGAGCTTGTTTTTGATGATGCAAGGGACAGGCTTGTGTGGACACCATCTACCAATGGAGAGTTTTCGCTATCCTCTGCTTATAAAGCTACTCGTCAAGTTAGGGAAGTTCATTCTCTTTTAAACAATTTTGAAATAAGTAAATTCCTTTGAAAGTTTCTTTCTTTATGTGGAGACTTTACAATTTTTTACTTTCTTTCCCAGAAATCTTGCAAAAAAGGAATTTGATTCTGAATCCGTCTGGATGTCCTTTTTGTCAGGATGCAAAGGAAACTATAGATCATGTTTTTTATCGTTGTTCGAGAATAACACAAGTTTGGAACTATTTTGCTGTAATATTGGGTGTTATTTCTCATAATAATATAGGTTGGTGGAGCTTCTTCAATCTTGGCATATAATAGGAGATTATATTTCGGCGAAAAAATCAATCATAATGGTTACTCCCATTTTTCTGCTTTAGGAAGTATAAAAACTTTGCAATAAAATAATCTATGAAGGTATTTCTTTTTCTTACGAATACTTGATAAATAATATTTTGACTAATATTCCCCATATGTTGAACATTCATAAGCTTCAAGCACAAACATTGGCGGAGCAAAGAGATGTGGAGGATATTTTTAGAGTTAAAGTGCAACAGCCGGTGAGGAAAAAGTCAAGATCGTCAAATGGAAGCCCCCCTATCCAGGAGGACTTGTACTAAATACTGATGGATCTGCATTATGGTAACCTGGAGAGGCAGGATGGGGGGTATATCTTGAAACAGCCACCACCAAATATATGGGCTCAGCGACTAGTCTAGAAGTAGAGCTAATGGGTATCTATAATGGACTTAAAATTTGCACGCAAGCAGGCTGCCAACATATTGAAGTGCAAACATATAACAAGATCACCTTACAATGCCTTTAGAACGGGATGAATTTTCCATGGCAATATCATCATTATTTCCGAGAAATACAAGACATGTTGAGATCTTCCTATTGTAGAATCATACACATATTTCGTGAAGCAAATAGTGATGCTGATAAACTTGCAAAGTAGGCCTCTACAGGGATTTCAAAGCAATACAACAATCTGGGTGATCTTCCAGCCTCAGCGCGTGGAAAAGTTCGATTAGATAGTTTTTCAATTCCATATCTAAGAGTTAGATAGTTATTCTACGTTACCAGGGTTTCTTTTCTCAAAAAAAAAAATATTCGAAGTAGGAGCTCCTGATGTAATTGTGGCTAGTCCATATGCTACCACTTCTCTATATTTGAATTAATAAAATTTCGGAGAGGGATGAAACTATGGAACTAGGTGGTATGTGTGTCCATTCCTTGGGTATACCCATTGGATGCATAGTATCATCTAGCACTGACTAATTTATAAAATAGCTCTTGGGTAGACCCCTTGAGTATTTTAGAGTTAGTTGGGACCTGAAAATAGTTCCAAATTCTCCTTTTCTTTGCTAAAAAAAAAACAAAACTTTTGTGAGGCACTCTCTTAGTTTTATTTCCTTTCATGTTTTTTTTTGTTTTAAAAAAAAGAGATGCCAAGGGATTATAGAAAATCTTTATAAGGCATCATCTTAGTTACTAAAACATAGAGCTGTTATGAGATTTTAGCAAATTTTGTATGACAGACTCCCTTTCTTTGGGTAAGTCTTAAGCACTGCATGTGTACTCTTTCTATTGTTATCAATAAAACCGGGGGGGAGGGGAGGGGAGGGGTGCCCGCCAGGTACCGTCCTGGTTCACCTATAAAAAAAGTATCTTTTTTTCAGGTTTTATACTTTAATTTGGACAAGTTTTAAATATGAAAATATTGTTTTATGAATCCTTTATAAGTTTATATTTATATAATAAAATCTTTACTCATTTAATTAGAGGTTTAGGAAAAAAATCAGGTGGAAACAATCTTGTACAACAATTTTAATTACTCTTTTTGTAGACAGACTTTCATTTCAAATGATTGAAGAGAGAATTAAACTTGTTACAAAAACGAATTTCATTGCTCTATATAAGAATTAAAACAAATGAATGAAATAAACATATTATTTCCTTAATACATTCAGAAATTACCCCTGATTTCTCAATTAGATTTCAATTCTGTGAAGGAAAGAAGGTTCTTGAAATGTTTCTGTATTAAGGATGTTTTGACAATGGCCAAGTACTCGTTAGGGGGAAACTCCTGCCCATCTACAAGAGGTTCTTCAGTTTTGTATATCAAAATAACTTGTGTAAACTATTTAAATTCTTAAGATTGTGCATGAATCTGACCTTTCTTTTTTTGGCAACTAGGAAAGCTTTGTCAGTGTTTCCGTTCATTTGATAGATATATCACAATCCTATTACTATCTAGCTTGCAAGGAATGCGATAGTGCAACGACAGTTACATATCAACAGAAACTCGTTCACTTGTAAAAGATGCTGCCTAAAACAAGTAGCCGACAACCCCAAGTAAAAAAAATTGAAATCCTTTGCAGAACTCTTCTCTCGTGTTCATATTTGCGAAACTTGTATTTATAACTTTCAAAATCTGAACTTTTTCGGTAATGGCAGGTGAAATGGTGATATTGAAATTCATGATAGCGTTAATACCTCAGTGGACCATAGTAACGGTGCTGCTAGTGTAATGGATGGAGGTTAGTAATGGTGGATGGGTGATTTAATAGATGGGTTATTCGCAGTGCAGGTTCAATTTTGGCAAAGGAAAAAGATAATGAAGAGATGCAGCCCCCGTGATTAGGGCCTAAAAGGCTAAAACATTGGGGAGGCCCTTCAACATGAGTAACAAAAAGGGCTCATGTTTGTGTTCAAAACGAAAACCGAGCAATTAAGAGAGTGGGTCACATTTCAAATTGTTGATAAGACAATTGTCAAGAGGATAGAGATCAGAAGGTATAAGCTTTAATAAAATTAAAGAAAATTATGATTCGATTTGGGAAAGAAAATGTTTTTTAGTTAAGTCATTTTAAAATTTTTGACAGCGTATCAATTTAATTAGTAAACTACTAGATGACATGGCTAATTATGTGACATTGTCATGCGTCAATTTTAGAAGTGGATACATTTGAAGGGCGTGTTTTCTTTTAGAATATTAGGTATACAAGATTGGTCTATTAACCTGGAACGAAGATAGTCATATTTAACAGTCTCTTCCAACACTAAGAAACACATATAAGATTTTCTTTTTTGTATTACAATTATGGGAAAATAGGGAAACCAATTTGTTTATTTTCTTAAAAAAATAAACATCTCAGTAAACCCCAGTAAAACGTGAGTAAAACCTCTTTACATACCTCTTAATAGAGATTGAACCCAGATATGTCACCGATTTGTTTATTTATTTATTTTTTTGTTGGACTTAATTACATCCCTCTCAATATCTTTGACTAGCATATATACACAGGTTATATCCTTTAGGGATCGTGACCAATTAACGGTGAATAAATTGTGGCCACATATTATAGTATTCGTGGTTCTTGTTAAAGATATTTTCAGTTTGCAACCTATTTATAGTTCGAGAAGATTACTTTAGGCTAGTAATTTTGCCAGAACATATTTTAGCATCCAGAACAAAATGACCATCTTGTCCTTGTGATACTGATTCTATCTTCTTCCTCAGTTCCGTAGATCTACGTTTTCCTCTTCATAATATAATTTGCAACGCCTGATTCTCTTTCCAATAAATCACATCCTTTTTCTTTTCTTTTCTCTCCATCGGCGGGTACAATAAAACTTTTTATAGTTTTACTGGCAGCAAGCAGTTTAGCATATCATTGATATCCTCCTCCATCTTGAGGGCAATATTTTTCTTTCTAAATTCAATTTTTGAGTAGATTTCGGAAATATTTGAACGGTTTATTTATAAATTACAATCGATAGTTTTTTGTGGGCTAAATCGTTATTCCCATCTACTAAAACCTCAAAAATGAAAATCAAATTGGGTAAGTAAACGCTTCGTTTCAATTTGATTGATTTGCAATGTTGGATTTTATTTGATTTAATATCATCATTGCTTTGAAAGTTTGATTACTTCAAAGAATTTGACCTGCAATTTTTCGAATTGATCGCTCTTTTAGAATCCAAGTTTTTCTCTCTCGTTTTGGGTGGAGGGAGCGTGAGATGGCGTGATGTTGATTTGGCATCCAAGTTTTTCGAATTGAGCATCAAGTTTATACACATAAGTAGTCATATGTGATCAATATTTGGGTTTGAAAGTTGCCCAACATAGAGTGCTTAGATGTGGCAATATCTCTGGGAGTATATAGTGAATTTGTGATGTAGCTGTTGGAGCAATTTTTATGATGTATTATGCGACTCAAGCAACGTTGCAACTCACGATGAGGATGAAGTGAAACACTTTGACGTAATTGTAAATTAATTTTCAAGTTTGAACTGGTGTTTGCAATTTATAATCATGGCCGGAGCATAGTAACATTTATTTACTTGTGGGGATATGTTGAACTGTTGATTGATTATTGTCATGTATAGTGTTTTGAGTTGATAAAGAAAAGTGGAATTGGATTTGGGACAGAGATGTAACGAAGTGAGACAAGAGGAAGGAGAATAGTTCTGATAAGGGTAATTTAGGGAAGAGAAATTATTTTTTGCCTTAAATGCTATTTTTTGTTTTGGCAGAATCACCACCCATTACTTTACTATACTATATTAATAGCAATAAATTATTTTGGGGGATTTCTCATTAAGGGCATTAGAAAACACATAAAAATTATTATGAAAGGCATAGATTTTTCTATTAGCTATAAAACCATTTTTAATGTTTTTCTAAATATAAAATAGACTATTTCATCTTTCCAACCTTATGAATATTTCCTGCATAACTCATGTATTTGAATTTTAAATGCCTTCAATGGCAGCCAGTGGCTTTTACCCTATTTTTTTAAGAATAATGATCTCACCCATCTATTGTTAAAACTTTCCAAACAGGGTTTATATATTTAAGGTTAGGGCATAATTAAGATCTTGACATATCATTCCTTGTTATTTTTCTTTGTCATTTTCTCCTTATACCTATCACTACTCTTTTCTTAACTTGTTTCCTTCAACTGACGAACCTCTATAACTGCAGAAATTTATTATCCTGAATTTTTTTTATCGGCAATGCATAAAGGGCAATACTCTCATACTCATCCCAATCCTCCTCTTCACCGCCCTCTTCAGCACCAATTAAATCCAATGCTACCCAAAAAAACATGAACAAACTTTAATCACTTAAAAAAAGGAGGATTAACCATATATGTCTTTATAAAATAATCTTGATCAAACAAATGAAATTCCATTCTGGTTCACGGGAGCGTGGCAACCAATGGTGGCAGCGGCGTAAAGGAACACGACAAAGTGAACGGCGGAGAAAATCAGCACCTGAAACCTATGATTACATGAAAGAATTATTTGTTTAGTGAGAGGGATAGAATAGTCTCTTCACCAATCAAACTAACAAAAAAAGATGTTTTCATTGTAGTAACAAATGGCATACCTTTTTTAATAATTTTAGTTTTTCAATGCCCTCAATCATAATTCTCTGAATTATTTTAGACTTTATGTTGGATAACTCAAAATAGTTACCACACTTTTTTTTTTTTATACTTAATTACCTCCTTTTCATTATCATTGACGAGTATACACATGTTATATCCTTTAGGAAGTTGTGATCTACAAATTATGGCCATATATTACAGTATTCGTGGTTTTTGTTGAAGATTTTTCTTTTTTCTTTGGTACAATAAAGGACAAAATTGCCTGAAAGTATTAAACCACTACAATACGTTGGTAAGAGCACGTTGTTGAAGAATTTTTCGATTTGCAACCTATTCAATTCAAGAAGATTAATTAACTATACCATATTAATAGCCATAAATTGTTTTAGATTTTTATTGGATATTAGATGTGTATTGAAAATAGTACCATGCTCTTTTCTTTTTTCAATAGAACTAGATAGATTAAAAAAAAATTAATTGGGTAACGGACAGCAACAAGTTAGTGCTCTAACCACTTATTCTAATAACCCTATCCGTCTCCAAATTTTTAATCAATTTGAATTTTCATTTTTTGTTCAAATTGTACTTGAAGTGGATATTCAAACTGAACAATAATTTTTGGGATAGAGGGAATATATAATATGCTAATTATTGGAATGGGTTATTTTTATACCGAGTTATTAGCAATAAACATGATAAATTGCGACATGTTTCACGAGATGGTGCTTTAGATAGGATTAATAATTTCGATGGTTGTTTTTTGCGTGAAGATATTATATCTACGATAATCCACTTTAGTCTCTCTTCGTTTCAAGAGAGACCCATAAAACTTAGTTAGATAGGCCTATGAAAACTATAACTAAGTTTCATTGGATGAGCAATAAAATAGAGCTGGATAAACATTTCACATGTAACTACAATCATGGAGAACCACACAGCATTATTTAAGGACCATTTTCCCGCAATGTATTAATCACCCAGTTTTCTTTTCTTTATTTTGATTCCTTTCTTCTTGCCCAAAAAAGAAATAAATTAAAAAAATCCACCGGAAAAGCAAAAGAAAGAGCAAGGAGAACAAACCCGCAATCATGGCGAAACTAAATTCAATGTCTTTCTCAATGCTCTTTCTATACATTTTCCTTCTCTTCCTGACCGAGATGACGGCTGCCAGCAATGCTCCACCGGTAGTGATCAGCCCTTTTTGCAAAACGGCAACCAGCAAGCGATTGTGCACCAAAATCGTGAAAGGCGCGACGAACCTCCACGACGCGACGCTGAACGCAATTGACGCGGCCCTTTACGTGGCTAAGAAGATTCAGAGCGCTACGCCGGTGATAGTGAACGCCACGGCCGGGCTCGACCCAAGCACGAAATCCCAAATCGTCGAGGACTGCACCGACAGCTTCGGTAACTCCGTGGATGACCTTGAAATGAGCAGGGATTTGCTTAACAAGGGGGATTTGGGCGGAGTCGGGACCCGGTTGAGCGCTTCCTATTCGTTCAGCAGCGATTGCTTCGATTCGGTGAAACAAGGCGGGGCTAGTAGCTTCATCCTTGATAAGCTCATGACGCATTTCGGAAGAGTCTTGGATAGCGCCCTCGCTGTTGCCTTCCAGAATTGAAGTTAAGAAAATATAAAAATGAAAAATTATGCACCCATTATGCGACTACTATACATATAAAAGCGTGTTGTTTGTTAAGCACATTTTGTCAAAAGTATAAAATCTATATATAAATGTATGTGGTGGCAGATTATTTACATGGGTTTGCCTAAAAAATGAAATAAAATTGAATGTTTTTTTTTAAAATTATTCTTTTCAATCGTACTAATGGTTGCTGTTTTGTAAAGGTTTTTGAATTTAATTGTCTAGGAGTGCTTGGATTGTTGTAGGCACTCTCTCTCTCGTTCTGAAGAATCGAGTTCTGTTATATTTTTTAGCAGTTAGTGAATGGCACTTTTTTTGTGTGGGATGAGGGCTATTCTGATGCTGAAGTAATCCAACTGGTGCTAGCTATTTATTCACAATTCCCGAAAAGATGATTATGTGGCAAGCTTTATTTGTTTTCTTATTTTAATTAATGTCTTCATCAAAACTGTGCGCTATGGACGATTTTCTCATTTTATCTAAGTAATCGTTATCATAATTTTGATGATTGAATGTCAATTCTTGTCCAAACTCCAAATTCTTTCAGCAATGACCATTATTTGCAAATGCTTTTAAAAACTACATCCCCGACGAAATAAAAGTTGTGCCAAATATTCAAACAACCGTCGCCAGTTTATCATTCACCTTAACAATAATGTGAATTAATGTGGGGAAACAGAAAACCTATAAAAAGGTGTTGAGATCTTTTTTCCCGTAGCTTATTACTCCTAGGGCCTAATTCATAAGCCCAAATGAAATAGTATTGTCTACCATTAGTCCCCATTTTTAATTTTGTTTTTCTTTTTTGTTCGGATTATACTTTAAAACATGCATATTTTGCCGTTTTCCTTTGGTGCAGATCTCAATTGGCATTGACATTTTTTTTTTTTTTACTTTTCATGTTTCTTAAGTGACTAAACATGGATATGTTATCGCATTCTGGAGCTAGTGCTGCTGCTGCTGCTGTTACTATTTAATTTCAATACTCGCAATACTTTACGAGTAACGTAAACAACAAAAAGTTTTGTAATTACTGTGATTATTGTGTGCGTGTCTTGAAAATATTAGCCAATGAGTTTCATATAGTACATACGAAGGGGCGCATGAGCAATGTGCATTGCCTCTGTATACACGAAATTATATATTGAGAGGAGATATGTAGACGTGGTTATTAAATATTTCTTCTCATTCCCAGAAAAATTTTCTGAAAACTAAAAAAGTTTACGAACGAGACTACGGTCTCTTCCTTCCCAACAGGAGGCATTTGGTATTATTGATTGATCGATCATCATACGATAAATTTGAAGAATTAGTTACTTGTCCTTTCAACTACAATGCTACAGCAGTTTCCAGAAACCACATGTTAGAAGAGATTTCAATGGCATTGGAGTTGGGACTTCAGCCAGCTTCTTAGTACTTACTATTTCTGATAATTTTCTGAATGAAATAGGCTCAGTTTCTTCAGGATTAATTCTCTGTTGAAATAGGCTCAGTTTCTTTGACGAGTCCATATCCACCGAAAATTACTGGACCGGCCCATCAACCAGTTATAGTCCAACTAACCTGATAAAGACGGTTCTAGAACATAAAACCTAGTAGAATTCGGCATCCTTCAAGGTAACTTCATGCCTATAAATAGGATTGGTCACACCACAATACGGATACGCTATCTCTAGCAATAATTACTACTCACATACGTTCATTAAACGCTTTTCTGACTAAAGCATCAGAGTGTCTACATTCGAGAGACCCCCGAGGCCTTCTTTTGCAGGAAACCTCAGCCAGAGTTCCACTACTAAGCCGGCGGTGTAAAACCAAGCTTCGCCGAGTGGCACACCCGGTGGGACCTGAAAACTAGGGTTTGTCTCACGAAAACCTTTTCAGTTTTCCTAACCTTCTACTGTGCAACTTAGGGTTTCTGGAACCAGGCACACCATGGCTTGGGTTGAAGAAGACGCGAGCAGCACAGCATCTTCCGGCAGACGGCACAGTCCAGTCGATAACACTACCTTGGCAGAATTCCAACGACGACAGGAAAGAAAAAAGACGGGAAAGGCCCATGAAAGAGGATCCGAGAAAGAATCAGAGAAAGAACGTCCAATCCTCGGAACTTCACAGCCTAATCCAGAGAGATTAGACAAAGCAAATCCCGCGACCAAGAAAGAGGATTTGCCTCCTCGAAATACCATAGCATCCAGGAAATGCTTGGAGAATCAAAAGTTGGCCAAAATCGAGGTCGAACTCAAAAAGCTGCGGGATGACAGTGATCAAAATCAAAGAATGAAAAGATATGTTCTCGAGGAAACAAGGGGTCGATGTCTCCTGGGAAAGCCTGACCCAACTGAGCAAGAGTTAGCTGACTTGATTGATGAGAAGGAAGCCCGATGCACTTTAGCTCTTCTCGACAAGAAACAAGGCAAGCGAAAGGTCCAAGAGGAGGGGGACTATCAAGAGTATTCAGATCGCGAAGGCTTCTTGGATAACCATTCAATCGCCACTCGAGACGCCGTTTTACTTGAACGCTTTCAGGAAGAAATATCCAGCCTTTGATATGGCCATTGAAGAGTTTGATGCGGTGTACAGACGCAATGATCCTCGAGACCACTACCAACGAGAATCCCCTAGCGTCGAGGTTATGGAAGAGGGAGAATGGAACCCTCCGAGAAGGACCAATGTTCACAACCGATTGGGACCCAACTGGTATCGAAAAAGTCCTCGAAGGGAGGAATACGTACCTTTCCATAGACAATACCGAAACGACGGCGATACTGGAGAGGATTATGGGTGGGGGCATCACCGTCATCTTCAGTATTCACCTCCCAGGCGGCAACAACATAACAACCATGAAGAGATTCCACCTTATCTTCCTCAAGGTCAGTAGAGAGTAAGAGGCCAGAACGTTTTCATCCGAGACGAGATGAGGAAGATCATTAGAATGGTGGTAGACTGGAGTCCCTTTATACCAGACATTCGAGATGAGCTGAAGCCCCATGACTTCGACTTCCCCAAGGACTTCACCAAATACTCAGGAGATACGAACGTCTCCCAGTGGTTGCAGGGGTATGTCCAGGTCATGAGAATCAGGAACGCATTGTTAAATTTTATGGCTAAAGCTCTACCGTCCTACCTAACAGGGCAAGCACAACGGTGGTTTGGACAATTATCAGAAGGAAGTATAATCAGTTTCGAGTACTTATCAGTCAAGTTAGCCACTTGGTTCTTTCAGAGAAAGCAAATCTCTAGAAAGTCCATTGATGTTTCCTTGATCAAGCAAGGTCAACATAAGAGTCTCTCAGACTTCCATCGACATTTCATCCACGAAACCTTACAAGTTGAAAACATAGATGAACGGGATGTCCGGAATGGGTTTATCCAAGGGCTCAATCCATTTGGAAAATCCGCAATGCTAAGAGTAAAACTCTCGACTAAACCTCCCAGGAATTCCCAAGAGATGTGGGCTATTGTCGAGAATCATATTGAACGAGAACACACACTCAAGAGATCACAAGAACCTTTCACACCAGTAGGGCCGAGAGACAAACCAAGGGTTAACACAAATAGTAGGACAACATTGGCTAAACTCGATAGGCAGTTGACACCTTTGACTAAGCTACGTCGAGAAATCCTCCAGATTCACAAGGATGAGTTACCTACCCCAAAACCCTTGACGCCCAATCCAAATAGGTCAACGGAATAGTATTGTGAATACCACAATGACCACGGCCATGATACTGAGGATTGTCGAGAACTCAAGTGGGAAATTGAGAATGGAGTTAAGTCTGGCAAATTCCAGCAGTATGTGCAAGGACCCTCTCGACAAAGGAACAGCAAGCCGGGTACATCATGAAATTTCCCTAAACGAAATTTCAGAGGTCCTCGGGGAGAAAGCCGGGGGAATAATTGGCCACCGAGGAACAATACGCAACAACCTCTTTAAAAAGCTATTGAGGGAGCCCCACAACCGCTTCAGCATATCCCCCCAGTGGATCCTACCAAGCAGATCACTCACCAGGTGGGTGTCATTTATGGAGCTCCTCTCGAAGTTTTATCCACCAGCCATGAAGAATTCAGTGCAGATTGTCACAAAAACTCCCCGTGAAGAACCTAGTCACAAGAGGTTTAAAGGGACAAGGGCCATAGTCTTCACTGACAGCGACGTTGTCCCGGATAGCTTTCCACACAGTGACGCGATGGTTATCGAGGCGATAATCAAAAATGTGCAAATCAGTCGAGTTTATGTGGACAACTGTAGTGTAGTCGACATCATATACAGCTATTGCTTCAAAAAGATGAACAATCAAAACCCTAATATCCGCCCAGCAACGATGCCATTGATGGGCTTCTCGGGCCACACTATTATTCCAACCGGAATCATAAGCCTCCCCATCATGGTAGGGTCGCATCCCAGAATGGTTACATTAACCATAGATTTTGCATTAATAGATGCACCCTCGCCGTTCAACGTGATCCTAGGATGACCTAGTGATGAAATTTCCCATAAAATACGAGGTTGGAGTAGTGCAAGGATGCTAGTGTAGCTCTCAGGAATGCTTACTCACAGCTGTCAAGATTGGAAAGAAAGTCGTTAAGTCTAACCCAAACACTGCCATGTCAGGATGCTACTCGATCCAACAAGTAGCAGCACAATCATGGTCAGAGGATCGCGACACTAACTGCCTACCACCACTTAGTAGCAAGACACAGGAGCTTGTTCTTAATGAGAAGAATCCCTCCAAGAGCATCCAGATAGATATATCACCTCAAGAAGCGTTGCTAGCCGAGGTAATCGCCTCGCTACACGAGTTCCATGATATATTTGCCTGGTCACCTACCGATATGACAGGAGTGCGACGAGATGTTATTGAACACAAGTTGAATGTCAATCCCAATGTTAAACCCGTACAACAGAAGAAGAGAATGTTTGCTCGAGACCGCAACGACGTCATCAATGAAGAAACGTTGAAGCTGGTCCATGCTAATATCCTCCGGAGAGTTCTTTGGCCTACTTAGTTGGCTAATCCGGTCCTAGTATGGAAACCTGATAATTCTTGGCGTATGTGCCAAGACTAAACCGATCTCAACAAACACTGCCCTAAGGACTGCTATCCCTTACCTGTCATAGATTAGATGGTCGAGGGTATCACTGGGTGTAGGACCTTCAGTTTCCTTGATGCCTATAAAGGATACCATCAAATCCTTATGGCACGAGAACATGCAGCGAAGACAGCCTATATCACCGAGATCAGAGTGTATTGTTATGACAAGATGCCTTTTGGCTTGAAGAACGCTGGTGCAACCTATCAACGCCTCAAAAATCGCGCGTTCCATGACCAGATTGGCCGAAACATTGAGATATATGTGGACGACATGGTGATCAATAGCAACAGAGATGAGCAAGTAGTCAAGGATATGCACAAGATCTTCTTAATTCTCCCGAAAAAATGTGTACTTATGCGTAGGGTCGGGTAAGTTCCTAGGGTACCATGTCTCCAAGGATGGAATCAGTGTTGATCCGGCAAATATCGAGGCGATCCTAGCCATGGAAGCCCCGAAGAACGTCAAAGAAGTTCAGAAACTTACATGATCCCTGGCGGCCTTAAACAGATTCCTCTCTCGAGCCGCATAAAGAAGCCTCCCATTCTTTCATACACTCCGCAAAGGCAGAAAGTTTGAGTGGAATGAGGAATGCCAAAAAGCTTTCCAAAAGCTAAAGGATCATCTTAAACAGCTACCTATATTGGCCAAGCCTGAACCGGGGGAGACCTTGTATGTATTACCTCACTGCTCAAGAGAAGTCCATATCAGCCGTCCGAGTACAAAACAAGGATGCCAAGGAGATTCCTGTTTACTTCGTCAGCAAAGTGTTACAAGGAGCAGAGTCACGATACACGCCCATGGAAAAACTTATTTTAAGTTTGGTTCTGGCTGCTCGACGCCTACGCCCGTACTTCCAAGCACATCCAATACTAGTATTGACAGAGTAGCCTATTCAGCAAATCCTTCTCAAGCCTGAAGCATCTGGTCGGATGATGAATTGGGCAGTAGAGTCGGGAGAGCACCATATATAATATAAGCCACAAACAGCGGTCAAAGGCCAAGGGTTTGCAAACTTCCTACTAGAGATGCAACGTTTTGATAATGTTCCTAAAGTCAAAAAGCCTAAGAATCACTCCGCTGCCCGCGTCGAGATAAATCCTCGAGCCTGGACGCTATACATCAATGGCTCTCATTGCGACAAGGGGGGAGGAGCCAACATCATATTGGCAAAGCCATCGGCTGATCCCGAAATTGAGAACATGATAGAATATGATGCGGAGTACACCTATGTATTAAGATTCGGCTTTCCGGTTACTAACAATGTGGCCGAGTACGAAGGATTGATAGCAGGGCTAAACATGGCTCTAAAACTTGAGGTCCAAAAAATCCAAGTCTCTAGCGACTCTCAGGTAGTGGTAAATCAAATTGCAGGTGATTATACAGCAAATGATGGGCAACTCAAGCAATATCTAGATAAAGTTCTCGAGTTAAAAGATAAGTTTGAAGAATGCAATATCTCCCACATCATAAGGACAAAAAACACAAGGACAAATGCGTTGAGCAAGTTGCCTCCTCGAACTTTGCGCACCTCAGTCACAAGGTCGGGGTCGAGATCCTCCCCGAGTCCAGCATTCGGAAAGTGCCAACAATGACCATCACCGAGGACGGTGACACTTGGATGACCCCATTCATTCAGTATCTAGCAGATAGGACGTTACCCAATAATAAGTCCGACGCTCGAGCACTCCAGCTGAAAGCGCCCAAGTCCACGCTGAGAGATGGGTGTTGTACAAGCATGGATACCTGCTACCCATGCTGCGATGTGTCGGACCAAGACAAGCAGCATACATCCTCGAGGAGATTCACAAGGGATCATGCGGAGCACACATAGGAGTCAGGGCACTCGCTAAGAATGTACTGCGTTCCGGGTACTTTTGGCCCATGATTTTCAATGATGCATATCAATTTGTGCAAAAGTGTGATAGATGTCAACGCTTTAGCCCTATTACTCAACAACCATAGCACGAGATGGTCACCATTCAAAGTCCTTGGTGATTTTACCAATGGGGCACCAATATCATCGGCTCTTTTCATCCAAAAGGGGCAGGAGGAGTACGATGGGTAATAGTAGCGGTGGAATACTTCACCAAGTGGGTAGAAGCTAAACTGTTGGCCTCAATATCTGGAAGACAAGTGCTGAATTTCTTCTGGCAAAATGTCGTCTACCGCTTTGGAGTTCCTAGGGTTATTGTCTCCGACAACAAAAGTCAATTTAAAAGCAACCCTTTTTAAGTCTTGGTGCAAGGAAATGCAAATTGAGCCCCGTTTTCGAGTCTAGCTCGCCTTCAAGCTGTTGACCAAGCAGAGTCTATTAATAGAACTATCCTACATGGAATCAAGACCAGTGTACCCGATGCTAAAGGAGCTTGGACTGAGGAACTCTCCCATGTCTAGTGGTCATATCGCACCACAGCCCACTCCTCAACAGATGAAACCCATTACAACTTGGTCTATGGCATGGATACGATTCTTCCAGTCGAAATAGGCCTCGCAAGTCCTCGCACAATCAACGTTGTCGAGAGTACTAATGACGATGATGTCAGGCTAAACCTCACCCTGCTCGAGGAATGACGAGACGCCGTCAGAATAACAGAAGCAAAGTACAAAGAGATCCTCAAAAAACACTGATAAGCGAGCCAGGGCAACAGACCTCGCGGTGGGGGATCTCGTACTTAGAAAAAATGAAGCCAGTAGAGCCAAGACTCCTGGGAAACTCACTGCAAATTGGGAAGGACCTTACAAAGTCATTCAAACATCTCTAGCAGGCAGCTATCGTCTACAAACCATGGATGATAGTGGAATCATCCTCCCTCGATGGTGAAACATTCAAAAGCTCTGCAGGTTCTATGTTTAAGCCCCTATTTGCTACATGCTAGTTTAGGTTACTTGCCTTATTTGCTTTATTTGCTTTACTGCTTTCGCTTTTTCATATGTAATGCTAACCCAGGTCCTTGGGTAAATATTCAATAAAATTCATTGCATATCCTAGGGCCATCCTCGTTCAGAGACGTGTATTCAACATTCGGACAAAAACTGAGGAAGTCTCCTCATACCCACCGTAGATCGCGGTAATAAGTCGAGGAACTCATACCCAGTTCCTTCGAGAGTGTCGTGTACTTTACATCGCGCCACGAAAGCGCTATATAAATACTACTTGAGTACAAATTGAACAACGACGCTGATAAGTCTCGAATCAAATATATTGCCCTCACACCATGTGCGGGGTGGGATAAATACATATGTTTATCCTTAAAAACTAAGATCTTCCTCCTTGAGGGTAAATCAAGACGGCTTAATCACGCTCGAGAATCCTAGCACTCTAAGCTGGTTGATGCACTGGTTCAACTTGTCTTTCAAGTCGACGATTTACCAATCTTGCTCGTTGAGCCTAAGAAGGAATTCTTTAATAGCCGTCCTCTCTCGAGCTTCCTCGTTCTCATCTAGGTCCTCAAAAATAGGAAGTGGGATCTCATGATCGATCAGTATGTTCTGTAGGATGGCAGATTGTCTTGAATAAAGTTCAGCCTCTTTAGTCCTTTTCTTCAGCATCTCGATGGCATCAATGAAGCATTCCGTCCTGATTTGGATTTGTTTCTCAACAAGTGAAAGGAAGTGGAACTTCTCGAGAAACCATGGGGATACCACGATTCCTTCACGGCACTTCAGTTGGGCATTCTCTTTCCTTAAATTCGCCATTTCTTCATTTACATTCTCCTCCAGGACCAGGAAATCCTGATAGTCAAGGTCATATTGCTGAAGGCGGCCTTGATATTCTTCTTCTTTTTGCTTGAACCGCTGTACCAGCCGAGAATGTATCTGCGCATTGTATGCTTGCATTGTGTCCATAATGTCTTTCTCGAGGGTTCTTACAGCAGAAATACTGTGGAAATTGCCCAACTTTATCATCTCATGGGGAAATTTTTAGCTTGCTTTTTGTTCAAGATCATCAGATGTACGTGATGTACAAAGTACGATTCCTAGCATAAGACATGGGATAAATTGAAAAGGATTGGATATTATATAAGCACCAACAGATGCTTGAAATGATCACATTCACCGCCATGGGCGGTGATACAATTACTTCTCAAAATAAGGAAGGACTCTATTACTAGGAAACTAAATTCATACAGCAGTCCGAGAATGAGAGTCATTCCCCGGTTGTTTTTTCAGATGTTCCCTCGACAAGGGAATTCCTTTCCTCGGCTCCTCTAGTATCTCACACGACTGGGGGATCTTGGTCCTTGGCACCCGAATTGCCTGTGTCATTCTCCTCAGCAGTCTCATCTTCATCTTCCTCTAGGTCAATTCCAAAATACTCGTCGGAGACTTCAAGTATTGCCAATTCCTCACCAGGACCTCTTGTGAAAACAGAAGCCACATCCCCGGGAAATGAGACAATGTTCTCGGGTGAACTCATCTTGGACTGAGCTTCACACAAGGGCTTCATACATGGTCTTCTTTGGGTTTTCCTTCAGAAATTGCTTAAGCCACTTAGCCTTAACAGGCTTTTTTGACTTCAGTCTTTTTAAACCCTCGATGGCAACCGCATGGTCCTCATAAGCCATCGAGACAGTATTAATCTCCTCCACAGCAACGGTCATCCCCCCTGATGATAGCATCCTCCAGCAAAACGCATTGCACCATTTATTGAGGTCCTCCTTGGAGATGTGCAGGTCGCAGTACTCTTGAAATTTCTGCTTCAATTTCTCCAAGCTGGGTTTGGACCGAGGCAAGCTCTACTTCCTTGGCTTGCAGCTGCTGATTCCTCTCCTCAAGAGCCTGCTTCTCGATCAACGCTTGGTCTCTCTTGGCTCGAGCTTCCACTGGTTCTCGCCTTAGGTCCCTGGACCTTTGGGCATGGTTCATCATAACTGTGCTCACCTGTGGAAACCAAACACAGAACAGATATACACTCACGCTAAAATATGGAGATAAGCGAATGCATATGGATTGAGATGTTTACCAATTTTAATCCATCTGCCTCGGTAAGGTTGGCAGCAAACTCTTCCAGCACAGGGCACTCAATGGTTGGAGGATTGTCAAAGGTATGAACTGCGACAGAAGGGCCCCCTGTAGGTATCTCAGGGGGTAGGATGGTTACATTCCCCTCGAAATGGTCTTTTCCCTCCTCGATAGGAAGAGGTTGAGGCTTGGCCCAGTCTCCTTCTCTGAGGGCACGTCCTTCTCGGTCAAAGGAGGAATGGTCTCCTCGCACTGCTTTGCTGCTTCAATTTGCTTCGCGAGATGTGTTGGTTATCAACTTCTTTGTGGTTGTTCCCTTCTCGGACTCCCTTGCCACAGCCCTCTTCTTCTTCTTCTTCTTCTTCTTCTTCTTCTTTATCTTCTCTGCCACTGATTTTGTTGTGGAAGTATTATCATTTGAGTTTACAACATTAAAGGGTTGGAGTCACCATATAATCCGGAACCGGTGTTTCCCGACGACATGACCTAAACACACAGAAATAATAACGAGCTTAGTACCTTTATTTTCTTCGAGGGGGACATTGAGGGTTTTGTCAGCTTCTAATTCCTCGACTGGCATGACAGGAACGAAATGCTACACAGCTCCATACTCAAGTATCTTGGGATATCTCTCGAGTTTCTCTAAGTCACTGTCAAATTCTTTGATCTTCTCCTCATCCTCCTTCGTCCACTCGTCTTTTACCGCCTCGAAACCTTCGGTTTCTCGATAATTCCAAGCCACACAGTATTTTTCAGGTGCCTTTACATACAAAAAATTGGGTTTCGATATGGGAGACCCACTATAAGCTTCTACTATCTTTCGAGAGCCTGACGCAAGGTTTCACTACTACAAAGCTGGCTTAATACGACACTAGTCTTGATCCATTTAGAGGCATTAGAATAGATGTGAAGTAATAAAGTACCTAATAATGCATTAACATATTACCACACTTCTTCTAACTTCTTGAAGACACTTAGAGTGTCAAAAATTCCGAAACTAACTCAATTAGACAACTTCCAACTCTAACTGTTTCACTTTATCTCAAAACCAACAAGAAAAAAGCAAAAAAATAATTAATAAAATAAAATAAAATAAACAAACACTTTTAACTTCTAAACAAGTTTGGAGAGCCATTATCTCTTAAATTCTTAATCCCAATTAATATGCCAAAAACCCTAGATCAACCCGTTGCCGACGAATCCAAATAAGGTAAGCAAATCCCTGACGCCCTTGTGTTATAGTCGAAGGCTAAAATTCAATCGCAACCGACGAGAATAAGGCGTTGGAGATGCCAGCGCTAATAACAAATAGCGGCAGTCAATGAAGGCTAAAGGGGAAGTCAGCTAGCTTCACCTGTGAATTATATGTCTGACTAATGACGGAGTTTACAGTTTGCCAATTTTGTCGGTGTACATATTTCTGCTGGTTCTAGATCTAGTTCTTTTTGCCATCACTTATCATTTGTTATCTGGTCATGTCGTTCTTCCTTCTCCCTAATTGTTTTTATGTTTGTCGGTTTTCAATAAACTAGGAATTTCATTTCAGGTTTGAATCATAAGTGTCAATATGAATTTGATATTTGTATTTGATTGACATGTTGTATATGTGGAATCCATGAAGATAGGCAACTAGATTATAGATTTATATTTATAGATTTTATTCGGCTTGTTATCTTACTTAATGGAGAGTATTAGTATTCAGAACTTGTTCCCATTATGATCATTTAATTACTTGAGTTGAATTTATCACTAACAATGCGGACTCAACTTCAATTGTTTTTAGGTAAAGTACTGAAATAATTCAATGAGTATATTTCTAATATTTTATAAAATAGATGCTCAAGACTCAAGACCCATCACCATATTTTATGCTATTTGTAGCTAAGGGGAAAGCTTATAGTTCATCAATTTGATTTGGTTATTGATCTTGTTTTGCACATATTTTGCAACCTTCCTCCCGAAAAGAAAGAAACGTGAATGCAATTTTTTTTTTTTGGCAGAATGGGCTTTCTTCTTTTATTTGAGAAGGAAGAATGAAAAAGGAGAAGACTTTTAGCCGTGGGAAATTGATCAAGAGACTTGGTGAATGGAAGGGAAGAGAAAATTGTAATCAAGTTTTAGCTTGAAAGTTAGAGATCATGAGTTCTTGTATAGTTTGTAAAAGAGTGACTTGTTGATATATAAGTTAATCAGGTGTACTATTGTATGGATTTTTGCATTGTTTTGGGGTTAGTGCTACGTCTAGTTTGGGTTGTACGGTGCTTCTTTAATTTTTATAAATATAATAATAAGTAATTATTCTCTTGAAATATATCATTTTATTTAATTTCTCATAAATTATTTATGATCAAATCATTTGAGTGATTTTATATTAATTTCAAATAATTATTATCAAGGATTTAGAATAAATGATAAATGACGTTTTAGGTAGTTTATTGAGGCACTTAAAATGCCTCTATGATCATTCCACAAGGCCTTTAAAGTGTCGTTACAAGTTATATATTATCACATTTGGTAAATGCCATTAAAAATTATATATAACTACACTAAACCTATTATCACATTGAAAATAAAGGCATTTTTTTAAAATGCCTTAATAGATAGAAGTGTGTTAAAAGCCCATGTATTATGGAATTTTTGAGTGCCTCTAAAAGACCTTTTTCTAGTAGTGTTCCTTTTCACCATATACCAATCGTGAAAGGCTGTAGACGGTGTCGACACTCTAAAAAAGTACCTCCACAGCATAAGACAGAGTTTCACCCTGGTTCGTTGGCATTTCTTTACGAAACCAAGAACGTATGTTATGAGGTTTGGGGTGAATCGAGCAAGTGGAATTTTGTAATATTGCACAATCTCCTCGAACAAAGGAAAAAGGGAGAATCTCAACCCTAGAAACATGAATTGATTGTAAATGGTGATTTTTCCTTCCGGAGGAGTATTGGCTCTCTCAGTTCCTAGGGGAGCTCTCATTTCTAAATCCCGGGGCAGGTCATATTTCGTTCTCACCGATACAACCTTCTCGTTGGAATTTATGGTGGAGGCAAAATCATCTACGGTTTTAAGATCTGGGTTCCTAATCATGGTTCAACCTAGATTTATACCAATCTATATTCAACCACAGGAAAAAAAAAGGAAGTAAATGGAATCGAGAGTCATAGATCTGGGAACTTACTTTTGGCACTTTCGGCAAAGGCTTCCACTCCCCTTTTGAGTTGTTGCTTCCCAGAGTTACAACAGTTACGTCGGCGGCAATTCCTAGGCATTGGCTGGTGGAGCAACTGGGTGGGTTCTTGATAACAGAGTTGAGAAGCCTTCTCTGACCACGGCTTCTTCTTGAAACAACAGAGACAGATATTACCGACTGCGATAACTGGGTTACAACGGCGAATGTGGGGAACTTAGATTTTCACATAATAGGTTTTGAGAGTAGAGGAGAGTTGTTCTTTTCACAAAATGAAATGGGAAGAATAATGAGTCCAAAAGGTTTTATGTACTGCTGTTGCTGCCCACGATTTGACGGTTTGGGCGAGTTCCAAAGAAGCAGTAATGATGAAGGTGCCGTTGTTTGGGGAACGTGCCAACTAATGCTGTGCAGTTTAACAATTTGGGCGGGATCTTAAGGCGGGTTGCCTTCTTGGATCGGATCCTGACTCGCAAGCTACTTTGTCAGACCTGCTTGATGCAATATGGGCCGTGTCTTGTCCACTTCACTTTGGCCGGGTCCAGGTCAGTTTTATTTTGTGTTAAGTCTTATTTATTTCATATAACTAATACTTGACAGGGGCACTTGATGAGTCCATATCCACTGAGGATTACTGGACCGGCCCATCAACCGACTATGGTCCAACCGACTTGATAAAGGCGGTTCTAGAACATGAAACCTAGTAGGATTCGGCATCCTTCAATGTAACTTCATGCCTATAAATAGGGTTGGTCACACCACAACACGGGTACGCTATCTCTAGCAAAAGCTACTACTCACATACGTTCTTTAAACCCTAGCCGGAGTTCCACTACCAAGCCGGCGGTGTAGAACCAAGCCTTGCCATTATTCAGGATTAAAAAAAAAGCCCCGATGAGTGAAGTCTTCTCTGTTGATCTTTGACTCTTCATTACGTATTAGCTAGGTCTAATTATGTACTCACAAGTGATCAGTATAAGAAAGAGATGACAAACATATTGTTCCTTGTTTCTGGTTAGAAATTAGTATACCAAAGCATAAACACAAACTTCAGCTTATTGGTTTGATATTGAAGAATATACCTGAAAAGATAAGGAAAAGAATGGTAGAAAAGCTAGATATGGAGGTATTCAACTCAAACAATAAACAGGAGTGATATGTAGATCCAAAAGAAAACAATATTCAGAAAATTACTTTTTATATCATGGGGATAGTTAAATTCCCAAAGACAAATTCTACAAATTTGGAAAATTAACTACTCATGAACTAGCTTTGATCTTTCGACTTCACACAAACTTCCAGCTCTTTTACTTCGCCATCCAATAAGAAGTTTGCGTCACCAAAAAAGTACTTCCTCAACTCCAATATTCCTTTTTCCCTTATTCCCTGGACGGTTTTCAACTTTTACTTTAACCAAATGAATTGTCGTTTCAGATATCGAAGAAACCACCTCATCTTCCTCATTCCTTGAACCCTCATATTTAAACTGAAAGGTTATAGTTGTATCAGAGTCATCCACTATGGATAAAGTGCGTAGTCGAGGAGCCATCCATAGCAACTCTTCAACATATCCACATCAAGCAGTATGAATGAATACCCGGAACTATAAACGAAATAGCTCCCAAAGTTTTTGTGTCCTGTCAAAGACACCTTGGGCTCACATCTCAAAACCAATTGGCAATGAGTGGGGTGGCCTTTAGAGCTTATAAACAGGTGACAGATCCTTCACGACATCGATGTGGGACTCTTTGTCCCAACACCCTCCCTCAAGACCAATGGAGTACTTAGCCCATTGGGGTTGCACAATATAACATAATTCACTAGATATACTGTTGGATCAGTGCACAAGCCTGCACACACGGGTCCACACTCCGGATATATTGCCGGTTCAGTATACAAGCCCGCACACACGGGTCCATAGTTATCACAGGCTCACGGATCGTGGGCTCTGATACCATGTAAAAATCACCTTGGGCTCCACACTCAAAACCAATTGGTGGTGAGTGGGTTGGCCTTTGGAGCTTATAAACAGGTTATAGATCCTTCACGACACTGATGTGGGATTCTATTTCTCAACACCCCTCCTCAAGCCCAATGAGGTATTTGGCCCATTGGGGTTGCACAACACAACATAATTCACCACAAGCTCACCTGTGTGCATGAATGCAACTCACATAAGTCCAAGACACACGGGTCCATAATTCTTCACCACAAGCCCACCCGTGCGCACGAAAGCCATTCACGCAAGTCCAAGGCACACGGGTCCACAACTCTTCCGGGCTCTGGCACATATGGGGATCATTTTGATCATCCCTAGACTTACGGGTCCATAGTTATCACAGGTCCACAGATCGTGGGCTCTGATACCATGTCAAAATCACCTTGGGCTCCACACTCAAAACCAATTTCCTGTGAGTTGGTTGGCTTTTGGAGCTTATAAACATGTTACAGATCCTTCATGACATCGATTTGGGATTCTATTTCCCAACACGTCCCTTAGGGGGAGATCCTTCATATTGTGAAATAAACGTTTTTGTTCTGGAATTCTGAGGTTGAGAGGCGAAAAGTCGTATAACTTCACTGTTTCAGAATGATTGAAACTCTTAAGCAACTTCACAAGCTTATTGTAACTTACTTCACCTTAGCCATAATTGACAAAGAAAGCATCCTTAGGTGTCGAAGTTCCAAACGACAACTGCGATGATGGTAAACCCAGAATAACAAAATTTAGAAAGTTGGGGAGCATCCCGCACTTGAATATCAACCCGATGGCGGAAACCTAGCGACAATTTCTTGAGAGATTTACTCGAGATTGTTAAACTATTCAATCCCTCTTCATCTTCTTTCTTCCTGGTGAACTTAAATACTTCCAGAGCGTTCAGATGATCCGCAATAAGTAGGACTTGGATTGACTCGAACAACTTTTCATCTCCATCAGAACTTTGCAAATCGCAAACCCTCAAATTCTTGCAAGCTGCCATATCCAGGACACATAGTTTTTCAGGCATGGTACAGAAACGAAAGTACTCGAGATTTGGAGCATCTTTAATATGAACTTTTTCAACTCTAACATCAAGTAGTTTGGACCCGTTATAATCAAGAACAGCCCGTTTCAACTTTTGATGTGACCCAATTAGTTTCAAAGCACGGAAACCGTAACAATGGCTGATGTTTAAGGTCTCCAGCTGAGGAGAGTTGTCGATTAATTGGTGATGTAACTTAGCATCAACATTAATTGGTGAAGTAACACAGCATAAACCCTAAACCCTAAACTCTAACAAAATTACACATCCCTCAATGAAGGGAGATGTATTTTGGACCCAACTGCCGATGGAAGCCTCAACCCTTTTAAATGAAGCTTATGTAGAGAAGGGGCAGCATACATAGATCTTAAGGAATCAGCATAACTGTTCGAAAGGTTGAACAATATTTTGATGATTACTTTAAACGTATCCAAATGCAATTCCTATGTCCAACACAAATTCTATGATGTTTACCTTTCCCTTTAGCATAAGGGAAAGTAAGCGAGTGATCTCTTTTCCCATCGAAAGATTAAGTTTAGCACCAAGCTCAAAGCACCAATTTGTTATGTCCAAATTTTGATTTTGGACATTCTCAATATTGCGTTCTCCAGAACACAGCAAGGAGCTAAACTTTTCTTTCGTAGGGTTGTAGTCGACATAATCATTACGAAGGCCGAGCAATTTCTGAAAACGACGATCAGTAAGGTTCAAGGTCTGTAAAGTGGCGGCTGCATCTCTCCAAATCTTTGATACGGCAGAGACACAAATCACATCTGTAAACTCCATCAACGACAATATATGTTGCTTAATTTCTTGCGGCAACTCAATCTCCATCTCTCTATGTTGAGATTCTTGCTTTGCACTACTGCAAGGTGATAACAAAAGACCAAAAAAAATGAGTTTTCCTCAAAGAAGCCTCAAAACGCACCCCTCTTATAGAGCTTTATGTCGGCCAAAATGGTTACCACAACCTATTACGAGTTGAACTAGGTTTTAGGGTTTTATAAGTTTCCTAAAAGGAAAATAATTCTTAATTAAATAATTTCACATTTCACAATTATTTCATACTTATCTAGTATCTAGTTATATATTAAAGGAGAGTTTTCAATCGAACACATGCCGTAAAGTTAGATAGGGACATCCACATGGCGAAAAATTAGATAACCAAGTCCACATGTCACAACCACGTTACTCCATCATTTAATGGTAACTTTTTATTTGGAAACCCGTAAAATCTATAAATAACCAATTTTACCTGATTTTAAAAAATTAAAAATAACACCTTCATAGATAAAAAAATTTTAATATCAAGCCTTTTTATTAATTCAATTTTATTTTTTAGCCCAAATTTATTTTCCGGTTTTTTTGGTGTATAATAGAACAAAAATATTTAAAAGATGCCAATAAAAAAACAACGAAGATGTGAGTCTACACATACCTTCAAGTATTAATTATCAAATCCACTCTTGAGGTCACTACAAAATAATTTTTTGTTTTCTTATTCTAGCCTTAATTAACATTAAAAGACCTATTGAAATGCAAATTAAAATTCTAAAATAAATAAAAAAAAAAAAACTATACTTGGCCGCTTCCTCTAGAAATTAATAAGCAAGAAGAAAAACACAAAATTTTTTATTCTGAATTTAAGAATCAAGATGGCTAAACATGAAATTGAAGAAACACAATAGTTGTTATTTTTTGAATTATTCTAATCTCCCCTAAACATTATTAATTTCATCCGGTGATTAAGTTGGTACAATAAAATAGAGTTATTATACTTACCAAAACCGGTTATTGCTTTAAAGAAACAAAAATCAGTTATTTTTATTTATCAATCCTAAAAACCTATAAATAACTAATTTTTATATGGTTAAATTTTTTTGTCATTAACCGCAGAAATGATTACCACCGCAATAAAATCCAGTCTTATTTTTATATCATGAACATAATGATGATGAGTCACTAATCGTTAATAAATTCAATTCCATTCACGTTGTGGGGGAACATGTCATGCCCGAGCTAAATTTTTTTTTCCTTTTTCTTTGCGTATGCATCTTCAAATTCAAGTATGGCATGCGATTTTTATCAATAAATATTCTAACCATGCATGATGAAGATTTGTAATCTGCAGTAAACTATATAATAAAGATAATTACATGATTCATTAAAGAAATTTTCAGATGATATAAAGGTAGAAAATTTTGACATTATAATGATAGGGAGAAAATTTTTCAAAATGAGAAAAATAATAAAGATCTTTGTGAGTGACAAACAGTAGAAAACAAATATATTAAAAAATTGAAAATAATTAGATGAGAAAAAAATTAAGTAAAGAATAAGAAAATATGAATAAGAAACCGAGACAATAGTGAAAAATGAACTAACTGTTACAAATTTTTAAGAAATGAAACTAGAGGTCATCAAATTTAGGGAAAAAAAGGCGAAAATTATTGAACCAAGAAAAAAAAATAAAGATAAGAAACTTATATAGAGAGATGAAAAATAAAGATAAGTTTATGAAATAAAATAATAAGAGAGTTTTATGTAGAGGAACAGTTTAAAAATATGACGCATGTACAAATATTTCGAGAGACCTACTTTTAAAAAATATAAAGTCATAAATTCATGAGACGAAAAAGATGGATAATAAGTTACATTAGATAAAATTATTCCAAATTTACTTAAAATAAAAAAATAAAATGACATTAAAAATTATACAATTGCAATTATATCATTCATATTATTTTTCTGCATACATCACTTCGTCGGAAATGTCATATAATTTTTTAATCATTAAACTCATACATACCTTAAACAACCACACAACGTGTGGGGCAAACACTAGTATTAATTAAAAGACCAAAGGATACTAGTTCGAATTGGATTTGGTCGAAAGAACCAAATAGGAAACGATTAAAATAAAAAACCTAATTGAAAGCGAAATTCCCAAAAATCTCCGTCGACGTAACTGTCAATGTCCTATTCGCGACGGAATGGCTGACACGTCTTTGTCGCCTTGATTGTCTGTTGCCCTTGAAGGTCGACGAGCTTTCAGCATGTTCCGCAAATTGAGCCTAACTCTTGTTTCAGTCTCTCATTACCTTTGATGTTAACACCTATCAAACAATCCAATTTGTGAGATTCAAGTTGAATAAACCCTAAAAATGTAAAGATCATCATGATTTGGAATAATCACTAATTGCCTATTGATTTTTAAAGGGATTGTAGGGTTTCTTCCCCATAGATTGAAGGTGAGAGTCCAAATCATTCGGTTACTCTAATTCCGATACTTTTTAATTTTTTGCCTTAATTAAGAACTGAATAGGTATTTGCTTTTTATTAGAGGAAAAAGACAACTATTTATAGAGATCTAAACCAAAACATCTCACAAATGCAATATTTGTACAACAATATTGATAATAGTTTCCAGTTAAATTTTGATTTTAAAGTAATATTAGTATTAATAAATATTGTTCCAACCATATTAGGTTTGATGGTTATTTATCCTACAAAACTTGATTATTCATCCTTTGCGATGTCGTTATTCATCTAAAGTCTGCAATTAAATACTATTGTTGGTCTTGTAAGTATGATCATTCAACCTCTATGATGCTGATATTCATCATGTAATTTGTACTTCTTATGATACAGCGATGAATCTTATCAACCAACTCTCTTGAGAAACCAACGCACTGTGTCTGATCCGAGACCAAAAAAAAAAACGCATCAAAATAGACCTAGATAGTGAGAATAAAATATTCGGCATAGTTGTTAAAGTCAACAATCAACATAAAACCATAGAGCATTGACGAAATCCTCAAGACCTTATGATGCCGCAAGAAGCTTATCAATTGATAATTTTCCAAGTTACCGGCTTTAAACCCAGTCAAGCGAACAATGAAACTCATGACCCTAATAAGATCAACAACAATATGGAACAACAGATTATTGGAACTAACTCTACCCAAAAATATAGAAAGGAGAATTAGCTTTTGAGAACCTCTCTTATTCATCAAAAAAGAAAAAAAAACAACCACCAGCCGAGAATGGCACAATTCAGTTTTTGACGACAAGAAACAAAACCCTAAAAAAATGATAAAATTCAGAAATAACATAAAACCCTAATGCAAAAAATAAAACCTACAAAGTAAAAGGGCAGTTTTTAAAGACAGGAAACAAAACCCCTGCTTATCCCTTATCTTTTTGTCACTTACTCCCATGGTTTTTCCAGCAATTCTGTAAGACCTTCAGTATCTAGACGCCTCCAGGGTATTTGGGTATCTCATTTTCAAGGGGACCTCCCCTTGTTTCCCATCATTTCTTTGCACTTTTATCCCTGCAATTTGCTATACATGTTCTCGAATCTACAATTTTCTTCATTAATATGAAAATTACTCATCTTTTGCATTATGGAAACATAGCTTTTGAACTATAATCCATGTAACTTTGCTAATTATCATCTGTCCTAACTTTGCTAGCCGACCCCACCTAGCGGAAAAAAGGCTTGTTGTTGTTGTTGTTGTTGTTGTTGTTGTTGTTGTTGTACCCCTAAAGCCATTTGTAGCAAGCAGAATATGGGTGAAATATATATTCATGCGGGGTGATTTGACAGCTACAATTGTGATGCAGCAGGCGAAAGCCTCAATTTTCAACCCAATCAAGTAACCGTCGTAGATCTGTTGATTTTGTGAATATCCAAAAATACAGCCCTCCTATATCCGTTGATTCTGAGAGTACCCAGAAATAAGGACTAATTTTAATACACCTAGGGATTTTGTGAGATGAACTTTCAACTTTTTATAAAAATCAATAACTTAAGTTTACAATGATGACTAAGCTCTTAAATAGAAAACAAAAGAAATAAACCCTAATCAACTATACTAAAATGACAAAACAATCCTTGGAAAAAGAAATTAAGACCCTAATCTATATTTGTTTCCATCCATCATTCTCCCAGGGTGAGAAAAACTCATCCTCGAGTTTAAGTGGAGGTAGTTTGCCACGATCCATAGGAAAACCAACTAAAAGTTTTCGTCAACAACAACATGGGTGCAACAAGAATCCACTAAAAGGAATTAAAATGATGTCCCAGATCTACATCTCTACCGAATGCACACATGGAAAATCACCAAACTGAGAAGTATGAGGATCGTCTAATAGTGTCATGGCAAAACGAAGTTGTCCTCCATGCGGCGCAGCACAAGATAAATGAACTGGAGGAACAGAAGAATAATAATGTCCAGGAACAACAACTACTCCTTGCATCATATTGTCCATGGTCGAGCAGTAGAATGTAAGATCCGGCTCCTGGAATCTGATACTGTTGCATTTTTGCCACCATTAGACCATCACCTGGAATAATAAAAATAATAATAATATTATTCATATCAATAATAAGCTTCATAAAGACAAAAAAAATTAAGACCATCCCAACATCACCTAGATATTCGATTCATTGACAAAATTTTAAGTAACTGTCATTAGAGTTAAGACTTCAGCCAGATAGCTGCAGCTTCGTAGTACTTACCACTAATGCTAATTTTCTACATTAAATATATAGCTGCGATCGATTCTTCGCATTCTCAGTCGAGCTACTTAGTGATATGCAAAGTTTATAAAATATGAATAATGCTGAATGCATTCACTATATACGCGACATACAACACAAATAGAATGTTGATAAAAACATATTCTTCTTTCAAGTATATCGGCAAGAGGAAGGGAAACTTTCTAAAGAGCACTGAAAATGAAATGTAATGCTAGGAGTTTTAATGGGATGGAGTTGGGTAATAGGCAGAGATTAAAGGAGACTGGGAGTCATCTTAATAGAACACACATGGCGGCAACAAGTGATGTTGTAAAGGTGACGAAAATGATGTCATAGCACACTCCACTGGTCGGCTATATATTTTAAGGTCGATTCCGATGGCTCTTTTAACCATCTTACAAGAAGGGGAACAGCTTGCGGAGTAGTGGGGGATTTGTGTGGGTGATGTTGTGATTGTGTTGTGATAAATTAATATATGTTCTTGCCTTATTACCTGTTCGGCCAGTTTTTGGATATTTGGGCCGACGACATGTGATGTTGGTAATAACCCATGAGTTTTGGTGAATTTTTGTGATTATGGCTGATATTTTAAGGCCCCAAAATAGCCCAAAAGTTGTCAAAATACGTTCAAGGTCAATATGGACTGGTTGAGTGTGAACTGTTTCAGAATTGGAGAAGGAAAGTAGAAGCCAAGTAGGAATAGAATTGTTCTAGAATCGGCTGCATAATTAATTGGCAATTAAGGAAGATTCCTCCTTATTTCTTACTCCTTTTAATAAGAGAAATTACTAGTAATTAATAAGATATATTTGGAAAAGGATTCTATTACCAAATTAAGAGTTGATGATGAAAAGAGTCATCAACCGATTGGGAGACTGCTGCGGGAATAATTGCCTATTTTCAAGGAAATTGACCATGTTAAGCTACTTTTTCTCCTAGGAATCATAGGGCAGCAAGGATTTCATCCAAGCACAATAACTAGAGGCAGCCATGAAGAGAAAATCATCACTGATCAACCATACAACTGGTTTTCCTTGTCCTTTGTTATTTCTTTTACCGTTTATCATGTTTTTACCTTCCCTAGGTAGTTCATCACGTTCAATCATGCTTGCTTAGCCCTTAGCTTACCGATAGAGTTGTTTGCCTTTTTCTCCTACATAAAATTAGGTAGGTGTTCACCGTTTTCTACTCCAACGAATTCAGTTATGTTGTAATAGGTGTTCTAAAACTTATGTATATCGGACTACCCTCTGCACGTCCGTCCTATCCCTGTCTTCTATGTAATAGCGTGTCATCGGCACCATCCACAGCTTGTCGGTGCTAGAATTTTTCACTTTATGAGTCAAATGTCATTTCTTCGGCTTTTCCCCACTTTCCCTAATTTCTACTTGTCTTTCTCAAACTAAAGCCAATAACCCTAAGTCCTCAATCCTGGTCCGAGGCCGGTTCAAACTCAACCACAATCGTCTGATTTAATTGTGTTTTGGGTGATTGATTTTCCCCTTTTTCCGACGGCTTCGGGTGCACAATTTTCAAGCAAACATAATTTGGCACGCCCGGTGGGACAAGCTTTAGTTTGGTTTGTAAATCGTGGAAGTCTGTCATCATACCACGAAGTTCTCTTTGTCATAAAAATCCAAAAAAGAGTCTTTTCCTTTTCCCATGTCATGGTGTATCTAAACACCCAATATTATGCCTTTGACACTTCTGAAGGTCGGGTCTATACCCTTGTTCTATGTAGCCAGTCGCTTGAAAATTCTAGCCTTACATACACATCCCCCAACATCCAATATAGCTCATCACCACTTAGTGGGCAAATTTCTCAACAACCTCTATCCACACAACCCCATATATAGTATAACCCATCATCACTTGGTGGGAAGACCTTGCTCTAGGGTTATGTATGTTGCCGATCAACAACCAGAGCAGCAGATTGAGTGCCATGGCTACGATTGGTGCCAAAATAGTCCTGATCACCAGATAGATACAAATCTAGTTAGTGCACCGATTTTGATGCTCATGCCGATTACAACTCTCAAGCAACTGATTACAGAGTTGTGTGCCATTTTATCCAATCAGTTGATCAATGTGATGTAGATCGGCAATTTGGCAGCGCTGACGAACGAGATCAAAGTCCGATAATGCAAGAACCTTAAAGTCTCTGGGGGGCAAGCCATTTTTAGCAATTGGTTGCATCAATTTAGTTGTTATGATTGGCTCGTTGGTGGTCAGAGCAATTCACAAGTTCTATTCAAAGATGGTGGACAACAATCTACAACTTTTGATCATGACTCCCAACAGTTTCAGAATCCGACGGTGACCTTTTAACAGCTATCATTGCAGTCACAGCAGAGTCAGCTATCACCGATGCATATCTAGCAATCCTATTCATGGCCAGTAGATTTTCAGCAGGCCGATCAGTGGACGACACAATCTATGGAATTGCAATTGACGCGGTCCCATCATGATTCTGCAATCATCTCACCAGACCAACATGTTTTCTTGCAACATATTCAACATCATGATTCAGCAACGGAACAGATCCAACAGATGCAGTTACAAAATCAGTGAATAGCATTTGCATCGACACATGTCCGCCAACCATATTCGTTGCCGATGGAGTATCAAGATATTCAGTTGCCATCTGGACTGATCCGACGGGTTTGGTCACAATCGAAGCAACCCCAGCAGACTGATCAATCGGTTATGCCATTACAGTCCCAGCAGCTAACACAGTCTCTGGAATCAGCTCAGCACCAATCATCGGCAGAGATCCAGCCTCAATCAGTTCATGAGATTTCATAGTCAGTTCAGACTCAAACGCAGTTACAACTTCAGCAATTGTTACAGTCCACAAAGTCACAGTCATCATCAGCAGAGTCTCGACTGACCGATCAGAAAGCAATGCAGTTGAATGAGATGTCGTTACAGCCACTGTTGCAGGCAAAACAACCAGTGGTGCGACTTCAGCAGATTCAGCCATCTCCAATGCAATCCGAGCATGCTGGTCCATCTATAGCACCGATCCAACAACTGTTGGTACAATCTCAACAAGAGCAGCAATCGGTGAAACAAATCCAGCAAATGCAACAACAATTATGGATGCGATGATTACGGGCATCACTCCAAGAGTTGAAATTGTCATCAAGAGTGTGTCGGCAAGTTGAGCAATCAATGATAAAGTTGCAGCAGTCATCGTTAGAATATCAGCAAGTGCAGCAATCGGCAGTGGGAAATCAATCATCCTTGGTACGTTATCAACCGATCGCACGATGGATGGATCAACATCTTCAACATGAAACGACGCGGTTTCAAGAATGGGTGAAGTTGCCTTTACAGAATCTTTAGGGTTCTAAATTACTATTAACGGCACAAAACCAGCAGTTGGTGCCGATAGAGCAAATACATGCTAAGGAGTTCCAGTTATCATCAGAACAAGATCAACAACAAGTGATACGATCCCATCAGTTTCAACAACAGTTAACGGTGTTCCATGAGCAGGCGATGCCATTTGATCATAAGACAGTACTATTCAAAGAGTTCCAAGGGCAGATGTTACAGTTTCAAAGACAGATGGTGCGAAACAACGAGTTTGATCAACAAGTGGTGCCAAGTAGATCTTTTTAGAGTATGTCTCAGTCAGAACAAGGTCAGTTGCAAGAATCACTTTTGCCGGTTTATGTGCTAATACCATTAATGAAGAATCTGTCACGAGTGCCGCTGGAGCACCATCGGTGTCCGAAGTTCTCAATGCATGTTTGATTGTTTCAACATTTACTGTCACAGCACCCACAGTATGCGTATTCTAGGCAGGTCCCCATGGTTGGTGATTCCACAGCTGGGCACTATGTTCGAGAAAAATGGCTGGTTAACAAGAAACAGATATGTGTAGGTACTAGTTATTATGATGCCGGTCATAGCAGCAATGGGTTCCAAATAATTAATGAATGGGATCAGTGATCCAGAATGTTGTTACTGACAGATGAAGGGCCGACTAATTCAGACAGCCGCTATTCTCAAGAAGTTTCTTTGATGCCCGGGGGGCAAGTTGCTGATGATAAATCTTGGTTATCGGATAGTCATGACTTGATGTTTGGGCGAACCGTCAAACGATCAGCAGTCTACAATGATACACATCGACTTGGTGTTGTTTGTTTCACGAATCCTTACACACTCAGTCCAGAAGATATGGGTACTTGTCAATATCATGTTGATCCAAGTTTTCAGTTCGGTTCTATGATTTTTAGTAAAGGTGATAAAGGACAGCTTGTGAAATACCCATCATCCATTCTGAATATAAGTGGGTTCAACAAGATTGATGATAACCAATGGCAGCTTCATACATTCATGGTGAACATAGAAAAAATGTTTGATGTTTTGAATAGAGACATGGATGCCGTATGGGGAATTTTGATAGTATGGTGCAACACGTGTCCCAAGTTCCAACGGTAGAGATAGAAATTGAATCGTTATTCCTAGGTGATTCCGTAGATGTTAATGGCTTTCAAGAGTGTGTTGACCAACAAAGTGAAGATGTCAAATCTACAAGAATGAGGAGGTAGACGAGAAAATTGATTGAAGAGACCGGTATAATGCAAAACCTCAAGACCATGGTGATAACAGCTTTACAGACAACAAAATTATGGGTCATCGAGGTCAAGACCGTTCAACAATACTCAAGATCGATGTAATTGAAACAAGTGAAATCAAACTGTCCTCAATTGAATATGATTTGAAAAATATGGATACAAGTCTTAATGATCATGGTCACATATGGCATTTTGGCCCTTCCCATCAGGTTTCGGGTTCCTCACCATCGGAGCACGAAGAAGAATGTTGCTTGAATTCAGCCGGGGTTGACTTCACTGCTATGACAGAGATGAAGTTGTCATCAATTGAAGGCAGCTCAAGCAACGTGTTTTAAAAGAGCGAGTCTTCTAATGATAGCTGTGTTCGAAAGTCTTGTTTTATATCCGATTGATAATGCTTGATAGGGATGATACTAAAGGCACTTCACCGACAGCTAATGAAATGCCAAAGGGACTATTTCTAATGGTCGGCCGTACAGAACATCGGCCGCCTCAGCTTCTATTTCCTCAAAGTTTAATCGGCAAAATAAAAGCATACTAATACCACTCAGTGTTGATCAAACCAAAGCAAGCACAGCCACATCATTGGTTACTGGTGAAGTATCTGTAGAAATGATTTGCAATAATAGTAATAAAGCTCAGTAGCTTGATTCTTGGCTGATTCTGTTTCTCTTGAGCAACTGGATCAAGACCGTTTGAAGACACAATAGGATGAACGGGTTAATATGGGCAAGATCAAGTTGCAGGAAGAAAAGAACGTCCCAAAAAAGGGGTTTGGTGGTAATAAAAGTCAAGTTCGGCATACCGATTCTGGTGGCGATCGAGTTAAGCAAATGGTCATTCTTTGCAAGCAAAAGATGCTCCAATCATGCATGGATTTACGACAAGAGAGGCTCCATGAGGTCTATCAACAAAAGGCGTAAAGGTAAGTCCATGCAACATTCTTTTTATCACGCCGATAGAGCCAAGTCTACAGACTCTTTATCTGGTGCCGATTCTCTTCGTGTTGATGCTGAATCCGATGAGAGTCGGGAAGAGAAATACATTATCTGGCTGGATTATGGTGCTGCTATAGAATGGAAGTTTGAGTTGGCCGCTGATCAGAGAATCCTGAAATCATTTGCTGGTCAAGGGAGAAGGCATTGCACTCGAGATTATGCCAAACTTTTTGGGTCTACACCAAAAGAGGATTAGAGCATTTTATGTTGAAAAGATAGTGGCCAAAAAGGATGATGATGTGAAGTCGAAGGTTGATGTGAATAGTGATCGCAACAAAGATAATCATTTAAAGAAGGATGACAAGTTGGAAAAGGGTCAAGCAGAGCTAAAATTTGTTAAGCCGATTGAAGAGCAACAGATTCAATCGCAGTTAAAAAGTGAACAAATGGTTCATGCGACATTAAGTGAGATCAATTTGGCATCAACAATCAGCAAAGAAAAGAGCTGCAAGCAGGCCGGTTCTAATACAATTAGTGGTTCTGCCATCTCTTGCCCAGTTTTCATACAGTTTTGCAGTCAACCTGAGGTAAGATGTGACCAGCCAATTACTTTTCCATTGATTGTGCAAGGTCAAGATTTGTTAGCAGTGATTGACAAGGAAGGTGCCAAGGAAAATGGTTCTGATATAGTCAGTAGTGCTACCGCGACAAATCTAGTTCTTAAGAAGTTTAATTACCAATTTAAGGTACGGTGCGAGAGGGTGAATATTTTTCTTCATTGAATTTTCAAGGTCGACACTTGTCAACAGTTACAAGGGAGGTCAAGAACAAAGTTGTTCCTGGTATTAAACTTCAAGATGATGAGAAGCAAAACGTGAACAGTGCTTCTAGTTCTCCTACTTCAGATGGACGGTTCAGTCCAAAATCGGGCCTTAGTGTTAACATGGCTCAAGAACAGAAGAATCGTAGAAGTTAATTCGTGAAGGCAAAGATCACAAGAGTCTAAGTCTCGTTCCAGAACTGTTAGTGGCTTTAAGGGGAAGTTTCAGACGTCGCAAAAAAGTAAGCATGCACCATTCTTCAATCCGTATTATTCACATATGCATTGGTGCCATATTATGCTATGTATCTGGTGGGATGGTGTTATGTTGATCTAGGGGCCACGTGGAATGCGTCCGGCTGGTGGTAGCAAAGTGTTTATCAACGTTCATATCAAAGTCATATTTACTATGAACGTTCAGGGGGCATTATGTTCGACCAGTTTTTGGATATTTGGGCCGACATGTGATGTTGGTAATAGCCCATGTGTTTTAGTGAATTTAAGTGATTATGGCTGAGATTTTAAGGCCCCAAAATAGCCCAAAAGTGGCCAAAATTCATTCAGGGTCAGTATGGCCTGGTTGAGTGTGAACAGTTTCAGAATTGGAGAAGGAAAGTAGAAGCCAAGTGGGAATAGAATTGTTTCAGAATCGGCTGCATGATTAATTGACAATTAAGGAAGATTCTTCCTTATTTCTTACTCTTTTTAATAAGAGAAATTACCAGTAATTAATAAGATATATTTGGGAAAGGATTCTGTTACCAAATTAAGAGCTGATGGTGAGAAGAGTCATCAACCAATTGGGAGACTGCTGCGGGAATAATTTCCTATTTTCAAGGAAATTGACCATGTTAAGCTACCTTTTCTCCAAGGAATCATAGGACAGTAAGGATTTCGTCCAAGCACTATAAATAGAGGCAGCCATGAAGAGAAAATCATCACCAATCAACCATACAACTGGTTTTCCTTGTCCTTTATTATTTCTTATATCGTTTATCATGTTTTTAGCTTCCCTATGGTAGTTCTTCAAGTTCTATCATGCTTGTTTAGCCCTTAGCTTAGCAATAGAGTTGTTTGCCTTTTTCTCCTACATAGAATTAGGTAGGTGTTCACCATTTTCTACTCCAACGAATTCAGGTATGCTGTAATAGGTGTTCTAACACTTATATATGTCGGACTACCCTCTACACGTCCGTCCTATCCTTATCTTCTATGTAATAGCGTGTCATCGGCACCATCTACAACTTGCCGGCACTAGGATTTTCCACTTTATGAGTCAAACGCCGTTTCTTCGGCTTTTTCCCACTTTCCCCAATTTCTACTTGTCTTTCTCAAACTAAAGCCAATAACCCTAAGTTCTTGATCCTGCTCCGAGGCCGGTTCAAACTCAACCACAATCGTCTGATTTAATTGCATTTTGGGCGATTTTGTTCCCCTTTTTCCCACGGCTTCAGGTGCATAATTTTCACGCAAACATTACCGGAGCGGAGTTATGGGGATTTTTCCAAGGGTTACAATTAGTGAGCTCGTCCGTGGCATTTGCCGCTTGATCGGCAGAGACTGGAGTTAGGAGTTGCAACATTTATTTAGAGAAGCTAATCTAGTATTTGATTGTTTGGCATCAATAGCGACACAAAGTCCTGATGATGTTGGCTATGCCTCCTTATTTGGACCAATAAGGGCATCTCCAACCAATATACCAAAACACTAAATTTGGTGTTTTTGTGTAAAGATTACACTCCAATGAACACACCAAATCACTGCACTATTTTGGTGTAATGAATAGTGCTACACCAGATTTTGTGTAAATTATCCATTACACTATTTTTAGTGCACTATCTTTTACTATAATCTAAATATATGTTTGCTCTGTAATTGAATTTATAAAACGCATTATATTGTGAAAATTATATCATATTAAATATTATGTTGAGATCTATAAAATAAGACCCATATTGAATATAAATTTTTTGTTTAAAAAAATTAGGTTTTAGTTATTATTAAAAGTCAATATGAAACAAAATTGAAAAAAAAAATTATACTACTACAATCAAATAAAAAGCGATTATAAAAAACATATTTCAAAAAATTATCAACAAATTACAAGATTTTAATTAATCAAAAAATAAAATTTAACTTAAAACATTAAATATATAAACCATTTGGTGCATCAAGGTTGGAGATCAAAGAACTTTGGTGTAAAAAGATTTTTAGAATATTCTATTTTTACACTAAACTTGGTGCAAATTATAGTGGAATGATTGGAGATACTCTAAGAAAAAGAAAAAAAAAATAATGAAGATCTAGTTTTGCGGTAATCTCTTGCTCCAAATGTATTTTGAGAGCAAGTAGTTCGATTGCCATCTCCAAATACTTAGATTAAGATTTTGATTGCCATTTTCAAATGTATTTGGAAACCTCCGTTTTCAATAGAATTTTGTGAGCAAATATAGGTCCTAGAAAAAGGTATGAGAGACTCAAATATTTACATAAAACCAAAACCCGGAGAGCTAGATGCAAAAAAGAAACAAAATTCTCAGCGATATATTCAAAAATAGATTGAGATATTCATCATTCTGACCTTGAATCTATTTCAGGAAGAACGAGTTGATTTCCTTGGGGGTCTCCTTTGTGCAGCTTTGATCCTTATACGTCACCATAACTTCAAATTCTTTCACGTTCCCAACCAAGAAGCAATTTGCTTCACCAAAAGAATACTTCTTCACCTCCATTAATGTTCTTTTTCTCTCTTGACGGTTTTCGACTCTTGACTTTGACCAAATAAATTTTTCCATCAGATATAAAAGGGACAACTTCATTTTCCACACACCTTGAATTCTCGTATACAAACTTAAAAGTTACGGAATGAGATTCATCAACAAAAGATAGTGTTTCTAATCGTGGAGCTACCCATAGCAAACTTTCCAATGTATCAACATCAACCAGTAAACATCTATTCGTATGAGCCCCACAAATAGTTAAGTGCTTGATGTTCCAGAGAGGCGGATCCTGAATTACGGACATGCGGTTTTGTTTTGGAATCATAAAGTACTTGCAGCGCCTGGAAGACCCATAATACAAGAAATCAAACAACTTCACAGTTGGAAGCAGCTTCACAAGCTCTTCAAAACTCAGTCTTCTGCCATAAAAAATGTTCAACTCGAGAACCTTGAAATTCTTGGAGTCTTAAGATATGTATAAGTTTGTTCTCCGTACTAAAAAATTCCCATCTAAGCTTCAATACTTGAAGTGCTTCAAGAGTATTCGAAAGTAATAGCGGCTGGATTGAGTTGAACAAATTTTCACTGTTAGTTAAACTGTTCAACTCGAGAACCATTAAATTCTTGCAACAACCCGTGATATGTAGCTTGGCCGAAGAACTGCGCGAGTAACAAAGATACTCCAGATTCGGTGCATCTTCAATCAAAATTTCTTCCACTCCCCAATTTTCTTCGAATACAAATCTTTTCAACGAGTGATGTGGTCCGATGATTACTTTCCTCTCATAGAATCCGTGACAATCACAAATTCTTAGAATCTCCAGTTGAGGAGACTTCATGATTATTTTCCGCAGTAACCCATAATCAAGATGCTCATCACCAACACAATTACTTCTCAAGTATAACTCCCACAATGAAGATCGATTTCGCGCGTAGCCGCAACCTCAAGCATCAATCCTCTTAACTTTAGCTTTTGCAGAGAGCATGTAGAAAACATAAATCGTACCGGATGAACATAACTAAAATCAAGACCATCTGAAGGATTTCCGTCAAGCGGGATTCCAACGTCGAACGAAATCTCTCTTATGTTTTCCCTGCCCTTTAGTACCAGGGAAAGCATACCTTCGATCTCATTTGTCCTTATACTTAAATAAAAGGCACAGTAGCCAAGAAATAATGCCCAAGAAATATTCAAGAACTACCGTCAAATCGATCTTGTCCGTCGGATAAGGTTGATGTGATGTCAGCGACTTATTAAGGGCAAAAACGAGAATTCAAAAATTCAGTTTATTCCAATTTAAAAAAACCCGTAACCTTTTGAAAAAAACAAACCCCTAACCTATAAAAGGATGTCGTTTCAGGATTTAACTTTGGAATCCCCACTCCTGAAAAAAATATATTTACAAAACTTGAAAGTTTTTGGTTAAGAAACAGCAACAAAACGACTTTTTGTGGGTTCCTCTAGGAAAAAAAAAATAACTCACACCGTTTAAAATCCCAAAACAACCCCCGTCATTGTTCCCAATTTTTTTCCCACTAATAACCTCCATAAGCCTGTGCTCCGCCTACTCAGTCAGGTCCCCCTTTGTCGATTCAGCCACCACTGCTGCTTCCCTCTCTACATCCTCCGCCACCACTAAACCTCGAAAATATATTTTCCTTAAATATGCTTCTCCAATTCGTACTATCTCAATTCCACCTCCACAAATTTAACCAAACAAAAACCATAAGTTCAACCGGAGTCACCCTGTCGAAGAGATTTTGCAAGAATGACTTCCTTCACTTGTACGAGATCGAATTCGTGGGGGAGGATCCGCATGTATCGTATCACGGTGGACATCATGACGGAGGAAGCGAGGCGAAGCTAGGTGTTTGGACGGAATAGGATTAGGAAATTACCTTTTTATTTGATTTGGAGTTGTATGTGTAATAGGACTAACAAATTACTGTTTAATTTTTATTTATATATTTTCATAAATTTGGAATTGTAATATGAATAGGCAATTCAGTTCCTCTCTGATTTTGGATTGTTTTGAGATGAGAATAGAAATCCCCTATCGGCCAGCATATCTCTAAAAAAAACCCTAGCAACCTCACAACTAGGATCACAAAAGGCTTCCTTCTTCAGCTTACCAGTTTCTTCGATTTCTTCGTCTTTGATTCAGGTAAATCTTTTTTAACCTTTTAATTTCTATTATTTTTTTACCTCTTTACGGTAGAGGAAGCTTGAATATTTGTAAAGATTTTTCTCTGGTTCTTTTCCAAATCCTACAAACAGGTACTAATTTTGATTCCCTTATTTTTTCCGGTTTTGAAGTTGTGAATTTGTTGTTAATTGAGCGAGGTTGTTAATAATTTTAATGGTTCGGAAACTAATAGACTGTCTTGGAAACAGATATTGCAATGGTTCGAGTTGCCGAATTACATAAAGTCCCCTTCTCTCACAGGATATTAGCACAAGGGTAAGGTATATGTTTCTAATTGCTTTTCCCTACAATTAAAGGGCCTGATGGTGTAGGATGTTTGGAATATTTTTTAGAAAAAAAACTCTAATCACAATGGCTCTATATCCGAAATTTGATTATCATGGATTTGTTCTTTTATTGTTGTCAATAGAAACAATTTATGTTCTGGCTTCTAGAATAATTTCTGCTTGTCCTTGGTAGAACGTTTTTAAGGAGTTATATTATTCTCTAGAGGTAGATCATAGTTAGACGAGAGGAACCCAAGAAGTTTCGACTTGTGGCATGAGATTTAGTCAGAGGTTCTTGGAGAGGCAAAATCATGTGTTAGAAAATAGATTTTGTTGTGTTCTGATTTTGTGGGATTAGCTTTACGTTTCTAGACCGGTGTATATACAGGTGAACTACATTATTGCTCAAGGTAAATAAATATATATATATATATATCAACTTTTCCAGGCATTGAGCTCTTTTGTGGGTTTTACATTGTGCATGTGATTCTTGATGTTCTTCTGCTATCTTTCGGCACCACTGATGATGACACTCAGAGTCGATACCTTTTAGCTGATAGATAACTAATCAGGATAAGTTTTTCATGTCAAAACTTGTGCCTGAGTTTCATTGATTAATTCCTCATGTAGTTTATTCAACAAGTCATAGGACTTGTATAATGATCTATTTATGGTTCTTTGACAGTTCAGTTAGATTATTTTTCTATGCATAAATAAATTTCATATAGTCATTGGATGTTATTCCTCTTCTACTAACATGAGTTTTATTTTGAGATTACCATAGATGAGGCTTCCATGTCGGTTATTTATTGGAACTCTTCTTCCTCACACACTGTATAACTTTTAACATGCCTATCAATGAAGTAAATCTTTGATCACTCAATTGTCCAGTATAGTTTTTAAATGGTAGAGTACTTAAGGTTTTGGGTACCTGTGTTTTGCATCATTGGTATGATCTGCTTGCCCTTTTGTTAAAAGAAAAGTTCAACTTTCTCTGCAAAGTGAACTGGTAGCAATGTCCAAGTTGCTGCTTTAGCAGAATCTAGAAATAGACTGCATTGCGGTATTCTATTGTTATTTCATGTGATCTTTTTTGTTTCTACTGAAGAACTTACAATCTCTAAGTTATAATATTACTAAATGTTTATGATTTCCTCTGTCTGCAGATTCCGATGTATGATTGTCTCAAGAATTTGTATTTTACGTTTTTTTTTGTTATTTGAGCTACTGGGAATCTACTAAGGATCATCACAGTCCTTGATCTGCTACTTGCTTTACAATCCAAAACTTCTAACTCTCTGTCCACTTCCGTTTGGTGAAACTAAGTTGTGGCAAGGCTAAAGTGGATGTGAACTGAAGTAGTAGATTCAGAAGCAGTTCGAGAACATCAATGCGCTAATGCACTATGTTAGATGATAAAAATATTACCTTTGGGAAAGTTACAGTTTCTTAGCCGTGATATAATAATCTAGATTTTGGCAAATAAAAGGGAGGCCAAGTGATATTGGTACTATCCCCTACTGAGTACTTGAAGCTTCTTGCCTCCAGCTTGAAACAACAACCTGATAGAATAACTGAGAGTTTGGCTAGGATGAGATTTGACAGCTTTCTGTGTCTGAGAATTGAGTTGTGATAAGTAACTTAATAGTCCCCTTAGTTTTTTGTTCTATGTTTATTTGTGAAATACTACAAGTCCAACAATTTTGGGCCTCACTTTAGATACGATGTTTGAGTTAAAAGTTTTTTATTGCTATTGAAAAATAGTCATCTGTTTCCTGTCATTGAGGTAACTTATGCAACATTACCAACTTTCTTTGACCGAAGAAGTTACAGTCTCTAAGGTAGATTGCTAACAGTCATAGAACAAAAGCTATCAAAAGCAAATTTTAGTTTTTGACTTTTTGGCTAATTTTATCTAAAGTTACTCACACCCTCTAACTTTGCAAGAAAATTATCCATGCGTCAAAATTGAAATTGAAAGACCATATTACCGAATAAAAATAAAAATAAAAATTGACAGACCACAAAATTAGAATAAATCAACCTACCTTTTCCAACACTTTCATGGAAGCACATGATATATTACACAAGTACTAATTTGATCTACTATTTTGTTTCCTTGCTTTTTGATAGATTTCTTAATCATTTTGTGGGATACTGTATGTATTAGGATAAGCAACGTAATAATCCCATCAAAAGAAGTATACTTAACAAAGTCCTATAAAAGTATGTATCTACAACTATTACGCGTTAAGATAAATTATTACTAATATTTATCGTAAGAGAGTTAAATGATTTTAAAAAAGCACTTGTCGTGCAACACGCGACATGTAAAAGACTAGTTGAGAAAAATTCGGCAGCTAATTGAAAGGACAACTTTTCTATATATAAATTCTGGGTTTGGATATTCCTAACAAACCTTTCTGGGGATAAAATCATGGATGTGACCTTTTCTAACAATCGTCTCTAAGCAATATCATAATCATCATCAAGGTAATTCAATGGTGGAAAACAATTACCGGCGACATTTAAACATCGTAAACTGGAAGCTGCATCCCTCCATGACTTTGATACGGCGGAGACACGAATCACGTCTGTAAACTCCATTAACGACAATATGCATTGCTTTATTTCTTGCGGCAACTATTTCTCCATATCTGTTATCACCGATTTTAATTAAAATCGAGTCGGCCCAACAAAAGTGGTGAATCGGCCCAATTACGCAAGAAGCACACATCCGACACGGAGAGGGGAGAGTCCATGTCCAAATCGGAGAAGGAAACGCGTCGAAAGCCCAACACAATGCAGGAGAAAGCCGAATCCAAGTCCAAGAAGAATTAGAATTTGCGGCAAGAAATAAGAAATCGGAAACACAAGTCAATTGTAATTCAAAATCGGCAATGTCGAGTACGAGTAGGAATCGGAGATCGCACCGCCCTAGATAATTACCGAGCCCTATATAAAGAGAGAAAATAGAGCGACACAACAACAACACATCATGAACACACACATAAACATAAGGTGCAAAGCTCTTATCTTCCTTTTCATACCCTATTTTTCTTTTCAAGTACTTTTTCACAAGTATTTTCTATTCGATTTACTCATTGTATTTTGTTTAAGTTCATCAATTTATCATCAATTCAGTTTTATTCAAGTTGTTACAATTTTTATCTCATTCTCTTTTTTACGCCTAGCCGAATATTGCATCTCACGAATTACACACTTTTGTTTGATATTGTTTGCAAGCACGCGTCAGTTTCTACTGATTATTTTCGAACAACTATAATTGGCATGCCCAGCGAGACTGATTTGCACGTCTTGACTAGGTTTGGAGCTATGTCAACAATAAAAGCAACAACTTTTGTTCAGACGGGAGTTACTTCCTCTGGTCCGTCAACAACAGAAGCGACGAAATCAACCGAAGAAACAGGAACAACGCCAACGCTTCCGTTGCCATCGTCAGGAGTACCGATTCTACCGGTGAATCAAAATCTGGAACATGAGTGGAGAGGTTCCTATCAATCTCAAAGTCACGATAATCAAGGCATGGAACAAACTATGGAACATGGTACAACACGGATCAATGCTCAATTAGGGTTAGACTAATGGGGACGTACTAAAGAATCAGCGTATAACACACCCCAGAGTCTTGAGCAAATCATTATAGGCCAGCAGAATAATACTATCACAAGCATGCTGGCCCATATCGCTGCGTTAGAGCAGTCTCTTTAAAAGGTTAGCCCTAATGGCGGTGTGGCACCTGAAACTCCACCGATAATCCCCGATGCGTCATTAAGAGTACCACTGTTGAATCCATCTACAAAACTTACTCATGATTACCCTCTGTTTTCCAATTCATCAACACCGGTGCAAGTTGTCAGTCAGCGGAATAAGTCAAGCGGTGTTGTTCTAGAAAGTGCACCGATACCAAACCCTAGTTGGTATTATTGTGCTGAACCCAACCAGGCGGCTTTTATCCCGTCAGTCGGAAATTTTACCTTTGATGGTTGGCCATTACCTTATTATGAAAATCCCCAAGGTTCAGCATCTAATTATGAGACTATACCAGTTGTTCCAGCTATGAGATGGCCACCAAGAGTTCCCGATTATCCACCAACAGGTAATTTTATCCCTCCATGAGGAATAGTGTCACCAACAAGATCCGTAATTCTGCCAAATCCTCTAGGTGGGCAGAACGGTCAGGCTCAGAATATTGAAACTACACAAACTCAAGCCATACCAACTCCAAAGAATATTCGGCCGATTCTAGTGGTAGCCAATACACCGCCTACAGCTAATCTTCTCTCGAACAATGACCAAAGGTTTATTGCATATGGTAATCAACTGGGAACCTCAACTAATAATATGCCGACTCCTCAAAGGACACCACGGCAGGGAGCAGGAATTATAGTCCCGGAACAAGGAGGAAAGCAAGAAGCTGTACCGTGAATTTTGCCAAGGCATGTTCTTACGGTAGAAGAATTGCTGGAAGAAAACAACAATGGATTGAGTATGAAGCAAATCAGGCAAAGAATCGGACTAGGGCAAGGAACAATACTCGAAGAGAGATGCTAGAAATCTACAAAGGAAAAATCAACCCGGAAGCACAGCTTTATCAAGAACCCGAAAGAGACTTCCGACAAGATGGTTTTGCTCGAGAAGAAGAGACCGCACCTGCGTCTACTACTGAGGCTAGTTTCAAAATAATTGTGGAAGATATGGTACGCAAGGAGTTAAGAATAGAGGTCCCTGAGGTAATGGGAAAACCGTATCTGGAGTATGTTGAGTTTGAACCTCTGCCAAGGAATTACAAAATGCCAGATTTCAAGAAGTTTACTTCAGAAGATGATCAATGGCCTGAAGATCATATCGGCCGCTTGGAATTGGAATGTGGTGAAGCTGGGCATAATCTTTTCTTGAAGTTGCGATTATTTCTTTATTCATTAGCTGAAATAGCATCAGAGTGGTATCGTACTTTAGAACCAGGTACTATTGCTGATTGGAATGCCTAAAAGCAGGTATTTATTCACAATTTCCACCGTACCACACCAAGGTTGTCGATCGTTGATTTGTCACAAGTCTAGCGGAAACCAAGTGAAACGGCTGAAGCATATCTTGCTAGGTTCCGACAGATACATGCAAAGATACCAAGGGCTACTTCCGGAAATATGAGGAATCTACCATAGTAAAGAAGGCGATATCAGGTGTTCAAGACTTCAAATTGAAGTTGGCAGTAACGCGACATCCAATCCCTTCTTTTGAGTGATATGATCCGCCACTACCGAATAAATAGTCCAGTTATAGAATAAAACATTACAATACAATATTTTAAGGATTGAAGGAATTCATAGAAATTGTTCTTAAGTTAGTAGCTGGTTAAGAGTTAAGAGTGTTATATTGTGACTTTGTTGCTTTGTATTTTATTATTCTATTTCGTTGTGCATTATAATAGTTCTATAATTATTGTAATGCTGCATTTTTTTTTTTTTGCTATATTTCGTTGTGCATTATAATAGTTCTATAATTATTGTAGTGCTGCATTTTTTTTTAATGATATACATATCTAAGTTTCATTTATTCTAATCGAGAGTCAAAATCAAAATATAATGGCCGATTCCCCCAAAAAAAAGAAAAAGGGACTTTTGTTTCAAGAGAAAGTCAAATGGATTATTTGTCAAATAATTAAAGCAAAAGTGTTTGGAAGATATGAACTAGCTAGCAGGGCCAAGTTGTTTCCGGTGCTGAAAATGAACGAAACGAATAGCGTTTTCGCATCAGACTGTTTTCCTTTGGTTTTCGCTTTCTTTCGTTTTTTTGATTGTTCTTTCACAACTCTATAGAGACACGATAAGCATTTGACCGAGCTAGGATCACTTAAAAGAATGCTATGATTTCCACAGCAATCAACTCTCTATCCAAATTGCACCCAAAAAAAAAAAAACAACTCTCTCTGTCCAACAACAAAAAAGTCTCTTCATATTGTATTGTCTTAATTTAACAAATAAAAAATTTTGTGCTATCTACAATCTCTGTTAGGTTTTTTTTTTTATTTTCTTATGCACCAAAATAAGTTTTGAATAACTTACTTTCAAATTTTATCAATTTATGGATTTTCGTCCCACAATGCATTCTTCTCATCCCTAGAGTTTGCCTCTAATTTTTTATTTTCTTTTCCTTGTTGAAGTTGCCTCTAGTATATTACCTACACATGAATATAAAATTTAGTTTTCATTTTAATACAGTCCTCATGTTTACACTTATTTAACACTTTCATTTCCCATTCTGTGATAAAAGGTCAAGCAACCTTTTCAGCATAAGTTTGAAATCACTCTTAGCTAAATTTCGAAAAATCAAACAAAAGGTAAACAAAAGGTAACTCGAGTCAATCTTTTGACTAATGCTGATTACTTTTAGTACAGGGTTTCATTATTTGTTGAGAACTGATATTTATGTAAAAACAAAAAATGAAGGAAAATGAAATGAAAGTCCAAAGTTGCTTTAATTTTCTTAATTTACTTTCAGAAATTCACATGGTACATACCTGCGCAGTTTGAGTACCAAAGGGTTTTTTTTTTTTTAACGAAAGGGTTGTGGCGGAGTGGTAAGTATTCCTCCACCTTTGACCATAGGTCGAGGGTTCGAACCTCGCCATGAGCATGGAGTAACCTTTAATTCTTTGGTCAGTTCTCCTACCTATCGAGGTGTCTATCACGAGTGAGGGGATTAGTTACTGTTGCCAACGGTGGATACCCTGTAATATACCAAAAAAAAAAAGCGAAGTTTTCAACGAATTCGTAGATCAAAATTACTACTTCCTATTTCTCATCAAACTGAACTAAAGGTGAAAATTCAAATTAGACAATAATTTTGAAAACAGATGGAGTACTTATTTTGAATGTTCCTTATTTTCCCCTATTTTTAAAGAAAACCTTCAAATATAATTTTCTAGGATTGTTTTTGCCATGTCATTCACGATGTACTCGTAATTCATTGAGTGCACGAATGAAGTTGCACATGATAAGTACCACATGCGTCCTGAAAAAATAGGTTAATTAAATTATCGTTTATGTTGGATGTAGAGGTCATTTTTTTTCCTTTTGAAGTAAACCATTGACAATATATCAATGTAACACATAAGATATAGAGATCATTAATTACAAGTTCATATGTACAACTTATCAATTAGATACAGATACTAAACCAACCAAAAGGAGAAGGATGATGTTGATGATAAAGTTTAGGATTTATTAGTACTTAGATTCCAATTCAAATCACTTTGTTTTACATACCACACTCATAAACTTATTTACAATCGTGTGCTAACATTTTCGATGTTCCAATTTTACATTATGAATTTATTCTTAACGTTATTTTTTTTAAAAAAAAAGAAGTCTACTTTATCGAAGAATAAGTGAAAAAACAGAATCTGTGTCCACCTACCTGTGGTAGAGTTGCTGTTGTACCGTTGACTAGCAAATTTTTTTTTTTTTCCTTTTACAGTAGAGCCATCCCAAAAGATTATCCCCATCCTTTAAACTAGGCTTAGAGCCAATTACCTGTCCAATTAGCCGCAATGGAAAAAGAAACAACACACACTCAGCAAGTTGGCCATTGACTTTTCTTCCCCCCTCATTCCAAGAGCCAATAAGTCAACGCTACCCTTTGTCCCTACTGAAGTGTTGTTCATTTTAGATCCCTCTTTAGTAGTATATTCCAAAAGTTCTTCTCTCTCTATATAAAGCAAGAAGATTCAATTCCCTTTTCTTCCATCTTCAGATCCATCACAATTCACAAAGCTAATTTAGCTCCTTTCCCAAATTTGTCTGAAGTCTTTCCATTCTCCAAAAAAAACAAGAGTAAAGGGGTAGCTTCAAAAATGGCTGCTGGAGTTGGTGTCCCAATCCCATTAGTGGTAGCATTCCTTTTGGTTTCTTTCTTTGCAGCCTCTTGCCATGGTGGTGTTAGCTTCAAGTCTCTTCAATCTAAGAGAACTCTGATTGTCAAAGCTGATCCTAAACCAGGACAAGGTAAAATACTTTTTTCCTTTTTCGTTTTCTTCTTTTCAAAAATCCCCTGTTTTTGACATTTTTTCCTCTGTTCTTATGAAAGAATGAACCCTTTTTTCTTAATTGGTTCTGTGTAAATGGGATTGCAGTTTTGAAAGCTGGGGAAGACAAAATCACAGTGGCATGGTCATTCGACCAGTCGTTCCCGAACGGGACAGATTCAGCTTACAAGACTGTTAAGGTGAAGCTCTGTTATGCTCCGGTGAGCCAGAAAGACAGAGCATGGAGAAAGACGGTGGATGATTTGGAGAAAGACAAGACTTGCCAATTCAAGATTGTTGCAAAGCCATATAATCCTTCCAACAACACGTTTACCTGGAGTGTGGAGAGGAGTATTCCGGGTGCTTTCTATTTCGTGAGAGCCTACGCCTTTAATTCTGCTGAGGAACAGGTTGGTTTTGGCCAAACAGTTGATGATCCCAAAGGGAACAATCAACCCTTCTTTGAGATCGACGCGATCACTGGCCGCCATCTCTCGCTTGATATCGCCGCCGTCTGCTTCTCTGCGTTTTCCGTCTTGTCCTTGTTCGGTTTCTTCGTCGCCGAGAAGCGAAAGGCCAAGGCACACCAGCAGAAGTGAGTTTTGGTGGGGAAAAGAAAAAAACCCCCTTCTGGATTTTACCCTATTGTATAATGTGGCTAATGCTTTGATATTGTTTGTTGGTGGTGTAATTTGTGTCTTTAACATACTTGTTAGTTGTTACTTATAAGGAACTTAAGCTATGGTGGGAAGCCATAATCGTTTATCTCTCTTTGTAAACTGGAAAGTTGTTAAAGGAAATGAACACGTTTTCTTTTGTGTCCAACGATTAATGGAGTACTATACATGTAATGAAAATCAATAATTCAATATGGAAGGCTCATTTTTATTGCAGCAGCTTGTTTGTGTTGTGCTAAATGTCCTTAAAAATAAGTTCCAAAGGTTGGCCATTTGTGACACGATACGAAATTAACCAAAAGGTTCCAACACGGAAAGAATTATCACTATATAGATACGTATTACATTTAAATTGAGAAACCATTTTGCAAACTCGTAGAAGATCATAATCACTTGATATGTTACATGTACATAAGAAACTCGACTCGAATTCGGCGTTTCAACCATCTCTCTCTGCCTACATGTGCCCCTCCCTTAAGAGGACAGAAAAAGGGAAAATGGAATGTGCAAATTAGATTGTAGACTAGATGATACTCTGGGGTACGGAACTGTATAAATTAAATCAAGTGGAATGGCCTAGTTGGTAATCAAATCTAGTCAATGAATAAAGAGAAAATTTTACTGTCCTTTTAGTTTATCGAAAAGCAATGCAGATTGCGGACTCTTATGTAGGTTGTGCAAAGCTAGAAGTAAAGGTCAACTCCTTCATTACCCAAAACCAAGGTAACGTGCGACCAATGGAGAAAAAAGAGCAGAATTCAGAATTTGGGAACTCCCGTTTGTTATAATGACATCAATAATCTTAAACAACCAGAACTACTTTTCAAGATATTTACTACAAATCATTGTCAAAACTCAAAACTCATAACAAGTGTGCAAACATAAGTTGATAATGGTTTTAAAAAATGATGAATTATCTCAAAGATTACGATGGAACATCTCTTGTCAACTCTCTGATGGAATCTTGCATCAACAAAGGAGTGAGTCAGAAGTAGATAATGGTATTCTAATTACAAACACATCAATAATTTAGTTGAACTAATCTATTGTTATGGTGCCAACTTTCAGAAGAATTACTCTTCCTACACTTTCCTCCTAATCGTTCCTGTGACAATCTCAGCCTGTCTTCTGAGAAATGGGAAGAGTTAAGTCAACTCTATAGCTTGGTAGTTTATTAATGACCACATTCTCTGTCCTACTTTTTTGAGTTATAATAACGTTTCATTAAACAATTTAAAACGATATCGTTTCACTGATGAGGTACGGTTAACTTAACACACACCTGAGCGAGATAGAGGATCTCCATTTAGTAATATTATCAGATAAAAGTATCACAGACCCAAGCCAGAAATAAATTTGTCAAATTGTTTATGATGGAAAGAGTTCTACCCTTTCAGGTCAGACATCACAGTGAAGTTATTATGAAGTAAACTTAATTGAGACTGGTGCTTAGTTTCTGCGGAGTGCAACATTAATTGCTGAAAGGAACCTCATAGTATAGACATAGCATCAAATATCTAAAGTTGACTTGATAAATCAACTTCCAGGTACCTATCAGTGGAGGTCATTTATTGTAATCAGGTATCACGATAGCAATGTGACAATTGACAAATGTCTTAGGAAAAGGATCATCATCTACATAGAGCTGCAATTTTACTTCTATACTCCTCTTCTTGATTTTATATGTAAAGTATGTGTTACTAACATGCTAGAAAAAGGGTCAATACCTCTATAAGCATCCTACTCTTGCATTTATCAACTATTATAAAATCAATTCAATACTCCTGCACTTATCAGTTCCAGCATGCAAGAGCCTAACGTTGAAAACAGCTATTCACCCGGAACGAATTTAATTTGTACCTGGAGGGCACTCCTGTGCTGCTTCAAGCACTAGTCCATCATAGTTACACAATAAAGCTCCATAACATGATGCATTAGGGTCAAGTGACAAACGTACACCTTCTGATTTGATCAATCCCACGGTTCTTTCCCTACCGCTCCAAAAGTATCTGGAACTCTGTTAAGGTTTTAATTGTTTTCGGATGATCCTTGGGCCAGTCAATGCCACTGATATCATAGTCATCGATAATTGCAAAACTGTATTCTGGAATTGAAGAAAAATCATGTAGGCCTCTCCTGAACTGAAACTATATCTTAATAGAGGAAGCAACTTATCCCGAGGCAGATTATTCAGGGCAGTGATTGCCAATCATATGATATACAGCTCTGTTGAATTTACCAAAATCCTCAACCCATTTCTAAACTGCATTTGAAAGACTGTCCTTTTGGACAAAATCCATCAATGATTTCTCTAAAATTCATTCTGAATTTAGTACTTTTGGCGGTTCCATGTCTGTACGGCCCTTTGCAGCACCAGAATTCTATTTCTATAAAATTGGGGAACGCCAGGGTATGAACTGCCATTGAGAGAACAGGAAAAGACCCAATAATGGAAACCAGAGCTCAAAAATTTGGGATTGGTAAGAGTTACATTATGGAGAGATATCATCGACAAGGTAGAAAAGCATGAACTAAATGGCTCCACAGAATTACTAAAATATTTAGATTCGGACATTTGTTGAAAAGTACAGGGATAAACATCATGACTGTGAGATTATTATTAGTGTCAAACTGGACTAAGATAAATCAGCTTAAAATATAGAAAGGCAAAGGCAGATTTACCCTAATCATACATCAACAAGATACTGTTATCAACGTGTCTACACATTATCATACAAAAACAAGATTTGATAGATGGAGACTACCACTTCAAGAAAGATAGATGGAGAGTATGCAACCTCAAGTATACCTTCCTCATTGTAGGATCATTTAGTTCTGACATTGCATTCCGGCTTCTGAAAGCAAACCCGATTGAAGTCAGGGTTTTTACTTAGCCTGTTAGCCAAGAACCGCATCAAAATCCAATTCTTGGCACTCTTAATTTGCAAGATTTTGATCCAGGGATGATCAACTCCGGTGACACTTTCACTAGACAACTAAGGCGGAATCTCTTGGAACTAGGAACAAACACCTAGCCTGCATTCTCCTAGTAACCCACACAGTCGTCTCATTTTCTATTTTTTAGAGGAATAGCCGTTTCTTTTTCCTATTTTTTTTGAAAGAAAGAACTTATTAGTGGTTTTAAACCTTTTAATTACACTACACCTTTTTTTCAAGTTTCTGTACATGATTCTGGCTTGGAGAAATCGGGTGGAGATCACCTGTCCTGTGACATCTAACAAGAGACTGACACGTGTTTTTTCCCCTTGCAAATCTCTGCCTATCGGAGTAATTAATCATGGTTAACTACATAGTAAATAGAATAAATTATGAAAGAAAAAAAGGAAACCCAAAAAAATCTTCTCCGCTCCGACGTCTCCCAAATAAATTCTCAAATTTTTCCCCATAAGATGACAAAGTGTAAGCCACTAGATACTGGATCTATCTTCGACAATGATGATTTCAATGGTATTTTGGTGTTTAGGGGAATTTGAGAAATTGGGTTTCTTTAGTATTTGTTCGTACAGGGTTGAACAGTGGCGGTACCGGTGACCGCGAAGACAATGGGAATAATTAGGAATAAAGGACGAATTTTTGGATTGATTAGTATTTTCCCTGATCATTTTCTATGATTTCAACACGATCATTTACTTGGTTTTACACCGCCGGTCTAACATTGGAACACCGGCTAGAGTTGCCTGCAAAATAGAGTTTCGGGGGTGTCCCGAAGGTAGACACTCAAAGGGTTTTAAGAACATTTGAAGGTGTAGTATGTTAAGTTAGAGATTCCGTACTCGTATTGTGGTGTGACCAACCCTATTTATAGGCATGAAAGCACCTGGGCGATAACCGAATATTACTAGGTTTTGGATTACCTAAACCGCCTTATCAGAGTCGATTGGACCTCCTATGCAGTTAATGGGCCGGTCCAATGTTAGTAATGGATATAGACTCATCAAGTGTCCCTGTCAAGTGTTAGTTGTACATGATAAACAATACTTGACACAAGATAAACTTACTTGTAATAGGCCCAAAAGTAATGTACAAGACTAGTCCAGCAATATGTCAAGCAGGCCCAAGTTAAATGTGCCAATCTCGACCTATAGTGCATCGAGGAAGCTTGACGAGTAACCTACTGGCTACGATCCGATCCGGGGAAGTGACCCGCTTCATAATCCCACCCAATTTATTCAACTGCGCACCATTAGCGCGCACGTTCCCCAAACGGCGGCTTTACTATCATTACGGTGTCCTTGAAATTCTCCTAAACTGTCAAAGCGTGGGCTGTAACCGCAAAACGTGTGAGGATTAAACTTCGGCTTTAAATAACCAGAAGAGCTCTCAAAAGCTCACTTCCCTCTATTTTTCCTCCAAAATATTAAGGCTTCATTCTCTGCCAAAACGCTCCAGTTGCTCTTTGCCGGAATATTCACAGGCCCGATTCGATATACTGCCCCGGTGACGTTATCGCCAGAAAACCTACGACCGAGGAATAGCGAGGAAACTTGGAGGATATAACTCCAAAGGCGAGTGGTCTTTCTCCCATCCAATAGTAAATCCTCAGATCTGATCATTTGAATTTCGTTTTAGATTCCTCCGGTTAAATTTGTAGCGTAAATCTCTATTTTCCTACAAATAGATAATCATGGCTAGAGATCCAAACCAGAAATCAGTTGACGACTTTGCATCCTCCATAGATGGTGTCGAGAAGGTAAACTTTGTGAAAACCAAATACGATCTGCCCCTAGATCTAGAAGCTAGAGCCCCCCTAGGAAACGAGAGAGCCAATACTCCTCCAGAAGGAAAAATCACCATATATGATAGGTTTATGTTCTTAGGCATGAGATTCCCCCTTTTTCTTTTATTCGACGAGATCGTCGATTACTATAAAATCCCCTTAGCACGCTTCACCCCGAACGTGATTACCTACGTTCTTGGATTTGTGAAAATCTGTCAACGAGTAAAGATGAAACCATGCCTGTTCTTGTAGAGATATTTCTTTAGAGCATCCTCGACAAGTTTCCAAGACTGGTATATAGTAAAGAGAAATCTAGCTTCTGGTTCTAGGAAGATAGTAGAGGGCTATGGTGGTTCCCCCATATTGAAGCCAAACTTTCTCTATGTTTGTTATATTGCTGATGTCTGGAAGGTGAGCACTGAGGACGGTGACGGTGTCCTCGGTCATAATGGCCCCCATCGTTGTTGTTACTTTTGTATTGTTTATAGCCGGGTCTATACTCTTTCCTTTGAGGACTTCTTCGGTTCCAATTAGGTCCCAGCCGGTCGTGCACGTTAGTTCCCCTTGGAGGATTCCATTATCCTTCTTCCATAACCTCGATACTCGGGGAACCATGATGTTCTCGAGAACATTTACGCCAATATGTCACGTCGAATTCCTCAAGGGCTGTATCGAATGCTGGGTATCTTTCTTTGAAAGCATTCCAGAACACGGTGTCTCGAGTGGCAGTTGAGCGATCTTCATGGAGGCCTTCATAATCCTCAACTTCCTGGTAATCCTCGTTCTCTTGGACTTTCCGCTTCTCTCGCTTCTTCTCGAGAAAGGCTAGGGTTCGGCGAGCCTCTTCCTCTTCGATCAAATCACTCAAATCTTGTTCCGTGGGATCAGGTTTTTCAAGGAGACAGCGTCGCCTGGTTTCCTCGATGATGTATTTTCGCATCCTCTGTTGTTGATCGCTGTCATCCCTTAGCTTCTTGAGTTCTGACTCGATCTTGGCCAGCTTCTGATCATCCAAGCGCTTCTTGGCAGCAGGGGTGTTTCGAGGAGAAGGTACATCCTCCTTTTCAAGTGGATGATTGACCTTGTCCTGTTTCTTCGGATCTAGCCGGGAAGAACCAAGAACCAAGCGTTCTTTGGCTGGTTCTTTTTCAGGTCCTCCGTCATGGTTCCTTCCTGCCTTCTTCCTTTCTTGTCTACGTTGGAATTATGCTAGAGTGGTGTTGTCGCCCGGACTATGTCGTCTGCCGGAAGACGTCGTGCTGCTGGTGTCTTCTTCGACCCTGACCATTGTGCTGATTGTTCCTGCAACCCTAGCTTCTTGAGTTCTGACTCGATCTTGGCCAGCTTCTGATCATCCAAGCGCTTCTTGGCAGCAGGGGTGTTTCGAGGAGAAGGTACATCCTCCTTTTCAAGTGGATGATTGACCTTGTCCTGTTTCTTCGGATCTAGCCGGGAAGAACCAAGAACCAAGCGTTCTTTGGCTGGTTCTTTTTCAGGTCCTCCGTCATGGTTCCTTCCCGCCTTCTTCCTTTCTTGTCTACGTTGGAATTATGCTAGAGTGGTGTTGTCGCCCGGACTATGTCGTCTGCCGGAAGACGTCGTGCTGCTGGTGTCTTCTTCGACCCTGACCATTGTGCTGATTGTTCCTGCAACCCTAGATTTCACCGGAAGATGTTAAGAAAACCTGAGAAGGTTTTCGTGACACAAACCTAGTTTTCGGGTCCCACTGGGCGTGCCACTTGACGAGGCTTGGTTTTACACTGTCGGTCTAATAATGGAACTCCGGCTAGGGTTGCCTGCATAATAGAGCCTCGGGGGTCTCCCGAGGGTAGACACTCCGATGCTTAAGTTAGTAAAGGGTTTTAAGAACGTTTGAAGGTGTAGTATGTTAAGCTAGAGATTGCGTACCCGTATTGTGGAGTGACCAACCCTATTTATAGGCATGAAAGCACCTGGGAGATAACAGAATATTACTAGGTTTCGGATTACGTAAACCGCCTTATCAGAGTCGGTTGGACCTCCTATGCGGTTAATGGGCCGGTCCAATGTCAGTAATGGATATGGACTTGTCAGAAACAAAAAAAATGAGCGGTGAAAGTGGGAATCCGGAGGTTGGGATTGATCTGGGAACTACGTACTCTTGTGTGGTTTCTGGAAAAATGACCGTGTTGAAATCATAGCAAATGATCAGGGCAACAGAACTATGCCATCTTATGTAGCTTTTACGGATGAAGAGCGTCTCATTGGTGATGCAGCTTTCAACCAAGTTGCCTTGAATCCTGTCAACACCGTATTTGGTAATTAACTAAACTCATTTTAGTTATTGACTTTGATTTTTATACATTTTAAGATGTTTCCAGTTAAGCCACAAAGTGGTCCTGATTTTATGTGTCTCTCTGTTTTGCCCCGTTTGATCTTATTTTGGGTTGTTTTGTTAGTAATAGATGTCTCTTACTCCATCACAAAATGTATGTAGAATGAACAAAAATGACGCTTGGTATGAAGGAAACAATTCTTACTCGAAATTGACAAAACCTGGCTTTTTGACAATCAGCATATTCAGGGTCATTAATACTTTTATCCCTTTCATTCACTACATATGCTAAGAGATTGATCGGGCAGAAAATTTAGCGATGATTTAGTTCAGAGTGACATGAGACTCTGGCCATTTAAGGTAATTCGAAGTTGTGATGACAGACCAAGCATTGTTGTCTCCTACTAAGGTGAGAAAAAATGCTTGGCAGCCAAAGAAATTTCAGCCATGGTTCTGACAAAAATGAAGGATGTTGCTGAGGCTTACTTTGGTTTGCCGGTGAAAGATGCCGTCATAACTGTTCCCGCATATTTCAGCTATTTACAGCGTAAGGCAACCATGGATGCTGGAGAGATTACAACATTCTTCTAGGATAAACAATGAGAACGTTCTTCTTGGATGTGAATTTGGAACAAGCATCAAGACCATAAACAATAATGATGTCTCTTCATCACATTATCAAGACCATAAGCAATTATCAAGACCACAAACCTACCCCTGTCAACATCCACATCAAACTTAAAAGTCTCTTCATCAAATTCAAGCCTTGTCTTCACAGCAAGAATGATGTCATGTGGCTGAATATCATGATCAAACACTGGAAGTAGGTCAATTAAGTAGCAAAAGTACTCTGCTTCAGAAATATTTCCCCCGCCACCAACCAATTCAGGTGGGACAAAACGCATTTGCTCGCCATCTTTAGCTTCATAACCTTGCCAATAAAGTTGACGAGCAAATGCGTTTTGTCCCACCCAAATTGGTTGGTGGCAGGGGAAATATTTCTGAAGCAGAGTACTTCTGCTACTTAATTGACCTAATTCCAGTGTTTGATTATGATATTCAGCCGCATGACATCATTCTTGCTGTGAAGACAAGGCTTGAATGTGATGAAGAGACTTTTAAGTTTGATGTGGATGTTGACAGGGGTAGGTTTGTGGTCTTGAATATTGCTTATGGTCTTGATAATGTGATGAAGAGACATCATTAATGCTTATGGTCTTGATACACATCCAAGAAGAATGTTCTCATTTTTTATCTTGGAGGGAGGTACTTTTGATGTCTCGGCTCTCACCACTAAAAATGGAAATATTGAGGTCAAGGCAACAGTTGACGAAACTCATCTTCGCGGAGAGGATTTTGATAACAAAATGGTGAATCACTTCGTGAAGGAGTTCAAGAGAAAGCACAGGAAGGATATCAGTGGAAATCCCAAAGCGATTAGGCGACTCAGGACAGCATGCGAGAGGGCGAAGAGGATCCTTTCGTCTTCTGTCCAGACAAGAATAGATATTGATTCTCTTTTTGAAGGCACTGACTTTTCTGCCAATGTTACTCGGGGCGAAATTTGAGGAGTTGAACTCGGATTTATTTATCAAATGCATGGAGACTGTTGAAAAGTGTTTGGCAGATGCACAGATGGAGAAAAAAGCTATAGATGATGTTGTCTTGGTGGTTGGTTCTAGCCGGATTCAAAAGGTTCAGCAGTTGAAGAATTTGATGAATGCGAAGGAGCTTTGCAGAAGCATTAATCCAGATGAAGCTGTTGGGTATGGTGCAGCGATTCAAACCGCGATTTTTAGTGGTCTGTGCAATGAGAAGGTTCAGTGACGAGTCATAAATTAACCCTAACCCTAATGGGTTTGGGCCGGCTATCTTAGAGGTTAAGTCACCACCTAAACCTAATACGACTAGGTTTCAGGAAATAGGTAATATCACAAGTATATAAAGAGGTGGTGCCTCTCCCATAATAGATATCTTCCACCTATCTTCTACACCTTCTACACACGATACACATCCCTCTCTCTCTCTATGATCTCTATTCCCTTATTAACTTAAGTATCGGAGAGTCTACCCTCGGGAGACACCCGAGGCTCTGTCTTGCAGGTTTTAGGCCGTCCGCCGCCGCCTAGGTCATCATCGCCGCCATTCTTAAGCACCGTACAAATCTAAGTTTCGTCAAGTGGCACGCCCAGTGGGACCAATTTATTTGGTCTTCACTACCAAATAAATTTTCTAGCGAATCACAGAATCTTTTGTATCTTTCGCAGCCACGGTGTTAATTCGTTGCTCCGATTTTGCAACAAGAAGATCGTGCAAAAAAATAATCTTTGTTTGGCCAAGAAGACATCAACCGACAAGTAGCACAAAGAAGCTTTCGATTGCATAAATAATCGAGGAGCTGCACTTGCTCCACAGCTGATTGAGAAGAACAATTAGCTAGGGACAATCTCGAAGATTGGAGTTTCGAGAGATACGTCTCCTCGAAGGGGCAACAATCCTTGAGCACCATATTACTACATGAAGTGTTCGAGAAGATACATCTCCTCGAAGGGGCAAGCATCCCTCGAGCATCTTACTACTACTCGAAGTGTTCGAGAAGACGTATCTCGACTTTCATCTACCCAAATAATACCTTCTCGGAATCGAGGTAAAACCTTCTCGAGTAATCAATTTAACTGGAAACCGAGGAACTTCTCAAATCTTTTCTAACTACGCTTCTCGAATCTAAGCCTATAAACTGCTATTCTTGTTATAAGCATATTGTTAATATCATATGACAATATCTTTTTGATACATACATCATATTATTGCATATCGAGCATCCAAACATATAGGGGCCACCCTTCAAATCAGGCATTGGGGACCACCCCACATCAGAAAGGAACCGAAAGACCTGCTAGTCGGGCACCGGGTTTAAATAAGACCTGCTAGTCGGGCGACCCACAAAGAGCTGCTAGTCGGGCAACGGCCAAATAAAACCTGCTAGTCGGGCACAGCCACAAGTCCTGTACGACAGGCAACTACAGGTTTCTCATCTTCAAATAAGAGAATCTAGGTACCATCCTCCTAATTCGGCATATACAGGTTTCCCCCTTCTAATCAGGAACTCACTAATACAAAGACCTCCTCGAGGAACTTTACTCTCTTTATCTTGTACAGGTGACACCCAAGAACGAAAGAGTTCGAGAGCTGGGACAATACCATGAAACTCGAGAAGACATCAACACTTGTAGCAACCCATATTCTTCTCATCAAGTCTCGAGAAAATGGCTTGTTAGGGGCACTTGATGAGTCATAAATTAACCCTAACCCTAATGGGTTTGGGCCAGCTATCTTGGAGGTTAAGTCAGCTCCTAAACCTAATACGACTAGATTTCAGGAAACAGCTAACATCACCTCTATATAAAGAGGTGGTGCCTCTCCCATAATAGATATCTTCTACCGATCTTCTACACTTTCTACACACGATACACATCCTGCTCTCTATTATCTCTATTCCCTTATTGACTTAAGCATCGGAGAGTCTACCCTCGGGAGACACTCGAGGCTCTGTCTTGCAGGTTTTAGGCCGTTCGCCGCCGCCTAGGTCATTATCGCCGCCCGTCCTAAGCACCATACAAATCGAAGCTTCATCATTAAGCACATAATGCTTGTAGAAGTTACCCCGTTATCTCTAGGTATTGCTCTTAATGGAGAAGTAATGAAGGTTTTGATTCCTAAGAACACAACAATCCCTACCAGAACAACACAAACATTCACTACCCCGGCTGATTACCAGTCTGATGTTCGTGTTGAAGTGTTCGAGGGTGAGAGAGCCAGAACAATGGACAACAATTTTTTAGGTGAATTTGACCTGGACGGAATCCAATTAGCCCCCAGGGGAGTCCCTCAAATTGAGGTCGACTTTGATTTGGAAGTTAATGGCATTTTAAATGTGTCTGCGCGGGATAAAAATACAGGTGAAGAGAACAGCATCAGAATCAGAAGCGGAAGACTAACACGAAATGAAATTGAGAAGATGATCGAAGAAGCTGATGAGTACAAGGCCGAGGACGAAAAGCGCATGAAGAAGTATGAAGCAAGTTGTGCCCTCCACAGTTTAGTTTGTAGGATGAGGGAGCATCACCCTTTATGTACTGAAAAAAAGAAGTTTGAAGATGCAGTTAGGAAGATCTGTCAGTGGTTTGATGCACAGCATAAGCTCGCGGCGGTCAATGAATATGAAGAGAAGATTAAAGAACTTCTGATGATGACCTATTTGATCCCAGTTGCTGGTGTGATCATTGAAAAATTATAGATGGTGTAGCAGGACCAAGGCTCTCTAATGGAAGAAGTTATATTATCTTTTATTTTCATTTAGTAGTCTTCTTTTCTCCTGGAGACTTTAGTTGGATTGTCATGGTTGATTTCCACTTCATAACTTCGTTTATCCCATTTCTTATTGTTGATATCCAGAATAATTTTTTATTTGGTTAATTAAAAGGAAACTTAGAGATTGGTTTTCATTGGATTGAACGGGAAGATGCAATGTTCCAAATTATTGATTCATTGCATTGCTTGTACGTAAGAAGCGAATTTGGACAAAGAAGACGGTTCGGCATAACTTGGCCGAGGATCATAGGCTATCCATGTTATGTAATGAAGCCGATGAGAGACATTCCAGCACTTGCTTTTCCAGTGCAGATAATTGATTTTTTTTTTTTTTTTTTTGCAGCAATTGTAGGAATGGATTGGACTGAGTTTTATTCCAACTGAAATTCAACAATGCAAAAGGCAGATGTACATTTCGCGGCTTAGCGGAGTTAAACAGAAGATCCGTATCCTATCATTTATAGTGGGGAGAGAAACAACCCTATTGAACAAGAAAAATGTCGAACAGTTTAGGGATGTTGTATCAAAGCTTCAACGAATGAAAGATAGACACGTAAAAATTAGAGATCGATAAGCAGTAGTTAAGATTTGTTGGGGATCTGATTGTAAATAGATGTCTGATTTTTGGTGTTCTAATATAACCATTACCGAAAACAAAGAAAACTGAGGACCTTTTTGGTTGTCCAGAAAGTAAAATTGAGCATGAATATAAATCCTTAACGGCTTATCCCTGATATTTATGACATCTAATTGAAGTAATCACTTAGTAACAGAGACTACTGGGTATTTTCTGCAACAAGCTACCTCATGAGCATTACAAGATATCAAAATGTGAAGTTCATTAATACTTAATAAACTTCTTGTTAATTATGTCAATGGAAAAAGGTTCTCCATATATGGTTACAACTGGTATAAAGATATCACTATCACTAATGCCTTTCTGCAAGGAGTAAAAGGATCATCAACTACCGAAAGCTTTAATTCTGTACTCCAAGGAAGGATCTCCGGAATCCGGATTATAGATGGATTGGCAGAAACCATATCATATAATGTATGCGTGAACATAAATGTAAGAGTCAATACCTCTATAAACTTCCTTATATTGCCTTTGTCAACTAAGAGAAAATCATTTCAGTACTCTTCATTCTATCAGTTCCAGATAGTGAGAGCCTATCATCAAATACATCTATACACCCAAAAGCATCTGTACCTGGGGGGCACTCCAATGCTGCTTCGAGCACTCGATGATGAACACCATGGGAGTCTATCGAATGTCCACCTTTGTGATCATGTCCCGCCAGACAGACTTTGACACAATTATATCGATGTATTACATCCATTACTTCATCATAGTTCCACAATAAAGCTTCGCGAGATGATGCACCGGGATCAAGAGGCAGGTGGCAGCAGATTACTACCTTTTGATTTGACTTGGTTGCATCCAAAAGGACACCATCCAACCATTCCAACTGTTCTTTCCCAACAGCTCCATTAAACATCAAGAACCGTCTGTCAAGATCTGTCAGTCCATTTGGACTATTCTTGTCCGAATTGGGATTCTTCTCAGAGAGGAATTTTAAGGCTTCAATTGTTTTTGGATGATCCTTGGGCCAGCCAATGGCACTGATATCATAGCCATCAAGAACTACCAATCTGTATTCAGGAATCGGAGAAAAATCATAAAAGGCATGACCATCATGAGTATGGATTCGTAAAAGGGGAAGCAATCTATCCCGAGGAAGATTGTATAGACAATGATTGCCAATCATGTGATAAACAGCTCCGTTGAAATTATCAAATTCCTCAACCAATTTCTTAACAGCATTGAAAGATTGTTCTTTTGGACAAAACCCATCAATGATGTCTCCAAAATTCATAACAAATTTAGGATTCTGGCGGTTCCATTTCTGTATAGCCCTTTGTAGCACCAAAATGCTATGTCTATAATACCGGGGAACACCAAGGAATGAACGGCCATCGGGAATATCAGCATATTGGACGTCTGATATCACCCCAAATGAAAGAAGGGGCTGCTTCCCTTGGGCATTAATGAGCCCATTTGTGGAACCCATAGCCCAAAACCTAAGGATTATAAGATTGATTTAATGAAGATGTCCTCGATAAACTAGAAAATGATGAAAATGATCAACAAAATTTGTCCCCATAATCAAACACTCAGGTAATCATGCAAGTTCACATAAAGCAAAAGAATTACAGATGGAACATTTTACATCATTGTAAGAAAACATTAATATTGAAATGTGCTCTGTGGTAAAACTACACCGTTAACATCATCTCAATGATAATCATAACAGTGAAACTGAGTCTACGAGAATAACAGTATAGCAAGACAAAGGTTAAGAATATACTGCATTTCTTTTATAACATTGACAATCTAAATATGCCAACACTGAAGAACAACATAACCTGAAACATGCCGAGAAGTAAAAGGGTCCCCTGATGCTATATTTATTAAAAAGCTTTTTCCTCCTGATTCTTATTACGATGAGTAAATGGACATTAATACCCAGAACAAGCTCCTATTTAGCTTTATTTAAAATGGAATTATGTGCGAACCTGATCCCCAGTGAGCTGCAACTGGAAGCTCATGTGAAGAGGAGATTATCAAACCACGTGATATGCACCAAATGAATATTTGTATGTAGCACCTTTTGCCTCCAATTGTGAATATAACTAATAACTGGCTCTCACATGTATAAATGTTTCTAGTCCTAGGCATATTTTGTATGATAGGGAAGCTACCCATGTGCATTAATCTGATGAGATCCTAAGGAAACTTCCAAATTGCATAAACTATCCCTTACATTTTTCCAACCAGGGCATGAGTTACTGATGAAAAAATAAGAAAAGCCTCTTCACTTTTCTCATTTGTTCACTCGCTTTAGGCCAAGTAGACCAAATATTCCACAAAAAAAGCTCGTTCAAATTCTAAGAAGAACAATGAAGACACAAATAACTCTGATGTCATTACATCCTTTCTTAGCAACAGGTATCATCAAAGAACATTAATATGATCTCCTATCATTACGAATGCTCTTAAGAGATTTATAATAAATAAAAACTTTCACAATCTTAGGTTAAAATGCCAGGTCTTCCTAAATAACTCTGATGTTAGTATTTTGAGCTTCTGGAGCTAGTTATATAAACCAGGGGAATGGTATTTTACTTAATGAAGAAGTAGTGTTCAATCATAAGATACACATCGTCCAGATTTCAAAGAGTACAGAAATTAACTGTCGAACTTGAAAACTTAATCTATTCAGAAAAGGATGATACAGTCTTTACATTACCCTTCTTCTTTTAACTTAAAATACATATCTTCTTGTCTTTTAATATCTTAGTTTTTTACTCTAACTAAATAATCATTCAATCCAACTCCAGCTAATCCAATTTCACAGCTTTTCTGGAGACATATCATGTTATATCGTTCTCTAATCGCTAAAGAGATTCGAAAGAAAACAAACTCCTTAAGGTACAACACCGAAAGAGGAAAAAAAACAGAACCCAAAAATAAACAGAAAATTCTCTTAAATCAACATTCATTACATCCCAAATTTTTCCCAATAGATTGCGCAAAACTCTTGGAGCCAAAAATTTCAAGTTTAGCCCAACAAACAACAACCAACAGAAATAAACTTTAATCTCCCCTTTCTTGATTCTACATGGATTACTTGCAAAGAAAAACAGAAACATTACATAATAAGCTCATAAATAACTAAATTCAGCAATAAAATCCAACATTTCGCTTATGTAACAGAAATTTTTCCATATATTGTTCAAATGTAACAAAAAGAACAATAATAATAATAAGATTCCATAGCAAGGTAGTGATTTAGGTAACCAAATTCATATTATCACAAATTAGACATCGACAAAAATAACTTTAAAAAGGGGAAGAAAAAAACACAGCAAACTTTCATCTTGGAAGGGTAAAAGAATTGCGATTAAATAGAAATACTTAAACGGGTTTTCGATTCTCACGGATGTCCGCAATTTCAATGGAACGAGCTCCTCTTTTCCTCCTCCTGATATGTTGCGTTTGCTTTGAGTGCTTTCTGTTGATTCTGGGCGTTTGTTATTTATATGGGTTTGGTTGAGGAGGGAGGCAGCCAGGCAGGGGACTAAAACGACGTGTTTTTCAGTTCTCAAAATTAGTGCCACGTCAAAGTCTGATTCGATTGGGAATTTATTTTTTTATTTCGGGAATTGTCACGTGGAAATCGTAGAGCTAATAAACTGATGTATTTGATTTTTTTTTCCCCTTATGCAATAAAAAAAAAATAAAATCCTAAAAGCAAATCAATGGGTCGTGACTCGTGAGAGATAATAATATTATGACAAACTATATAACGGAGAAATTTATTCCACTTCTGATTATGGAACCAATTATTAGATACTCCAATGAAGGAGTATTAAAGTGGCTGAAATTAAAAAAAAAAAAGAGTTATTCCACTTTTGATCAATGAAGGAATATACACAACAATGAGGATAAAATCTTTCGAAGAAAAAAGAAGGGAAGAAAAGAAATCAAATCCCAAATGCATGGGCACGCGTTTTTTTTTTTTTTTAATTATAGTATTGGACATATAAAAATATAGTACTCCATTTCATAATGTAATGGCACCTTTCTAAATTGACGACATCTCAAGAAATGAATTTTTTCAAGCATAAACATTTTTTTTTTTCTAAATTCTTTCTGACAGACATGAAATGATTTTTAGCGTCCTCTATTTCATCATCTCTAACAAACTTGTTACAGAAAATAATGTCATTGCTGGTAAACATATAAAGAATAAAATTATATATATACAATCACATAAAAATGATGAACAATTAGGCTTGACGTGATAGAAAATGTATATGTCCAGGTTGAGAATTGTGTTTGTTGAAGTTATTGAAGAATTCCAGTTAGGAGGGAGTTCGGTTCTTGATTTTTGTAGAAAACACAAGTACACAACATTAATAGGGCTTAATTGATCCGATTGATTCTTCAATTTTGATACAGGAAAGGGAAGGATTTAGCTTTCTTGTTGAAAATATGTTGAACAGAAAATTTTAAAAGAAAGGCATAACTTGACCTTTCTTTGGTGATTTTTGACATATATTTAGGCTAAGAGAATATGCATTCTAATACATCAATTTGCTGTAGATTATAAGCCAAATCAAATGTTTCAACATGTAAAGTCAGCAACCGACATCTGCAATACTTTTGAATCGGTAAGTTGCAAACACTTGGAATCGTTGCGAACTCGAAAAGTATCGATAAATTTAGCAATTTGTCAACTGCAGATATAAGCTGATGAATGATGATGACCCTGTTGATAACACCGGTTTTGTTCTGCCTAATCCGTTGCTTCACCACTTTTGCCCCCACCATTAACTTCATTGTATAAGGTTTTCTGAAGTTGATCAAGTGGCGGGTTTGAAAGATCATATCCTTTTCAGGCCAATAGATTTAGTTTAGCCTACAGATTTCCCAAGTACAAATGAATCCTTTGAAATTGATTGAGGGTCCTCCCTGGTTTTTGTTAAAGAAAATGGTAGGCCAATTCATCACCTGATCAACAGAGAATACATGGTTCTTGAATGCTTGATCATTAGTTCATTAGTTATAAAGACAAAACCATGTGATCCTTTTCATGTAGGCCTCGTGTTAATTATTTTTATAGATCGAGGGTGCTTCATTTAATTCCCGTCCGAAAGCATAATCAAAGCATAATTCAGAAAATTGTCATTAACGAGAGAGAAATGCATGGTTTATAAGGCAAAAGCATGTGATCTTGACTCAGCAGATACTATATTTACCAAACTTTGATGTCTATTTCATTAGAATGGCAAAACTTTCCTTCTCCGATTCTCCTACATAAACTCTTCCTTGTTACTAGTTGGGCACATACAAGTTCTTTAACTCATATCATATTGTATCTTTCTATTACCCGACCTCTTTCATCCCAATTTAAAAATTCATCATCTTTCATAGAAATGGCAATCCGCCTTCCTCGTGTTATTCAAGCTAAGCAACTCTTGAAGCGGGCTAATTCCTTCACTTCAAGAAATCCGCTTTCATATGAGGTTCCAAAGGGATATTGCATGGTTTATGTTGGAGAAAGTGATGATGAGAGGAAAAGATATGTGATTCCTATCGCTTACTTGAACCAATCCTCCTTCTAGGAATTGCTTAGCCAAGCTGAGGAAGAATTCGGTTACGATCATCCAATGGGAGGATTGACAATCCCCTGCAGAGAAGACATTTTCATTGATGTAACTTCTCAATTCTGTAGGAATTATTAAGTCCAGTTAGTAACTTTTTAGTCTTTATGCTAGAAACAAATTTTGTAGCTTAGTATGTAGAGTAAAAAACAACCAGAGATTGCTTATGTACAGTCTATTACTGATTCTCTCATTGCTTCAGTACGCATAAGTGCCTGATTAAAATATATACCACACTGACTAGACAGATTCAATGCAGCTAGAGCAGAACGCATGGTAAAAGCTAACGATATTCATTCCACTTAGATCCGCCTCTTCAAATTGATAACAACTAGTGATATTCATTTGAAAAATTAACCATATAAATGACAATACAAAGCTTAAAGGCGTGACCGTATAATGTTTGGTCAAAATGTGGACCTTGCTCACATTTTTTTGTCCTTTTTTGTTTTTTTTTGGGTATGTCACCATTTTGGACATCAAAGGAAGAATGAGTTGCACAAGATAGATGTTGGTTAAATTTTTTATTTCCTGCGAGTTTTAGTTAAGAAGAATAAATTTTTTAGTTAGGATTGAATTTTATCTAGATTAATTTGGTTGAGTTTGTTTTGGAGATTTTTTAGAATTTGAACGTAGAGTTTTCGAGATATTTTAGGGATTTGAGAGTGTTTTTTTTTTTTGGTTATTGTAAGAGTTGTCTATATATTAGATTTCTCATAAAATAAAAATCAACCCTCTTCTGATAAAAAAATTTACGTTCCAAAAAAAAAAAAAATCTCTTCTCTTTTTCATCTCTTTTTCAACAAAGTGGTATAAGAGCTTAAGTTCAATTAGGGGGCCTGTGTCAGTGAATCAGTGAGGACCTTTCAACATAAACTTTTTTTAGCCAATCTTCTTTTATTAATGGAAGGAGGGATAATTTCATATCTACTCCTCCAGTTTTTAAAGGAGAAAATTATCTTGTTTGGGCCGTCAAAATGAAAGCCTATCTAGAAGCAAGTGGATTATGGGAGTTGTGAAAAATGATGAATTCAAACAATTTCCTGAAGATCCAACAATTGCATAACTAAAAGAATTTAGGGAGACTAAAAAGATGAGGAACAAGGCCAAAACCTGTATTTACTCTGCTGTATCAGAAGAGGTGTTCATAAAAATTATGGCTTGCGAGACTACAAAACAGGCATGGGATATCTTAAAACAAGAATATCAGGGCAATGTGAACACAAAGAGAATGCAGATCTTGAATTTGAAAACAGAATTCGAGATGCAGAAGATGTCGGAGACAGAGCCATTGAAGGACTACACAGATCGCTTGATGAAGATAGTCAATAAAATCAGACTTTTGGGATAACAACTTCCTGATAGCCGGGTTGTTAAAAAAATATTCGTGACTTTGTCAGAAAGATTTGAGTCCAAGATTTCATCCCTTGAAAAAACTAGAGATTTATCAGAAATATCTCTAGTAGAACTACTTTCAACCTTTGAAGCTCAAGAGCAAAGGAGAGTTTTCAGAAAGGAAAAAGTAGATGTTATTGAGGGACTTTATAAAGTGGACAAAGCTGGTAAAGGTAAAAAGTGAGATAGGAAGGCAGTTGAAGACAGTGGCAGCAAAGAAAAATATCCTCTTTTTAAACACTCTAAGAAACCTTCCCATTTACCACAATACTGTTGGTTCAGACCTGATGTTCAATGCAGGGGTTGTAAACTAATGGGACATATGGAAAAGGTGTGCAAGAACAAGCCACAAATTAATCTTGTGAGTGAAGAAGATTAAGATGAATATGAAGACTTGGTTTGAAGATGTAGAAATTTACAGTAAAAAAAAAGGAGAAAATTTGTTGGTTAAATTTTTTATTTACTGCAAAGAGTTTTAATTAAGCAGAATAAATTTTTTAGTTAGGATTGAATTTTATCTAGATTAATTTGGTTGAGTTTGTTTTGGAGATTTTTTAGAATTTGAACGTAGAGTTTTAGAGATATTTTAGGGATTTAAAAGTGTTTTTCTCTTTCAGTTATTGTAAGAGTTGTTTATATATTAGATTTGGGTGATGATTCTGCCAAAATAAATTCTAAGCATCCAGGACAAATTTAATTTGAAATTACGTAATTATCCACCTTCAAAATATATAGTTTTTCATTAACCTTCCCTGAAACCCACAGGCCACAGCCCTCCTCCGCCCTCCCGAAGGAGAAAAGCAAAATCTAAAAAACCTATCAATCTTTGTTCTCAGGCCCATATTTCTTCTTGTTCCCTATTATGGGAAAGCGAAATTTTTTTATTTCTTCCTCTCTAAGTATTTCCTTCTTTATATCACTCATGAACAATAAATTTTGTATGAGGAAAATCAAATAAATAGTTTGAGATCTTTTTTTTTTTAAAAAAAGGTACATGTATATTAGTTAAGAAGTACCTAAACTATTACATCGGTGCTACAAATAAGTAATTTGAAAGCAACACGGTGCTATAAACAAGCAATTTTTCATACTTTTACACTTTTTTTTTTTTTTTGCAAATTAAGAGATCATCATGATTTTTATTAAAATTAACATGCCATTTTTTTTGTCTGTTTTGGAAGCAACTCACATCAAATTTGGATGGGTTTTGATCATAACTTATTGGTGCATGGTAAAATTAACCTTACCATCTCTAAAGTTCTCTACTCTTTTTGAGAAGTTGAGCAATTTTCCTTGGACTTGGAAGTTCGGGTTAATTAGAACATATATGAGAGATCTAAAAGTCCTTCACTAATGGTGCTATAAAGAATTGATTTATTTGCAGAGCTGAGACGAGAGCCAGCAGGAGGGGTTGACAACAAAGAGTGAAAGACGATGATATGTTTGTACCAATCAGCCTTTGAAGGATTAATTGGATTGCCGCGGCGGAGGACCGGCAGAGTGGCTGGCGAGAGGACGATGATAGATATGTACTTTATTTTTAAGATGGATAATTTTGTCTATTTACCCTCATTTTTATTTTGGATGCTAAAATTTATTTTGGCAGGATCATTAGCCATTAGATTTTTCATAAAATAAAAAGCAACCCTCTTCTGCTTAAAAAATTTACGTTCCAAAAAAAAAATCTCTACTCTTTTTCATCTCTTTCCCAACAATAGAAGAGGTGATAAAATGCTTTTTAATAACAAACAAGGAAACCTCACCATTTTTGTGAAAGAAAAAACGAATTCGTCCTTGCACCTTTCACCGAATATGATTGACGTTTTGAATTTCCTACCAGTAAATTAATTAATATTTTCATTTTACCACAAATAAATCTCTACCTTAGTTATAGATTTGTCATAACTTTCTTGCAGATGGAAAGCAATTTGAGGATCGCATTGCCAACGAGGGGAACGGTATTATCCAACTTTTTTTATTACAACTAGATCTTAAATGTGCTCTTTCTTCTGGTTTCCTTTCTAATGTGCATTTCAATGATCCTGTATCATGAGTTTCTGGCTGAACATGAAAGAAAGTGGTCACGTTGATCTCTTATACTCCCTCCGTCTGGAAAGAATTGTTCAGTTTAATTAAGATGTAAGATTTTGTTTTTGGACAAACTCAATCATAATTTGACACAACCTTCCAAATATACCGCTGCATACATAACTTTTTCTACGGATAAAGATTTCAAGAAATTCTAAACAGTAAGCTTCATTTTTTAGTTTCTTGACGGAGCATCCATATTAAAAAGGCACGAACAACACCTTCATGTAGTTTTTACTCAGGCACCTGCAATCAAACAAAAATTTTCAGGTGAAAAATTTTGAATTTTGAGAATTCTCCCTACTCTAATTTTGAATTTGGTGCTTATAAAGACAATTCTTTATCTCAACGCAAAGTTCCCGCTGGCATGGTATGAACAAAGCTTTTCAACTGCGAGGCCATCACTTATGCCAATCGAATTAAAATTTTCAAATGAATTTATCCGAATTTGGGGAAGTTCTTACTATGAATTTCTATTTAATGTTCCTCCAGATGATTTTTCTGTCACTGGAAATATCACTTGAATAGATAAGTTGCGGCTATGTCGGAATTTATTCTGATGGAGTTAACTTTATGTTGATCCACAGGTTGAGCCGTTGAGGTATCGGATTTTAATTTCGATTAATTTGGAACGAATTACTCAAATACTTATGAATCATGTCTTTTCAAGATCACAGATGGGAGGAATTTTGGAGATGCTCAAGATTCAGTTTGAGAAAGGAAAACTACGTCTTTTTGATGTCATTGGGCAGACTGTAGGAAGGGTAAAAGTGTAACTTTACCCTTGAAAGTAAAACAAAAGATTATAATTATGGGGCAAAATTATTTGAAAAAACTAAACAATAATTTTAGGACGGATGAAGTATCTATTATATACCATCTGTGTCTGAGAAAAATAATTCATATTGACTTTTCAAATTTGTATATTATCAAAACTCAATGTATAAGTTTTTTTGAGGACAAAAGTAATACATAAATAGTATTTTAAAATGTTGGGACTTGATCATTGATACTGCTGACCAAAGCAAAATAAAGAATAAAAATAAAAGTGCAAAACTTGACCTTCTCTTTACTTGGGTTACTGAAAAATAGTTCTGACGATTTCGAGAAGTTACCGACATTCAATTAGGTTTCTTTTGAAAATATCAGTATATTTACTGATATCAGTATATTTACTGATATTTAAAACTTCGTCATCATATGACGGACTCTAAATTGTATAGGGTAAGTCTTAAGCACTACCCTTTATTTATAAATTTCCCAGGTACCGACATGGTTTTATAAAAAAAAAATAAAATAAAAAAAACTTGACCCTCTCATCAATGAAAGTTGAAATGTTAGGCCAATGTGTAATCATTTTCTAGAGGAGTACTGGAAAACTAAAAACTTGTCTAAATCTTGAAAGGAAAAAAATAACTTACAAAGTATAATGAACTCAAGCTTCTATTTATTGTGTTTTTTATGCTTCAGCCATCACAAGTGAGTATGATTTTATAGGCATATAAACGTGATAATTAATAACAAATAGATAGTTGGTTTTTATAAAAATCTAATAAACACCAATGTGAAGAACACAACAAAGTTCTAGCTTGGTAGTCCAGCTAAAGGAGTTCCAAATTTGGATGGTCGTATGAAGGGAGGCATTGACATTCAAAACTGTTTTAATCCACATCTGATGTTGTTTATTTAATTTAATGATATATTTGACTTGTTTGAACCTAATTATTTAAAATATGCAACATTGTTGATGAGTTCTTGAAATCTATATTGAAGTTTAAAGGAATCATTATTCCTATTGATTTATTATTAAATAGTTAGTTTGATACCAATAATTGTTCATAATAGAGAATTATTCATTCCCAATAATAGAGTGTTGAGTTTGGCTCTAAGAAAAATAAACGATGATTTAAACATAAAAGTACAGAGTTTTACAATATATGACATGAAAACTTATCAAACTAACTAAACAAAAGCTATCAATTAGGATGTGAGTTTTTCATGGGCTCTTTGTCCTCAAATGATCAACCTTATCACTTCGAACAACCTTATCTCGCCGTATACTCAGACAGATTGACTAAATGTGAGTTTACTGAGGTTTATCTTTAATATCCTTTCTCAAACCTACCCGAGGCAAAAGATACAGTTTGGATTGAAAGAATGAGAGAGTAGCTTTGGGGTCTGGTTTGATGAAAATGTCAGATATCCGTCGGCTAGAAGAAAATGTTTGGTGGCAAGAAGTCAAACCAACTCTTTCCCATGCAATAATGATAGTCCAACTCTATATGTTTACTACAAGCATGGAAGACTAGATTAACTATGAGATACAAGGCATCGAGGTTGTAACAATAGAGAAACAGAGTGATGAAGCCAGGATTTGCACCTCCGCTTCAATAGGGGAACTCCAATTAGGGTTTCTTGCAAAAGAGGGCCTCGGGGGTCTCACGAGGGTAGACACTCCTATGCTTAAGTTAGCAAAGAGGGTTTAAGAAACGTATATGAGTAGTGTTTTGTGCTAGAGATAGCGTACCCGTATTGTGGTGTGATCAACCCTATTTATAGTCATGGAGTTACCTTTAAGGATGCCGAATCCTACTAGGTTTCATGTTCCGGAACCACCCCTGTTAGGTCGGTTGGACCACGATAAACAGATGAGCCGGTCCAATAGCTCTCGGTGGATGTGGACTCGTCAAGTGCCCCTGTCAAGTGTTAGTTGTATGAAATAAACAAGGCTTCACACAAAATAAACGATACCTGGACCTAGCCCATGTAGGATGGACAAGTCTCGGTCCACGCTACGTCGAGAAAGCCTGATAAAGTATCTCACGGGTCAGGATCCGATTCAAGAAGTTGACCCGCTTCAGAATCCCGCCCAAATTAATAAACACCGCTTCATTAGTGGGCACGTTCCCCAAACGGCGGCCAACACCATCATAACTACCTCGATTACCGCTGCAACGGCAGAAACATGGGGGACTGATCTTCTTTATATACCTCTTCGGAGAGATCCATTTTGACATTTTCTTTCTCTTCTAAACTTCACAATGCCTAGAAAAAAGGAGCGACCTTGCTGCTATTGTGCTCCTGCCTGAGTTCTAGCCGTCTCTGCTATTGCTGTTATCACCGGACCGGACTGAAACGCTCCATTGTCAAGTGAGCATCAACATCCTGGGGGGAATAGAACTCAAAAGGAGAGTGGAAACCTCTTTGAACAGTAAGTTTTCAGATCTGACTATCTTAATTTCAATTAAGGCTTTACATTTCACTCCAGTTTTAGAGTGGATCTAGATCGCCTTCTGCAAATATACAAGTATGGCTAGGAATCCAGCCCAGAAATCTATCAACGACTTTGCTTCCACCATAGATTTCGTTGAGAAGGTGAACGCTGTGAAAACTAAATATGACCTGCCCTTAGATCTAGAAGCTAGAGCCCCGTTAGGAACCGAGAGAGCTAATACTCCTCCTGAAGGACAAATCACCATACATGACCGATTCATGTTTCTAGGGTTGGGATTCACCCTTTTTCCTTTATTTGAGGAGATTGTACAGCATTATAAAATCCCCTTAGCACGGTTTACCCCAAATTTAATAACCTATGTCCTCTGTTTTGAGAAAATATGTCAACGAGTGAAAGTGAAGCCGTGTTTGTTTTTGTGGAGATATTTCTTCAAAGTATCCATGTACTCGACATCCTTCCAAGATTGGTATATTGTGAAGAGAAACCCCAATTCTAGCGCGAAAAAGATAGTAGAAGCGTATGGTGGTTCTCCAATATGGAAATAAAACTTCTTGTATGTAAAGGCGCCTGAGAAGTACATTGTTGCCTGGAATTACCGAGAAACAAATGGATTCGAGGCAATAAAAGATGATTGGATGGACGAGGACGAAAAGAAGATTGAGGAGTTTGACAAGGACTTAAAGAAGTTCGAGAAGTACTCCAAGATAGTTAAATGGGACGCTGTGTAGCATTTCATTCCTGTTGTTCCCGTCGAGGAGAAGGGAGTTGAGATCACCCTCGAAACCCCTATCGAAGAGAAGAAAGGTACTAATCTCTTTTTATTGCTTTTTTTGTTTGTAGATCATGTCATCGAGCAATGCTGGTTCTCGACTTTATGATGATGAAGACCCTTTTCCTATTATAAATTCAGATGAGGAGGTCTCAGCCACTGTTGGTGCTTTTCCGAAGAAGAAGAAGAAGAGGATTGTGAAAGACCCAGAGAAGGAGAGAAGCAAGAAGGCCCAGACACGTATCCAACAGAGTCAATGGCACAACAAGAGAGAATTGTGCCCCAAACTGTCAAGAAGACCCACATTCCACCCATGGAAACCGGGCCAAGCAGTGTGCCCCTGCTGTTGACAAAGGTAAGAACCCTCTCGAGGGAGAGGCAGTCATATTGCCCTCACAAAATGTTCGAGGGAGGACCGACTATAGCAGTCCACAGGTTTGGCGACCCTCCAACAATCGAGTGCCCCATCCTGGAAGAGTTTGCAGCTCAGCTGAATGAGACCGACAGAGGCTGGTAAGTATTTTCCTGCGGTTGGTAAATATTTTTATAAACTTGTAGTGGGTAAAATTTTCCTTAATCCCTTGATTCTGTGTAGATGAGTTCGACCTTGATGGCCTACTTGATGCACCAAAGGAAATTGAGGGAAGAGTTGGTTCAAGCTCGAGCCGAGAGAGACCAAGCTTTAATCGAGAAGGTTGCGCTTGAGGAGAAGTTGTAGCAGGTTCAAGCCAAGGAGATAGAGTTAGCCTCTATGCAGGCTAAGTATGACGAGTTGAACGAGAAGCTGAAGGTTTTCGCAAATCTGCATTCTCGAGGGAGGACCTCCACAAATGGTGTGCTGCTTCTTGGTTTAGGATGCTTTCCACCGATGGGATGGTGGTAGCTATCGAGGAGGTTAACATGGCTGCTACAAAGTATGGGGCCCATAAAGTAGCTGTTGCAAGCCTTAAGAGAATTAACCATGACAGATCCATCAAAGCCAAGTGGTTCAAACAATTCTTGATGACGAGTCCAAAGAAGGTCATGCAGGAGGTGTTGGTGAATGTTCTCACCAAACTCAGCATCGAGCAACTGCCCCTATGGGAGTCTTTGTGTGGAACTCTCATCAAGATGGGTACTCCTGAAGAGATCGCCATGTTTCCTGGTGATACTCCTACAGCCTTATCCAAGGGCCCAAGTGATGAGGAACCAATTCCTGAAGTGTCAGATGAGTATATGGGCATTGAACTCGAAGATGCTGACGAGGAGGCTTCAGAGGAAGATGTGGCTGACACGGGAAAGTCAGGGGTATAGAAGAACACTGGAGAGACATCTCAGAATAACCCCAAGAATACTTCTTCTGGCCGAGATGCTGTATGAACTCCTACTCTTGTAATAGTTGTCAGGAATTTTGAACAATTATATTTATAATCATCTTTTGACCCCCCTTTATATTTATGTGATTACTGCACTTTTGCTGTCTCCAAATTTGACGTGAGCATTTACACACCTCCTTGGAACAGGATAGCTGGTCGGTTCACCGGATTCACTGTATGGTTTTATCTGAGGAACAATCGAGGGAATATCCTCTATACTCAATGATTAGCAACATCATGAGAAGTCATGCAGATATCCATAGTATTGAAACAATGATGAACTCCTCATTAGAAGTAGATCTCCTTGATGCTATGCGGGTGCACAATGTAAGAGTCAATCAACATTTGATTAACGAGATCAAAGAGCTTTGGGAGGAGATGCTCCGGCGAGACTTCCAGAAAGGTAAAGACTATAGTGATTCTCTAACTTTTGAGACTGACATTCATGATGAGTTGGTTGCCTTACAGAAGGAAAATACTCAGTTAAGAGAGAATCAGAAGATCACTGTGTCGTTGTGGTTTCTCGAGAAACAATCATGTGTTTGCCGAGTACAACACATGATCTCGACCAGGGCTCACCGGTTTATTTCAGCAATGGACATGCTAAAGGAAAGAGCGCGTGAGATTGAGCTCCTTATGGAGTATATTAACGAGCTTCAGAATCTATTGTTGGACCACAACATTGACGTCCAAAGCTTCGAGAAGCCTGAGGAGATAGTCGATCCTCGAACCAGGAGTTCTCGTGAAGAATTTTTCTTGAGGTTGCACGCTCAAGATGAGGAGATTGTAGACCTCAAAGGTAAACTCAACCAATGCGTAAACCTCCTTAGCCAGCACGGGTTTAAGGGCATTATCCAGCCATCTCCTAACAACCCCATCATGGAAATCCTTGTAATATCGTAGAAAAACATGTATGTTCTCCTTGTAACCTTGCACAATATATGAAGGCAGCAAATGTTGCTTTCTAAAACTCGAGTTTCTTTATTTGTATAGCACTTTTCAGCTGGATGTTAAGTACACGGCTTTGTTGAGGAAATTGGGTACGGGTTCCTCGATTTTTTTACCGGGATCTATGGTGGGTACGAGGGAAATCCCTCGGTTTGTGTCCAGATGTTGAATACACAGCTCTGAACGAGGATGGCCCTGAAGAGGGAATCCATCTCGAAGACTAGTCTCAATAATGTCGACGATATAAGAAAATATGTAATGACGTTTATTGAATAATTACCCGAGAACCCATGTTAGCGTTACATATGAGAAAGTAAAAGCAGTAGAGCAAATAAAGCAAATAAAGCAAATAACCTAAACTAGCAAGTAGTAGACAAAGACTTAAACCTTAAAACCTACGGAGGTTTTGAATGTTCCACCATCGAAGGAGGATGGTTCCACTGTCATCCATGGCTTGTAAACGGTAACTGCCCGCTGGAGAGGCCTAAATGACCTTGTATGGTCCTTCCCAGTTTGCAGTGAGTTTTCCAAAAATCTCTGCTCGACTGGCTTCATTTTTCCTTAATACAAGATCCCCCACCACGAGATCTATTGCCTTGACTTGCTTGTTGTAGTGTTTGTGGAGGATGTCCTTGTATTTCGTCTCTCTGATCCTGACGGCATCTCGTCGCTCCTCGAGCAGGTCGAGATTTAGCCTGATATTGTCATCATTAGTGCTCTCGACGAAGTTGATTGTTCGAGGACTTGCTAGGCCTATTTCAACTGGGAGAACCGCGTCCATGCCATAGACCAAGCTGTAGGGGGTTTCATCTGTCGAGGAGTGGGCGGTGGTGCGGTATGACCACAGGACATGAGAAAGTTCCTCAGCCCAAGCTCCTTTAGCATCATATAGCCTGGTCTTAATCCCATGCAAGATGGTTCTGTTAATTGATTCTGCTTGGCCATTAGCCTGAGGGTGAGCTACACTTGAAAAACGGCGCTCGATTTGCATTTCTTCACACCATGACTTGAAGGGGTTATTCTTGAATTGAGTCTCATTGTCAGAGACAACGATCCTAGGAACTCTAAAGCGACAGACAATGTTTTGCCAAAAAAAATCCAACACCTTCCTTCTTGATATTGAGGCCAACGGTTTAGCTTCTACCCATTTAGTGAAGTAATCTACTGTTACGATTATCCATCTTACTCCTTCTGCCCCTTTTGGATGAAAAGGGCTGATGATGTCAGTGCCCCATTGATAGGACGGCCAAGGGTTTTGAATGGTGACCATCTCGTGCTGTGGTTGGTGAGTAATGGGAGAGAAGCGCTGACATTTGTCGCACTTTTGTATAAACTGGTATGCATCCTCAAAAACCGTGGGCCAAAAGTACCCTGAACGCCAGTACTTTTTTAGCGAGTGCTCTCGCTCCCATATGCGCCCCACATGATCCCTCACGTATCTCCTCGAGGACATAAGCTGCCTATTTCGGTCTGATGCATCTCAACATGGGTAGCAGGTACCGGTGCTTATATAAAACCCTATCTCTCAAAGTGTATTTAACTACTTTCAGCTGGAGTGCTCGAGCATCTGATTTGCTACTAGGCAACGTCCCACCTTTTAGGTACTGAATAAACGGAGTCATCCATGTGTCACCATCTTCGGTAATAGCTATTACGGAAGCCTTCTGAAGACTAGGATGGGGAGGATCTCGACCCAAACCTTATGACTGAGATGTGCAAAGTTCAAGGAAGCCAATTTGCCCAATGCGTCAGCCCTTTTTGTTTCCCGATCGTACGACGTGAGAAGTAATGCACTCCTCGAACTTATCTTTTAATTCGAGACCTTCCCGAGGTATTGTCTGAGCTGCTCATCATTTGTCGTATAATTACCCAGGATCTGATTTACTACTACCTGAGAGTCGCTATAAACTTGGATTTTTTGAACCCCCGGCTTTAGAGCCATATTTAACCCTGCTATTAATGCTTCATATTCAGCCACATTGTTAGTAACTGGGAATCGGAATCTCAATGCGTAAGTGTACTCCGCGTCATACTCTTTCATCTTCTCGATCTCAGGATCAACTGATGGTTTCGCCAATATGATACCGGCTCCCCCTCCCCCATCCCAATGGAAGCCGTCGACGTATAATGTCCAGGCTTGAGGGTTGACATTCATGCAGGTAGTAGGGTGACTTCTAGGCTTCGCGGCTTCCGGGACGTCAGTAGTTTGAGGCATTTCTAGAAGGAAGTCTGCGAAAGCTTGACCCTTGATTGTCATTCTTGGCTTATACTCCATATGGTGCTCCCCAACTCGACTGCCCATTTCATCATTCTACCAGAAGCTTCTAGCTTGAGAAGAACTTGTTGAATGGGTTGTTTTGTTAACACCCGTATCGGATGTGCTTGGAAGTATGGACGCAGGCGTCAAGTAGCCATAACCAAACTCAAGATAAGTCTCTCCATGGGCGTGTATTGTGTCTCTGCACCTTTGTAACACTTTACTAACAAAGTAAACAGAAATCTCCTTGCCATCCTTGTTTTGGACTAGGACGGCTGAAATGGCCTTTTCACGAGCAGCAAGGTATACATATAAGGTCTCCCCCGGTTTTGGCTTGGTCAATATTGGCTGCTGTTTAAGATGATCCTTTAGCTCCTGGAAAGCTTTTTGGTATTCCTCGTTCCACTCAAACTTTCTGCCTTTGCGGAGTGTATGGAAGAATTGGAGACTTCTTTCTGCAGCTCAAGAAAGGAATCTGTTTAAGGCCGCCAAGGATCCTGTGAGTTCCTGAATTTCTTTGACATTCTTCGGGGCTTCTATGGCTAGGATCGCCTCGATTTTTGCCGGATCAACACTGATTCCATCTTTGGATACGTGGTAAGATAGGAACTTTCCCGACCCTACGCAAAGATCTCGTGCATATCCTTGACTACTTGCTCATATCTGTTGCTCTTGATCACCATATCGTCCACATTCTTGATATTTCGGCCAATCTGGTCATGGAACGCTCGGTTGACGAGGCGTTGATAGGTTGCACTGGTGTTCTTCAATCCATAAGGCATCTTGTCATAACAATATACTCCGTTCTCGGTGATATAGGCTGCCTTTTCTGCAACTTCTCGTGCCATAAGGATCTGGTGGTATCCTTTATAGGCGTCAAGGAAACTGAGGGTCCTATACCCAATGATACCCTCGACCATCTGATCTATGACAGGTAATGGATAGCAGTCCTTAGGGCAATGTTTGTTGAAATCTGTGTAATCTTGGCACATGCACCAAGAGTTATCAGGCTTTCGTACTAGGACCGGGTTAGCCAACCAGGTAGGCCAAAGAACTTCCCGGAGGATATTAGCACGAACCAGCTTCAACGTTTCATCATTGATGACGTCATTGCAGTCTCGAGCAAATGTTCTCTTCTTCTGTTGTACGGGTTTAATGTTGGGATCAACATTCAACTTGTGTTCAATAACTTCTCATGGCACTCCTGTCATATCTGTAGGTGACCAGGCAAATATATCACGGAACTCACGTAGCAAGGCGATTAGCTCGGCTAGCAACACTCCTTGAGGTGTTATACCTATCTAGATGGTCTTGGAGGGATCCTTCTCGTTAAGAACAAGCTCTTGTGTTTTACTACTAAGTGGTGGCAGGCAGTTATTGTCGCAATCCTCCGACCGTGATTGTACTGTTGCTTGTTGGACTGAGTAGTATCCCGACATGGCAGTGCTTGGGTTAGACTTTATGGCCTTCTTCCCAATCTTGACAGCTGTGAGCAAGCATTCTCGAGAACTGCACTGGCATCCTTGCATTACTCCAACTCCGTATTCTGTAGGAAATTTCATCACTAGGTGATAAGGAGACCAAATTGCTCTGGCTTGGAACATCCAAGGTCATCCCCTGATCACATTAAACGGCAAGGGTGCATCTATTAAGGAAAAATCCATGGTTAATGTAACCATTCTGGGATACAACCCTACAGTGATGGGGAGACTAAGGATTCCGATTGGAATAATAGTGTGGCTCGAGAAGCCCATTAATGGCATCGTTGCTGGGCGGCTATTGGGGTTTTTGAATGTTCATATTTTTGAAGCAATCGCTGTAGATGATGTCGACTACACTGCCGTTGTCCACATAAACCTGACTGACTTGCACATTTCCGATTATCACCTCGATAACCATGGGATCACTGTGTGGACACATATCCGGGACTACGTCGCTGTCAATGAAGACTATGGCCTCTTTTCCTTTAAACCTCTTGTGACTAGGTTCTTGACAGGTAGTTTTTGTGGCAGCCCGCACTGAGTTTTTCATGGCTGTGGTATATAAAACTTCGAGAGGAACTCCATAAATGGCACCCACTTGGTGAGTGATCTGCTTGGTAGGATCCGCTGGAGGGATATGCTGAAGCGGTTGAGGGGCTCCTTTGATAGTTTGTTGAGGAGGTTGTTGCGTATTGTTCCTCAGTTGCCAATTATTCCCATGGCTTTCTCCTCGGGGACCTCTGAAATTCCATTTAGGGAAACTTCGGGATGTACCAGGCTTGCTGTTTCTTTGTCGAGAGGGTCCTCGCACATATTGCTGGAATTCGCCAGACTTAAATCCATTCTCGATTTTCCTCTTGAGTTCTCGACAATCCTCAGTATCATGGCCGTGGTCTTTGTGGTATTCATAATATTGTTCCGTTGACCTATTTGGATTGGGCGCCAAGGGTTTTGGGGCAGGTAACTCGTCCTTGTGGATCTGGAGGATTTCTCGACGTAGCTTGGTCAAAGGCATCAACTGCCTATCGAGTTTAGGCAATGTTCTCCTACTTTCTGTGTTAACCCTTGGTTTGTCTCTTGGCCCTACTATCGTAAAAGATTCTTGTGATCTCTTGAGTGTGTGCTCTCGTTGAATATAATTCTCAACAATAGCCCACATCTCTTGGGATTTCCTAGGAGGTTTAGTCGAGAGTTTTACTCTTAGCATTGAGGATTTTCCAAATAGATTGAGCCCTTGGATAAAACCATTCTGGACATCCCGTTCATCTATGTTGTCAACTTGTAAGGTTTCGCGGTTGAAACGTCGATGGAAGTCCGAGAGATTTTCATGTTGACTCTACTTGATCAAAAAAAGGTCAATGGACATTCTAGAGATTTGCTTACTCTGACAGAACCGAGTTGCCAATTTGACGGATAAGTCCTTGAAACTGATTATACTTCCTTCTGATAATTGTCCAAACCCCGCTGTGCTTGCCCGGTTAGGTAGGAGGGTAGAGCTTTAGCCATAAAATTCTACGATGTATTCCTGATCCTCATGACCTGGACATACCCATCCAGCTACTGGGAGACGTCCGTATCTCCTGAGTATTTGGTTAAGTCTTTGGAGAAATTGAAGTCCTGGGGCTTTGGCTCATCTCGAATGTCTGGTATAAAGGGGCTCTGGTCCACGACCATTCCAATGATTTTCCTCATCTCGTCTCGGATTGAGGCATTCTGGCCCTTTACTCCTTGCTGACCTCGAGGAAGATAAGGTGGCATCCGATCGTGATTGTTGTGTTGTTACCGCCTGGGAGGTGAATATTGAAGATTTCGGTGATGCCCACCCATAATCTTCCTCAGTATCGCCGTCGTCTCGATACTGTCTGTGGAAAGATATGTATTCCTCCCTTCGAGGACTTTTTTGATGCCAGTTGGGTCCCAATGGATCTTGAACATTGGTCCTTCTCGGAGGGTTCCACTCTCCTCCTTCCACAACTTCGATACTTGGGGATCCTCGTCAGTAGCGGTCCCGAGGATTCTTGCGCCTGTATATCGCATCAAATTCTTTGATGGCCATATGAAAGGCTGGATATTTCTTTCTAAAAGTGTCCCAATAAATGGTATCTCGAGTGGTGGTTGAATGATTATCCGGGAAGCCTTCGCGATCTGAATACTCTTGATAATCCTCTCCATCATGGACCTTCCGCTTACCCTATTTCTTTTCGAGAAGGGCTATGGTGCGGCGGGCTTCCTTCTCGTCTATCAAGTCGGCCAACTCTTGTTCAGTTGGGTCAGGCTTCCCGAGGAGATATCGACGCTTTGTTTCCTCAAGAACATATGTTTTCATCCTTTGGTTTTGGTCGCTGTCATCCCGTAGCTGTTTGAGTTCGGCCTCAATTTTGACCAACTTCTGATCCTCCAAGCGCTTCCTGGATGCTGTGGTATTTTGAGGAGGAGGCAAATCCTCCTTCTCTGTCGTGGGATTTTCCTTGTCTGGTTTCTTTACATTAGGCTATGAAGAGTCGAGGACTAGACGTTCCTTCTTTGGTTCTTTTTCGGGTCCTCTTTCATGGCTCTTTCCTGCCTTCTTTCTTTCTTGTCTTCGTTAGAATTCTGCCAAGATAGTGTCATCGACCAGACCACGCCGCCTACCGGAGATGCCATGCTGCTCGCGTCTTCTTCAACCCTGGCCATTGTGTTGATAGTTCCAGAAATCCTAAGTTGCACCGGAAAGGTTAGCAAAACCTGAAAAGGTTTTCATGACACAAACCCCGGTTTTCATGTCCTACTGGGCGTGCCACTTCATGAAACCTGGATTTGCATGTCCCGTTCAATAGGGAAACTCCAATGATTATTTCCTGCAAAAGAGGGCCTCGGGGGTCTCACGAGAGTAGACACTCCGATGCTTAAGTTAGCAAAGAGGGTTTAAGAAATGTATATGAGTAGTGTATTGTGCTAGAGATAGCGTACCCGTATTGTGGTGTGATCAACCCTATTTATAGGCATGGAGTTACCTTTAAGGATGCTGAATCCTACTAGGTTTCATGTTTCGGAACTGCCCCTATTAGGTCGGTTGGACCACGATAAACGGATGGGCCGGTCCAATAGGTGTCGGTGGATGTGGACTCGTCACAGAGCGATAGATGTGAAATCTGAAGATCTTGAAGAATGTAAGTGACCCAAGTGAGTTTTGCTGCAATGTTAACCATTGCTCGATATTCTGCCTCTATACTTGATCGAGAGACTGTATGCTACTTCTTAGTGTACGAGGAAATGATGTTGTTGCCAAGAAAAGTGCAATAACTAGTTGTGGAACGCTGAGTGAGAAGACATCCAACCCAACCCGTATCTGAAAATGCAATTAAAGACAAAGATGTCTTAACACAAAGTGAGGAAAAAAATTAATGGTACCTAAATTTCACTTAGTGAAGGATGTGATGAACATGTTTCACGGTTGGAAACTGTAGGAATTGGGAGACATAGTTCATGCTGTAAGAAAAATCAGGACGAGTTAGAGTTAGATATTGTAATGTTCTAATAATACTTGGAATTGTTTGAGATAATCAAAATAAAGAGAGTAGTGAACATTAAACTTAGTCTCCAGTGGCATAGGCATGGGTTTGTAATCAAGCATGGTAGAAAAGTCAAGAATGTTCAGGGAATAATGTGTCTGAGGGAGCAGCAAACCATCTTGAATAGATGTAACTTCAATTCCAAGAAAATGATGTAATGGACCTAGGTCTTTCATAGAAATATTCATGACACAACAGATTAATAAATGAATGAATAAGCTGAGATGATGAGCGAGTAAGCAGCATGCTGTCAACATAGACTAAAAGAGCAAGGATGCCTTGTATGAAATGAAAATCAAACAAAGGAGGATCCGTAAACTTCAGACAAAACCATAAATGAGTAAAAGTTGACAAAGACGACCAAACCAAGCACATTTGACTTGTTTTAAACAATAGAGAGTTTATTTAAGTTTACACACAAGGTTCAACCATACCTTGGGGTTTCTCCATGTATACATTGTAGGTAATATGGCCATGTAAAAGAGCATTTTAACATCTAATTGCTGATTGATGAATAAGAGCCATAGAAATGGTACCGGGCTTAATAACTGGAGAAAAGGTTTTTGTGTAATCAAGACAATAAACTTAATGGTCGCCTTCAGCAAGTAATCAGGTTTTTAATCTACCCAATAAACCATGAGGTTCGATTTTGGCTTTAAACACCCACTTGGAACCTACAACATGCATGTTAGGTGCACGCTAAACCAACATCAAGATTTAGTTTGGATGCACAGCAGCAAGCTTGTCCAACATGGCCATTGTCCAACTAGGATGGAGAAGAGCTGTTTCACAGTTCGTGGTTCACGAGGAATGAATTCAAGCAGAGTGACTAGAAGAGCATGCTTGGGATTTGGTTTCACGATTCTAAGTTGACGGCGAGTGAGCATAGAGTGCTGAGGTTGGATAGCAGAGGAGGACCTCGTATTGGATGATTGAGAAAGAGAAGAGGTGGGAAATAGAATGAGAAACTGAAGATTCTGGTGTGGAAAGTGGAGGTGAATCAGGTGGGATAACAAAGAAGATGAAGGTTCAGAATTTTGAGGTATCGGAACACATGGAAAAGGAACCGAGATAGAATTTGACATAGATTGAGTCACGCTACCTGCATGCCAATATGAGGAAATGTTAGACGATGATAACTATGAATAAAAATATTGGACACATGCGGCGAAAGAGAAGACTGACGAACTTTCTTAAAGGGAAAGATAGTTCATCAAAGACAACTTGATGAGAAATGAAACTTTTATGATGAGTTAGATAATAACATTTATAACCCTTATATTGATCACTATAGCCTACAAAGACACAGAGTGGATTTTGGATCAAACTTATTTGCTTTGGTATCCCAAGTATAAGGAAGACATTTGGAATCGAACGTAAAGTGGAATAATCGGGATGTCTTTTATGCAATTTGAAAACCAGTGGCAAATTGAAGAGCACAAGATGGAAGCAGATTGAGCAAGTATACTGCCGTAGAAAAAGCTTCATCCATAGAGACAAAGGCACATGACTTTGAAACAACATTGCCATCCAAAGTTCATGGATAATTCGATGCCTTCATTCAACAACACCGGTTTCCTCCGAAGTGTAAGGACATGAACTTTGATGCACAATTCCTGTAGATGAAAGATGAGACGACGAGGCAGAATTAACAAACTCTCTGCCACCATTAGAGTGAAACATTTTAATATGTTTATTAAGTTGTCTAAGAACATAACTTTCAAAATCTAAATTAGCAGAAAAAGGAAATCAAGTTTCTGATGCCACGGAATCAATCATGTATACTTAGAAAAGTCAATAACAAAATAAACATAGGATCGAAATTGGCTAATAGATAAGACTGGGGAAGGCCCTCAAAAATCACAATGAATTTTATCAAAACAAGCATTAGAAACATGTTGAGATCAATCAAAAGGAATAATAAGTTTTTGTAACTGACATCTATCACATAAATGACTCATCCGCAATGAACCAGTGACTATGAACAAGCCTTTATTTTGTAATCGGTGAAGAGCTGAATCTTGTGGGTGCCCTAATCTTTGATGCCAAAGATCCACACTGCAAGCCTTAAAGCAATAGGAAAAGTATTCTCCTAGATCATTTGAATTGTATACAACACCCTTCTTTTGCCCATGCATTACCATTTTGCTTGTTGTCCAATCCTTAATATAAAAACCCACATTAGAAAGTTCACAATTAACAGGAAGCTGAGAGGTTACTTTACTAATAGAAAACAAATTCTTCTTTAAGTCAGGGACAATTAAAACATTGGATAGTGGCAACACATCACTTAATTATCTAAAAAGTCACATAAATTGGGCCTCTTTACTTACTTAATACCTAAAGTTCAAAAACGTCTCATGTGCCCCCTCCCCCCAAAATTTAATTCTTGTCTTTTCCACTTTTCTGTCCTAACACCGTCTGAATTGTAACAGTCAACAGTTAAAATGTTGACTTGTCAACATGGCAACTTTATCTTTTTATTCAAAATAATTAAAAAACAACAATAACATTTTCTTCTTCTTTTTATTTTTCTTGATATAAATCATAATTTTTTTCCAAATTAAAAGCCGCCATAAAGTATTTTTCTAGTCCGTCTTCTCTCCTTCCATTCTCCACCTTGTTGCCCCGCTCCTTTTCACCTCTCTTCTTCCTTTCCTTCTTCATAATCCTCAATACCAACATCACCACTGCACCTGTTTTCTTTCACAAACTACAAATAACACAACACTACTTCATCAATCAAAACCCCAAGAGAACACCCCCACCACTTCACCAATCATAGTCTAGATCTCGAAGCTTCTTATTTGTGTTCTTCTGACAGATCTAAGAAATCGCTTCTTCATGTTCTCAAAGTCCAGATTTCGTCATTGACGATGCTTGGATACGCACCGCCGGTTTAATGGTAGAACTCCGGCTAGGGTTTCCTGCAAAATAGGGCCTCGGGGTCTCCCAAGGGTAGACACTCCGATGCTTAAGTCAGTAAAAGGGTTGCTGGAAAATTTAGGTATATAGTTTGTTAAGCTATAGATTGCGTCCCTGTACCGTCGTATGAGCTACCCTATTTATAGGTATGAAATTACCTGGGCAATTCCCGAATTCAACTAGGTTTCAGGAATCTCCACCGCCCTAAGAGTCCCGGTTGGACTCTTTCTACAGTTGGTGGGCCGGTCCAGTCTCGGTGATGGATATGGACTCGTCAAGTGCCCTTGCCAAGTGTTAGTGATGTAAAGGCAAACAACGCTTGGTACAAAATAAGTATTACCTGAGACATACCCGAGAGTGGACAGACTACCCTCGTTCGGCTAATTGTCAAGCCACATGCCAAAGGAGCTCGATGCTAACGCATGACCCTCGATCTCGGAGGATCGAGAGGAACTGGCGGCTCAGGTCTTGACCCGGGAAGACGACCCGCTTCCCAATCCCGCCCAAATTTTAAACTACTTCCTTGAAACTTGCAATAACTGTCATATCGTGGTCCATAATTAGAGAAACATGGGAGAATCAATTTTGTTTTTAAGGAGAAAGTTTCTACCGCTCCTTTACACTTAATCATTTTCCCTCTTTGCAAATAACTCGAAGTTCTCTCCTCTGCTAAAGCATTCCAGTCCTTAAAGAGTTCTTCTTTACCAGAGCATCCTAACCCCCTTTCCCAATCGGAATTTTCAAGCTTTCGCCTGAGACACTGCCCCAGCGACGCTGTTCCCAGGGGAGTTACTAGTTAGAGTTTCTGAATAACGCTGGGGAGTTATAATTCAAAAGGCGAGTGGTCACGTCCTCCTTCCATAGTAAGTTTCCAGATCTGAATCTTCGATTTGTTCCAAGTTTTTGTTCTTTCCTGTTGTAGCCAGAGTAGATTCTTGCCAGAATTATGGTTAGAGATTCGGAAGAGAAAACTGTTTTGGACTTTGTATCCACCATAGATTCGGTTAATAAGGTAGAGAACCTTAGATCCAAATATGACCTCCCCTCCGCCTTAGAGGCGAGAGCCCCATTAGGAAACGAGAGAGCTAACTCTCCTCTAGGGGGAAGAATTATCGTGTATGACCGATTCATGCATCTAGGGCTTAGATTTCCCCTCTACCCCCTGTTTGAGGAGATTGTGCAACACTATAGGACTCCTCTCGCTCGTTTTACCCCAAATTTAATTACCTTTGTACTTGGGTCTGCGAGAATATGCCAACATGTAAAAGTAATACCTCGATTAGTATTGTGGAGGTATATCTTCCAAGTAGTGGTAGCCTCGACTTCTTTCTAGGACTGGTATATCTTGAAAAGACGCCTTAGAGCTGGCGTGAAGAATAGATGGCCGAGGCGTATGGTGGCTCTCCGGAATGGAAACCGGACTTTTTGTTTGTAAAGGCGCCCTCGAGTTATTGCTTGCCATGGAATCTCCGAGAGTAAGAGGGTCTCGGGGCCATAAAGGATGAATGGACCCAAGAGGATGAAGAGTGCGTTGAGGGGCTCCAGGCAGATGTGGAGAAAATTCTGAAATATTCTAAGGTCATTAAATGGAACGACGTACAATATTATGTGCCTCCTGTATATGCAAGGGAAAGTGATACGGTCAACGTCGAGGGAGCAAGCAGAATTCCTCTCAAAATCTTTGTTGAAGAAGATCAAGGTACTAATCATTTTCTTTTTTTCTTCTTTGTTGTTAGGTCATGTCGTCGAGCAATGCTGGGTCTCAATTGTTTGGTGACGAAGATCCTTTTGTCATTGTGAATTCAGATGAGGACGTCACTGTTACTGCTGGCCCTCAGAAGAAAAAGAAGAAGAGGATCGTGAAGGTGGGCGATAGGGCGAAATCCAAGAAAGCTAAGACGGATGCGTCCTCGAAGGAAACCACACAGCCGGGTATTGAGACGGTGCCCCTTGCCACTGAGTCTGTTCAGAAACCTGTGCCGGAAGCAGGGCCAAGCATAGTTCCCCCCGTGGCGGAGAAAGGGAAGGGCCCCCTCGAGGGAGAGGCAATAGTCTTGCCCCCTCAGCTGTTCGAGGGAGGCCCGTCTGTGGTAGTTCACACCTTTAGCAACCCATCGTCAATCGAGTGTCCTATTCTCGAGGAATTCGCTGCTCAGCTGAATGAAGTCGACAGCCTGAGACTGGTAAGTCATTTTCCAGATTACGTTGTAAATGCATATGTATATCAATGTGTTCCTAATATGCTATGTTGGTTCAGATAAGTGCGGCCTTGATGGCCTACCTAGTGCAGTTAAGGAAGCTTCGAGATGACCTGGCTACAGTCGGGCGAAAAGGGACGAGGCGTTATTCGAGGTGGTTACCCTCGAGGAGAAAGCTTGCCAAGTTCAGGCTAAGGAGGCTGAAATTGTCGAGGTGCAGGGTAAATATGATGAGCTTGACGAGAAGATGAAGTCGTTTGGTAGCCTGAACATTTCCAAGGAGGAACTACATCAGTGGTGCACCGTCTTCATGAATAAAATGATGTCTATAGGAGGGATGGCTGTAACCCTCGAGGAGATGAACTTGGTTGCCACCAAGTGCGGAGCGCACCGAGTTGGCATGGAAGGGTTGAAGAGGCTCGACCAGGAGAGGCCGATTAAGGCAAAATGGTTCAAGCAGCTCCTAATGAAGGACCCGAAGAAAACCATGGACGAAGCCATGGTAAAGGTCTTGACAAAGTTGAGCCTCGAGCAGCTTCCTCTGTGGGGAGCTTTAACTGGTGCCATGGCGAAGATGAGTTGCCCTGTGGAGATTGCCTCACTCCCTGGCAACGTTCCTGCTATCCTGGCTTAGGGTCCAAGTGAGGAAGACCCTATACCCGAGGTACCCGACAAATACATGGGCATCGAGCTCGAGGACACTGATGAAGCCACCGAGGAGGGCGTTGCTGACACCAGCCATTCTGGTGTCCAGAGAACTGTCGAGGACGCCTCCCAAGACCCTTCTAAGGACCCTTCCAAGGATCCTCCACAAGGCAGTGATGCTGTATGAATCCTGCCCCTTGTAATAGCTGCTAGGCCATTTAAACTAATCCTTTTCTTTGTAATGGACTAATTTCTTTGTTTCATCTTTTTACGACTTTATGCAAGCATCTTTCTCCCTTCTATTTCTTTGTCCTTTGTTTTCTTTCTCTTTGGTTTGATGTAAGTGTCTTATACTCCTCTGGTGAAGCAAGAAAGTTGGACCATTCACCGTGTTCACCTCATGGTGCTGTCGGAGGAGCAATCGAGGGAGTTCTCATTATATTCCATGATTAGTGGGATTCTGAGAAGTCGTGTTGATGTGCACAGTCTCGAGACGGTGGCACACTTAGAGAATGACCTGCTCGATGCAATGAGGACGCACAATGTAAAGGTTAACCAGCATTTGATAAACGAGATTAAAGGACTCCGTGAGGAGATGCAGCGTCGAGATGTTCAAAGCCTGAAAGACCACAGTGATTCTTTGACTTTCGAGGCCGAGATTCATGATGAGCTGGTTACCTTGGAGAAAGAGAATGCTCGGCTTAGGGCAAGACAATAGATTACTGTGTCTCCCTGGTTTCTCGAGAAGCACCAACTGTTAGCCGGAGTCCAGCACATGATTATGGTCAGGACTCACCATTTTATCGCAGTCATGGATATACTGAAAGAGAGATCTCGTGAGATCGAGTTTCTTACAGACTATATTGCCTAACTGCAAAATCTACTGCTGGATAACAACATTGACTTCGAGGTTTTCGAGCGTCCGGAGGAAACCGTGGATCCTCAAACTTGGAGTTCTCGAGAAGAGCTGTTGATGAGGGTGTAGGCTCAAGACACAGAGATCGTGGACCTTAAGGATAAATTGAATCAATGTGTGAATCTCCTTAGCCTACATGGGTATAAGGGGATTATTCATCCCTCCCCCGACAATCCTGTCAGGGAGGTCCTTGTAATAGTGTAGGAGAATGTATGTACTTTCTGCGAGTTCGCAAAGTAGTGTGGAATGAATTATTGTTTATTTTACTCGAGTATTGATTTATAAAGCGCTTTTTAGGCCGGATGTAAAGTACATGGCTCTATCATAGGAATTGGGTTCGAATTCCTTGATCTGACATTGCGTTTAGCAGTGTGTGTGAGGGAAATTCCTCGAGTTTGTGTCCGAATGTTGAGTACACGGCTCTTGAATAAGGATGGCCCTAAAGAGGGAGTCCATCTCGATGACTAGTCATGAATGCATTGCTTGTTAATGAAAAGAATATGTCATGTCTTTTATTGAATAATTTCCCGAGGACCCGGGTTAGCATTACATATGAAAGTATAAAATTGACTGGGTAAATAAAGCAAATAAAACACATAATAGGCAAATAGTGGACAAATACTCAAACATAGAACCTGCAAAGATTCTGAATGTTCCACCATCGAGGAAGAACAGCTCCGCTATCATCCATGGTCTGTAGGCGGTAGCTGCCTGCTGGGGAAGCCTGGATAACCTCATAAGGCCCTTCCCAATTTGCAGTGAGTTTTCTAGGAGTTTCTGCTTGAATGGCCTCGTTTTTTCTTAGTACGAGGTCGCCCACAGCGAGATCCGTGGCTTTCACCTTCTTGTTGTAATGTCTGCATAGAATCTCTTTATACTTTGCTTCTCGGATTCTGACGGCGTCTCGACATTCCTCGAGCAGGTCAAGGTTTAGCTGAATGTCATCATCATTGGTACTTTCGATGAAGTTTATGGTTTGAGGACTCGACAAGCCTATTTCGACTGGGAGGACGACATCCATGCCGTATATGGTGTCTCGTCGGTCGAGGAGTGGGCAGTTGTACGGTATGACCACAGGACGTGGAGAAGCTCGTCGGTCCATGCCCCCTTGGCGTCATACAATCTGGTCTTGATCCCATGCATTATTGTTCTGTTGATGGATTCGGCTTGCCCATTAGCTTGGGGATGAGCTACGCTTGAGAACCGGTGCTCGATCTGCATTTCATCGCACCATGACTTGAACGTATTGCTCTCGAATTGGGTCCCATTGTCGGAGGTGATAACCCTCGGGATTCCAAAACGGCATACTATGTTCTGCCAGAAAAAATTCAAGACTTTCCTCCCTGTGATCGAGGCCAGGAGTTTGGCTTCTACCCACTTAGTGAAGTAATCTACTGCTACAATGACCCATCTTACTCCTCCTACCCACTCCGGATGAAAGGGGCCGATGATGTCAGTGCCCCATTGGTAGAATGGCCAAGGGCTTTGGATGGTAACCATCTCGTGCTGTGGCTGTCGGGTGATGGGAGAGAAACGTTGACACTTCTCACATTTCTGTACCCACTGGTAGGCGTCTTTGAAAACTGTCGGCCAGAAATATCCTGCTCGCAAGACCTTCTTGGCGAGTGCTTTTGCTCCCATATGAGCTCCACACGATCCCTCATGTATTTCTTCGAGTACGTAGGTTGTCTGCTTTGGGCCAATACATCTTAGTATGGGTAGCAGGTATCCATGCTTGTATAGGATGCCGTCTCGCAATGTGTATTTGACCGCCTTTAATCGGAGGGTTCTGGCTTCTGCTTTTCCGCTTGGCAACGTTCCATCTGTAAGGTATTGGATAAACGGGGTCATCCAAGTGTTATTGTCCTCGACTATGGCCGTTACGAGGGCATCCTGGATGCTAGGATTGGGAAAAATCTTGACCCATACTTTGTGGCTAAGGTATGCAAAATTCGAGGAGGCTAGCTTGCTGAGGGCGTCGGCTCTTTTATTTTTTGCGCAGACTATGTGGCACACGGTGCATTCTTTGAACTTGTCCTTGATGTCGAGAACTTTCTCGAGGTAGCGCTTGAGTTGCTCGTCGTTTGCTGTGTATTCGCCCAATATTTATTTCACCACTACTTGAGAATCACTAAAAACTTGGATTTTGCGGACTCCGAGCTTTAGTGCCATGTTCAGTCCTACTATCACTGCCTCGTACTCTGCTACATTGTTGGGTGACTGGGAAACCGAACCTTAGTGCGTATGTATATTCTGCGTCATATTCCCTCATGCTCTCGATGTTGAGATCAGCTGGATGTTTGGATAATATGATGCCGGCTCCTCCCCTTTCATCGCAACGAGAGCCCTCGACGTATAGTGACCAGGCTCGAGGGTTGATGCTGACGCGAGTAGTGGGGTCATCTTTAGGCTCTGTCGTTTCCTTTACCTCGATAGCTCGAGGCGTTTCTACTAGGAAATCTGCAAAGGCTTGTCCTTTGATGCCTGATTGAGGCTTGTATTCAATGTGGTGCTCGCCCAATTCGACTGCCCATTTCATCATCCTGCCGGATGCTTCTGGCTTGAGTAGGACTTGCTGAATTGGTTGTTCCGTTAAAACCATGATGGGGTGTGCTTGAAAGTATGGGCGTAGACGTCGGGCGGCTAAGACTAGGCTGAGGATAAGCCTTTCCATGGGCGTATAACGGGTTTTCGCTCCTTGCAAGACTTTACTAACAAAATAGACGGGGACTTCTCTGCCATCTTTGCGCTTCATGAGCATGGCCGAGATGGCTTTCTCTCGAGCCGCCAGGTAAATGTATAGTGTTTCTCCTGGCTCAGGTTTGGCTAGTGTGGGCAACTGCTTGAGGTGCTCCTTCAGGTCTTGGAAGGCTTTCTCGCATTCTGCATTCCACTCGAATTTTCTGCCCTTGCGGAGGGTATGGAAAAATGGAAGGCTTCTCTCCGCGGCTCGAGACAGAAACCTGTTCAAGGCTGCCAAGGAGCCTATGAGTTTTTGAACTTCTTTGACGGTTTTTTGAGCTTCCATGGCTAAGATGGCCTTGATTTTAGCTGGATCAGCATTTATTCCATCCTTGGAGACTTGGTATCCTAGGAATTTTCCAGACCCTATGCAGAAGGTGTATTTTTTTGGATTCAGCTTCATGTTAATTTTGCGTAATATTGTGAAAATCTCCCGCATATCTGCGGCCACTTGTTTATCCTTATTGGTCTTTATCACCATGTCGTCCAAGTGAATCTCGATGTTCCGGTCAATTTGGTCATGAAAGGTTCTGTTTACGAGACGCTGGTACGTGGCTCCTGCATATTTTCAGTCCAAAGGGCATCTTGTCGTAGCAATATGCCCATATCTCGGTGATGTAAGCTGTCTTTTCTGCATCTTCCTGTGCCATGAGGATTTGATGATATCCCTTATATGCGTCGAGGAAGCTGAGGACTCTATATCCGGCGATGCCTTCCACCATCTGATCTATGACTGGCAGAGGGTAGCAGTCCTTGGGGCAATGTTTGTTGAGGTCGGTGTAGTCTTGGCACATATGCCAAGAGTTGTCGGGTTTTCGTACCAAGACCGAGTTGGCTAACCAAGTAGGTCATAGAACTTCTCGGAGTATGTTGGCACGGACCAACTTCATTGTTTCCTCATTGATGGCATCATTACGTTCGCGAGCAAAGACTCTTATCTTCTGTTGCACTGGTTTGACATTTGGATCAACATTTAGCCTATGTTCCATTACTTCTCGGGGGACTCCTGTCATATCCGCTTGGGACCAGGCGAATATGTCATGGAACTCGCGTAGCAAGGCGCTGATCTCGGCTAGCAAGGGGTCTTGGAGAGAAACCCCAATTTGAACGGTCTTGGTGGGATCAGTCTCACTCAGGATTAATTCTCGCGTCTTGCTGCTGAACGAGGGAAGGCTAGAGATCTCGGGATTTTCTACCTTTGGTGGGTTGACCGTTTGTCGAATTGAGTAGCATTCTGACATGGCGGAGCCTGGGTTAAGGTGTGCGGTCTTCTTTTTGATTCTAACTGCAGTGAGCAAGCACTCTCGAGAGCTTCGCTTGCATCCTTTCACTACTCCCACTCCATATTCTGTTGAGAATTTCATTACCAAGTGATAGGGAGACCATATTGCGCGTGCTTGACACATCCAGGGTCGCCCTAGGATCACGTTGAACGGCGAGGGTGCATCTATTAGGGCGAAATCCATGGTTAAGGTGACTGTCCTAGGATGCGACCCTACCGAGATGGGTAGGCTAATTATTCCTGTGGGGATAATGGTGTGACATGAGAATCCCATCAGTGGCATTGTAGCTGGGCGGATACAAGGGTTTTTGATATTCATTTTCTTGAAGCAATCACTATATATGATGTCGACCGCGTTGCCGTTATCCACGTAAACCCTTCCGACTTTTACGTTTGCGATTATTGCTTCTATGACCATAGCGTCACTGTGGGGACAAATGTCTGGGACCACATTGCTATCTGTGAATATGATGGCCTCCATTCCTTTGAAACTTTTGTGGCTAGGCTCTTGTCGAGGAGTTTTGGTGACGGTTCGCAATGAGTTCTTCATGGCTGTAGTGGATAAGAATTCAAGGGGAGCTCCGTAAATAGCTCCTACCTAGTGAGTGAATAGTTTCGTTGGATCCGCCGGGGGGAGTTGTTACAGTGGCTGTGGTGCTGCTTCAGTAATGGGATAGTGTTGTTATTGGGCATTAGCTCTCGGTTGCCAATTATTTCCTTGTCCATCTCGCCGTGGTGGGCCTCTGAAGTTTCTTTTTGGGTGATCTCGTGACTGGGGTTTGTTATTCTTCTGTGGGGAGGCTGTTCCTTGTACATATTGCTGAAACTTCCCAGACTTGACCCCATTCTCGATTTCACGCTTAAGCTCTCGACAATCCTCCGTGTCGTGGCCGTGATCTTTGTGATACTCACAATATTGTTCAGTTGATCTGTTTGGGTTAGGTGCCAAGGGTTTTGGAGCTGGCAATTCGTCCCTATGGATCTGGAGGATTTCTCGCCGGAGCTTGGTTAAGGGTTAATTGTCTATCCATCTTGGGCAGTGCCGGTTTGTTTTCCTGGGGGATTCTTGGCTTATCCTTTGGTCCTACCGAGGCAAAGGATTCTTGGGACCTCTTGAGTGTGTGTTCTTATTGTATGTGGTTCTCGATGATGGCCCACATCTCTTGAGCATTCTTGGGGGGTTTGGTCGAGAGTTTAAGTCGAACATTGAGGATTTCCCGAAGGGGTTAAGGCCCTGGATGAATCCGTTGCGAACATCTCGATCATCGATGTTGTCGACCTGCAAGGTTTCTTGTATGAACTGTCTGTGGAAGTCGGTTAGACTCTCATGCTGTCCTTGTCTGACTGAGGAAAGGTCGATGGACATCTGCGATATCCGTTTGCTCTGGAAGAATCGAGTAGCTAGTTTGACGGACAAATCTTCAAAACTAGTGATGCTTCCTTCTGGTAATTGCCCAAACCATCGCTGTGCTTACCCGGATAAGTAGGAGGGTAACGCCTTTGCCATGAAGTTCATGGTTGCGTTTCAGATTCTCATGACTTGGACATATCCTTGTAGCCATTGAGAGACATCGGTATCTCCTGAATATGGCTTGAATTCTTTAGGGAAGTCGAAGCCTCGGGGCTTAGGTTCATCTCGAATGCCAGGGATGAAGGGGCTCCAGTCTAGCCCTATCCCGATGATGTTTCTCATTTCCTCCCGGATCAAGGTATTCTGGTCACTAGTTCCTTGCTGATCTTCCTTGAAATATGGAAGATTTTCTCTATGCCGATTGTGCTGCTGATGTCTTGGAGGTGAATATCGAGGACGGTGATGGTATTCTTGGTCATAGTTGCCCTCAATATTGTTGTGGCCTTGGTATGGTTCGTAACCATGTCTGTACTCACCTCTTCGAGGGCTTCTCCGATTCCAATTGAATTCTAAGCGATTATGTGCATTAGTTCGCCTTGGGGGGTTTCCTTGTTCTCCTTCGATGACCTCGACACTCGGGGGGTCGTGATTCTCTCGAGTGTCTCTACGTTGGTATATTGCGTCGAATTCCTCGAGAGCAGTATCGAAGGCTGGGTATCTTTCTCTGAAAGCGTTCCAGAATATGGTATCTCTGGTAGCGTACGAGCGTTCCCCGTGGGGGTTTTCGTACCCCTCGGTTTCTTGGTAATTTTCTTGCTCTTGGACTTTCCGCTTGCCCTGTTTCTTCTCGAGAAGGACTAGGGTTCTGCGAGCTTCTTTTTCGTCAATGAAATCCTCCAACTCTTGTTCTGTGGGGTTGGGTTGTCCAAGGAGAACGCCGCATGGTTTCTTCGAGAACATATCTCCGCATCTTCTGTTGTTGATTGCCATCATCGCCTAGCTTCTTGAGTTCGGCCTCGATCCTGGCTAATTTCTGATCCTCCAAACGCTTGGTGGCAGCAGGGGTATTCTGAGGAGGAGGTATATCCTCTTTTTCAGGTGGAAGATTGGTTTTGTTTTGTTTTTTCGGATTGGGGTGAGAAGTACCAAGAATCAAACGCTCTTTTGTTGGTTCTTTCCCTGGTTCTCCACCGTGGCTCTTTCCTGTCTTCCTCTTTTCTTGCCGGCGTTGGAATTCGGCTAGAGGGGTGTCGTCCCCTAGACTATGCTGGTGGCCGAAGGATGCCGTGCTGCCGGCTTCTTCTTCAACTCTGACCATCGTATTGATTGTTCCGGCAACCCTAGTTTTTATGGAGAGATGTTAAGGGAACCTGAGAAGGTTTTTGCGATACAAACAATAGTTTTTGGGTCCCAGTGGGCATGCCACTTGACGATACTTGGATACGCACCGCCGGTTTAATGGTGGAACTCCGGCTAGGGTTTCCTATAAAATAGGGCCTCGGGGTCTCCCGAGGGTAGACACTCCGATGCTTAAGTCAGTAAAAGGGTTGCTGGAAAATTTAGGTATAAGTTTGTTAAGCTATAGATTGCGTCCCTGTACCGTGGTATGAGCTACGCTATTTATAGGTATGAAATTACCTGGGCAATTCCCGAATCCAACTAGGTTTCAGGAATCTCCACCGCCCTAAGAGTCCCGGTTGGACTCTTTCTACAGTTGGTGGGCCGGTCCAGTCTCGGTGATGGATACGGACTCATCAGTCGTCTTCAACATTAAGAAGATTTTTTCATTTAACAGACCTAAGAACCCTAATTCCACTATTTTTCTTTTTGTTTTTTCATTTCTGGAGGAAGTACTTAATTCCACTAATGTCCTTTTTTAAAAATTTTTCTAGAGGACAAAGAAACTAATAGAAGGAGAAAAACAAGAAAGATGAAGCAGCGGTGGCTATGGAGGGTTCAAGACATTAAGGCAGCTCTTTTATTTTTGTTTTTTTTTTTCTTATTTGTATTCATTAGTCATCCACTGCTACTGCTTTTCTTTGGGTATTTTTGAAGTCAAGTTCATTACAATTGGGTTTCTGCAGTTTATGCTAGTTAATTAGTGTGATTAGATTTCTGTTGGTAAGGGAGGAATGAATTCAGGAAATAAGGTTGGGTGGGGCAAGGAAGCAGACGTAAAAGAGCAGAATTTGGGGGTTTTTTTTCCCTTCAAATTTTTGTTTTTACTCCCTCTGGTCCTTATTATAAGATATTTTAATTTGTTTTATGTTTTACCAAGGATGTATTTTTAATTGAAATAAAAATCTTAAAACCAATTATAAATAATTAAGAAAATACAACGAATGTGAAAATATATTTTTAAGGTTTTTGTTGCAAGTAAAAAGAAATTTTGGGTGAAACTTAGGACAAATCAAAATGACTTATAATAAGGACCGGAGGGAGTATAATAGTGTTATATTTATGTATACTTTTTTGCATTGTCTATATTTTTGTTGCTGCTCAATAGGGAAAGGACTCATGGACGATCTGAATCTCCGATGCGTGTAAACTGCTGACCGAAAAGGGGTCGCTAGACACGCATTAAATTGAACAATTCCTTATTCCTACAGAAGCTTCTTGCTCCAGCAATCTCATTCCCACGGTTATTTGCACCCTAACGACATGGCCTATTACCATTTTCTTCCTTCTCGGTGGTGAAATCCTGCAATTTGCACAATCTCTCTCGTCTCAATTATTTTTCCTTTCAATCAGAAATGGCGGTGGATGGGCGGCGAAGGTGTTGTACATAGTTATGGTCGATGGCGAGGATGAGAATTTGGAAGGAAGTAAATGAAAGTACCCTGAGTTGTATAAGAGGCATGCAATTGTAGTTGTTAAAAGAGAGATTTTCCTAGATATTGTTTGTGATGCTCTTGTAGAGTACCAATATGTTGGTCTCACTCAAAGAGCTGATTTGGTTTTAGCTTGTACGTATATTTGGTTTCTATGATCAATTGAGATAGGTATGGTTTGCTTTCTGAATGCATTGTTGCTATGGGAATGAGCACATTGAGTTCGGTCGTTCTATGATTATCTTAGGCTTAAAACCTATGGATTCATGTACTTGACTACTACTTTTGTCGGTTTTAAACATGATTTGAACTATCAAGATATAAGTTTCTATGTAACTAAAAAAGAAAAAATTATGTATGTTCAACATTTTTGAAAATTTGAAGCGGGAAACAATATGTAATGCTACAAAAGAGTACTTTGCAATGTAGATTTCAGTAACGTTTAGTTAAATGATTATTCATGTTAATTTTTAAATTTAAAATAATAATAATAGACAAACTAAATGTCTTAATCAATGGGGCTTTTATGCCCATTTAGAAAAGGGAAAAGAATTAAAGAAAGCGTTAAGTTGAAGTATATCTGAAGTAAGGACTAAGGAGTAAGGGCTACTTAAATTAAAAATAAAATGAATGAAGAAAATTTAGAGGAAAAACCAAAGAACGACGTAAAATAAATTATTTTTTGAAGTATTTTTTAAAAAGGCGAAACTGCCATTTGATAAGTCAACAGTTCAAGTGTGACCGTTACAATTTAAATAGTGTTAGGACGAAAAAGCAGAAAAGACCAAAAAAAAAAAAAAAAATCAACTTATGAGGACACAAAAGATGTTTTTGAACTCGACATATTAAGTAAGTACGGAGGCCAACTTATGGAACTTTTAGCTAATTAAGTGGGTAACACGTTATGCTTTTGTTTAATAACAGACTCACCAATGCCGACAGAAATAGAAGAGCCATCCCCTATGATTACAGAATCATGGACTTAATAATGATGGACTTTAGAAATCATACCTCGATTCCCAGTCAGAACTTGGGAATCTACAAGTAAATTTTGAGATATCGGAGCACTTGGAACATGAATGGAGATATAATTTGGCAAATATGAGAAAATGTTAGAAGCTGATAACCATGAATTAAAAATATTAGGCACATGCGGCGAAAGAATAGACTGAAGAACTTTTCTAAAGGGAAAGATAATTTCATCAAAAACAACATGATGAGTGATGAAAATTTCATGATGAGTTTGGATCATAACATTTATAACATTTATAACACTTATATTAATCACTATAGCCTACAAAGACACATAGAGGGGATCTTGGATCAAACTTATTTGCTTTGGTATCCCAAGTATAAGGAAAATATTTAGAACTGAATACACGTAAAGAGGAATAATCGGGTTGGTTTTATGGAATTTGAAATAGGGAGTGTCAAATTCAAGTGCATAAGATGGAAGCCGATCGAGCAAGTATACTGCCATAGAAAAAGCTTCAACCCCTAGAGACAAAGGCGCACGCCTTTGAAACAACATCGCCATACAAAATTCACGGATAATTCGATGCCTTCAGTCAACAAGATCAGTTTGTCTGGAGTGAAATGACATGAAATTTGATGCACAATTCCTGTAGAAGAAAAATGAAACAACAAGGCAGTATTAACAAACTCTCCACCACCATCGGGGTGAAACACTTTGATACATTTACTAAATTGTCTAAGAACATAACTTTCAAAACCTAAGTAACCAGAAAAAAAGATCAGGTTTTTTTGTGCAAAGGAACCAACCATGTATACTTAGAAAAGTCATCAACAAAAAAGTATAGAATCGAAATTGGCCAAGATGTAAGACCGGCGCAGGCCCCCATAAGTCACAATGAATTTTATTAAAGCAAGAATTTGAAACATGTCGAAATCGATCAAAGGGAATTCTACTAAGTCTTCCTATCTGACAACTATCACATAAATGACTTATCCGCAATGAATCAATGACCATGATCAAGTCTTTATTCGGTAATCGGTGACGAGTTATTTCTTGTGGGTGCCCTAATTTTTTATGCCAAAAAGATCCGCACTCTAAGCCTCAAAGTGATAGGAAAAGTATGCTTCTTGATCATTTGAGATTGTATACAAGTCACCCTTCTTTTGCCCATGTATTATCATTTTGCTTGTTGTCCGATCCTTAATATAAAAGCCCACATTAGAAAATTCAGAATTAATGGGAAAATAAGAGGTTTCTTTAGTAATAGAAAGCAAATTTTTCAATAAACCAGGGACTAATAAAACATTGGATAGTGGCAACACATTATGCTTTTGTTTATGAACAGACTCAGCAATACTGGTAATGGAAATAGAAGAGTCTCGTACTCTATGATGACAAAATCACGGCCTTTATAATGATGAGGACTTTAGATAACATACCTTGATTCCGAATCATATGGTTTTCTAGCAGCTGAATTAGATGTCCAGTCAAGATCAACAACTAAACTATTCAATGTGAATGTTGTAAGTGCTTGAGGAACAATATTGACCTGGGTTGTGGACTAGGGAATCCACTAGCAAATTTTTGCAACACGGCCATGCTTACCACAATATTGACAGATCAAATGATGGTATAGTTCACGCTTTGTGATAGTCATACGTCGTTCTTCAGGAGCTAATCGTCGCTTCAGGAGCTAAATTGATTTTCCAGAATTTATAATATATCTATTTATTACCATCACACCATACTATTTGGCAATATATTTTGAAGATAACAATGAGAGAAGGATAAAAATGTTGGATTTTTTTGGCCAAATAACAAGGGCAAAGATGAAAAAAGAAGGAATTTTAAGGATAAAAAGAATGGCAACAAAAAGATACAAATAGGGAAAAAGAATGCACATTAACAAAGTTTTACGTTGCAAGCACTCATGTGCTCGTTTTTAGCATCAGATCCCTCAAACTCTAACATCTAATCGCAGCATTGGCAATGGATTACGATCGTTTTAGTGTGATCAGCTTCTTTCTCCTTTTTCTTCTCCATTTTGGTGTCCTTAGTTGATGTTGTAAGGCCTTTTTAAGAGAGCGTACCAATGAATCATGCACTTAACAATTGATCAGACATTTGCCAAGAAGAGAATTTATTATGTGAACCTAAAGAGATGTTTATTTTTTTTGTCGGAATTTGAAATTTGGGAATCAACCAATGGCTGATTTGTGAGATGATTAAGATCTTGAATTTTAGCGAGGATTAAAACTTGTTCTCGTCATAGAGGGTAATTTTTTGGGAGTGAGTTTGAGGGTAATGAAGTTCCTCACATTTAGGAACATGCAAATCGAAGTCATAATGTTGGAAAAGAAGACAGAAGCAGATCGAAACCTATTGATACCAAATGAAAAACTAAAACCTTGACTGAATCTGGAAAGTAAAAAAATATTTTGGCAAGTATAATGAACTTAAGCTTTTGTTTATTGTGTTTTCGATGCTTCAACCATCACAAGTGAATCTAATTTTATAGGCATGTAAAATTAGACATGATAATTAATAACTAATAGACAACCTACTATATTAACTAAACGGAAGCTATCAACTCTGTTATGAGTTATTCTTGAACTCTATGTCCTCAACCATATCGCTTTTGATAATAGGAAGAGAATGATCAACTTTATCACTCTGAAGTACCTCATCTTGCCTCATACTCAAACAAATTTACTCAATGTGAGTTTGCTGAGATTTATCATTAATAGAGAGTAGGAGACTATATGTATTAATACATCATTTTGTTGATGGACTCTGAAATTGGTCAGTTGGAGACATTTTGGATGATTATTAAGGTGAAAATTATTGCAATCCGTAGCAACCTGTCGAATGTGGATCCCATGGTTCTATCTCGCCTAATCCATTGTATGATTCATAAACATGTTTCTAACCACCATTTCTTGTAAAAGTCTTAGTGAAAGTTGATTACATTGGCAGTTTGCTTCAATTTTGCCTATGGTTTTCCTACATAATGACACTTTGAATATCAAAGCGACATATTCGCTTTCTATTGGAGAAAATGGTAGGCCATCATTTGATCAACAAAATACTCTCCCTGGTCCTAATTATAAGACCCAAATTAACACGAAAGTTAGTTCTAGCTTTTGCCTAATAATTAGGATCATGGGAGGTATATTGTTCATAAAAGGACAATCATTAGCAAGAAAGACAAACCGATGTGTAGATGTCTCATGAGATGTCATATCTGTCCTTTGAATCACAAAAAGTCAAACTAAAATTCTCTCTATATGGCCAATCCCTTATTACTAATATGTTGGATAGCAAACAAAAGTATTGTTCAGCTTAATTTGAGGTAAAATCAATTTTTTATCAAGAAATTCATCATTTACTGTACAGTGTAGGAGAAAACCATTGTACAGGTAAACAAAAGTCCTTTTATGTTCCAAGGCGAAATTGTACAATGTAGGAAAAAACCATGAGACTAAATTATATATGTTCGAATTTCTTAGCTAAACCAGTCTCATTCCATGAATTGCTAATCCGAGTTGAGGAAAAATTTGGTTATGATCATCCAATGCGAGGTTTAACGATTCTTTGTGGAGAAGAATATTTATTGATAATTTCTCGCTTGTGTAGGAAGGCGTGTAAGTTCAAGGAGAAACACTAGAAGGCAAATTTTGTAACTTATGTACGAAAAAAAAAGCAGGTTTGTATTAGAGCATTCACAGTGATTTACATCATTTTAGGTATAAATAATATGTCAAGTTAACATTTTGCGATTTTACACTTTTATTTCACCTTTTTTCTACATTGGTCTTACACTATGAATATGTAATATAATTAATTTAATATTGAATAATCATGGACCCACAATTGAACTATCTATTAAGATTTTTTATTGATTTAAAAAAATTAAATAGGATAATCTGCATTAATTACATGTGGCCCACCAAACCATGTATTCAACAGTGTAAAAATTCTTACACCTTCTCAATTTCTTACATTCCATGTAATGGTGAATAGTGTAATAAAATAATAATTTACTTTTTATTAACCACCACTAAAGATGCACTTCTATATATACTAGTGATGTCTGGTCGCACAATGCGCGACCTTGACCTAATATATCTATAGATTTTTAAAATATTTGTATCTGGAAAAAAAACTATTTTGTATTTGGGCCGATATATTTTAGAAATTTTTGAAGAATTTAGAAATATTTTATAAATATGATCATAGAAATGTTTGAATTTGGCATAAAAAGAAATTGTATTTGGCCTGGTACGTTTTAGAAATGTTTGAATATTTTAAAATGTTTTATAAGTGTTACTTCTTAAATATAAATAAACTTGATCAAATATATGTCTTGAAGTAAATACAAGACAAAATATAAAAGTATCCACATAAGTTTAAATATTAGTAAGATAATTTATTGATGTTCTCCATTGGTTGTGCTAAATCAATACTTAGTTTTGGAGATTTATAATAGTTTTGTACTAAGCTTCCTCCAAAGGGTATACGCTTAATTGTTGAAACTATTTCTTCCAAAAGTTTATAGGTAGTAAAATATCAAAAATATGATTTTGAAACTAGTTAATTGTTGAAACTGGTTGATCACAAATATGAGAATTAAAATAATGTAAATTTACATAGGTTTCAAGTTATAGTAAAAAAGAATTCACCTCACCATGGTATATTAAAAAAAAAGAAAGCAAAAGATAGCCCATTAAAAATTAAAAAATTTATTTTTTCTGTAGGTAAAAATGATGTATAAAAACGCAAATAAACGTAGAAAAATCATTCCTTCCCTCTCCATTTCAAATTCATAAAAAACTTCCTCATAAATTAGTTAGAAGAAACGACATAAACTATTTATATGATGAGTAACTAAAAAAAGTCCAAAAATCAAATCCGAAAAAGTATATTCTTGAAAGACCGAACACCCAAAAAAAGCGCTTCATTTGTAACAAAATAAAATAATAATAATAATAATTAGTCAACTGGGAGTATGAAACAAAATCAAACGTAATTAAACAAAGAAAAAAACACACTTCATAACTGACCATATACGAAAAAAAACCTGAGACTCCATGATTAAAAAAAGAAAAACAGTCTAATTGAATGAAACATAAAAAAAATTTTAAAAACCACACTTTTTAACAAAAACCCAATTAATCAATTCAATCCAAATAGAACTAAAATCATACAAAAATTCTAGGCTAACTAACCATATAAGAAATCACATCATATTACCTGACAACGGTTACGGTAGCTATAACGGATGGACGTATAAAAATAATAGTAATAACACTATATTTGAACAGAAAAAACAAAAAATAATAAAAGCCAAACAAATGATCTGCGGTAATAAAATCATTTAAATTTTAATACCTGTAATGGCACCACTATAATGGCCGAAGCAAGATAAATGAGAATTTTTTTTTCCTTTGTTTTATATAGTGAGGTAAAGAGAATATTTTTTGAACTCGAAATTTTATCAGATTAGGATGTAGTTGATCATCATTGATGAAAAAATTTAACATGCTAATAGGAAAGGAGTATATTTCACCACATATTCTCAATTGATGATTGATGAGAAATTTGTTTTTTTTCTTATTGTGGAGAAGGGATTGATTAGAGAGTCGATTGTTGTGGAGATGGGGATGAGGATTTGGGTTTTTTATGAACACGTGGTTTTTTTTTTTTTTTCGAAAATAAGAGGTGAAGGTGGATTTGGACTGTATTTGCCTTTTAAGTCTAGGAGATGTGTAAATAAAAATTTATTTTAAAAATATGATGTGGAAATGCCACATGGCGAATGGTGGTGCTTTAAAGTGTGATTTTTGTTTCTAATATAGTAAGATATACTAGATGTTAAACCCGCGCGATGCGCGGGTTTTATTTATATACATTATAAAAAATCAACAAAAAAAAAAAAATCAAAAGTGTAAAATGTATTTGGAGTCTATATTAAGATACATTACACAACTAAAATTAAATAAAGGCGTAATTGTAAAGATAAAATAATGCATATCATTTGAAATGCAAGTGTTCACTCGATTTTTATTGAAGGAGAAGAACTGGACAATAACACTCATAAACAGAGTAAAATAAATAAGATTGTATTAATGTTACATATTGAATGAAAAGATAAAATGATTGTACGCGTAAAATACATAATGAAGTAATTATCAATAGTAGATGGTAGATTATGTTTTTTTTAACTCAACAGGAGTGCAAGGGTGACTTTCGGGTTCCACCTATCTCAAAAAAACTCAAGGGGTCTACCCAGGAGGTTAATTTTTGGGGTAGGCAGTGCTATATAGTGCAATGCACCCAAGGGCTCTACCCAAGGGATGGACATTCATACTATATAGTTCCCTAGCTTCACCCAACCCCGATTTTATTAAAATATGAAAAAAAGGAGGGCAATGTTTATGTCTTATCCTTGTACAAAGCCATAGAACTACTTTCGTACATATGGAAAGGACAATTGATCTAATATCAAAAGTCCCTTTACAAAACGAGGCAGTGATACAAAACAATCGTTAGGCAATAGATACTCCACTTGATGCTTGTTTAGCTAAAAAATCTGCAACTGCATTGCCTTCCCTGTAGATATGAGAGACCAAGAAATTATTCCTTGAAATGATAGAGCATATCTCTGTCAACTCCAAGTAAAAATGCCATGGAAATCCTCTCTTCTCATTCAAAATACAAGACAGAGAATGATTATCGGTTTGTACCCTAACATTTGAAAGTTGTAGGAGCTCGCACCTGCGAAGTCCAAATAGAATACCAAAGATTTCTGCTTGGAAAAATTCTCCCTCACCCAAATATCCACTTTCTCCATAAACGAACTTACCACCCTCTCATCGGATGACAAAACCATAACCAGCCCCATTAGCATTAGATGCACCATCCGAATTCAAAACAAAACAGTTAGATGGTAGATTGTGTGTGACTGAAGTATGAAATTTAAAATTTTTATGGTTTTTTTGTTGTAATTAAAGATTTTATGGTACTGTTTGGTCCAATACTTAATATTTTAGAGGAACAAACCAACTGCAGAGTTAAAATTTTTTCCCTTTAATCCCTTTTTGCTATGACAATAGAAAATATTAATTAATGAAATTATGAAATTATGGGTAAAAAAACATAAATTTGGTAACGTCTAAAAAAGAACCTTAAAACATCATTTTGCAAAAGAACATACGGAAAAAAAAATCATATATAACCTTAATTAACCATTACCTCCCATGCCACACGATCGACCCACTATTAGTTCATCGCTTTCAGAACAATAAACCAACTGTAGTGCTAAAGTTTTTGCCCTTTCATCTTTAGATTTCGGGTTGTTTTGGGGAGGTGAAATTTTTGCAGCACTGGAATATACTCATGGTCTGTGTGGCATGTATAAATAGAGATAAATTGGGATTGATGTGATAAAGATAAAGTTTATAGAAAGATTATATTTATTTGGGTAGATATGATATTACACAAATAAATGCATTGGTTTGAAATTCAAAAGACAACATTTAATTATAGTTAAATCTCATTCTTTTAATAATAATTGAAGGCAAGTTTTGTACCTTTTTTTTTCTTTTTTATTTGGCAAAAAATACAGGATCGTGTTTTTGGGAGAAGATTTTAAAGATAACATTAATGTTGAATGATTGGTATTTTTTGTTTTTTTTTTTTGAATTGTAGTCTATTGATTTATATGATTGGGAAGGAGATTTTTTTTTGAGAGAGATTAATCAAATGAGTCCAGTAGTAACTTTGTGGATTCTTTTGGGGAGGGAATAATTCTGGTGCATTAATGTTTATTAATCCCGTCCATTAAATTTAATTAATTTTTATTTTCCTATTTTAAACTATAATTTTAAATGCCATTTGATAAAACTTTATTTACATAAAATTTGAAGAACTATTAGTGTAATTGTTATAAATATTTTTTGACTCAACCGTTAGAAAAATGACACGTAGAATTTTATCTTACGTGGCACCTTTAAAATTCTTTTTTGTTTTTTCTCTGGTTTCTCCTTTAGTATAATACTATAGAATATAATCTTTCTAGGTGAGGGTCGACCGCACAAGGTGCAGTCATTTGAGAGTAAGGACTCGTTGTGATTTTGTTGCAAGTATAAAAACATATATAAAACTGAGAAACTTCAAAATATATTAGCTATGTTATCCGTACAGATATTTATATGGAGTTTGGAGAAGAAATTTGGTAAAAGAATATTTGAACAAAATGAATATGAGAACGCAAGAAATAGAGAACAGCTATTATCATCTCAGTTGCACCTATGCTCAGTTCTTCCAAATGAATATGAGAACGCAAGAAATGGAGATTCACCATCTTCCAGGCCAATGATAATTGCTTCTTTATATCCTGGAGCTCCACAGCACAAGTTATGAGAAGCTATTCTGTACAAAATAAAAATGATGGCAAGTACCGAAACATTCGCGTTTTATAAACAGAGTACTTCCACTTTTAGAGTGGTAAATTAGTAGTGGAACTGAAACCGGAAAAGGCATGTGGGAAAATACTTGTATTAGTGAAGAAGATATATGTCTGAACAAATTCTTGCTTTCAGCCTGACTGAAGCATTGCAGGCCAGAGATGGGAAAGTGATCAAAATACAGAATTGTCTAACAAATACAGAAATAATGTACAAGCTTCAATTCCATTGATTTACTCTGTTGAAGACAGTTAAAGATATGTCTTCTTTCCTTCATCAACAAATCAATTAGTTTTCCTTAACATAATTGCAGTGGGAGACGGAAGAATTGAAGACATTGAGCGGAGAGGAGAGGAATAACATAAACGAAACTTTTTTTTTTTAAGCCAAAAAATAGTGGTTCCATTGTTTCTTTTCTTTCTAGTTCCTTTTTCCCAGAGCCGAACATCAACCATTAACTTAGCCCACTTCAGGTCTACAAATTTGAATAAATCCGAAAACCCATTTATAGAACAATCATAATTTCACGGCGTTACTCAGTGGTACCCAAAAAAATCAATAATCAAATTTGGGTGCAACATGGGTCACAAAGAAAATTTCTTCACCTGGCTAATCGGAATCAACACCAAAACTGGCTTCTGATTTTAAGAGAAAGAGTAGACCTAGAAGCGGGGGTGAACCAATGGTTAGCTCCGATGTCAAAATTAATTCAGCTCCTCTCTCCCGTTGCAGACATCTTGGGCTCACTTGGTGAATTTGGGAGGAGAAAAGGGTTTAAGGAAGCAGAACTACAACTACATCGATCCTGAAACATCAAACCGTCGAGGAATTGGCGGTTATGGTGTATCTGAAAATTGCCATCAGTGCATTCTGGGGATAACAAAGGGGCAGAAATAGACACCTTAATTCTCAAATCTGTGTGAAAGGAAGTAATCCAAGGTGCGGAGAGGAGACTGGAATATAGAGAAGCGGGCAGGGAGAAGAAACTGGACCGGCAACGGGAAAGTGAAGAATTAGAAAGCTCGTGGACGTGTTTAATATAGTCGGTCTAATTGGCAGGTGGAATGTGTTCACAAATGACCGAGAACCTAGAAAAACGGAGTCAAAATATGGGATTCCCCTTAGTATATAACGTATCTATAAATATATGTATATATATATATATATATATATATTGACGAATCCTAATTATACGGCCCACGACTAGGCTGGCCCAAGTTCGAGCAAGCAGTTCAACCGGCCCCTGGAAGTTTTTAGGACGGTTACTAATTACTTTTCTACCAAGAAAAAGTGTTCATAACCTAGCTCTATAAATAGGGATCAACCCTTCACATCAAAGGTATGCTCTACGCACCATAATTAATACCCTTATTACAATTAATCTTACTAGCTTAAGCATCAGAGTATCTATTCTCGGGAGACCCCGAGGCCATCTTTTGTAGATTTTAGGGTTTCGATACCATCATGGCTGCCAGATCAATCAACTGGAAACGTCAGTGTGAATCCATACTTCGTCAAGTGGCACGCCCAGTGGGACCCGTTAGGGTTTTCCATTTAACTGATCTTCCGATAAAGTAGGTGGAGCTTAGATCGACCGTCTCCTTCCAATACTTGTCGACGAAGAGTGGATCATGCCTATGGTCTTCATACGGCAGAAACTCAAGTCGAAATACGATGGCCAGGTTTTGCATTCTTAATTCATGTTAATTAGGATTCAACCTGTCGTATGTGAACTTGCAACGCTTCTATCAAATTAAAATTGAAGTACTGCCTGCATACTTTCGGTGTCCTGGTTTTCTTTAACCTACATACTTGAATTGCTGCCTACGGGTTTCTATTGAAATTTGAGTCACACCCATAATTTTTTTCAATAGTAGCAGCCTATTACAAATCCCATCCCGTACATGGAATCCCTGGGTTTAAAAGCAGCTTTTTGTCTTTGGAATCCCTTGGGGGTAGATGCGCAACTAGGCAGGAAGCCTTAGTCAAGAAATCAGCATTTGTTTTATTTCACATGCCTCCTTCACCCTTGGTTGTTTACTGATTAATGATTGTGTTGCTCTTCGGATCATACGTGTCCCATGTAATTGGCATATCTTATTGAGGTCAAACTATAACCAGGTGATTAGTTTTTGTTTATTTGAGAAGCACGATTGCTTGTTTGCTGTTTCTCGCTTTGTATTTGTTATTAGCAATGATTTGTGCAGCGCTCGATAATTCCAAGAAAAACAATCGTTACTACGATCTCGACAACAATTCTCCTTCAACAAACGTCCTTGAAATCAAAGACGTTAGCATCGATTGTGTACTTTCAATATTCGGCTTAACCCAGGCCGTAAAGAAGCCGATGACAATAAATCCACAACATTGTAAACTGTCGTGCACAGCTGATTCACGGTGGTCAGGTTTGGTCTTTTAATTCTGAGCAATTAGCTTGTTGCAAATTTACACCTTCATGCTCATTGCCATCGAGGTAAAGATATGTTTTATAATTACCAAAATTCTATTTTTTACAACACATGGTGATATTGGTGTTTGATTCTTTTAGCATACTCTGATGAAAAAGTTATGAATAATCATGGATAATAAATTATTAAATTATTAGACATGTGGTTAATGTAAAATTATCCATTCATTTGTTCCTGAGATTACCATGTATCGACAAATGAAAGAAGGGCATTACTCATCATTAAAAATCATTATTCCCTGCACATGAAAATTTGACTAATGACCATATTATCTTACCCCACCTTTTATTTGAATTATTAGCATCATTATTATTGTTATCACCATGGTGGGTGTTGTGTACCTGGACCAGAACAAATACTATGCCAAAGATAGTGGACTTTGATGCAACCTTGCTAGATCCAAACTATAACTTGGCAGTATCTTTGTATACGCTCTCACGCACTAAGTGATTGGTTTTGACATTAGATCCAATGTGCTTCTTCACCTTTTTAATATTCTTTACCGTCATACAATAACTCACTTTTTTATTTTTTTGACGGTTGTTATTATGTACTACTATAACTTGGTAATCTCAAGTGTATAGTATAGTCTCCCCATGCAAAATTGCTTGGCATCATCGAGGAGTACTATTGCGCTCAATTGGGCTTATGAAATTGCCAGCTCCACGTGGATTATGCCTTAACAGATAAGTAGTCTTACTATCTAATTGGAAGAGGTTCATCGTTTATGAGGGATTCGTCTCTATCCCGTTTACAAAAATTACACACAATACTGAACGTAACATATATGGTCATTCTATGTCTTTTGCGTGACTTTGCGAAAAAACCTGTGTGTAGTTCTCATCACTGTTTATCGAGTAAATGCCTATGTATTATAACGGTTTATAGACTCACAAATCAGAGTTTCTCGATTTATCTTTCTCTGTGTTCGTATGAAATGCATTCTCAGGAATGCCAAGCTTAGTCCAATCAATCAGGCGACAACAAGGTCGGACATGGCAAGTTCACATAAACGTTCGAAGATTTAGCTTGCTAGGCTCTATTGTGCTTCTGCATCGAGGAGGAGCGCCATCATGCTTTTCTTTCAAGGAGACTCTCATCAAGGGACGACATCGTAGTGCTCAGATTTGACCCGACCATTTCGGGGCCTATTCCATGAGGCTTCATTCGAGCATACAGATAAGTATTTCTAAATATTAATATCGGGTAGTTCGCCTATTCACCCAATATGCATGCTTCTTGATGTACTGTTAAGACCTCCTTGGATAATTTGATAGCATAATCAAATTCTTTATATGGGCTGGATAAATCAAAGGTACCCTATAATATGATCTTTGTTTGTATTTTTTTTGGGGGGGAGGGGGTACATGCCATATACATATCTCAATGATTGTCTTGTAAACTTCTTCGAGAAGTTAAAACTTATTCTTGAGTACGTGCAATAATCATTTGCCTGCATAGGAATCAGCTTGGTTGTTTCATCAGATACTCGCCCGACCATTACTATAAGAATTCATGGACTAACTGAATTTCAAGATCTCTTTGTTTCCATATTTTCTTTATTTGATCTCTCAAAGAAGCAAAACCCTATTGTGCTATCAATAAAGTTCATCGGTGGGGGATCTACACCTATGACACAAGTAAGAGGCACGAAAACTTATTCTTCTATTAACATGATATGCAACAACCCGGGACCAAAGGTAGCCCCTCTCTAGGGTAAGCATGCCCAGACAACATTAGTCTCGACAAATAATGGAACGTTCCACAGTAGCAAAACCAAAGTGCTCCATCGACAACAATGAGGAGCTTCTAGACCAGTTGGCCTTAAAGGAACACTGTCTGGGATTAAACTGCACATCGAGAACTTGCCCTAGCATAATCTTTTCTGTAAAGAAATGTTAACGACCCTGGAGATTTGAATAGACCAACTCGAGTGTAGTAGAGCATTTAAAGAATCGAGACTGTCACCATAAGCATTCTCGACTGTCGAGAAGGGACAGAAGAGAGTAGAAGATACCGTAAAAGATGCTGCATGTGATTACGTCAATGCAGGGATAGTGAGGCTCAAGAATTGCAACTTATCTGACCTTGAAGAAGGTATACAAACATTTAAGCTTATTTGTATCCGCCCAACCGACCACCTTGCCATTCTCATGTCCCGAGAAATAAAGCATAGAACCCTTCGTCTAGGTTTGAGAAGTATGAATCAGGCTAATGTGTCGAACCCAAGTAGATGTATAATATCATTACTCGAGACTCGAGCAAGAATCGAGGAAGTTTCCATGAGGGTTCATTCGAGCATACAGATAAGTATTTCTAAATATTCATATCGGGTAGTTCGCCTATTCACCCAATATGCATGCTTCTTGAAGTACTGTTAAGACCTCCTTAGATAATTTGATAGCATAATCAAATTCTTTATCTGGTTTGGATAAATAAAAGGTACCCTATAATATGATCTTTGTTTGTATTTTTTGGGGGGAGTACATACCATATATATATCTCAATGATTGTCTTGTAAACTTCTTCGAGAAGTTAAAACATATTCTTGAGTACGTACAATAATCATTTGCCTGCATAGGAATCAGCTTGGTTGTTTCATCAGATACTCGCCTGACCATTACTATAAGAATTCATGGACTAACTAAATTTCAAGATCTCTTTGTTTCCATATTTTCTTTATTTGATCTCTCAGAGAAGCAAGACCCTATTGCGCTATCAATAAAGTTCATCGGTGGGGGATCTACACCTATGACAAGTAGGAGGCACCAAAACTTGGTGAGATTGCTCTGTTAACATGATATGCAACAACCCGGGACCAAAGGTAGCCCCTCTGCAGGGTAAGCATGCCCAGACAACGTTAGTCTTGACAAATAAGGGAACGTTCCACAGTAGCATAACCAAAGTGCTCCATCGACAACAATGAGGAGCTTCTAGACCAGTTGGTCTTGCTACCTGATCCCGCGACCACCATAAGAGTGGAGACAGATAAGTGATAGAAGTCTATTTTGATTAATATGCGAGCATTTACACAATCATATAAATGCTAGATTTGAGACCGTATGATCATTATGCTTATATTCCCATTCTGACATGTTAGACATGTGTTTCTCAACCATACGACATAAATATATGTTCTTGAAAGCTTTTACATTTATTGTAGGCAAAAGGACAGATTGCACAAGATGCTATTCTTGAACTTGTAATACAATTATCAACTAATTGTAGACATACTTGTTAAAAGTGAAACATATCATTACTACTTATACACATAAACAACTTTATCTTCTTCCTGTGCACGAAAGTTTAGCCTAGTCTTAGGCTTGTTAAATAACTTTTGTCTTCCTTTTTCTTTTGAAAAGGGGGTAGATACCCCTCTCGTACTTATAATTTCTGGTAATGTGCTTTGAAGTGCATAATCGCAGGATGGTTTCACCTCCCTGTAGCTGAGTGTCATAACATCTTAAATTGCCAAAGCTGCTCCATTCAACAAGTTGCTCAGAGTTGCTATCATGGGGATGTGAAAGCTTAACATGTTTCAAAATGAGCGCAGGTCTACGGAGAAACGATTTCTCCACCGCCCTATTTTTGCATTCCTCCTCGAGAAATTGAGGATTAAATATGTCTTTGGCTTCAATAGCCTTACTTTATCCTGTGGTTAATTTATTAGAAAGTTAGTGCGGGACATGACAATATAGTAGAAGGTGTCAAATATAACGCCATTACTTATTAATTTAACTACAAATGTTTGAGTGAGTGTTTTGTCAGGATCAGAAATTAGGTTGGTTGATCATGGTGTCTATGCTCGAGAAGCATCACCATCAGATTAATTTGTCCTCGACAGTTATTATCGAAGAGTTCAGGGGAATACTTCCTCAAAACTAAGGTACACTTGAATGATCCCTTCGAATATGCATCCTTGATCGAGGAGCAAATATATACATTATCAAGGTCCGAGAGCCTTTACGTGCTTATTAGATGAACTGCTCACTATCTTTCAGTTGACATGTCATTATTATTATACTTGCAATACATGTCTTCGACTAAGCTGCAGGACAAGCATACCCCGAGAACTTTGGGTCAAAATAAGTAGAGCTACGTAACTCTCGCAGCTGATCCCTCGAGGATACTAGCAACATCAAGCTCGCTCTGACTTAGAGTGTTCATACCCGGGATATAGACCATCGGTCTAATGCACATAGTGATAGCCCACTCGAGTACTCATGGGAGCTAGTGTATCACATATACCCAGTTACACCCACTTCAACACGACTAGTCATTTGAACAGACATCCTCTGTAGGACCATTCTCGAGACGGACATCCTCTTCAGGACCGTCCTCAAAAGTGCCGTGTATTCAACATCCCGACATTCATTGGGTCATACTACCCTTAACTATTACGACTAACAGTCGAAACTCGAGGAGCTCATATCCGGTTTCCTCACGGATATCCTCTTTAGGATCGTCTTTGAAAAGACATTCTCTTCAAAATCGTCTATACCAAGGTATCCTCTTTAGGATCGCCTACAAAAGAGTCGTGTACTTAACATCCGGCCATTATAAGCGCTTTACAAATAACTCATAAACTGTGTACTCGACATCCGGTATTGAGAAAGACCTAGATTGCCATGTTCATGAACAAGGAATGGACTATCCCTCAAACCTAAACACACTTGTTTTATACCTCAATGAGAACTAGACTCGTTCTCGAGTATACTTTCTTGGATTGATCTATTATATCATCCAATGCATCAGAAAGAAAATGATTTTATTCTCGGTGTTCTCGGTTTCACTTTGTGCCTCGTCAATACATTCCTATTTCTTCTATTATGGTGGTTATCACCATCTCCTTCTATTAGAAACCATTTTACTACCTTACCCCTGCGAGTATGGGGGCTTCTTGAGGAGGCATCACCTCGAACTGAGCAGTGGAAATTACACTCTTATACTATTCTTATCTCAAAAGTCCCGGTCTGCCAAATGCCACACCAAGACTTGGGGGCTCCGAGATGGGTAATGGTTCCGAGGTTATCTATAATGAGGAACGTTCATTTATTATACAGTGAGATATATGGGAGATTGTAAGGTGTCTGAAAAGGGTGTAAGGTGTTTGGAGGTGTTTGGGAGGTCGTGTTTTTGTTTTTTTGTGATGATCTTGGTTCTACAGATCTCTTCCTGTGACTTTTCTCGACGGTCTTCAATTAATGCTCAGACTGGGGCATTGTTTCTTCTCACACTAATGAGTAAAAATTCCCCGATTCTTGCTCGAGTCTCGAGCAACGATATTATACATCTACTTGGGTTCGACACATTAACCTGGTTCATACTTCTCAAACCTAGACTAAGGATTCTATGCTTTATTTCTCGGGACATGAGAATGGCAAGGTGGTCGGTTGGGCGGATATAAATAAGCTTAAATATTTGTATACCTTCTTCAAGGTTAGATAAGTTGCAATTCTTGTGTCTCACTATCCCTGCATTGACGTAATCACATGCGGCATCTTTTATGGTATCTTCTACTCTCTTTTGTCCCTCCTCGACAGTCGAGGATACTTATGGTGACAGTCTCGATTCTATAAATTCTCTACTACACTCGAGTTGGTCTATTCAAATCTCCAGGATCCTAACATTTCTTTACAGAAAAGATTATGCTAGGGCAAGTTCTCGATGTGCGGTTTAATCCCAGATAGTGTTCCTTTAAGGCCAACTGGTCTAGAAGCTCCTCATTGTTGTCGATGGAGCACTTTGGTTTTGCTACTGTGGAACGTTCCATTATTTAGTTTGATGATTATTAAATTCATCAAACTAAATTGACTTTTATACTAAAATTGATAAAAATTTGATTATCATTCACTCGGTAAGCATCATTGTTTCTAACCTTAAACCTAGATAATTTATCTTTTTTATTATTGACGAAGCTTGGTTTTACACCGCCGGTCTAACAGTGGAACTCCGGTTAGGGTTTCCTGCAAAATAAAGTCTCGAGGGTCTCCCAAGGGCAGACTCTGATACTTAAGTCAGAAAAGGATTTTAAGAACGTCTGAATGCGTAGTATGTTAAGCTAGAGATTGCGTACCCGTATTGTGGTGCAACCAACCCCATTTATAGGCATGAAAGCACCTGGGGGATAATCGAATAATACTAGGTTTTGGTTACCTAAACCGCCTTACCAGACTAGGTTGGATCTCCTACGCGGTTAATGGGCTGGTCCAATGTTGGTAATGGATATGGACTCGTCAAGTGCCCCTGTCAAGTGTTAGTTGTACTGAATAAACAATACTTGACACAAGATAGGCTTACTTGGAATAGGCCCAAGAGTAATGGACAAGACTGACCCAGTAGAACGGCAAGCGGGCTCAAGATGAGTGTGCCAGTCTCGATCTATGCTGCATCGAGGAAGCTTAATGCGTGGCCTACTAACCACGATCCAACCCGGGAAGGTAACCCGTTTCACAATCCCACCTAATTTATTCAATCACGTACCATTAGTGGGCACGTTTCCCAAATAGTGGCTTCATCATAATTACGGCGTCCTTGAAATTCTCCCAAACTGTCAAAGCGTGGGCTGTAACCGCAGAAGCGTGGGAAAATTTAACTCTGGCCTTAAGAACCCAGAAGAACTCTCAAAAGCTCACTTTCCTCTATTTCATCCCAAAATACTAAGGTTCTAGTCTCTGCCAAAGCACTCCAGCGGCTCTTTGCCGGAATACCCACAGTCCTGATTCAACATACTTGCTCCGGTAACACTATCACCGGAAAACCCACGATTGAGGGATCGCGAAGAAACTGGGAGGCTATAATTCCAAAGGCGAGTGGTCTTTCCCCCGTTCAACAGTAAGTCTTCAGATCTAATCGCTTGAATTCCGTTTTAGATTTCTCCGGTTGAATCTGTACTGTAAATCTGTATTTTCCTGCAAATAGAGAATCATGACTAGAGATCCAAACCATGGATCAGTTGACGAATTTGCATCCTCCATAGATAGTGTTGAGACGGTAAACTTTGTTAAAGCCAAATATGACCTGCCCCTAGATATAGAAGCTAGAGCCCCCCTAGGAAACGAGAGGGCCAATACTCCTCCAGAAGGAAAAATCACCATATATGACAGGTTTATGTTCTTAGGCATAAGAATCTCCCTTTTTCCTTTGTTCGAGGAGATCGTTGATTACTATAAAATCCCCTTCGCACGCTTCACCCCAAATCTGATTACCTACGTTCTTGGATTTGTGAAAATTTGTCAACGAGTAAAGGTGAGACCGTGCCTGTTCCTTTGGAGATATTTCTTTAGAGTATCCACGTCCTCGACAAGTTTCCAAGACTGGTATATAGTAAAGAGAAATCTGGCTTCTGGTTCTAGGAAGATAAGGGGTATGGTGGGTCCCCCATATGGAAGACAAACTTTCTCTACCTAGCAGCACCGGAGAAATACCGCGTCACTTGGAATTCTCGAGAGGTCAATGGATATGAGGCGATAAAGGATGAATGGATGGATGAAGATGAGGAAATGATCCATGAATTTGAGGAGGACTTGAAAAAGCTTGAAAAGTATTCCAAGGTTGTGAGATGGGATACATTATAGCATTTCATTCCTGCCACCCCTGTCGAGGAAAAGGAAGAAGAGAACCTTGTCGAGACTACACTTGGGGCTCCTCTCGAGACCGCTATTGAAGAAAAGAAAGGTACTAGTTATTTTCACTTCCTTGCTTGTTCTTAGGTCATGTCTTCGACCAATGCTGGTTCTTGATTATTTGGTGATGAAGATCCCTTTCCCATTGTAAATTTAGATGAGGAAGTTATGGCCACTACAGTCACCGGCTAGAAGAAGAAAAAGAGGCGAATCATCAAAGCCTCCGAGAAGGAGAAGAACAAGAAGGCAAGATCTGACATGCCCTCGACGCAGAATATAGCACAATTGGAGAAAACTATCCCCCCCCTACCGCCGAAGAACCTCAGGTTCCGCCCCTGGGGCCAAGAACAAATGTCTCTTCCACCACCAACCAAGGCGCAAACCCTCTCGAGGGAGAGACACTAGTATTGCCCAACCAGCTGTTTGAGGTGGAACCGACGGTGGCAACCCGCACATTTAGCGAGCCACCCACGATCGAGTGCCCTTTGCTGGAGGAATTTGCCGCAAAGCTGAATGAGACTGACAGCATAAGACTCATAAGTTTTTCATTGTAATTGATTACCTATGCTTGTGGCCATGGTTTAGATAAACCCTCCTTAACGCCTTGACTGTATACAGATGAGTGCATGCTCGATGGCGAACCTGATGCACATAAGGAAATTGAAGGAAGAGCTGGTTCTAGCGCGGGCTGAATGAGATCAGGCCTTGATCAAGAAGATCACCCTTGAAGAGAAGTCGAGGCAAGTGTCAGCCTTGGAGCAGGAATTGGCTACCGTGCAGGTTAAGTACAATGAGCTCGAGGAGCAATTTCAGGGTTACGCCAATCTATACATCTCAAAGGAGGACCAGCACAAGTGGTGTGTGGCCTTCATGTACAGGATGATGTCAACAGGTGGGATGGCAGCCGCCATCGAGAAGTTGAACCTGACTGCTACAAAACTCCACGTGCACCGAGTTGCTGTAGCGGGCCTTAAGAGGATTAGGGATGACAGACCCATCAAGGCTAAATGGTTCAAACAACTCCTGATCCCGGAGCCAAGGAAAACAATGCACGAGGCAATGGTGAAGGTCTTGACCAAGCTCAGCATCGAGCAACTGCCTCTCTAGGAAGCCCTATCCGAAGCCATGGCTAAGATGAGTTCTGCCTCGGATGTCGTGTTGTTCCCTGGAGATACCCCTACAATCTTTGCCTAGGGCCCAAGTGAGGAGGAGCCCATTCCTGATGTGCCAGATGAATATATGGAGTCGAGCTTGAAGATACTGATGATGAAGCTACTGAGGAGGATGTAGCGAACACTGGCCATTCCGGGGTGCAGAGACAGGCTGGGGAGACGTCTCAATCCAAGGATATGTCACTAGATCGAGATGGTGTATGAACTTTCTCTTCTTGTAATAGTTGCTAGGATTTTTACACTTAAAAATTTATATGTTGATTATCATTTCCCCTTTTTTTTCCTTCAATGGATTTTGTTCCTTTTGCTTGGTCTTGCCCTAATGTAAATATATCCTATTCCTCTGCTGGAGCAGGATGGTTGGTCTGTTCATCGTGTCCATCTCATGGTGTGGTAAGAGGAACAGGCGAAAGAGTTCCCCCTATACTCTATGATTAGTGGCATTATGACAGGTCGTGCGGACATTCATAGCATCGAGACAGTAGAAAAGCTGGAGGTTGACCTCCTCGACGTGATGCGGGCACATAACGTGAGAGTCAATCAACATCTGATTAACGAAATTAAAGAACTTCGTGCAGAGATGCAACGACGAGATTTCCAGAAAGACAAAGATTTTGGGGATTCTTTGACATTCGAGACCGATATTCATGACAAACTTGTCGCCCTGCAGAAGGAAAATACCCACTTGAGACAAGGTCATCAGATCGCTGTACCGCCATGGTTTCTCGAGAAGCATCACATGTTGGCTCGAGTGCGGCACATGATTTCCATTCGAACTCGCAGATTCATTGCCGCAATGGATATGTTGAAGGAGAGAGTTCAGGAGGTCGAACTTCTCATGGGATATATCAGCGATCTGCAGAACTTACTATTAGGTCACTAGATTGACTTTCCAATCTTCGAGAAACCCGAAGTAGTTGCCGATCCTCGAACCTGGAGTTCTCGAGAGGAACTGCTCATGAGGGTACATGCCCAAGATGAAGAGATTGTGGATGTACATGCCCAAGATGAAGAGATTGTGAATCTCAAAGATAAGCTGAACCAATGTGTAAATCTTCTTAGTCAACATGGGTTCAAGGGGATTATTCGCCCTTCTCCTGATAATCCCATCAGGGAAATTCCTGTAATAGAGTAGAAGGATATATATATTCTCTACATCCTCGCACAGTTATGTGAAGGAAACTAATGTAGTATGGTTTTAAGAAACTCGAGTTTTTAATTTGTATAGCGCTTGTTGGCCGGATGTAAAGTACACGGCTCAATCGAGGGAATTATGTATGAATTCCTCAATTCGATACTGCGTTTTGTAGTGTGTACGATGAGAATTCCTCAGTTTTGTGTCCGGATGTTGAATACACGGCTCTTTAACGAGGATGGCCCTAAAGAGGGAGTCCATCTCGATCACTAGTCATGAATAGAATCTCGACAATGAAAAGGATATGTGATGTCCTTTATTGAATAATTACCAGAGGACCCGGGTTAGCGTTACATATGGGAAAATAAAATTGACAAAGTAAATAAAGCAAATAAAACACACAACTGGGATAAGCAAATAGCAAGCAAAGATTCAAACATAGAACCTGTGAAGGTTCTGAATGTTCCACCATCGAGGGAGAATAGGTCCACTATCGTCCAAGGTTTGTAAGCGGTAGCTGCCTGCTGGGGAAGCCTGGATAACTTTGTAGGGCCCTTCCCAGTTTGCTGTGAGTTTTCCAGGAGTTTCTGCTCGACTGGCTTCATTTTTCCTTAACACAAGATCGCCTACTGCAAGATCTGTGGCCTTCACTTTCTTATTATAATGTCTTCATAGAATCTCTTTATACTTTGCCTCTCAAATTCTGACTGCGTTCCGCCGTTCTTCGAGTAGGTCGAGGTTCAGCATGATCTCATCATCATTATTGTTCTCGACAAAGTTTATTGTTCGGGGACTCAACAAGCCTATTTCGACCGGGAGGACGACATCAGTGCCATAGACTAAGCTATATGGCGTTTCGTCTGTTGAGGAATGAGCGGTAGTACGATATGACCATAGGACATGAGGAATTTCGTCAGCCCATGCTCCTTTTGTGTCATACAACCTGGTCTTGATCCCATGTAAGATGGTTCTGCTGATAGATTTCGCCTGACCGTTAGCTTGAGGATGAGCCACGCTTGAAAAGCGACACTCGATTTGCATTTCCTTGTACCATGACTTGAAGGAGTTATTCTCGAATCGGGTCCCATTGTCAGAGACAACAACCCTTGGGATTCCAAAATGGCATACGATGTTCTGCCAGAAAAAATCCAATACCTTCCTTCCTGTTATCAAGGCCAGCAGTTTAGCTTCTACCCATTTAGTGAAGTAATCTACTACTACGATTACCCATCTTACTCCTCCTACCCCTTTTGGATGGAAAGGGCCGATAATGTCAGTGCCCCATTGGTAGAATTGCCAAGGGCTTTGAATGGTGACCATCTCGTGCTGCGGCTGTCGAGTGATGGGGGAAAAGCATTAACATTTATCGCACTTCTGTACAAACTGGTATGCGTCCTTGAAGATTGTTGGCCAGAAACACCCTGACCGCAAGACCTTCTTAGCAAGTGCTCTCGCCCCCATATGTGCTCCACACGATCCCTGGTGTATTTCTTCGAGCACGTAAACTGCTTGCTTTGGGCCAATGCATCTTAGCATGGGTAGTAGGTACCCATACTCATATAGGATACTGTCGTGCAATGTGTATTTAACCGCCTTCAACTGGAGGGCTCTGGCTTCTGCTCTTCCGCTTGGTAATGTACCGTCAGTAAGGTATCGGATGAACGGGGTCATCCAAGTGTCTTCGACCTCGGCGATAGTCATTACGGGGGTTTTCTGGATGCTAGGCTCTGGGAGAATCTCGACCCACACTTTGTGACTAAGGTATGCAAAATTCGAGGAGGCCAACTTACTGAGGGCATCCGCCCTTTTATTTTTCGACTGGACTATGTGGGATATGGTGCATTCTTCGAACTTGTCCTTGATCTCGAGAACTTTCTCGAGATATCGCTTGAGTTGCTCATCATTTGTTGTGTACTCGCCCAATATTTGCTTCACCACTACCTGAGAGTCACTAAAAACTTGAATCCTGTAAACCCCGAGCTTTAGTGCCATATTCAGTCATACTATCAATGCTTCATACTCGGCCATAGTAACCAGGAATCCGAACCTTAGTGCATATGTATACTCCGCGTCATACTCCCTCATGCTCTCGATGTCGGGATTGGCTGAATGTTCTGCTAATATAACACCGGCTCCTCCCCCTTCATCACAACGAGATCCGTCAACGTATAATAACCAGGCTCGAGGGTTGATGTTAACGCGAGTAGTAGGATTATCCTTGGGTTTCACAAGTAATTCTAGGACATCGACAACTCGAGGCATTTCTACCAAGAAATCTGCAAAGGCTTGTTCTTTGATTGCTGCCCGTGGTTTGCACTCGATGTGGTGTTCCTCCAGTTCGACTGCCCACTTCATCATTCTACCGGAAGCCTCTAGTTTGAGTAGGACTTGTTGAATGGGTTGCTCAGTCAAAAGCATGATGGGGTGTGCGTGAAAGTATGGACACAGGCATCGAGCCACTAAGACCAGGCTGAGGACGAGTCTTTCCATGGGTGTATAGCGAGTTTCTGCCACTTGTAAAACTTTACTGACAAAGTAGATGGGGATTTCTTTGACATCTTTGCATTGCACGAACACGGCTGAGATGGCTTTCTCTCGAGCTGCTAGATAGACATATAAAATTTCTCCCGGTTCTGGCTTAGCTAATACGGGCAACTGCTTAAGGTGTTCCTTCAGGTCCTAGAAGGCTTTTTGGCACTCCTCATTCAATTCGAGTTTCCTACCTTTGCGGAGTGTATGGAAGAATGGAAGGCTTCTTTCAGCAGCTCAAGAGAGGAATCTGTTTAGAGCGGCCAAGGAGCTTGTGTGATTTTGAACTTCTTTGATAGTCTTTGGCGCCTCCATGGCTAAAATCGCCTTGATTTTTGCTGGGTCGATGCTGATTCCATCCTTGGAAACCTTGTATACTAGGAATTTCCTTCACCCAACACAGAAAGTACATTTCTTAGGGTTTACCTTCATGTTAATTTTGCTAAGATTGTGAAGATCTCTCGCATATCTACAGCAACTTGCTTGTCTTTGTTGGTCTTTATCACCATGTCATCCACGTAGATCTCGATGTTCCGGCCAATCTGATCATGAAAGGTTCTATTCATGAGACACTGATAAGTTGCCCCTGCGTTTTTTTGTCCAAAGGGCATCTTGTCATAGCAATAAACCCCAATATCGGTAATATAAGCCATCTTTTCTGCGTCTTCTCGTGCCATGAAGATCTGATGGTATCCCTTGTAAGCTTCAAGAAAACTGAGAGTCCTATACCCAGCAATACCCTCGACCATTTGATCTATAACTGGTAAGGGGTAACAGTCTTTGGGACAATGCTTGTTGAGGTCAGTGTAATCTTGGCACATGCGCCAAGAATTCGGGTTTTCGCACTAAGACTGGGTTGGCTAACCAAGTGGGCCACAGGACTTCTCGGAGTATGTTGGCATGAACTAACTTTGTCATTTCCTCGTTGATGATGTCATTGCGTTCATGAGCAAGTATACTCTTCTTCTGCTGCACGGGTTTGACGTTATATTTAGCTTATGTTTCATAACCTCTCGAGGGACTCCTGTCATGTACACAGAAGACCAAGCGAATATATCACAGAATTCACGTAGCAAGGCACTACTAACCTCGGCTAGCAATGGATCACAAAGAGAGACACCGATTTGAATGGTCTTAGTGGGATCCGCCTCGCTTAGGATCAGCTCTCGTGTCTTACTACTGAGTGGTGGGAGATTGGAGGTTTTGTGATCCTCCATCCGTGATGATACAGACGTTTGTTGGATTCAGTAGCACTCCGACATAGCAATACCTGGGTTAAGTTGCACAGTCTTTTTTCCAATTTTAACTGTTGTGAGCAAGGATTCTCGAGAGCTACTTTGGCATCCTTGTACCACTCCAAGTCCATACTCTGTTGGGAATTTCATTTCTAGGTGATAGGGAGACCAGACTGCACGTGCCTAGCACATCCAGGGTCGTCCCAGAATCACGTTGAACGGTGAGGGTGCATCTATCAGAGCGAAGTCCATGGTTGGTGTGACCGTCCTAGAATGTGACCCTACCGAGATGGGGAGGCTAATTATTCCTGTTGGAATGATGGTGTGCCCAAAAATCCCATCAAGGGCATTGTGGCTGGGCGGATGCTAGGATTCTTGATATTCATCTTCTTGAAGCAATTGGTATATATGATGTTGACCGCACTGCCATTATTCACATAAACTCTCCCGACTTTCACATTTTCAATTATTGCCTTGATAACCATGGCATCGCTATGCGGGCAGATATCCGGGACCACATCGCTATCCGTGAATACGATGGCTCCGTCCCCTTGAACCTCTTGTGGCTAAGCTCCTGTCGAGGGGTTTTGGCGACGGTCCGCAACGAGTTCTTCATGGCCGTGGTGGACAAGACCTCGAGGGGGGCTCCATAAATGACCCCTACCTAGTGAGTGATCTGCTTCGTCGGATCTACCGGGGGAGTTGCTGGAGTGGTTGCGGTGTTCCTTCAATAATTTGCTGAGGCTGTTGTTGGGTATTGACCCTCGGCTGCCAATTGTTCCCCCGGCCATCTCCTCGCAGGGGGCCTTTGAAGTTCCTTTTGGGGTAATTTCGTGATTGGGGTTTGTTATTCTTTTGTCGGGAGGCTCCTTGTACGTACTGCTGAAATTTGCCAGACTTAACCCCATTCTCGATTTCCCTCTTGAGTTCTCGACAATCCTCCGTGTCATGGCCATGATCCTTGTGATATTCACAATACTATTCCGTTGACCTATTTGGATTAGGTGCTAAAGGTTTCGAGGCTGGTAACTCGTCTTTATGGATCTGGAGGATTTCTCGCCGCGGCTTGGTTAGGGGTGTTAACTGCCTATCTATCTTAGGCAATGTCGGTTTGTTCTCCATGGGAACCTTCGATTTGTCTTTGGGTCCTACCGGCGCAAAAGATTCCTGGGATCTTTTGAGTGTATGCTCTCGTTGTATATGATTCTCAACAATGGCCCACATCTCCTGAGCATTCTTGGGGGCTTAGTCGAGAGCTTGACCCGCAATGTTGAGGATTTTCCAAAAGGGTTGAGGCCTTGGATGAATCCGTTGCGAACATCTCGATCATCAATGTTGTCAACTTGCAAGGTTTCTTGTATGAACCGTCTATGGAAATTTGGTGAGGCTCTCATGTTGCCCTTGTCTGATTGAAGAGAGATCAATGGACATTCGTGATATGCCTTTACTCTGAAAGAATCGAGTGGCTAGTTTGACGGATAAGTCCTCGAAACTAATTATACTCCCTTCTGGAAATTGCCCGAACCATCGCTGTGCGGACCCCGCCAAGTAAGAGGTAAGGCTTTGGCCATGAAATTCATAGTTGCGTTTCGAATTCTTATAACCTGGACATACCCTTGCAGCCATTGAGAGACATCTGTATCCCCTGAGTTTGGTTTAAATTCCTTAGAAAAGTCGAAGTCTCGGAGCTTAGGGTCATCTCGAATGTCAGGGATAAAGGGACTCCGGTCTACTCCTATCCCAATGATCTTCCTCATTTCTTCTCGAATCAAGACATTATGATTTCTTGTTCCCTGCTGATCTCCATGGAGGTATGGCGGATTTTCTCTATGCTTGTTATATTGCTGATGTCTGGGACGTGAATACTGAGGACGGTGATGGTATCCTCGGTCATGATAGCCCTAGATATTGTTGTAACCTTGATGTGATTCATGGCCAGGTCTATACTCCTCTCTTCAGGGACTTCTTCGGTTCCAATTAGGTCACAGGCGGTCGTGCACGTTAGTTCGCCTTCGAGGATTCTATTCTCCTTCTTCAATGACCTCAATACTCGGGGAATCATGATGGTCTCGAGCACCTTTAGGCCTGTATGTTGCATCAAATTCCTCAAGGGCCGTTTCGAATGCTAGGTATCTTTCTCTGAAAGCATTCCAAAATATAGTGTCTCGAGTGGCGGTTGAGAGCTCTTCGTGGAGGTCTTCATAACCCTCAACTTCTTGGTAATCCTAGTTCTCTTGGACCTTCCGCTTCTCCTGTTCCTTCTCAAGAAGGGTTCGGGTTTGACGAGCTTCTTTCTCTTATCAAATCATTCAACTCCTGTTCTGTGGGGTCAGGTTTTCGAAGGAGAGAGTGCCGCTTGGTTTCCTCGAGGATGTATTTTTGCATCCTCTGTTATTGATCGCTATCATCCCTTAGCTTCCTGAGTTCTGCCTCAATCTTGGCTAGCTTCTGATCCTCCAATCGTTTCTTGGCAGCAGGGGTATTTCGAGGAGAAGGCACATCCTCCTTTTTGGGTGGATGATTGGCCTTGTCTTGTTTCTTCGGATCTGGCCGGGAAGCACCAAGGACCAAGCGTTCTTTTGCTAATTCTTTTTCGGGTCCTCCGTCATGGCTCTTTGCTGCTTTCTTCCTTTCTTGTCTGCGTTGGAATTCTGCTAGGGTGATATTGTCTCTCGGACTATGTCGTCTGCCAGAAGATGGTGTGCTGCTAGTGTCTTCTTCAACCCTAACCATTGTGCTAATTGTTTTTGCAACCTTAGATCTCACCGGAAGATGTTAAGGAAACCTGAGAAGGTTCTCGTGACACAAACCCTAGTTTTCGGGTCCCACTGGGCGTGCCACTTGATGAAGCTTGGTTTTACATCGCCGGTCTAACAGTGGAACTCCGGCTAGGGTTTCCTGCAAAATAAAGCCTCGGGGGTCTCCCGAGGGTAGACAGTCCGATGCTTAAGTCAGTAAAGGGTTTTAAGAATGTCTGAATGCGTAGTATGTTAAGCTAGAGATTGCGTACCCGTATTGTGGTGCGACCAACCCTATTTATAGGCATGAAAGCACCTGGGAGGTAACTGAATAATATTAGGTTTTGGTTACCTAAACCGCCTTACCAGACTCGGTTGGATCTCTTACGTGGTTAATGGGTCGATCCAATGTTGGTAATGGATATGGACTCGTCAATTACCATTTTATTTTATTTGAAAGCAAGGATCATGATATATTGTTGACTGATTGAGAAAATCGCTAGGGTTTTGCAAGAGCATTTTGATGGGCAACAGGGAGGTGTATGAAATCTGATATCATAAGATGGTCTTCAATGTTTGAAGTACATATTATTAAGATTTTATTCATCACACATCATTTATTGTTGTAGAAATTCATCTTAAATGGAAAGGATCTCTATTCCGCTATGCCATAAATCTTTTAAAAGTATAACGTATATAGCATGAATTTTCATTTTTAGATTTATGATGAGCAAGAATTTAGTTAGAAATTGTAATCAAATTATACATTTATTATTATTATTTTTTTGGTGAAAAGGTAAATTTTATACAAGAACATCAAAAACCGGTGAAGCGCATTACAAAGTTGATTTCCTAACTATTACAAAATTTCTGAGGTAATTCAGTACCTCTCCAACACATAATCACCCTTAACTAGGCTTACATTTAGCAATAAGCATTAGCCAAAATCAAATTGCAGACCCCTGCAGAATCAAACTTTCTGCAGAATCAAAACTTGCTGCAGAATCAAACTTTCAGCAGGTTTGCTAGCTTGCTTCATCTTACAACCAAACCTGCATTTTAAATCCAATTGTAGACCCCTGAAAAAATTTTGAGAGGTTCTTTCCACCCCTTCAAATAACCTTCTATTCCTTTCTGTCCATAAGCAATAACTGGTCCCTGTGATTGCAGCCCACAGCAGCTGTCTTCTTAGTTTCTGCTTCTTCCACAACTGCAACATTTGAGCTTTCTATCTGTGACTGTGCCCTACAATGTTTCGGCATTTAAGCCATCCCCTCAGTAGTTCCAGTACCCGTCTAGAGTAAGAGCATTGAAAATTTAGATGCTCACAGGTTTCAGCTACTGATCTACACAGACAGCAACTCTCATCTGCTACATTGATATTCATTTTCACAATTCTATCCTTAGTCAGAACTCGCTGTTTATACACCAACCAAGCTACAAAAGCATGTTTAGGTATATTCAGATGAGACCATATGCAACTTGCATTTGGATCCTTGACACCATCTCCAATCAACCACTGATAGCGCGAGGACACAGAATACAAACCATTCTGCTTCAGTTTCCATCTAGTCCCATCAACCGCTCCACTAAACAAATCTCGCAACTTCAGGAGCTGCTTCCACTGCTAACTTGAATCAGCTTTCAAGGAGACATCAGCAAACGTTGCTTTCTTGATATAAACACCGTGTATCCATCAAACCCAAAGAGCTTCCTTATTCAACAGCAGCTGCCAGACTTGCTTGTAGGTAGACGCTTTGTTCCACAGTCTAGCATCCTTGACACCCAAACCTCCCATGGACTTCCCGTTATGCACGTCAGTCCAATTCTCCAGAGCGAGAGACCTGTTATCACAAGTCCCACCCTAGAGGAAGTCCCGGCAAACCCTATTCACCTTCTCAGTTACTTTTTGAGAAAGTAAGAAGATACTTCCCCAATAAGAATGCATTGTCATCAGAACAGAACTAACTAGGGTTAGTCTCTCTGCATACGAAAGATGCCGAAAAATCTAACAACGAACCCTAGCAACTATTTTATCCACAATACACTGACAATCAACCTAGTTCCATTTTTTAGGAGCCAAAGAAACTCCCAAATACTTCATAGGAAAAACACCACTTCTAAAACCAATGAGTTTACAATATGCCTCTTGATCACTACTCCCAACACCCCCAAAGAACATTTCAAAATTATGAACATTTGCAGTCAATCCTGTCACCTCAGAAAAATCATGAAACAAATCCATAATAATCTTTACAGTTGGAAAATCAGCTTTACATAATATCATTAGATCGTCCACAAAGCAAATATTCGTAAGCTGCAATTTTCTACATAATGGATGGAATTGAAACCCCCCTTGAGCAGCATTCTTCAAACCTCTAGTTAAATACTCCATAACTAAGACAAACAACAAAGGAGAAACATGATCTCCTTGCCGTAAGTCCCTTCTACCCTCAAAGAATCCCACAGAACTACCATTTAAGACTAGAGAAAAAGTAGGAGTAGAAATACACGACATGATCCACGTTCCGAAAAGCTGCGGGAAACCGTACCCTAGCAAAATTTCCTCAATAAAACCCCACTCTACCAAATCATAAGCCTTTCGCAAGTCTATTTTCATCAAAAGTCTAACACCAATGCCTTTCCTACCACACAATTTAATAAGTTCTTGCGTTATAAGCACATTATGCATGATTGACCTATTCTGAACAAACTCATTCTGATTTTCATCCACTATACAAGACAAAACATCTTTTAGCCTATTACACAGAATTTTTTGAAATACATTTATAGAGTACGTTACAACACGCAATAGGTCTAAAATGATTGGCATTTTGAGGGGATTCTATTTTCGGAATTAATGCTAAGGTAGTTGCGTTCATTTGTTTCAATACCTGGCCAGTGGCGAAAAATTCCAGCACTGCATCCGTCACAACTACTCCAATTATCTCCCAGGCAGCTTTGTAAAAACCTGCACCAAAACCATCGGGACCAGGACTCTTGTTCGAGTCCATCTCCCAAATTGCTCGTTTGACTTCTGATCTTCTGATAGGCCTTATGAGTTGAAGTTGTTGATCACTTTTCAGAACAGGACCAGCTTTCAATATATCAGACCTAGCTGCCTTTCGTGGTGCTGGCTGCCCAAGCAATGTTTTGTAGAAATCCACAAAATGCTGCTCAATATCATTTCACTCTCTTAACTCCACCCCTGCATCATCAATTACTTTCCAGATTCTATTCCTCATATTTTTAATCTTCAAAAGTGATTGAAAATATCTGGTATTGGCATCTCCTTCTTCCATCCACTTCTCCTTAGTTTTTTGCTGCAAAAAACTATCCGATGCTTTCCTTTTTCCAGGTATTCAATATACAACTTCCTTTCTTCATATTGAAGATTTACATTACAAGGATCTCTCTGCAAAGCCTTTTGAAGAGCTTCTAACTCCAATTGCTTTCTCTGTGCCACTTCTACTATATCATAGAACTGTTCCTTATTCAGTTTACACAACAAGTCTTTCAACATTCACAACTTGGAACATACTTGATACATTTTAACACCATCAACCCTTCTTTTCTAAACCTTCTTAACAATATCCAGAAACTGTGAAGACTGGCTCCACATATTGAAGAACAAAAATGCACCTTTCTTCTTTTGCTGTTTCTCACCCTCTAATTGAAGCACAAGTGAAAAATGATCAGAAGTATTCCCCACTAGAACAGAAGCTACAGAGTCAGCAAACAAGTCAACCCAGTCCCCATTCACCAAGACACTATCCAGTTTAGAGTACACTCTCTCTGAACCAATTCTCTGATTGCACCAGGTGTACAGATTTCCCGTATATCTAAGGTCACTAACCCCACAGGTATTTTTACATATCTGAAACTCCTCAAAGTCCTTCAACTCTACTGTCCTGCCCCCTAGCTTTTCCCTAGGATGCAAAATATTGTTAAAGTCACCCATCCAAACCCATGGTCCTTGCACCTGTTGCGACAGTCTTACCATTTTATCCCAGAATTTACTTCTCTCCCCAGCATCATTTGAGGCATATACACAAGTAAAATAAAACTATTTCCCATCCCTTTTCCTCATACAGTGGCAATGAATGTATTGCTCATGCTCACTGATCTTAGACACCACCATACTGTCATCCGAGAAGACAAAAATTCTTCCTTTGTCACATGAGCTATTGTTATTAATCTAGCTACTACCTTGCCAGTACTTTCTAACATATTCTTCTCTTTCTGTTTGACTCATTTTTGTTTCCACCAGCCCTATAATGTTATAATTCCCAGGTCTAATCACTCGCTGTAACTCTCTTTGATTTAGGGGAGAGTTCAAAGCCCTTCCATTCCAAACAAAGATATTACACATTAGAATTAGCACCGGGATCAATCAGAATCTCATCCTTCCTAATTCCAATGCTAGAGTTAGTAGTGCCATCTGTTTTCATTGTGATTTTTTAGGAGACACTACTGGAGAACTCCTAACAACCACACCCTGAGTAACTGTGAGTAACTGTGATAGCACTATTAACTCTATGTGTTTGTACCACACCATCACTCTGAGCCCTACTTATGCCACTTCCCTTCTTATTATTCACCCCATATCAGAATGTCCTCTCAGATTTAATCCATCCTGATTTTCATACATAGTCTTTGGCTCTACTGACTCCTCTACTACCTCTTTCCCCTTTACAATATTTCTCCATTCAGTACTAGGAGTCTGCATTTTAGGGATCTCTTCCTTACTCTTCATTCAACATTTATCCGTTACATGCCCATAATTCTGATACTTCTTACATTACGTAGGCATCCATTCAAACACAACCTTCTAAATTTAAATATTCCCATATTCATCCTCAAAGACAATTCTATTAGGAACACTTTCTGTTATCTTCACCTCTACAAGCAGCTTAGCATACTGAACCCTAGTTTTTTCTCATCGTATATTCATCTGCAAGAATTTATCTGCCTATAGTACTAGCCAAATCACCCAGGGAAGTCAAATTCCAATAATTCAGTTCTAAGCCTGGTAACTGAATCCACGCAGGCACGTTATCAACATCTCAATAGTTCAAGCCCTTTTCAACACTCCAAGGTTTCACTATTAGTGGTTTATTGCCCAAATGACTAATGTTAACACTTAGCTATTTCATCTCTACCACCAGCGGTTTTAAATAACACAACATAAAGACCTAAAGGCAGTTGAATTACTTGCTATATTCCCAGACATCCCCAGGTGCGTTTGAAGTAGTCTTCCATAACCCATTTTGGCGGATTTGCACCCAGAATGAAACAAACCACTGCATTTTCCCAATATTTTTCCTCAGCTTGCACATCCACCAAATGCATCTTCGCCACCATCATTCCATCACGCTGGTTAGGAGGGTTAAAGTTTAATTCCCCAAGCGGTTTCTTCAATTTCTCAGCTCCTGAACCATCCCATACTTCTGACCCCCACCTAACTCCTACTTTTCAGTCCAGTCAAGCTGTCGCTTCACCTGCTTCTCCTTTTCCTTAGCCTCCATACCATCGCGAATTATTTCGCTAAGACACCCATAGACGACACTCCCAAATCGGCTTCCGGCGTGCTTAATTTCTCCTTATTACCACTCAACGACACCTTTTGATTTGAGGACGCTTCAATCTCAGCAACCAATTGCTCTAATTCAGTCTTTGTTGAACCCTAATTGATTTCCCCAAATTTTTCCCCGTCCCTTCTCCCCCTGTAACAACGCAATTCGTCTTCTCCTTCGCTCCATCAGGGCCTGTAGCAATGTTAACTAGTATACTCGGTGATTTCCCCTTCCTTCTTTTGCCAACCATGACCGGCGAACAAGATCTGATCGTTGGAAAAAAGGATACAGTATCTCACATACAAAAACGTGAATCGCCCCTTTCGCGCTCATGTAAAAGCGCGTGTCAATTACTTTTCTGATAGTTTATTATGTTGTCAATTATTATTTTATTACTTAGTTAAGCTTTCATGTTTGGCTTTGATGTTGTCTTTATACATTTTCTTTTAGTTTATTATTAATATTTTCTTTTTTAAAAATACTTTTTTCTTATCCTTGTGATTTTGATGAATAATTATGACTACAAAATCTTAATCAGGAAACAAACTCGACTACAATATTTGAATCGGGAACATAATTTTAACGATATAGGTCAAATATTGTAGAGAAGTCAATTGGTGATTTTTTTTTTATGTTAAATAACCGGAAAACACTTGCTTGTGTTTTTTATTTTTCCAAGGGTCAAAATATTCATATGCGATTTCATTTAATGGGAAACGTTCGGATGGAAAGAATTCAAAAAAAAATACAATTACTATAAAAATGTTTGGTTTGATATGTACTAATGTGGTTTAGGTGTATATAAGGTCATATATTTGTGTTTAATTTTACATTAGACATTGAATGAACACATCGTGTTCATGTCGTGTCATGCTCTATCAATTGTTTCTGTTTTTTTTTTTCCGGGTCAATTCGAGTTTTGCCCATATAATTAAACAGGTTCAAAACATGCTTGGGGATGACGCATTAGCATCCCTACCGTTTCGATGGATTAGCATACTCTCCGTGTAATCGAGTAAAACAAGAGGGCAAAATAGTCCAAAAAATGCTTGGGACCAAGTACGATATTTCCACCATCCGATAAGGAATCAACGGCGTTGATGTGTTCTTAGGCAAAGCCCTAGTGACAAAACGATTATCTACTATATATAAAATGCAGATATCAGCAGATAGCAGATAACAGTGACATTATGGCACCCCAAGACGACGACTATTCGCCGCCGTCAACATTTTCCCCCGCTAAGACTACGCCCCTTCGACAAGGGGCAGAGGCCCCACGTAATCACGATCCTTGACTGCGAAGAGTTCGGTTGTTCCGAAAACTCGTTTTCTCAGAAAAATACTGGCCAAATCTCTATCACCCTCACCAGAACGATTTTCAAGCAAATCAAAATCAATTTCCCTGATTCGACGAGCTCAAAATCCTGATACAATCAGAAGCGGCGGCGTTTCTCGTGGTTTTGATGATGAGGATGGTGAGGTCACATCCAGAGAGGAGCTAGACATGGCAATCGAGGCCAGGGCCGTGTTCGAGTCCCTGATGACGCTAAGAGCTGGCGGCCATCGCAACGTGTCGAGTCCCTGATGTTCTCGTGGTTTTGTTTTTCTTAAAACAAAAACACAAAATGTAATCAACCCTAACTTATACCCTCAACAAAAATTCTGAACTACAATATACAAGCTTACCAATATTCCTAATATCAACAAGGGAACAATGGCCATAAAAAAATACAAAATAAAATTAATCATCACTACAATCTTTATTATGTTTCTTGAAAAACATACAAGAAAAATTATATTAAAAAAGAAACATTTACAAAAAGAAATGCGCTAACTAATAAACCAATGATGTTCATATTTCATTATAAATGCCAGTTATTCAACACGAATTCATTTCTTTTTTGCACATTTGAACTTTTATTGCTAATGTACATAAATAATTCAGTTGTTTGTGGTGTTACACCAAAACCCTACGGCTGGCATGGCAATTCCGTCCGAGCAATCTAGTGAGCGCCAAAAGAAAAGAAACTTGTCTTCTGGTCACGGGATGGATAGGCATATCGAGATGCCGAGAAGTGAGTCCCGGACGTTAGCACGTGAGGAGGTGGTTTATGGATCTGGTGCGACTTCCCCTCTTGTTCGCTATGAAGACCAGACTCGTTACCCTGGCTTTGACTTTCATAGGCTCGAAGCCCCTGTGTAGCACCATGCTGGCCCGATCCCTGTTGTTCTTCCTGGATGGGACAACCAGGAGTCTCTTTGGAGCTTCCTGATTGTATCCGGTATGGTAATGACGGGAATCTCAGCGGATACGGTTATGGGTCGAGAGAAAAAAGTTTTGAAAAACGACACTATTTTTACTGTTTGCTTAGGTTTTGTAGTTCCCGATGCCAGCCCACTTATTATAGCAAGTTTCCTTTCTGAGGTGGGCTCTCCCAAATGGAAGAAGTGGTCTAGCAGGTTCAAATTCTGGTTGCTCATAGTGTGTGGAACCCTTTTAGGATTCCATTCCTTTACAGTTGACGTCTGTGGACTTTGTATTCTAGTTCTTGTACTTGTTATTTTTGTTGGTTATGTGTTTCTTTACTCTTTCTAGAGTAGAGTTCTTTCAAATGTAGTAGAAACTTTTTAATCTATGTAAAGCTGTTTCTAAGGATTTTGTTTAGTTTCAAGCTGTTGGATAATACAATTTCAGTTTCCTAGTTAACAGAATTATGGCTTACATTATGTTAGTAGCGGCGCCAGTTGGTTGTCTGTGCATTGACCTAGGTGTGTTATCTGTTTGTTTATCTCCATAACAACGCAAGCAGCAAGGGATTTGGACTATGTTCTACTTTCTTTCTGAGTCTTTTTTATTGGAACAAAAAAGAAGATTTATTTGTTAGATTCACAAGTTAGATTTGACATAAATATAAACTTATTATTTTTATGATATATACACAATTATATAGGTGAGCAGTGCGAATATGAAAGTAATCTACGAGTAATCGTCACAACTCAAATATACACGAATTATGGAGACAGAAAAGTATAACCATTGAATTATAGTAAGAAAATTAATTCAAATTGTTACGTCATGAACATTATAAATTTTTTTATTATTCATATGGGTTATTACTACGAACAGAATTTTTTGGGTTAGCACTTTATGTCTGTTCTTCTTTCTTTTTCATATTTATTTGATTTGTATTTGGGGGTTTATCAATATATTAACACAAATTATAACTTCAAATCTCCAACACGACCTCATAATGATGTTTTTAAGATTCAAATCCAAGTTTAGGTTTTGGAAAATCATACATAAAAGAATCAAAGGCAACGAACAAAAAAAAAAAAAGATTTTCGAAAAGAGTAAATAAATTGTAAGCCATTCGCAGTGTATGTATTAAGGAATGAAAATAATTTCAATTACGATTGTGTTAGTCATATGTTTTGACAAATTTAAGAACAAAAACTTTAGATCTTTCCCAAAAACCCCCTGTTACCTACTTGCATGTTCTTATTTCATTATCATAGCATGCTCTTATTTGATTATCATGTTTATCTAATATGCATTTTTATTTTTTTTTTCCCAATATCTTGATATAAAACATATTTTTAATGGTTCACAAGCACTCGCCTATAAAGTATTTGTGAAGTTCAACTCCAATTTTTGTTTCTTTAAGAATCATATTAAGGAAATAAAGTAGATATGTAGTAAACAAAAATACATGAAAAATAAGATATGAGGTACAAAAAATTTGTAATGCAAATATTATACAATGAATATGATTTCATATAAGGTTATTTAGTCATATTTGACAAATTTTTAAAAATATAAGTTGATTTATCACGATTTTTTTCCTTATCTAATTAGCGTCTACTATAATTTCTTTTTTTTTTTGTGAAAAAGGTGAATGTTATTTACAAAGATCACTAAAGTGACAGTTCTGTACATCTGAACTCAAGGAAATTCACTACTAGCTACAAAATTGCTTCTTCTACAACCATATTCCAAACCTATTACATAACCTGCCAAAAACTATGTAAATAGAAGCTGTACTTTACAATGCACTTTAGAACCATTTCTGCAAGATTTGTCCTTCAACAGCAGACAAAGCTACCTGTTTTCGACACACAACTCTTATCTTGAGTTACTGTTGGATTTCTCTAAGCAGGACAGCAGGACTCCTTTCCTTCCCTTCAAAGCACCTCTTGTTATGCTCCTCCCATATATGATACAGACAAGCATTAAAGGCAGCAAGGAATATCTTTCTTTTCAACTTCTGCCATTTCCAATGCTTCTGAACCTGACACTTCCCAAAAAAATCATCAATTGAGATGCTCCTACATCCAAACCAGTTTCTGATCAAACTCAGCACCCTCCCTTGCAAACAAGCAGTGAAAGTATAGATGATCAACTGACTCAGGAACTTGGTTATAGAAAATGCAGCTAGCATTAGGGATTATCATAGGCATCATCTGCAATCTGTCCCGCGTCAACAACCTCTTCGTCTAGACTAACCATGAAATAAACACATGCTATGGAATGGTCATTTCATCCGATGCATTTTGCAGCTTCCCATCTCTGCCCTGAACCTAACAACCAGCAATAGCCAGATTTAACAATATACTTCCCATGACTATGATCCTTCATTTATTCCCATCAAATCCATCTCTAACCTGATCACAAATCTTTAGCAGTTGTTTCCATTGTCAGCTGGAGTTCTTCTTTTCCTGAAAATCCCATATGGAATGTTTTTTCATATACACTCCATGAATTCAACGCACCCACAATGAGTCTTTTTTCAAAGCCAAAATGCCATATTTGCTTCACAATGGCTGCTTTATTCCATAGCCTAGCATCCTTAATACCCAAGCCTCCCTCCATTTCGCTATGACATACCTCCTCCTAGTTTACTAACGACAGTGCTCTTCCACTGCTTCTAATTACCCACAAGAACTCTCGACAAATCCTCTTGACTATCGTAGTTAACCTCTTAGGCCATATGAAAATCGAGCCCCAGTATGAGTGCATCGACATCAGAACTCAGTTCACCAGCAGCAGTCGTCTAGCATAGGTCAAATGTCTAGTACTCCAACATTTGACTCTTGCTACAATTTTGTTAACGATCTCCTAACACTCAACTTGGGACCACTTCTTGGGAGATAAGGAAGTTCCTAGATATTTCATAGGAAACGATCCTACTGAAAACTGAGTTACATTACATATCTCTTCCTACAACTTTGGAATCACCCCCCCACCCCCCCGCCCCCCAATGTAAATATATGACTTTTGCAAGTTTGCTACTAGTCCCGAGGTTTTAGAGAATTCATTAAATGCCAACATTATTCTCCTGACTGAACTGACATCTGCTTTACAGAATACCATTAGGTCAACTGCAAAGTAGATGTTAGTCAACTTCAAATCCTTACACAATGGATGAAATTGAAAGTTGCTCTCAGCTATGCTTTTAAGGCTCCTAGTTAAATACTCCATGATCAAAACAAAGAGGAGTGGAGAAACAGGGTCCCCTGATGTAAACCACGCTTTCCTTGATTGAACCCTTTGATGTTGCCATTCAAAGACATAGAAAAACTTGGAGAAGTAAACATACCATTATGAAAGTACGAAATTGCTTCGGAAATCCAAACCCTACCAACATTTCTTCTACAAAACCCCATTCAACAGTATCATATGCCTTTTTTAGATCTATTTTCATCATTAATCGACCACCAATCCCCTTTCTCCTATACAATCTAATAATTTTTGTAGTAATCAATATGTTATGCAATATAAGCCTATCCTTTACAAAGGCATTCTAATTTACATCAATTAACACAGGAAGTATCTCTTTCAGCCTATTACATAAAATCTTAGAAATACATTTATAAATAACATTGCGACATACAATAGTCGAAAATGATTAGCATTCAAAGATACATCAATCTTAGGGATCAGTGTTAAAAGTGTAGAGTTTCGTTGTTTAAATACCTGCCCCGATGAGAAAAATTCCAGCACAACATCAATGACATCCTGCTCAATTATACCCCATGCTGCCTTGAAGAAACCTGCGCCATAACCATCCATTCCGGGGCTTTTGTTCACATTTATATCCCATACTGCTGCTTTCACCTCCTCTTTGCTCACAGGTTTGATAAGTCTAATCTGCTAGTTCACATTCAGTGTAGGCCCCAATTTGAATGTCCCAGGATTTGACTAAGTCCCAATAGAGGTCTTGCCTCACAATTCTTCATAGTAGTCCAAGAAGTGCATCTATTATAATTTCATTTCCGTATTTATCTCATTTGCATTTTGATGGTTTTTTTGCAAAGACCTCGACAGAAATTGTGTTTTTTAAAACTTTCTAGCACGAGCCTATAATGTATTTTTAAAAATTTATCTCAGTTGTGGTTATTTTACACATTAATTTTGTGATTTTTCATCTAATTTTCTCCTTGATTCCTATCGATTCTTGTTTCACATCTTGATGTGTACTTATATTTCATTCTCATGTTCGTCTGAATAGTATTTTTAAGATTTATCATCGACATCTTAACAATAATGATGTTATCAAATTTCTCCAGCATATGTTCATGATGACATTTTAAAATTTAACTCTAGTTTTGGGTCATGGAGAACCAATTGTATAAGATCAAATTGTGGAGGTAATGAGGCAAAAAGATTAAATAAAATGGCAAATCAAGTAGAACATTTGCAGTGCGACTATTAAGTAATGAATATGAGTTAAATTCATTTTTTTAGTCATATTTTTTAAAAAGTTTAAGAATTAGTAAAATGTGAATCTTTCAAAATTTACTTTTGTTACCTATTTATGTCTATTCTTATTTCATGCCATGTTCGTCTAATTTCTATTTTCTTAATTCCTGACAAAGATTTTTTTTTGGGTTAAATGTAAATATATTGATTTCGTGAAATGATGACATATCTACAACCAAAACTATCATTTTTGTATATCCTATCACTGCTCTGATCTAACTACTACTATACATGAAACAAAGCTGCAAAACTTTTGCTTGAGAGTTTGAGACTTTCTTTCCTAGGCAATGTGTAGTCCTCCACTGTACCTCTCTCTTTATGGTCTTGAGTACCACCTCCACTTCTCTTTTCTTAGTTGTAAAAATTCTAAAGTTACATTTTTCCTATAAATGATAAATCACAACAACCATCACATCAAAGAGAATCTTCCTTTTAAACTTGGCATTCCTCCATATCACCATTATCTTAGCTTTCTAGGTTCTCAGTTCACTGTCTATTGCTTGTATCCCCATCCAAGCTATTACTTCTGTTTGCGTGAAAGTTGTGCACCTGAAACCGTGGGAAAAAAGGGGAACAGGAATCACCCAAAACACAATTAAATCAGACGATTGTGGTTGAATTCGAACCGTTCTTGGACAATGATCGAGGGCTTAGGGTTATTGGTTTTAGTTTGAGAAAAACAGGCAAAAACTAGAGAAAGTGGGGGAAAAGCCGAAGATACGGTGTTTGACTCGTAAAGTGGAAAATCCTACCACCGGCAAGCTATAGATGGTGTCGATGACACGCTATTACATAGAAGATAAAGACAGGACAGACGTGCAGAGGGGAGTCAAAGATACATAAGTGTTAGAACACCTATTACAGCCTAACCGAATTCGTTGGAGAAGAAAAACATAAACACCTACCTAATTCTACATAGGAGAAAAAGCCAAAGAACACTATTGCAAAGTTAGGGATTAAGAAAGCATGATAGGTCATGATGAACTACCATAAAGAAGATAGAAACATGATAAACGGTACAAGAAAGCAAGAAAATAGTAAAAGACAAAGAAAACCAGTTTTATAGTTGATCGGTCCTCATTTTCTCTTCATGACATGATGCCCTATGATTTCTTGGAGAAAAGGTAGCTTAACATGGACAATTTCCTTGAAAATAAGTGATTATTCTCGCAGTAATCTCCCAATCGATTGATGGCTCTTCTAATAATTAGCTCTTAATTTGGAAATAGAATCTTTTCCCAAATATATCTCCTTAATTACTGTTAATTTCCCTTATTAAAAGGAGCAAGAAATATGGAGGAATCTTCCTTAATTGCCAATTCATCACGCAGTTGATTCTGGAATAATTATATTCCCACTTGGCTTCTACTTTCCTTCTCCAATTCTGAAATTGTTCACACTCAACCAGTCCATATTGCTTCCACACGTACCGTGGCCTCTTTTGGGATATTTTAGAGCCTCAAAACTTCCACCATGACCGTATAAATTAACCAAAACTCATGGGCTACTAACAACATCACCCGTCGGCCCGAATAGTAGAAAACAGGCCGAACAACTTGACGTGAAAATCCTTAGGCCATTAGGGCTAATTCTAAGTCAAGAGGATCACTACATTATTATGGTTTACATGACTTGAATATCACAAAAATGGTGCATTTGGCAAGTGTTGAGATCAAAGATGATGGGAGATTGAAGCCAAAGTTAGCCGTGTTAAAATTATTGATCATGGATGTTCGAGCTCAAGAAAAATCCCAAAAGGCGGACAAAGTTCATTGGATAATTTATTTAACCTTGGAAAGTGTTGAAGTTCATCCGCGTGTCGGACAGCTCGTCGATTGGCAAGGAAAGTCGACAACAAGCATAGGAAGTTTGTCAAGCTTCACGTGGGCCAACAATAAAGTCGACAGCATAGCATCGACCTCACCGTCAAGGGATTTATGTCGACAACGGATGCGTCGAGTACTTCGCCGAGACAAGTAGGCCGACGGTAAAGTCGGCAGCCGAACCTTCGTTTTCGAATAACGGGTTTTCAACAATTTTTCTTGAAGTTTTACAAGATTTTTGGCCTTTCACATGTCAAATCAGACTCTAAGGAGGATTTACAAGGTGGTGGATGAGAATTAGAATTTGTATTCAAGAGAAATTATATGTTATTATGTTTTCTTTTTTAGACTAGGTTTTGTTTCCTATTTGTGTTGGGTTTTGAATTTTCCTTGATATTTTCAACCCTCACACCTTTTTATTATTTTTTAGGATATTTTTAGCATTAAATAATTGTGACATATGAAATTATTTAATTATTTCTTAATTCTTAAGCTTTAGGAAACTTCTAGTCCAAGAAATTCGAATAAGAGTTGTAATCGGATTTCTCTTTCTCCTTGGCCGACCTAGACCCTTCCTTGGCCGATAAATAGAGCTCTTGGTCGTGTCTTTGAAGGAGAATATATGTGTGCTTGATGAATTATTATTCAATACAAAGTTGTGAGGAAAACTCCTTGTTTCTTGACCTTTTTGAGGTTGTTGTGGCTTATGCAATCTTAGGGTTTTGCATCGGTAACAAGCGTGCTTTCGAGTTGTGTGTTTCTCGAATAGTGGAGCTTTGTTTGTCATTTTGTAGAAAATTATCAAATTGCTTTTGCCATAAGTATTAAGGAGAGGGTTATTTGGAATGTATCTAAGGGGTTGCAAATCGAAACACTTCTCCTTTTCTTTCTTTCCATCATATTCTTTTTGTTTCGGATTTTTGTGGTCCGATTCTTCCTTTTGGCCTGTTTGGGCTGTTATGGTGCAAGAATTCAAGTCTTGGGGTTTGCTTCCACGTTCATAGGTAATTTTCATATCACAACTTCTTCCAGGCTCATCCTATACAACTAATGACAGAACAACCTATCCAGCAAGTGTTACTCAAACCTGAGGCATCTGGGAGAATAATGAAATAGGTTGTAGTGCTGGGGGAACTCCATATCAAGTATAAACCCCGAACAACATTAAAAGAGCAAGCGCTTGCTGACTTTCTAGTTGAGATGCCTCGGTTTCAAGAAGAGCAGCAGAGCAAAGAAACGCAACCAGTGAAGCTAGCAATATTATGACATAGCTGAACAATTGGAAGTTGTATGTTGATGGATCCTCTTGTGAAGAAGGAGGGGGACCAGTTTTAATTTGAGCAAAACTGGCCGCGGACAATGAAACCAGAGAAATGAAAGAATATGATGACGAATATACCTATGCTTTGAGGTTCGAATTTCCAGTAACCAATAATGTAGCAGAATATGAGGCTTTGATTACTGGATTAAATATGGCCTTAAGGCTTGGGGTCCGCAAAATTGAAGTCTTCAATAACTCACAGGTGGTGGTCAATCTGATCAACAAGGGTTATACCACAAAAGAGGAACACCTTAAGAAATGTCTTGAAAAGGTAATCGAGTTACAAAGGTAGTTCGAGAGCCGTGTCGTTTCTCACATCGTGCGCTCGAGAAACTAGAGAGCAGATGTGCTGAGCAAGTTAGCTCTCACTACTACAAAAAGGTTCTTATACAACACTTTCCCCCCACCTTTTAGAGGCATCCAATTGAGAGTGTCATTGTAAATCAGTTTTGATGACATTAAGCTATTGAGGCATTCCCCATTGACAAAATTTCAAGCTTGCTCGCTAACTTTGGACTTTAAAAAAATATTAAATGAAAACAATTAAGATTTATCAGTATCTATTGATTTATTTATTTTTTTTCATTGCCCTTTCTCATCTCTCTCTCCTTCCTAAACCTAACCTCTAATGGTGGACAAATCAAAGCAAGTTTTTCCATTCCTAGCCTACAACTCTTCTTCCTTTTTAGCTATCTAAACCCCTGGAATTGCCAAAATGTGTGGTAGAGTTCAAAGCAACCTTCGCTGAAGTACTCTTTACCATACAAGCTTGATGCCGTTCCTCCCAAATATGGAGATCCCCGCCCGCCCAAAATTCCTTCATAGATTGTGTTGGTGGTTATTCAATTTCTCTCGAGCCAAGTTTCTTCCCGTGAAATTTGGCTGAAAGAGAAAGGGGTAAAGTTAGCATCTTTTATTCTTCGTATGCTATTTCTTCCAGTATCATTTTTATAGTTTACTGTATTAATAGCAATATAAAAAGTTTTAAGGATTACAAGCTAGGGTTCTTTTTCAAATTTATGCCTCGATGGAGTAGGGAGGTTGAACTTTTATTTTTTTAAGAGAACCAGGACGGTACTTGGCAGGCACCCCCCGATTTTATTAATTTAAAATAAAAATTACATAGGCAGTGCTTAAGCCTTACCCAAATAAAAAAAGAGACCGTCTTACAACGGATTGCTAAATCCCCATGACAGTTCTTATGTAATCTTTTATTTATGAGCTGTCTTACAAAGATCATGTTAATAATCCATTGACAACTCATCTATCATATCTGATTTGGAACTATGAACTGAGTTACAAAGATTATGCAAAATCCCTCATCAGTTCTTTTGTACACTACTGCTATAAGAAAATTTAGAAAGTTTAATTTTTTACAAAAAACTGTATTTTCTACTTTATTTGTAAGTATGGAAAACTTTGCCGATCCAAGTTGATTTTACCTTTTATTAAAGCTGATAACTCTGCATAATTTTCATATTGCCTGGTAAGCCCTTGCGATGCTTGCTTCGCCAATTCATCTGCCACACTGTTGACTTCTCGATAGATATGTATTATTATGGAATTTGTTAGATCAAGTAGTTTTCGAATCTCCGGTAGTTGTCCATGATGCCTCCAAGGGTAAGTCTTCCTTTTCTTGATCATGTTGACCACTGTCAAGCCATCCGTTTGGACAGTAATGTTGTTGAAATCACTTTCCTTGAACACTTTTAAGCCATGTCTAATTCCTTCAATTTCTACTTCCAAACTTGTTGCTACCTCTATATACTTTGTTTCTGCTCTGATGAAAGCTCTGCTTTCACCCCGAAGGACATAACCCCATCCTGCTTCTCCTGGTTGCCTTAAAGCTGATCCATCAGTGTTTAGAATTTTTTCCCCTGGATTTGGTGGTTTCCAACTGACTGATTTTATTCTTCTTTTCCTGGGTAGCAATGGCTTGATGTGGAAAATATTCTCTAGCTCTCTTTGTTCAATGGATGATCCAGCTCTCAATCCATGAATGCTCAACATATTGGAGATGTTAGACTTAACTTTACAAACTATTAAATCGGGAAAGAAGCCAGTACCTTCATAAATGCACTTATTCCTTGTTTTCCATCATGCCCATATTAAGTAAGCTGGCAGTACCATAATGATGAATTTTTTTTGCTGTTGAGAAACTACCAACCATTTGCCAAGCTTGAATATTACTCCATACCCCTGCATGATTATCATTAAAATTCCAAATAAGGAAGCAAAATAAAGCCAAACCGTTTTTTGTTTTCACACAATCATAAAACAGATGGCCAATATTTTCTCCTTCTCTTAAACAGAAAGGGCATCGGGACGGGTTTGATTTAAACCCTAGATTCTGCAAAATTTCAGGGAAAGGAATTAATCTATTTTTTATCTTCCATAATAGAAAAGAGATTTTCTTATGGAATTAATTTATTCCAAAAATTGGCAATCAGAGCATTTGCTTTATTAGACTCCGTTAATTCTGAATATGCCGAGGCAAGTGTAAATCTCCCCGTTGCGGATGGCTTCCATATCCCGGTCCTCTTCATTCATAAACTCCAGCCCCATCCTTTCCAATTTGGCCTTGACCATAGGTGTAAGATTGCTGCCAATTTCCTATAAGAAAATTTGTTTGTGTTCAAAGAATGCTTTTACACTTAGATGAACATAGGGAGGTTCATTTGCTCCGCTGCTACTCCAAATTGGTCCCGTCTCCAACCACCTGCCCCGCCAGAACGAAACTTTCCCTTCACCAAGCACAATCTTTTACCTCTCCATTGCAAAGGATTCCATGGTACGCGCTCGTGTCCAACTTGTTCTCTTCCTTGCCGATTCCGATAGAGAGTGAACGAAATTAGCCCAAATCCCTTCTCTGTTTTTAAACTTCCACCACAATTTTACCGTCAAAGCTTGAATGTTATCCCGGAAACTTTGAATTCCCAAACCGTTCTCGGCTGTCGGAAACGTTAGCTTTTTCCATGCTCTCCAGTGCCGCTTGTGTTCTCCTTCATGCTCCCCCCATAAAACGTTTTGACATTTTCCTTCAATTGCCTTGATGACTGACTTTGGGGGGTCAATCGCAGCAAAAGTGTGCAAAGGGATAGCTTCTAGTACATGCCGAATTAAGACAAGCTTCCCACCACTCGACATAAACTTATTTTTCCAACTTAACAATTTAGCATCCATGTTGTCCAATAAGTGGTGGAAATATTCTGACTTCTTCCTTCCTTTATACAGTTTGCACCCCAAATATGTAAAAGGAAAATCGGCCTTTGGAATCTGTAGCGTTGCTTCAAACATGTTGACTTGTTCCAATGAAACTCTTTCGGGCACTATGAAGAAACTCTTCCGCTTGTTTATCTTTTGTCTGTTGCGTTTTCATACCCTTGGAAAAATATATTGAGCTGTTGCATTGACTTCTTCAAACCGCTTGAAAAAATGATGAGATCGTCCGGGAAGCATAAATGTGAGACGCGAATTGTCCTTGTAGGAATAGCATATGCTTAAATTCGATCATTTCCCACCAACGCCTTCAAGTTCCTTGTCAATGCCTTCGATACTAATAAAAACAAATATGGCGAGAGAGGATCGCCTTGTTTGATTCCCCTGGTTGCTGGAAAGAAGCCAACCGGACTCCCATTCACCATTATTGAAAACCAGTTGTCCATCAAATTTGTCATAACCAAAGAAACAAAATGACTTTTGAATCCGAACTTCAGCAATATCCGCTGTAAAAAGCTCCAAGAGACACGATGAAAAGCCTTTATCATGTCTATTTTCAAAATTAAATTGCCTCCTCGTGTTTTATGATCTAAGAATTGACACAAATCCTTCATCATTAAAACATTGTCAATAATGTCGCAACGCTCCACAAAGGCTGATTGTTCTTCTGATATTAGTGAAGGAAGCACCACTTTGAGCCTTTCCGTCAGAATCTTCGTGAAAACCTTGTTAACAAAATTGCAAAGACTTATTTGGCCTAAAGTCCGCGAAAGAGTTTGCTGAGTTGGTTTTAGAAATCAAAGTCCCAATAGTACTGCTGATTGATCTTGGTATTGGCGTTCCAGCCATAGAATCCGTACAAGCTTCCCACAGATCTTTGCAAATAATGCTCCAGCTTTGTCTATAAAAATTCCCCCAAAATCCATCTATTCCTGGCTCCCTGGATGGATCTAAACTATACACCGCTGCCTTGACCTCCTCCATAGATACTTGCCTCAACAAACAGTCATTGTCATTTGAGCTTACTATTCTCGGTATTTGTCTTAGGAGTTTCTCGCAAGCCTCCTCATGGTGGTCAGAGTCCTCCTTAGTTAATAGTGTACTGAAGAAATTCAGCGCTTCATTTTCAATTTCTTTGCCGTCTGTAATCCAGGCTCCATCCCGTCCCCGGATTTTGTGAATGCCTAATCTGGCTTTCTTTTCCACCAGTGATGCATGGAAATACGATGAGTTAGCATCTCCGTCTTTCATCCATTTCAATATGCTTTTTTGTTGTATGAAATCCTCGTGTTCTTGCAGTTTTTGTAGCAACAAAGCTTTGGACAAGTTCAAAGCAATTCTATCAACATCACTTCCAGACTGATCGTACACCAGCTCCGCTGCTTTAACCTGATCTTCTGCTGATTTCAAGTTCTGAAAAACGTCCCCAAACTCAAACTTATTCCATTCTTTGAATCGCATTTTTAATCTTCGCAATTTTTAAGAGAAAGCTAGCATTCCTTTGCCTGGAATTGGTTGCTCCCAGCTCTCTTGTACCACCTGTAAGAAATTGTGTCGCCTCATCCACATATTCTGGAAATGGAAAATGTGTGGCTTGGATTCCAATTCTTCTGAAAATTTAGGGAGGTTGAACTTTTCCTCTAACAGTTCTATGTTTTTCAAAGATTAAAAGGAGGATTGCATATTGGAAACAATTAATTTCTTGGAAATGTTTTGCTTGCAATCTGCTGATAATCTGGTTGCTTATATCTTTGCCTTTCTCATCGCCGTTAGCTGCATCGGTAATTTTAAGGTTTGCATAGGTATTGCCACTGTACAAAGTTATTCATTTTATCCTGAATTACTCAATCCAATTCTTATATAAGTTTTTCATTTAATTTAGTTTTGTTGTAAAATACACAAATTCTTATATAAGTTTGACATTTAACTTATTTTTGTTGTAAAATATACAAATTCTTTCCTCTAATCTATGAATTATTATAGAAAAACTAATCTGCATAGTTTGTCTTTGCTTGCTATTTCTTTTTCAATGTTTCTTTTCAACATTTGGACACAGTGATCAGCCTATTTGTTGATGTGTACCAAATAAGGTGACCATTTGAGGTGGGGATATCGTGAATGAGATTATTGAGTGATCGGCTTATTTTTGAATTATTGTTCCCATTCACTCTAGCTTCTACTAACATGTAATCATTACTCATTACAGGTTGAAGTCTGCATACACTAGTGGAAGAGCATCATTTATCGTTTCAGATGTTAATAGAAAATTTTTTAGATATTGATTGAAAAATAACGAAGTAATCTTTTTCAATACAAATTTCTTTCCTAAGCTTTGTAAATTTTATGTGTTTAGTTGACTTTTGAAGCCAACTCTAGCTAATTGTTTGTTTTGTCCTGAATCACGTATACATTAATACACATTACTCCCTGTGTGCAAAAAGGATGATCTTATTTGGGAATTCACTTTAAGTACAACTTCTACTAAAAATGAAAATCTAAAAAGATAATCATTTTGGGACGGAGGAAGTACTTAATTTACTTGAAGCCGCAAAATTTGATTTTATGATGAAACTTTTCTACCATGATCTTTAATCTCTTACATAAATACTAACATTCTTCCCTGCTAAACCTTTAGGTTTGCTGCTCATAGTTTGAATTGGACTATGATTCATTTGGTGTTTTTTTTAAGGTGCCCAGCACAATTCGTTAAGTACGTTTCCTTCCACATTTTTTCCCATTAATCTTGTTTGGGAGACTTTCTTGTAGATAAGAATGAAACTCCCTGCTATCATTATATTGATCTTGCTCACTACAGTATGGTATAAGAGAAGGAAAAATGAAAAAGAAGATTTTCGGTTATAGGCATTTGATAAGGATCTTGGCGGAGATGCAGCCTAGTTTCAACTATATTGAAAGATCATTTGTTCTCCGATTAGTGTTTTGGGAGATTGTGTTATAATGCTAGATTATGTTTTGCTTCGTTTCTTCTTTTCTTCTTTTTTCCTTTTGTTAGTGCCACTTTCCCCTTTCACTTTTGCGAATATAATGGAAAATTTATTTTTATTGGAAGTATTTTACGTTTACTGAAATTAAGTATTATAATAAAAATAATTTGTATGAAATTCTTTTCTGAAATAATTGGTGTTAGAAAGCTTTAATAAGTGATGTGACATATAAGATGTTAAGACACTTCAAATGCCTCTACCTTACATAAATGGCGTTAGAGATGATTTGTTAAGGCATTGAAAATGCCTCTACTTTTAGTCATTGGGCAATTTGAGTACCTTAAGAAGTTATTTGTTATCACAATCGGTAAGTGCCTTCAAAGTGTACATATGGTTACACAAAAGCCATCATTATCCCTCTACTTCCGCTACCATCAGTAATAAAAGCCATTATGAAATCACAAGTACTACTACTGCCTAACAAGAAAAACTGAAAGAATTAACAAAGGTGAATCATTCCTAATCAATTTGACCTGGAGGGTTAATCAAATCAAATCAAATCTTAGATAGCTAACAAACTCCCTAGAGTGGACAAACGCGGCTTCTTTGTGGGCAATGGACTCTTTCGGGTCAGCCCCCAACCCAATCTCAATTCCAAGTCCAGTAATTGGTTTAGGTCGAACAGCAGCCTTGCCGGTGTGTGGTCAATGTGTCCCCGTCAGATGATGTCATGCCATTTGCAGTTGCAGTCACGATGGTCGCGGAGTCATCGACCTTGGCTATTGGGCTTGGCATCCGGCTTGAGCTTCGGCTCTGGCTCGGGCTGGGAGATGACGTTTTTGCTCACATGTCCACCGCCGCTAATAAATTGGTCGTCTTCTGGGGAGACATCATGACTCTGTTGATGACCGCCTAAAGCTTGGACGGAGGGGAAGAACATGTTTCACACGTCTGATATGTTTAAAGATTGATATTTTCTTTTCGAGGGATATATAAACATCGATATAGGTTTGTTACAATGTTTCTTGCCCCACCAATACATGTTATACCGATAATTTTGATTGGACAAATTTTTAACGGAATGGTTCCGTTAGAAACAAGAACGGGACTCTAGAATTTCCCTAAAAACAAAGGGGGAGTGTATAAATCTAACCCCTTATTACATCAAGCAAACCGAATTCTCACATAAGGGAAGGAAGATTGATCTAGGATCTATGTTCTTTTTACATCACATGGTAATGAAATAAGACCAGTATACAATTTAGAAGAACCATCAGCCGCATGTTTAGCTAACTTATCAGCCACCAAATAAACCTCTCTATAAACATTTGTTACCCGAAACATGTCTTATGTATTAGAAAAACCATCTTATTAAAAATAGAAAAATATTCCCAAGGAAATCCAGAACCCTTGTCCAATGTTTGAGCTAGGGTTTTATTATCTGTCTAAAGCACCACATTAGATAATCCCATCAACTCACATCTCCGCAAACTGAATAGAGCTCCAAATATCTCCGTGTTGTAGCTAACACCCTCTCCCAAATAACCCCATTCCCCATACACAATACAGTCGCTTTTTCCACGAATCACAAAACCAAAGCCCGCTTCATTTGGAAAAGATGATCTCTCAGTGTTTAGAATATATGAGTTCGCTCCTGGCGGAATCCACGATACCTTCAAAAGATTAGGCCGGATAATGCGACTGAGCTTTATACCAAAAACCGTAGCAAAAAATTCTCCTTCCACTGCACTTTTTATTTTCAAATCATGAATAATCAAAAGAGAACGAATTTGATCCATAATATAGAGAACGAATGATTACCTGAAAACTAGGCCGAGAACCTCATATATAGCTTTATTCGGACCTTCCAAATCTCCCAAAGAAACACCGATGGAATAAACTTATATAACAACCCGGAAGCGGTTTTAAAATCCCCTCTACTCCACACTTCTGAAGCATGGATGCGAGAGTACTACACCACATGACATTAAGCTGCATGATCGAAGCAAAATGATCCCAAATCTTTCGCACCATTAGGCAACCTAAGAAACAATGCTCCATTCTATCATTGTGATCCCAACTTAGGTAGCATATGGAAGGAAATATATGAAACCCCATTCTGCCTAAAACCTCAGGGAAAGGTAGTAACTTATTTCGAAGCTTTCACACAATTGAAAGCACAATTGAAAGCATAATCAAAACCTCAGGAGATTTTTTAAGGCACAATTGATTTCCTGATATTCCGCAACCAGCCTTCTTTTGCTCGCCACCAGGAGAAGTTGGCTGCCAAAATATCAAATCGTCCTCGGGCTGAAAATTATCAAATCGTCCTGAGGCTGAAAATCGCAAGAAACTTTTTCCAGGAATTGAAAAAAATGATGCGAAATGTTTCCCTGAATTTCAGCCAGAAAGTGCTTTTTTTGAATGAGAAATTCCTTGATATTCAAACCTGGGAAAGGTGGCATTTCATGATCATTGTCCCAAAGAAACCCCAGGGGAGACCAATTATCTAATGAAAAAGAACGATCACCCCCCTTATAACAACCTTGGAATGCCTAACCGTGCGCGACTCAATTTTCTTAATTCGACTCCATGGGGTTTTGCTTCTTGAAGACAGAGAAAGGGAGGCCAAAAATGTACTCCAAATGCCCACTTCAACTTTCGTTTCCACCAAAGTTTTGCCGTCAATTACTCAATAACACCATGAAAACTTCGTATTCCCAAGCCATTTTCTAGATACGGGAATGTTAATCCATCTAGTTAGAGTAGGGGAATTGTATTTCATTCATATGTCGTTATGTACAATATACAGACTATATATAGACAATAACAAACCCTAAACAAGGATACTATAGTAAATATATTAAGTATTACAATACATCCAAGCCCGAAAATGCTTCTTGGTCTCCTCATTAGCCCCCTGCCATATAAATTTTTGACATATCTATTCCATTTTCTGTATTACCGACTTCGGTGGAGGAATAGCACAAACACATGAATTCGTATAGAGGCCAATACATGCTTAACCAAAACAAGACGACGAGCCTAACTCAAAAGCTTATGCTTCCAATTCAGAATTTTAGTATTCAAGTTATCCAGAAGAAACTGAAAAGTACTAGCTCTACTCCGTCCCGGAAATAAATGACAACCAAGGTATACAAATTGAAAAGCACCCTTCTGAATGTCAAGAACCCCTTGAATGATCTCAACCCTTCATGCTGGACAATTTTCAGCAACCATGAAAGAGCTCTTTTGGTGATTAATTCTCTGACCAGAGGCTGTTTCATAATCATGAAAAAAGGCATTAAGCTTGCACAAAGACCTCTTTAGATCCCACGAAAAAATTATTAAATCATCCGCAAAAGCAAGATGAGAAAAGATCATCGACCCTGATGGACTACCATACTCAGCAATTTTTCCAGAATCAACTAGAACCTTTAAACATCTTGTCATCGCCTCCGAAACCAAAATGAACAAGTACGGTGATAAAGGAACACCTTGTTTAATACCACGAGAAGACTGGAAAAATCCAACTGGGCTTCCATTTAGCTTGACGGAAAACTAACTATTGTGCAAGTTGTGCAAAATTTTCTCCAAGAAGCTCCATTTAACCTGGTCGAACGCCTTCATCATATCCAATTTGAGCACAAATTTTTTCCCTTGAACCTTTCGATTCAGAAACTGACACAAGTCTTGCACAAGCAAAACATTGTCGATGATATCCTGTCTCTCCAAAAACACCGATTGCTCCTCCAAAATGATTTTAGGCAAAACAACTTTCACCCTTTCAGTATGAACTTTGGTGAAAAATTTTATTAAGAAAGTTTCAAAGGCTTATTAGCCTATAATCAGAAAAAGTACTCACTGTAGCCTTTTTCGAAATTAGAGTAATCAAAGTGCTTGATATTGACCGAGGAATAGGAATGCCAAGCATAAATTCTTGGCAAGCGCTCGAAAGATCTTGAGGAATAATTTCGCAACAAGACCGATAGAAATGGCCACCAGAACCATCAATCCCGAGAGCTGTATCATTGCTCAAATTAAAAATTGCCTCCTTTATTTCTTCAAGCATAATCGGCCTTAGGAGCACCCTACATCAGCAGCACCTAATGCTTCAGGAATATGTTCCAGAAAAATCCTTTGCGCAGCCTCCTCATTTCGCTCATCATCCGGCTCACTTAGAAGGTCCTTGAAAAACCTTATTGCCTCATCTTCAATGTCAGCCCTAGACAACAACGTTCTTCCATCCCTCGTTTGGATTTTATAGATGCCTTGCTTAACCCTTCTTTCTTTCAAAGTCGCATGAAAAAAGGCAGTGTTCGCATCCCCCACCTTCATCCATTTTAACCTCACTTAGAAGGTACTTGAAAAAACTTATTGCCTCATCTTCATGTTCTTTCAACCGAAGAAGCAATGCAGCCTTAGCAATATTCAAATTAATTCTGTCTTGATCAAGTTTGGAAGTATCAAAGATAAGGTGAAGCTTCTGAACATTTTCCTCCGCCTTTTTCAGATTATCAAAAATATCCCTGAAAACACTCTTATTCCACTCTTTCAATTTCAGTTTCAACCATCTAAACTTCAAAGAAAACCTTAACATTCCAGTTTATTCCATCGGCTGGTCCCAACATACTCTAACAATGTCTTTGGACTCTTCCCTCTGCAATGATATGCTTATATTTTACCTATTTATTATATCCCTAATTTGTGATTTTTGCTACTATTTTGAGTACAAATATGCTATTTATATAATTTTATATTTATTTATAGGTTTTGTACTCAAATAGAAGAATTGTTGAGGTTATGGACTAAATTAAAAAGAAAGAGCAACTAAAAAGGGTCTAAATGAGGATTGTAAGAACTAATGAGGAAGAAATCACAAGACTTGGAGGAGTTTTAATTTAAATTGGCTTGAAAAAAAATAACTTTTTTATTCCTGAAAAAATAGGGTTTGACGAAAGCCTATAAAAAGAGGATTAGGGTTTTATTTTTGGTGACAAAGTCTTAACGAAAAATCCTCCGCCAACCACCACTTTTTTTCCACCAATTCGGCAGCAGCCTCCATCTCTCTCTCCCATCATCATCACCATCTTGCTTCCTCTCCTCCACTTCCACGCATCACCGCATCGCACCACCCATCACCATCACTCCAAGTCACCTCTCGCACCAATCCATCAAAGTGGAAGCTTCAGCAGCCCAAAAGAACCAAGCGGCAGCCGTAGACTTCATGTTTTCAATTCGGCGGCTTTATTCTTATCCCGGATTTTTGGTGTTTTAATTATTTTAATTTCACATTTGTGTGGGTGATGTCTCTAAATATTATTGAATTTTTTTTAATAATGTTTAGTGGCTAAATTCCTTTAACCTTGGCTTGGATGTAGCCGCAAGATTTATTTGGTTAATTTTGGTTCATTATTATTTGATTTTCCCATTAATTAATATTTTTTATTCTTGTTTTAATTCGTGCAAGTAATTGGCCACTATTTACATGTCTGAAGATACTAATCAAAGTAGCGAGAGTGGAAGATTGGTATTAGTTCGTAGGAATAATAGACTTAGGGTGTAAGCTACAAGAGTAAGATTATAACCTTTGCAACGTTTGATTCTTAATGGTCTTAATGTGCTTTTGTTAATCCCTATAGTCACGAGAGTAGACATAGGGTTAATCTAAGTAAGAGAATTATAACACGAGAGTGTATAGTTCTTAATTGGGTGAATCGTTGTGAGATTAATGGAAGTTAAAAGTCAAATAGTTATGAATTGAACCAAACCAAATATTCGGTAGGTGAACCCAATGTCCTAGGTTTTCCCAACTTGATTGTTTCAACCTTTGAAAGTAATTGCGATTTTAGATTTTTAGGTTTAATTTTATTTAATCCAAAAATTTGAAATCATCATTTATCTAGATAATAATAAGAGTAATTTATACCTGGTAATTAATATTCCTTCTCTATGGGTACGATCCTATTTTCCGCTATACTAGTGTTAAGTAGGTGAATTTATTTGACTAGTTGTGATGATGGCTTGTCAAATCTAGCGCTGTTGCCGGGGAAGACAGCTAATATCAAATTCAGATTACTTTCTAGTATTAGTTTAGATTTGTTTTATTTATTTTATTTTCTTGCTATTTTAGTTATTTCTTTCAAATATTTTTGTATTGTTTTTATATGCGAAGTGCTAATCCTGAGACTTTGCAATTTGATGCAAAGATCGAGAGAACAGCTCGTGCGAACAGAAAAGAAGCAAAACTAAGAAAGGAGAAGAATCAGAGTGAAACCATGGGCGATAGAGTAAACACTCGGACACTGAGGGATTACTTCACACCTACGGAGAATGTTCCTAGATCAAGTATTATTAGGCCTACTATTGCTGCAAATACCTTTGAGCTTAAGCCAGCATTGATCCAGATGGTGCAGCAGAATCAATTCTCTGGTTTTAACTATGAGGATCCAAATGCACATATTGACAACTTTTTAGAGATCTGTGATACTGTTAAGATATATGGTGTGACGTCAGATGCAATCCGGCTGAGACTTTTTCCTTTCTCGCTGAGGGGAGAAGCGAAGAATTGGTTGAATACTTGCGATCCTGGTTCCATCACAACTTGGGATGAGCTTTACAAGGAGTTCCTGATCAATTTCTTCCCACCAAATAAGGCAGCGAAATTGAGAAATCAAATTACTGGGTTTATTCAAGAAGATGATGAGACATTTCATGCTGCATGGACAAGATTCAAGGAATTGCAAAGAAGGTATCCTCACCATGGTATTGAGAAAAGTAGTCTAGTTCAGACTTTCTATCAAGGATTGACAGACTTTGCAAGAAACAATGTAGATATTACAGCTGGAGGTTCATTAATGGATAAGTCAATTGATGAAGCCTATGAATTGTTTCAAACTATGGCAATGGTCGAACTCGAGAAGTGTTTCCAAGAAGCCTGCTGGAATGTATGAAGTCACTGAACTAAGCGCCATGAATGCAAAGATAGATGCACTGACCAAGGTGATGGGTAATCTTGTAAATGCTAATGCAGTCTTCCATGCCATTGTCTATGAGTTTTGTGGAGGTCCTCATTTCAGCTCTGAATGTATGCAAATGGCAAGTGCACAATATGTCTCTAATTTCAGCAAGCCTCAGCAGCAGAACAATCCTTACTCCAACACCTACAATCCTAGTAGGCGAAATCACCCAAACTTTTCTTGGAGTAATCAAGGGGCTCAAGACTTTAATGCAAGACCTCAAAACCCTCCTAGTTTCCAAGCAAAGTCATACCAATCTGCACCTAAGTCAGCAGCGGAGTCATGTTTGGAGAGAATTGAAAAATTGTTGAGTGATAATAATGAGCGGTCTAACAGATTAAAATCAAGGTTAGATCAATTGACTACTGCTCATAGGACCTTGGAGATGCAAGTGAGTAAAATGGCATCCGCCATGAATACTCGTGGGCAAGGTCAACTGCCAAGCAAGTCTGAAATCAACCCTCATGAAAATTGTAGTGCTATCATGTTGAGAAGTAGGAAGCAGTTGGCTGACAAGGAAGAACCAAAGACCACTGAAGTGAATGTGACCATTGAGGAGAAAAGATATATGTGCCACCACCGCTTAAACCTTATGTTCCAGCAGTGCCTTTTCCATAGAGACTCCATATGACGAAGCAAGATAAGCTATTTGAGAAATTTCTGAAAATTTTTAGGCAATTGCATATTAACATTTCTTTTGCAGATGCTTTAGCTCTGATTCCTGCTTATGGGAAGTTCTTCAAGGAGATCATCTCCAACCAAAGGAAAGTGGAAGACTTTGAGACAATTGCATTATCTGAAAAGCGTAGTGCTGTTATTCAGAAGAAGTTGCCTCTAAAATTGAGTGATCCAGGGAGTTTCTCTATTCCTATCTCTATGGGTGATGTTTGTTTTGATAAAGATTTATGTGATTTAGGTGCTAGTGTTTCATTGATGCCTTTATCTGTTTGTAGAAAGCTTGGGTTGAAACATTTGAATCAACTAACATCACTTTGCAGTTAGCTCATAGATCCATAACTCATCCGAAAGGGATTTTGGAAAATGTGTTGGTAAAAGTGAAGAAGTTTTATATCCCTCTTAATTTTGTTGTGTTAGATATGGAAGAAGATGCTAATGTGCCAATTATTTTAGGTCGACCATTTCTAGCCACAGCTGGTGCTGTTATAGATGTTAAAAAAGGGAGTTTAAAATTTCATATTGGAGAAGAATCTGTGGAGTTTACTTTTTCTGAAAATTACAAATGCCCTGCAGTTACTCATCATGTGTTTAGGGTAGATATTCTTGAGGAGCTAGATAAAACTGATGTTTTCATTGCTAATTCTAAAGATCCTCCTGACATATGTATCAATGATGTAGGCACAGATAGAAATGGAAGAAGAATGATGTATGAAAGAGTTTCACACTCTTTGATTGAGCGTCCACCTGATTGGTTAGCCACATAGTCTGGCTCATGACTTTAAAGAAGTGCTTATTGGGAGGCAACCCAATTCTTTATTTTGCTTTATTTTTCTTTTTCTTTCATTAATCAGTTGATGGTTAAGTTTTTTGTTCCTGATTATCTGGAGATCTCTGATTACTAGATTTTCGTGGTGTTTCTTAATCATCTGTTTTTAGGTTTATTTTTCTAATTTATTTTAGTTTGCAATTAGGTTTGTTGGAAGGGCGCAACTCTGGTTTCCATGCTGCTGAAAATGAAACATCCAAAATTCTGAAGAAGTTGGTCGTGTGCTTAGATAGCAGTTGCAACAGTTTATTCAACAATTCCGATCCTCCGCTTCACATTCCCAAGGTTGTGTCGTTTCTTTTCATTCTTTTTGTTTATGTCTTTTCTTTTCTTTTCACTTGGTTGTCTTGTCTTTTGTGTTTTATACATTGAGGCAATGTATGCTTTAAGTGTGGGGGAGAGGAATATTTGTGTTTTATATTTGAGTTTTGTGTTTTAAAAAAAATAAAAAAAACACCCATAAAAATTGAAAAATCCAAAAAGGCCAATGATGAAGATGGTTTATCTATAACATGTAAGAATTAGACTATTTTGAATTGTATTGCTTAACTTGTGTAATTCAATATGTTGCTTTGAATACCCTGCTTTTTATGCACTTAGTCGTGACTGTGGGATAAGCCTAAAGTGAGACATAGTTTCATGAGTTTGATGTAGATATGCCATGAAAAGTTGTTTGATTCACTCATACTTATATGATTTGTATGTGGAACCCATCATGTTGTGAAGAAAAAGCAACGCATTAACCCAATATTAGCCTTAAAAAACCTTATTGCTTTGACACTTTGTGTTAAGTAAGTTTGGGGGAGGGGTGTTGGCGGATGGTTCTGAGGTTAGATTAATTTTAATGAGGGAGAAAAGAAGAGCATTCAATATTGATGCTAGCCCATTGAGAGGTGAGGAATTGGCAACCTGAGCAGAGAGTCCTCAGGCCCGGTGAGGAAAAATAGACATGTAGACTGCCCTAAGTTGCTGAGCCACTATGTATAGGAGTGGAAAAATGCTCTGGGTAGTGGCCTGAGTTGGAAAGAGTCCTGAAAAAAAGCCGCATGGACCGAAGAATGGGTTACGAGGGGGAATAGGTTATTTGTGAGATAAGTCCTTCTACTTCTTAGTATGTCTGGCGGTCCATTGCATTGAAATATGGTATAAAATGTGAGTCTGTTGTTAAAGCAAAATGGCATATTTGCAGTAGAGATTTTGTTTTCTATGTTAAATGTAAAGTGATGTCCCTAAGAAATGAATCGCGCACACACACAAGCGTGGGGGCTAAAAGTGCATATGGTTTGCATTTTGTTAGGTAGTGTATATTAGAGGTAGTCGAGGTCTTTCTGTTATATGATATTAAATCTCTGAGGGCGCTGAATTAAATAACTAAGTGTTTTTGTTTGTTTTAATTCTTGGGCATGCTTGAGGACAAACAATAATTCAAGTTTGGGTGTATTTGATATGCATATATTTTACTAATTTATTATATCCCTAATTTGTGATTTTTGCTACTATTTTGAATACAAATATGCTATTTATATGATTTTATCTTTATTTGTAGGTTTTGTACTCAAATGGAAGAATTGTGGAGGTTTCGGACTATATTGAAAAGAAAGAGCAACTAAAAAGGGCCTAAATGAAGATTGTAAGAACTAATGAGGAAGAAATCACAAGACTTGAAGATTTGGAGGAGTTTTAATTTAAATTGGCTTGAAAAAAAATAACTCTCTTATTCCTGAAGAAATAGGGTTTGACAAAAGCCTATAAAAAGAAGATTTAGGGTTTTATTTTTGGTGGCAGAGTCTTAACCAAAAATCCTCCACCGACCACCACTTTTTTTCCACCAATTCGGCAGCAGCCTCCATCTCTCTCTCCCATCATCATCACCACCTTGCTTCCTCTCCTCCACTTCCATGCATCACCGCAGCACACCACCCATCACCATCACTCCAAGTCACCTCTCGCACCAATCCATCAAAGTGGAAGCTTCAGCAGCCCAAAAGAACCAAGCGGCAGCCGTAGACTTCATGTTTTCAATTCGGCGGCTTTATTCTTATCCCGGGTTTTTGGTGTTTTAATTATTTTAATCTCAGATTTGTATGGGCGATGTCTCTAAATATTATTGAATTATTTTTAATAATGTTTAGTGGCTAAATTTCTTTAACCTAGGCTTGGATGTAGCAGCTGGATTTATTTGGTTAATTTGGCTCATTATTATTTGATTTTCCCATCAATTAATATTTGTTATTCTTGTTTTCATTCGTGCAAGTAATTGGCCACTATTTACATGTCTGAAGATACTAATCGAAGTAGCCAGAGTGGAAGATTAGTATTAGTTCGTATGAATAATAGACTTAGGGTGTAAGCTACAAGAGTAAGATTATAACCTTTGCAACGTTTGATTCTTAATGGTCTTAATGTGCTTTTGTTAATCCATATAGTCACGAGAGTAGACATAGGGTTAATCTAAGTAAGAGAATTATAACACGAGAGTGTATTGTGCTTACTTAGGTGAATCGTTGTGAGATTAATGGAAGTTAAAAGTCAAATACTTATGAATTGAACCAAATCAAATATTTGGTAGGTGAACCCAATGTCCTAGGTTTTCCCAACTTGATTGTTTCAACCTTTGAAAGTAATTGCAATTTTAGATTTTTAGGTTTAGTTTTATTTAATCCAAAAATTTGAAATCATCATTTATCTAGATAATAATAGGAGTAATTTATACCTGGTAGTTAGTATTCCTTCTCTGTGGGTACGACCCTGTTTTCCGCTATACTAGTGTTAAGTAGGTGAATTTATTTGAATAGTTGTGACGACGACTTGTCATGCAACAACATTTTTTGGAACCGACAGACCTTTGGTTTGTTATCTCCTTGCGCAGCAAAAAGGTGTAACAATGGACTGTGATCAGATGTGGACCTATTTGAGTTCTCAATAAAAGCGTTCGGGAAGAAATCATTCTACTCCTTTGAGATCAAACCTCGATCAAGTATCTTACTCACCCAACCATGATTCCTTGTGCCGCCCCATGTAAAATCCTCTCCTATTGCTGGAATTTCAAGAAGGTCGCAATCACAAATGCATTCATTAAACTCCGTCATTGCTGTATGATCCTGGACCGAAGCTCCAGAATATTTATCCAATGTCCGAATAACATTAAAATCACCAGCTACCATCCAAGGGGAGCTTAAGTACCTCTGCCTAAAACTAAATAAATCTCTCCACAAAGGCCGCCTAGCCAACCTGCTTGTTTTTGCTTATACCACAGAAAGATTAAACTTTTCAGAGATATTAAAATGTGTAACCTTAAAATATAACACCTACCCGTTGTCCTCTACCAAGGTAACTGAGAACTCTTTTTGACAAAAAACCCAAATCTTCCCCGAAACTGAGGCAAAAGCTATATCAAAATTCAAATCCCTTTTTATTCCGTCTAGCTGACTGCTATCTAACATAGGTTCCAAAACAATCAAAAAAGAAACCTCATGCATACTTATTAGAGCTTTCAAATGCCGTCGAGACGCTTGATTTTTGATTCCCCTAAGATTCCAGATTAATTGACTTATCATGGGAAAAATTTGGAATTACACCACTACTTATTGCAAACGCGGAGATCGCCTGGGAACCAGCCCAGCCTGCATTCTCGCTCTTCCTTCTTTTGATTTTTGACCATGGTTCTTCGGTGTGGGACTCTCCCCTTGCGTTGAGTCCTGAGCTTGAGCGGTCATCCAAATCACTTTCTGTCCAAACGCCCCGATCAATATCATCAACGTCCTCAGTTTCATAGTTCTTACCAATTTCCCCATCATCAAAACATTTTTTAACCCCCAAGGACTCACCGCTAACCAGTTTTTGCAAAGCATTCCGCATATCATCACATTTGGAGCTTCTTTTATCGCCGAGTTCTTCAGCAAACACTTCTTCAACGTCTTCCTCCTCCTCCACATTCACAACTTCATTTTCGACTTCCTCAATCATTTCCAAAGCTACAAACCAATTAGAGCTAACCGTAATGGGCATACCGTCAGATGAGATATCCGCAGGAACAACACTTTTTCCGCTATCGACTATCCCGATGTCAAACCGTCAATGGGCGTTTCAAGGGTTTGTGCAAGTAGGATTTGCGCAAATAGGGTTTGCGGAGGAAGGGATTGTGACTCCACGTCTTCTACTTCAGAGGGCTACGACTCCAAACCCCAAACAATTAGAGGCTGCATTTTAACTATTTCAACTTCCAGCCTAGTTTTTTCTTCATTTTTTCGAGGTTTTAAGCTCAGCTTTGGCGGGTGAATCTAAATACCTTTCTTCTTGGTTATCAAACTCGCATCTTTTTCTGAATCTATCTTCAAAGCCGTCGGCTTTCCCATCCGACAACTATCTGATTTATGCCCAACTTTACAACACTTCGAGCAACAGAAAGGGACATGCTCGTAGGTGAAATCATGTTCATGCTTCCTTCCTTTCTTTCCGATCCTGATTCGGAAGCTCTTTGGTGAGATCAACATCGACACAAAAACGAGCAATCAATGGCCTTGTCGTATTAAATGTGGGCGTGTCCACTTTCAAGGGTTGTCCAATCGCCGTTGCCATTGAATAGATAATGTCTAGATGCATATACTCAATCAGAAGATCAGAAAGAGAGACCCAGATTGATACTACCAGCGGATCTTCTTCGAAAACAAACTCTGGCTTCCATTTTAGGATCCTCATTGAAAATCCAGCTATATTCCAAAAGGGGTGAATCCAACACCTTTGGTAATCTTCTTGTTGATCAAAGCGTATCAAGATGTGTCTAGAGTTCATAAGGCCTAGTTTATCTCTTCCATCTTGGGATGACCATAAGAGAATTTTTCGACCGAGCTTAATCGGTGAGGGGCTATAAGCTTCTCGAACTCATCATCTTCAAATTCCAAAGTAGGGGTGCCATTGACAAACTTAACTTGCTTTATGAGGGATGAATCTTTCTCCAGGCCGGAAGCCTTGTGAAAGAAACTAGCTAAAGATCTTAGCGGATCGTTAGGGGTTGCCAGCCATGGTGCCAGCCATGGTGGCCGATGAGCAACCTTGTAGCCGTCACTTTTAGGGTTTCTGCTAGAGAGAACAAAGGGTATTTCAGGAAGCTAAAAGTTTTCTTTTAGCTTGTTTGCAAATGCCATCAAAGGTTAAAGTGCCTTATTAGTCCATGTATTAAGGCATACTTAAATGCCTCTACTAACTATTCTTCTAGTTGTGTTTTTCGGATTTCGCACACCTCAATCACAAAGGTTTGGTAGAAGTCCCACCCTAACCCAGTATTAATCGAGCACCAGTGATGGCAATTGTCGAAGAAGGCAACACTGATGACACCTTTCGTTCAGTTCCTACAAACAATACTTTGCCCAATAATAAGTCTGAAGCCTGAGCTATAAAGCTGAAAGCTGTGAAATACACACAGCATGATGGAGTGCTATACAAACATGGATATCTCTTGCCGTTATTACAGTGTGCAAGTCCTCGACAAGCTGAATATATCCTCGAGGGGGTTCATGACTGATCATGTGGGGCAAACATTGGCCCCCGAGGATTGACTAAAAAAATTCTTCGAGCAGGTTGCTTCTGGCCCACCATGTTCAAGGATGCATATCAGTTTACGCAAAAGTGCAACAGATGTCAAAGATTTTCTACCATCATTCGATAATCCCAACATGAGATGGTGACAACACAAAGTCCCTGACCGTGTTTTATCTATGGGGAATTAACATCATCGGGCGTAAAATGGGTAATCATAGCAGTAGATTTGTTTACTAAATGGGCCGAAGTAGAACCACTAGCCTTGATATCGGGGAGAAAATTTTTGCTGGAAAAACATTGTCTTTCGTTTTGGTGTACCCAAGGTAATTGTCTCAGAAAATGGAAAACAATTCAAGAGTGACCATTTCAAATCTTGGTTTGCGGAGATGCAAATAGTCTACAAGCTAATGGACATGGGGAAACTATCAACAGAACCATCTTACATGAGACAAAGACTAGGCTACAAAGATTGAAGGGAGCATGGGCTAATGAGTTTCAACATGTTTTATGCCCTTATCGAACAACTATGCATACCCCGACAACTGAAGCAGTGTTACTAGTGGAAATTGGGCTACCTAGTCCTCCAACAATATGGTTTATAAACGAAGCCAATGATGAGAATATCATAGTGAACTTAGATCTGCTCGAAGAAAGGCGCGATGCTGTCAAAGTTCAAGAAGCGCGGTATAAGGAACTCCTAGCAAAACACTACAACAAGAAAGTTAGAAGCACTGACTTTGCTATAGCAGATCTGGTCCTGAGAAAGAACGAAGCCAGTCGAGCAGAGGTCGTGGGAAAGTTAGTGGAAAATTGAGAAGGACCTTATCGAGTGATCGATGCCTCTCCATCAGGGAGTTATCGACTACAAACAACCAATGATACTGAACAGATTCTCCCATGATGGTGAAACATGCAGAATCTTTGCATGTTCTACATTTGAATTTATATTTCTTCTTGCGTGCCTTCGTTGTGCTTTATGCACAATTGTTTGTTTTTTCTTGATATGTAATTCTAACCCGAGTCCACGAGTAATTATTTAATAAAATTCATGGCATATTTATAAACAAACTATATTCAGGAGCCTTTTGGTACGTAGGAATCGGATTTAGGGAAGCGGATTCAGTGCTCTACTGCTGTTTGGTTAGGTGGATACAGAATCTGGGGAATCGCTTGAATCCAAAAGATTGAATCCTACCTTTCCCCCGTTATTCACTTCGTTATTTTCTCTGTCGACATGTATAAATATGACTAGTCATTGAGGCAGACATCCTCTACAGGACCGTTTACGAAAGTGTCATGTATTCAATGCCCGGACATTTACGGGTCTTGCTACCCATAATTGTTACAACTAGTAGTTTAAACTAAACGAGGAACTCGTATGTAGTGTCCTTGAGAGAGCCACGTACTTAATATCTGGCCACATCAAAAGCTCTATAAAAATATACTAACTCATGACTTTCGATAGGTTCAAAGTTGGAAATCTTCATTTGCAATACATAAAGCGGGACAATTCCCCTGTTTTGTACAGTTGGCATAATCTATATTCGCCCTAATGAATTATAAGTACATCCTTCAATGGATTACCTCAAGATGAACACAACTTTAAACCCTCGATTTCAAAGTCACTATACATTGGTCTAACTTTTCTGTTAGACAGATGATTTCTATGTCAAGGGCATCAAGTGTCAGAAGCAATTCTTCTTGTGTGCTCTTGACATAAGGAAGTGCCCCATCTTTGGGTCTTTCTAAATTTGGGGCCAGAATCCCGTGCTCGATCAATACGTCTTGGAAAAATGTAACTTGCTTCTCGAGAAATTCCACGTCATTTATCCTTAGATTGAGAAACCCAACCAAGACATTGAATCTCGCAGTCCTAGCTCTTAGCTACAATTCAAGCCTCTTTAGGACTGCATATTTTTTCAAGTACACTATAGAAATGTTGATGTTTTTCTAGGCTCTTTCCTTTGTCAATTGCTTCACTTCCTCATGTAAATCCTGCTCGGATATGAGAAAATTGTTATAATCTTTTTTGAAAGAAGCTTTTCACTGTTGTGCTTCATCACAAAGCATTTCAATCCTCTTACATATTCGGCCTTCAGATCGGACGTTAGTTGCATTCATTGCATCGAGTAAGTCTAGCTCTATTTCTTTAACGATGCTTAGATCATGGATATTGCCCCTTTTCGTAAATATGCTTGAAACCATCGAGTAGAGGGGGAACTTTCGAGCATTATGATCATCTAAGATTACAACATGGACACGATGCGTAAGATAACTCCCCTATCAACACAAGTTAAAAGAACAAACGTTCATTACTTTTGCAGTAAGTCAAAGGGGAAAAGTTCTTTTAGGAATAGGGTTACAATTGTCAAGAGAGGTTGTACTTGAATACTTTATTGCAAAGATTACAGGGAAATTGGGGAAAAGACTCGTACAATGCTCGCAGGACCAATTCCCTATGAAATTGGATTGCCAACATTACCCTCAAAAGTTGCATGATCTTACTATTCTGGCACTGGTTGCAATCGATGCTCTCACATCGCCATCCCTCAATTCATCTTCTTCCTCAACTTCTTCTTCCTCTTCATCTTCTTCCTCGACCTAAGGAGTATTCTCCCTGTCCTCTAGTGCCTCGAGGATGTTTAACTTGTCAGGGGGTGGAGAATTTAGATATGCACAGATATCACCCGCCAGTTTTGGAAAGTGCAGCCCTAATAATCCCTAGTAAAGGGAATTGGCTCTCGTCGAGATGGAAAAATTCTTTCTCGAGGGTGTGATGCATAGCTTTTCAAGGATTTTCCTTCGGGTACTGTTTAATCCACTTTACTCTAATTACCTTGCCTTTAGCAAGCCTTTCAAGACCTGCAACAACTACATAGTGATATCTAGAGCTGAAAGACGGGAGGTTGACATTCTTCACTCTCTCAATCAACCCGGCAGTAGGCATTATTCTGTACAGGAAAGTGACTTACCAGTTGTACAAGTCTTCTTTCGAGATGTGGGAGTCTCATAAGGCTTTCAACTTGACGAGTCCAAATTAGTATGGCCCGCGACTAGGCCGGCCCAAGTTCGGTAAAAGGTCCAACCGGTCTCTGGAAATTTCTAGGTCGGTTCCTAATTACTTTCCTACCAAAAAAGGGCTCCATAAACTAGCTATATAAATAGGGATCAACCCCTCGTGGTTAAAGGTACACTCTGCGCACCACAATTCATGCCCTAATACAATTACTCTTACTGACTTAAGCATCGGAGTGTCTACCCTCGGGAGACCCCGATGCCCTCTTTTGCAGGTTTTAGGATTTCGATACCACCATGGCCGCCGGTTCAACCCTCGAGAGACGTCGGTAAAGATCCATGCTTCGTCACAACTATATATCAATAGCGTCGTATTTCTGTTGTGATTCCTCTATCTTCTTTTCTCTTGCGGAATGAAGCAGATGCAGCTTTTGATGCTAGTCTTCAAAGGTTGCTTTCTCTCGCTATAGATTCTTGACAAGCCGTCGTCACACTAGTCAAATACTAATTACCTACTTAATACAATTACTAGTAGTAAAGCAGAAAGCAGGGTCGATCCCATAGAGAAGGTGACCAAGTACCGGTTAAAATTATTTCTTATTATTATTTAGATTAACAATTTATCAATTTAAACTAATCTAAACCTAAAACTAACAATTGCAATTATTTAAAGATACAAATAAGTAAAAGAAAAAAACCTAGGGTAAAGGGTTCACCAACCGACTATTCAGTTTAAGTTAATCTATAGATATGTGACTTTCGACTCTCATTAATCTCACGACAATTCACCAATTTAAGAATTATATACTCTCGTGTCATAACCCTCTTACTTAAATTAACCCTATGACTACTCTCGTGACTATAGGGATTAATAAAAGCACATTACGAACTTTGGAATTACTAGTCGCAAAGGCGGTGTTCCTACTCTCGTGGCTCACTTCCTAAGTTTATTATTCCTACAAACTAATACTAGCCTTCCACTCTCGCTACTTCAGCTAGCACCTTAAAGCATGCAAATATTGATCAGATATTCACATGGATGAAAAACAAAAATAATAAATATTAATTAATGAAAAAGTCACAATCATAACTTAAATTAAATTAAATAGTACGGCGGTTACATCCAAAACCCTAAATTAAATAATTTAGCTACACATCATTATTCTAAAATAAATTAAAAAAACAAAATAAAAGAACGATGGAACCGGATTTGAGGATGCGTCGGCCGTGAAGAAAAACCAGCCTAAACTTGGTCCGAATTCTCCTCTTGCCGCGGCTTATTTTATGCGCCCTCGGTCTCTCTAGAAAAATAAAGCAAGAGCCTCCTTTTATAGTACTACTTACTTGTCGGTGGCTTTCTTCTCAAGAAAACAAAATTGGATCCGTTCGCCAACTCCATTCCATGAGACGTGGCCCATGCAAATTCAACTTTTTTTTTTTTTTTCATTCTTAGTTCTAACTCCAGCAAGAACCATCAGGGCCAAAATTTTAAAAGCTTTAAGAAAAAATAAAGTAGGCATGGGCTTGTTTCTTGTTTTTAATTTTGACAACCAAAGCCAGCCCACTTTCCTTAATCTTTGGGCTCCAAAAACAAGCTAGGATCAATTAGTCCTCCAAACCATGCTACTCTCGACCAAACCCAATCAAGAACTTCAAAATTGCACTCTAGTGGTTCAAGTCCTCAAGTCTATGAATTTTTCCTCATTAATTCTTGAAATCTTCAATTAAGTACAAAACTCCAATAATTCATCATTTAATCTTCAAGAAAAGAATTTGTTTCCTACAAGTGATTTAAATTAAATTAAGTACCAAATGCAACTCAAAGATATAAATTCTTATTAAAAACATAAAGAATGAGAGTATAAAAATATATCTAATTTAGCACTTATCAAATACCCCCAAACTTGAATTATTGCTTGTCCTCAAGCATTCCCAAGAATTAAAACAAACAAAAACCAGTTAATTATTTAATTTTGGTGGCCTCAGAGATTTAATCATCATGTAATACAAAGCCCTCGACTACCTCTCATATGCACTACCTAACAAAATGCAAACCATATGCACTTTTAGCCCCCACGCTTGTGTGTTTGTGCGATTCGTTTCTTAGGGATATCAATTTACATTTAACATAGAAAACAAAAGCTCTACTGCAAATATGCCATTTTACTTTAACAACAGACTCACATTTCATACCATATTTCAATGCAATGAACCGCCAATCATACTATGAAGTAGAAGGACTTATCTTACAGACAACCTATTCCCCCTCGTAACCCATTCTTCGGTCCATGCGGCTTTTCTTCAGGACTCTTTCCAACTCGGCCACTACCAGAGCATTTTTCCACTCCTATACGTAGTGGCTCAGCAACTTAGGGCAGTCTACATATGTATTTTCCTCACCGGGCCTGAGGACTCTCCGCTCAGGTTGCCAATTCCTCACCTCTCAAGGGGCTAGCATCAACATTGAATGCTTTTCCTTTCTCCCTCATTAAAATTAACCTAACCTCAGAAACATCCGCCAACACCCCTCCCCCAAACTTACTTAACACAAAGTGTCAAAGCAATAAGGTTTTTTAAAGCTGATATTGGGTTAATGCCTTGCTTTTCCTTCACAACATGATGGGTTGCAACTACAAATCATATAAGTATGAGTGAATCAAACACAACTTTTCATGGCATATCTACATCAAACTTATGCAACTATATCTCACTTTAGGCTTATCCCACAGTCACGACTAAGTGCAAAAAAAACAGGGTATTCAAAGCAACATAGAAATACATAAGTTAAGCAATACAATTCAAAATAGCTTAATTCTTACATGTTATAGATAATCAAACTAACTTCATCATAGGCCTTTTTTGATTTTTCAAATTTTTCATTTTCAATTCTTATGGGTTTTTTTTTTAAGAAAGATAAACACAAAACGCATTCCTCTCCCCCACACTTAAAGTATACATTGCCCTCAATGTATAAAACACAAAAAACAAACAACCAAGTGTAAAGAACAGGAAAGACAAAAATAAAAAAAATAAAAAAAATGAAAAGAAACGACACAACCTTGGGAATGTGAAGCGGAAACCGGAAATTGTTGAGGTTGAAGAATAAAGAGATCTGTTGCATAACCATCCAAGCATTTTCCATCCCCATTTATTCTAGAGAGTAGCTGCCACACATGAACAAAAACAAAGGTAAATTTTATCAGGTAGATGATTAAGAAAAACCACGAAAATTTAGAAATCAAAGATTTCCAAATAGTCAGGAACAAAAAACTCAACCATCACTTATTCATAAAAAATAAAATGAAATAAAGCGAAATAAAATGTTGGGTTGCCTCCCAATAAGCGTTGTTTTTATATAGTCTTTAGCCAGACTCCAGGACTGATCTATCAGAGTACCCATCTCGATACCAGAAGAAACCATGTTCAGCAGCAATAATGAATCTCTTGTAGTGGTTCTCCTTTCCATGAGAAAATATAAACTTATACTCTAAGACCACTATATCCTCTTTCTCAAATTCAATCTTGTACCATTGATCCTCTCTTTGGTTTTCCATTGAATCAACTTTCACATCATCTACACTATCTCTTATACTATGGACAACCTCACCACATGTGTCTACTTCAAACCCTTCTTTTGAAACTATAGGAATGTTACTCTCATCAAAATCAACTCGATCCACATTTTTGTCACCAACTCTTAGAATGAGCGAATCATACTTAACTACTATGTATATACTAGAAGAATCAGGAGAACTTGGAATATCTGGACTTGTAACCTCTTCGGTCTCTTCTAATTCTTCACCTTCAAGCTCATTTTGAGATGATGGCTGGGGAGACTGGACCAATGAATCATCTTCAGAAATCTTCTCATTCTTATTCAATTTAAGCAAATTTCCGATAGGATCATATTTCGGCAACCCCACACTCAACCTATATTGATTGACCTCTTCAATAAGTTGTTGGCCTTTTTCACTTTGAAAATCTCGAAGAGCTGCTTCTCTAACAGTAAGTTGAGGTTGAGCAGGTGGCTGCTGATACGAAGATGCAAACTCTCTCAGAGTGGGTTGAGGAGGTGGTAACTCTCTTAGAGTGGGTTGAGGAGGTGGTGGTTGATATACTGATGCATTTGAGTGGTAACAATCCTCTTGAGAGAAATATGAAGCATTTTTCTTCTCCATGTCATCCAACAATTTATCAATTCTCTCCAAACATGACAACATCCCAGAGTCATATACTCGCTCTCAAAACCGAATCGTACCCAAAGATCAAATGAATACCCTTGATAATCACAACCATAGTAAGGATCATAAGACGAATTGTTCCAAGAGTACGGATCTTCTTGATATGTAGGATAGTCTCCATGTTCAGAATCATAACCATAATAAGGAGTCTCTCCATATCCATAATTAAAATTCTCCATAATAGCTCAAATATCCTGCAAAAATATTGACAGAAGAAAAAAAGAGAATAAAAATAAAAATAAAAATAAAAATAATAAATTAATAAAATAAAGGAAACTATAAACAAATCTAAATTAATAAACAAAATAATCTAATTTTGATATTGGTTATGCCTTCCCCGGCAACGACGCCAAATTTGACAAGCCGTCGTCACATTAGTCAAATATTAATTACCTACTTAATACAATTACTAGTAGTAAAGCAGAAAGCATGGTCAATCCCACAGAGAAGGTTACCAAGTACCGGTTAAAATTATTTCTTATTATTATTTAGATTAACAATTTATCAATTTAAACTAATCTAAACCTAAAACTAACAATTGTAATTATTTAAAGATACAAATAAGTAAAAGAAAAAAAACCTAGGGCAAAGGGTTCACTAACCTACTATTCAGTTTAATTTAATCTATAGATATGTGACTTTCGACTCTCATTAATCTCACGACAATTCACCAATTTAAGAATTATACACTCTCGTGTCATAATCCTCTTACTTAAATTAACCCTATGACTACTCTCGTGACTATAGGGACTAATAAAAGCACATTACGAACTTTGGAATTATTAGTCGCAAAGGCGGTGTTCCTACTCTCGTGGCTCACTTCCTAAGTTTATTATTCCCATAAACTAATACTAGCCTTCCACTCTCGCTACTTCAGCTAGCACCTTAAAGCATGCAAATATTGATCAGGTATTCACATGGATAAAAAACAAGAATAATAAATATTAATTAATGAAAAAGTCACAATCATAACTTAAATTAAATTAAATAGTACGGCGGCTACATCCAAAACTCTAAATTAAATAATTTAGCTACACATCTTTATTCTAAAATAAATAAAAAAAAACAAAATAAAAGAACGATGGAACCGGATTTGAGGATGCGTCGGCCGTGAAGAAAAACCAGCCTAAACTTGGTCCGAATTCTCCTCTTGCCGCGGCTTATTTTATGCGCCCCCGGTCTCTCTAGAAAAATAAAGCAAGAGCCTCCTTTTATAGTACTACTTACTTGTCGGTGGCTTTCTTCTCAAGAAAACAAAATTGGATCCGTTCGCCAACTCCATTCCATGAGACGTAGCCCATGCAAATTCAACTTTTTTTTTTTTTTCATTCTTAGTTCTAACTCCAGCAAGAACCATCAGGGCCAAAATTTTAAAAGCTTTAAAAAAAAATAAAGTAGGAATGGGCTTGTTTCTTGTTTTTAATTTTGACAACCAAAGCCAGCCCACTCTCCTTAAGCTTTGGGCTCCAAAAAACAAGCTAGGATCAATTAGTCCTCCAAACCATGCTACTCTGGACCAAACCCAATCAAGAACTTCAAAATTGCACTCTGGTCGTTCAAGTCCTCAAGTCTATGAATTTTTCCTCATTAATTCTTGAAATCTTCAATTAAGTACAAAACTCCAATAATTCATCATTTAATCTTCAAGAAAAGAGTTTGTTTCCTACAAGCGATTTAAATTAAATTAAGTACCAAATTCAACTCAAAGATATAAATTCTTATTAAAAACATAACGAATGAGAGTATAAAAATATATCTAATTTAGCACTTATCAATTCTTCCTTTCAGGCCTCAAATCTCGCATCTGGAATTGAAAGTTCATCTTCACAGCATTCAACTATGACAAGGTTAAGAGGGTCAGTTTAGTTTAACATGAACGTGATCTTACAAGAATAGACTTCCGACACCACCTGCTTAAGGCACTCGGAGGTCGACATTGTAATTGCTTTCTCTTCGAGCTCTACACAGTCAACAATCGCGGGGAGGGGGGGGCAAAAAATATGACTGCGGTTCCCTTGCCACCAAGGATTGCTTCTTGAAGACCAAGACTTTCTTCTTTATCTTTCGTTGCCTCTTAAACTGCAGCAGCAGGAATGATGGTCTTTTTAAGTGGAGGCTGGTCGATTTTACTCTTCTTGTTGAGCTCCTCATCAACCGTTTTTTAGGAACTTTTTTGGAATTTTTTCTTTGCCCTTCTCAACTCAATGGGCCTTTTCCTTTTCTGGGGGGTTGTTCATCATCTTAATTAATGACAATGGGACCAGCACCAAGATATAAGTCTTTGGGAGTGAAATTTGAAGACGACCTAAAACACAATAAAAAAAGACATGTTTAGTACCTCTTTCAGCTTCAAATTGCAAAGGGGGAATGTGCTCTTTAACATCTTCATGAGAAAATCTGGTCTGGAAGTCCTCTATCTTCTTTATGTCTCTCGGATACTTTTCTACTTCCTCTTTATCTGTGGTGATCCACTTATCTTTGATTGGCCTAAGTTGTTTGTTTCTCGATGGTTCCACTCGATATTCATATCCGAATGAGCTTTTACGAAGAAATATTCTCTCCAATATGGTGCCTCTAAAAATCTTGTAACTATGTTTGGGGCAACAGTCGAGGCAGTTTTCTTAACATTATACTAGTCCTTATATGATGTCGATGACGTACAAACTTTGAAGAAATATTTGAATACTATCCATCAAGATACTACCTTCACCTCGACGCAGATTCTGGCAAAACCAAGTACATAGGCAACTAGATTTAGTGTAGATCAAGCCAACAGGACTTTATAGTAGTTCACTGTCTCCCCGAACAAGAAAAATAGGGAGAACCTAAGGCCTAGTTCTAGGCTTCTCGAGTAAACAACAATTTTCCATGTTGGAGGAGTAATTGCTCTTTCATTTCCTATAGGGGCATTAGGTTCTAAAGAGTCGGGGAGGTTTTATTTTTTTATAAATTTTAATGGCTTCCGCATTGGATCTAAATGATGATTCGAATTCTAACACAGTAGTCTTCGCCGGAACTTTACACCTATCTATTCCGATTGCTCTAAGAAGAGTGGATATAAATTTTAAAAATTGAAATTGGGAAAGACAAGGACATTGGGTACATACTGGAATTCTTGATAGATATAACTTCATCAATTCTGCACCCAGGGGGGGTGGATGGGGTCTCAGATATTTCCGGTGGCAGAAGAGGTGCTCTCTACTTTTTGCTCTCCTGTTGTTGAAATTTGATTCGGTTTCGATGAGAAGGGAAATGGATTTTTCAGTAATAATATATGAAGTAAAGTGGGGGACGTGATTTGGCCATTTTGCCTAATTTCAAGGCAGTGCAATGATAGTAACCAGGATTTGGTTACATGCTCCGTAATGAGCGTTGCCTACCCAATTGTTAAGCAGGAACATTCTGGTCATCTTTCTGGAGTTGGGGCAACCCGATATGTTTTTCGAGTGGGCTGAAATTTGAGCAGCCTTCTTCATTTTCTGGGTCTTGGGCATCTCCAGGTTAGGCTTATCAGTGTCAAGTATTATTAATCTTTTTTGCTAACGACAGGGGCACTTGAAGAGTCCATATTCGCATCACACGAATGCGACCCATCAATTGCGTTTGGACCAACCGACTCAATAGGCCGATCCTGCTTATACAAAACCTAATACAATTCGAACACAAAACAGGTAATTGATGGTCTATAAATAGGGTTTACCAAACCACAATCAAGTGCGCAATCTATAGCATAATTTAGCAACTAAACGTTCTCTCAAACCCTTTTCCTGATTTAAGCATCAGAGTGTCTATCCGAGAGACCCCCGAAGTTTTCTCTTATAGATAGCAAGCCTAGCTGGAGTTCTACAATTCAACCGGAGGAAAATTTTGCCTTCGTCAGTGGGCATCAACAACATTTTGTTGCTTCTCATTGCCAACGACAACGGAATACGCATGACCAAAGTCGGCAGTGGATCAAGGCTGAGAATCTATGATCGAATGGTTTTGAATGTGTCATCGAGACCCATAAGGAAATCAAAGACTTTTTCTTACTCTCTTGGAGTCTGTAATTGGAGGCTAACTCCACATGTGCAATTGATACAAGAACAAACAGCAATGGATGAAACTTTGGAGTTCATCGGCGTTGAGTTTGCTGTAATAAGTGGCGGTGGAGGACTTCTCTTGCTACAGAAGAGCAATTGTGCGTTTCAATTCATAGGCACGAGAAACAATGCCTTGAGTGAATCGCTCCTAAAAATCTTGCCGAATTTCCAAGGCAGTTCCGGTGTGAGTAGCGCCCGATCGAAGTTCTTTGGAGATATAATTGATGATCCTAGCTTTTAGCAAAGCATTACATTGGATCCAACTCTGAAAATCTTTGTGATTAACAACCAGTTTGGTGATCGTCCCATCCAAGAAGTCGGCCTTGTTCTTGGATTGGAGAGCAGTTAAGAAACTATTATGCCAGGTGAAATAGATGTCCCCGGTTTGGGCGAGAAGATCAGTGAGAAAAAGAAGACTGGGATGATCAAAATGATGAATGTAGTAGGGGGGATTTAGTGTCAGCCGGGGTTGAGTTGGGAGAGATCACAGAGTAAGAGCCAGAAACTAGAGTAGCAATGACATCACCATAAGATGTTGGATCACCCATGATCGTGAGAAAAGCAAGGGGGAAAATGGCCGGAGAAGAGAAAAAAAAATGGTTGACCGATAATGTTTTAGGGTTTGCTCTGTATCATATAAATTGGTATAGACGAGTAGAATTTTCTTATCATATCAATGTGCATGATTATGTCAACAACATGATAAAGAAGGAAATAATTTAATCTTATCCATGTCTCAATATACAAGAAATGATACGTATCATTAGGTTTAATAGAGCTAAAAACTATTTCAAAAGCTAAAGCTTCTAATTTTGCTCGACGTCTCCCCATGCAAAACTTCAAGAAGATCATTTTATATGATTAGTTTATTTTCATACAAATGTGGCAGTCAACAAAACATTAATTTGGAAACTGCAAAGTGAGGAAATTTGTTAAAGTCTCATTGAAGATCACTTTTTCCCGTCCTTTAATTCATCAACTGCATTGAAATCATTACGTTAGCTTTAAAATGTCTGAAATCATAATCAAAACAGAACAAAATACAGAGAAAGGAATTAGACTGAAATAAGAACCCTAATTTTACGCTCAACGAAAATGGGATAAAATGAGCTGAATACTTCTCATTAATTTATCTGTACAATGAGACTCCTATTTATATACATTTAGAGTCGGTTTCCTTCTGCTAAAATCATTAATTTATCTGTATATTATTTACATCACAACCTATAATCTATCCATCTATACAGTCATCATCTTATTGTGACAGTCCGTTATTCTAGCAACTCCTATGCGTGATCAATAAGCCATAAGCAGCTGTCAGAAAGTTGTTGAATCTTCTGGATCATCTAGATCCTAGATAGCTCCTCCTGGACCTGCTTCTATACGTGTACCAATGCTGATGTGGCTGCAGCTGGATACTTCAGCATCCCCCGTCAAGTTGTGCATGGATCATGCACAACATGGATAATAAGTGTTGAAATGTGGCAGAGGGTAACGACTTGGTTAAGAAGTTCGCAATCTGAGAGGTGGCTGAAATATGGAGGGGAATAACAAAACCCTGAGAATATACGTCCCGAACAATGTGACAATCAATGTCAATATGTTTGGTTTGCTCATGAAATACGGATGCAGATTGCAGCTTGATTATCACCATCAAAGGGAATTGGTGTTTGAAATGAAATCTAAAAGTCACGAAGTATGTATGATGACCACTGTAATTCACGAACTGCGCAAGCCATTTCACGATACTCCGCCTCTCCCAGAGATATGCAATATCCAGTTAATGATCGATGAGTAGTTAGACAAATTCCCCAAACATAATCACAATATGCAACTGGATTAAGACTAATTTTGTGTGAGTAGAAAAGTCCTTGATTTATACAGCCATATATGTAGTAAGAACATGAATTGATGTAGACCAATGTCACTCATGAGGTCTTTGTACAAATTGAATTAATTGTTGGACACAATGTGTGATATCAGGACGAGTGAAATGAAGATAGAGGAGTCTCCCAACTAACCGACGATATGGTGAAGGATCAGGCAGCAAAGGCGTTTGATCTTTGTCTTCAAAAGGAAACTTCAAGTTGCTAGGAAAAGGAGTGGCTGTTGACTGACAATCAAGAAGATGGGCATCTCACAAAATCTCAGTAATGTACTTAGCTTGACAAAGGTAAATCCCAGCATCAGAGTGTGCAACTTCCATTCCAAGAAAAACCTTTGCAATGCCCAGATCTTTTATGGAGAAAGTTTCATTCAGAAAATACTTGGCTTCATCGATTAGGGATAAACTATAGACGAGGGGAAGTACATCATCAACATATACAAGAGTAAACAAGCTCTCACAATTTTGTTGAAGAAGATACAAACAATGATCATGATAGGACTGTGTAAACCCAAAAGCTATCAGTTTAGAAGTAAATTCTTTATTCCATTCGTGAGATGCTTGCTTCAAACCATATAAAAAATGTTTCAACTTACACTTGACCTGGTTTCGCCACCTCAGATCTAGGAGGAGGAAGCATATGAACATCTTCTATTAAATGACAATGGAGGAACCCGTTGTTTACATCAAGTTGAGATACAATCCATCCTTTACAAGCTACAACAAAAAATATGATGCAAACAATGACAACTTTAGCTACAGGAGAGAAAACTTCAGTGTAATCTTTTCCATCAATCTGTGTGAATCCTTTGGCAACTAATGTACTTTGTAGCGATCTATTATGCCATCTAGTTTACACTTAAACCCTGTAAATCCGTTTGCAGCTTGCTGGTTTTTTTCCTGCAGGCAAAGAGATTAATTCCCAAGTATGGTTATCTTCAAGATCTTTCACCTCAAGATTCATAACATCAACCAAATTCCTATCAGTCATAGCATGATTAAAAGTAGAAGGTTCATGAAATGTTGACATGTTCGCCAAGAATAATTCATGAGTAGTAGTAAACTGACAACTTAGAGTATAATCAAAAAAATCATCAGATGAAGTACAAAGGGATTACAAAGAACGAAGGGACTTACTTAGTTCAAAGTCATTAAGTTTGACTGGTAGTTGTCTAATTCTAGTGGTCCACAAACTAGTAGTGGAGGAGAATGAGAAGTGGAAGGTGAAGGTTGGACATGAGGAGATGTATGTGGTGTATCAAAAGACTAAAACTGATAGTGTTCTGTATTGTCAGTAGAGGAATCAATAGAACAAGGACTATCATAAGGAGAGTCATCAACAGGTGGTGATGTTTTGGGTAAAGCAACTAAAGAATCTGAGATAGGAATTGAAGGAAAAAATTTTCTTCATGAAAAATAACGTCACGAGAAACAATAATCTTTCTGAGACTAGGTACAAACACTTTGTATCTTTTTTGGTATGGAGGATAACCAATGAATATACCTTTTAGAGATCGAGCATCAAACTAATCCTTGGCTAGACTGTGATTAAAAACGAAGGCCAAGCAACCAAACATTTTGAGGTGACCATAAGAAGCAGATTTGTAAAACAGAAGCTCATGAGGAGCTTTTCATTTGAGCAAGGCAGAATGAGTGATATAAATCAAATGAGTTGTTGTGATCACAGATTCCTTTCCACCACCTCGTTTATGGAGGGGTGTAAGGACAGCTCCTTTGATGGATAATGTCATGTTAAGAACAAAGATTGAATTTGAGCATTAAGAAACTCGGATCCATTGTCAGTTCTAATAAGATGGACAATAGTATGAAATTGTGTTTTAACTAGTTCTAGAAGGTTGGAAATCAAAGTAGCAACCTGTGTTTTGAGCTGAAATAAGAATGTCCCAGTGCTACGTGTATAATCATAACTACTGTTGAAAAATAATTATAATTACTACCAGAAGCAACCTTGTAAGGCCCCCAGACATCAACATAGATGAAAGCAAAAAGATGATTACTTTGTATTGAACTCAAAGGAAAAGGTTTTCGGCGCTGCTTTAACAAGGGACAAATGTCACATAAGCCAACACCTTTATTACATTTTAGAATATAAGATCTAGCAAAAAGTTGATTCATTATAGCCTCAAAGGGATGCCCTAAACGAGGATGAATTATTCAATGCACCCGTTGTACCACATCAGCATTCATGATGTTGTACAACAATCTAATCCTTAAACGACACGTTTAAGATTTTTAATGTTCACAATATTTATTTTTAAAAATTTATTTTTCTTTAACCGTTGCTCTGATAATTATCAATCCCATGTACTATGTATCTCCACAATTTGTGTCGCTGCCGCTCCAGGGTACCATCCATGCCGGAAGTGAAACAATTACAGTGATGATTCATGAAGAAATAAGGGGAAAATTAGTTCACAAATTTTATTTTAGATGAACAATCATCACATCTCTTACTTCCCAATTCTTTTAGGGTTCTTCAATTCACAAATTTCTGATGGGTAACCGGAGTTCAAGATGTTCTAAAATCATTTTATGTTCCACTCATTTTTTATCCAGAAAAATTGGCAGATCTACCCAAATCCTTAAATCTGACAATGTCTATCACACATTCATCGAATCCCCAATTTTCCTTTCTTCCACCAACAATGGCCGCCGTCCTTGTTCATCAATCTGGATGCTAATCCGTCTCTTTTTTTTCATCCCTTGACTCTCAATCATTAATTACTTTTTCTTTCTCTTTAGAATTCAAAATGACTGACGAGTCCATATCCACCAAGGATTCCCTGACCGATCTATCCATCAATTAGGGCTCAACCGGCCTTGTAGAGGCGGTTCAGGAATATTCTTCCTAATGGGATACAGCTTCCTTGGAGGTAATTCCATGCCTATAAATAAGATTGGTCTCACCACAATTGAGGTACGCCATCTTTGGCACCGATTCGCATACACAATCTATTTCGCAACCCTATTTCCTGACTTAAGCTTCAGAGTATCTACCCTCGGGAGGCCTCGAGGCTCTGTTTTGCAGGAAACCCTAACCGGAGCTCCACCGCTAGACCGGAGGCACAATTCCGGCTATCGTCAAGTGACACGCTCAGTGGGACCCGAGAATTAGGGTTTGTGTCACAAAGCTTTCCCAAGCTTTCAAAACCTTTTCAATCCGCTGCTACCACTCCAAGCTAAGGTTTTTCTAAGATACAATGGCTATAATCGATAATCCCCAATCCAGTATCGCATCAACCGGTAGGCGTGAAGGCCCCAGTGATGACGAAACCCTAGAGAGATTTCAGGAGAGACAGAAGCAGAAAAAAAACGACCGGCAGTCAAAAAGAAAGATATCCCCCACAAAGCCAACCACTCACATAGGTAAAGGGGAAGAAGATCTAGGAACTCATCACAAAGTTCCTGATCCGTACCAAAAACAACGACTGGCTGACATCGAAACGGAATTGAAGAAATTGAAAGACAGCAATTCCCTTAACCAGAGGAAAAAGAAATATATACTAGGGGAATACCAACGTTGTTGTTTACTTGGCCTCCCAGATCCTACGGATCAAGAACTGGAAGATCTGGTCGAGGAGAAGGAGGCGAAGAGAACATTAGCCCTCCTCGATGTGAGGCGAGGAAAACGGAAAGTCCCGGGTGAAGGGGGAGAAGAGTTGCACAAGGAAGCCCGCAACTGCGAAGCCTCTCACGCTGTGGCCTTCGAAAACCCTGGGGACAGCTTTTGGGATGCCCTCGAGAGAACAAATCCGACAATCTTTGCGGCGGTTGAGCAATTTGCAAGAGAAAATCAATAGAGAAAACAGTCTCACCGCCAACCTAGCCCGCGGTCACCCAGCGTTGACGATTTGTCAAGAAGGGGGTGGAACTCCCCCCCAAGAGGTAACATCCACTCTCGATTGCGACCTGAAGCTCCTCCGGAGAAGTCTTATCATGACCACCGTGGTACTCATCACAACACAAGATTTATACCTCATGATCACCAGAGGCACGACGTTCCTCATGTTGAGGACCCCCAATATACTCGACAACGAGAGAACCAAGGCCGCAAAGACCTGTCCATCCGTGACTCAATGAGAAGAATGATAGGAATAATCGTGGATAAGAGTCCCTTTGCGCCGCGGATTCGAGACTGTCTGAAACCCCGAGACTTTGACTTCCCAAAAGACTTCGTCAATTACTCAGGAGACACCGACCTACAGCGGTTCTTGCACAAGTATGTGCAAGTCATGAGAATCCAAAACGCGTCTCTAGACTTCATGGCCAAAGCTTTACCATCCTTCCTCGATGGACAAGCACAACATTGGTTTGGACAGTTACCGGAGGGAAGCATTGATAGCTTCGAGGACTTATCCGTAGAACTGGCAACCCGCTTCTTCCTTAGCAAGCAAATTACAAAAATGTCAATTGATCTGGCGTCGATCAAACAAGGATAAAACGAGAGTCTCTCGGACTTCCATCGCCGCATTACTCGAGAATCCCTCCAAGTAGACTACCTCGATGATAGAGATGTGCAAAATGGATTCATCCAAGGCCTCAACCCATGGGGAAAGTCTGCTCACCTCCAGGTGAAATTGACCAGCAAAGCTCCTGGAAACACACAGGAGATGTCGGCCACAGTGGAGAGCTATATCCAGCGCGAGCATACACTCAAGCGATCACAAGAATCCTTCTCGCTTACAGGAGATCAAGGGGGAAGGGACAAGTACAAGTCAGTGACGGAGAATAAACCGCCCTTGCCTAGGCTCAACAGGACCTTAACCCCGTTGTTGAAACCTTGACGAGAAATACTTCAGATTCACAAAGATGAGTTCCCCACTCCAAAACCATTAGCTCATAACCCGAATAGGTCCACAAGTCAATACTGTGAATACCACAAAGACCACGGACATGATATGGAAGATTGCAGGGAACTCAAACGCAAAATTGAAGCAGGGGTCAAATTTGTAAAGTTTCAGTAGTATGTACAAAACACACAGGGTACTCCTCGAGAAAAGGGAGGTAAGTTCGCGGGGCCCCGTAATTTTTCTAGACGGAACAGTAACCGTGGCCCTCGAGGAGATAATCGAGGAAACAATTGGCAACAAAGAAATAATGCGCAGCAACCTGCCCAACAATCCCTGGACGGAGGGCCACATCCAATTCAACAAGTTCCTCATCCTGATCCAACCAAACAAATCACTCACAATGTAGGATCTATCTACGGCGCATCCCTGGAGGTCTTATCCACAACAACAATGAAAGCATCACTTCGAGAAGTAACTAAGATTTCAAGGGGACAGAAGCAATAGTCTTTACGGACAGTGATGTTGTACCGGGCATCTGTCCACACAGTGATGCAATGGTTATCGAGGCTATCATAGCAAACGTCAAAGTAAGCCGAGTATATTTCGACAATAGAAGCACAGTGGATTTAATATACATTGAGTGTTTCAAGAAGATGAATGTAAAAAATCCAGATTGGCAACCCGCAACATTACCGCTAATGGGCTTTTCATGGCACACGATAATCTCTAGCGGGATTGTTAGGCTTCCTATCACGGTAGGGTCGCATCCTCGAATGGTAACTCTAACAATAGATTTTGCCATAATCGATGTACCTTCGCCATTTAATGTGATACTAGGACGGCCATGGATATGTCAGGCCGCGCTGTTTGGTCACCCTACCACTTGGTCATGAAATTTCCAACAGAGTATGGGATAGGAATTTTGCAGGGAAACCAGCGCAGTTCTCGAGAATGCCTACTCACAGCAGTGAAGATTGGAAAGAAAACAGTAAAACCATAGTTGGCTTTCACCACGTCGAGATGTTATTATGTTCAACACGGAGTACTGCCAATCGAATGTAAAGAGGAAGAACAGGACATGAATCTCGACAATCCCCAGCCGCCACCACTAAGCAGCAAAATAGAAGAATTAATCCTGGACAAGAAAGAGCCAGAAAAAATAATTAAGCTTGGAATATCTATAAGTGAAATCTTGCGAGTCGAGGTAATCGCCTTACTACGCAAATTTCGAGATATCTTTGCTTCGTCGCCATCTGATATGACCGGAGTTCCCCGAGAAGTCATTGAGCATAGGTTGAATGTCGACCCCAATGTCAAACCGGTCAAACAGAAAAAGAGAATTTTTGCCCACGATCGCAATGATGTCATTAATGAGAAAACGCTCAAATTGGTCCGCGCCAACATACTCCGGGAGGTCCTTTAGCCAACATGGCTGGCCAACCCAGTCCTTGTCTGGAAACCGGATAATTATTGGCGCATGTGTCAGGATTACACGGACCTTAACAAGCATTGCCCTAAAGATTGTTACCCTTTGCCCGTCATCGATCAGATGGTTGAGGGGATAACTGGTTTTAGAACACTTAGCTTCCTCGACGCGTATAAAGGATACCACCAGATCCTTATGGCCCAAGAAGATGCAGAGAAAACAGCCTACATCACAGAAATTGGAGTGTACTGCTACGATAAAATGCCTGTTGGCTTAAAAAATGCTGGAGCCACCTATCAGTGTCTCGTCAACAGAGCTTTCCACGATCAAATCGGGCGAAACATCGAAATTTATGTAGATGACATGGTCATAAAGAGCAACCTCGACATCAGGGTAGTCGAGGACAGGAGAGAAATCTTCACAATTCTTTGGGCAATTAACATGAAGTTGAATCCGAAGAAGTGCACTTTTTGCATTGGCTCTGGAAAGTTCCTAGGCTTTCAAGTATTAAAAGACGGAATAAGCCTTGAGACCGCAAAAGTCAAAGCAATTTGGTCCATGGAAGCCCCAAAAAAAGTAAAAGAAGTGCAAACGCTCACGGGATCCCTGGCAGCGTTAAACAGGTTCCTATCGCGAGCCGCAGAAAGGAGCCTACTCTTTTTCAAGTCATTGCGAAATGGAAGGAGTTTTGCCTAGACTGAAGAGTGTCAGAAAGCCTTCCAGGACTTAAAAGAGCAACTCAAGCAACATCCTATGTTAGCTAAACCACAGCCAGGAGAAACCCTATACGTTTATCTAGCTGCTTGAGAGACTGCCATATCAGCGGTTCTCATCTAGAAAAAAGACGGCAAGGAAATCACGGTTTCCTTTGTGAGCAAAATCCTGCAGGGGGCAGAATCTCGATACACACCCATGGAAAAGCTGATCCTGAGTTTGATACTCGCTGCTCGACGGCTTCGTCCATACTTCCAAGCTCACACGATTCAGGTTTTAACCAAACAACCTATACAACAAGTTCTTCTCAAGCCTGAGGCTTTGGGCAGAATGATGAAATGGGCCGTCGAGCTAGGGGAGCACCATATCGAGTATAAGCCTAGGTCGGCCATAAAAGAGTAGGAATTTGCCAACTCTCTATGACGACGGCTGGACTCTCTATGATGACGGCTCATCTTGTGAGGATGGGGGAGGAGCTGGGATCATATTGGCCAAACCAGCAACGCTACAAGAAATCGAAGAGATAAGAGAATATGAGGCTGAATATTCCTATGCACTGAGGTTTGGTTTCCCGGCAACCAACAATGTGGCTGAATATGAAACAATGATAACAGGGTTAAACATGGCTCTAAGGTTAGGGGTCCAAAATTTGGAAGTTTTTAGTGACTCCCAAGTGGTGGTCAGACAAATTCACGGCAATTACACTGCTCGGGAAGAGCATCTCCGGCCATACCTTGAAAAAGTCCTCGAGCTCAGGAGTAAGTTCGAGAAATGTTCTATCTCCCACATTCTCAAAACCAGCAACAAAAGGGCCGACGCCTTGAGTAAGTTAGCGTTGTCTAACTTCGCACAATTAAGTCATAAGGTATGGGTCAAAATGTTCCACAAACCTAGTATTTATCCTCGAGTCTTTCTCACTGTCACAGACGAGGGTGACACATGGATGACTCCATTCATACAGTTCCTCGAAAGTGGGGTGCTACCCGACGACAAGTCAGAGGCTCGAGTACTGAAACTGAAGACAATCAAGTATACACTGAGGGAAGAAGTCTTGTATAAGCACAGGTATTTGTTGCCAATGCTACGGTGTGTCGGCCCCAGACAAGCAACCTACGTCCTTGAAGAACTTCACGAGGGTTCATGTGGCGCCCATATGGGAGCAAGAGGACTAGCTAAAAAGGTCCTTCGAGCAGGATACTTTTGGCCGACAGTCTTCAAAGACGCATACCAATTCGTGCAAAAGTGCGATAGATGTCAACGGTTCTCACCTATCACCCGAAAGCCACAACATGAGATGGTCACTATCGAAAGCTCGTGGCCATTATACCAGTGGGGCACTGACATCATCTGCCCTTTTCCAAAAGGAGCAGGAGGACTACGATGGGTCATCGTGGCAGTAGACTATTTCACCAAATGGATAGAAGCAAAGCCGTTAGCCTTGATATCTGGGAGGCAGGTGTTGAATTTTTTCTGGCAAAACGTGGTTTGTCGCTTTGCAGTGCCTGGGGTAATTGTATCGGACAATGGGACTCAGTTTGAGAGTGATCTGTTCAAATCATGGTGCGTGGAGATCCAGATCGATCGCCGATTTTCCACGGTGGCTCATCCCCAAGCAAACGGCCAAGCTGAGTCGATTAACAGAACCATTTTACATGGGATCAAGACTAGGTTGCACAGCGCCAAGGGTGCTTGGGTTGACGAACTCCCTCATGCTCTATGGGCGCATCGCACAACAGCTCACTCCTCCATGGACGAAACACCTTACAGTCTGGTCTATGGAATGGACGCGGTCCTCCCGGTGCCTTCCCAGTCCCCGAACAATCAGCTTTGTCGAGACAACCAGCAATGAAGACATCCTAACTAACCTTTACCTACTCGAGGAACGGCGAGATGCTGTAAATGTCCGGGAGGCCAAGTACAAGGAAACCCTCGGGAAACACTATAATAAGCGAGTCAAGAGCACTGACTTCACAGCCGGGAATCTTGTACTCAGGAAAAATGAAGCCAGTCAAGTAGAAGCCCCGGGAAAGTTGTCAGCAAATTGGGAAGGACCTTATCGAGTCATTCAAGTATCCCCGTCGGGTAGCTATCGACTGCAGACAACAGATGACACAGAGACCACTCTTACTCGATGGTGGAACATTCAGAACCTTCGCAGGTTCTATGTTTGAATCATTACATGTTATTTTCATTTCCTTCATATGTAATGTTATCCCGGGTCTTCGGGCAATTATCAATACAAGTCATTATATATTTTTCATACTTTAAATGTGTCGACACTGTTTCATGACTAGTCAGCGAGATGGACACCCTCTTTAGGGCCATCCTCGATCGTGCCGTGTATTCAACATTTGGACACATAAACCGAGGACCTTCCCTCGTCCCGACCGCAGACCGCGGTAATATTTTATCGAGGGACCCGTACCTAGTTCCTCGACAGCGCCATGTACTTTGCATTCGGCTCATAAAGCGCTTCTACAAATTGTGAACTCGAGCACATTTACTTAATCGACGCTTGTATAAGCTCGAAATGAATGTATTACACTATTATACATTTTAATTGCCTAGACAAGGCTGAGGTGAATGTATTACAACACTATACATTTAAATCTTAAGATTTTTTCCTCTAGGGTTGACTCGCGAAGGTTTAATAACCCCAAAGAAACCGATGTCTCTAAGCTGGTTAATACGATGGCCTAGCTTATCCTTCAAGTCTACAATCTCCTAGTCTTGTTCATCGATTCTGAGCAGGAATTCCTCAGCAGCGGTCCTTTCTTTTGCCACCTGATTTGGATCGAGCTCGTCAAAGATGGGAAGAGCAATTTCGTTGTCAACCAATATGTTCTGAAGAACAGCAACTTGTTTCAAGTAGAACTCCGTTTCTTTGGTCCTCCTCTTTAAGAGTCAATTGCAGCTAGAAAACGCTCTATCCGAACTTCTATCTGCTTCTCAACCAGGGCGAGAAGGTCAAATTTCTCGAGGAGCCACGGAGATACCGTGATCTTCTCCCGCTTCCCCAGTCGAGCATTTTCGTCATTCAGCTTTTTCATCTCGTCACTGATATTCGCCTCTAGGATCAGGGAGTCTTGGAAGTCGAGGTCATACTGATGGAGTCGACGTCTCCACTCCTCTTTCTGCTTAAAACGTCGAACCAAGCGAGAATGTACCTGCACGTTGTAAACTTGAATGGCATCCACAAATTCTTTCTCGAGTGCTCCCACTATGGAAGCATTGTGGACGTTCCCGAATTTTCTTAATGCTGATGAAATCATGGCATACATAGGGAATTGTCTAATCTCTTCTTCCTCGAGGATCAACAGGTGCACAGTGTGGATGTAATACGGCTCCTGGCATAATCAGTAAGGAAGCATTAAAAACGACAAAAGGAGAAAGAGGAAAAGGTACTTCATAAATTCCAAATTAATAGAGTTCATTCACAAAATACTACAAGAAGCTAAGGTCTACAACCCAAGTGGCAAAAACCATGTTAGAAAGATAAGGGCCTCATACAGTGTTTGGGTTGGGCGGGACATTTGGTTGGCTCCCGCTGGCTTCCTCTGCAGGATTCTCCGTCGGGGGCTCCTCCTCCTCGCCAGCGGGATCCTTCTCGACTTCAAGATCTTGCCCTTCCTTTTCCTCCTCCTCGACCCCCTCCGAGGAATCTTAATCAGAAACCAGCTCGACGCCAATAAAGTCTCGGTCAAGCTCTGGTACCCGCATCTCTTCCCCGGGTTCAGCAGGTAGCACCGTTGGGGCGTCTCCTCCGAAAGCGGTGATCTCCGAAGGTGAACCCATTCGAGGGATGGCGCTGCATAAAGGCTCGAACAAAGGGAGCTGCTCAGTGGACAGATACAGCAACACATTCTGTATTGTTTCGTGAAGGGTCTTTCGAGGATGTGGTTTCACGAATTGTTGTAGCCAGCCAGCGTTGACAGGCTGTCATCCCCAAAGTGAAATATTGCAATAGCTGCGGTGTAGGACGATGACCCAGGAGAAGCGTCCGGATTCTCAGCAACATCGTTCTTCTGAGACAGCGAGGGTGCAATGAATGTGAACCAGATGGGATCTCGCCCTATGTTCCGATTCTCACTTCTCTCCGGGGGAACACTGCTCTGATAGTCTTATCCCCCTCGATAAAGGCATCCTCCTTGACGAGGATGTTTTCTTCAACCGGCATGTTACCCTCGACGGGTCTATCATCCTCAACTGGGGTAACTTCCTCAATCGGTGCTTCCTTTTCGGCAGCTGGAGGCTGCTTCTTCTTCTTTTTCAACTTAGCGCCTGCTTCGGACGCTTTCACCAACCTTCTTAGCTTCCTCTTTCGGCTAACTTGGGTGGAAGATTCTTCATCATCTAAATTTTTAATATCACCAAACAAGCCAACGGTGTTCTTGCTTGACGACATAGCCTAGAACAAAAAGAATACACAAGAGAAGTTAGTACTTTTTTTATCCACGACGAGGATTGGGAGAATATACTGCTGCAGTTTTGCCCAGTTGAGATAATTCTGGAAGGATTCCAAAGCAGTAACGTCGTCCCTATGGCGCTCGATCCTGGCCTTGTCGGATTTAGACCAGACATCAGCTATAATGCCCATCTCCTGGGATTCACGGTGATCCCAGGTCACACGACACTCCTCTGGAGCCTGTACAAACAAGTAATTTGCTTTCCACATTGGAGAACCGTCAAAGAGTTCTACTATTTGCTTCACACCCGACGTGGGATTCCTCTTGACGTTATACCAGTCGTTGTATTTTGTCGAGGGGACACAAACCTTGAAAAAGTACCTCCACACTAATAGTCGGGGTTCAACCTTCCTCAACTCACAAAGCCTCACAAATCCGAGGACTGGCGATATCAAGTTCGGCGTGAATTGAGTAAGGGGGATATGATAATATTGAACTATTTTTCCGAACAAGGGGTACAGGAGAAACCTTAGCCCTAGGAACATAAACCTATCGTATACGGTTATCTTCCCCTCTGGAGGTGTAGTAGCCCTTTCTGTGCCTAGAGGTGCTCGATAATCTAGATCTATGGGGAAATCGTATTTTTTGGCTATGGCCTGAGCTTTATCAACAGAGTTTATGGTAGAAGCGATATCTACCACAATATTTGCTAAGGCAATAAGATTCAGGAAAAATAAACACAACAGCATACACTAATAACAAGAGGGTTGAAGGACTCACTTTTATTGGAATCTGAGGGTTGACCTTTTCGATGACGTTCGCTTAAGATGGGTCTTCTCAGTTATAGCAGGTACTGCAGTTTCCGGCGGCAGACCAAGCGTTTAAGTAACCACAGATGATACATAGGGGTAGGAGAGTTGCTTCTGTGTTTTCAGATTCAGAGTTTTGAAAACAAAAAGGAGGAGAAAGAAAAACTCTTGGTTTCCTTCTGGATATAAACGAGTTTCCTTCCCACGTTTCGATGGTTTGGGCGGGGTTCAAGGCTAGTAATGATGACATGGCCGGGAAACGTGTGCATTATCGAGGCACGATTTCAGTTTAGGCGGTATTTCTGAATCGGGTCACCTTCTCGGTTCGGGCCTTAACCCACACATAATTCATTTAATCCGTTTTGTACCCAGTGGGCTGAGACTTGTCCAAAAAGTCTTGCCTCATGCAACTTAGGCCGAGTCTAGGTACGATTTATTTTGTGTCAAGTCTTGTTTATTTCATACAAATAACACTTGACAGGGGCACTTGACGAGTCCATATCCACCAAGGATTCCCGGACCGGCCCATCCATCAATTAGGGCTCAACCGGCCTTGTAGAGGCGGTTCAGGAATATGCTTCCTAATGGGATTCGGCTTCCCTAGAGGTAATTCCATGCCTATAAATAGGATTGGTCTCACCACAATTGAGGTACGCTATCTTTGACACCAAATCGCATACACAATCTATTTCGCAACCCAATTTCCTGACTTAAACTTCGGAGTGTCTACCCTCGGGAGGCCCTGAGGCTCTGTTTTGCAGGAAACCCTAACCGGAGTTCCACCGCTAGACCGGAGGCACAATTCCGGGTATCGTCAATGACCTTATTGCATGTTATTTGAGTTGCAAAATCAAGACAAATTGAAATTTGTTTTCACTTAAGAGGAATTGAAATGACCTAAACAAGTTGCAGAGTTAAGAGGAATTGAAATTCGTTTTCCTTCATTTTCCTTGATAAATCATCAGAGCAAAAGCTTCTCTTCTGGCGTCAATTGTTGGAGCAATAACGTGAATCCTAGGAGAGATACATGGAATCGCCAATTAAGGATTTTCCTATTTAAGAGAAGAGGTTAAGGGAAAAGAGTTGATAGATTTTGTTTTTAATAAAATATTACACATGTAATTGCAGGATTGGTTTGTTGTACCACATCATGATATTGATGTGCTACAGCCGCTGCCTGCAATATTTTCACCTAAACAAGAATGCCAACAATTGGCAGAAATTACTGACATTATATTCAGCACATGCTTATTTAGAACTCTAGAATTGTAAGGGCTTCTGAAATGTAGCACGCAAGATGCATAAAGATCTTGAGATTCTTGAATTGCTTGTGCAGTAAAGGAATAAGCATCCAGCACATACAGCCATCTCACAACCTTTCCAACTGCCAATATACTAGTAGTTCAAAGATCCTGCAATATGCAGAAGGTCTCAAAAAATTGGAAAAACATTTTGGAATCCCGAGCCAATTTACTGACAGAGAGCAAATTATATTTGAAACTTGGCAAATGTAGGCAATTATTCAGAGTAAGAGTACTAGATAACATGGCATCTTCTGCATGACTTATTGATTTCATACTTCCATCAGGCAAACAAAATGGGGTATATTTATTTACTGGTTAGGGATTAGAAAGCATACTCATCAAACCATTCATGTAGCCAGTAGCACCCGTATCAACAAACATGAACCAAGAATTTGTGACTTTAAATCAGGCTTAGAACTAATAGTTGGAAGGATTGAGCTACCTGCAAAACTCTCAATGTGCGAAAAATTTGACATGATTGGTGATATCTACAGGAGTTTTGTTCTTCATCACTCGTCCAATCTCTCCTTGAACAACATCAGCTATCTTTTTATTCCAACCAGCATCATCAGCATCATTGTCTTCCATAGGAGAATCCCCCAAATTGACATTGTGAGTTCCTGATCCATTCCTTCTGTCAGTCCTTTATCCTTCAGGATATCCAATTAATTTGTAACACTTTTCCTTTGGATGCCCAGGCTTGTAACAGTAACTACTATGTGGTGTATCTGGAAAGCCAACCAACTTGAAGTATTTCTCTTTTAGATGACCTTCCTTCCTTATGACAGTATGAACAAACAACCGGATCCTTGTCCTCCCTTTGATTGTTTCTTGGACCAACATTACCCTTCCATATACCAGCCTTTGCAATCATAGCCATATTCTCTATTCCAGCTGCAACATTCATGCTACCTCGATGGTTCTTTTCAGCTTAAAGAAACAAGAATAGATTCCATTGACATTGAGAATTGGATCCATCATGAGAATTTGATTCTTTTCTGCTTCAAACACCTCACTCAACCCCATCAGAAATTTCATAGACTTGCCCTGTGTGACTCGATCATCAATCAGCTTCCTTATGACTGCAAGCGCATCATTGGCACCTAAAAGATATTGAGGAGATTTAGAGGCATCAAAGAGTGCTTTCGCTGCTCCTTCACAATTGACATCAGGATTTGTGCAAGCTAATCTCGAAGTTGATAGAGTTTTCCATAGTAGTGTGTTACTGCATATTCTCTTGCTTTATCATAGCAATTTCATGCTTGATTTGGAATAACAGAGACAGATTAGCAACTCCTTATCTCTTTTGAATCTCGTTCTACAGATCATGAGCAGAAGTGTTATACATGAATTGATTCACAAGTTCCTCTGAAATTAATCCCAAAATCCACGAAACAACCATGCTATTGACCTTCCTCCAATTTTTGAAATAAGGAGAACTACTTTCCGGTTCCGGACAACTTCCATCAACAACTCCGAGTTTGCTTTTTGCCTCCAAAGATGTGACCATTGTGTTCTTCCAAATTAAATAATTGATGTCATTCGACAAAGGATGGATTTGTACCAACTTCTCCAGTGGATTGAATCCGGCGGACATGGCGGCTATGAAACCCTAAAACCTGCAAGACAGAGCCTCGGGGTCTCTCGAGGGTAGACTCTCCGATGCTTAAGTCAGTAAGAGTAATTGTGATAGGGGTGTAAATAGGATGCATAAAACGTACCTTTGATAATAGGGATTGATCCCTATTTATAGAGCTAAATTATGGAGCCTTTTCTTGGTAGGAAAGTAATTCACAACCGCCCTAGAAGCTTCCAGGGGCCGGTTGGACCGCTCACCGAAATTGGGCTGGCCTAGTAACGGGCCGTACTATTTGGACTTGTCAAGTGCCCCTTATCAAGTGTATATTTCGAAGCTTGAAGATAGGATAGGCTTGATAATATGAAGTATAAATTGTTCCCAAGTTCGGGAAAAACTGACTTTAATCGAGAACCTACGAAAGGTTAGCATCGAGGAGAAATCAAAGTAATGAATACATTAGCACATACCTTATCGAATGTATGTGTCATAAAGGGTGATTGATATGTATGCCAATTTGTGAAGAAAGAAGAGTCATCAGTTCAAACTGTCGAGTGAGAAGTCGATATGCGATGACCTTAACATTCTGCCCCAGAGAGATACTAAGGCAGATACCCTCTTACTCGAGAAGGTAATAAAGAAGTGTAATGGAGATTCCCATTACAGTGAACACAGAGATGTGTTATCAATAACTTTCGAAAACACAACTACCAGAACGAAGATTCTGTTTGAAGATTGCAGTTCACGTCATTGACCCAGGCGTTAGTCGAGAAGGCCTTGCATGATGAATTACCGAATCAGGTGGCCCGTCTGTTGAGAGAATCGAGAAGAAAATGTAGTGGAGATTCCCACTAGTCTCAATATGTGTGTCACTAGCAGCGGCTAAGATATACTTATTGTCGAGATGATGAGTCGACTAGAGAACTGTGACATATGCCTCTAAACGAGAGGTAATAAATCCAAACCCTCGAGAGTAACCGCAGGGTAGTGGATTGAGAAGTATAATGAATAAAGACAGCATACCCGATGTCGCGGACATAAGTCTGAAAGAACAGTGTGGGATTGAGTCAGTACGTCGAGAACTTGCCCCAGAATAATCCGAAGACTCGAGAAGACAATCTCGAGCTTAGTAGAGCATTTAGAGAGTCGAGACTGTCACCATATGAATCCTCGATAGTGAGAGAGACAGAAGAAAGTAGAAGACACCGTAGAAGATGCCGTGCGATTACGTGAATGCTGGGATAGTGAGATTGGAGAAGATTCTCTCGAGTAGGACTCCACACCAATCCCAAGAATTGCGACGTATCTGATCTTGAAGAAGGTATACAAGCATTTAAGCTTATTTATATCCGCCCAACCGACCCGCTTGCCATTTCTCATGTCCCGAGAAATAAAGCATGAAACCTTTAGTCCGGGTTTAAGAAGTATAAATCAGGTTGATGTGTCGAACCCGAGTAGGTGTATAATATCGTTGCTCGAGACTTGAGCAAGAATCGAGGAGGTATTACGCATTAGTGTGAGAAGGAACGATGCCCCAGTCTGAGCATTAAGTGAAGACCACCGAGAATAGTCATAGAAAGAGATCCGTACACTAATGATCCTCGGAAAAAAAAATACAACCTCCCAAACACCTTAAACACCTTACACACCTTCCAGAGCCTTACACTTTCTCATATATAAACGTTCCTTGTTATAGATAACCCCAGAACCATTACTCATCTCAGAGCCCCCAAGTCTAGGGGTGACATTTGGCAGACCGAGACTTTTTAGATAAGAATAGTATGAGAGTGTAATTTTTTCTGCTTGGTTCGAGGTGATGCCTACACAAGAAGCCCCCATACTCGTAGGGTTAAGGCAATAGAATGGTGTCTATCAGAAGGGGATAGATGACAACCACCATAATCGAAGAAGTAGGCCTGTGTTGACAAGGCGCAAAGTAAACTCGAGAATATCGAGAATAAAGTCATTTGCATTGGATGATATAGTTGATCGATCCAATAGAGCTTACTCGAGAACAAGTCTAGTTCTCATTGAGGTGTAAAACACGTGTTTAGTTTCAAGGGATAGTCCACCCATTGTTCATGATCATGAAAATCTAGGCATTTCTCAATACCGGATGTCGAGTACACGGCTTATGAGTTATTTGTACAGCGTTTATAATGGCCAGATGTTAAGTACACGGCTCTTTTGCAGGCGATCCTGAAGAGGATACCTTTGTATAGACGATTCTGAAGAGAATGCCTTTTTAAGGACGATCCTGAAGAGGATATCCTCGAGGAGGCTGGGTACGAGCTCCTGGAATTCAGACTATTAGTCGTAACAGTTAAGGGTAGCATGACCCAATGAATGTCCGGATGTTGAATACACGGCACTTTCGAGAACGGTCCTGAACAGGATGTCCGTTCAAATGGCTAGTCATGTTTAACTGGGTGTAACTGGGTATATGTGATACGCCAGCTCCCATGAGTACTCGAGTGGGCTACCACTATGTGCATTAGACCAATGGTCTATATCCTGGGTTTAAAGTATGAACACTCTAAGATTAGAGCGAACTTGATGTTGCTGATGTCCTCGAGGGATCAACTGTAAGAGTTACGTATCTCTGCTTATGTTGCCCCAGAGTTCTTGGGGTATGTTTATCCTGCAACTTAGTCCGAGACATGTATTGCAAATTCAAAAATGACATGTCAGCTGAAAGATAGTGTGTACCTTCATCTAATAAGGTCATAAGGGCTCTCGGAGCTTGATAATATATACATTGGCTCCTCGATCGAGGATGCATTGTTGAAGGGATCATTTGGGTGTACCTTAGTGTCGAGGGAGTATTTTCCTGAACTCTTCGATGATAACTACCAAGGACACATTAATCTTATGGGGATGCTTCTCAAGCATAGACACCATGATTAACCAACCTGGTCTCTGATCCTGAAAAAACACTTACTCATATATTTATAGTTGAATTAGTGAGTAACAAACAAGTAAGTGAATTTCACTTTCAGATAGAAATATGGCAAGTAGTATCATGCATGCCTTGCAATTTGTAAGTGTTATTGAAATATTTTTCAAGGATCTTTATGTTTGCTATGATGGCAGAAAGAAAATGATTCATATAAGTTTATCATGTAACATACGATTGACAGGCCATTATTATAATATTGTGGCAACAACTGGTTTTAAGGAGGCCCAATATTTGTCGTTATGCAGAATGATACCTAAGACATGTTTGGAAGGCAATGATGTAGAAAAGCAACTTATTTGTAATGAAAGGCTATGATAACTTATCTGTCATTAAAGCCTCTGCCTCATGTAATTATGTAAGAAGTGGTGTTCCAGCCTGTACTTCCAAATGGCAATCAGTGACTGTATTCAAATCCCAAGGGAGTCCTTCGAAGAGATATGTCTTTTGACATCTGCCTCATATTGCCGCTTCCTTTGAAAAGGGTTAATCTGTAAAATTATACAACCTCCAAAGAGAAGATCATAATAAATAGAATAAATAGGGAATAAATTATAAGACTGTGAAATATATCAAGTCTTCCTCGACCGGGCGTGAATTTTTGCCACTGCCACTCAAGTGCTGCTGTTACTTGATCATTAACTTCGAGGAACTGCTCGACCCGTTTCTTCCTTATCAACTTTGAGTCAAAAATTCCTCTTCATCGGCCTATTTGTGGATTGGCTAACATTGATACAAGAAGTCAACGACTGCCAATTTTGACGATATCTTAATCCATGGTGTTATTTGTTGCACGGCTTCGAACCTCAAAGGTTGAAGGTTGTATCTGCCTTTTATCAAAAGAACTCGAGTACAGAATTAGTAGTAGCAAAACCAGATTATATGATCTCGAGGAGCAAGGCGAGATAGTGTTATAACTTTGATCACTACAAAATTGTACTGAAGCCATGGTTGGCTTATAAAGAAATAATGTAGACAGGACAATGTCATGAGTATCAAATATTGACGCTATAATATTGAATCTTGCTTTTAGATAATTGGAGCCATGACTTATAACTTCTGGCGTGAACTAACATCACTTAAGTGATTAAGTAAACTAGGGCCAAATCAAGCTTTCATAAATCCCAAGAGTTGATAAAAAAAATAATCACCTTCAAGTCTAAAAGGTTTCACATGTGCATTGGGATTTTAAATGGGATGTCCTTGAGTGATAAGTTATGGACCATCATGCATAAACAATTAATTCAGATGCCGGATTAATTTGAAAGCTAGATATCATATCTCATGCCATATATGGATTAGCAAAAACTATCGTTCTAAGTCCTTTGCCTAGCTAATAGATATCGCAGAAAACATATAATGGCCAAATCAAGTTATTGATCCAAAAAGACAAAAGGCGACTGGATAGTTTGTAACAAATCGAAGATGTGGTCATGACAAACCTGATTGCGTCGCTGCCTTGACAAGCGGACAGCTTGTTCCCAAGATATTTGTGATGCTCAAAATCTCAAAAAGCATGTGTAGTCTTTGAAAAATATCAATTTTTCATGAATCTGTCACCAAAAATAAATACGAAGAAAGAACCAAGCATGCTCTTTCTTGTATAGTGACTTGATTCTTGATTAATTAAATAAGATCTATTAAAGCATGACCAGTTAAGCTTACGCGTAGTTCCCTAGGACATGCAGCCATTGTAAGTCAAAGTTGATGTAATTTGTAGATAAAACCTGGGCATGATTCGGCCAAATTGGTGCCATATTAAAACCTCGGGAGGATGTTTTCCGCCCTCGATTACTACGATTGGAAGAAGACGTGGCTTTTTGCCTTCATGACAAGATCGTCTGTTGAAGGGATCATGAACATCATAATTCGGTAGGCTTTATGGATGTTCAATGCCGATAGTTTTTTAATCAATCAAAAGGAGGCTGTCGTTCTATCCACTCCTTCTATGCAAGAAAATTGGTTGCGAAGAGAAACCCTAATTGCGGGTCTCACTGGGCGTGCCACTTGACGAAGGATGGATTTGTACCGACTTCTCCAGTGGATTGAATCCGGCGGACATGGCAGCTATGGAACCCTAAAACTTGCAAGACAGAGCCTCGGGGTCTCCCGAGAGTAGACTCTCCGATGCTTAAGTCAGTAAGAGTAATTGTGATAGGGGTGTAAATAGGGTGCATAAAACGTACCTTCTATAATAGGGATTGATCCCTATTTATAGAGCTAAATTATGGATCCTTTTCTTGGTAGGAAAGTAATTCACAACCGCCCTAGAAGCTTCCAGGGGCCGGTTGGACCGCTCGACGAACTTGGGCTGGCCTAGTAACGGGCCATACTATTTGGACTCGTCATCATTCAATGAATTTGAAACCAATTTCATACTAGGATAATCTGATCCATGGAGTTGCAGATGTTCTTCAAATTCCTCCACAACCTGTCACTGCAAACATTCCTCATCAGTTATTGTCTTTGATTCTTCTCAAGAAAATGTCAATTGTTTGATAAAGCGGATAAAGCATAAGGAAATTTAAAAGAAAGGAAGAAAGACACAAGGATCAGGAACAGAACATGATTGACCTGCTCTGATACCATCTTAAATGTCAGACATCATCATCAAAATAGAACAAACTCAAGGCAGAGAAAGGAATTAAACTGAAATAAGAACCTTAAATTTTATGCTCAACTGAAAGAGGATACAATGAGCTGAATACTTCTCTTTAACTTATCTGTACAATGAGTCTCCTATTTATATGCATCTGGCGTTGGTTGCATTCTGCTAAAATCACCTGTAACATATATTATTTACATCACAACCTATGTTCTATCCGTCTATACAGTCATCACCTTATGGTGACAGTCCATTATTCTAGCAACTCCTATACGTGATCAATAAGCTATGAGCAGCAGTCAGAAAGTTGTTGAATCTTCTGGATCATTTGGATCCTTCATAGCTCCTCCTGGACATGCTTCTATACGTGCAAGTACACAAGACTTCTGTACAGTCAATGCTAATGTGGCTGCGACTAGATACTTCAACATTAACAAATGACAAGAGTTTAGTATTTCAAAGAAGTTCATACATGTAAAAGCGATTTGCAGGTGCTATATTGAGCTTCCTAATTGCAGCAAGCAACAATGTTATCAAACAAAATTCTCGATCTTCTTTTTATTTTATCTTCTACTCGAAGAGTTTTGATCAGTTATTCCTGTCACAATTCAAAATCAGTAAAACACAAGCTCTTTACTGTACAAAAAAAGAATTCAGACCATTTAGATAATCATTAATGAAATCCCAGTTCATCTTGAAAGAAGCTATTTCATCTGGCTGTCTTAACTATTTTTTATGCTAATTTTTTCTTTTTTACGGTCTCACTTAATCTGTTTGATTGTGATGACGAATAACTATCCAAACTAGACTTTCTCCGGTGGAAAATGACATGTTAAGGCCAATGTGGTATCAGTTATTGATGACACTTTTATATCAATTTGTTGTGTAAAAGCGGATTAGTGTTTGAACATGCCAAGTTAGCGACCCAGAATGCAAGACTTTTGAATTGTTCAGTTGCATACACTTGGATGAGTAAGAGACCTACCAACTTGTCAAATGCAGACCCTTTGAAACATGGTTTTGTTCTGCATAATCCAATACACATTAACACGTTTACCCCCACCATTTTCATGTTATAACGTCTTTGTGAATTTGATCAAATGGGCACTTTAAAGATCCTTGTTTTAGGCCAACAGATTTCGTTTCGCCTATAGATCTCCCCAAGTTGTGACACACTTTAAAATTTCAAAAAGGGCCCCATCAGCTTTTTGTTGAGGAAAATGGTAGGTCATGCATCATCTGATCTACTAAATACATGGTTCTTATATGCTTTTTCATTAGCTGGATAGACAGCACCATGTGATGATCATTTTCATGTAGCCAGGCCTAATCAAAGAAAGCTATCTAATAACAAATTGGGTCAATTTTCCATTGCATCAGAGAATATCTAACTAGTGGTTAGTCCTTCTATATAAAGCGTTCCTTACCTCTAGTTGTTTCACAAACAAGCACAACTGATCGAAAACATTTCATCTTCATTTGGAGCAGACCACGTTTTCCTTTCAAAATTTACATAGTATAGAGAAATGGTGATCCGTTTGCCTCGTATGGTTCAAGCAAAGCAGCTCTTGAAGCGGGCTAATTCCTTCAAATCCAACAATGCTACTGCTGCAGATGTTCCAAAGGGCTGTTGCGCAGTTTATGTTGGAGAAAGTTATGAGAAGAAAAGATATGTGATCCCGATTGCATACCTGAACCAGCCATCATTTCGGGAGTTGTTAAGCCATGCTGAAGAAGAATTCGGTTATGATCATCCAATGGGAGGTTTGACAATCCCCTGCAGAGAAGAAATGTTCATCCATCTAACTTCGGATTTGATTGTGAAAGAAAATTAGTTCGTATAGATACAATACGTTAGAATCACTTCGCTGTAACTCGCGATGTATAGTGAAGCAAATTTTTGTAACTTAGATAAGTTGGGGGGAAAAAGTAAGCTGAATACTGCATATGTACATACCTACAGTCACTCCTTTGTTAACTACAACAGAATTCAATTACAACTACTTAATTGAAAGTTAAACATCATTCTTGATTCACATTCCATTTCTATTTATCGCCTTTCAAATATATCAAGTAACATCTTTTTGTTTGCAAAACATTAATTGGAAACTGCAGAAAACATAATTTGGTTAACTCTTATTGATGAATTTTACAGTTATCCAGTATTTGTTTTGAGTCACTACTCATCAAAAAATCTATGATGATGATAGGAATCAAAAAGGTTATCCACAAACACCTTCATCCTTATTCTTTTTGCAGCTCAAGTCACTCTTATTGGCTTATCTTAAGGTAAAAATAATCATAAATTCCCATTCAATTGGACTATTTTGTTTAAGCTCCATGACACTCCCTATTAAGAAGTACTTACATGATGAAACCAGTTACTCATTTGATTTTGAAGAAATCAATTAGCACAAAGATGATAACAATGCATAAACTACCCAACATTTCTTCCGTAGTTTCACTTAATGTGTTAACCATCAACCAACAAGAATGATATCACGCAATTGCTTGTCTTTGTGAAGAGATATATGTTAACCATCACCTACTAATCCATCTGACCTCCTCTATCTAGCTATGAGCAGCCTACCATAAAACTTCTGATACTCCTTCCGTCCCAATTTAATAGTCTTGTTCTATTTCGGTTCAACAAAATACATGTAATATTAAAATGAGACCGAAGGAGTATTATTTTGTGGTTGCTGGCCAAGACAGCCAGCCAATAAATTTAGACACAGTAGGGCCATCAACAGAGAAGACATACTTCATAGTTTTTTATCATTAGAAAGCAAAACCATGTGATCATGCCTCATCAAGATAGCTACATTGTACCAAACTCCGAGATTCATTTGCTATCTATATAAACCCTTTCTTATTACTAGTTTGGCACACACAAGTTCTTCAACACATATTTCATATTTCTAGTACTCTCTTTTTCCTTTCATCCCAGGCTAAAAGTTCATTATCTTTCATAGGAATGGCGATCCACTTTTCCCGTGTTATTCAACCTAAGCAACTATTGAAGCGGGCTAATTCCTTCGCTTCAAGAAATGCTCCTTCATTTGATGTTCCAAAGGGGTGTTGCGCTGTTTATGTTGGAGAAAGTGACAATGACAGGAAAAGATATGTGATTCCTATTGCTTACTTGAACCAGCCCTCCTTCCATGAATTGCTGAACCAAGCTAAGGCAGAATTTGGGTATGATCATCCAATGGGAGGCTTGACGATCCCTTGCAGAGAAGAAACATTCATTGATCTAACTTCTCATTTTGCATAGAAAGGCATGTTAGTTGTCAGGATATACAGTGAATCAAAATTTTGTAACTTAGATAAAAGTAGGGGAAGACACAAGCAGGTTATTGATTATGTACATAAAGGCCATTCTTACTCTTCCCTTGATAAATATAGCTCAATTCACAACTACTTCAAATGTTAAAGCTTCTTACTTTTGCTCCAGTTCCATTCTTGCCGTGCTAAAAATTCCTCGTAAAAAATCCAAAACATTGCCGTGATTGACATGTTTCTGCATAATGTGGCCGTTAAAAAATGTTAATTTGGAAACTAGTCAAGTTTCATTGAAGATCGATATCCTCCATTCCTTAACAAATGCATCAACTATTCTGATATGATTGCCCTGCTGAAGATGATAGCCAAGCTACAATGTATTCATGATATAAGCGACTTCTAGGTGGTAGTTTGCGCTAACTTATCGCAGAAAGCAACAGCTTCATTATTCACTATCTATAAACCACAAGCTTTACAGTACAACAAATTTGACAACCATGCATTTATATAATCCTTCATCAAATCTTGATTTAAGTTGAAATTTAATTTTTTTTGGTTTTTCGTTCTCATTTAATCAGATCTGCTGACCAGAACTACCTAAACTTGAACATTCTTTGGTGAAAAATGACATGTAAAGTCAATTCGGAATCAGTTTTACTGATAACACATTTATTAATCAACTTGTTGCGTATAGCAACCGACAATTTGCAAGAGGCAAGACCCTTGAATTGCTTAGTCGCAGACACTTGGGATGACTAAGAGATTGAAAACAATGCTAGTGCTAGCAACTTGTCAATTGCGGAAAAAAGCTGATGACCCTGGTAACATGGTTTTGTTTTGCCTAATCCCAAGCACACAAACACATTTGCCCCACCATTTCCAAGTATAAAGTCTTTGTGATGAGTGACCAAACAGGCGGTTTGAAAAGATCCATCTTTAGGCCAACAGATTTCATTTCGCTTAGAGATTTCCCCAAGTAGTTACACTTTGAATATGAAAGAGGGGTCGATTTGCTTTTGGTTGAGGAAAATGGTAGGCCGTACGTCATCTCATCTACTAAATTCATGGTCCTAAAATGCTTGATTATTAGTTGGAAAGACAGAACCATGTGATCGTTGTCATGTAGGGCTTATCAGAGAAAGCTATCTGATCGATTGCCCTTTGCATCGGAGGATATCTAACTAGTGACTTCTCCTTCTATATAAAGCGTTCCTTATCACTACTAGTTTCACAAACAAACCACAAGAAATCCAACAAATTTTTCAGCTTCATTTCTAGTAAAATCAACTTATTTGTACTTGTTTTATAGAGAAATGGCGATCCGTTTGCCTCGTATAGTACAAGCTAAGCAACTACTGAAGCGGGCTAATTCTTTTCGGTCTGACAATGCTGCTGCTGCAGATGTTCCAAAGGGATACTGTGCAGTTTATGTTGGAGAAAGTGATGAGAAGAAAAGATACGTGATCCCGATTGCATACCTGAACCAGCCATCATTTCAGGAATTGTTAATTCAGGCTGAAGAAGAATTTGGTTATGATCATCCAATGGGAGGTTTGACAATCCCCTGCAGTGAAGAAATGTTCATTGATCTAACTTCGCATTTGAGAGTAAAGGCAAGTTAGTATGTGGAGATGGAAAATGTTAGAATTAGTTCCCTGTAACTCACAATATGTTGTGAATCAAAATTTTGTAACTTAGATTGTGGAAAAAACTAAGAAAAATACTGACTGATGTATATACAATTCTGTTCCTCTGATGCAGAGTCCAATTTATAACTTTATAGTTAAAAAAGCTTCTTAATTTGCATTGCATTTCTATGTCAAAAACATCTTTTTTTTGTCCAATTAATATGTTTGTGTTATGCTGCAAAACGTGAACCGGAAACGTGATTCGGTTAAGTCTCGTTGAAGATCGTGCAGTGACTTATATCATGCATTTTCTTCACCTGAATACTTCTCCACTTAAAGAAATGCAGACTGTACAGGATCACAATGTTTAACAGATTGTTGATCTCAAAGGAAACTTAAAAAGCCCTGGTATTTTCGAGTTTCCTTTTAACAGCAATGTCACATTATGGTTCCTTGGCTGCAGCGAAGCGCTTACCGGTGCATAATCAAAAGGACTCGTGAGCCAGATTAATCGAATGCATCAGTAGTATTTGTTTTAAGTGAAGATTAATTATCAAAAATGTGTAATGATATGATGGAGGTGATCAAAAAGTCCAATTATCCACAGACTTGTTCATCCTTAATTCTTTTGCCCTGCTCCTAAAACTCTTACTCTTCTTGACTGAAGGTAAGAAATCATTCAATCGGTCTCTCTTTTTTCTTAAAGCTCCATGAGACTCTCTATTAAGAAGTACGAAAATGATGGGACCAGTTTTTCATTAATGGAGATGTTTGTCCAGCTGCATATATATGTGGTTTTGAAAAGCATCAATCAATACAGAGATGATAACAATGCATCAACTACCCAACATTTCTTGTGTAATTTTGCTCAATGTGTTAACCATCAACCAACAGGAATGATACATTTCGGATCGTATTGCCATAAAACAGACATGAACAGCTATTTGTCAAGTGACTTTGTAACCTACTAATCCATCTGACCTCCTCTGTCTAGCTATGAGAAGCCTACCATAAAACTTCAAATACTATTTCCGTCCCATTTTAATAGTCTTGTACTGTTTTGGTTCAACGAAATAGGTGTACCATTAACTAGGACGGAGGGAGTATTAATTTAACTTGAGGTTGGTGGCCATGGCAGCCAAAATAATTCAGACACAATCGGACCAACATAGGAGACAAGCTTCATTTTTCTTATTTAATTTTTTTTTAGTTGGGAAGGCAAAACCATGTTATCCAGCCTCATCAAGATAGCTATATTGTACCAAACTCTGATATCCATGTGCTATCTATATAATCCTCTCTTCTTACTAGTTCGACACACACAAGTTCTTCAACACATATTTCATCCTTCAACTACTTTTCTTAATTCTTTCCCATTCATCCCAGTTTAAAAAAGTTCATCATCTTTCGTAAAAATGGCGATCCGCTTTTCTCGTGTTACTCAAGCTAAGCAACTCTTGAAGCGGGCTAATTCCTTCACTTCAAGAAATGCTTCTCCATTTGATGTTCCAAAGGGGTATTGCGCGGTTTATGTTGGGGAAAGTGATGACGAGAGGAAAAGATATGTGATCCCCATTGCTTACTTGAACCAACCCTCCTTCCAGGAATTGCTGAGCCAAGCTGAGGAAGAATTCGGTTACGATCATCCAACCGGAGGCTTGACAATCCCTTGCAGAGAAGACATCTTTATTGATCTAACTTCTCAATTCAGTAGGAGTTATTAAGTCAAGTTCGTACTAGTAAGTTAGTCTAACTACTTGAAGAAAATTTTGTAACTTAATATGTGGAGGAAAAACAAGCAGAGATTGCTTATGTACATTCTGTAACTGATTCTCTCATTAATCAAAAATTATAACGCTGGCAAAATGGAGGAACATGTATACTTCACTATTCACTTGCGGATTTCACTTGACTAAAAGAATCAAGTTAACGAACAAAGATCCCACAACAAATTACACAAACTCTCATTTAGACTAGTTCTTGCTCTTATAACCTCATACAGCAATTAAAACTGAAAGTCTGCGACTATAGAGTGTGCGATCAAATATATTGTTTGCAAAATTAACCTGTAAAATCACTACAAAACCTAATGATGAAATCTGTTCATCAAACTTAAATTTAAGGGGACGTGATAAAAAGAGAAAATACCTGGTATACAACACAAATTCTGTATTAGAAAACCTACAGACAAAATTTATCGCCAGGAAAGCTTTCATTGACTCATTCCCATCTGCACTAGAACATCCAGAAGTTGCAGATAGATGATATTTCTTGCTTCTTCTAGCATCCATCATACCAGTGATTCAGCTCGTATTTTTGTGCCGATTCTTTATTGATTAGGATGACAGATTTGATGAATTAATTTCTCCGGTAAAGTTTTTGTAGCCTGCAAGTAGAGAGAATCAATGTTGCCGGTTTGATATCAGATACGTCACTAGCAAGATTAATGAAAGATGATCAACTGAATTTGACCTGAAAGTGTCTCATATGGAGAATTGGCTCACAACCAACATCTGCAATCAATTTTCCATTCGGGGTTTTCAAACTGAAACGACCAGCTTCGTAGGCTAAAAGATTGCTTTTATTGTTGGGCAGACTATGGCAAACTTTAAGAAGTGAGTTAAGAGAATTCATCTGCACAGATTAAGGAGCACAATTAGATGTATTATCATTAGGGAAGAAGAAAAAGGGATCCCAGATTAAGAACACATCTTCACGGCAAAACAGAAAAAAGAAACTTTTGGTAAAGCTAAAATTAAAGTCAGTAAGACTTCAAATGGAGCACAGAAGGCAGAATCCAGAAGGACGTGAAGGAGCAAATTTTAAAACTGAAGTCATTAAAGTTAAAATCCAGAATGGGATACTATTTAATCATTTTATTGATCTATTAGAAGAATGTTATGAAAAGAAGCAAGAAAAAAATTTCAGCAATCACTTAAAAAACGAACGCAAGGAACTGGCAGAGGTGCAAAAATCAAATAAAGAAAAAAATGATACTAGGATGCCAACCTTCATATATGGGCAAGAGGCACAGCCACCGTGAATTGAACATCCTTCACCACTTGTAACACCGGGTATAACAGAAAGTCCCGTCAAACTCCCAAAATCGCCTGAGCCTTTGCCAGGCGATGAGCTAGTTTGTGTTGTGACTGAATCTGACGATACTGGAAAGATGATCTCAACACTAATCTTTGCATTTCCAGAAGATGAGGAAGATACTGAACCTAATAATTCACGGACTGCAGCAACAATTGAAGTCACCATACCAGATTCTGTACCCAATACAAACTGAAGGTGGTCATCTTTGTTTCTTTCTAATGCTTCTTGCAACCTTTGCGTAATAAAATCCAATATATTCTTGGTGGAGCCTACAACTCCCATCCCCCGTCTCTGAGCTTCCATTGCGAGGGAGAACATCTCACCGGGGACCTCAAAGTGAGCTGTCAAGAATGCATCACAATATAATTCATTTATCTTCTGAACGACTTCATGTCCAAAGAGGTGGTGAACGATGCATGTTCCATCCTGGTTTAGAAAAGATACACGTGTCAAAATAAATCAAGTTGTGAAACAAGACTGCTCATGCATTGAACTTGACTTTCATTCTGTATAGATAGAGAAATAGAGTACTATCATGTGCAAACGAGTCACCAGACATGAAATAGATAATAATTGTGTAATCCTTTCAATAGCAATTTTACCAACCCAACATCACATCCCAAAATGGAAAAGAAAAAAAAAAGAAAAAAAAAATTAAAAACAATGGTCACCTGAAAATAATGAAGGCGAGGCAACAAAGATTTGATTGTGCTTCTATTATGTTTTGGATGAACTGCAGCAATTTCTTCATCAGTCATTGTAGTCATTTGACGGAAGAGTTCTGCAATATTCGCACCCATGTAGGAATCGGGACCATACCATACGTTCAATTTAGGCACCTCAGCAAATGCCTACATAGTAATTAAAATGAGCATAAGCCGAAACAGCTACACACATGCAGATATAAACATAACAAATAGAAGAGAAGTAGTTAAGTTTTAGGAAGGAAACCAGAAAACCAAAATGAAATAGTATTAAAAAGAACTTGCGATTGAGAACTGTTAGACCTGTAATACTGTTTGAACAACATTAGAAGAGGTACAAGTTATTGTGGGCACAAGTTCATGAGAATATGCTTTTGTCTCCAGAGAAGTGTTTATGTAAACCACATGGAGAGACGGAGAAGAACAGGAAGCGGCAGAAAGATAATCCATATATGCGGGACTAGATGCAGCATCAGCCAATGAGCAACCAATCCTTTCATCTGACATCCGGTAAACTCCAACCTGTAACAAGAAATGATAGGTTCAATCTCATCATTCACCCCAGATTAAACAAGCGTCTTGGTACCTTCTACTTACAATTATGATGAAGTTTTCAACTATCTTGAAGCAATAAACCAAAAATACAATGGTAATTCAAAATCATCAACGCAAAAAGCTAAAAAGCAATTGGATCTGTCCTTCATACTAGAAATTTGAAATCTATATCAACAGGACTACCAGCGTCTTACCAATGTCCAATGTTTCTGTGTTCTAAATTCCTATATCAAGTCGTACATTTTGGACAGGAGAATAGCGTGCAACCATGAGGCACACTACATGACTAACACTTATAATAACTGTTCAAACTCAGAACACTACATTATCTGTTTATCAGTCAACAGTTCCAGCAAGCGTTTTAAATGTTTTAGCACAACATTGCAAGCAGTTTTTCTCCACTCCACAATTTCTTCAACTCAACTCAAACCATAAGAAGAGATCAAGTCCTATTGTAATTTTCAGAAACACAAATTTAATCAGCACAATTATTGATTTCATTACACGATGATAAATCTCAATCTCTGCTGACAGGCAAAAGTTAATCAATATATCTGCAGTAGTCAGTAGAATTAGTGGTGACCATTAACTTCTTAAAACAGGGCCTCATCTACTATCCTCTGTAAAGGATTTCAGTATGGTGACCATGAACAGTTGCTCCAGAGATGTCTACAAAGATGACCTGATACTTTTTTAATATAAAGCAAACTTAAACAAATAGACCCTTGCCCCAGCTTAATTAAGGCCAGGGAGTTGAGACAATTCATTGAGAAATATCTGAAATGTTGGCAAACATCCATGATATCCTCTTTGCTTCTCTATTTTGGAGATGTCATGATTGTAATTACCATCAGATAATTTTTTTGCAATTTATTAATATATTACAACAACCACAGCTCAAGACAGAAAACTCAGGTGTCATTTTCTAGTTATATTTGTCATTGGAGACAAAAGACTGTGCCTGATACAAGTTCTGAGTCAAAGGGAAATTCAAGCTAAGAAAAGCTACATTCAGACACAACCTGAATTAATACACACAGGTAAATTTGCGAAATGCAAAGTCCATGATAGATTCTGCGAGAACTTGAAAATACGAATATGCAGTTTATAGTTCTTGTTCATAATCAAGATATCATTTGAACTGTAAGATTATACAATGAATAAATCACACTGGTCGAATTGAATTCAAAAATTAATGATTTCTTTTTTGTTTTCTTAAGCTTTTCCGATTACCACAAGTAATTATGTTGCATGTTAACTTGAAATGAAAGAAATCATAGAAACTATCCCAAAGGAACTGAACTGACTTCAACAATAGTGTAGCCTTACACGTTTGCTAAACAGCAATGGACAAGTAAAGTCAATGCAAAGGGAGAACTCCAACAAAGATAATACCTCTGAAAATCCAGCCTGATCAAGGATTGCACGAACATTCTCGGACATAAAGTCTACACCAAGCACAGTAATAAATTTGCATCCAGCTTTCGCCATATTGACAGCTGAATCGGCCATTACCAAGGAATCAGATATATGGATGTGAGGCCACAGCTTCTGAGCAGCAGTGAGAACACCTTGGACTTCAGGGTCCATGTAAAAGTGTGCAACAACACCAATTTTCTTTTCCTTGAGCAAATTGGCAATTTCTTGAACTTTTGACTCTTCAGGTGATAAAAACATAGCCTGCATTTAGACTATAGTCACACTTAGGCTTCTACAAGGCTGAGAGCACACATATTAAGTAATGAACAATACAGAACTTTGTTGATTTCATACAGTATAAATTAATCAGTATGTTACCAATGTTAAAATTCCTAAAAGTTCAAATCCAGATCTAGGTAACTAGTCGAAAAGGCCAGCTTTTTCTTTTCTTTCCTTTTCTTCCCATTAATACTGCATATGAATTCTGAATAATAATGAGTTTGGAGTGAATGTTAAAAAAGGGGAAAAAAGAAACAAGCCTTGGAGATGTGAAAAATAAATCTCCGTTGAAGGTGATGAAGCTCACGAAAAGTGGCACATAAGACAAGCTGTCTATGCTCTAATTTTCATGGATGAAAAGATTTCAATCACCAGATTACACTTGAAGACTAGACTTTTCTTAATCGTCTTAAAGCCATCTGCTTCAGTAATTCATTTATCAACTATGAGAAAATGAAAAAACTCTTACAGCATATCACATGACCTCCTGAAGCAGAATTCACTTTTCAACTCCTAACTTGGGGCAAAATCTACTTCTTCGAACTGCTTGCTTATGAAAAGATGAATCTATAACAACAACATGGTTGCAATTGAAAATAACTTTAGAGGAAATCTGGACTCTCTTACTAGCATAACAAAACAATGTTGTGGGCTAAAGACAATTTTCTAATCAAGATGTACTCATGTCATCAATGAGCTCCAGCGGAATGGAAAGAGCAGTCACAAGGCTAGTATAACATGGTTTTTTTCATTTGAATTGAAGCCAAGCTTTTGTCATTCACATTGTCAAAATTCTAACTTGCAGATAGTCCAGCTTCATTCCAGTAAGTTCAGAGAAAACAACCATTGGTACCACTACACATGGGTTGAACTTAGTTGAGTAACCTCAAACCTAAGATCCAGTCCAAAATTCCTTTTTCAACACTGATTGATTGCTACAATTCCGTACAATTCTCTTCCCCTAAATAAACAACCTGAGAGAGATATTTTCTTATTGAAAATCCAGGAATAGAACTACCCGACTGAACTTACCACAAAATCGATCTTCCCACTACTCTGTAAACTATTTGGAGTTGGGAAAAGATGCATGCAAGCAAAACCAAAAACTACACTTTCTAGTATTTCTAAAGCTCCAGGTATTAGTTAATATGAAAACTAGCAACAAAAAACTATTCAACTTCATAATCATCAGTTTTAAAGAAAGAGTAGTCCACCTGAGCAAGAGCATAGCTTCCTTTCGCTTCAATCCCATCAGAACTGATAACAAGGGATGGAAATGCCTCACTACGAGGCCTGCCTTCACGCTCAGCAACCAAAGCCTTAGTCCTCTTCTGCATACTCAACAACACATTATGCCAAGTATTGGCTCTAGAGGCAGTTTTCCCATAGAATCCAGCCACACTCAAACCTCCTAAATCCTCGGTTTTCAACTCCAAGACTTCCTCAGCTGTGGCGCCGTCCAGAACCGAAATCAAACAAGCACACAATCCTTTAGTAATTTCAGAGTCACTATCAGCTAAAAACCTCATCCTAAGATCATTATCCACAGTCACATGTAACCAAACCTGGGCTGTGCAACCCGGCACCCGGTTTTCGGCTGTTTTTAATGATTTTTCCATAGGAGGACATTGAGAAGCAAAATTCACGACCAGCTTAACACGATCCATTGGCTCTTTAAGGGCCTGAATTTCAGAAATCAGATTTTGAAGCTTCTTCTTCCTCGTATCAATAGATGCGACATCCGACTGCTGCTGATGAGAAGGGAAAGAAGTCACTGCAGAACAAGAAAAAGATGGGATTTTCTTCCCATCCGAGGTAGGTTTCAAAGATGAACCAGAATTGGGGTCCATGTTGGAAGAAGTCTGAATGCATTTGATGAAGGTGGCGGATTTCAAGAAAGAAAAACAGGGCTGTGGATTTCTAGGGATGGAATTCAAAGGGTTCAGAGAATTCGCGAAGAATTTTGAAGACGAAGCTCTCAAAGCTATACCTGAAGTCTCCATCGATTCCTATCTAGCGCTATTGAGATTCAGCAGCCCGAAACTTCAAAAGTATGCGTTTCAAGAACAGTAACCTACAGAGAGGAAAAAGAAAACAGGGCCAATGATTACGTGATTTGGTGTTTTTAAGGTGGGTTTTTTAAACTGGTTTAAGGTTAATGATTTCAAAACTGGCGGAATTTGGAATTGGAATTGGAATTATTTGGGATTAATTTGTTTGTAGCAGAGGAATGGAGGGAGGTGGAAGAGGAGGAGGAAGGAGGGCCACCAAATGAGGCGCGCAATGGAAAAGAAAAGAAAGGGTGAGGAGAAAAGGAGGAAAAAAAGAAATGGTTGCTAGGATATACTTTTTCGTATTATTAAATTAGCATAAAGCTATGGTCCTTTTTTCATTTAAATTATTTAAACATTTAATTATAGTCGTTAATAATAGTATCTCACTACATAGTATGATTCTAAGATAAATTGGTTGGTTGTTGAATTATTAAGGTCAAATTTATCGAAGCTAAATTCTTTGACTGTACCCTCCTTATTTCAGAATATAAGTTGTTATAAGTATGGGAAATATTTCGAAATATAAATTATTTCAAATTGTTTTAAATTGTTCTTTGACTATACTCTTTCTATTTAAGAGAACTTTGACGAGTCGTGCTATATGTATATATATACATATATATGGAAAATTACAGAAAAAATTTATAAGTAATTATTTGACAATCATTTAACTATATTATTGATCTTAAATACATAAATCTCGAATAAAAACTATTAAAAATGAATGGATGTGATTATTTCCTGTCACATTTCTTTGTAAAATTTTTCCAATACTTATCATTATTTAAGTTCAATATGGGCAGTGCTCAACGTCCCAAATTCAAAACTTCTTACTTGTTCGTGTTGAGTGATCAACCTATATTGTCCAATTAATTATCTATTCGACCATTTTATTTTATTCAGGGTGAAAGATGTCACTAATGGAGAGATGGAATCTCATACCTCAAGAATGGGACTCCAACCAGTATGCAAACCATTTTTTCTCGAGTGCATCAATTGAAACACTAATGGAATCACTAATAAAAGTTGATTCCACATCGACAAACCAAGATATATTCCTCTCTACATTTGGCTCAAGAATCGAACTCCTTCATGGACCATAGTAAAGTTTTGGATAGAGTTAAGATTCATGGGATAAACCGGTAAAGTAGTGATCTAGGTTATTACAAGAAAGTAGTGCATGGTTTTTCTACAATTTGTAATGCCCTTTTTACATCGTGATGTGTTAGTACAATTTGTTGATCAATAAAATATTTTCCATTCGTTCCAAAATTTTTATTCAGTTTGGATTTTCATTTTTAATACAAATAAAAGTGAAAATTTAAACTGGACAATAATTTTAAAACATATAAATGAGATACAAGGAGTAGATGTATTGTTTTACATAGTGAAAATTTTTACTTAATAATTGTCACGACGTAAAATAAGCATACAGTGAGTCGTGACAATTATACTACAAACCATGATATGTTAATAGCCTAAATACCTCTAAAGCACCATTTCTCTTCTAAGAGTAACATGAAGGAGGCATTTTTCACTTTTATGCTTCCATAGGTTACTTTTCATTTTTCCTTTTTTTTTTTTCTTTCAATTGAATTGCATTAATGAGAATCAACTTATGAATTTCGTGGTGATAACAATTTTCCATCATAACTCGTAACCAACAAACAACCATTCATTCTTCTTTTCCCCAAATAGGTCGTTTTCTTGCTTTTCCATTTTGAAATAAATTCACAATTATAATTAAGATTTGATTTCTAGCTTACTGTTGAAAGAAAGTTATTCTGACTTAAATGTGAATTGGTCGCAAGCCAGTTATGTGATACTTTTCATGTTATAAAATTATTGTTCAGTTTGAATCATTGTTTAATTGAACTAAAAGTAATAATCTAAATTCGACAATAATTTCGAGATAGAGAAAGTATAAAAACCTAAAATTTAATATGGTGTTTGAAATTGGGAAAGGGCATTTCATCGTGAACTCTGGTGGCCCTGTAGTCAACTTAATTTGCACTTTTTGTAACATTTGTTGGTCACTTTATTTGGTCATCAATGGCCATATTCTTTGAATCCAAGTCCACCCAGCAAGAAATAATACCTTTGAAATTTGAATTCCGCACCACAGTGCACTAGTGCACAGTGATACTAAAGGTGGCGAATCGGATTTGGTCTGACTTTGACCAATTTACAGGATGTTTCTCATTCTTGTAGTGTTTAGTGTTTACCCGTACGTGATCCGGTTTGTGTTTGAAAACATGAATATATATGGATATTAAAAATAAATTAAAAAAATGAATGATGTTAACAATTCGTTTCATTTCTATTTCATTCAATTTCAGAAATATACATTCCAGTAAAAAAAAAAATCTACTACTAAGACTCCGTTTGATAATCACTTAAATCTGAATCTGAACACTTAACTCTTAATACTGAAGTCTGAAATCTGAAGACTGAATTTATATTGTATGATAAAAATGTCTGAATTTAATGTCTGAAGACTGAAGTCTGAAGTCTGAAAACTGAATCTGAATAATCAGGTCTGAAAGTTATTTAAATTTTTAATATCATTAAAATTGAATTATAAACAAAATTCTTTTAAATACAAATAACTAATATTTTGTTCTAAATAATAAAATAATAATTTTAAAATAATTTTTTAGTACATATAATGAAATTAGATATTACAGTTGGTAAATAATCAATATATAATTAAATTTATATTATTTACATATATCGATATATATATATATGTATACCTTGTTATTTAGCAAATTTTATGTATTAAAATTAGTTTAATTTGAGTTTGAAAGTTTGAGATTTTTTATACTCATAATATAAATTCAAATGTAGGCACTCCTAATTAATTTATCTTAAGAAATTAAAAATTTTAAACCAATGTAAAAGTAGGCGTCGAAATAAAGATGAGGTAAAAAAAAAGGGAGAAAAAAGAGTCATTACAGAAATTAAGTGTTAAGTGATAAGTGATAGGCCTATCACTTATTTTCTAGCTCACAATTGAACTAACCATTCAGACGTACTTAATTAATTCAGACAGTGAAATTTTAGTTATCAAATGCACTTAATTTATAAGTACTTAATTAGTTCAGAACTTAATTCATTAAGACTTTTTTGTTAAAATTATCAAACAGACTTAATTTCATTAAGTACTTAAATAAATTAAGTCAATATATTAAGTGATTATCAAACAGAGCCTAAGTCCTGTTAAGTTGCTAAGAAGGTTAACTAGATATAGCTTTGGGTCTGATTTGTAGTTTTTCAGAGGAAAACGAAATGACACCTATCAAACGAGTTAAATCGTCCTATAAAACTGTAGAACTTTTTTTCCCCCTCATAAAATCACCATTTATATATGTTTTTTTCTAAAAAAAAATTAGTTACATGAGCTTTTCGCATGAGGCCTGTGTACATTTTCAAAAAGAATAGTGATAGGTACAAGGAAAAAATAACAAGGAAAAATGACAAAGAATAATGTGTCAAAATCTTAATTATATCCTAACATTAAATGCATAAATCGTGTTTGAAAAGTTTTAAGAATGGATGTGTGAGATTATTTCCTTATAATTTTTTCTTATCATTTTTTCTTGTACCAATCATTACTCTTTCAAAAAATATACTCTCCGGTTCTTGTCAAAAGATATTTTAATTTTTTTTAAGTATCATTTATCGTGTTTTTCTAATTCAAAATAAAATTTTTAAAAAATATATTTTCATATTTATTGTGCTCTCCCAAGTATCACAAAGTATGTTCAAGGTTTTGTTTTAAATTAAAATAACACGATAAATCAAATTTAGGAAAAATAATAATACCTTATAATGAGCACTAGAAATAATAGCATATGAGTGCCGATGAAATATAAATTCGGAATCAATAGTAATTTTGTATTACAAGTAAAATTATTTTCAACGAAAGAAAACAAAAAATAATAGAACAAGATGCGTGAAACCGCAAATCTGGATTCAAAGTTTCATTTCTCTGTCCTTTTGAAAATCGGGTTAGTTAGCCTATATTAGTTCCTGATGGTGTTTATCAAGCCGTTTGCCTATATTAGTTTCCTAAGAAAGCAACTCATTCCTAACCAACTTAATTACTGTTTCCGGCCTTAAAAAAATTTTGCAATTTCACTTTATTAAAATTGTAACTTATATAAATACAAGAAATAACTAAAAGCTTGTTAAAGACTTCACGCATACCAAATAATTAAATTTGGATTGAACTCTTATACTTGTACCTAATCATTTTAAAGTGTTCCTTTTACATATATTTTGGATAAAAATAAAGAAATTGTTCATTAATTTTGTAAAGAAAAAATAAGGGCATTTGAAATTTTCTTTTATTTTTCTTGAGACCACACTTATTGATACTTTAGAGATATCTAGACTATTACGATGGGGAGAGAACTTACTAAAAAAGGGGATAATATTACTAGAAAAAAGACTCAACTCACATGTGCCTCTTGCTCAGTATGTTCGGTCTTTTATGGCCGATGGTAATAGACTTACACCTGCTGCTTGCTTAAACTGACTGTTGGTCAGTTACTTACTTCCTTTCCTAGTTGTCTACTTCCCGCGATCTACGATAGAAATTGAACTTCTAGCCTTGCGGTGAAAAGTATAACGCCATAATCACTATGGCGCGATTCCATTCCTTGAAACTAAGGGAGTGGAAACATGCATGATCTAGATCCATTTCCAGAGTTACACAAATTCCATATTAAAGTTTAAAGTCGAACTTGAACGAAACTTCTCTTTGATAATGAATGTGAAAATGACTTCACTCAAAAAGGTGGGTACATTCCAAAACCTTTGATAGTAGTAGACTACAAATCGGTTTTGTCTACCATCTTGGAATGGATGATATATAGTCTTTAACTTCTCTTTTTTTCTATATTTTGTTTAATTATCTTTTCACGAGTTATTAGCGGGAAAAAAGGAAGTTTTAAACTCCACCCCTAGAAAAGAGAATTTGATGAAGTCAAACAATAAAATTCATATGAAATAAATTGTACCATCGCGATGAGGAGATGTTAATATATAAATCTATCGTTGTCGTTATCTTGCAAAGAAAAAGCAACTGAGATCGTATACTAATTCCAAGAACAATCCCCATATGTTCATGACAAATACTTCAAATTTGGTGCATTCGATCAGATGTTTGGTTTGGTGGATGTTGTGTAGGTTTGTCGTTCTTAGTATTTTTATATCGATTCGAAAAGGTAGATTATATTATGCTTGCTGCTTAGTGTAATACCGTATAAAATGTGCCAAATTAATGTTAACACTCTTTTCATTCCACGTCAATATTTTTATTTTAATGCACTAATTTAGTTCAACAAAATAAATTGTTATATTTTTTTCGACGGAGAGAATTATAAATTTGTTATTATAGATATTATAAATGTCACATTAATATAGAATTGGGAATTTGAAATCATATACAAATTTTTTATATGCTTAAATGTAAGAGATAGAGGAAAATAATAAAAATTATTTATTATTTTAAAACATAATTTCATATAGTGTCACAAATCATTTACAAAAGAAATTAAGCAGTAAATTTAGTGGACGCTTGAACTCAACATCACTTGAGGTCTCACAATGAAAAAGCGAATATTTAAAAATATTTATACTCATTGGTAATACTAAGAGATCACTTCAACTTCGTTCTACAATTCAGAAGATAGATTGAAATTGAAACGTTGGTGTGCATTAGTTAGCTTGTTAACTAGTTTATTGTTAGAAGAGATTCTCTTACATTATTTGAGGTATACTTTTTTAAAATCTTTAATAAATGGATTTCGCCCCAGAAACAGAATGTAATGCTACCATGAAGAAGGTAAAAATCATAATAAAGCCAAAAGGGGGGAGGGGGGACCCACATATATATTGCCAACCCCCATGTAAACTATAAACTCTAAAAAAGTTGCAAATTGGAATTTTTTTTCCCCTATTTGTCACAATTCTAGTTTTAAAATAATGTTTGTTTTAAATACAACAAAATACTTATTTTGAAGTGATAGAAATAAATAATAAATTAAATACATTATCAGAGAGCAATTATGAACGTAAGGGCTGATTTTTTTTTTTTTCCTGATATCGGTGCACTAGACTAAATCCAAATTTAGTGCTTTGTGGTTGAACTTGAACATTTTGTGTAATCGATAAGGCTATGGAGATAGGTATGATTCGTATGAAGTAATAGAGAAACAATGCATCATTTGGAATAAAATAAAATTAGCATTATTGTTCATCAAAGAATATGCCTTCCAAATTTTAGTGCTTTTTATTTTTTTCTTCCCTCGAAAGAAAAAAAATCAGGAATTTGTGTAGAAATTTTGGCTGCCACTAAATTACAAAACAAGTCCATATCCGTGACGTATGGCACGTGACTCGCCATGAGCCAATACAAGGAAGCCGCATTAGGGTTGCTCATTAGTTGACCATACCCGACAAACAGGCCGACCCGACATGCGTTCGGCTAATTCGGGTCGGCTAATCGATTAATTGGGAGAATTTCGGTTCCACCCGATTAGTTATACGGTTCGGGGTCAGTTTCTTTAGTGTATTCGGGGCTATCTGATTGACTCGAATAATTTAATTTTTTATTATTTTATTTATTAAATATGTATGACCGGTCAAACCCTCAAACTCTAATCCCCATTTTTCCCCCATTTTCATTTTTCCCCATGTTCTTCGCGTCGTTTCTCCCTTGGCGACTTCTTCGCGTCGCTGTCGACTGTAACCCACTGTCTCCAGTATTTCCAACCTCCACATTCACCTCCACGACTCCTCCTCTTATTTCCCACCTTCCTAACCCTGTTAATCGACCAAATTTACCACCAATCCAACCCAAAACCAAATCTAGGGTTTCTGTTTCATAGTTCCCAAATTGGGTTTTTTTTAAAAATCGATTTTGATTCAATTCATCTACGTCCACGACTCCTCCTCCTATTTTCCACCTCCACAACCAATTAAATCGACCAATCCAACTTAAAACAGATCTAGGGTTTGAGACTTTGAGTTTCAGATTTCGAAAATTTTGGGGCTTTTTTTTTCGTGGAGTGAAAGCCTTAAAGGGGTAAACTGAAACGCTGCTTCTCACCGGAACTGCTACTGGTTGCTGAAGCTCACCGAAGCTGAACAGACTGCTGGATGTTGGTTGCTACTGTCTTTGCTCTTCAAGGTAAGAACTAAGAACTAATAATTTTATCTAATTTTTTGTTATTGGTTGGTACTGGTTGCTATTGCTGGTTGATGTTTCATGTTTGCCTAAAAATGAACTGTGTTTCTTTTGGGTTCAGTGGTTCACCTGAATTGCTTATTGTTGATAAATGGGTGTTGACTGTTCAATAATTTAGTTATTCGTTGTTAATTGCTAGCTATCGAGATGATTATGATACTATTTTTAGTGGAATTAATGAATTATGCTTCAAGTTGTTGATCTTTGATCTTTCTGAGTTTTTGTTTGACTGTTTCTTGGCAAATATGCATGATTATTGATTAGTAGTAGTGACTGCCAACCGGTACTGGTGAGTGATGATTGAATGTGAGTGATTGAGTTTTGAGTTGTGAGTTGTGACTGTTGTTGTTTCTGAAAAATGCATAACTCACTGTAACTGTTATTTGTAAACTGATGATTGAATGTTAAGTGTTAACTGGTGATTGAATGTTGTTTCAGTAGTTTGAAAGTGTTGTTTAGTTGTTGTGTGTTCTCATGTGGTGTGGTGTAACTGGTTGTTGTCCTGAATGTGTATTGGATTGATTAATTCAATATATGTATCAGATATCATGTGTTGTTTGGTAAGTTTATGATGTGATTCCTTGCGGATTGTTTGTTTTCTATAAGTGAAGGACTGACTTACTGAGAATTGAAGCTTGATATTGTTACTGTATTTAAGGTAAGGACTAAGAACTGAATGTTGAATGTTGATTATTGTTGATGTTTGTATAAAAATGAAGTGACTTGTTAGTTTTTCATTGGCCATATGATTCATTATTGTCTGTTTTTGTTTTCTTTTAATGCAGGACTGAGAAGTGAGAATTGAAGTTTGATACTGTTAAGCCATCTTCAAGGTAAGCTTTTTTTGACAATTTCTGTATTTTTGGCTTACTGTTTCAGTGTTTTGAAACTTGAAAGTATTATTCAGTTGTGTATTCTGCAATCTATTTCAGGTAACTAAAATTCTTTTTTTTCCTCTTTTTTTCTGCATAGATGTCAGAACTAGATTATGAATTTGAGGATATTGAGGAGAGTTAAGAGATTGAAGAAATTAAAGTTGAGAAAGGTTCTGGTTCACTGCCTCCTCCTTTGCTGGATTTGTCCAATGATGAAAGATTGATGATAGATGTAGAGATTGAGGATCGGGAGACTGAAGCACAAGCTGCTATTGTTCCGAAAAAGCGCAGGGTAACTCGTAAGCGCTCTCTGGTATGGATTCACTTCACTACTCATAAAGATTCTAAAGGTGTTTTATGGGCTGATTGTAAGTACTGTAGTAATTCTTATATGACTCATAGTAAAAAACATGGGTTTGTAAAAAGTACTTACCTCTGAGCCAGGATCCTGGTCAGAGTAAGTTAGTTATTGAAACTAGGGAAGGAAAACCTTCAAGTGTAGGTATTTGGAGGTATAATGAAGAAGAAATAATTACACTTAATTATCAATAAAGTACCATAAGTTGGGGTTCCGTCCTTATTGTATACTCTGAGTTCAAATTATCTTTATTTAATACCAGAAGTTGAATTCTCTCTTTTTCCGTCCATGAAACGTTTAAAAAGAAGACAGAGGCGTGCAAGTCACGTGACTTTTATATAAGGCTAACAGAGGGGCATTTTTGCCTTTTAACATCTTAACCCACCTAGCCCCGTGGACACGTGCCCCGCCCGTGCCTCCCAAACATGTGGGACCCACTAAGCTACAGTCCGGGTAACACTTATTTCATTACCCCCTTTGACTCCCAACACTTATTCTTTTTTTCCTTCTCGAATCAAACTACATAGAAAAAGAGGGGGGAGGGGTGAAATTAGGGTTCAGGGTATCGAATCGAAAAGGTAAAAAGGGAAAACGAATGTGGGTAAAATAAAGGGTTTTTGAGACTTGAATAGGTTTTAGGTTTCAGTTGGCTTGCTTGTTCATCTTAGGATGTGGAGAGAAGTGGACTTCAATCCTCCGGATGAATATGAACATGAAGCTCCTGGCTATGGTAAGTTTTCTATTCATACATCTGAGTAGATCCCAGCAGATCTGGGTAGATCTGAGTATTTTGGATTTATTTTTTATAGGTTCTTGACGGGAGTTGTGTGTCTTTTCGATTCCCACTCTAATTCTTTTATCAGGTTTCAGAACCTTCGCGTCTGTGCAGATTGATTTTTATATTAAAAGTTTTATGGGATCCATGTGCCTTTTATGGAGATCTGGATGTCATAGGAAAAAAAAAATGGTTCCTGGGTTTCTGAAACTTCCCGTGTTATTGTTTAAAATTTTTGTTTTTTGGCTTTTCTTGAGAATCTGTTTAGAACATGTGTTTTTTAATACATTTGTATTAGGGTTTAATTACAAATCGGTTATGGGAATCAATAAACAAAATGGAATGAAGTCTTTCTATTATGACGACATAAGGCGACAGTACGATGACGTCATTGTGAACAGTGATGTCAACTTTTGATTTTGAAATTTAAATTTTGAATATCTGATTTAATCAATTCTGGGGATATTTGACTTTTTAAATTCAGAATTTTGAAAAAAGTCCTGTTACGACGTCATCAGGTGACATGTACGATTTGACATGTACGATGACGTCACTTTGAACAGTGAAAGCCGACTGTCAGATTGCAGTTTGAATTTAAAATTTGAATTTTGAATATCTGATATGAAGGCTGTAACAGCATAAAGTTAATTCATTTCTGTATGTAGTTAGGTTAGGTTTAGTCCTTTTGTTTGCTAGATAGTATATTACACCGTATATGGAATTTTTATTTGGTTTATTTTTTTGGTGCTGCAGCTGATGGATCGAAGATGTTAACAGTGAAATTGCGGCATAGTGGTGGTTTCATTCTCTAGCGTGGTTACAAATATGTAGAGAGCAAGGCTGAGTATTTTGACGACGTGAATTACGAGTTGCTCACAGTTGAAGCTTTGTATAAGCTAATTGACAAGACTGGGTATTGTAGGTCACATAAATTGTTCTATCTTGTGCCAGATGATGTGGGCACTCCCAAGTTTAAAAGGATTGAAGATGATGAAGATATCGGTAGACTAATTGAGATGAAGACTCCCCACGGGTTGGTGGAAGTTTTCAGGATAGCTTCAACTGAGTTTAATCCATTCATGAAGAGTGTCCGGGTTGATAATGAGATGGATAGTAATGAAGATGAGGACAGTGAAGATGAAGACTATGTTGATACTGAATTTGAGATGAGTGAAGATGATGAAGATTTTAGGAAATATGTCGATGAAAGGCTGGAATCGACTACATGGTGCTCATATAGAAGTGAATCAGAGTTTGTACGGCATGAGGATGTTGGGGTGGGAACTGGTAGTGGGGAGAATGAGAGTGATGATGATTGTGGGTCTTGTGATGATCTGCACAGCATAGCTGGAAGTGATGAAGATAATGATAGTGAATGCCATGAACAGAAAAACCTAGTGTTTGACCCGGAGAAAGACATGGGGAACCCAAAATTTCAGCTGCATCAGCAATTTGCAACCAAGTGGATTTTATTGGCAGCTCTAAGACAACATAGAATAAAGGAAAGGAGAAAGATCAATTTTCAGAAAAATGATAAGAAGTTTGTCAGAGGATGCCGTGAGAATTGCAATTGGGAGGTTTATAGAGTGAAAGTTGACGATGAAAATGATCCTACATTTTAAATTAGGACAGTGAACACCAAGCACACCTGTGGAAGAGTCAACAGCAGCAGAAATGTGAACTCAGACATAGTTTCAGATTGGTATGTCGCTAATTTTGCGGATGATCCTAACATCAGTAAGAGTCACCTGCAGGTTAGGGTTTTGAATGAGCATAGGCTGACTATTTTTCGGACACAAGCATGGAATGCAAAGAGAAAAGCTCTTGAAAAGGTTAGGGGGAAGATCACAGAACAATATGCAGATTTAGAGTGCTACATGGAAGAAGTTATAAGGGCTAACCCAGGGACCTCAATTCAGGTGATATGTGAGGATGATGATCCCAATAGGTTTCTGCGGATGTATATTTGTTATGCAGCCAGCAAGAAAGGGTTCAAGGAAGGGTGTAGGAAAATCATCAGGGTTGATGGTACCTTTTTGAAGACTCAATGTAAGGGGCAGTTGCTGACGGTAGTAGGTTTCGACGCAAACAACAACATATTTTCAATAGCATTTGCAGCAGTTGAGACTGAAAATGAATCTAGCTGGACATGGTTTCTGTCTTGGCTTGTTGAAGATTTGGGTATCCGAAACTCCCTAGAATGGGTTATCATTTCAGACCGACAAAAGGTAATAGCTCATCTTGTTTAATTAAGTTGCACTTTTCTCTTATCTTTTGTAGAATATGCAGTCTTTAATTATATTGGTCTGTTTGTAAATGTGTGCACTTACTCAGTTTGCTGTCTTTGCATGTGTTAGGGACTGACGAATGCTGTAAATCAAGTGCTGAATAAAGTATCACATCGACATTGTGTCCAACACTTGTGGAACAATTTCAAGAAGAAGTTCCCTGGTTTGGAGATGAAGCAAAAGATGTTTGATATAGCCAAGGCCACAACAGAAATGGAGTTTCATAGGTTGATGGATGAACTGAAGAATTACAATGAAGGTGCATGGCAGGGTTGAAGGAATTAGAACCTAGTTCCTGGTCAAGAGCCCACTTTTAGACTAGCACTAAATGTGACATGCTGGTCAACAAAATTTGTGAGGGTTTTAATAGAGCCATATTAAAAGTAAGAAGCTGCCCATTATTGGTATGTTTGAATGGCTACGACTGTATCTGATAAAGAGGAACAAGAAGAAGAGGGACTGGATCAAGAAAAACTTTGTTGTTATTGGTCCAAAGATTTTTGAAAGGTTGGAGACCTACAAGGATAAAGCCATAGGATTTAGCTGCGAATATGCTGGAAATGGGAAGTATGAGGTGAGGAATCATTTAGAACAGGTGTGTGTATATCTAGATAATCGGACATGTTCCTATAGGAAATGGCAATTGACAGGTCTTCCTTGTCCACATGCAATCTATGCAATCTGGGATAAGAATGATGTGGTAGAAACTATGTGGGTGATTGGTATAAGAAGGACAAGTACCTGAAGGGATATGAACCCGTAATCTATCTAATCAATGGGCCTAAGTACTGGCCAAAGCGAATAGACCCTCCCATTTTGCCTCCACTTTTCAAAGTTCAACCTGGAAGGCCAAAGCATAGTAGAAACAAAGAAGCTGCTGTTACTCTTAAGACCAACAAAAAGGGTTCACTAAAAGCCAGCAGGAAGGTTGGTTTTTTCAAGTTTTGAAAAGTAATAGAGATTTGGTTTTAATTTCTTTAGTTTTCTTTTTAATTTGTTCGTTGGTGATGTGACAGGCACCAGTGGATCCACCTCAGCCAAAAAAGAAAGGCAGGCCTCCGAAAGCTAAAATAACTGCCAACAATGCCGAACCACGTGTTGGTCAAAAGAGGAGAAGGGGTCCGAAACCAACACCAAACTCCTTCTGTGTATATTGCAAAGTCACAGGACACTTTGTATCAATCTGTCCAGTGTTAGAGAAGAGAAGGGAAAAAAATAAGGCAGCGGAGGCAAGACGGGCAACAACTCTTTTCAATCCTTAGTGTTTTGAACCTTTTTTTTTATGTTAGGGTTTACACCTATGTTTGAGATCAGTGACGTTTTTCCAAGTTTGATGATGACAGTGTTGTTGTTGCAACTGCAGGAAATAAGAGATGCAGAAGCAAACATGGCTGCTGGAAGGCCACATGATGAAATACCGCCACTTTGCGAGTGTTGTGATCAATATGGCCACACAGCCGACACATGCGAAGTTATGGATTTTTGTAATTGGATGCAAGATAACAACATGGACACGGAGCGTGGTGGTGCTGGCCAAACTATTGGACCAGAAAACAGTGAACCAACAAATGACACAACTGCAGATGATGTCATTTTGCTTGACGAGGTGATGTGAACAATGTTTCACCCTTTGTGTTCTATTACAATATCAGTTTAATATTATACACACACACACACATACATATATATATATAAATACGTTTCATTTGTTTGCCTTCCAGGTGATACACCAAATGCTCCAGATGAAAGTCAATTTGAAGATGATTTCCTACAGTTTGACGCAAATACCCCCCACTGTAGTTGGCACGATGCATTTGGCCATCATACTGACCATTGTCCTCAGAACTTTGTCAAGTGTGATTACTGCCCGCAATATGGTCACACTAAAGTGGATTGCCCAGAATTTGAGGTAAATTCCTTAAATAGTCGGTGTTTATTCTTTTTTAACATATACATAAGAAAAAATAAGGATTACAAATTAGAGCTTTGAATTTTTTTTCCCTTTTTTTCAGTCTGATTGCCAAAAAAGTCCAAATCTGCTGCTATTGAGGGACTTGGTGGGTCAGTTTGCACCAACTTAGACGGTGATTTTCATGCTGCTATTCATGGTATTATCAACAAACTCAGGCGGCCACAGGTTTGTTTATATTTTCATACCTTCCTTTAATACTATTCTTCAACAGTTTGATTTATTTTTGTTTTTTTTTTAACCGTAACCAACTTCCTATTTGCTGCAGAATGATCCAATTGTGGAGGACACTCCAAATGTTGACAACTTGCAACATACATTCGAAGTTTCGCAGGTACAAAGTAGTGAAGTTTATATAGTGTTTTGCTGTTAATGTTGGTGCAACTATGAAAAAAGGCATTGACTAAACTTCACTTGTTGTAGGGTGTTAAAAGTTCTGAGCGATTTGCATCTGTTATGAAACTGGGGCGAATGAAACATGCAACTGGTGCGGGTGATTTGGGTCATCACCAAACGGGACAAACCGCAGCTGTTACTGCACAGGTACTGTAGTGCCATATTGGTTGTTCTGGTACTTTTTCCATTTAATTTATGTGCAAATGCTGAAGAACTCATGTATATGTTCCGTCTACATGGTAGGTCATATTCTCATCTGAGGAACCAGGTGTGTCGAACGCAATGAAGAAGGAAAAAAAGGCAAACAAAAACGTTTGTGCTCCCATTAAGAGAAGGTGCAGTGCCAGGCTGAAAGCTACCCATGCTTTGAAGCAAAAGAATGATGGACTTGGAGAGACTGCGGCTGAGCCTGTCGTGTTGGATGTCGAGTGCCCAAAACAAACAAAGAAGCCAAAATCTACCAAAGCGTAAGCCGTTTGGCATTTCACTTGAGTTTTTTCTTTTTATGTATTAGTACACTATCAAGCATGGTTGATCTTGGGACAATTAAGTATTTTGGTTAAGTATTCTATTTTGGATTTTGCAGTTCTATTCTCCGAAACTGTCGTATGGAGATGGTTGTTAAATATGGGTTCTATTTTGGACATGTTGCTTGCCATAATCAGGTTTAAACCTAATGAAATGCCAGATGCATTTGGGACAATTAAGTATTTTGGTTAAGTATTCTATGTTGATTGCCATAATCAGGTTTAACCCTAATGAAATGCCGGATGCATTTGTAGATTTCAAAGCCCTTGGTATTGTTAACCAAAAAAAAAAAAAAAAATTCTTTCAAGTAATGTGGGAAGATGCACTTTTGTGTACATTTGTAAGTGGTTACATATACTCCAAACAGTTTGCCTTTTGATTCAGTGCAACACTTTTGGTAGATGATTAACGCAATAAAAGCAAAACCAAAGAGTTGAAACGATTAGTTAATGTAGTTGGATTACTCCAATTAGATGAAATACGAAACTTTAAAAATTTAATAAACCGATTTACTCGTACAATTCATCAAAATTCAAGAACATATAGTCGATGATTTGAAGTACCAAATGCGAATTTCATTATCCAAATTTCAATAACAAACGTAGTCAACGATTTTAACAAACAAAAGTCGACGATTTTCATTAACGTAAGAACTAAACTTGACGACAACAACACACAACCGGCTAAAGACTAAACTCGACAATAACAACACACAACTGGCTAAGAACTAAACTCGATGATAAAAACACACGACCCAACCAACCAATTTCACTGTACTAACAGAAACCTAACAAGTACATTCTAAACACAAATAATTCTGATTATAGTTACAACAATAACAACATCGACAAATAGATTCTCCTTCAAATATCTAAAACATTAAACACTAGTTTACCTTCTAAAAACAATAACCAACACCATTAGGAGAACCATCAAATTGATAATTGACCCTACAACAACAATTAAAAAAAGGGCCTCCAATGTACTCTTGCATTTGCTGCATTCTGTCAAACCCTTCTTCAGTCTTGTGCCACCCTTTTCCCCATAATCGTCTACCCCTTCACCATTCAACACAGCTCCATGTAAATCACCTGCATTCACGAACCTTCTTCTTGCATAACGGGACACCGAACTCGATTCAATAAGGGTGTGATCCACCCACTTCAGGAACCCATGGTTGTGGCATCTATAATATAACCGCCCAAGATTGTCGTTGGACTTCGACGGGACCACATAAGCCTCCCCCTTACGCTTGCTGCAAACAACATTCTCCAAAATCAAATTTCTCAACGATATGCTACTGGACGACATGACCGGAATCTATGGAGGGAGGGGATTCAGATTGCAGCTCCTTGTCAGATCCACCCCAATTCCGCCAAAGCGCAACAATTACAATGATGGTGGCTTGATTTTCTAATAGGATAAGAACAAAATTAGGGTTTTGTTTGTTTTCGATTCTACCTATGTTTACCGGAATCGAAAGATCGATCCAGTGCTTTCAAGAATTTTTTTTTTCTTCACTTGCGGGATTTCTGAGTTTCAAAGAAAGGTTGGGGATCTGGTGGCTGGGTTTGGATCAGGTCTTGGGTTGCTTTTAAAAAGACGGTCCACATGTTTGGGAGGCACAGGCGGGGCACGTGACCACGGTGTTGGGTGGGTTAAGATATTAAAAGGCAAAAATGCCCCTCTGTTAACCTTATATAAAAGTCACGTGACTTGCACGCCTCCGTATTCCTTTTAAACGTTTCATGGACGGAAAAGAGAGAATTCAACTTCTGGTATTAAATAAAGACAATTTGAACTTAGGGTATATAGTAAGGATGGAGCCCTAATTTATGGTATTTTATTGATAATTAAGTGAAATAATTAGGACAATGATTTACATGGTAATTGTTGATGAATTGCCGTTTAAGTTTGTTGACAAGAAAGGATTTAGATATTTTCTTAGGAAGTTGCAGCCACAGTTTGTGCCTAAGGGTAGGAAATCAATGGCCGATAAATGTTATAAACTATATTTATCTGAGAGGAAAAAACTGAAAGTTGAGTTGAAAGGATGTTAGTAGAACCTGTTTCACAATGTATACTTGGACTTCTTTGCAGCAAATAAATTATATGTATTTGACTGGGCATTATGTGGATAATAATTGGACTTTGAAAAAGAAAATTTTAAGTTTCGTGCCTATTACAAGTAATAAGGGTTTAGATATCGAGGCTGCAATTGAGAATCATTTGCTGGATTGGGAAATTGAGAATGAAAATGTGTTTTCCATAACTGTTGATAATGCTTCTTCTAATGATTCTGCCATTGAGTATTTGAAAGAGCAATTTGCTCACCGAGAAAACTGTATATTGGGTGCTAAATGGTTGCATGTTCGTTGTATGGCTCATGTGATGAATCTGGTTGTTAAAGATGGTTTTGCAGGTATAGGCAAGTCTGTTGATAAGATTAGGGCCGCAGTTAAGTATATTATGCAGTCTCCTAAAAGATTGGCAAGTTTTAGAAAATGTGCTGAAATTGAGAAATGTGGTAGCTCTAAGAATCTAGTATTAGATGTTTGTACAAGGTGGAATAGTACATTTGCTAGAAACTACTCAAGTGTATGAAAGAGCTTTTAGGAGATATGAAACTGGAAATCAGCACTTTAAAGACACTTTGAGGTTTGATCCTGAAGTGCCGAATTCTATGCCTGGACTACCTACTTCAATAGATTGGGTAGAAGTTAGGAGGATTGATGGTATTTTTCAGCATTTTTAGGAGATAACCTTGAAGTTAACTCGTACAAAATCTGTCTCCTCAGATTCTTTCTTCACTGATGTACATTGTATTGATGTTTTGTTGAGGAGAATCATCAATGAAATTGATGATAACAGTCAAAAATTGATGGCTGAAAGGATGAAGGATAAGTTTGATAAATACTATGGTTCTATAGTGTCGATGAATCTTGCTGTTTTAATGGCATGTGTTTTTGATCCAAGAAATAAGTTGAAATACATTGAAGTTGTATTTCAACAGGTTTATGGGTTAGTTGATGGAAAGAATAAGCATGATTTTGTTAAATAAGCCATTTATGAGTTGTTTGCGGATTATGTTAGTATCCATGCCCCTAAATCTAGTTCTAGTACACCTTCCAATTCTAATTCCAGTTCATCTCAAGCAACTTCATTGGGGAAAAGACCTTTCCTGATTGATATCGAGCCTTCAAAGCTGCTTAGAGATCAGTTTAAGATGGAGTTGGCGAAAAAGAAAGTTGAAGAAACTGGTGGGGCTTTAAACAGAAATGAAAAAACAGAATTGGACAAGTATTTGAACGAGGATGATGAACCAAATTGTTCAAATTTTGATCTATTGAACTGGTGGAAGATGAACAGCTCTAGGTTTCATATCCTTTCTCTGATGATTCGTGATCTTTTTGCCATTCCCGTATTAACTGTGGCTTCGGAATCATGCTTTAGTACAAGTGGTAGGGTATTGGATGCATTTAGGAGTTCTTTAACTCCGAAGACTGTTCAGTGCTTGATTTGCACTCAGGATTGGCTTCGGGGGTAAGTTGAAGAAGAAGAAGGTGTTGAAGAGATTTGGAAGACCTCCTTCACATGGAAGAATGTTACATTTGTTTTAAATTTCAAATACATTCATGATCTTAAATCATTTGTTTATTTTCAGTTCAATGTTGATTGTTGACTGACTGTTCTTTTTTTTTTTTTCAGCTGCTGAAAAGGGAAAGAAAACAGGAGTGTGATAGGTACGTTCTAAAATCTAGACTTTACTTCGGTTTTCTTCTTCCACATTCTTCAATTTTGCTGACTGACTGACTGTTTCTTTTTTTTCTTTTTTTTTTTTCTGAAAGTTGCTGTTGGTGTTGCCTGATGTCTGTTTGCTGTTGCTGTTGCCTGCTTAAAGACTTGAAGTTGTACTGAATCAACTGATCAACTGTGATGCTATTGCTGAATAAAGAGTGATGATGTTGCTGTTGCCTGTTTGCTGTTGTTGTTGCCTGTTGAAGAATAAAGACTAAAGACTGAACTGCTGTTGCCTGCAATTCTGTTCTGTATCTCTGTTGATACTGCTTTGATGCTTTCTGTTTAGAATGTTTCTGAATTCAAGTTTGATTACTAGACTTTGTGATGTGTAATACTGTAATGACCTTTTTAATGTGTGATCATTTGTGTGTTGTGAACTTGAAGTTGATCATTTGTGAGTTCAATGAATTGATCAGTTGAGTAGATGATCATTGATCACTTGTGTGTTCATTTGTGTGATCATTTGAGTTGTGACTTTTACAGGATTACATATTCATATTTCCATTCCATTTGGTGTTGTGATTTTTTTTTTTGAAATCTTCTCTTTATCATTTTTTTGCATTTGTGTTTTGTGAGCTTGTGATTCCCATTTCATAGTTGATAGTTCGGGAATTAAGAATCAGGACTTGAAATCCTGTAAAAAAATAATGGCCTACTTTAAGTGTAGCCTTTTTGTTTGATGTTTTTGTTTGATTTAAACGCCCTTGACCTGATTTTCCCGAATATTTAATCGGATTGGTCGGTTCAGGTGTCACGGACAGTTTTTCTTCACCATGAATTCGGGTGGTTTGATGCGAAACGGGCTATTTTCGTAGACGGACATGGGACGGAACGGTCTAGAGCCTTGTGGAATTCTCCGGTCAAATCTTGAAGACTCTGGAATTTTCTAGAGAGGCCCGGAACTCTCTAGAAACGAGTGGAACCGTATGGAAGCTACCCGAGTTTGCTAGAACCGTGTGGAAGATTCTAGAGACTTGTAGATATTTTGAACTTAGAATATTTTATTGTAGGAATTCTCTAGAATCCCATTATTTTATTATGTACATAGAATTCTCTAGAATTCTTTAGGACTTGGGGGGGTTTGCCTATAAATACCCCATGCCCCCTTTCATTTGTAACCATCCAAGCTTTGAGTAGAGTTCTCAAGCATTCCTTAAGCTCTCTTGTGCCTTCATCATTCTTTCACTTTCAACCTTTCTTAAGTTTTTCTTTGCCTCCGTTCTTTAAGGTCTTGCCTAGCTTTGCACGCTTTGGGGGTCTTAAGGCTGAGCTAGCACTTGATCGTTAGTTGTTTTGTACTAGTGCCGCACGGCCGTTACTTTGAAAAAGTAAGCCCGTGACAGTTGGTATCAGAGCCTCGGCTCGATACTTGGTGTGCTACATCATCTACGCTTCCGTTTGTCGGTTTTCTTTCGTGCATAAGCTATGTCCAACCCTTCGGAGGTCGTTCAAGGGTCGGAGCTTGAGGGGGATCACGTTTCCCGCGAGGTGGGGAGGACCACCCGCAAAGGAAGCCGCAAGGAGAAGTCGGTCGTTAGGGAGCCGATGGTGGAATTTGAGAAACGGCTTGCCAAGCTAGAGCTTGCTGTGGCAGACCACCAAGACCGTTGGGACGAGCACCCTGAGGTGGTAGCAGGGGTCGTCGAAGCTCGCATGGAGCGATTCGCAGGGGAATTGCAAGAGGTCATGCAGCAAATGAAGGACGACATGCTAGGGACGCTCAACGAAATGGTGGAACGTTGCAACAAGTCGAAGGAGGAAAGCCTTGCTCGTGTTGCCGCCCTCCAAGACGACGTCAACCGGCTTATGGGGGAGCTGGAGACTTCTCGGGCAGAATCGCGGCGTCTTAAGGCACGGCTTGATGCCGTGGCCGTGCAAGGGACAACCGGAGCCGTGGGGACGGTTCCAAGGCTTGAGGCGCCCAAGCCGGACGAATATAAGGGCAGCCGTCGCTTGAGGGACGTAGAGAACTTTCTCTACAGCATGGAACGGTACTTTGGGGCTATGAATATCATGGACGACTCGGTAAGACTCTTCCAAGCCTCTCTTTATCTTAAAGATAGTGCTTTATCATGGTGGAAACGTATGATGAAACCCGTGGGGATGGAGACCCGGTCTTCACCACGTGGGATGGTTTTAAGGAAGAGTTTAGAAAGTATTTCCTACCGGTGGATGCGGAAGACGAAGCCGGGCCAAGCTTCGTCGTCTGCACCATAGGGAAGGCCAAATTCGGGAATACGTTAAGGAATTTTCGGACTTGATGCTTGAAATTCGGATCTCTCGCCCAAGGAGGCGTTCTTTACTTTCATGGACGGTCTCAACCGTTGGGCCAAACTTGAGCTACAACGGAGAGAAGTCCAGGACATCGATCGGGCGTTAAAGGTGGCCGAGTCGCTTGTTGAGTTCCAAAGAAGGATAGCTCCAAGGACAAGGGCAAGAAGCCGTTCCAAGGCAAAGGTGGGGAGACAAAGGAAGTCTTCCACCCCCGAAGCCGGCAGCCGACTATACAAAGCCGTCTTCAAGCAAGGAGACCAAGGGGACAAGCCAAAGAAGTTTCAAGGGTGCTTCTTGTGCGGGGGAGCGCACATGGCACGTGATTGCCCGTCTCGTTCGAAGTTGGCAGCATTGGCACAAGGTTTGTGCCAAGAAGAGGAGAAACGGGTCGCTTGCATGAAACGGCTAGATGCCGTGCATGCCAAGGCCGAGACACGTCAAGGCCGTCTTTACATGGAGGCATCGTTCGCAAACGGGTCTAGATGGGGCATGCTAGACACGGGGGCCGACACGAGTTATCTCACGGAAGAGGTAGCCCGTTCGCTTGGCGTCAAGTGGACACCTAGCAAAGGCCGTTTCAAGGCGTGAACGGTGAATGGACGGGTCTTGTAGGCGAAGCCGGGGATGTGCCTCTTAAAATCGGCAACTGGTCAGGTACGGCTAATTTCTCCATTGCACCTATGGATGATTATGGTCTTGTGTTTGGCATGGAGTTTTTAGACCAGGTAAAGCCGATCATCGTGCCTAGCAACGACACGATGGTGATCCTCCAAGGCGAGAAGCCTTGTGTGGTAAAGTTTAGACGGAAAATGAGATTAGCCCTTCCCACTGAACAAGGGGCTAAAACGGGTGAACACACCTTTGCCGCCATGGTGTTTGAGGAGGAACCATGCACAGAGGAGCCGGCAAAGGAGGAACGAATCCCGCCTCCCATAGAGCAAGTCCTTGTTGAGTTCAAGGACGTGATGCCCGACGATTTGCCCAAAGGTCTTCCACCAAGGAGGAGGTTGATCATGCCATCGAGTTGGTGGACGGGCGAAACCGATAGCCAAGGTGCCTTATCGTATGTCCCCTAGCGAGCTAGAGGAGCTCAAGGTGCAAATCAAGGAGCTACTTGAATCGGGTCATGCAAGGCCGTCTAAAAGTCCGTGGGGTTCGCCGCCTTGTTCCAACGCAAGAAAGATGGGACGCTACGTTTGTGCATCGACTATCGGGCGTTAAACAAGCTAACCGTGAAGAACAAGTACCCTATCCCACTTATAGCGGACTTGTTCGACCGGCTGCAACGGGCACGGATCTTTTCCAAGCTAGACTTGCGGAAGGGATACTACCAAGTACGCATAGTACCCGGTGATGAACCGAAAACGGCCATGGTGACGAGGTATGGCTCTTATGAGTTTCTTGTTATGCCGTTCGGTTTAACTAATGCCCCAGCCACGTTTTGCACTTTGATGCAACGTGTGCTAGCGGATTTCATTGATAAGTTCGTTGTAGTATACTTGGACGACATCGTTATCTATAGTAACACAATGAAGGAGCATGTGGAGCATCTTAGAGCCGTTTTTCAAGTCCTTAGGGAAAACCAGCTCTATGTTAAAAGGAGAAGTGTTCCTTCGGCCTTGAGGAGGTGTCGTTCTTGGGACACATCATTGGTGGGGCAAAATCCGCATGGATCCGGCCAAAATCAAAGCTATCGTGGAGTGGGAGGCACCCACGAAGCCAACGGAGCTGAGATCGTTCTTGGGGCTTGTTAATTACTATCGGTTCATTGAAGGACACTCCACCATAGCCGCTCCATTAACGGATCTCTTGAAAAGGGGCAAGCTTGGTGTTGGACACCAAAACACCAAACAGCGTTCGAGGCTTTAAAGGACGCTGTCACTCGAGAGCCGATCCTAGCTCTCCCTGATTTTGAGAAACCGTTTGAGGTGTGCACGGACGCTTCGGACTTCGCCATTGGGGGCGTTCTCATGCAAGATGGTCACCCGATCGCCTTTGAAAGTCGCAAGCTGAACGAGACCGAGAAAAGGTGGCCGACGACGAGAAGGAGATGTTGGCTATAGTTCACTGCCTTAGAGTTTGGGAGCATTACTTGAAGGCCGCCACACCGTTCAAGATCAAGACGGATAATCGGGCAGTGAGCTACCATCAAAGCCAACCTAAGCTTTCAAGCAAGCAAGCGCGTTGGTTGGACTTCTTGGCCGAGTTTAAATACGAGCTTGAGTATAGCCCGGGGAAGACTAACCACGTGGCCGACGCGTTAAGCCGAAAGGCGTGTCTTGCGCCAATCGTTAGCATACCCGAAGGGATGTTGGTTGATCGCATCAAGAAGGGTCTTGAGCACGACCGTCAAGCCCAAAGGTTCATGGAGCTCGTGAAGGAAGGCAAGACAACACGGTTCTGGCTTGAGGATGGGATACTTTATGCCAAGGGGAACCGTTTGTACGTGCCCGCATGGGATGGACTTAGAAGGGAGATTCTAAGGGATTGCCATGATAGCCGTTATGCGGGTCACCCAGGTACGCATCGCACACTTGCCTTAGTCCATGAACGGTTCTATTGGCCTCGCATGCGGGAAGACGTGGAGACGTATGTAAGGACTTGTCTAGTTTGCCAACAAGACAAGACCGAGCAAGACCTCCCGCATGGCTTGTTATCACCCTTGCCTATTCCGAACGCCCGTGGGACAGCGTTTCGATGGATTTCATCGTGAGCCTGCCCGTTTCCGAGGGTTGCACCAACATACTTGTTGTGGTAGACCGTTTGTCTAAGTATGCGGTCTTCATTCCCGCCCCAAAAGAGTGCACCGCGGAGATAACGGCCAAACTCTTTCTTAGGCATGTGGTGAAGTATTGGGGCTGCCTACATCGATCATAAGCGACAGGGACTCGAGGTTCACCGGCCGTTTTGGCAAGAACTCTTTCGTTTGCTTGGGACGGAGCTCAAGATGTCTACATCTTTGCACCCGCAAACAGATGGGCGACGGAGCGCATCAACGGCCTCTTGGAAGTGTATCTCGGGCACTATGTGGCAGCCAACCGAAAGATTGGGTACATTTGCTAGACGTTGCCCAATTTTCCTATAACTTGATGCGGAGTGAGAGCACGGGCAAAAGTCCGTTTGAGATTGTCCTTGGTTTCCAACCAACTACGCCTAAGGACATTCTTGGGGCTATAAGGGCAATAGCCCACCCGCATACAAGTTTGCCAAAGATTGGCAAGAACGGGCCGACGAGGCAAAACTCTACTTGAGAAGTCGGCCGCACGCATGAAGAAATGGGCGGATAAGAAACGGACCCGTCGCGAGTTTGAAGAAGGCGACCAAGTCTTGGTGAAGCTCTATGAGCATGGACGGAGCCGTGGTCTACACAAGGGTCTCATGCGCAGATACGAGGGTCCTTTCACCGTTCTTAAGAAAGTGGGTTCGGTTGCTTACAAGCTGGAACTACCCGAGGCCTTCTCAAGGCTTCATCCAGTCTTTCATGTGAGCCTACTTAAGCCATACCGCAAGGACCCAGAGGACGAAGAACGGAACGTTTCCTCAAGGGCACCAGGTGGCGTACGCGAGCATGAGAACGGACCGCAGAGGAGATCCTTTCTAAGAGGATCGTTCGGGCGAGAGCGGGCAGCAACTAAAGAATACTTGGTGAAATGGAAGAATTTGCCAATGAGTGAGACGAGTTGGGAGCCAATCGAGAAGCTTTGGCAATTCACCAAATTGATCGAGGACTTTGAGGAGAATCGTGCACCCGTTCCTATCAACATTGCCTTCGAGACTTAGGTGCATCGGGCGATGCACCATTTTGGTGGGGAGGATGTCACGGACGCTTTTCTTCACCATGAATTCGGGTGGTTTGATGCGAAACGGGCTATTTTCGTAGACGGACATGGGACGGAACGGTCTAGAGCCTTGTGGAATTCTCCGGTCAAATCTTGAAGACTGGAATTTTCTAGAGAGGCCGGAACTCTCTAGAAACGAGTGGAACCGTATGGAAGCTACCCGAGTTTGCTAGAACCGTGTGGAAGATTCTAGAGACTTGTAGATATTTTGAACTTAGAATATTTTATTGTAGGAATTCTCTGAATCCCATTATTTTATTATGTACATAGAATTCTCTAGAATTCTTTAGGACTTGGGGGTTTGCCTATAAATACCCCATGCCCCCTTCATTTGTAACCATCCAAGCTTTGAGTAGAGTTCTCAAGATTCCTGCTCTCTTGTGCGCCTTCATCATTCTTTCACTTTCAACCTTTCTTAAGTTTTTCTTTGCCTCCGTTCTTAAGGTCTTGCCTAGCTTTGACGTTTGGGGGGTCTTAAGGCTGAAATAAGACTTGATCGTTAGTTGTTTTGTCTTTAGTCTTGCACTGGCGTTACTTTGAAAAAGTAAGCCCGTGACACAGGGAAGGAATATCGGTTCGATTTCAGTCGGTTGAATTACAAAGAAAAAATTTGATTAAGTCGAACCAAACTCGGTCGAACCGAGCCGAACCCACCGAATTATCGGCCCGAGCCGCATCCCGAATGGGATTAATTGATGAAGATGATAAACACAATTCTCGAAGCCTACTGAATTCCACGCATTCCACTTTTCAATTCAATCAAATGAGCATGAAAAATCCCCAATTCTGCAATTAAAATGAACCTCATTTTTTGTTTTTTTCAACCTCTGCAACAGCTCAGTTCATAATTTCCCCAACCTTAATAGCAGAGGGAAAGGTAAAAATCCCACAAGGAAGAAACCGAACCGAGGGAAGGAGATATGGCGAGGGGAACTAGCAAAACTGGTCTTGATCAAGAAAGCAAAGCAGGGTCGTTTTTCATGGCGACTTTAGTGATGTGGGCTGTTTCAGTTTTGTTCGAAATTGGGTTTAATAAGCGCACTGAGCTGCTTTTGATCGTTGCCGGGTTCTGTTTCTACCAATTTTCCAACTGGGTCATCCGCAATTACCTCTCTCGTGATCCTCTCTTTGTGAATACTTGCGTTTCCTTGCTCCATTCCTCCGTTACCTCTGCAACAGGTCCCTCCTCAGTACTCTGCTTTTGTTTTGATATTTGCTTAAGGAAAATTCATATGTTGTGCTATTTTTTTTTCTCCAATGATAGTTTTTGCATCATATTGGTGTCCGGTGTTAAGTTTAGGTTGTCATCATGAGTTTGCTTACATGTGTTGTGTATGCATTGTCTTATTGATTTGAGATGTGAATTGCAATGTGTTAACTGCTATTTCCAATAATTATTTATTTTGATATATACTGATGATTAGGCGCCTTAAGTTAGAAAGTAATTGAGCAGTTTGATCAGGTATCGCGAGATACTTTCAGTTGTAGAATGTGAGTTTGGGTTTTTATAATAAAAATGGATATTTCAAAATGGAAACAGAGAATTTGATCATGTGCGCTTTCAATAATGTATAATTGCTTTGAAACTCATGCAATAATATCTTGTGTACATTGTCATGGAAATCATCTTGACAATCTCCTGTATAGTTGATGCAGGAAGATTTCAGAAATATGGGTAGCTTCATATTAGGTTTAAGGAAAATAGCTAGAATCTTCTTAGAATTAAGTTTCCTTTTAGTTTAATTTCCTGTTTGCTAATTACCTTAATTATGAATTAGTTTTAGGCAATTTTAGTAGCTTTAGGAATAAGCCAGGCTTCTCTATAAATAGGGTGGTTCTGCAGTAGTTGTGATGGACGTTTTTGATATTAATATAGTTTTAAGCTTTTGAAGCTGCCAAAGACTTTGTCTTTCTGAAATCCCTACAGCTAGGGTTTGCCTTTCCGTCTGTTTTCAATTACCACCCCCCCCAATCCCCATCAGTAGTTTCGCGTCAACTTTCCCGAAGATGTACCTTTCCAAGAGAACCAAATCTAGAGCCTTACAATATTAAAATAACATTAACACTGGATTTCTGCTGAAGAACGAATGAAAGGCATCTGCATACACCTGCTTGGAGGGCCTATTTTACCTTTTATAACCGTTATGATATGATAACCACGTACCATGCTAATAGTTTCTATTTAGATCTTTGTTTTCTTAGATTTGTTTATTTTAACTCTTAACCCTGTTGAATATGAACATTTTGTGACTGTATCTGAAAAGAAAGGATATGAGTACCAGTTCTCGGTTTTCGCAGGTGTTTGGGACGGAATATGATGACATGATTACCTTTTTTAACTTTAAAATATGTAGAGCATCTTTCAGTTTGCATTTCGGATTAGCTGAAGTTTATTTAGGACAAATTTCAGATGTTTGAGGTTGTTTATTTTTGGCATTTGAGTATTTTGGAGGAAATTGATATCATTTGTTGGGATAAGTTTTGTGCTACGTAAATAAGTTGGCAATGAATGGTTTTGAGAAATCCAATTGGAGTGGTAGTTGAAGCAGTCTGTAAGTCTTAATGTGCGATCTTTCACCATCCATGAAATCTAGACATTTTAGATGGCAGTTATTGAGTATAAAACGAAGAAATATTTTGATTGGCGTCGCCAGCTAGCTAATGCTGAACACTTCCTCCAAAGTGATAAACTGCATTGAAGCGAGGTTCTGGTCTTAATTCAGATCTATAACTCCGTATGAATTACTAAATATAAATGGAATCGAAGTTTTGGATTATTTCGTGGAGATAAGTTTTTTAAAATTAAATGTCACTCTAATTGTTTTGTCATTGATTATTCTGATACGAGATTTTGGCTAATAAATGTTGCTGAGGACCCAACCTTGTCGAGTAGGATTATGTTACTGCAGAAGAAGAGTTTAGTAGTTAACAATATTCACAGATTTTCTGTGATAAACTATGAAACGTGGAGTTGCGAGAATCTTATTTCTAAGTCCATTTTGTCATTTTAGAGCATTGTCGACGAAATATCATGGAAAATAAGAAAAACTGGTAATAAAGTGTCTTGTTAGAAAATCTAGCACTTGGGGTGGCAAGAAGGGGGGACATGGCTCTGCTTTCCTTAACCTAAAATGGAAAACTGTATTCACAACTGTAGTATGAGAGAACTGAATTTGTCTAACAGTTGTGATACAAATGTATGGGAGAAGAGTATAAGGGGTTGGATTGTAGCTCAAATTTCCTTCTCTCCTTTCGGACGGGTCACCTTATTAGCATGGCAATGTAATCGAAGCAATGAATCCTGGATAAAGTTTTCTTGATTCTTTGTAGTTAATACAAGCTAACTTTATGCATTGAAGGCATGTCGGTTTTATAGCAACTAGTATAGCTCTTCCCTCAGCTATTATATTTTTCTTACTTGTCTCAGTTTCTAGTACGTAGGGTTGGTCATTCATTGTAGGAGAAGTTGGAGATTCTCTGTTGAGGTAATGGAATGGATCATATTAACTCGTTAAATAAAGTTTTGAGTTTTTGTCATTTTTTCCTATGTCCTTTTCGCTTTTCCCTGATATTGTTTTGTTAGAAATTGAACAATTATTTGCTCTTAATTGATGGTGCGAACTAATCCTGCTTGCTTGCACCTTGTCTTCTGTCATTATCATGAGACAATAGGAAATCATAGGAATAGCTAAAGGCAATTATGTTGTATTAAATGGTTCAGTCATGTCCAATGTTGATAGGAGTGCGACGAAACCAATGGCCTAAAGTTTCATAAGTTTTCATTCCATTCATTTTTTTGAGCAGGGGTTTTTTGTAAGGAGTGGCAAAAAGAGTATAAGTTATTTGTGTTTCTACTATACAAGTTGTCTCTCTGCTAGAAGAATCAGTTTGCTACAAATGCAGACCTTGTCTTCTGAATAAGAAGTTCTCTACACTGATAGACCTCTCTGGTGGAACTTTTTTCATTTTCTGATCTACTGAATCATCTGTTACTTATGTGCTAATTGCGTCACGAGACAGTTTTTGACAAATGTATGTACCCACACACATATAAGTGTGCTAATTTTCTTTTATTTTTGTGCAGTGGTTATTGTTTTAGTTAACCAGTGGATCAAAAGTGGAACAGAAGACATGTTTGAGCACTTCCAGTTGGTTGATGTTATGTGGCCTGGGGCATATTCAGCTTTGTGTTTTTCATCTGGTTACTTTGCTTACGATCAGTGGGATATGTTACTCTATCGGCTTTATAGTGGCACAATTCCTTCCATTCTAGTTCATCATCTTGTGCTACTCATTTGCTTTACTCTTGCCTTGTTTCGAAAAGTTACGATCAACTATCTACTGCTCACCCTGATTTGTGAGGTAAATCTTCATGTTTAATGTCTTGTTTATTCAATGAAGTTACTGATCACAAATTGGAGTGTGGGTATCCGGATCCCTGGCTAATTTTATCTGGCTTTTTATGGGGACTAGCACCTTTAACGAGAAAGCTTGAGAGTGGAAGATGTTGTTGAATAACTAGAAAGTTATCTATGTAATTGAAGGATTCCTGATTCCCCTATGGAACAAACAAACCCCCCACCCCCTCTCTCCTCTGTGATACTTCTCTCTTTATTGTTCTTTTTTCTCTTAACTTCCCATCTTTGATCATGTTTGCGAGTCTTTAGTTTAGAATATTTGAAGTAACTTTATCACCATAATCCTAGCGTTATTGACAACCCTTTTCTGGTGAAGCAAATTAGTGGTGATAATGGATTCACTAATGAACAAGATGTTAGGTGGTGTATTGCCTAACTTGGAGAATTTTCAAATGACTGTCAAGATGACATGCGCCATGGTTCAAAATCAACTCCACATTTAACTTCGGATGAAATAAGATTTGGCATTAGCACATATCCAAGTCATATTTAGATTTCTTTTATCGGTTCAGTTTGAGTGGAATCTAACATTGGTGAATGGTTATATCATGTTTCAGATCTTGTCCCAGATATGGTTTGGGGTAGTATCTTCTATTCTTCTTGATTTTATATTTGAAAAGGTTGAGTGAGTTGGTATTCATTATAAAAAGCAATCGCCTAATAGATTGGATATGAAGATTGAGTCATTATTTCAAAACACGTGTGATACCAGGATTTATGATGATACCAGATGTTATAGTAGAATTTGATTGCTAGATATCATCTTTCTGTCTTCTTTTTTAGTTATTAGGTAAATTTATCTATGATGCATAGCATCAGTCTGCTTTATCACACTTTATTTACTCTAGCCCTGTGCAGTATTTATCTTCTTTTTGAGGAGTCCAATATGTGGTATTTCCTAAACTTGCTGCATCAAGTTTATTAATGATAATACAAATTTTGGGAAATTCATTTTCCGGATGACACTACTTATCAGGGACAAATTAGTGGCACCAAAAATTCTGACATTTAAGTGTCGATGGTTTCACAATGCTCTAGGAAAATGTTGAATCCGCTTGCATGTGGGTTAGTATGGCTGTAGACTGAGACTAGGTTCTCAAAGAGTTATTATCCCATGCCCTATTTGCCCTTTTGAGATTTTCTTTGTCGCTGTTGCTTTCTCTTCTTAATGAAGATATAAATGGCTCAATTGTTGCTTATTCATTATTCTGATACTGAATTTGTTCTATGATGCAGCTGCATTCAGTGTTTCTGCATACAAGAAAGGTGCGCCGAATGGCTGGATTTCGCGATGGCAGTAGCATAGTTGTGAAGATAGAATGGGCTTTGAATTGGTTTACATTTGTGGTGGCACGGGTCATTTCTCATGTGCTGATTACTGTCAAGCTCATTAAAGATGCTTCCAAGTTTGGGAAAGGTGTGGAACTCCCACTTGCACTCTGTGGAATGGCTGGGATGAATTTGCTTAATACCTTTCTGGGACTTGACCTGTTAAAAGCATATAGAAGGGAAATGAAAATCCAGAAAGATATCAACAATCACAACGATTAACTATGGTGGTAGCTATTGGGTAAAGGGCTTGTGCATGTATATGTGAGTGGTATCCTATGTGTTTAATTCAATATGTAAATGATGTGTTGTATATCAATTACACAAGAAAGCCACAAAGAAGATCATCTTGTAGCTGTTGTTCGCCAGTCTACAACTTTGAAAGCAAAAATTTTGGAATTATTTGTCTACCAGATCACTCTTTTTTCAGATCATGTAACTGTTTCAGATGTTGGTGTGACAAGCGGAAACTTCTCCATGTGTATCCATAATGTTTATTCCTATTTCAGTTTTCAAGAGCCTGTATTAGTACATAGTACTGAGGACTATGTTGGGAAACAATGGAAGTTGGGAGATGCAATTCCTTTGTTGGATGTTTGGTGTTGAGATACATATGATGATGCTACACTGTCTTGAAGTAGTAGTTTGGATATGCTTTGGATTCTTCTAACTCACAAATTGTACTAGATTTAGTCCCCCATAGGGAACTTGTTACTTTGCCTAATAATGAGTAATTTTTTAGAAGCTTGATCTCAGTGGTAGAACCTCAAATCTTTTGCTTAGAAAATACGTAGTATTTAGACTTGTTATCAACAATTTTTGTTTGACGCCTATTTGGGATCAAATTTTTACTATATTCAAAGAGATGATGATGATGATGACCCTCCTCTTGTTTCCCCTGTTGGGACTTGGGATCTTCCATAACCGTTTTTATTAATATTTATATAGGGTGTCTGCTGTCGACATTGTGATTAATCTCCATACAGAATCGTAGAAATTTTAATTAAATAGTACAACTAGTTATACAAATTTAGATTGCTTCATCGCACGATATTGTATTTCAAATCCCCCACCTAAAACTTTCCGTTTATTGGGTGTAAGGCAGGTTGGCCCAATCATATTTTACCCCACTATCATAGAAAAATAATTTGATTTCATTAAAAAAATTATCCCCACAAAAATAATATAGCTTCATTAAAAATTCATCATAATTATAATAGAGGTAAGCAGCTGTTTTACTTTTGAAATATATACATATATATATATATATATATATATATATAGAGCTGAATAGTGACACAATTAAAATTTGTGGATAATTACATTGAGAGCTGACCAAAATCTTATATCTTCCTAATGAGAGTTTTTTGTTTTTTCTTTTTTAAGTGGCGTATTATTATTGTTACATATCCTTGAAATGTCAAATACTACAGTAAAAAGAAAAGAAAAGAAAAATTGTGCATTGAAGTACTTTTCTCCCGAAATAAAAATGAAAATTGGACAAATATTCACAATAAAAATGAACTCTTACTGTTACTGGTGTATTGTATAGATTGGGAACTTAGTTCTTATTAGTGAAAGAATTACCCGAACTTTTTCTTAGTACTCTCTGGTCCTGCCTCCCTGTGTTCTTAAATTATTATTCAATTCATATATTTACTTTTTAAATACTCCTTCCGTCCCATAATTATTCTCCACTTTACCCAAAAAATTTTGTTCCAAAATTATTGTCCAATTTGATTTTTTATGGATCAAGTTACACATTTGTCCTTAGTAAAAAACATTATCCATAAAATCTTAGTGGTTAAACAATTACTTATGTAGGGGTATATCCGGTTGTTTAAGGTAAAATATAGTTAAGTTTGACTAAAAATAAAATCTTTCATTTTAGTAAAACTGGACAATAATTATGGGACGGAGGGAGTAATTTATATTAAAACTGAAAATTTAAATTGAATAATATTTTTGGACGAAAAGAGTATTTGCTTGGGTTGAAATCTAAGAGTTGAGTTCCGAGAACTTGGAGTCGATTGAAGAAGTTATCTTGTTGGCCGCGCAGTCTTTTATTCCCGTGTTCACAATCAAAGTGTTTTTACCATCAATTGTCTCAGCTAATGGACAATTTTCCTGGAAACTTTCAGAATAATAACCCTTTGGCCCTTTCAAAGGGGAACGCAAAACTAGGTTTGATTTCGAGGGAAAATTTCTTCCGAGCTTTGAATTTCCGGTTATTGATCAATCTTGTCTCCTTGCTTTAATACAGTATATATCCTTATATTTCTTCGAACCCCTTTATTTTATTTTGTTTTTGTCTTTTTTAGGTAAATAAATATTGTCGGCACTAGTTAGAAGTTTTGGAATGATATTACTTTATTACACGATGCACAACGTTCCCTCTTCATAAACCAGTGGTGATGATCTTCATCTTCTTCTTGTCAAAGGTACAGTTTCTTTCTATTTGTAAGTCGTCGTTAAATAGATGATGATTTACCCATATTTCAGTTGCCAACTTTGTTGAAGAAAACTAGTAGAAAAAAGAAGAAATATTTTTAGTTTTTTTTTTAATGGTATTTTTCTTCTTTTCTTTCTATGAATGATGGAATTTACAATGGAAAAAAATATCCATATAGGGAAAATTTGGCAAGACCAACAAAAAAAAAAAAAAACACTACATCTATTCATTTTTTATATATATTTTTAAAGATTTATGCATTTAGGGGATAATTTGTATGATTAACACATCAGTTATATGTTGTTTATTCATCCATTTATCAGTTATATGCATTTAGGGGATTTATTCATCCATTTTTTTAAACCTTACTGACTGCATATCATCTCGTCCATTTAAGAGTAGGTCTGTTTATTCATCCATAAAAGTAATAATTACAATAATCTTTTAGTAATTAATTTCTACTAAGAAAGTGTCAAGCTAGCATTCAAATTCCGTCGGTGGAACTGTCTTGATGAACAAAAATTAAAAATGACAACGTTTGATTATGTCTAAGATGAAAGTTGATCATATGAAGAAGAAACAAAAAACAATTAAATTAAAATCAAATGTGGATCACACAGATACCGATCAAATAAGAAAATACTACTAATTGCATTAGTACTTCTGACTTTGGGAAATTCACATTGTCATCAAGAACACAGACAACTGCATTGGTATTCACCAACTTGGTGATATGGAATGGAAGGAATTTTATCTTATACTTTTTGATAATGAGCTTATAAGAAATTATTTCATGTGTTTATCAGTTCATCACCATTGTATTCCCTTAAAAACTCTGAAAATGAAGAATTCTAATGTGCATTTAACACCAGATTATCAGGTTCCATCTGGGCTCCTAAGTTGCACCACAGTATCTTGTTTGATAGTGTCTCCGCTCTAAAATTATTGTCCAGTTTAGATTTCGAGATTAAGAGAGTATTTAGGGTTTATCTTTTCCTTTTATTAGACAATAAATAGAAACCCAATAATTCCGAAAAATGATATATTTGGTGAAAACAAATAGTGAAAAAGAAAACCGACTGATGTGTCATATACTTACTTCCCCTATTTTTTTTTGTACTTTCCCGTTAAAAGTTTTATTTTTCTTAAAAAATTACATTTTTATGCCTTACACATTAGTCACTATGAGTTTTTTTTTTTTTTTTTCACTCTCCCTATCATTGTTGTATAATTCCGAGCCGGAGGGAGTATTTTGGGTTTATCATTATATTAGTCCCCGTTCAAAATGTAAATCAACTGTATCATTCAACCTCTTCAAAGAATATCTCCCCTGCCTCTACAATTTGTTGGATCCAACCTAAAACTTAGAAGTGGCAGGCCAAAAAGCAGTCTGGTTACAGTAGCTCCAACTTTGAAGAGGAAAACTAAGAAAAATCATCAGAAGATTTTATACTGGTATTGAGGCCTCTTTTTACTTGAGTGATATAAATCCTGCATGGCTTCAACAACAACTATTTATTGAGAATGACCAGCCATTCCCATCCGTCTTTATAGTGATCATTTGTTAAAAACATACCGATTTCATTCCAAAATAAGAGTCGGGTTTGTTCGTTCATAAAAAAAGAGTAGTAATAGTCTTTTAGTAATGTCTACTAAGAAACTGTCAGTTGGTATTCAAATTCCGTCGGTGGAACTGCCAATGAGAGTTAACAATGACAGGGTCTAATTATCTCCAAACTTTGACAATGAAACTTTAAAATATAATATAAATCTGCAATTTGATCTTCCTTTCATGTGCTTTTGATCTCATTCAATACTATAACCACGTTTAATATAAGCGGGGTTTATATCAAAAACAGGTGCATTAATCTCAATTATAGATGCCACAGGGCTATCAATAAGAAAATACTTCAATTAAGTAATTCTGACCCTGGAAATCACAAAGCCATTAAGCATTTCTTCAAAAACAAAGACAACTGCATTGGTATGCATTATCACCATTGAATTTCCTTTAAACCTCTGAAAATGAAAGATTCTAGTGTACATTTAACACCACATTATCAGGTGCCATCCGGGATCGTAAAATGTTTTGCAGTATTTTGTTTGATATTTCTGGTTTATCTTCTCCTTTCATTAGTCCTTGTTCCAAATGTAAATCAACTGTATCATTCACTTTCTTCCACGAATGTCTCCCCTGCCTCTACAACTTCCCTTGAACACATTGTTTTTGGGATTGCCTCTTCCAAAAACTCATGGTTTAGAAGGAAAGAATATGTTAGGCTTTGGTGGCAGCCGGAAATAATGAGAGGATGTGTTTTTGTTGAGGAAATGCCACAAGAATCAATATCTGTAAGAAATGATTCTGTTTCTCTTCCGCCTCTATGCGTTTCTGCTGACACTTCTCGATTTCCATACACGTATAACGGTGGTCTAAGGTCAGCAATCCGTGTAGCCCGGGTCGTATCAGAAACTGTGGCTTTGAACCACAGTAATGTCAGATGGTTTGTGTTTGGAGATGATGATACATTTTTCTTTCCTGAGAATCTGGCGAAGACCCTGGCGAAGTATGATCATGGCCTGTGGTATTATGTTGGGACTAATTCAGAAGATTTCGAGGCGAATAAACTTTTTTCGTTTGAAATGGCATTTGGTGGAGCAGGATTTGCTATAAGCTTTCCCCTTGCTAAAGTTTTGGTTAAAGTTCTTGATCCATGCCTGGAAAGGTACCCTCATCTCTATGGCAGTGATGCAAGGATTTTTGCCTGTTTGACTGAACTCGGCGTCTCTTTAACTCATGAACCTGGATTTCATCAGGTACTACTATTTTTCCTACCTGACCAAGTTAAAACAATGTTTCTACTTCTCCGTGTTTTCAGTTCTTTGTATTTTAGTTACAAGCTTGCTAGTTCAGCTCAGCTAATATCTCCGTGTTTTTAACAACAAAAGATGGATGTTAGGGGAGATATGTTTGGTTTATTAGCCGCCCATCCCACGAGACCATTGGTTACGCTTCATCATTTGGATGCAACTGAGCCAATTTTTCCCAACATGACAACTTTGGAGGCTTTGAAACACTTAACTAAAGCAACAAGGTTAGATCCTCAGAGGATCTTACAACAAGCAGTTTGCTATGATCAAAGATTATCGTTTACAGTTTCCGTGTCCTGGGGATACGCACTTCAACTGATCAAAGGAAATGTGCCTCTCCCTGATGTCTTACGAGCCCAACAGACTTTCAGGTTCTGGAAAGAGACACCACAAGTTAATATTGATACTCAGAGATATGACTCTGATCCATGTAGGCGGCCAGTTGTTTTCTTTTTCGACAGTGTCTCCTCCAATGGGGATCATATTGTTAGCATCTACAAGAGGATGGAAAATAACTGTACATATGACTACAAAATCGAAGAAATCAGAGTGTATTCAGAAAAGTTAGACCTTGACATAAAACAGGTAAAGTTTTTTTTTTCGTTCATGTCAAAGTTTTTAATTTCTTATTGCTTTTATTAACTCAATGGTTCATTTTACCACCTGTGAATTGCAGTTAGAGGCACCACGAAGGCAATGCTGCAATGTGTTGCAATCCTCAAAAAGCATTACAGATATCGGCATTAGAGAATGTGGACCTGAGGAACTAATTCACATGCATCCATAATTTTGGTCTTCATTAAAGGATTAGAAGCTTTTCGGTTCTGGATTCTGGTGAGACCAGTTTTGTGGAGTTTATTTGGAAGTTGCATCTGCAGAGAAAATCACTTGCAAAAGAATGAAAGCAAGACTGGAACATAGGTTTGGAGGGCGAGACTGATGTGTAAGACCCCTAGCATGGGCAGTTGTGACAGTAGTTTCAGTCTTTCAGATACCTGATGAATAGCAAAATCATAAATAATTTGTGAATGTGGATAGTAGTAGTTGAAGCATTACCTGAACCGAGAATTCTCTCATTTCTCTCATTTTTAAAAAAGGAAACCATTCAGCCAACAAGACAGTTAAAACCTAGTGTGATTTGGGCTGTCCTTTTGGATGCATAGATCTTTATCCACTGTCCTCTTTTTCTGTTGCAGTGATTACATACGAGTTTTGAGGTTCACCAGGATGGTTTATCCTGGAGTTCCTGAAGTTTGGGAATGACATTTCATGTTCTTACAGTGGTTATGTTGCTAGTAGCTACTCTTGGTGGCTCTATTTTTTCTCAACTTTGGCCTTCTATCTGATGGATTGGTAGTTTCTCACTTAGGATTTTAGTTTGGGAACATCTGCGGGCTATATGTGTCCATTCCTTAATATGCAAGTAGTTCAAACAAATGGAAATTATGTACAGAAAAATATCATAGGAGGAACTTGATATGAAAGAGCCATAAACTTGAAAAGTTTCCTACTGAACTTCTATCAGGTGATGTGGAGACGCAGAGAATGATGCTAACAATGGGCCTTTGGAAACGTGTTCCACTGATGAGAAGTACAATGACCATTGGAACTAAAACAATGATTTGAAGGAAGAAAAAGCTTCTTTCAGCGGCATTCAAGTAGAGCTTGAAACTGATATTTGAGAGTTAGATTGAACACTAATTGATGTAAGATTGGACAGAAGTACATAACTGTGTTCCATACAAACAAGGTAAGCATTATTACCAGTTCTTTTGTTCAAACATTTTACACTCCACAGGCATTGTCAATGTAGTGGATTTCTTGATATATTGCCTATTAAATGCATGAAGGTAAAGTTATTTTTATGGTGGACATCTGTAGCTAATGACTGACTTGCAGTGCAATTGTGATTTACATCTCTGGCTTGAGTAATTGTCGACTCGTTTTTGCATTGCAGTTCAGGTTATGCATCTTTGTACGGATAAGTTTAGTGTGCTCGTGTTTGATAATACTTAGCAGGGTAGAGAAGTCAAAAGAGTTTATGTTCATTTGGACAAGAGTTTTGAAAAGTTATTCAAAAAAGTATGTTTGAAACAAAAGTTGAAAAAGTAATTTTTGAAAAATAATACATTTGGACAAGAATTTTTCAAAACCTTTTTACGAATTAAAAATATGAAAAAACTATTTGGATTACGTCTTTTTCAAAACTACTTTTTTGGTAAAAAATAAATAATTTACCTTTTCATATACATAATAGTTAAAAAATATATACAGTGATTTTGATATATAAATTTGAATGAAATTTTTAATTCCAAAAATATTAACAATGGTTCTTAATAGAAAGATCTCGTCGCGTAGATTAATTTAATATATAGCACGTTATCTAAATATTTATAAATTAAAAGATATAATCATTTGAAAAAATAGGATAAAACTGAAAATAAATAAAAATTAAAAAGAAAAGTGGGGCCGACAACAAAGTGAACAGTGAGGAAAAGATTGGAAGGGAGGGGAACCGCACACTGCGCACCTCTTTTTTTTTTTTTAGGCATTGTTAATGATATTTATGACCCGATTTTTTATAACCCGCTTTCGACCCGAATTATGACTCGCAAACGGAACTAAAAAGACTGTTTTAAAAAATTAAAAAATACCCCCTACCTATTTTCTAAAAAGTCTATTTTAAACCTTTTTTTTTCAAATTGATGTTTAGAAAAGACTATAATTATTTTGTCCAAACACATTTTAAACTTTAAACAGACTTTTTAGCCTTAAAAGTCTTTTTAAAACTCTTGTCCAAATGGAGCCTTGATTTTTTTTGTTGCTTAAATAAACCTTTTTTCCCTTTTCCATCAAATTTACTACTCCCTCCGTCCCATAATTATTGTCCACTTTGCCCAAAAAATTTTGTCCCAAACTTGTTGTCCAATTTAACTTTTTATGGATCAAGTTACACATTTGTCCTTAGTAAAAAACATTATCCATAAAATCTTAGTAGTTAAACAATTACTTATGTAGGGCTATATCTAGTTGTTTAAGGTAAAATATAGTTAAGTTTGACCAAAAATAAAATCTTTCATTTTAGTAAAACTGGACAATAATTATGGGATGGAGGGAGTATTTGTATTTAGAAAAGAGTGTTTTGCTGACTTAATGCACAAAGAAATTTGTCTCAGCTATTCTGATAAGAATTGTCTTTGTTACTTATATGATGAACTTAAACCAGGCTTGCATGTTGGTTTTGGCATCATTTTACTTTGTTATATGTTGCACAACAGCACAATCCAGACAAATGGTGATGATCTTTTTCCTCATCTTCTTTTCAAACACCGTGTTATGGATGATTCGCAAAGGGAAGTAAGCTAGCCGAACAACTTATGCAGATTGTTGTTGCTGGTGGTTTTTGTTGTTTTGGCGGTCCAGATATAAATAGGTGATCTATGTTGGTGATGTGCTCATAATTTACCTATTTTTAATATCCCTTTATGTGAAATTTTGCCAATATTTTGAGTACAAATGTGCTATTTATGTGATTTTATATTTGATTGTAGGAATTGTACTCAATTGGAGGAATTGTTGAAATTTTAGGCTGAAATGAAGATAAAATCAACTTAAAGGAAGAATTGAAAATTCGATAAATTGACAAAGAAGAAATTGAAGTACTTAAAAAATTGAAGGATTAAACAAGCAATTTCAGAATGTTGTTTGGTTTATGGAAATTGGCCAAAAACAATGACTTGCGGCTGATTTGGGATTGAATTTGGGTAAGAATTTTCATCTCAATATTATTTGGAAAATAAGTTTTTCTTCCTCTCCAAGAAGTAGGGTTTTGACGGAAGCCTATAAAAGGAGGATTAGAGATTTATTTTTACAACAGGACTGGACCGAACTTGACCGAAACCCTCACGGCTGCAAAAATATTCCACCGCCGCTGCAATTCTTCTCCTCCACACAGCCACCTTACACCGAAGCAAACCAACATCTCTGTTCTCCTTCACCGGCAACATCACCACCTTGCCTTCATCACCACGCAGCTCTCCACTGTCGAGACCACCTTGCTCCCTCACACCATAAATCACCAAACGCACACACGCAGCAAAACCTCCTTGCTTCCTCCTTGACTCCGCCACGCAGCACCACCATTAATCACCATCATCACCTCTCGTCATCATCACCAGCAGCCAAGTCCTCCGCCACGCAGAGCCACTGAAGCCGAAGAGAAAGTAAGCAGCAGCCGTGGACTTCAAGTCTTCAATTCGGCAGCCTTATTCTTCATTCGGGTTTTGGAGTTTTATTTATTTAATTTCAGATTTTTGGATAATGTCTCTAAATATTGTTGAATTATTTTTGATAATGTTTAGTGGCTAAATTCTTTTAATCTAGGGCTTGGGTGTAGCCGCCGAATTTATTTGGTTTATTTGATTCATGATATTTTGATTTTTCCATTGATCAATATTTGATATTCTTGCTTTTATTCCATATTTGTAAATAGCCACTACTTGCATGTTTAAAGATATTAATTGATGGAACGACAGTTGAAAATTAGTATTAGTTCATGGGAATATTAGACTTAGGTAGTGAACCACGACAGTAGGAACACAACTTTTGCAATGTTTGATTCTTAATGGTCTTAATGTGCTTTTATTAATCCCTATAGTCACGAGAGTAGTCATAGGGTTAATCTAAGTTAGAGAATTATAACACTAGAGTGTATAGTTCTTAATTAGATGAGTCGTTGTGAGATTAATGGAAGTTAAAAGTCAGATATTTATGAATTGAATCAAACCAAATATTCGGTAGGTGAACCCAATGTCCTAGGTTTTCTTTGTCTGATTATTTGAATTAATATTATTTGCCTTTATTTTATTTATTTATTTTAGTTTTAAATTTTATAAATCTGAGATCATCATTTATCTAGATAATAATAGGAGTAATTTATACCTGGTAATTATATTCCTTCTCTGTGGGTACGACCCTATTTTCTGCTATACTAGTGTTAAGTAGGTAAATTTATTTGACTAGTTGTGACGACGGCTTGTCAAATTTAGCGTCGTTGCTGGGGAAGGCAGCTAATATCGAAATTAGATTACTTTCTTTTATTAGTTTAGATTTGTTTTTATTTTATTCATTTTATTTTCTTGCTATTTTAGTTATTTCTTTCAAATATTTTTGTCTTGTTTTTATATGCGAAGTTCTAATCCTGAGACTTTGCAATTTGATCTAAAATCGAGAGAACAGCTCGTGCAAACAGAAAAGAAGCAAGGCTAAGAAAGGAGAAGAATCAGGGTGAGACCATGGGCGATAGAATTCGGACACTGAGGGATTACTTCACACCTACGGAGAATGTTGCTAGGTCAAGTATTACTAGGCCTACCATTGCGGTGAATACCTTTGAGCTCAAACCAGCATTGATCCAGATGGTGCAGCAGAATCAATTCTCCGATTTTAACAATGAGGATCCAAATGCCCATATTGACAACTTTTTAGAGATCTGTGATAATGTTAAGATAAATGGTGTGACGTCAGATACAATCCGACTCAGACTTTTCCCTTTCTTACTGAGAGGAGAAGCGAAGCATTGGCTGAATACTTCACAACTTGGGATGATCTTTACAAGGAATTCCTGATCAATTTCTTCCCACCAGATAAGGCAGCAAAATTGAGAAATCAAATTACTGGGTTTATTCAAGAAGATGATGAGACATTTCATGCTGCATGGACAAGATTCAAGGAATTGCAAAGAAGATATCCTCACCATGGTATTGAGAAAAGTACTCTAGTTCAGACTTTCTATCAAGAATTGACTGATTTTGCAAGAAACAATGTGGATCTCTGCAGCTGGAGGTTCATTAATGGATAAGTCAATTGATGATGCCTATGAATTGTTTCAAACTATGGCAAAGAATAGGAATCAATGGTCGAACTCGAGAAGTGTTTCCAAGAAGCCTACTGGAATGTATGAAGTCAATGAACTAAGTGCCATGAACACAAAGATAGATGCACTGACCAACGCGATGGGTAATCTTATAAATGCTAATGCAGTCTTCCATGTCACTGTCTGTGAGTTCTGTGGAGGTCCTCATTTGAATTCTCAATGTATGCAACTGGCAAGTGCACAATATGTCTCTAATTTCAGCAAGCCTCAGCAACAGAACAATGCATGCTCCAACACATACAATCCTGGGTGGCGAAATCATCCAAATTTTTCTTGGAATAATCAAGGGGCTTAAGACTTTAATGCAAGACTTCAAAACCCTCCTGGTTTCCAAGCAAAGTGATACCAATCTACACCTAAGTCTGCAACGGAGGCAAGTTTGGAGAGAATGGAGAAATTGTTGAGTGAAAACAATAAATGGTCTAACAGAATAGAAGCAAGGTTAGATCAGTTGAGTACTGCTCATAGAACCTTGGAGATGCAAGTGAGTCAAATGGCCTCCGCCATGAATACTCGTGAGCAAGGTCAACTGCAAAGCAAATCTGAAATCAACCCTCGTGAAAATTGTAGTGCTATCATGTTGAGAAGTGGGAAGCAGTTGGGTGACAAGGAGGAACCAAAGACCACTGAAGTGAATGTGACCACAGATGAGAAGAAAGAAGAGAGTAAAGAGAGCGATGAAGAAAAAGTGGAGAAAGTTGAACAAGAGGAAGAAAAAATATATGTGCCACCACCGCTCAAACCTTATGTTCCACCAGTGCCTTTTCCACAGAGACTCCATATGACCAAGCAAGATAGGTTGTTTGAGAAATTTTTGAAAATTTTTAGGCAATTGCATATTAACATTCGTTTTGCAGATGCTTTAGCTCAGATTCCTGCTTATGGGAAGTTCTTGAAGGAGATCATCTCCAACCGAAGGAAAGTGGAATACTTTGAGACAATTGCATTATCTGAGGAGTGTAGTGCGGTTATTCAGAGGAAGTTGCCTCCAAAATTGAGTGATCCAGGGAGTTTCTCTATTCCTATCTCTATGGGTGGTGTTTGTTTTGATAAAGCTTTATGTGATTTAGGTGCTAGTGTTTCATTGATGCCTTTATCTGTTTGTAGAAAGCTTGGGTTGAAACATTTGAAACCAACTAACATCACTTTGCAGTTAGCTGATAGGTCCATAACTCATCCGAAAGGGATTTTGGAAAATGTGCTAGTAAAAGTGAAGAAATTTTATATCCCTGTTAATTTTGTTGTGTTAGATATGGAAGAAGATGTTAATGTGCCAATTATTTTAGGTCGACCATTTCTAGCTACAGCTGGTGCTATTATAGATGTTAAAAAAGGGAGTTTAAAATTTCATATTGGAGAAGAATTTGTGGGGTTCACTTTTTCTGAAAATTACAAATGCCCTGCATTTACTCATCATGTGTTTAGGGTAGATATTCTTGAAGAGCTAGATAAAACTGATGTTTTCATTGCTAATTCTAAAGATCCTCCTGACATATGTATCAGTGATGTAGGCACAGATAGAAATGGAAGAAGAATGATGTATGAAAGAGTTTCACACTCTTTGATTGATTAGCCAAATAGTCCGGCTCATGACTTTAAAGAAGCGCTTATTGGGAGGCAACCCAAGTTTTAATTTGCTTTATTTTTTTTTTCATTAATAAGTTGATGGTTAAGTTTTTTGTTCCTGATTATCTGGAGATCTTTGATTTCTGGATTTTCGTGGTTTTTCTTAATCATCTGTGTTTAGGTTTGATTTTCTAATTTATTTTAGTTTGCCATTAGGTTTTTTAGAAGGGCGAAACTCTGGTATCCAGTGGTGTTAAAAATGAAACATCCAAAAGTCTGAAGAAGTTGGTCGTGTGCTTGGATGGCAGTGCAACAGTTTATTCAACAATTCTGGTCCTCTTTTTTGCATTCCCAAGGTTGTGTCGTTTCTTTTCATTTCTTTTGTTTTTGTCTTTTCTTTTCTTTTCACTTGGTTGTCTTATCTTTTGTGTTTTATACATTGAGGGCAATGTATGCTTTAAGTGTGGGGGAGAGGAATATTTGTGTTTTATGTTTATCTTTCTTAAATAAAAAAAACCCATAAAAATTGAAAAAATTGAAAAATCTAAAAAGGTCTATGATAAAGATGGTTAATTATCTATAGCATGTAAGAATTAGACTATTTTGAATTGTATTGCTTAACTTATGTATTTCTATATGTTGTTTTGAATACCCTGCTTTTTATGCACTTAGTCATGACTGTGGGATAAGCCTAAAGTGAGACATAGTTGCATGAGTTTGATGTAGATATGCCGTGAAAAATTGTGTTTGATTCACTCATACTTATATGATATGTATGTGGAACCCATCATGTTGTGAAAGAACAAGGTATTAACCCAATATCAGCCTTAAAAAACCTTATTGCTTTGACACTTTGTGTTAAGTTTGGGGGAGGGGTGTTGGCGGATGCTTCTGAGGTTAGGTTAAATTTAATGAGGGAGAAAAGGAAGAGCATTCAATATTGATGCTAGCCCATTGAGAGATGAGGAGTTGGCAGCCTGAGCGGAGAGTCCTCAGGCCCGGTGAGGAAAAATAGATATATAAACTGCCCTAAGTTGCTGAACCACTATGTATAGGAGTGGAAAAATGCTCTGGGTAGTGGTCTGAGTCAGAAAGAGTCTTGAAGAAAAGCCGCATGGACCGAAGAATGGGTTACGAGGGGGAATAGGTTGTCTGTGAGATAAGTCCTTCTACGTCATAGTATGTTTGGCAGTCCATTGCATTGAAATATGGTATGAAATGTGATTCTCTTGTTAAAGTAATAAATGGCATATTTGCAGCCGAGCTTTTGTTTTCTATGTTAAATGTAAAGTGATGTCCTTAAGAAACGAATCGCACACACACACAAGTGTGGGGTCTAAAAGTAGCTATAGTTTGCATATTATTGGGTAGTCCATACTAGAGTTAGTCGAGGTCTTTGTGTTATATGATGATTGAATCTCTGAGGCCGCCTAATTAAATAATTTAATGTTTTTGTTTGTTTTAATTTTTCGGAAATGCTTGAGGACGAGCAATATTTCAAGTTTGGGGGTATTTGATGTGCTCATAATTTACCTATTTTTAATATCCCTTTATGTGAAATTTTGCCAATATTTTGAGTACAAATGTGCTATTTATGTGATTTTATATTTGATTGTAGGAATTGTACTCAATTGGAGGAATTGTTGAAATTTTAGGCTGAAATGAAGATAAAAGCAACTTAAAGGAAGAATTGAAAATTCGATAAATTGACAAAGAAGAAATTGAAGTACTTAAAAAATTGAAGGATTAAACAAGCAATTTCAGAATGTTGTTTGGTTTATGGAAATTGGCCAAAAACAATGACTTGCGGCTGATTTGGGATTGAATTTGGGTAAGAATTTTCATCTCAATATTATTTGGAAAATAAGTTTTTCTTCCTCTCCAAGAAGTAGGGTTTTGACGGAAGCCTATAAAAGGAGGATTAGAGATTTATTTTTACAACAGGACTGGACCGAACTTGACCGAAACCCTCACGGCTGCAAAAATATTCCACCGCCGCTGCAATTCTTCTCCTCCACGCAGCCACCTTACACCGAAGCAAACCAACATCTCTGTTCTCCTTCACCGGCAGCATCACCACCTTGCCTTCATCACCACGCAGCTCTCCACTGTCGAGACCACCTTGCTCCCTCACACCATAAATCACCAAACGCACACACGCAGCAAAACCTCCTTGCTTCCTCCTTGACTCCGCCACGCAGCACCACCATTAATCACCATCATCACCTCTCGTCATCATCACCAGCAGCCAAGTCCTCCGCCACGCAGAGCCACTGAAGCCGAAGAGAAAGTAAGCAGCAGCCGTGGACTTCAAGTCTTCAATTCGGCAGCCTTATTCTTCATTCGGGTTTTGGAGTTTTATTTATTTAATTTCAGATTTTTGGATAATGTCTCTAAATATTGTTGAATTATTTTTGATAATGTTTAGTGGCTAAATTCTTTTAATCTAGGGCTTGGGTGTAGCCGCCGAATTTATTTGGTTTATTTGATTCATGATATTTTGATTTTTCCATTGATCAATATTTGATATTCTTGCTTTTATTCCATATTTGTAAATAGCCACTACTTGCATGTTTAAAGATATTAATTGATGGAACGACAGTTGAAAATTAATATTAGTTCATGGGAATATTAGACTTAGGTAGTGAACCACGACAGTAGGAACACAACTTTTGCAATGTTTGATTCTTAATGGTCTTAATGTGCTTTTATTAATCCCTATAGTCACGAGAGTAGTCATAGGGTTAATCTAAGTTAGAGAATTATAACACTAGAGTGTATAGTTCTTAATTAGATGAGTCGTTGTGAGATTAATGGAAGTTAAAAGTCAGATATTTATGAATTGAATCAAACCAAATATTCGGTAGGTGAACCCAATGTCCTAGGTTTTCTTTGTCTGATTATTTGAATTAATATTATTTGCCTTTATTTTATTTATTTATTTTAGTTTTAAATTTTATAAATCTGAGATCATCATTTATCTAGATAATAATAGGAGTAATTTATACCTGGTAATTATATTCCTTCTCTGTGGGTACGACCCTATTTTCTGCTATACTAGTGTTAAGTAGGTAAATTTATTTGACTAGTTGTGACGACGGCTTGTCAAATTTAGCGTCGTTGCTGGGGAAGGCAGCTAATATCGAAATTAGATTACTTTCTTTTATTAGTTTAGATTTGTTTTTATTTTATTCATTTTATTTTCTTGCTATTTTAGTTATTTCTTTCAAATATTTTTGTCTTGTTTTTATATGCGAAGTTCTAATCCTGAGACTTTGCAATTTGATCTAAAATCGAGAGAACAGCTCGTGCAAACAGAAAAGAAGCAAGGCTAAGAAAGGAGAAGAATCAGGGTGAGACCATGGGCGATAGAATTCGGACACTGAGGGATTACTTCACACCTACGGAGAATGTTGCTAGGTCAAGTATTACTAGGCCTACCATTGCGGTGAATACCTTTGAGCTCAAACCAGCATTGATCCAGATGGTGCAGCAGAATCAATTCTCCGATTTTAACAATGAGGATCCAAATGCCCATATTGACAACTTTTTAGAGATCTGTGATAATGTTAAGATAAATGGTGTGACGTCAGATACAATCCGACTCAGACTTTTCCCTTTCTTACTGAGAGGAGAAGCGAAGCATTGGCTGAATACTTCACAACTTGGGATGATCTTTACAAGGAATTCCTGATCAATTTCTTCCCACCAGATAAGGCAGCAAAATTGAGAAATCAAATTACTGGGTTTATTCAAGAAGATGATGAGACATTTCATGCTGCATGGACAAGATTCAAGGAATTGCAAAGAAGATATCCTCACCATGGTATTGAGAAAAGTACTCTAGTTCAGACTTTCTATCAAGAATTGACAGATTTTGCAAGAAACAATGTGGATGCTGCAGCTGGAGGTTCATTAATGGATAAGTCAATTGATGATGCCTATGAATTGTTTCAAACTATGGCAAAGAATAGGAATCAATGGTCGAACTCGAGAAGTGTTTCCAAGAAGCCTACTGGAATGTATGAAGTCAATGAACTAAGTGCCATGAACACAAAGATAGATGCACTGACCAACGCGATGGGTAATCTTATAAATGCTAATGCAGTCTTCCATGTCACTGTCTGTGAGTTCTGTGGAGGTCCTCATTTGAATTCTCAATGTATGCAACTGGCAAGTGCACAATATGTCTCTAATTTCAGCAAGCCTCAGCAACAGAACAATGCATGCTCCAACACATACAATCCTGGGTGGCGAAATCATCCAAATTTTTCTTGGAATAATCAAGGGGCTTAAGACTTTAATGCAAGACTTCAAAACCCTCCTGGTTTCCAAGCAAAGTGATACCAATCTACACCTAAGTCTGCAACGGAGGCAAGTTTGGAGAGAATGGAGAAATTGTTGAGTGAAAACAATAAATGGTCTAACAGAATAGAAGCAAGGTTAGATCAGTTGAGTACTGCTCATAGAACCTTGGAGATGCAAGTGAGTCAAATGGCCTCCGCCATGAATACTCGTGAGCAAGGTCAACTGCAAAGCAAATCTGAAATCAACCCTCGTGAAAATTGTAGTGCTATCATGTTGAGAAGTGGGAAGCAGTTGGGTGACAAGGAGGAACCAAAGACCACTGAAGTGAATGTGACCACAGATGAGAAGAAAGAAGAGAGTAAAGAGAGCGATGAAGAAAAAGTGGAGAAAGTTGAACAAGAGGAAGAAAAAATATATGTGCCACCACCGCTCAAACCTTATGTTCCACCAGTGCCTTTTCCACAGAGACTCCATATGACCAAGCAAGATAGGTTGTTTGAGAAATTTTTGAAAATTTTTAGGCAATTGCATATTAACATTCGTTTTGCAGATGCTTTAGCTCAGATTCCTGCTTATGGGAAGTTCTTGAAGGAGATCATCTCCAACCGAAGGAAAGTGGAATACTTTGAGACAATTGCATTATCTGAGGAGTGTAGTGCGGTTATTCAGAGGAAGTTGCCTCCAAAATTGAGTGATCCAGGGAGTTTCTCTATTCCTATCTCTATGGGTGGTGTTTGTTTTGATAAAGCTTTATGTGATTTAGGTGCTAGTGTTTCATTGATGCCTTTATCTGTTTGTAGAAAGCTTGGGTTGAAACATTTGAAACCAACTAACATCACTTTGCAGTTAGCTGATAGGTCCATAACTCATCCGAAAGGGATTTTGGAAAATGTGCTAGTAAAAGTGAAGAAATTTTATATCCCTGTTAATTTTGTTGTGTTAGATATGGAAGAAGATGTTAATGTGCCAATTATTTTAGGTCGACCATTTCTAGCTACAGCTGGTGCTATTATAGATGTTAAAAAAAGGGAGTTTAAAATTTCATATTGGAGAAGAATTTGTGGGGTTCACTTTTTCTGAAAATTACAAATGCCCTGCATTTACTCATCATGTGTTTAGGGTAGATATTCTTGAAGAGCTAGATAAAACTGATGTTTTCATTGCTAATTCTAAAGATCCTCCTGACATATGTATCAGTGATGTAGGCACAGATAGAAATGGAAGAAGAATGATGTATGAAAGAGTTTCACACTCTTTGATTGATTAGCCAAATAGTCCGGCTCATGACTTTAAAGAAGCGCTTATTGGGAGGCAACCCAAGTTTTAATTTGCTTTATTTTTTTTTTCATTAATAAGTTGATGGTTAAGTTTTTTGTTCCTGATTATCTGGAGATCTTTGATTTCTGGATTTTCGTGGTTTTTCTTAATCATCTGTGTTTAGGTTTGATTTTCTAATTTATTTTAGTTTGCCATTAGGTTTTTTAGAAGGGCGAAACTCTGGTATCCAGTGGTGTTAAAAATGAAACATCCAAAAGTCTGAAGAAGTTGGTCGTGTGCTTGGATGGCAGTGCAACAGTTTATTCAACAATTCTGGTCCTCTTTTTTGCATTCCCAAGGTTGTGTCGTTTCTTTTCATTTCTTTTGTTTTTGTCTTTTCTTTTCTTTTCACTTGGTTGTCTTATCTTTTGTGTTTTATACATTGAGGGCAATGTATGCTTTAAGTGTGGGGGAGAGGAATATTTGTGTTTTATGTTTATCTTTCTTAAATAAAAAAAACCCATAAAAATTGAAAAAATTGAAAAATCTAAAAAGGTCTATGATAAAGATGGTTAATTATCTATAGCATGTAAGAATTAGACTATTTTGAATTGTATTGCTTAACTTATGTATTTCTATATGTTGTTTTGAATACCCTGCTTTTTATGCACTTAGTCATGACTGTGGGATAAGCCTAAAGTGAGACATAGTTGCATGAGTTTGATGTAGATATGCCGTGAAAAATTGTGTTTGATTCACTCATACTTATATGATATGTATGTGGAACCCATCATGTTGTGAAAGAACAAGGTATTAACCCAATATCAGCCTTAAAAAACCTTATTGCTTTGACACTTTGTGTTAAGTTTGGGGGAAGGGTGTTGGCGGATGCTTCTGAGGTTAGGTTAAATTTAATGAGGGAGAAAAGGAAGAGCATTCAATATTGATGCTAGCCCATTGAGAGATGAGGAGTTGGCAGCCTGAGCGGAGAGTCCTCAGGCCCGGTGAGGAAAAATAGATATATAAACTGCCCTAAGTTGCTGAACCACTATGTATAGGAGTGGAAAAATGCTCTGGGTAGTGGTCTGAGTCAGAAAGAGTCTTGAAGAAAAGCCGCATGGACCGAAGAATGGGTTACGAGGGGGAATAGGTTGTCTGTGAGATAAGTCCTTCTACGTCATAGTATGTTTGGCAGTCCATTGCATTGAAATATGGTATGAAATGTGATTCTCTTGTTAAAGTAATAAATGGCATATTTGCAGCCGAGCTTTTGTTTTCTATGTTAAATGTAAAGTGATGTCCTTAAGAAACGAATCGCACACACACACAAGTGTGGGGTCTAAAAGTAGCTATAGTTTGCATATTATTGGGTAGTCCATACTAGAGTTAGTCGAGGTCTTTGTGTTATATGATGATTGAATCTCTGAGGCCGCCTAATTAAATAATTTAATGTTTTTGTTTGTTTTAATTTTTCGGAAATGCTTGAGGACGAGCAATATTTCAAGTTTGGGGGTATTTGATGTGCTCATAATTTACCTATTTTTAATATCCCTTTATGTGAAATTTTGCCAATATTTTGAGTACAAATGTGCTATTTATGTGATTTTATATTTGATTGTAGGAATTGTACTCAATTGGAGGAATTGTTGAAATTTTAGGCTGAAATGAAGATAAAAGCAACTTAAAGGAAGAATTGAAAATTCGATAAATTGACAAAGAAGAAATTGAAGTACTTAAAAAATTGAAGGATTAAACAAGCAATTTCAGAATGTTGTTTGGTTTATGGAAATTGGCCAAAAACAATGACTTGCGGCTGATTTGGGATTGAATTTGGGTAAGAATTTTCATCTCAATATTATTTGGAAAATAAGTTTTTCTTCCTCTCCAAGAAGTAGGGTTTTGACGGAAGCCTATAAAAGGAGGATTAGAGATTTATTTTTACAACAGGAATGGACCGAACTTGACCGAAACCCTCACGGCTGCAAAAATATTCCACCGCCGCTGCAATTCTTCTCCTCCACGCAGCCACCTTACACCGAAGCAAACCAACATCTCTGTTCTCCTTCACCGGCAGCATCACCACCTTGCCTTCATCACCACGCAGCTCTCCACTGTCGAGACCACCTTGCTCCCTCACACCATAAATCACCAAACGCACACACGCAGCAAAACCTCCTTGCTTCCTCCTTGACTCCGCCACGCAGCACCACCATTAATCACCATCATCACCTCTCGTCATCATCACCAGCAGCCAAGTCCTCCGCCACGCAGAGCCACCGGCCGAAGAGAAAGTAAGCAGCAGCCGTGGACTTCAAGTCTTCAATTCGGCAGCCTTATTCTTCATTCGGGTTTTGGAGTTTTATTTATTTAATTTCAGATTTTTGGATAATGTCTCTAAATATTGTTGAATTATTTTTGATAATGTTTAGTGGCTAAATTCTTTTAATCTAGGGCTTGGGTGTAGCCGCCGAATTTATTTGGTTTATTTGATTCATGATATTTTGATTTTTCCATTGATCAATATTTGATATTCTTGCTTTTATTCCATATTTGTAAATAGCCACTACTTGCATGTTTAAAGATATTAATTGATGGAACGACAGTTGAAAATTAATATTAGTTCATGGGAATATTAGACTTAGGTAGTGAACCACGACAGTAGGAACACAACTTTTGCAATGTTTGATTCTTAATGGTCTTAATGTGCTTTTATTAATCCCTATAGTCACGAGAGTAGTCATAGGGTTAATCTAAGTAAGAGAATTATAACACTAGAGTGTATAGTTCTTAATTAGATGAGTCGTTGTGAGATTAATGGAAGTTAAAAGTCAGATATTTATGAATTGAATCAAACCAAATATTCGGTAGGTGAACCCAATGTCCTAGGTTTTCTTTGTCTGATTATTTGAATTAATATTATTTGCCTTTATTTTATTTATTTATTTTAGTTTTAAATTTTATAAATCTGAGATCATCATTTATCTAGATAATAATAGGAGTAATTTATACCTGGTAATTATATTCCTTCTCTGTGGATACGACCCTATTTTCTGCTATACTAGTGTTAAATAGGTAAATTTATTTGACTAGTTGTGACGACGGCTTGTCAGTTGGCTGTGTTTTGTTGACGTCTCTGGAAACTCTTCCTGACAGCCACCCCACAATTTGCTGGATCCAACTCAAAACTTAGAAGCGTCAGGCTAAATGCAGTCTGGTAACAGTAGCTCCAACTTTGAAGAGGAAAACTAGGAAATCATCAGAATCTTTTTTAGTGTTATTGAGGCATTCTGCTTGAGTGATGTAAATACTGCATGGCTTCTGCTCATTTAGCTGCATGCTATTAACAATTATTTATTGTAAATGATCCGCCATTCCTATCCGTCTTTATAGTGATCATGTGTTGAAAACTTATGGATTTCATTTCAAAATAAGAGTCGTGTTTGTTCATTCATAAAAAGAGTAGTATAATGATAGTAAGTTTTAGTGATTTATGCTAAGAAACTGTCGACAGGTATTCCGTGGGTAGAACTGCCAATGAAAATTAACAATGACAGGGTTTGCTTATCTCCAAAATTTTAAAAATATTAAAGTATTATAATGTAAATATCCGCAGTTTCCTCTTCCTTTCATGTGCTTTTGATCTCATTCAACACTGTACACACGTTTAATATAAGCATGGATTATATTAAGAAACAAGTGCATTAATCTAAAATATAAATGCCATGGGGTACCTATCAATAAAAAAATACTTCAATTAGTAATTGACTCTGGAAATTCACAAAGCCACTGAGCATTTCTTCAAGAACAAAGACTACTGCATAGTTATTCGCAAATCTGGAAGGGTCTACTGACAGAGAAACAGAACCGACGTTGAAGTTCATCTTATTACTTTTTTTTTTTCCCCGAATTCTGACTGCATAAGAAAATAGGTTGCTATTTATCAGGATATCACCATTGAATTTCCTTCAAACCTCACCTCTGAAAATGAAAGATCCTATTGTACATTTAACACCACATTATCAGGTTCCATCAGGGATCGCAAAATGTTTCGCAGTATCTTGTTTGATATTTCTGGTTTATCTTCTCCTTTCATCAGTTCTTGTTCCAAATGTAAATCAATTGTATCATTCAATTTCTCCCCAGAATGTGCCCCTGTCCCCTGCCTCTACAACTTCCCTTGAACACATTGTATTTGGGATTGCATCTTCCAATAAAACATGGTTTAGAAGGAAAGAATATGTTAGGCTATGGTGGCGGCCGGAAACAATGAAAGGATGTGTTTTCCTTGAAGAAATGCCACAAAACTCACCATCAGACACAAATGATTCTGTTTCTCTTCCTCCTCTATGCGTTTCAGGTGACACTTCTCGATTTCAGTACACAGATAAGATTGGTCTAAGATCAGCAATCCGTGTAGCCCGGATGGTATCAGAAACTGTGGCTTTAAACCACAATAATGTCAGATGGTTTGTGTTTGGAGATGATGATACATTTTTCTTCCCTGACAATCTGGCAAAGACCCTGGCAAAGTATGATCATGGCCTGTGGTATTATGTTGGGACTAATTCAGAAAACTTCCAGGCCAATGAAATTTTTTCGTTTGAAATGGCATTTGGTGGAGCTGGATTCGCTATAAGCTACCCCCTTGCTGAAGTTTTGGCTAAAGTTCTTGATCCCTGCCTGGAAAGGTACCCTCATGTCTATGGCAGTGATTCAAGGATTTATGCCTGTTTGACAGAACTTGGCGTCACTTTAACACATGAGCCTGGATTTCATCAGGTACTACTATTTTTTCCTTACCTTTTTTTTTTTTTCCTGTTCTCTCTATTTCAGTTACAAGCAGCAAATTCAGTTTAGTATAAGTCTCTGTGCTTGTAACTTCAACAGATGGATGTTAGGGGAAATATTTTCGGTTTATTAGCTGCACATCCAACAAGGCCATTGGTTACGTTTCACCATTTGGATGCAATAGAGCCAATTTTTCCCAACATGACAACTTTGGAGGCTTTGAAGCACTTCACTAAAGCTACCAAGTTAGATCCTCAGAGGATCTTACAACGAGCAGTTTGTTATGATCAAAGATTATCGCTTACAGTTTCCGTGTCCTGGGGATACACAGTTCAACTGATCAAAGGAAATGTGCCTCTCCCTGATGTCTTACGAGCCCAACAGACTTTCAGGTCCTGGGGAATGAGACCAGAGGCTAATCTTGATACTCAAAGATATGACTCTGATCCATGTAGGAGGCCAGTTGTTTTCTTTTTCGACAATGTCTTCTCCAATGGGGATGAAATTGTAAGCATCTACAAGAGGAGGGAAAACAATTGTACAAATGAGACAAAAATTGATGAAATCAGAGTGTATTCAGAAAAGTTAGACCTTGATATGAAACAGGTAAAAGTCTTCTCTTTTCCATTCATGTTAAAGCTTTCAATTTCTTGTTTCTTTCATTGCCTAAATGGTTCATTTTTCACTACTTGTGAATTGCAGTTACAGGCACCAAGAAGGCAATGCTGTGATGTATTGCGATCTTCAGCAAACAGCGTTACAGGTCGCATTAGAGAATGTGGACCTGCGGAGCTGATTCACATGCATCCATAGGTTTAGTCTCCGTGATCTAGAGTAAAGGATTAGAAAAGTTTTCGGTTCAGTACTCTGGTGTGATCTGTTTTATGAAACTGTTTTGGAAGTTACATCTGCAAAAAACAAAATCATTAGCAAGATTACCTCTCCCCAGATTTATTAGTCCTCTGATTAACACTCAACACAAAAGAATGAAAGCAAGTTGGAAACATAAGTTTGGAGGGTCAGATTTTATGTGTACTGGCATTAGAATTACTACGACTAATTTCAGATACATTACCTCAACATGCGGATTTTCATTTTGCTAATTGTAAACAAGAAAACCAAGAAGCAAACAAGAGAGTTATGAGTTATCCTTCTAAGTGCCACAATTCCTTGCCATCAAAGTTTCTTTCATAATTTCTGCCATTTAACAAATGTGCTGCGCAGCATATAGCTTGACTCTAATCCAGGAAATCATTCTACAGCATACGAGTAACGCTTCTCGCTCCCCTTTTAATAGTTCAGTTTGTCGAACGATAATTGTCAATAAAGTGAACTATTAAAAAGAACGGGGAAATAGTTAAAAGAAAAAGGTGATATTCATGCAAAAAGAAATCTTTTCGTAACACCAAGTTAGTGTCACCAACTAAGATGAAACATGTATAGTACTAATTAAATTCCGTCGATGAGACTCCAATGGTTAGTCAGAATGAAAATGCTGGATAGTAATCCTTCTGGAGCTGTAAGATGCCGATGACTCTGGTGAATGAAAATGCTGGATAGTGATGGATTGCCATGGCAGCCCTTAGATGACCTTCGATTCAATAGAGTCGTTTTCATTATCATCCAAATTGAATGTCACAATTCCTTACCATCAAAGTTTCTTTTCATCATTATTTCCCTGTAACAAAATTTCCTGTGCAACATATAGCATCAAACTGGCATATTACAGCAGAAAAGTAATTCTCCCCCGCGCCCATTTTAATAGTCTCATTTGTTGGATGATGATTGTCAGTAAAACGGAGTATTAAAAATGTTAAGTATTATAAATGATGGAGAAAGTAGGAATTGAAGTTGGCCTTCACGCAAAAAAGAATCTTTTTGTAATGCTAGTAAGATGAAGTTTGAAGTATTCACATTCCGCTGATAGAACTCCAATGGTTGTATTCCCAATAAATAATAACAGCATTTTGAAATCGAAATTTTGATAAAAATGGTTGTTTAATCTTTCTTTTTATACTATTGTTTTGATCTCATATAATAATGTTGAGCATGAGGTGAGGGTTGATGATTTAAAGCCATATGCATCAAAGTCAAAGTTTGCACATTCTTATTTTTTAAAAAAAAAAAAATAAATAAATAAAAACTTTGCACAGATCTCTAAAAATTAAGAAAATATTTCAGTTAAAACTTCTAACTTTGAAAATTAATGCAGTCACTAGATTGTATGAAGAAAATGGGACAAATGGACAAATCTATTGGTACTCGCAAAGATAGAGATTAACAACTGTTAGTCAACTAAGCAGAACTGAAATGGAACTACATTTTAGTGTTCTGATTCAGAATATATAAGAAATTATCGCCATTGAATCCCATTTTTACCTCTGAAAATGAAAAATCCGAATATAAAGTTAGCATCCCATCATCAATTTCCATTCGGGCTTGTGAATTGCATTACAATATCTTGTTTGATATTTCTGGTTTATCTTCTCCTTTCATTAGTCCTTGATCCAAATGCAAATCAATCGTACCGCGCACTTTCTGAGCAGCATTTGACTACCACTACCTCTACAACTTCCCTTGAGCACATTGTTTTTGGGATTGCCTCTTCGAAAAACTCATGGTTAAGAAGGAAAGAATTTGTCAGGCTTTGGTGGAGGCCAGAAGTAATGAGAGGATGTGTTTTCCTTGAAGAAAAGCCAGTGAATCTCTCAACTTCTCTACAAAATGATACTGTTTCTCTTCCTCCTGTATGCATTTCTGGTGACACTTCTCGATTTCCATATACATATAAGTTATTTGGTCAAAGATCAGCTATTCGGGTAGCCAGAGTTGTATCAGAAACTGTGGCTTTAAACCACAGTAATGTCAGATGGTTTGTGTTTGGAGATGATGATACGTTTTTCTTCCCTGAGAATCTGGTGAAGACCCTATCAAAGTATGATCATGGCCTGTGGTATTATATCGGGGCTAATTCAGAAGATTTCGACGCGAATAAACTTTTTTCCTTTGAAATGGCATATGGTGGAGCTGGATTTGCTATAAGCTATCCCTTAGCTAAAGTCTTGGCTAAAGTTCTTGACTCCTGTCTGGAAAGATATCCTCATGTCTTTGGCAGTGATGGAAGGATTCAGGCCTGTTTGATGGAACTTGGCGTCTCTTTGACGCATGAACCCGGATTTCATCAGGTACTATACTAGATTAATACCCTAGAAAGTTTCTGCAATCTTTTGCTTTTCACAGTTTCAGTTTTCAGACTTTTCAAAAAAAAGGTTTTCAGTGTTTCCATTTAGATAGTAGCTAATTCTACTAGTAACTTCAATCAGATGGATATTCGGGGAAACATTTTCGGGTTTATGGCTGCACATCCTATAAGGCCGCTGGTTACTCTCCATCACTTGGAAGTACCAGAGCCAATCTTTCCCAAGATGACTACTTTGAAGTCTATGGAGCACTTGATGAAAGCAACAAAGTTTGATCCTCTGAGGATCTTGCAACAAGCAGTTTGCTACGATCAAAGATCCTTGTTTACAATCTCTGTGTCCTGGGGATACGCAGTTCAACTTATCGCAAGAGATGTCCCTCTCCCTGATGTATTACGAGCCCAACTGACTTTTACTTCCTGGAGACAGACACCACATGTTACTCTTGATGCTCAGGGATATGACTCTGATCCATGTAAGAGGCCAGTTGTTTTCTTTTTCGACGGTGTCTACACCAGTGATGATGGCATCGTAAGCATCTACTGGAGGATGGACATTAACTGTACTTATGACAAGAAAATCGAAGAGATCAGAGTGGTTTCAGAAAAGTTAGACCTTGACATCAAACAGGTAAAGGTCCTTTTTAGTTCATCTTAAAACTTTCGATTTCTTGTCGTCTGCATTTGCCTAATGGTTCGTTCTACTGCACAAACTGCAGTTGCAGGCACCACGAAGGCAATGCTGCGATGTATTGCAGTCTTCCGCAAACAGCACCATACATGTCGCCGTTAGAGAATGTGGACCAGAAGAACTGATTCGCATGCATCCATAGAACTGGTCTTTATGATTTTGAGTCAAGGATTAGATATGTTTTGTGGAGCTTATTTGAAAGTTGCATGTGCAAAACAAATCACTAGCAAATGTACAGGATCATACCTTGTAATCTGCCATATCAAAGATTGGTAGCAGTTTACAGCATCTATAAATAGGGCATAGCATGAAACAAACGCCAAATTTGCAGCTAATCATTTTTGTATTTTGGTTAACGGCTAATTGTTTTCCCGTTTCATATCAGTCTACTAAGGAAAGACGACCACAAAGAACAGAATTAGTACAGAAATTTGGGAAGGTAGAATCCAGTTTTAGCTTTGTTGTAAAGTGCAACGCCTAGGATGCATACCCGACACAAACCTTCACGTCCAAAATGAACAATGAAAAGACTGTTAGCAAAAAGGAGAGCACTTTAGCCTGCGTTGTTGGATGGATTGGCTTTCACGAAGAGTCTTCGAGTTACTATCATTACACAACTAGTTAATTAAGATTAGCTTTCATGAAGAGTCGATTCACTCTGAATTGTCGCATCTTAAAATGAACATCACTACCAAAGAAGGAAATAGGTGGATATGATTCGGACAAACAACATTTACACATATACAAAAATTGTTGATGCTTTGCAGTTATATGTCATCAGCATCTAAGGTTATTTAAGGACAGAAATTCCGGTACTTCAGGAGGAAAATCAAAGACTTCTTATATTAAATGGAGGAAAATCAAAGACTTCTTATATTAAATGGATGATGATACAATAGATTATACACTAATATTTACATTACAGGCAACCAAAATCTTTTGGCTAGTGTATCAATTGGGTCAGCAATGGATGTCCGTTGAACTTGTTACATTTGTTATGATCTCCGAACAGAATCCCTGGAAAAGAAAGGATGTCTCAAGGCCTCACGAGCTGTTAGCCTGTCTAGAGGATCATACTTGAGCAGACCCTGGATAAGATGTATCAGATCTCCGGCAGAGTGGTCCACATGCTGCATTATTAGGTTCTGAAAATAGAAACCAAACATCAGCATCCAGAAAGGATACAGAAACTATATTGAAGGTCTTAGGTGAAAGAAAAATGGATTAAATAAGCATTTACCTGAAGGCGAGGCAACTTCAGAACTGCTCTGATACTGTCCCGTGAGGTTGCTCCCTCCGGCCAGTCAAGTCTACCCCTTCTCAAATACTTTTCAGCATTTCGACTACGACAAATAACATAAGCACTGCGTCAAAAGACTGAAACACAATTTACCAGTTAGGATGAAAATGGAATATAAAAGCTAAAAGCACTCACTCAGATTTCTTCAGCATGTGTTGAGGCAAGGAACCAAGAACTCTCTCCATCATTGCAAGGTGTTCCAAATTCTCATGAGTTTGGAACAGGGCTTCACCCTGTCCATTATTCATACATGATGAAAAAATTATTTTCCATGAGATAAAAAATGCAAGTTTGATGAAAAGGAGAGCTTTATGTGCAACATACCGAACACAGCTCAACCAAAATGCATCCCACGCTCCATATATCACAAGGATAACTCCATCCCAACCCTGCAAAGTTCAGAAGCATAAGCAAAGTGACCAAATGTGAACCATAAGTGTAGGGCCTTTTGAGTTTGAATATTACAAACAATGATTAACTAAATGTCAACCAACAACTTCAGAAGCATGAAGTACCTAAAATGACTTCAGGAGCTCGATAATGCCTGGTTGAAACTACATAGGTCTGATCCTGGCGATCATGAGTCGTGCTGCCAAAATCAATCACTTTAATAGCACTCGATTTCGGAATTCTCTTGTAGTAGGAAGCATCTTTTGGTGACTTCAGAGAACCCTGAAAATTTGAAGTGCCAAAAACTGTCACTCCTGAAAGCTTAAAAGGAGAAAAACAAACTCACACGGCTAACACAACGCAATATAATTGCGAAAGTGATAAATGCATCCACAGCCAGAGTAAACAGAAAACATTCTAATCTAAAATGCATTACCCTGTAGTCTGGAACCTTTATATAATCCGGGGACACAAGCAGGATATTCTCAGGCTTTAAATCAGTGTGGATAAGGTGCAGATCATGCATAACTGCAAATTATCAAATTAAAATAATGTTAAAGGTAAACTACGTAAATGACTAGGGATCTTCTACAGGTTTCAATTAAACCTGGGCTGCAAATACATCACAAACCCAGAGGTTAAGATATTTGACTGGCAAAAGTGCGAAATAATTTAAAACGGGTAGTTATTACACACATGCTACACATTCCAACAACTGTCTGCCAATCTCACGGACAAGATCAATGGGAAATGACCGGTAATTGTTTTTCCGAAGAAAATCGTATAAGCTTGGTCCAAGCTTCTCAAACACCTGTTGACACCATTTTAAAGTTCATCCAATATTTAACCCCCACAAAATTTTGAGGTTGGGGAAATTAATCCATCAAATCAGGTATGCCATGTACTTACAATACAGATATGGTTACGATAGTCAAACCAGTTCCGTAATTGCACACAACTGCAAGACATAAATGAATTCAACCACCAAAGAAATTCACAAGGCCTAGAGTGGCATCAATGGTTTAACGAAAAGGGAAGCATACAAAAGAAATCAAGACAACACTTACCGATTGCCACCTTTATCATGTTTACCAAGTTCTTGAAGGACTTCAACTTCAATCATAGCAGCTTCTCGATATTTCTTAATGCCACGAACAATTTTGATGGCAACCATCTCCTTCTTTTCCCGATCCCAGCATTCTAGAACCTGACCAAAAGTTCCTGAACAAAACACACATCGTCATACATCAGAACGAGCTAAAGCCATAGCACTGCATTCAAAGAGAAAGAAGAAAAGGGGGGTAACATAGAGAGAACTGCAGTAAATACCTTCACCCATCTTGCTATGGATTTTATCTGCATTAAGAACAGAAGACAAAGGCAAAGAACATCTCAATTAGAAGAGTGTAAGAAAGACTAATAAACATCAAGTAATAGTAACTGATTGAAAATCTTCCTAAGATGGCATTCAATCAATAGAACTAAACACCTATTAGTAACAATATTATTTTACATGACAGCACAAATTATTCCATTCAAGAATACTACAATCACCATTGAAAGAATATTATCTAGCAACAAAATGATACAAGATTGTAGCAGAAAAACTTTAAAAAAGAAAACGTACAAAAAATGGCATTCCCAAATCAATTGAACTAAATAGTTTTCAGACATGGTTTACCCTACAACACTAATGGGCCAAACATAACTAGTGCCCTGGTAAAAGTCACTGGCTTAAAAGGTTTACTTTAACAGGCAAACACGTTTACACAGCCACAACTGTATAGATATCAAAGACTCCTCACAGAGACATGCAGATATGCAACATAAACTACGAACTGAATTTTTCTGGATGATGGTAAAGGTAGTTACAGCGTGATGTTAAATTTTCTCCAAGCTCAAATAAATAATGTCCATCTTTGTCATCTCCTCGCCATGGGGGAGAACCATTTCGAGCCACTCCCTTAACAAACAGGGAACTAGTGTGGTCTGAAGTAGTCCTTGAAGGTGCATAGCTTGTCACATTTCCAATCTCTTGTCCACAAAACAATCCTAGCTGAGCCTACACACAGGCATCCATTCACATTTTTGTTTAAAAATCATAATTAATTTCGGTTACCTCATTGATACCTTCTATCATCCTGAACACACTAAATGATTAATAATAGTCTTAAATGCAAAAGAAAGATAAGAATAAACAGATAAAAGTCACCACTATGGCAGAGCCTGCAAGAACAAATGGTGAGGACAAAGCCAACCCGTTTACAAAGTCAATCAACAAAGATAATTCCAAGACCAGCAGAAGAAAACATTGCTGTTCAAAATTAAATAAAACTGCAAAACGGATTTACTGAAAAACATAGAACAGCGAAGCAAGCAGTGGATAGATTAATCCCAACATAAATAACCAGATCCCATAGGTACAGACTCAATCACCCCTTTCTATGCCATAAGCTTTGAATTGATAAAGAAAAAATACTCGGGCAATGGGATATCAATCCTCTTCTACCTAAATATAATCTCTCAGATACAAAATCGGATAATCCAGAATCGAGAACATCATCTTTATTCAGGTAAGGATATTCTAACACAAAGATACTAAACAACAATCTTAGGAGATCGACAACTAGACTTGAACTCCAACCACATATTCATAGGCAACTTTCAAATACTTAGACAAGGATGGATAGATTTAAGATGGTTAATCTAGATCCAAGATCTTAAAATCCATACAAATATTTCAGTCCTGATTAGAAAAAATCCCACGAAGCAACTTCCAGAAATCAGAAAACAAAACACAACCAAATTAACATCATGCATCACCCAGAATAAAGATCATAAACAAACTCAATCTTTATACAATCCTTATTCGAATAAATCCTAAATCATCGCAACAAACCCAAAAACATAACAAAGGGATATCAGATCAACGAGCTTCAAATTCAGATCTTATTATACCTTATTATCCGCCAGGGTTTGTACCGGAACCGGCGCCAGAGCCGTGGGCATGACATCCCAACCCAAACGCGCCCTTTTCCTGGGCCTCCGATCCATGTGAGAGTGTGGAAACTCCGTCACGCGCTCCATCTCCATAACTGCAAATCAGAAGAGAAAGGCACCACCGAAGGAATGAAAGAATTCTATAGAGAGAGAGAGAGAGACAGTTTCAACGCAGAGAGAGAAAATAATTGCAGCGCAGGGACAGCTACCCTACGTCTACGTGCACCAGCTAAAGTAGATAGGATTTGTCGTCTAAGACTGTATCCTGTCCGTCCACTTGTTCCTTTATATACCATTGCTTTTTCTCCTTTCCCATAATCAGCATTGTTTTCTTTGCGAGTCCTTACTATTTTTCTGAGTTAATTACAATTAGCATCTTTTACTTTAATTAAATTATTTTTAATAGCTTTTAATAATGATTATAAGAACCATTAAAAATTAATTTGTCAAGCCCAATAAAGCATAAAATATAGTTTAAAAATAAAATTTAATCCGACCTCAAGATATTATCAAAGAAAAAGAAGAGTCAAAATTACCACTAGATGGAGCAATTCATTGGTTGGAACATAACATTGTCAGTGTCTCCTGTCAAAGAAATGTCCTAGTGTCATAATCTAGACTTTTACATCTTATTTTATATATATATATATATAGTGACGAGTCCGTATCCATCAAAAATTATTGGACCGGCCTATCAACCAACCATGGTCCAACCGACCTGATAAAAGCGGTTCTAGAATATAAAACCTAGTAGGATTCGACATTCTTCAAGGTAACTTTATGCCTATAAATAGGGTTGGTCACACCACAATACGAGTACACTATCTCAAGCATACAATACTACTCTCATACGTTCTTTAAACCCTTTTCTGACTTAAGTATCAGAGTGTCTACCATCGGGAGACCTCGAGGCCCTCTTTTGCAGGAAACCCTAGCCAGAGTACCACTACCAAGCCCGCGGTGTAAAACCAAGATTCGTCAAGTGGCACGCCCAGTGAGACCCGAAAACTAGGGTTTGTGTCACGAAAACCTTCTCAGGTTTTCCTATCTTTTCCCGGTGCGTCTTAGGGTTTCTAGGATTATTAAAACAATGGCCAGGGTTGAAGAAGACGCGAACACCACAGCATCTTCCAGTAATCAACGAAGCCCAGCCGATAACACCACCTTGGCAGAAGTCTAACAAAGACAAGAAAGAAAGAAGGCGGGAAAAGACCATGAAGGAGGACCCGGAAAAGAACTAGAGAGGAACATCTGGTCCTCGGTTCTTCACAGCCTAATCCAAAGAAACCAGACAAGGCTAATCCCGTGACAGAGAAGGAGGATTTGCCCCCTCCTCGAAATGCCACAGTGTCCAGGAAGCGCTTGAAAGATCAAAAGTTAGCCAAAATCGAGGCTGAACTCAAGAAACTACAGAATGATAGTGATCAAAACCAAAGGATGAAAAGATATGTTCTCGATGAAACAAGGCGTCGCTATCTCGTTGGAAAACCTGATCCAACTGAACAAGAGTTAGCTGACTTGATTGACGAGAAGGAAGCCCGACGCACTATAGCTCTTCTCGAGAGGAAACAAGGCAAGCGAAAGGTCCAGGAGGAGGGGGACTATCAAGAGTATTCAGATCACGTAGGCTTCTTGGATAACCATTCAACTGCCACTCGAGACGCTGTTTACTAGAACGCTTTCAGGAAGAAATATCCAGCCTTTGATATGGCCATTGAAGAGTTTGATGCAGTGTACAAACGCAAGGATCCTCGAGACCACTACCAACGAGAATCCCCAAGCATCGAGGTTGTGGAAGAGGGAGAATGGAACCCTCCGAGAAGGACTAATGTTCACAACCGATTGGGACCCAACTGGCATCGAAAAAGCTCTCAAAGGAAGGAATATGTACCTTTCCTTAGACAATACCGAGACGACGACGATATTGGAGAGGATTATGGGCGAGGGCATCACCTCCATCTTCAGTATTCACCTCCCAGGCGGCAACAATATAACAACCACGAAGAGATTCCACCTTATCTTCCTCGAGGTCAGTAGGGAGTAAGAGGCCAGAACGTTTCGATCCGAGACGAGATGAGGAATATCATTGGAATGGTCGTAGACCGGAGTCCCTTTATGCTAGACATTTGAGATGAGCCGAAGCCCCAGGTCTTCGATTTCCCCAAGGACTTCACCAAATACTCAGGAGATACGAACGTCTCCCAGTGGCTGCAAGGGTATGTCCAAGTCATGAGGATCAGGAACGCATCGTTAAATTTTATGGCTAAAGCTCTACCCTTCTACCCAACCGGGCAAGCACAACGGTGGTTTGAAAAATTACCAGAAGGAAGCATAATTAGTTTCGAGGACTTATCCGTCAAGTTAGCCACTCGGTTCTTTCAGAGTAAGCAAATCTCTAGAATGTCCATTGACCTTTCCTTGATCAAGCAGGGTCAACATGAGAGTCTCTCAGACTTCTATTGGTATTTTATCCGCGAAACCTTACAAGTTGACAACATAGATGAACGGGATGTCCAAAATGGATTTATCGAAGGGCTCAATCCATTTAAAAAATCCTCAATGCTAATAGTAAAACTCTCGATTAAACCTCCTAGGTTCCCAAGAGATGTGGGCTATTGTCGAGAATCATATTCAACGAGAACACACAATCAAGAGATCACAAGAATCTTTCTCGCCAGTAGGGCCGAGAGATAAACCAAGGGTTAACACGGATAGTAGAACAACATTGCCTAAACTCGATAGGCAGTTGTGCCTTTGACTAAGCTACGTCGAGAAATCCTCCAGATTCACAAGGATGAGTTACCTATCCCAAAACCCTTGACGCCCAATCTAAATAGGTCACGGAACAATATTGTGAATACCATAAAGACCACAGCCATGATACTGAGAATTGTCGAGAACTCAAGCGGAAAATTGATAATGGAGTTAAATCTGGTAAATTCGAACAATATGTGCAAGGATCCTCTCGACAAAGGAATAGCAAGCCGGGTACATCACAAAATTTCCCTAAACGGAATTTTAGAGGTCCTCGAGGAGAAAGCCGTGGAAATAATTAGCAATTGGGGAACAATACGCAACAACCTCCTCAACAAGCTATTGAAGGAGTCCCGCAATCGCTTCAGCATATCCCCCCAGTGGATCCTACCAAGCAGATCACTCACTAGGTGGGTGCCATTTATGGAGCTCCTCTCGAAGTTTTATCCACCATAGCCATGAAGAACTCAGTGCGGACTGTCACAAAAACTCCCCGTCAGGAACCTAGTTACAAGAGGTTTAAAGGGACAAAGGCCATAGTCTTCACTGACAGCGACGTAGTCCGGATATCTGTCCACAAAGTGATGCCATGGTTATCGAGGCGATAATCGGAAACGTGCAAATCAGTCGAGTTTATGTGGACAACGGCAGTGCAGTCGACATCATATACAATGATTGCTTCAAAAAGATGAACATTCAAAACCCTGAATGCTACTCGATCCAACAATCAGTAGCATAATCACGGTCGCAGGATCGCGACACTAACTGCCTGCCACCACTTAGTAGCAAGACACAAGAGCTTGTTCTTGATGAGAAGGATCCCTCCAAGACCATCCAGATAGGTATATCACCTCAAGGAGCATTGCTAGCTGAGGTAATCGCCTTGCTACACGAGTTTCGTGATATATTTGCCTAGTCACCTACTGATATGATAGGAGTGCCACGAGATGTTATTGAGCACAGCTTGAATGTCAATCCCAACGTTAAACCCGTACAACAGAAGAAGAGAATATTTGCTCGAGACTGCAACGACGAATATTTGCTCGAGACTGCAGCGACGCCATCAATGAAGAAACTTGAAGCTGGTCTGTACTAATATCCTCCAGAAAGTTCTTTGGCCTACCTGGTTGGCTAATCCAGTCCTAGTGCGGAAACCTAATAACTCTTGGCGTATGTGCCAAGACTACATGGACCTCAACAAACAATGCCCTAAGGACTGCTATCCCTTACCTTTCATAGATCAGATGGTCGAGGGTATCACTGGGTATAGGATCCTCAGTTTCCTTGATGCCTATAAAGGATACCACCAGATCCTTATGGCACGAGAAGATGCAGAGAAGATAGCCTATATCACCGAGATCAGAGTGTATTATTATGACAAGATGCATTTTGGCTTGAAGAACGCTGGTGCAACCTATGAACGCCTCATCAATCGAGCGTTCCATGACCATATTGGCCAAAACATCGAGATATATGTGGACGACATGGTGATCAAGAGCAACAGAGATGAGCAAGTAGTCAAGGATATGCGTGAGATCTTCTTGATTCTCCGCAAGATTAATATGAAACTTAACCCAAAAAAATGTGCCTTCTGCGTAGGGTCGGGTAAGTTCCTAGGGTACCACGTCTCCAAGGATGGAATCAGTGTTGATCCAGTAAAAATCGAGGCGATCTTAGCCATGAAAGCCCCGAAGAATGTCAAAGAAGTTCAGAAACTTACAGGATCCTTGGCGGCCTCAAACAGATTCCTCTCTCGAGCCGCAAAAAGAAGCCTCCCATTCTTTTATACACTCCGGAAAGGCAGAAAGTTTGAGTGGAACGAGGAATGCCAAAAAGCTTTCCAAGAGCTAAAGGATCATCTTAAACAGCTGCCTATATTGGCCAAGCCTGAACCGGGGGAGACCTTGTATGTATACCTCGCTGCTCGAGAAAAGGCCATATCAGCCGTCCTAGTCCAAAACAAGGATAGCAAGGAGATTCCTGTTTACTTTGTTAGTAAAGTGTTACAAGGGGAAGAGACATGATACACGCCCATGGAGAGACTTATCTTGAGTTTAGTTCTGGCTGCTGGACGCCTGCGCCCATACTTCCAAGCACATCCGATACAAGTGTTAACAGAACAACCCATTGAACAAGTCCTTCTCAAACCAGAAGCTTATGGTCGAATGATGAAAAGGGCAGTTAAGTTGGGGGAACACCATATCGAGTATAAGCTAAGAACAGTAATCAAGAGTCAAGCTTTTGCAGACTTCCTTATAGAAATGCCTCGAACTACTGACGTCCCGGAAGGCGCAAAGCCTAAGAGTCACCCTACTACCTGCGTCAATGTCAACCCGCGAGCCTGGACGTTATACGCCGAGGCTCTCGTTGTGACGAGGGGGGAGGAGCCGGTATCATACTGGCGAAACCATCGGTTGATCCTGAGATCGAGAACATGAAAAAATATGATGCGGAATACACTTACACATTGAGATTGGATTTCTGGTTACTAATAACGTTGCTGAATATGAAGCATTAATAGCAGGGTATAATATGGCTCTAAAGTTAGGGGTTCAAAAAATTCTAGTTTTCAGCGACTCTCAGGTAGTGGTAAATCAGCTCCCGTGTGATTATACGGCAATGATGAGCAGCTCAGACAATACCTCGGGAGGGTTCTCGAATTAAATGATAAGTTCGAGGAGTGCGTTATTCCTCACATTGTACTGTCGGAGAACAAAAGGGCAGACACATTGAGCAAGTTGGCTTTCTCAAACTTTTCACATCTCAGTCATATGGTTTGGGTCGAGATCCTCCCCAAACCTAGTATTCAAAAGGCTCCCGTAATGGCTATTACCGAAAATGTGATACCTGGATGACTCTGTTTGTTCAATATCTAACAGATGAGACATTATCTAATAGCAAATTAGATGCTCTAGCACTCTAATTGAAAACAGTTAAATACACTTTGAGAGATGAGGTTTTATATAAGCACGGGCACCTGCTACCCATGCTGAGATGCATCGGACCGAAACAGGCAGCTTACGTCCTCGAGGAGATACACGAGGGATCATGTGGAGCACATATGGGAGCGAGAGCAATCGCAAAAAAAGTACTGCGTTCAGGGTAATTTTAGCCCACGGTTTTTAAGGATGCATTCTAGCTTGTACAAAAGTGCTACAAATGTCAGTGCTTCTCTCCCATTACTCGACTGCCACAGAACGAGATGGTCACCATTCAAAGACCTTGGCCGTTCTATCAATGAGGCACTGACATCATCGGCCCTTTTCATCCAAAAGGGGCAGGAGGAGTAAGATGAGTAATTATAGCAGTAGATTACTTCACTAAGTGGGTAGAAGCTAAATCGTTGGCCTCAATATCAGGAAGGAAGGTGTTGGATTTTTTCTGGCAAAACATTGTCCGTCGCTTTGGAGTTCCTAGGATCGTTGTCTCTGACAATGGAACTCAATTGGAGAGTAACCCCTTCAAGTCATGGTGTGAAGAAATACAAATCGAGCGCCATTTCTCAAGTATAGCTCACCCTCAGGCTAATGGCCAAGCAAAATCAATTAACAGAACCATCTTGCATGGGATCAAAACCAGGCTATATGATGGTAAGGGAGCTTGGGCTGAAGAACTTTCTCATGTCCTGTAGTTGTACCGCACTACCACCCACTCCTCCACAGACGAAACTCTCTACAGCCTGGTCTATGGTATGAATGCGGTCCTCCCAGTCGAAATAGGCCTAGCAAGTCCTCGAACAATCAACTTTGTCGACAGCACTAATGATGATGGTATCAAGCTGAATCTCTACCTGCTCGAGGAGCGACTAGATGCCGTCAGAATCAGGGATGCAAAGTGCAAGAAGATCCTCAAGAAGCACTACAATAAATGAGTCAAGACAACATATCTTGCTGTGGGGCATCTTGTGCTCAGGAAAAATGAAGCCAGTCGAGACGAGATCCCTGGAAAACTCATTGCAAATTGGGAAGGACCTTACAAGGTCATTCAGGCCTCTCCGGCGGGCAGTTACCACCTACAAGCTATGGATGACAGTGGAATCATCCTCGCTCGATGGTGGAACATTCAGAACCTTCGCAGGTTCTACGTTTAAGTCTTTTGTCTGCTACTTGCTAGTTTAGGCTATTTGCTTTATTTGCTTTACTGCTTTTACTTTCTCATATGTATTGCTAAACCGGGTCCTTGGGTAATTATTCAATAAACGTCATTGCATATTTTCTTATTTTGTCGACATTATATTGAGACTAGTCTTCGAGATGGACTCCTTCTTTAGGACCATCCTTGTTCAGAGTCATGTATTCAATATTCGACAAAAACCGAGAAATTCCCCTCGTACCCACCGTAGATCGCGGTAACAAATCGAGGAACTCGTACCTAGTTCCCTTGAGAAAGCCGTATACTTAACATCCGGCTGAAAAGTGCTATACAAATAAAAAAACTCGAGTTTTATAAAGCAATTATACATTTGCTGCCTTCACATATTGTGCGAGGTTCTAAGGAGAACATACATGTTTTTCAACAAAATTACAAGGATTTTCGTGCTGGGGTTGTCAGGAGACGGGTGGATAATGACCTTAAACCCATGCAGGCTAAGAAGATTACGCACTAGTTGAGCTTATCCTTGAGATCTATAATCTCTTCATCCTGAGAATGAATCCTTGAAAGGAGTTCCTCTCGAGAGGTCTTGGTTCTTGGATCTACCACCTCTTCGGGCCTCTCGAAAGGTAGGAAGTTGACATTGCAATCCAACAGTAAGTTCTGAAGCTCGCTTATGTATCCCATCAGGAGCTCGACTTTGCGAGTTCTTTCCTTCAGCATATCCATAACCGAAATAAAGCGACGCGTTCTTATTGAGATCTTGTGCTACAGTCAAGCAAGGACTTGATGCTTCTCCAGAAACGGTAATCTGTTTGCCCTGTTTCACCGGGGCATTTTCTTTTTCCAGAGCAACAAGTTCATCATGGATGTCCGTCTCGAAAGTTAGAGAATCAGTGAAGTTTTTATCTTTCTGATACTCTCCTCGTTGCATTTCCACACAGAGTTCTTTTATTTTCTCGATCAGATGCTGGTTGACTTTCACGTTGCGCGCTCACATAGCATCGAGAAGGTCCGCTTCTAAGTTCACTACTGTCTCGATACTATGGACATCTGCGTGACTTCTCATAAGATCGCTAATCATCGAGTATAGAGGATATCCCCTCGATTGTTCCTTCGACAAAATCATGAGATAGATTTGATGAACCGACCAACTATCCTGTTTTTAGGAAAAATGAAAAGGCCAAAATTAGACTTGGAAGGCAAGACAACATGACATTCATTTAAAGGACAAATAAAAACTTGAATTATTTACAGAAGGGATTGTTTAAGTCCCTAGTAGCTATTATAGAGGGAAGAGTTCATACAACTTCTTGTCCAGCAGAACCATCCTTGGGATGACTCGGAGATGTCTATCCGGCGTTCTTTTGCACGCCCGAGTTGCTTGTATTAGCCACGTCTTCCCTCGAAGCCTCATCATCTTCTTCCTTGAGCTCGATGCCGATATACTCATCCGGCACCTAAGGGATTGACTCCTCATCGCTTGGGCCCTTGGACACGAATATGGCAGGATCACTAGGAAACATGGCCATATCTTCAGGAGTACCCATCTTAACGAGGGCTTCGCACAGAGCCCCCCATAAAGGCAGCTTCTCGCTACTGAGCTTCGTGAGGACCTTTACCAATGCCTCATACATGGTTTTCTTCGGGCTCTCTTTCAGGAACTGTTTGAACCACTTAGCCTTAATGGGTCTGTCTCTGCTAAGCCTCTTGAGGCCTGCAGCAGCTACTTTGTGAGCTCCATACTCTGTGGCCGCCAAATTGACCTCCTCGATAGCTCCTGCCATGCCACCTGAAGATAACATCCTGAACCAGAAGGTAACACATCATTTGTAGAGGTCCTCTCTCGAGATATACAGATCTGCAAAAGCCCTCAGCTTCTCGTCCAATTAAATATATTTAGCATGCACAGAGGCTAACTCCAGCTCTTTGGCTTGTATCTGCTGATTCCTCTTCTCGAGAGCGGCCTTCTCGATAAGCGCTTGGTCCCTCTCGATCCAAGCCTGGACCAACTCATCCTTTAAATTCCTTAAGTGCATCAAGTGTGCCATCGAGGTCACAGTCATCTGTAAAATTTAGCGAATGAAACAAAGTTCGTCTGCAGGATATTGGCATGCATATTCTCGAGGGATATAAAGTACTTACCAGCGTCACGCTGTCGGTTGCTGTCAGCTGTGCAGCATACTCTTTCAGCAAGGGCATTCAATGGTTGGAGGATCGCCAAAACATATGAACTGCCACTGTTGGTCCTCCCTCGAATACACGGGACAGCAGAATGGTTGCTTCCTTCTCGAGCGGGCCCTTCCCAGCCAGAGTACCACTACCAAGCTGGCAGTGTAAAACCAAACTTCGTCATATAGAGTACAAGATCATTGTGAGTTAATTTAAACATTACATAGGAATATAATTTGTTTTGGTATATGACAAAAGTATACAAACAAAATAGCTTTTTTTTCGTTAATAAAGAATTTTCTCATGTGATACCCATAAAAATGGTTTTGTTCGAATTTCTTGCGATGGTAGAATGTGTTTTAAAGGTTTGCTCAACTAACAAATTCATATTATATATTTTGGAATAAAATGTAATTAACTATATGTAATTTTAAGTAAGTTACATTATGAAATTATTTTTCCCTATTTCTATAACCCTTCTAGAATATGAATTGGAAATTAACCCCACATATGCAGGTGAGTTATGTTAAAGTCGTTATTCAATTTTGTTAAAATTTCTTTTAAACTAGAAAACAAGTGAAATGTCTCACATTGAAAATAGTAGTCTAATTTAATCAATATTTATAAGTTTTATGAACTACTCTCTTCTTTACTGATCGGTTTTGAGGTGAAACCACATATATATGTACTTACATGGACTTTTAAAAGTAAAATTTTTTTATTCATTTAAGACTTACGAGTAAAGCTTAATTTTGATTTCACATGTGCTTCCAAATTTTCAACCACATATGTGAATGTTTTAAGCACTTAATCCTTTACGTTTGAATTTTGAAGTGCTAGCCAACTTCATGTAAGGGAAACATGAGCTAAACGAAGGGAGCTAGCTTAACAAGAAGAGAATTAACATGGTGGACACATATTATTTTATATGACAAGTTACATTCTAATTCCTTTTTTTATATATAGTACTATAAAAAGAAACAAAAATGCTAAATACACTAAAAAAATTCTCCCTGTCCACAAAAAAAAAAATTCATATTGAAATTTAAATTTCTACTGTTTGTAATATAAATTAAAGAATTCAATGCGAATTTATTTTATATAAATTTAAGAATTCAATGTGAATTTATTTTAAGAACAAAATAAATAAAATGTAAATTATTTTTAGTACAAGCTAATCATTAATGATCAACACGGACAATATCATGCTTAAAGCAACACTATGCCACCTTCGGTACGTGAATTCCGAATAAAATGCTTGAAACACCTAAAATAGAAAATGGAAACAAAATAGCCGGAATTTGATTAGATTTGTGTCGGTTTCTTGGGAGGATTATACGTGTATATATTATGTTTAATCTTTACATTTTTACACACACAAAATAAATACATAAGAAAATAAAAGGAGGGCTTCGGTCATAACCTAAATGAAACTCTATTAATCTAATTATCCTTTGTAGTTTGTATAATATAAATTTAAGAATTCAATGTGAATTTATTTTAAGAACAAAATAAATAAAATGTAAATTATTTTTAGTACAAGCTAATCATTAATGATCAACACGGACAATATCATGCTTAAAGCAACACTATGCCACCTTCGGTACGTGAATTCCGAATAAAATGCTTGAAACACCTAAAATAGAAAATGGAAACAAAATAGCCGGAATTTGATTAGATTTGTGTCGGTTTCTTGGGAGGATTATACGTGTATATATTATGTTTAATCTTTACATTTTTACACACACAAAATAAATACATAAGAAAATAAAAGGAGGGCTTCGGTCATAACCTAAATGAAACTCTATTAATCTAATTATCCTTTGTAGTTTGTATATAAAAGAAGTAACCTCTATCTCTAGAGTTTTCTCGAATTAACTCGCCCAACCAAATTTGATATGTAGATCATGTAATGACAATACCCTAGTACGTTGCTTATAATATTATTTTATATTTACATACATATCGTAGAGTATCAAATATCAATATCAGTAACTAAATTTTGCTGATCATAAGCATTACAAACACAAATTACAATTAAGAATAAATGAGTATTAACATAACCCTTTCGATTAACTTATTTAAGTTTTACTAAAAAATGATCGCCTTTGTAACATGTATGACCAACACGGCCTGCCGATTGGACATGTAATAGACCACCAACTAATTGTGCCTAAATTAATTAAACACAATTATAAGAGTAAATAATGTCTTGATTAATTCTAAAAAAAGATTTTACTGCTTTGGTTATTTGATTAATTAGTTTTTGCTACCGGGGTAATCCATAATGTCAAATGGAACAATGGGGGACGTCCGAGTAGCATTGCACACGAAGCCTTATCTTGTAGCTCGACATTGGATAACGAATTATCATGTACTTTCTCGATTACTTACGTAATAATAAATCGTTGTAGAAAGTTGAATAGGTGTAAAATTTTAACTATTCGTGATTATATTAATATTAAAAGTTATACCATTATTATATACGAAATCAAGAGAATAATTTATATTTTTCGGCGCAAAAAATAAAAAATTTACCGGTAAATAGATTATATTATATATTATATCTTTCTGCTTTCTTTCTTCTTCTTTTTTTAGAGAAAAAACAATATCAATATCTCAGGTCTCATCCTTTTCGTTCTACTATAAAAGGCCACCTCTACGCACCATATTACACCTCTCTACATCTCTTCCACACCTCTCTTTCATTCAACTTTCATAAGAGTGAATGAACAAAAAAATGGAGCTGATGGATTCTTCCACTATTTTCTCTATTATTCCATTGATTTTGTTCATCTTCTTCTTGTTCAACAAATTGTATTCTTCCTGTAAACATCCCAAACTCAATCTTCCACCCTCTCCACCGAAGCTGCCGATTATCGGAAACCTTCATCAACTCGGCACCTTTCCCCACCGCTCACTCCAAAAATTATCAGCAAAATATGGCCCCATGATGCTTATTTACTTGGGGAAAAAACCAGCTCTCGTGGTCACTTCAGCTGATGCAGCTCGAGAAATCATGAAAACCCACGATTTAATCTTTTCAAACAGGCCGAAACTAAGCACGGCCGATCGACTCCTTTATGGGTCGAAAGACGTGGCTTTTTCGCCCTATGGAGATTCCTGGAGGCAATTAAGAAGCATCTGTGTTCTTCAGCTTCTGAGTAACAAAAGGGTTAGGTCGTTTCGCGACGTTAGAGAAGAAGAAACGACGCTTATGATCGAGAACATATACAGAAAACTCTCGTCGCCATCTTCTTTGTTGAACTTGAGTGAGGTATTTGTGGATCTTACGAATGATATCATTTGTAGGGTGGCTTTAGGGAAGAAATACGGCAAGGAAAAAGATGGAAAAAACGTAAAGGTAAAAATGGCGGAGTTTATTGCTTTAATGAGGGATTTTTGTTTGAGTGATTATGTTCCTTGGCTTGGTTGGGTAGATAGGTTGAACGGTATCCATGAGAGGCTGGAGAAGATAGCTAAAGAGATTGATAATTTCTTGGAGAAAGTGATTGAAGAGCATAAGAAGAAAGAAAAAGTGACACAATCACAGCATCACTTAGGTAACGTGACTGATGATCAAAATAGTGATGAGGCAAGAAACTCAGATTTTGTGGACATTCTGCTTGAACTTCAGATGCAAAACGTGGCTAATTTTCCAGTGGAAAGAGATACTCTCAAAGCCTTAATTTTGGTAAGAATTTCTTCTTTCCCCTTCCCATTGTTAGTCACATATATATTTCATACTTCACGAAATGATTCTCTTCTTTTTGTTTAATCTTTATCCATTAAAATAATTATTTTGGAACACAAATACTACACAATTTAATTCATATTCTTCTGTAAAAAAGTTTTACAATTTTTTTTTTTCTTTTTCCCTTTTCGTTTTTTCTTTTCTTCCTAAAACTTGGCTTGTCTACTTCACGAAGCTCTTTTACTTTTTCCAATATTTGAGGGTATTTTCTAAACTATAGTTTTGGATAACACCTAAATCTCACAAATCAAAGTTTTGTAAATGAACGTGAAATATAAGAGATAAAAGTCTCTTATTGCTGTTGTAATTGTTGGTATATTTTGAACGGCGGTTGATTTAAGGATAATAACTATTTAGCTTATTATTCCAAACATATTGATGTGGTTTGGTAGTCAGCAACTTTGAATACAGAAACAACCATTATTTCCACGATAAAAATACCAAAAAGTAACAAGAAGAAAAAAGTCACATTTTGCGAAATTTTATACTTTTTCCATTCTAATATATATTATTATATGTTGAACTATTATAGTAAAATAACATAATTTTTATTTTGAAATGGAGAAAATACAAAATACGGTTATTTTCTTATTCTTACAATGAACAAGTTAAAGTTAATAGCAACGAATCTAAATTAATTAATTTTTTAGGATTAGCAAGTTTCTATTATTGTTGATTTTCCCTCCTAATTTGTGGATTATATGAACAAAAATCAGGACATGTTTGTTGCTGGAACTGATACAACACACACGGTTATGGTGTGGGCAATGGCTGAACTTTTAAGGCATCCGAAAGTGATGGACAAATTACAAATCGAGATCAGAAAACAAGGGAACAGTGGAATCAATGAGGACGTTGTAGGCAAATTTTGTTATTTAAAAGCGGTAATCAAAGAAACTTTACGACTTCATGCTCCTGTTCCGCTTCTAGTCCCTCGGGAATCTACTCAAGATGTCAGAGTAAAGGGTTATGATATATCTGCCGACACACAGGTAATCATTAATGCTTGGGCAATTGGAAGAGATCAGCGTTTATGGGATCAACCCGAGGAATTTATTCCGGAAAGATTTTTGGTTGACTCAAATATCGATTTTCAAAGTGTGAATAACTTTGAGATGATTCCATTTGGAGCTGGAAGAAGAGGTTGTCCTGGAATAAATTTTGCAATGGCTGTTAACGAACTTGCATTGGCAAAGTTGCTAAACGCGTTTGATTTCCAATGCCAGGAAGAATTAGACATGGCTGAATCCACAGGTGTCACAGTCAATAAAAAATCATCTCTATATGTGATTGCCACTCCACACTACTCTTGCTAGTCTTCCAGTTAGTTCAAAGAGTTGAGTTTAAACTCTTGGTTAGTAATCACTTGTTATTTTATTGGATCTTGTTTTAGGTTATGTTAAACATGTGTTTTGAATTTCCATTGCTAGTGACCTAGGGAAAAAATGAAAACGAATAATGGTTTGTTTCTCACTATGGTTTGCAAATTATTGTAAGACTTATATATATATATATATATTTACAAATTAAATAAATAAAAAAACTAGTGAGTTTGTGTGTTACAATTTCCATGTTTGTAATTATTGGGAAACGTTACATGTAATGATGTGGAGATACATAACATGTTTCAATTTCATTTTATGTTAAGAGGAACTGTTATTTGGATCAAATCTTTCACCATACCTAATTTTTATAACTAATATTGAACTTAAATAATATAATTTCAAATTTACTTGGCTACTACCATCATGTTTCCTTAAGTTCGGCTTGTTTCAACATTTTTGAATATTTATAGATTACTAGATAGATTAGATGCGCTTCACGCGTATATTATTTAAAATTATGTAATGTAAATTATGAAAAAGAAAAAAATTAATAATATAAATTATAATTTACGTTGTTATCCACTACAAAAAAATGTCAGTACCCACGAAAAATTAGCAATCGTGGGAAATTAGTGGGTATTTACCCACGAAATACCCACGCATTGCCCACGAATGTTTGACTGAAAGTGTTTCCCACGGATTTCCTACAAGATTTCAAACGAAAGAAGATGTGGTGGGTATTCCGTGGGTACGAGTTTCCGGCTATTAAATTCCCCACGAGTTTCCCACCACAGACCTTGTGGGAAATCATACACGAACAGTGGGCAAATTAAATCATCGATGGATTACCCACGAACTGGCTTTGTGGGTACCATTTTCACACGCAAACCGTGGGTTAAACTTTCCTGCCAAATAAACCCTCACGAGTTTTCCCACGCAAATAGCTATGGATGTGCAATAGCATCCGTGGAAAACTTGTGGGAAACTTATATCGCCCACGTATTAACCACAGATTTCTTTAGCGGGTAACATTTCCAGATTTAAACCTTTGGTGAAAGTTTCCCGCCAACAAGCTCCCCACGAATTTCTCACGCGATTACTTGTGGGTAATTACACACGAGCTTTACTCCGAGGGGAACTCGTGGGTAATAGTTATCACCCAAAAAATTCAAATGTAAACCATGTGCGAGTTAAATTACCCACGAGTTGCTTTGTGGGTGAGCCGTGGGTAAGTAAAGTTACTAACGGTATACCCACGACAATTTTCGTGGGTAACTGTGTCGTGGGTAGTTCGTGGGGAATGCATGGGTAAATTTAACCACTCACAGCTTTTGCGTGGGTAATTCGTGGGTAAAATAATTTTAAAATTTTTAAATTTTATTCATAAATAATTTGTATTTAGGCAGTTTGACATAATTATTGGTTAAATTAATATATATATATATATATATATGTATATGAATGTGATATCGATGTATTCATTGTATATTTTTCGTGTAATTTGATCAAATAATGCACTTGATATTAAATTGTATCTAATTCGTACATATATAGATGTTGTCCAAATTGTATGTATGGTACTTATTTTATTATGCATGACAATATATATATATATATATATATATACAAATATAGATATTTATATATAGATATTTATATATACTTCATTTCAAAAAGACTGTTGATGAACTATATAATCATGCATGACGATAGAATATATATTGATAATGTACTTGAAAAAACCTATTAAGACATATATATTGATAAGTTTTGTAATCACATTTATGATTTGATAAGTTGCGATTATACTTAATCAGTATGCAGATGATAATTCGTGAAGGTCGAAATCAATGACCACTCTCCTCTTTTCTTCTCCTCCTCCTCCATCTCCGCCGACCGATGGCTTCCTCCTCCTCCTCCATCCCTGCTGTTCTCATCCTCCTCCTAATTACCCCACAACTCTTGCCTTGATTTGTCACACCGAGATCCGATCCAATTCTCGAGCAATCATCCCCTTCAACATTCATCCAATTCCAGAGATCTGGAACCTGGAACCTCTCCCGACCGTCGGAGAGATGGAGATGTATCCAGCAAGGATGTTACGACCATTTTTCTCAAATTCATCCTCCTCCTCCTCCTCATCGTTGCAAAGGGTGACAATTAATTCTGCCCAAGGGTACAGAACCGCCGGCGCTAAAAGAAAAGCAACCGCTATTAAGGAAGCAGGACGAACAGAGGCAGCTGAGTTTGCTAAAAAATCTGAGGCGACCGACGAAGTAGATGGCAAAACAAAAGAGGCCGCTGCTGCGGCCGCTGCTCTATGTATGAATAAGGTTCGGGATCTTCTTCGGACGAGTTGTCCAAGCCCAAAGGAGAAGAAACGAGGAGTTTTACCTCTTTATTAGCTGAATCTGGGCTCGTGCAGTGTTGGGATATGGTTAAATGGAAGGACTACTTTGACATGATGCGACTCCCAGGTTATTAGTTTTAATTCATTGAACCAAAACGAGCTAATTACCCCGCAGTATCAATAGTCCTTGATATCTAAATTGCTGAGATTGAAATTTTGATATTGAAAGTGATTGATGTGAACATGACATCTGTAGAGTCATAACCAGTAATTGTGGATGGTGTTTGTCTCAAATTTTCCCTTTGGAATGGGTGTCAGTGTTCTGTATTGAATTCAATGGGCTTATTTTGGTGTTATTACTGTTTAAGTGGTTATATAGGTCGTAGAAATGTATTGTTATTCCTTCAATGGATGCATGTTGATATGTTTAAAATTTACCTATTTTTTAATATTCTTTTATGCGAGATTTTGCCAATATTTTGAATATATTTCTACTATTTATGTGATTTTATCTTTAGTTATAGGAATTGTACTCAAATAGAGAAATTATTGGGCTAAAATGAAGATAAAAGCAACTCAAAGGGAGAATTGAAGATTTGATAAATTGACAAGGAAGAAATTAAAGCACTTGAAGAGTTGGAGGATTAAACGAGCAATTTCGGGATTTGGTTTTGAATTTTGACTGATTGGAGCTTCTGCGGATTTTGCCGAAGAAGTCTTCCAAATTGATTTTGGGGTGGCCGAATAAATTCATCCGGAGGAGTTTTATTTTAAAATGGCTTGAAAAAAAAAATTTTCTTATTCCTAAAGAAATAGGGTTTGACGAAATCCTATAAAAAGAGGATTATGGTTTTATTTTTGGGGACCAAGACTTAACCGAAAACCACCGAAGTTGGCCACTGCAATTTTCTCCTCCTGCCGCAGCCCATTCGAATCACCGAGCCTCCACCCTTCTCCAACACCGCATACACCATCAGCCACAAAACCCTTCACCATAAAACCCCCCAGACACCCGACGAACCAAACCACCACCTTTCCACCTTCATCCACCACACGGCCTCATCACCATTGCACCCTACCACCACTACACCATAGAAACCCACGCCTATCTCCCACAAAAAAAAAAAAATCACCTTTTCACCTTTTACGCACTAAAACTCCATCAACCACACAATTCCACGTTCCACTACCATCATCATCAGAAGGGAAAGTATGGACCAAAGCACGCAATCAGAGGAACTTCAAACTTTCGGATTTTTGCCGACTTTTCCCGGGTTTTGCTATTTTAATTATATTTATTTTGACATGATGTATAGCTAAATTATTTAATCTAGGGTTTTAGATGTAGCTGCCGTATTATTTAATTTAATTTAATTCATGATTGTGACTTTTTCATTAGTTGATATTTAATATTCTTGTTTTTATTCTATGTGAGTATTTGATCACCACATGCATGTTTTAAAGGTGTTTAACTGAAGAAACGACGGTTGAAGGTTAGCACTAGTTCATGCGAATATTAAACTTAGATAGTGGGCCACGAAAGTAGGAACACAGTCTTTGCAGTTATAGATTCTAGGGTTCTTAATGTACTCTAATTAAATCCTATAGTCACGACATAGTCATAGGGTTAGTTTGAGTAAGAGATTAATGAAAGTCCAAAGTCACATATTTATAGGATGAGTTAAACTGAGTAGTCGGTAGGTGAACCCTTTTCCCTAGGTTTTCTTTTATTTGATTAATTATATTTAATTATTAGTTTTATGTTTAGTTTAATTTAAAATCATCATTATTAGTTGTCTAAATAATAAGAAGAAAGAATTTTAACCTGGTATTTGGTATTCTTCTCTGTGGGATCGATCCTATTTTCTGCTATATTAGTGTAAGTAGGTAATCTTATTTGACTAGTGCGTGACGACGGCTTGTCAAATTTGGCGCCGTTGCCGGGGAAGGTAGCTAATATCTAACTTAAATTATTTTCTTTTATTAGTTTAGATTTATTTTTATCATTATTTTATTTTATTGCTATCCTGGTTGGTTTTATTTTTGTCTGGTTTTTATATGTGAAGTGGTAATCCTGAGACTTTGCAATTTGATCCAGAAATCGAGAGAACAGCTCGTGCAAACAAAAAAGAGGCAAAGCTAAGGAAAGAGAAGAATCCGAATGACACCATAGGTGATAATGTAAACAACAATTGGAAAGGAATTACTTCACACCAGCTGAAAAGTGTTTCTAGGCCAATTATCACTAGGCCTACTGTTGCTGCCAACAACTTTGAGCTCAAGCCGTCCTTGATCCAAATGGTGCAGCAAAATCAATTCTTCGGATTCAGCAATGAGGATCCAAACGCTCATATAGACAATTTTTTGGAGATCTGTGACACTTTTAAGATCAATGGAGTGACGTTAGATGCAATCCGGATGAGACTTTTCCCTTTCTCATTGAGAGGAGAAGCAAAGAGTTGGTTGAACACCTGTGATCTCGGTTCCATCACAACTTGAGATGAACTGTACAAAGAGTTCCTGAGCAAATTCTTCCCACCAAATAAGGCGGCAAGATTGAGAAATGAGATCATAGGATTTGTTCAAGAAGATGATGAAACATTCCATGCTGCATGGACAAGATTCAAGGAATTGCAAAGAAGATGTCCTCACCATGGTATTGAGAAGAGTACCCTAGTCCAGACTTTCTATCAAGGGTTGACAGAGTTTGCGAGAAATAATGTAGATGCTGCAGTTGGAGGTTCTTTAATGGACAAGACTATTGATGTAGCCTATGATTTGTTTCAGAATATGGCAAAGAATAGGAATCAGTGGTCGAATTCTAGAAGTGTTTCTAAGAAGCCTGCAGGGATGTATGAAGTCAATGATAGTAGTCTCATGAATGCAAAGATTGATGCACTTACTAAGGCGGTGGGTGAGCTAGTAAATGTGAATCTGCGCAATGCTAATGCAGTCTCTCATACCATTGTCTATGAAATTTGTAGAGGCCCTCATCTGAGCTCTGATTATATACAAGTGGCAAGTGCACAGTATGTTTCCAACTTCAACAAGTCTCAGGAGCAGAACAATCCTTACTCCAACACTTACAACCCTGGTTGGCGAAATTATCCAAACTTTTCTTGGAGTAATCAAGGGGCTCAAGATGTTAATGCAAGACCTCAAAACCCTCCTGGTTTCCAAGCAAAGTCATATCAATCTGCACCTAAGCCAGCAATGGAGTCATGTTTGGAGAGAATTGAGAAATTGTCGAGTGATAATAATGAGTGGTCTAACAGAAGAGAATCAAGGTTAGATCAATTGACTACTGCTCATAGGTCCTTGGAGATGCAAGTGAGTCAAATGGCTACATCAACAAATACTCGCGAGCAAGGTCAGTTGCCAAGCAAGCCAGATATCAACCCTCGAGAGCATTGTAAAGCTTTTACCTTGAGAAGTGGGAAGCAAGTGGGTTACCAAGAAGAGGCCAAAATCGATGAAGAATATGTGATTGTTGATGAGAAGAACAAGGAGAGTGAGCAGATTGATGAAGAGAAGGTCGAAAAAGAGGAAGAAAAGATACCAGTGTCACCATCAGTTCAACCTTATGTTCCATCAGTGTCTTTTCCGCAGTGATTGCAGCGAACAAAGCAAGATAAGCAATTTGAGAAATTTCTTAAAGTTTTTAGGCAATTGCACATTAACATTCCTTTTGCAGATGCTTTAGCTCAGATTCCAGCTTATGGGAAGTTCTTGAAGGAGATCATCTCCAACCGAAGGAAAGTGGAAGAATTTGAGACAATAGCATTATTAGAGGAGTGTAGTGCAATCATTCAAAAGAAGTTGCATCCAAAGCTGAAAGATCCAAGGAGTTTCTCTATTCCTCTTACTATTGGTGATGTTGACTTTAGAAAAGCTTTATGTGATTTAGATGCTAGTGTTTCACTCATGCCTTTGTCTGTTTGTAGGAAACTTGGTTTGAAAGAATTGCGGTCCACTAACATTACTTTGCAACTAGCTGATAGATCTTTAACTTATCCTAAGGGAGTTTTGGAAAATGTGCTAGTTAAAGTAAAGAAATGTTATATCCCTGTTGACTTTGTTGTGTTGGAAATAGAGGAAGATACTGAAATTCCAATTATTTTAGGCCGTCCTTTTCTAGCTACAGCTGGTGCGGTAATTGATGTTAAAAATGGGAGTTTGAAATTTCATGTTGGTAAAGAGTCTGTGGAGTTTACCTTCTCTAAGGACCATAAGTATCCTGCTTTGACTGATCATGTTTTCAGTATTGATGTGTTTGCTGAATTAACAAAAGCTTATTCTTTGCTAGGTACTTCTGAAGACCCTCTTGAGCTTTGTTTAAGTACTGCAGGTACTATTGATGATGAGAGGCAAGAAGTTGCTGAAGTTGCATGCGTTTTGGAACTCCCTCATGTAGAGAAGGTTTGTTTTGAAGAATTGGTTAAAGGTAAGTCTTTACCGCCACCTTCTTCAGTTGAAGCTCATGTTGTTGAGCTGAAACCACTTGCACATCTTAGGTATGCATTTTTAGGTGAGAATAATACATTGCCTGTGATTGTGAGTTCTCTGTTGACTGATGCACAACTTGAGAAATTGTTGCGTGTTTTAAGATTGAGAAAGAAAGCTATTGGTTGGATAATTTCTGATATAAAGGGAATTAGCCCTTCTATTTGCATGCATAGGATCTTAATGGAAGATGATCATAAACCTGTGATTGAACATCAAAGAAGGTTGAATCCTCACATGAAAGAGGTAGTTAAAAATGAAATTCTGAAATGGTTAGATGCTGGTATTATTTTTGCTATTTTTGATAGTGTGTGGATGAGTCCTGTTCAAGTTGTACCTAAGAAGGGTGGGATGACTGTGGTTGCAAATGAAAATAATGAATTGATTCCCCCCTAGGATTGTAACTGGATGGAGAGTTTGCATTTATTATAGGAAGTTGAATAGTGCTACTAGGAAAGATCATTTTCCTTTACCTTTTCTTGAGCAAATTCTTGAAAGACTTGTTGGGCATAAATTTTATTGTTTTCTTGATGGATATTCTAGTTACAATCAAATTCCTATTGCTCCTGAAGATCAAGAAAAGACTACTTTTACATGTCCTTATGGTACTTTTGCATTTTGTAGGATGCCGTTTGGTTTGTGTAATGCTCCTGCTACTTTTCAACGATGTATGATGGCTATATTTTCTGATTTCATTGAGAAGATCATGGAAGTGTTTATGGATGATTTTTCTATGTTTGGATCTTTTGATATTTGTCTTACAAACCTTTCTTTGGTTTTAAAACGTTGTGAAGAGACTAACCTTGTGTTAATTAGGAGAAGTGTCATTTTATGGTGCATGAAGGTATAGTTTTGGGGCATAAGATTTCTTCCGAAGGTATTGAGGTGAATCGTGCTAAAATAGAAGCTATTGAGAAATTGCCTCCACCAATTTCAACAAAGGGAGTTAGAAGTTTTCTTGGACATGCTGGGTTTTATCGTCGTTTAATTAAAGATTTTTCCAAGATTACTAAACCTTTGTGCAATTTGTTGAACAAAGATGTGGCTTTTGAGTTTACTGATGCTTGTTTAAATTCTTTCAAAGCCTTGAAGAAAGATCTAGTCACAGCCCCTATTTTAGTAGCACCTGATTGGAGTTTACCTTTTAAGTTGATGTGTGATGCCAGCGATTATGCTTTAGGCGCAGTTCTTGGTCAAAGAAAGGATAGGAAGTTGCATGTTATTTCCTATGCTAGTAAATTGATGAATGATGCTCAAATGAATTATGCAACTACTGAGAAAGAATTGCTTGCTATTGTTTTTGCTTTTGATAAATTTAGATCATATCTACTTGGTTCAAAAGTTATAATTTACACTGACCATGCAGCAATAAAGTATTTGTTGGCTAAGAAAGATGCTAAGCCAAGACTTATTCGTTGGATGTTGTTATTGTAGGAATTTGATTTGGAAATTAAGGATAAGAAAGGACTTGAGAATGCAGTAGCTGATCACCTATCTCGAATTGTAGTGCCAGTAGAAGAAGTAGAGCTTCCAATCAATGAAGAATTTCTGATGAAAGAATTTTAGCTCTCTCTTCGGTTCCATGGTATGCAGATTTGGTCAACTATCTAGTAAGTGGTGTTATCCCCCCCGAATTCAGCTATCGCAGAAGAAGAAGTTTTTATCGGAAGTAAAGCATTATTTCTGGGAAGAGCCACTACTATTCAAGTTTTTTGCTGATGGGATTGTTAGAAGATGGGTGCCAGAGGATGAGTTTGAAGATATACTTACACATTGCCATTCTTTAGAGTGTGGAGGCCATTTCAGTTCATCCAAAACTTCAGCTAAGGTTTGGCAGTCAGGATTCTATTGGCCAAGCATGTATAAGGATGCCAGAATGTTTGTGGAGAAATGTGACAGATGTCAAAGAATGGTTAATATTTCCAAGCGTAATGAGATGCCTTTGAATGGTATTTTGGAGGTTGAGCTTTTTGATGTCTGGGGTATAGATTTCATGGGGCCGTTTCCATCCTCTTTTAGCAATCATTATATTCTGGTTGTGGTAGATTATGTGTCAAAATGGGTCGAGGCCATAGCAACTCAAACTAATGATTCTCGTGTGGTGATTAAATTTCTCAAAAAGAATATTTTTACAAGATTTGGTGTTCCACGAGCAATCATTAGTGATGAAGGTTCCCATTTTTCGCAACCGGAATTTGGATGCTCTATTGAAGAAATATGGTGTTACTCATAAGGTTGCTTTTGCCTACCACCCTCAAACCAATGGGCAAGCAGAGTTGGCAAATCGAGAATTGAAGAAAATATTGGAGAAAACAGTGGGGAGTTCGAGGAAAGATTGGTCCATGAAATTGGATGATGCTCTTTGGGCTTATAGGACATCATTCAAGACACCATTGGGTATGTCTCCATATCGATTAGTGTTTGGGAAATCATGTCATTTACCGGTGGAGTTAGAGCATCGAGCTTATTGGGCTGTGAAAGAGTTGAATATGAATTTGAAAGCTGCTAGAGAAAAGAGATTATTGCAACTCGGTGAGTTGGAAGAGTTTAGACTGGATGCTTATGAGAGTGCAAAGCTTTATAAAGAGAAAATTAAATTTTGGCATGATAAGCATATTCAGAAGAGGGAGTTTGAAGTAGGTCAGAAGGTTTTAGTTTTTAACTCGCGACTAAAGCTGTTTCCTGGAAAACTCCGTTCAAGGTGGTCTGGACCATTTACCGTGACTAAGGTGTTCCCGTATGGTGCTGTTGAGATTCAAAATGATGTGCATGGTCCTTTCAAGGTTAATGGACAGCGGCTGAAGTTATATGTAGCTGGAGAGATGGTACCTCAAGAAGTTTCTTACTTTTTGAGTGACCGTTCACATGATTGATCAGCCATAAAGTCCGGCTCATGACTTTAAAGAAGCGCTTATTGGGAGGCAACCCAATTCTTTATTTTGCTTTATTTTTCTTTTTCTTTCATTAATCAATTGATGGTTAAGTTTTTTGTTTCTGATTATCTGGAGATCTTTGATTTCTGGATTTTCGTGGTTTTTCTTAATCATCTATTTTTTTAGGTTTGTTTTTCTAATTTATTTTAGTTTGCAATAAGTTTTGTCGGAAGGGCGGAACTCTGGTGTCCAATGGTGCTGAAAATGAAACATCCAAAAGTCTGACGAAGTTGGTCGTGTACTTGGATGGCAGTTGCAATAGTTTATTCAACAATTTCGGTCCTCCGTTTCATATTCCCAAGGTTGTGTCGTTTGTTTTCATCTCTTTTATTTTTGTCTTTTCTTCTCTTTACACTTGGTTGTTTGTCTTTTGTGTTTTATACATCGAGGGCAATGTATGCTTTAAGTGTGGGGGAGAGGAATATATGTGTTTTGTGTTTGTGTTTATTTTTCAAAAAAATAAAAATAAAAAATAAAAAAAAACCTATAAAAATTGAAAATTGAAAAATCCAGAAAGGCCTAGGATGAAGTTGGTTTGATTATCTCTAGCATGTGAGAATTAGACTATTTTGAATTGTATTGCTTAACTTATGCATTTCTATATGTTGCTTTGAATACCCTGCTTTTTATGTACTTAGTCGCGATTGTGGGATAAGCCTAAAGTGAGACATAGTTGCATGAATTTGATGTAGATATGCCATGAAAAGTTGTGTTTGATTTACTCATACTTACATGATTTGTATGTGGAACCCATCATGTTGTGAAGGAAAAGCAAGGCATTAACCCAATATCAGCCTTTAAAAACCTTATTGATTTGACACTTTGTGTTAAGTAAGTTTGGGGGAGGGGTGTTGGCGGATGTTTCTAAGGTTAGGTTAAATTTAATGAGGGAGAAAAGGAAGAGTATTCAATGTTGATGCTAGCTCATTGAGAGGTGAGGAATTGGCAACCTGAGCAGAGAGTCCTCAGGCCCGGTGAGGAAAAATAGATATCTAGATTGCCCTAAGTTGCTGAGCCACTATGTATAGGAGTGGAAAAATGCTATGGGTAGTGGCCTGAGTCGGAAAGAGTCCTGAAGAAAAGCCGTATGGACCGAAGAATGGGTTACGAGGGGGATTAGGTTGTCTGTGAGATAAGTCCTTCTACTTCATAGTATGTTTGGCGGTCCATTGCATTGAAATATGGTATGAAATGTGAGTCTGTTGATAAAGTAAAATAACATATTTGCAGTAGATCTTTTGTTTTCTATGTTAAATGTAAAGTGATGTTCCTGAGAAACGGATCACACACACACAGGCGTGGGGGCTAAAAGTGCATATGGTTTGCATTTTGTTAGGTAGTCCATACTAGAGGTAGTCGAGATCTATGTGTTAGATAAAATTAAATCTCTGAGGCCACCAAATTAAATAACTAAATGTTTTTGTTTGTTTTAACTCTTGGGCATGCTTGAGGACAAGCAATATTTCAAGTTTGGGGGTATTTGATATGCTTAAAATTTACCTATTTTTAATATTCTTTTATGCGAGATTTTGCCAATATTTTGAATACATTTATGCTATTTATGTGATTTTATCTTTAATTGTAGGAATTGTACTCAAATGGAGAAGCTGTTGAAATTTTGGGCTAAAATGAAGATAAAAGCAACTCAAAGGGAGAATTGAAGATTTGATAAATTGACAAGGAAGAAATTGAAGCACTTGAAGAGTTGGAGGATTAAACGAGCAATTTCGGTATTTGGTTTTGAATTTGACCCATTTGAGCTTCTGCGGATTTTGCCGAAGAAGAAGTCTTCCAAATTGGTTTTGGGGTGGCCGAATAAATTCATCTGGAGGAGTATTAATTTAAATTGGCTGGAAAAAAAAAGAACTTTCTTATTCCTGAAGAAATAGGATTTGACGAAAGCCTATAAAAAGAGGATTAGGATTTATTTTTGGGGACCGAGGCTTAACCGAAAACCACCGAAGTTGGCCACTGCAATTTTCTCCTCCTCCCGCTGCCCATCCGAATCACCGAGCCTCCACTCTTCTCGAGCACCGCATACACCATCAGCCACAAAACCCTTCACCATAAAACCCCCCAGACACCCGACGCACCAAACCACCACCTCTCCACCTTCATCCACCACACGGCCTCATCACCATTGCATCCTACCACCACTACACCATAAAAACCCACGCCTAACTCTCACAAAAACAAAATCACGTTTTCACCCTTTTACGCACAAAATCTCCATCAACCACACAATTCCACGTTCCGCTACCATCATCATCAGAAGGGAAAGCACGGACCGAAGCACGCAATCGGAGAAAATTCAAACTTCTGGATTTTGGCTGACTTTTTCTGGGTTTCGCTATTTTAATTATATTTTATTTGACATGATGTGTAGCTAAATTATTTAATCTAGGGTTTTGGATGTAGCCGTCGTACTATTTAATTTAATTTAATTCATGATTGTGACTTTTTAATTAGTTGATATTTAATATTCTTGTTTTTATTCCATGTGAGTATTTGATCACCACTTGCATGCTTTAAAGGTGTTTAACTGAAGGAACGATGGTTGAAAGTTAGCACTAGTTCATGAGAATATTAAACTTAGATAGTGGTCCACGAAAGTAGGAACACCATCTTTGCAGCTATAGATTCTAGGATTCTTAATGTACTCTAATTAAATCTTATAGTCACGACAGTACTCATAGGGTTAGTTTGAGTAAGAGAATTATATCACAACAGTGAATAGTTCTTAAATAGGTGAATCGTTGTGAGATTAATGAAAGTCCAAAGTCACATATCAATAGGTTGAGTTAAACTGAGTAGTCGGTAGGTGAACCTTTTTCCCTAGGTTTTCTTTTATTTAATTAATTATATTTAATTATTAGTTTTAGGTTTAGTTTAATTTAAAATTATTATTATTAGTTGTCTAAATAATAATAAGAAATAATTTTAATCTGGTACTTGGTATTCTTCTCTGTGGGATCGACCCTATTTTCCGCTATATTAGTGTTAAGTAGGTAATTTTATTTGACTAGTGGGTGACGACTGCTTGTCACATGTCTAGTAGGTGATAAGCATGCTGTATATTTAATTCTTGTATCAAGATTTCTTTTGCTTTGTAATCAACATGTATTGGATGGAGTGTGATGTTCGATCAGTTTGGAGTTGCATAAGAATTGAGCTCTACTTGTACCGAGAATGTTAATGCACAATACACTGTTTCTGTTCTTTGCAAATTAGGCTTGTATTTAATTTATCTCTTATCATGTTTTAAGACCCTTCCCTATTTGATAAAATTCTGACCATAAGATAAAATTATGTGGATACTATGTAGGTTGCTCCATGGTTAGATCCTTTGGTGAGTCAACGGCTGATATCAAGCAAGGCTACAATGGTTTCTTTCAGGCGAAACAGCAATCACTCCCTCTGTGGAGCTCGGCTTAATGATTCCAGGGAGCAGAACCATATACAGCTTGAAGAGGAGAGGGAGAAGGAGAGGTTAGAGAGGAATTGTGTGGCCACAGTTTTGTTACCTATCGTCGTATACTTGTAAGTGCCTTTTCCTATGCAGTTCCACGTGTTACAACTTCTGGTGGGAATTTTTCCATTAGTTAAAACTAATGTAAGAGAACTTTATAGTAATAAATGATCATGAAGAGACTGAAAAGAACTAGTGAGATGTCTCTAGGATATTGCTTTGATTTTGTTATTTAGAATGAATTAATGGAATACATGTCAACTTGCTTTTTTACTATCTTGCTAGTCATTGATGAAATAGGTACCCGATCCGGTGTTGGTAAGACTAATGATTGTTGTGAGTTCTCGCTCCTGTGAGTATTCTGTCTGGTGTTAAAATTGGCTCCTGTGAATCTTTGGCGATGCATTTAGAACCATTAGAAGTTTAAAGTTAGTTTTTTTGCATTTTGTAGTTCTATCTGTGTGATTTAAAGTGTTGTCACCTATTGATCTTGACAACAGGTAGTCGACAATCTGTTCATTGATGTTCATCTTTTAACCTTAAGAGAGATCTACTTCAAGGAAATGTTCTGCTGCCCGAATATGAACTATATTGATGTGAGAAAGGGTTATATTGCAGATGCTCGAGAAAGGGAACTGGGAAGAAAATATGCAATCATATGGAAAATTCTCTTTTGATTTTGTGTGGTGAGCAAACTGTTTTGTTGTCACATATCATTTTAACTTATTTTTTGTTCTGGGAAGATTGAAGTGCTGTTGAATGATCATGCTCCATGGTTAAGCTAATTTCCGCTTAACTTTTGCACTGATAAGGAAACTCAGTTTAGTATTTTAGTTAGCTTGGAATTAATTTGATCCTGTGGTATATTTTGAAACAGGATGTTAACTGTTTCACTGTTTAACTGTTTCAGATTCTTCGAGTGTAAAGGAGTTAATGTCCAGATGCCTTGCTCATCGTTGCTCAGTTCTGGTTGTAGTTCCAAACTGTGGAAATGGATTTGTTTGGGAGAAGCAGAATGCTGCCGTTTATAGTTAGATTCTACTGAAAACCTTCGGATACTTTTTTCTCTCTGTGTGAATCTGGATAGACTTTCTCTTAGTGGATGAATTCAGAACACTAAGTTGAATTGGAATGAACACTTCTTGAACTTGAATCCTCCGTAAGAACTAACAATCTGCATTAATGTAGGAGGCTAAGAACAAATTTAGTTCGGAGGAGCTCTTTTGAAAGACTTCTTGTGTTTTGCTGGTCAAAGGCAAGTCTGCAATGGAAATGCTCAGTCCCTTCCTCCATGAATTGAGGCTTCACTAGATAGAGTGTCAGAATAAATTTTTGGAGGGAGATGGTCTTCCATTGCCTGATTTTGATGTTGATGATGATGAGTGTCTCCAAAGGTCAAAAGGTACGGAAAATGGTCCGAGTTCAAATCTTCCCATTACAAGGACAGTTCAATGGATGATGATGACCTAAGTATTGGTTAAGGGTTGTCATTTATGATCTAGTTAACTGTTCATTCTATTACTTTGGTTGTGTTACAATCAATCTAGTAAAGAATAAATTTGATGTTAGTTACTTTTAGTTGTGGTAAAATTTGGAGAATATGTAAGATGATCACTTTGACTCTTTTATGCAATTTCATTTTTAGAATTATGTGTCATTTTTAATATTGTTTGGTTCTGAAAGTCATAGGGAAACCCAAAAAAAAAAATTTTCTAAAATTATTATTTTTTTTAAAAAAAAAGCAGCTTATTTTACCCACGACAAAATTCTTGTGGGTAAAATCACCCACGACATTACAATTATTAGTATTTCAAACAATTATTATTTTTATTTTTCCCACAGAATTACCCACGATTATGTCGTGGGTGAACTAACCGAAATGTCAAATATGAAAATCGTTCTCCCACGATATTACCCACGAAAGTTTCGTGGGTGAACAACTCCAAATACCAAGTCTAAATATCGTTCTCCCACGCCTTCACCCGCGAAAACCGTGGTGGAAAAATTACCCACGAAACACATGCTTGGTGGGAGAATTACCCATGAAGCGTTAACTGACTGTGGGAGAGCCATTACCCACGACCTATTCTCCCATGAGAATTTTTCGTGTACTGGCCTGTTTTGTAGTGATCCAATATACTATCTGCAAAATATGTTAACATTGTAAGAATAAAATGACATCACGAAATGTGTCACCTTTGATTTCAACAGAATTGACACATAGTCTTTTGATTGCAAAAATATAATAAAATAAAATAAAATAAAATAGGCATGAACAGTGAAAAATGAATTAAAATCAAGTTTTTGTATTAAAAAAACTAAGAAAAAAAATATTGAGAAGAAAAGACAGAGATAAACAATGAAAGATGATTACCTCCAATAGACTTGAGATTGAGAGGTCAAAGTAAAGATTTGAAAAAAAAAAAAAACAAAAACAAAAAGAGAAGTTAATTCTAATGAACTCAAATTTTTCATATAATCCATGTCAACAAAAAAAAGGAAAAAAAGAAGGAAATTCAGATGGTTGTTTACCGATTACATAAAATAATTATTTTAAATATTTATTTAATTATTTTAAATATGTCCTAGAAATTATCTAAAGTATCAGATTAGTTTATCCCGATTACAGTAGAAACTCCATATGTTTTTTTTCGTTGTGGCCATCCATAAATCCTCGAACAAGAATCAATTATAATGATTCAAAGAAGCATTTAGGCCTAATGATAAGTAAAAACTATAATTTGTCTGAATATCTTGCAGGAACAAAATTGAAATTTCATCTGTTTACAAGAAATTAAAATTACAATTTCTTCGTTACACATGCATTATCAAACCTCTGGCCTCCATTGCCATTTAGTGCGATCATTATTATCACTTTTGAACTTTATTGAGGTCATTTTCTTAGCAAAGAGAGGTTCAATCTGGTTTGCGGCACCATGCCATGATCCCAATTATGATGAGGGCGTAGCCCAAGAAGATGGTGCCATTTGGCTTCAGGATTGAAAAAAGGTTCATAGCTGAAGTATTACTCACCATGGGGTTTTGAACAGAAGCCATCAGAGTAGCCTCTTCAAAATGAGAGGCTGCTTTATGGAAGAGAGAAGATATCTCCTCATCATCATTAAGAATCAAGGCAAGTGAGATGTGTCACCTTCACGCTCAATTAGGTTTATCAAATCAGAAATTGACCTAGATTCTAAATTTTCCTCCTTGTTTGAGACCGATGACGGCACCGGAGAGTCCAGTAGGGGGAAAATAGGTTGAAACTGAAAATCGGCTGTGGCGGCAGAGCTCTCCCGCCGATAAGCTTCTTGAGGAAAGCACCAATACAAATTCCACGAATAACGTATAAAACTGGTGAGGAAAGAGAATGAAGCATTTCCAGTAAAAAACTCGATATATTAATATATTAATAGTGTTGAGCCCATTAAAATTTATTAATTTATAGAGATATTTGTCGATAAATTAATATTTTATTAATTAAAATTCTTTTATAATTCTATTAGGAAACAAAGTTTCAACTTTAACCCTACTTCAGTGTACACAAACAAACAAACACACACGCGCGCGCGCGCACAAACACACATAAATGAGCCCTAATATTTTTATTACACGTTGGTGGTAAAATCAAAGATGAATTTTTATCAGATGTAAATTTCAAGAAAAAATAAAATTTAATAACCTCATACTTTTTTAAACCTTAGTTTTTTCTCAGTGTGTTTTAGTATTTTTGTATTATTATTAATTTGACTTTTTGGGGACCAATATTCATATGAGAATTTTTAGTATTTTTCTCAGTTATTTATCAATTTATTATTATACTATTCCTTGCGTCCCAAAAATATTGTCTAGTTTGGATTTTCATTTTAGTACAATTTAAACTAAAAGTGAAAATTCAAACTGGACAATAATTTTGGGACAGAGGGAGTATAACTTGAGATATCGTATTTTCTTTCATAAATGTTTTAATGCACATGGTAATGATGGGACATGTAATATGATGATGCATCAATTCCATTTTCACTTCACCACAGTATCAACTTCATCAAATATGGGAATTCAAGCTATTAAAAGAGGGATATTGAATTTAGATATTATGTATAATTCATTAAAGTGCTAGATTTTGAGGTGGAATAAACAAAATTCCAAAATGACTGGAGTTTTTCCAAAACAAGACATAGTTTTGACTTAATATATTATATGATAAAATTTTTAATTGCACATCAATTCTTATTTTATATCTGATAATTATTTAAATAGATAGATATATAAATTTATTTTAATAGTCAAATAATGACTTCATACTCTATAAACATGTGGAAACACTTTATGATTCCTTTTTTTTTTTTTTACGAAAAACAACCTTTACTGGACACTATATTTTTGGCACTTTTAAATGTAAATACTTGATAGAATTTTAGGAGGGATATACAATTTTACGAGACACATTTTTTCAGTAGTTTATTAATAAATCAATAATAGAAAAAAAATCAATAACAATCTCTAAACTGTCTACTCTTTATAAAACATGTGATCAACTTAGTTATGTTAACTACAATAACTTATTGAAAAAGATACAAAAATAATTACTCATTTCATCCCAAAGTATTGTCATGTTTGTTGCAAAATTAAAATATTTCAGTTTATCAAATAGGACAATCATTTGGGATAAAGAAAAATTATTTTTAGCATTTCAAAAAAAAAAAGAAGGAATAAAAGATCCATATGTTATAATTACCTTACTAAAAATTATATTTACTTCATTGAAGTTTACTCATTATTTCCTGTATTTTGAAGGGGAGAGGTCGGATGCAATAAATCTTAAGAAATAACATATTGCTCACTTATGTCTATTGAGAGATTGCTCTATTTTATCTTTACTATACGAAGTGTATATCTCTTTTCATTTTCTTTTAGGTCCCTACATCCTTTACGAATAGAATGGTTTTTCCAATTATTAAGATTCACAATGGTTATTTTGCCTAAGTTAACATTTTTTTTCAATACGAATCACTCTTAGTGTCAGAGAGTTTAGGCTCTCTTAAATAGAGGTCTCGGGTTTGAGTCCTGTGAACGAAAATAAAAATAACATGGGACTCGCTACTCATATATGTATAGATTAACAACAAACACCTCATTTGCTGTCAAGAGATTTTTAGAACATTTTATGTTTTAGGTAAGTCTTAAATACTATCTTGAGTAATTTTTTCTTTTAAGTTAATAAATTTATGGGGACGCTTGTGCAATTTTTTCTTTAAAGTCAATAAAATTAGAGTGTGAGACAGTCTCTTAGCAAGTATTTTTTAAAATATAAAACTGTCATGGGATTATGAAGAATCGTTGTAAGATAGTTGCTTAGTGGTTGTAAGCATCAAAACTGTCATGGAGTTTTTTTAAATAAACTTTTGTAAGACGGTTTTATTTTTGATTTGGGTAAGTCTTAAGCACTGCTCTTTGTATTTTTCTTTTCTAAATTATAAAATCGGGGTCCTCCCATCAAATACCACCCTGGATTTCCTTAACAAAAATAAAATAAAATAAAAGAAGAGTATATCTCTTTTCGTTTTCTTTTAGGACCATACATCCTTTATGAATAGAATGGTTTTTCCAATTATTAAGATTCACAATGGTTATTTTGCCTAAGTTAACATTTTTTTCAATACGAATCGCTCTTAGTGTCAGAGAGTTTAGGCTCTCTTAAATAGAGGTCTCGGGTTTGAGTCATGTGAACGTAAACAAAAATAACATGGGACATACTCGCTACTCATATATGTATAAATTAACGACAAACACCTCATTTGCTGTCAAGAGATTTTTAGAACATTTTATTTTTTAGGTAAGTCTTAAATTTTCTTTTAAGTTAATAAAATTATGGGGATGCTTGTGTAATTTTTTCTTTAAAGTTAATAAAATTAGAGTGTGAGACAGTCTCTTAGCAAATATTTTTTAAAATATAAAACTGTCATGGGATTATGAAGAATCGTTGTAAGATAGTTGCTTAGTGGATGTAAGCATCAAAACCGTCATGGAGTTTTTTTAAAAAAACTTTTGGAAGACGGTTTTATTTTTGATTTGAGTAAGTCTTAAGTACTGCCCTTTGTATTTTTCTTTTCTAAATTTAAAAATCTGGGTCATCCCATCAGACACCGCCCCGGATTTCCTTAACAAAAATAAAATAAAATAAAAGAGTTTGATGTATGCATGATAGTATTTCAATTCAACAAATAACAAACAAAATTTTTCAACAAAATTGTGGTTATACTTGTTGTAACATACTTTTATTTAGCAACAAAGGGAGTATCTTTTATTTGTGATTTTAGTTGTTCTTTTCATTTATTCAAATGACTACTACATGTTTTGCAAAAGAAGAGAGTTTATTATTGCTTCATTGAAAAAAAATTCACGACCCTTGTTTTGCGATGGAGAAGTATTTTTCATTAATTTGTGTTTTAGTTGTTATTTTAAATTATGCAGAAAAACTATCATTTTTCTAGGGGGAGTGCATGGGGTTCGCACAAGTTGAATGACTGAAATGTGTCAGTAGTTTTATGAGACAACCTTTCACAGTGGACTAAATGTATAAGTCTATCATTTTACTCTTGTATCAAAGTATGTAAAGTAAAGGTTGAACTCCCCAAACCAACTTTTTTAAAGCAAATTTAGTCAAATTTACAAAAGTTAAACTGGCTGATAATCAACGAGAATGAAGAAGGAGAAGTTCTTACCAAAATCAATGCTTTGATAATTCACAAATATTTGGATATGAATATGAAGCAAAATATGTACAAAATCGTAGCTTCTTGCGTCATTATCATTATTACAAGTTTGATCACCATACTTTATTGTTCTATCATTATGATTATCATTATATGTCTCTCTTTCGCTGTTTTCTCCATGCTCTCATGAAAACCATTCAATCACTATTTCATGCTAAAGATATAATCCCTCATCAAAGCAAAAAACTCTGCCATCAAGCAAGCCAAAGATATAATCATTCATCAAAGTATTAAACTCCCCCATTTTACCTTGACATTTTCCCATCTTTTTCCTTCCAGTATTTCCTCCCTAACACCATGCTGCAAATGATAATATTCATATGGTTCAAAAATACCTCACTCGAGTTCAACAAAGAAGATGAAGACAAACATTTTCTTTTAATGTTCTTGATCATAAGTACTGTTATTTCTTTTTCTCTGATATCACAAATACTTACTCTGTTTGTTACTCAGAATTGAGAACACAAATGCCTCTTAATTGCCTTTAGGAGCCTGTGTGAAGAAAAAACGCCCCATGTCTTTCAACCCTTAGAAGAGTTGGTCTGGAACACCTAATTTTGGCTGTGTTGAAAAAATTATGAATCTTATTGTTTAATCGAGAGAGTAGCATTTTTATAAAATTATGACTATTTAAGACACTTATTTTTATAACCTTAATTATCGTTCTAAAAGTTTGGCAACGTAACCTCGTTTCAAAAGCTCTGACAATGTGTCAACATTTTTTAACTCTTGAAACATATCTTTCATAAGTTTACTTGATATTTGAAATAAAACTTTCTATTTTTTCATCTTGAACTCTGCTACCAGCTGCCACGGGGTGGTCCTTGACACGTTAGGAAACCCGTGTGGCAAGCAGCACGTTGGATGCTGCTTCCGCCAAGACTCACTCGGGCGTCGCACTCAGTAGACGACAAGGGTTGCGCGTCTAACTTTAGAGGACCGAGGAGCACAAGGCGATACTCTACGGCACTTCACATGCAAAGGCTCAGGCAACGTGTAAGCAACAACTTGTTTTTCATTAACAAAAGCAGCAAAGATTACAAGGAAAGCAATGTGCACTCGGGGAGAGGGAAACCCGTTCACTAGCTTAGATTCTAGTTTGCTACTCCCCCTCAAGGTAGTCAAAAAACCAAATCCCCTAGTGATAGGAATAGGGAAATTTTTCCCTCAAAGAAAATTACAAGAACGCTATTCTACTACTACTTCTACTATTTACAGGAACGGCAAAGACCTATTTATTACAAGGAGCTTGGCACAAGGTCTTCATCGTATGTAGGTGTTGAAGGTGGTGCACGGTGCTAAAGAGGAAAAAGGCCCCCTTCAACAGTCTCCCCCGCCTGATTTGGTTACGTCCTTGGCGCCGTGGAGAGATATTGCTCAATCAACGGCCAAAAGACCTTCAGGTTCTTCTCGAGCTCCCAGGTGTTCTCCGCTTCCCCACGTCCACGCCACTTGCTGAGAAATTCTCGCTGGTCTTTGCACGATCATCTGACAACCCGATCCACAAGAATCTCCTCCTCAACTCGCTTCCCCACAGCTTGGATGTTGAGCCTCGGGCATTGTGAGTGGCCCCGTTCTGGCTCCTCTTTGTCTTCGTGAAACGGCTTCAGCAGGCTAACATGCAGGACCGGGTGAATCCTCCACCAGGAGGGAGGGTCAATCTTATAGGCAACCTTTCCAATTCTCTTTAGGATGGTAAGAGGGCCGTTGTACTTCTACAACAATCGAGGGTCGCTATCACGAATGCTACGGTTCTGGAATTGGTTAGGCAACTTCCCCATCACTTTGTCTCCAACCTTGAACGCGATGAATTCTACATGCGGTGGACGGCTTTCTCAAGATGGCTGCGGGTAATGTCCACGTTACGTTTTCCATTCTCGGGAGAAGTTGACGGCCTAGGGAGACCTCGTTTTACCAACAATTTCAACAGTGAGTGGCAAGAGGTGTTGCTGTCCAGTAACGACCTCGAAGGCACTCTTCCCAGTCGATGAGCTCTTCTGAGCGTTGAAGCATAGTTGGGCAACATGCAGCAATTGCACCCAATTCTTCTAGTTGACTGCTACAAAATGCCAAAGGTATTCCTCCACCATGCCATTAAAGCACTCGGTTTGGCCGTCTGACTCGGGGTGTGCCGCAGAGCTCATATTGAGTTTCGACCCGAGGATCTTGAAGAGTTCGGTCCAAAACTTGCCAGTGAACCGTGAGTCATGATCACTAACGATATTACAATGGAACACCCAATATTTCACAATGAACTTGAAGAAGTGCTGAGCCGTCTCTTTTGGTGTAACGTACTGGGGTGCCGGGAACGTAGCATACTTGGAAAACCGATCTATTATCACCAAGATGGTCGTGAGGTCCCCGACCTTTGGTAGTACACAAATGAAATCCATCGATACGCTTTCCCAAGGTCTACTGGGCACTGGAAGAGGCTGTAAGAGCCTACCCTTCTTGTTATGATCTGGCTTATCTCGTTGACAGGTAAGGCACATGCGAATGAAGTCGTCCACATCATCTGCCATAGATAGCCAGTAGTACCCTCTCTGCACTAACTGTAATACCCAATATTTTTGTAATAATGTGGTTGTTCTAAGTTAATTTAAATTAAGAATATCCTAAGTTTTCTTACGTGTGGAGAAATAATAATAATAATAGTAACAATAACAATAACAATATTAACACTAATAAAATAATATAATAGAAACAATAATTATAATAACAATAGAAGTTTCCATTAATAGTAAAAATAATTTTAAATTAATGTGAATAGTAAAGGTCATCCTACAAAAATTTTAAAATAATGTGAAAGAGTTAGGCAAGAATAGTAAAAAATATTAAAATAATAAGAAAGGGTTAGTTAAGAATAAAATAATAATGAAGGGGTAGGTAGGAATAGTGAAAAATATTTAAAGAAAGGAAAAACCTCAGCTTTGGTCCCCAAATTTTGGGGGTAGTTTGACCTAGTCACCAGAAATTTTTTTTCAACAAAATTAGTCCCCTAAAAGTGTCATATCACCAATTTTAGTCTTTTTAAAATATTTTAGAAGATTTTAACTAATCTATCATCCCACCGTCAACCCCATAATATTTTATTATTTTCTTATTGTGTGGGCCCCACTAGTCTTTAAAACAAAATTTTTTTAATGTTTTATTATTTTTTTTCCTACAATTGCAGCAGATAAAGACTCTCCGATTTCAAATGATCCACTGCCATATTCCTCCCAACCTCAAACTTGCCACGAACAACATGATCCATCGTTAAAATTGCAGCATATTTATCAAGCCAATGACAAAAACAAAATGCTAAATTTGCTCCCTCTTTATTCAAAGCCAGAACCAGTTAATCCTCCTAACCATAACCACAAAAAACATGTTCCTGTTCAATAACCTAAAGCTCCAATCTTTGAATAATCCTCGAATCCACATACCAAAAACCAAAAAAAAAAAGAAAAGAAAAAAGCCCACACCAAAAAAAAAAGAGGAAAAATCCAAAATCGATCAAATTAACCTCAAAACAACATATCCCATAAATCAATTCTTGTCATATAAATATGGGATTGAGGATATTTACATATTGTTAATTTTTATAGATTCGAAAAAATTCGATCCACGTTTCCGGTTGGAACGGAAGAGGGATTGATTTGGAGAAGGACATGATGGATCCCATTATCCTGCAGAAACAAAAGGTTGAAGGGATAAAGAGGTCTTGGTCACTTCGATCCCACTGTCAATGATTACAAAGCGTTGTTGGCCTTGTCTAGCACAAGCCGAATGAACACTATAAATCAAATTGATGTAACCTGAGATTGAATGTGAGAATGAATTAGAGGATTAGTTGGTGTGAGGGGAAGTTTTTGGATCGATTGGAGATGATTAAGTTTCTGAGGGGAGAAGCCGATCATATAGGAAGGGAAAATTGATTTTTGTTATGTATTTATTTATTTTCTTAATCTCTCGGTCAAAGACGACTCGGTCAAAGAAAGTAGTATAATATTATGGAGTTGACGGAGAGATGTTAGCTGCTGTTAAAATCTTCTAAAATCTATTAAAAAGACTAAAATTGGTGAGATGACATTTTTAGGGGACTAATTTTGTTGAAAAAAAATTAATGATGACTAGGTCAAGCCACCCCCAAACTTTGGGGACCAAAGCTGAGGTTTTCCCTTAAAAAAATAAAGAAGGGTTAGTTAGGAATAAAATAATAATGAAGGGGTAGGTAGGAATAGTGAAAATATTAAAAGATAATGAAGGGTAGGTAGGAATAGTGAAATCTCCCCCCTATAAAAAGAGGATCTCCCATTGTGTTGTGCTACACCAAAAATTTGCTAAGCATTGGATACTTCTTAGTGAAGGACTAAATTGAGCTATAGTTCAAACAATTTCCTCGTAGTTCATAAGAAAGATTAAGGTAGGTTTGGGGGATCATATAGTCTCAAAGGATCTTCTAAGAGGTAATTTTCAAACTCCTCCTCTTAATTAGGGTTATAATTTAAGGAGTTAAATTCTTTGTGTTATTTATGATATAAGCCTTTGAATTTTTGTTGTTATATATTCTAGGAATGTTTAGATTAATGGTTTCAAGTATCATCCATGTTTTGGTAGTAATAGTATAACTTCTTAAATAGTAAGCCATGCAACTAGATTGTTATATCTTCTTTAATTTTGTAAGTGGTAATATGTCTTCCCAAATAATGAGCTATATTTTCTAAGTAGTATGTTTCCTTTCAAAATAATAATACTACAAAATAATGAGCTACATTTTCCAAGTACTAGTATACCTTCTTTTAAAAATGATAATATATATGGTTCTTGATAGTTTATTCTCTTTCCAAAATAATGTTTCATATATTTTCTTAATTATTAGTACATTTCCTTAAGTAGTGATATATTGTTTGTTAGTAGTAATGTGATCTCTTTCAAATAATAGTATATATTTACTTATAATAATATGATATTTTAAATAAACACTATTTATTCTCCTATTGTATCATACTTTCTTTCAAAGTAGTATATTGTATGTTTATCAAATATGGGTATATTTTTGTAAATAGTGAATGGTAGTTAAAGTTTTAAAGTTTACTTTAGTGAAAACTTACTAGTATTATAAGAAACATAGATTTTAACTATATACTAAAAACTCACTAAGAGATGTCCTGTCTAAGGAGGTTGGATTTTAAGTGGGACCATTGTGACCCCTCCAATCTTCCCTGGGGATGATTTCTAGTGTGGTTTACTTAAAATCCCCAGTTAAGACATTAGTAAGAAATTTTTAAAACAATTATTTCAATATTATACTTAAGACATTAGTAGAAGTTATTAGTATTGTAAAAGTAGAATTAAGAAAATAATGTGCATGGTGTTAGGTGAAGAAAAATGTGTTGAATTGCTTGACAAGGAAGTTGCTTAAGTCAAGGTGCGTTCCCTCGCACGATGTACATGCTTGTCTAAGTGCTTATGTGAAATAAATGTTTTGATTGTTATGCACGGAATGTGATAAATGCTTTCTTTGATTTATGTTGAAAATGTTTTGGAATTCAGACTATATGCACGTACGATATTGTGGTAGTGATCACTAAAGTGAAAGGGAACGAAAAAGCTAGAAAGCCCAAGTCCCAAGGTGAGAGTGGCCTTAAGTTAAAATGATCCCTAATTTCGGAGGGTTTATATCCGGAACTATGCGTATGTTATCCTGATAAAGTATATAACTATGTCTCAATTTCTAAAGTTGTGAATGTGTTATTTCTGAAATGAGAAAGTTACGAAGTGAAATGTTGTTTAATGAAATCAAAGTGTTCTATGAAATATTTTTGAATTGATCATGTTTCCGTGAAATGCTTTTTAGTTTACATAAGTACTTGAACTTGCATGTACTGACCCCCCAATAGATACTTCGAGTGACAGTGGTGACGTTTACGACGTGGGGAAGAATGGTAGATTGGTGACCACTAGGCGAATTGAAGAAATATTATTTTGTATTTTGTTATTGTTTAAGGCCGCTACATAAGACTCTAGTAATTCGCTTTTGATAAATAATGTATGGTGGTTTGGATTTAATGATCTTATAGTTTAAAAAAAAAGAAGGGAAAACCTCAGCTTTGGTCCCTAAAGTTTGGGGGTGGCTTGACCTAGTCACCATTAATTTTTTTTCAACAAAATTAGTCCCCTAAAAATGTCATCTCACCAATTTTAGTTTTTTTAACAGATTTTAGAAGATTTTAACAGCAGCTAACATCTCTCCGTCAACTCCATAATATTATACTACTTTCTTTGATCGAGTTGTCTTTGACCGAGAGATTAAGAAAATAAATAAATACATAACAAAAATCAATTTTTCCTTCCTATATGATCAGCTTCTCCCCTCAGAAACTTAATCATCTCCAATCGATCCAAAAACTTCCCCTCACACCAACTAATCCTCTAATTCATTCTCACATTCAATCTCAGGTTACATCAATTTGATTTATAGCGTTCATTTGGCTTGTGCTAGACAAGGCCAACAACGCGTTGTAATAATTGACAGTGGGATCGAAGTGACCAAGACCTCTTTATCCCTTCTACCTTTTGTTTCTGCAAGATAATGGGATCCATCATGTCCTTCTCCAAATCAATCCCTCTTTGGTTCCAACCGGAAACGGGGATCGAATTTTTTCGAATCTATAAAAATTAACAATATGTAAATATCCTCAATCCCATATTTATATAACAAGAATTGATTTATGGGATATGTTGTTTTGAGGTTAATTTGATCGATTTTGGATTTTTCATCTTTTTTTTTGGTGTGGGCTTTTTTTTTGGTTTTTGGTATGTGGATTCGAGGATTATTCAAAGATTGGAGTTTTAGGTTATTGAACAGGAACATGTTTTTTGTGGTTATGGTTAGGAGGATTAACTGGGTCTTGCTTTGAATAAAGAGGGAGCAAATTTAGCATTTTGTTTTTGTCATTGGCTTGATAAATTTGCTGCAATTTTAACGATGGATCATGTTGTTGGTGGCAAGTTTGAGGTTGGGAGGAATATGGTAGTGGATCATTTGGAATCAGAGAGTCTTTATCTGCTGCAATTGTAGGAAAAAAAATAATAAAACATTAAAAAAATTTTGTTTTAAAGACTGGTGGGGCCCACACAATAAGAAAACAATAAAATATTATGGGGGTTGACGGCGGGATGATAGACTCCGTTAAAATCTTCTAAAATCTGTCAAAAAGACTAAAATTGGTGAGATGACACTTTTAAGGGACTAATTTTGTTGAAAAAAAATTACTGGTGACTAGGTCAAACTACCCCCAAACTTTGGGGACCAAAGCTGCGATTTTCCCAAAAAAGAAAATGTAAGATGCCTTACATGTATGACATGGGACATAGTTCTTTGTTGTACTTGTGGTGTGTCAATTAGGCCCTAGGTTCGGGGTGTGACATTTAGTGGTATCAGAGCAATAGGTCTAGGTATGGGAACACAAGTAGTATAACCTAAAGGTAGACATAAGACTAATAATAAAAGTAATATCAAACCTAATAAGTAACAAAACATAATTTTATGATTGTCTTAGGAGATATTAATTATGTTTTGTTTCTTAAACTTGTAGGAAGAATGGATACCAGCCGGCATCACCGTAGGTATAACTATCCTTTCAGTCACCACACTTTCGATGAAATTTACAACTATCCTCTCACCATTAAAGCTTGCGAAGAAAGAAGACTAAAGAGGAAAATAGGTGACTTGGAGAACATTCTCATAGTTAGAGAGGGCAATATACAAGACTTCGAGGTGGGGGTAAGATCACATAAGAGTGAAATCAAGAAACTATGTAACACTCAGTCAGCACACACAACTAAAATTCAAGAACTAGAATCTATAATAGATGGTTTAAAGGGAGTAATCAATGATCTTAAGATGAAAAATCTAGAATTGAGAGTACAACTTGACCATGCCGAGGCAAATGCTGTTATTGTGCAAGAATCTGATGAAGAGCCAGATGAGGAAGGACATAGGACTGTTATTATAGGGGAATCGGACTAGCCGAAAGTAGTAAATAAGTAGCATGCAATGTTAAAATAGGGAAGATAAAAGAACTTTTCTAGTAGTTTAATCGGTAGGATGAAAGCTTTTGTATGCATAAGTCTTAGGATGAATGCTTTTGTATGCTTAGGTAGGCAAATATATGAATGATTGGTATGTTTAAGTAGGTAAATCTACTAATGCTTTTGCATGCCCGAGTAGGGTAAAACTCGAAGGGCTTTTGTATGTCTAAGTTAGGTATGCTTATAAAAAATTTTTTAAAAAAATCTATGTTATATAATGTTTGGGAAAACATCCTCATGATGATGATGATAATTATTATTATTATTATTATTATTATTATTATTATTATTATGATTACTATTATCTTGGAATTAAATTTATTCATCATTTAATTTATTTTTAAAGATTTAATTTGAAATTACTTTATAGGAAATAACTAGATCAAAGTAATACAAGTAATCATAACTCCTCTAAGATTAGTTCCTTATCCTTTGTAGATGACACCAAGAAGAGCTCCCCGTAATGCCAATAACCAACAGAATCCACCTGCTAACAACAAGCCCACAGGGCTTCAACTTGACTTAATGCACTTGTACAACTGGTAGCACAAACCATGCAAACACAAAATAGCATCAACTAACAAATATACAACATGCAAAATGGTGGTAACCAACCTAATAACCTTGGTAAGGGAGGTTTAAGATATCACTATGAGCTCATGAGAAAATCTCGAGCACCAACATTTGAAGGACAATCTGGTCTAGCCTTAGCCGATAAGTGGATAGGCGAGATATAAACTAGTTTTCGAATGCTTCAAGTTCTTGAAGAGCTGAAAGTTGAGCTGGCTACTTCTTTCCTTGTTAGTGAAGGAGAAAAATGGTGGAAAGCTGTAGGTCCTACCTTACCCACTCCCACCACATGGAATAACTTCAAGAGTACCTTCCTTAAGACATACTATCCTGAGCCAGTGAGAGCCCAACATATCGGTAAATTCAATAGTTTAAAACAGAAAGAAGGAATGTCAGTCATTGAATATGCCCATAAATTCAACATCTTGGGGAGGTTTGTTCCATCGGTTACGGGAGATGAAAGCTTTAAGATGTTTAAGTTTAGGGATGGGTTGCTTAGTCGCAGCCATACCAGACTTGTGAGAACCGGGACTCAAAATTTCTCAGAATTGCTAAATTCTGCAATTGAGCTTGAGACTAATATCAAAAGAAGAGACAATGATTTTGGGAAGTGAAAGAGGAACTTTAAAAAATCCTTCAAGCCTAGTGATAGGAAGAAGAGATCGGAAGGATCCAAGAAAGGACTTCAAGACCCTCAGTGGGTTCCTTGTCCAAAATGTAACAAGATGCACAAAGGTGAATGCATGTTAGGCAGATGTTTTACATGTGGAAAAAACGGACATATGGCAAGGGAATGTCCAAGCAAAGGAGCTGAGGGAGATAAGATTTCAACTAAAGACAAGGAAACTAAAGCTAAGGCAAATGCAAGGGTGTTCACATTAACCAAAGCGGAGGCAGAGACATCAAGTGATGTGGTGACAGGTACCTTACTAGTACACTCTATACCTGCATATGTATTGTTTGATTGTGGCGCTTCTCATTCATTTGTGTCTAAGAAGTTTGCTAAGTGTGTTAATATGCGACCCCAAAGTATGAAAAATGCATTAAGAGTTTCTATACCTGGAGGAGAAATACTAACCTCTACCCTAACACATGAAAAATGCGCTATAAACATTAATGGAATAAGTCTTGAAGGCAACCTAGTGCAGCTCACAATGCATGATTTTGATGTAATTCTTAGAATGGATTGGTTGTCAAAATACAATGCTAAGATAGATTGTACGCAACGGAAGGTAGAATTTTCTGACCCTAAGGTAGGGGAATGTGAGTTCCTAGGGGGTGAGGTACGTAATCCAAGAGTTCCAATAATCTCAACAATGAGAGCAAGTAAGATGTTACATAAGGGATGTGAAGGATATTTGGTGAGTGTCATTGAGAAGCCAAAAAGCAAACCTGAAATAAAAGACATCCCAATAGTTCAAGAATTCGAAGACATCTTCCCTGAAATCATACCTGGAATACCTTCTGAAAGAGAAATAGATTTTGAAATCCTTCTACAACCCGATACTCAACCTATATCAAAAGCACCCTACCGAATGGCCCCACTAGAACTACAAGAACTAAAGAAACAAATCCAGGAGCTACTAGAGCTAAAGTTCATTAGGCCTAGTGTATCACTATGGGGAGCACCATTGTTGTTTGTTAAGAAGAAATATGGGAGTCTAAGGATGTGTATTGACTATCGAGAAATCAACAAGATCACCATCAAGAACATGTACCCCTTTACGAGAATAGATGACCTCTTTGATCAACTAAGGAATCCAAAAGTCTTCTCCAAGATAGATTTGAGGTCTGGCTATCACCAGCTACCGATTAAGCCAGAAGATATACCCAAGAGTGCCTTCTGCACTAGGTATGCTCACTATGAGTTTGTGGTGATGCCTTTTGGATTAACCAATGCACCAGCTGCCTTTATGGACTTAATGCATCGAGTAATGAGGGATTATTTAGATAGGTTTGTGGTATTTTTCATTGATGATATCCTAGTATATTCCTCTGATAAAGAGTCCCATGAAGAACATTTAAGACAAGTCCTAGAAACCTTGAGAAAGGAAAAGCTTTACGCTAAATTTAGCAAGAGCGAATTTTGGTTAAGCAGTGTATGTTTTTTCGGACACATATTGTGGAAGGTGTGTCTGTCGACCCCGCTAAGATAGAGGCAATCACAAATTGGCTTCGACCTAGCAATGCAACTCAAATGCAAAGCTTTCTTGGACTTGCTGGGTATTATCGAAAGTTTGTGGAGAACGTTTCAAAGATAGCCGTACCTCTTACGAAGTTGACTCAGAAGAGAGCAAAATTTGAATGGACCCCTGCTGGTGAGGAGAGTTTCCAAGAATTGAAGAATTGGCTAGTGTCAGCGCCTGTACTAACATTGCCCAATGAAGAACATGGATACACAATATACAGTGATGCTTCCAAGAATGGATTAGGATGTGTGTTGATGCAGAATGAGAGAGTCATAGCATATGCTTCAAGACAGCTAAAACCTTATGAGCAGAACTATCCCACCCATGACTTAGAATTAGCTGCAGTGGTCTTTGCACTAAAGATTTGGAGACACTATCTCTATGGAGTCACTCGTGAAGTATACACTGTCCACAAGAGTTTGAAGTATCTTTTCACTCAAAAAGAACTAAACATGAGGCAGACAAGGTGGCTAGAATTGATTAAGGACTATGATCTCGATATATAATACCTCCCTGGAAAGGCCAATAAAGTAGCTGATGCTTTGAGCCGGAAAGGAATAGGAAATCTAGCTCTAATGCTAGTCAAGCAAATGGAAGAATTATGACTTGAGCAAGTATAATCAACGGAAGGAGTCTTGGCTACTTTAACCTTACAACCTACCTTGTTAGAAAGGATCAAGGAAAGGCAGGGTGATGATGCCTTCATACTGGAGTTGAAGGAAAAGGTGAAGGAAGGAAAGCTACCAGGGTTCAAAGTAATGGGAGATAATAAACTATGGAAAGGTAGACGTATATGTGTGTCAAAAGACTTGGAATTGATAAATGAGATTTTGAAGGAGGAACATAGTACAAAAATTTCCATCCACCCAGGAGCAAATAAAATGTATAAGGACCTGAAGGAGTTGTATTAGTGGAGGGGAATGAAGCAGGATGTAGCCAAGTATGTTGCTAAGTGCCAAACCTATCAACGAGTGAAGGCGGAGCATCAAAGGCCAGGAGGTTTATTACAACCACTAGAAATACCCGAATGGAAATGGGAAAACATAACAATGGACTTCGTGGTAGGATCGCCAAGGACTAAGAAGGGCAATGATGCAATATGGGTAATAGTGGATCGGTTAACCAAATCTGCACATTTTCTCCCAATTCGTTTCAGGATATCTAGGGATAAATTAGTGGAGTTGTATATCAAGGAGATTGTTAGATTACATGGTGTACCAGTTAGTATAGTCTCTGATCGAGACCTAAGATTCACTTCTAAATTTTGGAAAGAGTTCCAATGGCAACTTGAAACAAAAGTTAATCTTAGCACTGCTTATCATCCTCAAACTAATGGGCAAAGTGAGAGGACTATCCAAACCCTTGAGGATATGATGAGAGCATCTGCCATGGAGTTCAAAGGAAGTTGGGATGAATACGTAGCACTAATAGAATTCTCCTACAACAATAGCTATCATAGTAGCATCGGAATGGCACCTTATGAAGCTTTGTATGGTCGAAAGTGTAGATCGCCACTATATTGGGATGAAGTTGGGGTAAAGTATATCATAGGACCAGAGTTGTTGCCAGTAGCCAAGGATAAAGTATCAGTGATACGAGAGAAACTCAAGGCAGCCCAAGATCGACAGAAAAGCTGGGCAGATTTGAAAAGGCGGCCTCTAGAATTTGAAGTGGGAGATAAGGTGTTCCTCAAAGTATCCCCAACTAAGGGAGTCATAAGGTTTGGGAAGTGGAGAAAATTGAACCCAAGATTCATTGGGTCCTATGAAGTCTTGGAGAAAATTAGTAACTTAGCTTACCGATTGGCTCTCCCTCCACAACTAGAAGGAGCACACAATGTGTTCGAGTCGAGGAAAACCTGTCTTATCTGACCCTGGCCAAATCCTGGAAGAAGATAAAGATGTTCGAGTCGAGGAAAACCTGTCTTATCTGGAAATTCCTATTAGGATTGTTGACCAAAAGGAACAAGTATTAAGGAATAGAGTCATCAAGTATGTAAAAGTATAGTGGTCAAATCACACCCCAAGGGAAGCTAAGTGGGAGGTAGAAGACAAAGTTCGACTAGAATACCCTCACCTATTTGAAGAGGCCACTAGCTAAGTTTCGAGGACGTAACTTCTTTTAAAGAGGAGAGAATGTAATACCCAATATTTTTGTAATAATGTTGTTGTTCTAAGTTAATTTAAATTAAGAATAACCTAAATTTTCTTACGTGTGGAGAAATAATAATAATAGTAGTAACAAGAACAATACAATATTAACACTAATAAAAATAACATAATAGAAACAATAATTATAATAACAATCGAAGCTTCCATTAAAAGTAAAAATAATGTTAAATTGATGTGAATAATAAAGGTCATCCTACAAAAATTTTAAAATAATGCAAAAGAGTTAGGGAAGAATAGTAACAAATATAAAAACAATAAGGAAGGGTTAGTTAGGAATAAAATAATAATAAAGGGGTAGGTAGGAATAGTAAATATTTAAAAAAATAATGAAGGGTTAGCTAGGAATAAAAGAATAATGAAGGGGTAGGAAGGAATAGTGAAAAATATTAAATAAATAATAAAGAGGTAGGTAGGAATAGTGAAATCTCCCCCTATAAATAGAGGACCTACCATTGTATTGTGGTACACCAAAAATTTGCTAAGCATTGGACACTTTTTAGTGAAGGACTAATCTTAGTTATAGTTCAAAAAATTTCATAGTAGTTCTTAAGAAAGATCAAGGTAGCTTTGGGGGATCATAGAGTCTCAAAGGGTCTTCTAAGAGGTAATTTTCAAACTTCTCCTCTTAATTAGGGTTATAATTTTAGGAGTTAAATTTCCTTGTGTTATTTATGACATGAGCCTTTGAATGTTTATTGTTATATATTCTAGGAATGTTTAGATGAATGGTTTCAAGTATCATCCATGTTTTGGTAATAATAGTATAACTTCTTAAATAGTAAGCCATGCAACTAGATTGCTATATCTTCTTTATTTTTGTAAGTGGTAATATGTTTTCCCAAATAATGAGCTATATTTTGTAAGCAGTATATTTTCTTTCAAAATATTAATATTACAAAATAATGAGTTATATTTTCCAAGTAGTAGTATACCTTCTTTTCAAAATGATAATATATATGGTTCTTGATAGTTTATTCTCTTTTCAAAATAATGTTTCATATATTTTCTTAATTATTAGAACATTTCCTTAAGTAGTGATATATTGTTTGTTAGTAGTAATTTGATCTCTTTCAAATAATAGTATATATTTACTTATAATAATATGATATTTTAAATAAACACTATTTATTCTCCTATTATATCATACTTTCTTTCAAAGTAGTATTTTGTATGTTTTTCAAATATGGGTATATTTTCGTAAATAGTGAATGGTAGTTAAAGTTTTAAAGTTTACTTTAGCGGAAACTTACTAGTATTATACTAAACATAGATTTTAACTATATACTAACAATTCACTAAGAGATGTCCTATCTAGGGAGGTTGGATTTTAAGTGGGACCGTTGTGACCCCTCCAATCTTTCCTGGGGATGATTTATAGTGTGGTTTATGGTACACAAGTATAAGAAATTTTTAAAACAATTATTTCAATATTATATTTAGGACATTAGTAGAAGTTATTAGTATTGTAAAAGTAGTATTAAGAAAATAATGTGCATGGTGTTAGGTGAAGAAAAAGGTGTTAAATTGTTTGACAAAGAAGTTGCTTAAGTCAAGGTGCGTTCCCTCGCACGATGTACATGCTTGTCTAAGTGCTTATGTGAAATAAATGTTTTGATTGTTATGCACAGAATGTGATAAATGCTTTCTTTAATTTATGTTGAAATGTTTTAGAATTGAGACCATATGCGCTTACGATATTGTGGTAGTCATCACTAAAGTGAAAGGGACGAAAAAGCTGGAAAGCCCAAGTCCCAAGGCGAGAGTAACCTTAAGTTAAAATGATCCCTAATTTCGGAGGGTTTATTTCCGAAACTGTGCAGAGGTTATCATGATAAAGTATATAGCTATGTCTCAATTTCTAAAGTTGTGAATGTGTTATTTCTGAAATGAGAAAGTTACGAAGTGAAATGTTGTTTTATGAAATGAAAGTGTTCTTTGAAATATTTTTGAATTGATCATGTTTCAGTGAAATGTTTGTGAGTTTGCATAAGTACTTGAACTTGCATATACTGACCCCCCAATAGATAGTTCGAGTGATAGTGATGATGGTTACGACGATGGGGAGTATGATGGGGAAGAATGGTAGATTGGTGACCACTAGGCGAATTGAAGAAATGTTCTTTTGTATTTTGTTATAGTTTAAGTCCGCTGCATAAGGCTAGTAATTTGCTTTTGATGACTAATGTATGGTAGTTTGGATTTATCAATCTTAGAGTTTTAAAAAAAAGAAAATGTAAGATGCCTTACTTGTATGACATGGGACATAGTTCTTTGTTGTACTTATGGCGTGTCAACTAGGCCCCTAGTTTCGAGGCGTGACACGAATGCCAGGGTCCGTTCAGCTCCAGGGTGTCCCACCCAGAGGGTATCATGGCACTCCTTCATGATGTTTCTACGCAGCTCGCCACCCCTAGGAACATAGAGGCGGTGTTTCTTCGTATAAAGGAGGCCGTCGCTAAGCCAAAACTGCTTAGCCCTTCCCTGCTCCACAAGTTCAACCAGGTTCACTGCGCCCGGAGCCACCTTCATAAGGTCATGGATCTGGTCCTTGATGCCCGTAGAAACTTCACTCCCCTACAAGGCCAACATGCGATGGACTGCAAGTGTCCCTTCTGACTCAGGGCATCCGCAACCTGATTTATCTTCCCCGCCCGGTACTCCAATGTGAAATTGAACTCGAAGAGTAGCTCTTGCCATCGAGCCTATCTGCTACTCAACTTAGGCTGGGTCATGAAATGACTAACTGTAGTATTATCCGTCCTCACCATGAAGGGTACTCCCAGCAGATAATGTCTCCACACACGCAGGCAATGCATAATAGCTAGCAATTCTTTCTCATGGGCAGTATAGCGGCTTTCAGCGGCGTTTAGCTTGCGACTCTCATATGCCACTGGGTGCTTCCAGCATCAACACTATGCCTAGAGCAAACTTTGAGGCGTCTGTGTGCACTTTGAAGGGTTTCAACATGTCGGGCAGTGCAAGTACAGGGTTTGTGGACATGCTCATCTTCATCCGTTCAAACGCCAGTTGACACGAAAGCTCCCAACTCCATGTCTTCCCCTTTTTGAGCAAGTCCATCAGTGGTAAAGCTATCATGGAATAATCCTTCAGAAAACGTTGATAGTAGTTGGAAAGTCCAAGGAACGATAGAAGTTCCGTGACATTGCTAGGCGGCTTCCAGTCCGTGATAGTTTGGATTTTCTTAGGATCCATGGAGATTCTGCCAGGCTCAATAATGTGTCCTAAGAAATCAATCCTTTGTTGAGCAAACAAACACTTTGAGGGTTTGGCATAGAGCTCAGTTTCCCGAAGCCTAGCCAGCACACACCTCAAGTTCTCCAGGTGGTCTTCCAGCGTGTTGTTGTAGACCACGATATCTTCCAGGTACACCACCACAAATCGGTTAATAAAGTCCCGTAGTACCTAGTTCATGAGGGTACAAAAGGTAGCCGGGGCACATTAGTGAGCCCGAAGGGCATGACTAGAAACTTGAAGGCCCTGTACCTTGTCACGCAAGTAGTTTTATGTTACTCCCCATCCTTGATGCACGCCTACTAGTATCCCGAGCGCAGGTCGATCTTGGTGTAGATCTTGGCGTGACAAAGTTGATCAAAGCAATCAGCCACGAGCGGGATCGGGTATTTGTTCTTCACAGTAATCTTGTTGAGTGCCTGATCATCCACGCAAAACCGCAGGGTACCATCGCTCTTCTTTTGGAATAACATTGGTGCACCATAGGGGGATTTTGCTGGCACGATAATGCCACCCTAAAGCATCCAGGCTAGCAAGCTCAGGTTGTGACATCAGGTTAGGAGCACGAGCAGGTGGCTTTGTCCCCGTGATTAACTCAATCTCGTGGTCCACTTCCCACTTGGGAGGCAGTCGCTTCGGTAGCTGGTCCGACATCATATCTGGAACTCCTCCAACAACTGCTTCACCGACGGATCCACCGGCCCCGACTTGTCCTTGATATCATCCCAACAAAGGTAAGCTATGTAGCTCACCTCATTATGCTTCAAGCCCTTCTTGAACTACAGGGCAGAGATGTTCCCCTGTCCGCCCTTCGCTGCAGTCCCTTGAATCATGCATGGTCTGTCCCCCAGCACGATCAAGGCATTGCCATAAGGATAGATGGCAATTTGGAAAGCCTGCAGGAAGTCCATGCTGATGATGCACTTGAAGTCATCCATCTTCACCATGTGGAACTCCGTTTGGGCCACAAACAAATCCCGCCTTCACCTTGCAATTCTTGATTACCCCTATGATGGTTTGAGCCACTGAATTGATGGCCTTCACTTTTCCTGTGGTGAGAACTAAGCCCATCCTCTCCACCTCCGTGTGCGAGAGGTAATTGTGAGATGCCCCGGTATCGATCATTGCCTGAGTGACCTTTCTGTTCACAATGAAGTCGACATATAACAACCGTCCATCTATCCCACGAACCGGTTGTATATACTCGATCTCTTCGCCTCCAAGGTTGTCCATTAGTGCCTCCACGGCTCGGGACACACCCTTCTTGTTGGCAAGCCCATGCTTCTCTGCTTGAAGCCTCGTGATAGCTCGATCTACCCTGTGCTCTCCAAGGAAGGCTTTGCCGGTGCCTTCTCCACTGGACTCATGGCATAACAAAAGGATAAGGCGCCATCGTGTCTTCTCCCGTATCTTCCTCTTCTTTAGCCTACGCCTCCGCCACAGGGTCTCTCCCTGCTGGAACTCAGCATAATCTGCGAGCAGGGCATTGATGATCTTCTTCTTGGGACACTCCGCGGCTCAGTACAGACTGTTGTACAAGAAGCATCCTTGTCTCGATGTGGAACCTTGTGCACTGGAGGAGGCTTTCCATCCACCATTCTGGCCACCCAAACTACCGCACGAGCTGCCCTGCCCACTTGACCCGCCTGTGGACTGACCAGGGGCACGATCTCCTCCACTCTTGGCAGCACTAAAGCTTTGCTTCCCAAACTTGTTAACCCCACTCTTAGGGGCACCGCTGTTAGTGGGCCTCAACTCCTTCTTCGTCTCCATGTGGTAATCCACCAACTCTTCCGCTTGGACTATGGCTTCCCCGAGGGTTCCGACTCTTGCTCTATTCAGCTCCTGGCGCACCCACGGTTTCAGCCCTTTCTTGAGAAAGAAGAGATTGTCCTTTTCCGACATATCTGTGATGCTGAATGGACATGAGTTAAAGCTCTGCACACAGTCTCGAATGCTCCCTGTGTGCCGCAAGGTTTGCAGCTCCCTTTGTGCTCGTTCCTCCACATTGTGTGGTAGGACTGACACTTCAGGCGCATCTTTAGTTCATCCCATGTCTCTATGGTCACCCAACCTGCTTCGATTTCCACCATCTGGCCACACCACCATTGGGCAGCATCTCCCGCCAGATAATCTATTGCGGTATCTACCTTCTTATCCTCCGACCTCATGTTGGTGGATTTGAAATACCGCTCTAGATAAAAAATGAAGCTGTCTAGCACCTTCTCGTTGCATTCCCCTGTGAACTTGGTCGGTTCAGGGGCTTTGTGTTTCCTCCTACCGACTCCACCAGCTACACCGTTCCCTCCTCCGAGGGGTTGGTTTGCTATGGCCACTACAAGTACTCGCACCCGCCTTGCGAGGTCCTCAGGTTTTGTGTTGAGTTCCCCGACTTCCGCTTCAGTCCCACAATTTCCGCACCCTAATCCTCGAGCATAGAACGAAGCCCTCGGGTTACCGCTTGCTCCTGTTCTAATTCCCGACTTATGTGCGCAACATCCTCCTCTGCCTGTTTCATCCACGAACTCAGGGGAATAGCATTCTCTCCTTTTCCAAACACTTCAACCCGAAGTCCCCTCAGGCCCACTTCGGCTTCCGTCAATTGTTCCATCTGTTCCGAAGAATATTTTTCCAACTCTGCTAGTCATTCCTTGTGTCCCGCCATTGGAACACACACACTAGCACAAAGCCTAACCCAGAAAGGTCGAGCTCTGATACCAGTTGTCACGGGGTAGTCCTTGAATGTTAGGAAACCCGTGTGGCAAGCAGCACGTTGGATGCTGCTTCTGCCAAGACTCACTAAGGCGTCGCACTCAATAGACGGCAAGGGTTGCACATCTACCTTTAGAGGACCGAGGAGCATGAGACAATACTCTACTGCACTTCAAATACAAAGGCTCAGGCAACTTATAAGCAACAACTTGTTTTTCATTAACGAAAGCGGCAAAGATTACAAGGAAAACAATATGCACAGGGAAACCCGTTCACTTGCTTAGATTCTAGTCCGCTACTCTCCCTCAAGGTAGTCAAAAAAAACAAATCCCCTAGTGATAGGAGTAGGGAAAAATTTTCCTCAAAGAAAATTACAAGAACGCCATTCAACTACTACTCCTACTATTTACAAGAAGGACAAAGACCTATCTATTACTAGGAGCTTGGCACAAGGTCTTCATCGTATGTAGGTGTTGAAGGTGCTGCATGGTGCTAAAGGGAAAAAAGCCCCCCTTCAACACAGTCCTAGGTAGCTATGAGCAATTCCAAACTTTACACTTTTCATCCTCTTTTCGATTATTTCTCCTTTTTTATTGCGTTATATTTCAAAGAATACATCAAGACCCTGTCATACAAGGAAATGTATCAAACTTAATCCTTCTTAGCTCATAATGTTACAAAACTAGATATAAGCATTGTCATTGAATGGGTGAATTTACATGAAAAAATATACAATTGTAACGCCCATTGGTTGTTATACATCATTATCTTTTCACAAAAAAAAAAAAACCAATTAAGAGACACTTTATAAATTAATACTTTTTAGAAGGAAAATATCACGATAAAATTCTAACAATGACGTGCAGTTTAGGGGTAAGACGCTCCCTGGTTTCCAATAAGTCATAGGTTTGTGTCACGCTAGGAGTAAATTGAAAACCATTATTGGTCCTTTTAAGTTTAAAAAGAATATCATTATAAAATTCTATTGTTAAGGTATTTTAGAATTAATGTCAATCTAGAATGCTTCTAGGACAATAGGGTAAAGCAGGTGTATTATTTTTAACTTATTTAAAGGGCAGCCGCTACACGCTATTATAGCATTTAAATCCCCACTAGTTTTTAGAGAAAATGTAAGGAAAATAGTTATTATCAAATTAATTAATTGTCTTTCCCTCCCTAAGCACCTGCATTTAATTAATTTTAACGTTACCATATCCCACCTAACAGTTTAACCGCGATTAATTATGGTAAATGAATCAAGAGTAATCAATTTGTTTTTATGTAAAATGTTTAATGTCACTTAATTAAAGTTACTTCTATTCTATGATAAATAAATATCACACGTTTTAGATCCTAATTTCAAACTCCTTATCCATAGTCTCCAAGATATTTGTACCGGAATAATCATAACAAATGATCTTCATTATGCCTCTAATTTTATTATTATTTAAATTCAAAACCAAAATTTCATGATGTTTAAAATGAAATCATTTTTATCTCCATATAGATTCACAAAATTCACAAGTATAAAAGAGACCAAAACCTCGGTTCCTAAAACCATTGTTATCTCCAAATTTATTTCTTATTTTCTTTACACGCTTCATAATATTTTCAAGAAGACTTCCTTCCCGTCATAAAACTTTTTTCTTTTTTTAAATTTATGGGCATTATATTGTTACCATTGATTACTTTAGTGTTTTTTCTTCTTTTTTTTTGGCTTTTGTTTTCTGGATAGAGAACGATAATGTTAATTTTGGTCAAATACAAATTCCTCATAACATAAGTCGATTGGATGAAAAGTGCATCCCAATAACATGCATATCTTTTTTTTTAAAAAAAAAAAATTGCTATAACTAATACTCTGATTTTGATTTTTCTCCTAGCTTGGTGAATTATAAACATAATCTTACAATGTTGATTATGATGTTTTCACAAAAAAAAAAGATCGACTTTCAGCGTCTATGTATAACTTTTCTAGAATCTTTTATTTCAATTTTTTTTGTTATGATATTCTTATAACTGCCTTTTTCTCCTACTTCAAATCATTTGTCTTCGATTTGATGACATTTTTTCTCCTCCACATCATTAGTTTTGCTAGTTGCTGCTTAAGTTAAATTGAAGGAAACCATCACGAACTAATTGAAAAATTGAAACTGTTAATTTTCATCTTTTTTCTTGATTAAACATTACAAGCAATTAGTTTTATTTTCTTTCTATCTAATACATAGTTTTTTCTTTAATGAAGTCTATGTCAGTGGTTTAACTTTTTTTTTTTTTTTTTGGCATTTGGTTTCATAATTTCTACATAGAACATCCAAATCCAGGTTGCAGATAAGCTGATGTTGACGAGAGACCAGACAAGCAGCAACATTGGTGACAGACACTGATGAATGTCAATTTTATATGATTATAAGCATTATTTTTAGTCACTTTTTCATTGTAGTATAATAGTTATTAAATAGAAATTATATAATTATGAGTAATTTTTGTACTTAGATTAGAGAGCGAATGTAGTCGGCCTATAGAGGCCCATTCTTCCTTCTCTCTCTCTCTCTCTCTCTCTCTCTCTCTCTCTCTCTCTCTCTCTCTCTCTCTCTCTCTCTCTCTCTCTCTCTCTCTCTCTCTCTCTCTCTCTCCCTCTCTCTCTCTCCCTGATTGACAAACGCGAGTACCACTCAAATTTATCGTGACGAGCACGAGTCGATCACGGGAGAGGCCAATTGGTAAGGGTAGTTGTGGTTATCCTAGCATGTAACTTGGTGTCTCGTGTTTTCTAATTGTTTCAACACAAGAGATTATATGTTTTTTTTATCAAATACTACAAAGAAAACCATCAAATAAACTAATGCTAAAGCCTAGGTCTCAAGACTCGAGACATTAGTTGAGTTGCTCATGGATATTCCATTCATGTGGGTGAACTATTGTGTGAGCGAAGAGTATCTATAGTAGGCCATGTTGGTCTATTTGCCTATGTTATGTACTTCCTAACAAGCCTAGTTTGGAGTAAATGTTGAGTGATAAAGACTTTACGCAATTTCCCTTATTTTCCCCATAAGCCAATGTCATTCCTTACTAATTGATCTATAAAGAGGGTTTATTGGTGAGTTTCGAGCCATTCATATCTACTAGGGATTAAGATGAAATCTTTTCTCATTTCCAAGAGAAGTGCCAACCTCTTAAGTACCGTTCAATGACCCAACAATAAACTACGAAAGAAATCATACCACAAATATTTCAATCCATGGATTCACGCAATAAAGCACTCTCATTCATCACCCATAACCATAGCTAAGGGTTTAGATACAACTACACATAAAGAAAAATAAATAACGTAATACAACAAAAACTAAAGCTATAGAAATAAAAGGAGATTAAAGGAAAGGGTTCATCAAGAAAGTATTGACACAAATCCACTAATTTCCTTTAAGATGTAAACCTAAAATTACACATTTCCTCAGCTATAGCACCCACTCAAAAACTAGGTTAACTCCCTATTTTTCCCTAATCTGAAAAAACCTATCTACTAGTATCTAAAACTCTAGATGAGTTCTTGACCCAAAGTAACCTATTTGTATAATTTAGGCACAGAATGATTGAATATTCAAATACTATAGTTGTAGGCTAAAATCATAATTTATGAAACTTTTATAAGGGGAGTGACGTTTGAAGTCTTGATGAGGTCGACATGGGCAAGAAACCCGCGCACAAGAACAAAAGAGATCCATCTCCATACTACCAACTAGTTGATATGACATGCATCTTCTAGTCGAAAGGACTTGCAAAGGCAAAGTTGTCTCATCCTTAGAATTTACTATATGATTGGCCTTTGGACTGATGGATCACATATTTGTTGCATGTGAAGGGAAATAAAGCAATTGGCATGCTCTCAATCTTTCATCCGCATTGCATTTTAGATAGCTCCTCATGGTCACGATGTCAAGCGCTGTGAGTGCTTCTAAACATCATACTTTTCATATATTTTTTTGTTGATTTTTAACAATTTTTACTTTAGTTTGCAATGAATGCATCAAGGCACTGCCAATCAAGCAATTGTGTTGATGAGTGTCAAATTTACATGTTTTAGCAAGGAACTGTCACTTCCTTTTACTTGTAAATTAGTCTAAATTAAGTAGAATTAGTTTAGTTCTTTTTTAGGTTTGCATTTTAGGGTGATCAGAGGACCAAGGTGTCATTTCGTACAAATATTGGGCCAAAAAGAGGAAAAAGAACAAAAAACAAGAGCTGCTGATGAACATGCCACTCTTGTGCTGCTGCTATAGAATGTTACTGTTGCTGATTCAACAAAAAGAGGAAGAAGCAGATGAATGGGAGCTGAAGCGGAAAAGGGGATGGAGAAGAAGAGGTGATTAAGTGACATGGAGCTGATGTGATGGAGCTGATTTTGTGGGCAAAAAGTAGCCAAAAAGGTGATTAAGTGACATGGAGGTACAACCTCAATAAAGTTCATCAAGGACTAAGCCCAAAAGCAAATCTTGACTCCTTGATTTAGTGAAGATTACAAAAGCAAAAAGTGCCATCAACCAAGTCCTATAAACGGAGGCCCTTAGCTGTAAAAGAGATCATCACCAATAAGAGAGACCAAAATCTGAGTTAGCTTTAGAAACAAGGAAACAGAGTTGCTGCAGCAGAAGGCTGGAACTGTCCACTTGGGCAAGCGACGAACTCACTTCTAAAAGTCACCAGACAAAATTTGCACTCGTTGAGTTTTTGTTCATTCTGTTGCTCATATTTGGTCTTGTAACCATGTTGGATATGCTGTATTTCATTGTCTTTGTACTTAAACTCTTAAGTATGTGTAGCTAAACTCTTAACTAGGGTCTAATCCCTGCTCTCTATACATGAAATATTATGGTAAAGCTCTTATAAGAATTATTGTTTCTAGTTTAAGTATTTGAATCAACTTTTTAGTTAAACTGGCCACTTAATTAGCTAATAGTGTATCCATACTTTGATCCTAAGAAGGTGAATATAGTTTAGAACTGCTTAAACCAGTCTATTACAGAGGGGTAACAGCCTCTTGATAACATGAAAATATATACACTTTTAGCAGGCATTTCTTACTCATTTCTACTGATAATTTAGTGTCAATTAGTTAGAATTAGTTTACTTTTGGGACGATTTTGCAGTTCAGATATCTTAGAGGGCCAATGTGGAAAATTAGCATAAAAGAAGTCCAAATTGCACAAAAAAGCATCAGAATGGACTGGAATGGAAGCTGCTAGAAATTGGGCTGTTAGAAGGTCGATCAGAGCTGGAGCAAGTGGAGAAATCGTTGTTGAGGAAGGAACAATGACAGCAGATGATCACAACTTGGAAGAATCTGCAGTAGCACACTTAATTGAGAGGAAGAAGGGCAGCTGCCCTGCTGCCAAATTGCTGCTGCAGTAGCTGTTACTGCTGTTAATCAAGTAGGAGCCACGAGCTGAAATCTTGGTGCTCAAGGAAGGAAATCGCTTTGCCATCACTGCACGTTGTTGCTGTTGCAAGTGGAAGAAGAGAAAGAGGGACAATATATAGTAAACGACAGCTGCAACTCTGCTACTTACCAATGGATGCTGCTGCTGAGTTGATGGATTGGGTGTTGCAGAAAGGTGAGCAATGGCGTAGCAAGTGACCCAGAAAACAAGGAAGAAAAGGCCAGAAAATTCAGGCTAAATTGGGTGCTGGAAACACAATGATGGAAGGAAACATGCTGCTGATGCTGCTGCTTACTGACTACTACAAATTAAGCTGTGGGAATAAAGAATGAAGAAATAGAGATTTGTGGCTGCGAATGGTAAGAAGGCGCCGGAGAAGAAGACTAAGAAGAAGCACGACCCCTGCTTACCACTAGCGAATAGTTTTAAGTAGGTTTATAAATATTTATTTTGGAAGTGGTTCAACGACAAACCCTTACCACCTCTGGTTCTAAATAACAAGGAGATTTAGTTGTTTGGCACGGGTGATCACATAAGGCTTAAGTACTTAAAGGCTCAGTATAATTCGGAATCGACATAGAGATATAGTTGGTTTGTTTATGCTAAGACACTTTCTGGAACAAGGAGACTGAATTTAAGTACACAAGTCCCTGATCAAGTATAATTCATATATTAAAAGGAGCTAATAAAACCATTACATGAATATATAGAGAGGAAGGAAGATGATACTTGGTTCTTATCACTCTGTCAAGTCATAAATTCACTGGTGGAAGTCACAGTCTGCGCAAGTATAAGTTTCACACTTTAATCAGATTTGATCTATTTCCCTCTTGTCTTTCTAGATCAACCCTGCTTACTGCTTGCTACATATGTTGAGTAAGTCTTATTTTAGTCGCCTCAACAACCATCATGTGTCACACTCAACCATTTTGAATTTTGTTTTTGGGTATTTCCATTTTATTATTAGAAAAAATGGAAAAAGATACAATAAACCACATAAGGTTTACCACTAGTACCACTAATCAAACTAATGATTGCTTGGTGTAAGAGGTATGAGTATAATTATGCATAAGAGGGATTGGAAACAAGGCCTCTAGATGAAGACTAAAGAATTTAGTTTTAATGCATTCGATATTTTTTATTGTCCAGTTTGAACTGATGATTCCAGCTGCAAAGATGGAGGATTTGAAAATAAAGCTGAATTTTTGACAAGGTTTTTCTTTAGCAAGGGGTAAAATTTGGGTTCTGTGTACAAATGAATATAATGTGAATGTAATTGGAAATGAAGAGCAATGCTTACACTTGGAGGTGGAAAGTACAAGATTTTTTAAAAAGCTATTGATATCCAAAGTATATGCAAAATAAAAACAACAAAAAAGACAGGATTTATGGTCAGAAGCAGGTTTTACACTCATAATCGGGGCGAACCATGGATGATAGGGGTGAATTCAACGTGATCAGAAGCCTCAAAGAATATTCTGGGAACTCAGTGCCAGAAATGGATGCAATAAATTATTTTAATGATTTCATCAATAATTACTGTTTGATAGAATTGCCAACACTAGTGAATATCTTCACGTGGCAAGGAAGTAGATAGAATGGAAGAGTAATGAAAGAGTTGTATCAAATTCTTTTCTCGAAGGAGTGGTGTGATTCATTTCCGGTTTCCACGGTGCAACATTTAAGTAGATCATCATCAGATCATAATCCATTACTTCATCAATTTAAAATGGAAGCAGAAACAAGGCCTAAAATATTTCACTTCCAAAAAATGTGGATGCGATGATAAGAATTTATGGGAGTAGTTCGTGAGAGATGGGAGCAATAAATTTAAGATATGGGATGTTAGCATTTTCTTCAAAGTTAAGGCGTTTAAAGATGAGGTTAAAGGAATGGAATAAAAATGTCTTCGGGGACATCCATCAAGATCTCAAGATACAAAGATAAAAATAGCAGTGCTTAAAACTTATCTAGACAAAAAAAAAAAAAACTGTCTTACAAAAGTTTGTCTAAAAACTCCATGACGGTTCTAGTACAATTTATAGCTATGAACTGTCTTATAAAGATCACTCTAAAATTCCTTGACAACTATACTATCTTATTAAGAACTAAGAATTGATTGACAAAGATTGTGCAAAATTCCTTATCAGTTCTTTAGACTAGCTTATTTATTCTAGCTAGAAATAAATCATAACTATTGCAATAGGTCCTACTTCTATTCCTATCTAATACCAAATTATGGAAAACTTTGTTGATCTAAAAGCAACATACCTCGTAGTGCAGCTCAAAGATCATTGTAGCTGTCATAATCATTTGAGTTGCCACTCGATGCTTGCTTAGAAAGAATATCAACCAATGAATTTATTTCTCGAAAACTTTTCAATTTTGAATCCGGTTCGAATCAATATGTCATTGATTTCTTCGAGTTTGCATGGTATCTAAAGGGAAAGCTCTTGCCATTATATAGGAGTTGGACCACTAATTTATTATTTGTTTGGACAGTAACACGATGTAGTTGGTTGCCTTCTCACTATCTTATTCGTGCAGAATTCCTTCTATCTCTACAGCAAAGCTAACTCGGTCCTAATGCAATTATTTTCAGCATCTCACGGCTAGCCTAAAACTGATCCATCAGTATTAAGAATGTATTCTCTGGGACCCGTTGGTTGCCAACACAAAGTTTTTATCTTCTTCTCTTTAGGCTCTGAGACTTTAACATCATAGCTACTTTCCAATTTCATTACTTCGGTCTTGGATTTTGCTGGTAATCATGTGCGTTTAAAATCATAGAAATATTTTATTGAACAAATTAGAAATTCCAAGGAAAAAGACATACCGTCATGAATACTCTTATTCCTACCTTTCCATAGCTCCCATATGGTAAGTGTAGACACAATCATTTTCATTGACTTTTTTTTTTGCTGAAAAGAAATTCCCGGTTGAGAACCATGTTTGCACATAACTCCATAGACCTGCATTGGATTGTAGAAATATACCAAGTAGGCCTTCAAAGAATGTCCTTACCTACCAAACTTTATGAAACTCTAGAAAAACATGCTGAATACTTTCTTCTTCTTCCAAGCATATGGGACAATGAGAAGGTTGTGAATGAAAACCAATTTTTTTGGAAGGAAGATTTCACGAAATGGAACTAAATTGTTAAACAATTTCCACAAAAAGAATATGTTGTTAGGTATAAGCCTATTCCAATTGCATTGCATGATTGGTGCTACTTTCTTGACTTCTCTGATTTATGAATAAGCACTTGATAATTTGAAATCTCCTTCGGTGGAAGGGTGCATGCATATCGATCCTCCTCTTGTGAAAAATCTAGCTCCATGTTTTGTAGACTTTGTAGAACCTGCGGTTGCAAAACACAAAAAAGAGCATGCAAATAAAATTCTTATTGACTGAAAATTCTCTCACCTCCAAATCCTTATATGGGGTGTCGTTAGCATTTCCATTTGGCCAAATTCTCCCCATTTCTATCCAGCCATCAAACCAAAAAGAAATTGATCCTCTTTCAACAAAAACTTTTGCTCTGTAACTTGCAAATCGATTGTTTACTTTTTTGTAGAGTCTGATAATGTGTGAATAATCATGGCCCATATTCCTTTTTTACACTTCAACTTCCATCATAATTAAACGGAAAAACATTAATATTATCCTGAAGGTTTCTGATACCTAGAACGTTTTCTTCCGTCAGAAAGATGAGTTTATTCCAACTCCCAATGTTTATTCTCACCCGAAGTCAGAAGTTCCCGAAAGAAAATTCTGACACTTCCTTTTTAATGCTTAGAAAATTGATTTAAGTTGAACAATAGCCGTGAAAATGTGAATTGGAATCGACGAAAAAACATGCCTTATTATAATCAATCATCTCCCGGGCGATAGAAGTTTATTTTTCTGGCTTGATAACTGAGCCTCAAATCCATCAAACAAATATTAGAAAAATTCTAATTTTTTTCCCCTGGAATTGTCTGTGCCAAAGATATGTGAAAGAAAGTTGGCCCTTTGGCATTTCTAGCACCCTCGAAATAAGGCTAACTCGTTTTGCTGTGCCTTTGTCTGAAGTAAGGAAGATACTTTTTTGCTTGTTCATCTTTTGTCCTGATGCAACTGCATAATCTTGAAAGAATATCATCAATTATTCCATTGAGTTCTTCAGTCCCTTTGTGAAGACAATTAAATCATCCATGAAGTTTAAATAAGATGGAACAAAAGATCCAGCTGAAACAAAAAATTTCTCCACTTGAAATCAGTCCATTAGCTGCTTAATTTCTCTTGTTCGAGCCTCTGAAATTAATAGGAATGTGTGGGTAGATATGGGGTCTCCTTTCTTGATTCCTCTAGTTATATGAAAAAATCTAGCAGGACTTCCATTATCAAGTATTGAAAACCAACTATCCTTGAAATTAGACATCACCAATGAGATAAATCTATTGCAAAGTCCAAACTTCTTCATAACTCTTTCGAGAAAATCTTACGAAACCCTTCTGAATGCCTTCATCATGTCGATTTTAATATCAAATTTGCACCCCTAGTTTGCTGATCCAATAATTGACATAACACTTAAGCAAAGAGAATATTATCCCTAATATCTCTGCCAGAAAGAAAAGTTAATTGCTCTTCCGAAATGAGCATAGGTAACACCTTCTTCAAATGCTCCGTTAAAATTTTTGTGAAATGTTATTGACTAAATTACAGAGACTAATCTGTATGAAATCAGCAAAAGAGACTATTGAACTCCTCTTAGGTATTAAGGTCGAAATTGTACTGCTCTAGGTAGAGGTACTCCGGCCATAATCAACACATGCCGCTAACAAGTCCGAAGATATAATTTCCAAACAGTGACTGTAAAATATTCCACCACACCCATCAATACCCAGTCCTCTACTTGAATCTAGACCAAAAATTATTTTTTTCAATTCTACTATAGAAATCGGTTTAATCAGCTCCTCATTCTCATCAATTGAGACTATTGAGGAAATATTTTGAAGCAACTTTTAACAAGCAGCTTCGTTTTCCATGTGATCCTCCTTTGTAAGCAAATCTATCTATCTATCTATAATAACTCCTATTATAGCAAAAACCATTTTTCGTCCAAAAATCCAAGTGTCAAAATTTCCTAAAATGTCTCTCCACCCAAATCCAAAAAATTTGGTTCGGTTTAATTTATCCCACAAAAAAAGGCTGGTAGTTACACTTATCCAGAAAAAGATAATAAAAAAAAACTCTGTATTTAACCTTCAAATCATTACTTCTATTTTTTTTTAATAGAAAGAAAGGATGGTTTTCAGGTTCCAACTACTTTAAAAATACTCAAAGGGTATACCAAGAGATATGTTTTTAAGCAGCTAGTGCCAAATGATACAATGCACTCAAGGGGTATACCCAAGGAATGAACATAAATACCATTTAGTTCCCTAGTCCCATCCCTCCCCGATTTTATTGCCATCAAATGAAAATTGCGAAGGGCAGAGTAATTACCCATTACAATGCTATAGAGTCTAGCTACGTAAGTATGAAAAGGACGATTGATCTAAAATCAAAAGTCCTCTTACAAAACATGGCAACAATGGCAAACTATTAAACACAGAAGAAGTTCCACTTGATGCTACCTTGGCCAAACTGTTGGCAACTGAGTTTCTTTCTCTATAGATATGTTCTATAGAAAAGCCATTCCGCCTGGAAATGGAACACATTTCTGTCATCTCTAAGTAGAACCTCCAAGGAAATCTCACCTGCTTCTTCAATATATCTGAGATCATCTTGTTGTCCGTTTGAACAACCACATTTCTAAGGTGTAGAAATACACACTTTCACAAGCCAAATACTATACAATTCCACTTTCAGAGAATCACCATCACCAAGGTATCCACACTCACCATAAAAAAACCTACCCCATTCTCCTCGGATGACAAAACAATAACCAGCTCCATTTAGATTAGAGGATCCATCCGAATTCAAAATATATAAGTTTGGACCCGGAGGCGTCCATCTAACAATCTTAGGAGATTTCTTTATTACTTTCGACAAATTAAGGCCAAGCAAATTCATAAAAAATGATTTTTCAGCACCATTGTCAACCTCTAATCCATGCACTGAAACCAAGCTCCTAACATTATTCATGATAGAATAAATTACAGACCAAGAGTAGTTTTAGTACCTTTAAAAATCACCTTGTTCCTTGCCTTCCAAATTTCCCAAAGAATGAAAGCCGGGAACAAGTGGTAGAGTGACTTTTTAGCAGAAGTAAAAGAGCTTCTCTTCCACCACATTTTCAACAACCCCACTAGTGAAGCTTGACTTCGTGTATCAATATTCATCGCAGCCGCAAAGTGATTCCAAATTTCCATTGAAAACTCACAGCCATAGAAACAATGCATCATCCCATCACTTTGCTTCCTACACAATAAGCACATAGAAGGACTTGTTACAATGCCAAAAGTACATAGGACATCAGGGAAGGGAAGCAAACCATTACGTAGCCTCAACAAAAAGAAAGAAATCTGAGATTGTAGAATTCGGTGTCATATATTTTTCAACATTGGATCAACAACTTGCTTACAACGAAGGGCTACATAAGCAAGTTTTACCAAAAATTGGCCATTAGAAGAATTTTTCCACGCCAACACATCCACTTCAGCCAAGAAATTAAACTCCAAATTCTCCAAGGAAGTAAGAATCAAAGGATCAAGGAAGTCATGAAATTCAGCCAAAAATGAGTTTTTGTTTTGGAAAAACTCCCGAATTGTAAGATTCGGTCTTGGTGGCTGGCCGAGTGATGAGTTCCAAAGTGCTCCATGTTCCCCTCAATTGTCAAACCAAAAAGATCTATCACCTCCTCGCACGATGATCTTAGAGAGTGTGGCCGCCTTTTCATCAATTTGCATTACCCTAGACCAAGACTTTTTTTTTTCTTTGTTGCCTTAGACAAGGATAGCAAGAAAGAGATCCAAATCCCCATTTTATGTTTTAACTTCCACCCTAAGATAGCAGTGAGGGTTGAGATGATGTCATGGAAACTCCGCAATCCATGGCCATTTTCATGGACCGGAAAGGTAACTCTTCCCCAAGCTCTCCAATGCCGCTTTTTGACATCACTACTACCTTCCCAAAGAAAATTTTGACACCTTTCCAATTCATTAATGATTGATTTTAGAGGCGGAATGGCTGAGAAGACATGAATCGGCATAGAGCATAAAACATACCGGATTAACATTAGTCGACCTCCAGGAGACAGCAACTTATTCTTCCAACTTAGAAGCTTCATATCCATCGCATCCAAAAGAAACTGGAATGTAGAAGCTTTCTTCCTTCCATGAACCAATTTACAGCCCAAATAAGTAAATGGAAAATCACCTTTAGACATACCCAAGGTCCCCTTTATCATTTCCACTCTCTTAGGATTACATTTCTTTGAAGCTACAAGAAACTCTTGTCTCTACTAAGCTTTTGCCCCGTAACCAGCTCATATTGTCCAAAAAACAAGTTAATTTCCCTTAAGGACATAAGAAGGCCTTTTGTGAAAATTATAAAGTCATCCGCAAAGCACAAGAGAGTTACCACCATAGAACCGGCCGGCGTACCATAAGTAGCTATCTTCCCCTCATCTACCAATGCCTTCAACCTTCTTGTACATGCCTCCAAGACAATGATAAACAATTAGGGAGATAAGGGATCCCCTTGCTTAATACCACGGGATGCCTGGAAGAAACCAGCAAGGCTTCCATTGATCAAGACTGAAAACCAACTATTTTGAAGGTTATTCATAATCAATCTGACAAACTGTGATGGAAACCCGAATTTACTCAGAATAGCCTCCAGGAAACTCCATTTTACTCTGTGAAATGCCTTCATCATGTCTACTTTTATAAAAATATTACTCCCCTTTCTTTATGATTAATGAATTGACACAACTCCTGTGCCAACAAAACATTATCCATAATATCACGCCCGGACAAGAAAGCAGACTGCTCCTCAAAAATTAACCTAGGCAAGACAACCTTCAACCTTTCAGTCAACACTTTGGTAAATACCTTATTCCAAAAATTGCAAAGGCTTATCGGCCGAAAATCTGAAAAAGTGGAGGCCGTAGATTTTTTTGGAAGGACAGTGATCAATGTGCTAGCAACAGATCTTAGAATTGGAGCACCAAGTATGAATTCTTGACAAGCGGACCATAAGTCATTAGCTATTATACTCCAACAGCTCCTATAAAACGATCTACCAAACCTATCCGCACTAGGTGCACTATCTTCATTTAAATTAAAAACCGCCTCCTTCACTTCTTCAAGGGTAATTGGCCTTAGGAGCAAATCTTGATTTTCATTTTCCAAAATAGTGGGCACATGCTGCAAAAAGAGATCTTGAATAGCATCTTCATGGCTGGTTGCATCATCATTTAAAAGATCATGAAAGAAGTCAGCCGCTTCACATTCTATGCCCGCCATATTCGTCAACGTCTCACCACTTCTTGCTTGGATTTTATGTATGCTTTTTCTTAGGCGCCTTTCCTTCAAGGAAGCATGGAAATATGAAGTATTGGCATCTCGCTCTTTTAGCCATTTTAACTGAAATTTTTGCCTCATAAAATCCTCATGCTCTTTCAGCTTTAGCAAGAGAAGAGCTTTGGCTTGATGAAGATTAAGTCTATTTATCTCTGAAGTCACCTCATGATATATAGTTTTCGTTTGTTGCACTTTAACATCAGCCTCCTTTAGGTTAGCAAACACATCACCAAAGCAAGTTTTATTCCATTCCTTCAGTGGCAATTTCAGCTTCGCAACTTAAGGGAAAAAGCAATCATTCCGAAGGTAGAAACCGGCTGCTCCAAACTCTCTTTCACCACATCCATAAACTCCGCTCTACGAAGCCACATTTTTTGAAACCGAAACAATTTTGGCTTGCTTTCACCTTGCACGCTAAACATATGAAGCATTGGGCTGTGATCCGAAGTTGTTCTACTTAGGTTTTTAAGGGAAGAAATCCGAAAAAAAGTCTTGCCATTCCTTCGAAACTAACACCCAGTATAATTTCTTGCTCACCCACCCTGTTTGTCTCGTTCCTCCCCATGTAAACTCTTCCCCAATAGAGGCATATCCAGCAATCCACATGATTGAATGAAGTCATTGAAGTCCTCCATTGCGGCATGGTTTTGAACCGAGACTCCTGAATATTCTTCAAGAGACCATATCACATTAAAATCTCCACCCACCATCCAAGGAACAGCTGGATTCCTTTGCTGAAACTCCACCAAATCCCTCCACAAAGACATTCTCCCAAATCTGGTGGATTTAGCATAAATAGCCAACAAAAAGAAGGGACCAGAAATTGAAGAATGCTTAACCGCAAAATGCAAAACTTGTTTTATCATCTAATAAAACAACATCAAATTCCTTCATACAAAACACCCAAATTTTACAGTTACCTGATGCAAAAGCCACATCAAAGTGCAACTTCCGTTTTATTTCCTCCAATTTATTAACTTGAAGCATCGGCTCCAAAACAACTAAGATCTTCACATTATACTTTCGGAGTATAGCCCTCAACCGCCGCTGCGACTCTTGACTTTTAATACTCTAAATATTCCAAATTAGCTGACTAATCATTGGAAAAAAATGAGGCAATAATTCAGTTGAGGCGAGCTGACCATCCCAAGACCAAACCAGCCCGCGCTTTTGCCCGTTCCTCTTTTGTTTTTTGGCCCCTTTTTCTAGATACAGAATATTCCCCTCGCACATCTCCTTGTACAAATGCATTGTCTTTCTCACCCTCAGACCACCTGCCTTCGTCCACGTAATCTTCTTCCCCAGCATCGCTGCGCAGGCCTATGGCATTGTCATCCAAAATCCCAGTTGAACGTGGCTGCACTGACATTACGATGAGAGGTAGTGCAATATTCGAAACATCTTTGTTTGCATTCAGCTTTGTGTTCTCCTCCCCTTTCCCAGGAGATTCTTCAACATAGAACTGCTCTATATAATCATCATCATCCGAATCAATCTCATCATCTATTTCTGTAATCGACGCAAGAATGGAGAATCTGTTAATATCCATCGGCGGCCGTGCGTTAACAGAAGATTCCACCTCCTTTGTGGCTGTTTTCCCGGGATCATTTGTGACCTTCTCTACAGTCGCATGACTCTGAACATCCACAGGGAAAGAACTCTTTTCCGCCGGTGTTAACCCTGAAGAAGATGGTCCAGTTTTCCCCATCGCAGCCTGAGTCATTGCTGGTTGCGAGGGTTTCGTTTCCACATGCTGCGCGGGCTTAGTCGCAGGTTGTGAGATCTTAGAGTTTGCATCCTTCGTGAACACCTTCGAAACCCCCTTGCTTTTAACACCATCCAAACCTTTCTTTCTTGCTACTGCCTTCGGAATTCCAACCTTGCAATCCTCCTTTTAGTGACTGATCTTGCTACATTTAGAGCAATAATGTGGAATATGCTTCTATGTAAAGATTTGGTCATGTTTTTTGCCCTTCTTCCCAACCTTAACGGATTTAGGGAAATCCTTGGTGAGGTCTACCTCCACACAAAATCTGGCCACGGAAGGCCTTGTCATATTTAATGTTGGAGCATCTACCTTCAACGACTTCCCGATTGCGGTTGCTATAGAGAAGATTACCTTTGGGTTCATGAATTCAATGGGGAGATCAAACAAAGAAACCCATATTGGCACAATTGGAGGGTCTTCCTCGTACTTGAATCCCGGCTTCCATTTGAGAATCCTCATTGAGAAACCGGCGATGTTCCAAAATGTTCGCATCCAACATCGTTGGTAATCCTCCTCCCTTTCAAATCGAATGTGGACATGCCTAGGGTTCATAAGTCCCAAGGTATAGCCCCCATGAAAACCTAACTTCTTGAATTCTTTATGGACCTCTTCTATCTTAGGCCTACCATAAGAGAACTTCCCGATCAAGCTTAGTTGATGCGGAGCCACCAACTTATTGTATTTGTCATCTTCATATTCTAACATGGCAGCTCCATTGACGAATTTCACTTCCTTTATTAGAGAGCCTTTTTCTTGAGAAGTATCCGTAGCTTTCTGAAAAAAAGAAAGCTATCAAACGTACGAGGACGCCCAGTGGGACCTCCCCGGATTGATCTCCAGTCATGGAGACCGGAATCAATGGCTCACCTGCGCAAGAGAGGTGGTGGAGCGTAAGAGAGAGAGATTTAGGAGGTGGGGCGCAAGACTTTTTTACTTGTGAGGTAGTGATAACCTTAAATCAGATAGAATCGAGAGCAATTTAGATGGCAAAAGGACCTTTTGTGTGTGTGTGTATGTATGTGTGTGTGTGTGTGCGAAGAGAGAAACATGAAGTTGTTGCTATTTATCGAAGTATGGGTCCGCTGACCACCTCAAATCATTACTTCAATTGTTAAATAAACCACAATTTTCTATTCCCAAATAAAATTTCTCTAGCAAAGATTTCTAATATTCTCCACCAATTTTTTTCATCCAAATATTGGTAACATAAAAGTATTGTATGGAATTTAAAGAATTTGTGATTTCAATTCTTTTAACTATGCAGTCACTACAAGTGATACAATAGAGAGAAAACGACCAAAACAAAGGAGAAAGGATGATACATGGCGGCAGCTTTTGAAAAATGTCACAGAAAAATCTTTTATTGTTACAGTTAATATTAGTGATACAAAATTATGATTCAACATTTCAAATTTGTTGTGTGTTGTAACTTGGTTGAGATTGATGAGTTAAAATTATAAATCCAAATTGCTTAGAACAAACGAAAAACGTTAGTCTTGCACGGGTTCATAACCTGTTTTTGAGAATAGCACACACCTCTCCTTCAATTTGTTCCATGTTTGTAAGCCACGGTCTATCTTGTCCCTTGAATTGTAGATTCCTAATTGTGCTTTCTTTTCAACTTACGTGGCATGAAAAAAAGTGCAGTGTTCCATTCTCCTTCTTTTAACCATTTTAACTTTGATTTTTGATTAATTAAATCATCTTGCTCCCTTAGTCACTGAAAAAATAGCTAGTGCTTGGTTTAGATAAAGGCTACTTGAAATACTTCATGAAGCCTCATATGCTAATTTTTTTACACAGAGTCTTCTTCGGCCTCTTTCATGTTTTGGAAAACATAACCGAAATCTTGCTTTTCCCACTTCTTTAGAAAGTTGATGAGGTTTGTTTCACATATGTGGTCATAATTTGTTATCATATTATAATAGAAACTTGTTAATTTTTAAATAAAGTCCTTATATACCTAATTAATGGCGATGGAATATACTTCATTAGTAAATTTAATTGCGCTAAACATATTGGGTGAAAAGGTCACAGTTGTATGTCCATGGGCACAAAATCAGTATCGAATACTTATAGTTAAAATATCGGATAGTTAAAATCATTAACGAAAAGGTCAAGAGCTGTACATCCATTGCCTTTCACAGAGTCGACAACTACGATTTTAACTTTCATCTTTAACCCCTAATCCTTATTTCCTAACAAAAAAAAGTTCCTAATTCCCACCCCCCAAAAAATACCTAAATCCCTAATCCTTTTGTTTTATGAATATAGTTCCATTCAATACAAGCTGTGAATACGTGAACGATATGCTATATTCTCAAGGTAGGCAGAAGCAAAGAACCTCACAACTATACTAAGTTGTTCACTAATGCATCATCGCATATCACCTCCAAGCAAAACTTCAGAACCAACCAAAAGGAGGATGTTATTTTTATAGTTCAGGAACCAGGAGTACACAAAAATAATAAAACAGTATCTCTGAACTAATCGCTTAGTTGGATCCACACAAGATATGCAGCATAGACATCGTACACTACGTTTTATTTTTCGTCCTTTAGATCTCGTTAATATAAGTAATATTTTCCTCCCCAAAATTTGAACTAAGAGAAATAAACAGAAACCTTAATCGAACCCCAGACTCCCCAGATGGATCCGAGATATGTTGCATACATCTTCGTCGCTCTTTTTGCCATAAGCTGAACATTCCATTCAACCAAAAAAACTTTACCTTTTTGACCAATAGGTTAGTCGAATTAGCTACAAAAACATATGCTTTACTCATCATTCTAATGTTCATATGAATAAATAGTTCAGTTGGATTTTTTTCAATTTTTTTTCCATTTTCAATGTAGAATGATATTATTTTAGTCAACATGAGTAGGTTCAAGAAGAAAAAAATTACAGACTAAGGGCAAGATGAAATCACGTGTGGGGCGCATAAGATAAAAAATAATAATTCAGATTTTTCTAAAATGATGTAAAATTCAGGCATAATCGATCAAATTCAGTAGTAAAATTTAGGGAAGAAAAATTAGGGTTCTATATTTGGTAAAGCCAAATTGAATACGGTGTATTAATCACACCATATCTCAGAAAAAATATGTCTGTATTTATACAGCGCCGAAAACAATTAGATATACGGACTTGAATATTTACACAATAGGTCCCCGCCGCCTTTACTTTATTACAAACTATCAGAACAACTTCTAGTTGTTGCATTCTGGTCCCTGATCATCAAAGCTTCAATCTTCAATCTTGATTCCAAATCCGTAGCTTTTACATCCTGCCCACAAGCTGGACCAAGAAGATGGTTCTTCAAGCCAAGCTTGGACATCAAGAGCACCATCTTAGGATGAGGTAAGGACTTGGTGAAGATATCTGCTAGCTGTGAACTGGAAGCAACATGCAATGACACCAAAAATCCAGGTTGATAGTGATGCCTCACAAAGTGACAATCCACCTCAAGGTGTTTTGTCCTTTCATGAAACGCATGATTCTGTGATGTAAATGACAGATTCATTGTCACACCACAGAAGAACAGGTAGATGGAGTGGAATATGCAAGTCTTGAAGCAAGTATGAAATCCACAACAACTCTCTAGAAGTGTAGCTCATGCGTCAGTATCCTACTTGTGCTGAGGAAACAGAATAGTAGCTTGCTGTTTAGCCTTCCAAGAGATTAAAGAAGGTCCTAGGAAGATGCAAAACCCTGTAACAGATCTTCTATGCACTGGATCAGACCCATAGTCTGCATCACAGTAGCCTTCTAGCTTCAGATCACTGCTGGAAAAATAGAATAACCCATGTGAAGGTGTTCCCTTAAGTACTTGAGAACATGAATCAAGGCATCCCAATGAGCTACACAAGGAGTCCAAACATGCTTGCTAAGCTGTTGAACAGAATAAGCAATATCTGGTCGGGTGAATCCCAAATGGAGCAACTGTCCAACTAGCTTTCTGTACTGGGAATGATTAGGAATTGGTGCACCTGGAATTTATGTAAATTGATGTCCCTTGGGTGGAGGAGTGGTAGTTGGCTTGCAACCTAACAATCCAGTGTCCTGCAAGATGTCAAGAATATACTTGCATTGATTCAAGTACATTCCTTCTGATGATCTAGCTATTTCCACTCCCAGAAAATACTTGGCATAGCAAAGATCTTTGATGGTAAACATGTTATGAAGATACTGTTTCACTACTATAATAGAAGACTCACCTTAACCAGTGACCAAAATGTCATCAACATAAACAATGAGAGCCATAAACTGATGAGAATCAGCTTTCACAAAGAGACATGGATCATTATCAGATTGTTTAAAATTGTACTGCTGAATCTTAGAGGTGAATTCAGCATTCCACTGTCTAGATGCCTGTTTAAGTCCATATAGGGAGCTCTTCAACTTACAAACCTGGTTAGGAAAACCTTTAGTATACCCCTATGGCAATTCCATCAACACTTTCTCATCCAAAAAACCATGTAAGAAAGCATTATTGATGTCTAATTGGTGTAAAGACCAATGAAAAGCTGATGCTACTGCCAAAAGAAATCTTACTATGAGAACCTTTGCAACAGGGAAAAACTGTCAAAATAATCTTCTTCCTCTACTTGATTGTAACCCTTTGCCACCAATCTATCTTTAAAACGATCCACACTCCCATCTGAGTGATATTTGATCTTGTACACCCACTTTCTGCTAATGGCTTTCTTTCTTGAAGGCAGATCTGTTAATTCCCATTTGTTATTTGCTTCAAGGGCATAAGTTCATTCTGCATTGCCTCTACCAATTTTGGTTGTGTCCTATTCTGGATATAGGTTTCTAGTGTTTCTAGCTAGTCTAAACCAGCTAAGAAGGACAAATGTGTACTACTAAACACAGGTGCCTTATAGAAAGGGTAAGCAAAAGGTGTATATGAATTAGAAACAGTAGCAGACAAGTCAGAATTGTTAATCATTACCTGCTTTGCACTCCGGAGATCATAATCATTCATCCAAGCTTGGACAGTTTTGGTTCTAGTACTTCTTCTAAGAGGCAAGATAGAAGGAGTTTCTGTATGATCTGAGATATCTATAGGAATAGAAGACTGTGAATTCTCTGTATGAGAAGGAGAAGGAGTAATGGAATGAGTGGTCTATATGGAAATATCCATGACATCTGACAGATCTGGTGTACAATCTGGTGTACTATATGGAATGGTTGATTTGGTTTGAGAGGCTGAGTCTTTATATGGAAAAATTTCCTCATGGAAGATTACATCTCTAGAGATAATGATCTTTTTAGCTTCAAGATTATAAAGTTTGTAGTCTTTCTGGCCAACTGGATATCCTAGAAAAATGGCTTTGGCTGATCTGGGTTCAGACTTATCTTTTTGTGGATGAACATTGGCTGCATAGCAAAGATAACCAAAAACTTTAAGGTTAGCAAGATCTGGGGGCTTTCCATACAAGACTTTATAAGGACTATGATTACGTAGAATGGTCGTAGGCAATCTGTTGATAATGTAGGTTGCAGCAAGAATAGAATCTCCCCAAAAAACCTTACAAAGTCCTGACTGAAACATAATGGTCCTTGCTACTGGTACAAGGTGTCTATGCTTGCGTTCCACTACTCCATTCTATTGGAGAGAGTAAGCACAAGTTTCTGATGTAAGATTCCCATAGTTTGGAAAAGGGTTTGACAGTCATTGCTCAAAAACTCACTGCCATTATCAGTTCTAATCTTTAATGCTGAGACTAAACTATGTTTGTATAAGGGTATAAAAGGTTTTCAGAAGAGATAGAGTTTGTGATTTGTACTGCATAAGAAAGCTCCAAGTTGTTCTGCTAAAATCATCTATTATTGTGAGAAAGTAATGTGCACCATTCAAAGATTTCTAGTGATATGGCCCCCATATATCAACATGTACCAAATCAAAACATTAATACGTTGGATCGAACTCAAAGGAAACTATAATCTGTGTTGCTTGGAATGTGGACAAACATCACAAGGTATAGTATGTGGTTTACAAGAAGATTTTATTCCTATTTTATGTAAAACCTCATCTCCTGGATGACCTAATCTCCTATGCCATACATCATAGGAAGAATTTGAAGCCAACAGGGTAAAAGATAACAAGGAATTACAAGGTTGAGCTACGAGAGGATGGTTAATGTGTGTTGAGATGAACTGAGTAATGGTTTCTCTGGTGAATGACTTTTGATCTAGAATGTAAAGGCGGTCACAACTCTTCCAACTTCCACCAACTGTCTATTTTGTTGGTCCTGCAAGATAAAAAAAAGGTTGTAGAGAAAAAACAATCTATTTTGGAAGCAATAGCCAACTTGTTTACTGAGATCAGGTTATAATTAAAGGATGGTATATGTAAGGAATCAGGTAGGGAAAAATTATTTGAGAATGGTATATCTCCTATGAGTTCAACTGCTTGTAAACTACCATCTGGTAAACATACAGGTGTCAATCCAGCCACTTTTCCATATTGAGCAAACATTATATGACTTGTTGCTCCACTGTCCAAATCCACAACACCATTGCCAATTATTCTAAGGTATTGAGTTTATGAAATGAACTCAAAACTGCAAAGTCATTGAAGTGTGGAAAACTGGTATGTTTTGAACTGTTGGCTGGCATATTTCCTTTCACAATTCTGTTAACCTCCTGTTAAAGAGCTTGCAGATTGGTGACCAGGGCCTGCTGCAAGTCTCCTGCATTCTCATATTTTTCTTGTTCCAATGGTGTTTCCACAAGATTAGCTGAAGTTCTGCCCATCTGTCCTGATGCATCTCCTCCTTTATTACCAGGCCACCATTCTGGATAGACAATCAATTTGAAAAAATGAGTCTTGAATATGCCCATTCTGCTTACAATAGTCACATTTCATTAGTTTTTTTGCAGCCTTATCAAGTCTGAAAGTGTTGCACCTATCGACACTTCCTGCATTACTCATCTTTCCACTAAAACTTGTATGATTATAAGTTGCAAAAGATCCTTTGTTATTAAAACCCCTTGACTGTGACGGATTCATATAGTTTGGTCCTGGTGTATTGCCATAACCAACTGTTCTATTTCCACTTGAACCATACTGATTTCCTCTATGAGCAATCATAGCACTACCTTCTGGCATCTCATTATATGTCATGTTTACCATCTTCTGTTTTTCAACATTCAATGCCATAGCATAGGCCTTCTTAACTTCAAGCAAAGGCTCTAGAATTAGTATATGATTCCTTACCTCATTATAAGAAACATTCAATCCAGTCAAGAAATGCATCAATTTAGTTTTGTTTTCTCTAGAGCTAGTCTGCCTGGCAAATCTACATGTACATCCGCCACAATCACACTCATCAGGTGGATCTACTAAAGCCAATTCATCCCGCAGACGTTTGAATTTCGAGTAATAAGAGGCAAGAGACCAATTATCCTGTTTAATCGTGCATATCTCCCGTCTGAGGTTGTAAATTTGTGGACCATTTCCAGTTCCATATCCTTCCTTGAGCTCTTCGCAAAGTTCTTGTGCATTATCAGCCAAATTGTAGTTGTCAACGATTCCAGGTGAAAGTGAATTGAGGATCCACGACACCACCAAATCATTCACTCGATTCCATTGCTCATAATCCGGTGATCTAGGGTGCGGCTTTGGCACAGATCTAGTTATAAAACCGAGTTTGTTTTTCGCTCCAAGCGATCGTCGAACCGCATAACTCCAAGGAACATAGTTTACATCTGTCAACTGCATAGTCACCAGCATCAACGCTGGAGTATGCGACGGCAAAAGAGTGAGCGGATGAACATATCCACCGTAATTGACGACTTTAGCTTCCTCGCCATGAAAATTCTCATCATCATCATTCTGATCTAGCTCTTCTCTATGAGCCTCTCGATTTGCTCTTTCTCCAACCATTTCTCAAGAAAAACACAGTCACAAAAATCACGAGAAATTCAACGAAAACAATCAACCAGTAGAAATTTCAAAGATATACAACAAAATGATGCAGAACAAGATCAACCTGCTCTGATACCATCTAAAATAATGTAAAATACAGGCATAATCGATCAAATTCAGGCATAATCGATCAAATTCAGAAGTAAAATTTAGGGAAGAAAAAGTGGGGTTCTATATTTAGTAAAGGCAAATTGAATACGGTGTATTAATCACCCCGTATCTCAGACAAAATATGTTTGCATTTATACAACGCGGAAAACAATTAGATATGCTGACTTGATTATTTACACAATAGGTCCCCGCCACCTCTAATTTATTACAAACTATCAGAAAAACTTCTAATTGTTGCATCCTGGTCCCTGATCATCAACAGCTTCAATCCTCAATCTTGATTCCAAATCCGTAGCTTTTACAATTTTGGAAAGATAATTTTAAATTTTGAATTTTATTTTTCTAATAATTAATTATAAAATTAAAATGATATGTTTAATATTATTTTAATCAATTTTCAGTTTTTAAGTTTTTTAAAAAAATTGAAAATTATAAATTACCAAAAATACCCCCGTTGACTTGATGAAGATCTGGTCAACCCGAGAACCCCCAAATGTAAAGGGTCAAAAAAAATAAAAAGAACTAAATTAGTGTAAAATACATTTGTAAAAGACCAAACCAGTGAATTAATAATGTAACGGACCAAAAGATATTTTTGGCCAAATATAAAGGACCATTTGAGCAGTTTACTCTTAGTAAAAATCAAAACGAAAACATTATATTCAATCACAAACATTCATCCTACTCAAATTTAAATGGTGAGAGAAAGTCATCTAGCCTTGACAGAAGAATTGATTCATAGAAGTACTAATAACAAAAATGATATACAAGGGGAATCAAGATACATGGATACAGAAGAAGAAATTTTCACACACACACACACAAGGGGGAAAAAGGGAGGAGGAGGTTGTTACTTAGTTGATGGTCACTGAGAGTTTTGAAATTAGGATTTGAAAGATTATTTCCTTTTTTTTTTGGTATGTGAAATTGTAGTCACAAATCCAACCAAAAATGATGAAAACATACATAGAAAGGTGAGGTTTATGATGGATTGATTTTCCTTTTATTTTTCTTTAATGAGTTTTCTCTTCTCTTAAATAGTATTTGTATGATCAGAAGAAAATTTGGGTAAGGGCTGATGTCACTAATCTGATTGTGGATGGTTGGTTTGCTCCTTAGAAATTTTACTTTCGAGCAAAAAACTCACCCGACTCTTTATGTCTCTCAAATCGGTTAACATAACATGTTTATAAAGGTTTTCTTGCTGTAAAATTAATCAATAGAAAGTTTTTTTATTCAACAATATAGGAAAACCGAACGCTCCTCAAGCTGTAAACTTTCATGAGTAATTAGATGGTGGAAAATGACATCATTGGGATAAACGGTGGATCACCGAGGATGAGCTTTTATAACTAAAAAAAGGGGAGCCAATCGTTCTTTTAAATTTATATATATATATATATATATATATATAGAATCATGTTTTACCCTTAATGAAATATATTTTAAGGGTTTGAACATATGGATCTAACCATCCCGTCGTTGATTACAATATTGGCTCCATATAATGGTCATATGATTCCTCTCTTGCAAGAAGATTGTATATTAGGTAAGAGTGTTTAGGACACTTGATGAGAGTTTGCGTATCTAGTTGTATTTACCATCGGTTTAGAATTGTAAATTGTGAATACAAAATAAATCACTCACATATTATATTAAGGTGGTTCAACATATTTCATTAGTTAGTCTAATTGAGCAAAACATATTGGTGGAAAGTTGATAAGGGATGCATTTGCGGGCAAAAAATTGTTAACGATTATTAAAAGTTAACAACTACAAAGCTTGCCTTCTCGGTGTCCACGACAACCATTTTGTCTATATACCATCCCCTTTAGGCGTGGGAGATTTGAATACTTTTTTTTTCTATGCATCATTAAAGGAAAGAAGAATTTGCGTGGTATTAATAAAATTCAACTTTCAAATAGGTTTTGGTCCACATATAGACAACAAATTGCGACGGGATCAATCAATTTTGATAGAACCTTCTCAATGTTGAGAATTGTTCATGTCGTTTAGAAACTCTTGCTCAATCATATTCAATGTTTTCCAGACGAACAAGACAAAAACGATCTCAATGAGCCATTTACTTTGGAAGAAGTTCGTGCTGCATTTTTTAGTCTTGACCTGTCTACTGCTCTCAAGTAAATGGTGCCAAAGGCAAATTCTATAAATCATGTTGATGTAATCTCTACTAACTTCTTGGATGCTTGTAAATAATTTATGTTTAAAATCCCTATAACCATTATAAGTACTATGGTTACTTCGACTACCGATTAAAGTTCAATCACGACCTTCTCTGATTTTCGTCCAGTTAGTTTGTGTAATTTTTTTTTGAATAAGATTTTTAAAAAATTTCAATAGAAAGGTTAAATTTGGTGTTACACTAACTTATATCAGAATAGAAATTAGCCTTTTCGGAAGGGCGTGATGTTAATGGCATCTTACTCATGTGAGTCAATTTATTGATCGCAAAGCTGAGGGAAATAATGTGGTCTTAAGATTAGACATGATGAAGGCTTTTGATAAGGTGTTATGAGATTTTTTATATGCTATGTTAGCAGCTTTCGATTTCCCGATTTCATTTATAAGTATGATCATGACAAATTTTCGTAACACTTAGGTTCTCTATTTTCATCAATGGAAGGATAGTTGGTTTTTTTCGAAGCATCTTGGAGAATAAAACAAGGGGATCCTTTGGCACCTTGGATAACCGGTTGAAGAATTGGAAAAATAAATTGTTACAATCTAAGCATTACTAACTACAAACTATGAAATCATTTAATTATTTGTGATTCATTTATTCATCGGTAATAACAAGTATGTGGTTAATTGATATGAAAATAATTAGTGGAAGTTGCCGGGCAAAAATACTGTCACTAAATAGAGACAGGCAAATTAAAGATTGATGTGGATGAATTGATTAGTACATAAGTTTGTGGTTATTTCACAATGGGCAATCATCTGTATGTAATTCATCACAGCAGCCATAATTGAATAGGACATTTTAATGAGTCCTTATTAATAACAATTAATAAATACATGGAAACTCTTTTAAATTTCCCCTAATCACTCTTTTTGGAATGCATATCTAGTATAAGACACATCTTAGTGTCATATTAGTAATTTATATTAGGATACTTTTAAGAGACCCAAAATATGCTTCTATAAAGACGTTTTCTTCATATACCATAGTATTCATTTAATGGAAAAACTTTTCGGTAAAACGTTAAGAAACGAACGCCCCATAATATCCTTTTTCTTGGGGTAGTGACTAATCCCACAAGAATCGTAGTAAAATGTGAAAATAAAAGAATACGTTGTATATGCCGGTACAGATGTTTATACTATAGAGGTTTATGATGGATGTTGAGATTGATTTTCAAAATATGAATGACTTTGAGATGATATCATTAATTTGGTGCTAGTTAGAAGAAGAGATTATCCTAGAATAAATTTTGCGATGGTTCTTAACGAGCTTTCAGTAGCTAACCGTGTTTGATTTTCATTGCCCATAAGAAATTGACATGAATGAAGCTCCCGGTATCATAATAAATAAAAAATTTCCTCTACTACTAGTTGCAACTCCACATTACTCTTGATAGTCTTCTAAGTAATTGCCAATACGAAATTTCAATTTTCATTTGTTTATGATCATCCCACATTTCGTTCTTTTATATTAATTATGATTCTTTTCCCTTTAACTTGCTAGGATTTGGATTCCCAGTAATTTTGAAGAATAATAATGGATACAAAACTAGTTTTTTTTTTTTTGTGCGTTAAAGTGAAGAAAAAACTCTTTAATTCTATCATCATTAAGAACTTTTTGTATTTAATTAATGTTTATATACATAAATACTAAGTGGCCAAAAGATCCTAGATCATTGATGACGAAAATATAAAAGCAGGCAAAGAGAGATAATTAATTCAATTAAATTAATGCAACCAACTTGAATATTCCAAATTGGATTCATAGAGTACAAATATTTCTTACTAAATATGACATTTTTGAAATCACAAAACTGTTTTTGTTGTCAGAGTTTCTTCCAAACTACTATTAATAGATTGTGACCAAACAAGCCACGAAGAGAGTGTCTCGTTTTCGAGAAGAAGGTGATACATATATGGAAAAGAAAAACTGACAAAATGAGAAGATAGCGAGCTAATTAAGTCATAAGCATGATTATGCAATCTTTCTATCTTTAGCTAATATGGTCATATGCTTGATGACAAAAATTATGAGGAATAGGAGGATGATGATGACATATGCATCATATTCTAGTGAGCTATATAAGTAGGGAACCGCAACACATGTTATGTTTGGTTTTTTTCTATATTAGGTTTTGTGTTTTATAGTGTACATCACTTTAAGATTTTGAGAACAAAAATTTTAAAATGGATACTTCCTCCGTCCCATAATTATTGTCCAGTTTTACTAAAATGAAAGATTTTATTTTTGGTCAAACTTAATTATATTTTACCTTTAAACAACCGGATATACCCCTACATAAGTAATTGTTTAACCACTAAGATTTTATAGATAATGTTTTTTACTAAGTACAAATGTGTAACTTGATCCATAAAAAGTCAAATTGGACAATAATTTTGGGACAAAATTTTTTAGGCAAAGTGGACAATAATTATGGGACGGAGGGAGTACTATATATGGTCTTCGAGGTAGTTTATAGCATATATTGGAAATTTGACATTAAGAAAGATAATCTTCGAAGGAAAAGTAGATTTGAAATATTCAAGTAACGGAGATTCTGGCTTGTGTATCATACATAAAGATAAAGTAACATTTTGGATTTTGTCAAGGAAGGTGGCAAATAACACACAGTATCATATTTATGATCAATTGACAGTCGAATTTGCTTAACCTTTGTCTTTAAAATGTAAATTCCCGAGAGATCTCTGGAGTAGTTAGTTGAAATGGTTAAGATTGAAACATTGATTCCCATTATTTAAACATTGAATGAGATGGATCCATGTTTTGAAAAGGCGTCGAGTGATATAGAGGGAAAATTATTTGGTGTTATAATATGCATGGTGTTTACCATATTTAGAGAGTTTGGAATCAAGTTATTATTTGGAAGTAAGCTGAAAATAGTGGAACAAGTATGGAAGATCTTACAAGATGAATTGAGTACGCCTCCTAAAAGATGAATAATAATTACAATCTAAAAAGCATTTTATGATTAAAAGATGACTAAAACGTCCAAATAGTCCCTTACATTTGGGCCTACTTGAATTTACGTCCGTAACATTAACATTTCAATATCGTAGTCCTAAACATAATGTTTTCAAACTTTTTCAATCCCATTTCACCATTTCCGGTCGTTGACATGCCGGAATCAGGGGTATTTTTGTCTTTTAATTTAATTTGAATTTTTATTAAAATTTAAATAATTAAAAATATTTTAAAATTCAGATTTCATTATTTAATTATTAAAATATTATTTATTAGTTAAAAATATTATTATATAATTTTAAAATTTACATGATTTTCAAAATTAATTTTTTCATTTATCATTTACCTTAGGTCAAAGTAACTAATAATTATGTTACACTTTTAACCTTGGACCCACCATAGCTTAAAAAATTTACCGAATTACAGTAAATAATTCAAAATTCAATATTTTTTTTAAAAAAAAAAGCAAAACCAAGATTTTTTTTAACTTTGACCGCTATAGTTGAATTTTGAATTATTTACTGTAACTTGGTAAATTTCTTAAGTTACATTGGGTCCAAGGTTAAAAGTCCAACATAAGGGTTTACTGTAGCGGTCATTTACTTTGTTTTGTTTTTTACTTTTTTTTAAAAAAAATTAAATTTTGAATTATTTACTGTAACTCTATAAATTTTTTAAGTTATAGTAGGTCCAAGGTTAAAAAAGTAACGTAGCGGTCAGATTAAAAAAATCAAGATTTTCTTTCTTTTTTTTGGAAAAAAAATTGAATTTAAAATTATTTACTATAACTCGATAAATTTTTTAAATTACAGTGGGTCTAAGGTTAAAAATGCAATATAATTACCTTTTAGGGTTTACTATAGTGGTGAGTAAAAAAAAATCTTGGCTTTGCTTTTTTTTTAAAAAAAAAAAAAATTGAATTTTGAATTATTTAGTGTAACTCGGTAAATTTTTTAAGTTACAGTGAGTCGAACGCTAGAAGTGTATTATAATTACCATTTAGGGTTTACTGTAGCGGTGAAAATAAAAAAAATTTTGGTTTTGCTTTTATTTTTTTAAAAAAAATTGAATTTTGAATTATTTACTGTAACTCGGTAAATTTTTAAGTTATAGTGGGCCCAAAGTTAAAAGTATAACATAATTACCAGTTAGGTTCATTGTAGCGGTCAGAGTAAAAAAAATCTTAGTTTTGCTTTTTTTTCTTTTTTTTAAAAAAATAATTGAATTTTGAATTATTTACTGTAACTTGGTAAATTTTTAAGTTACAGTGGGCCCAAAGTTAAAAGTGCAACATAATTACTATTTACTGTGTACTTAAGGTAAATAGTAAATGAAAAAAGTAATTTTGAAAATAATGATAAATTTTAAAATTGTATAATAATATTTTTAATTAATAAATAATATTTTAAAAATTAAATAATTAAATTTGAATTTTAAAATATTTTTTAATGATTTTTATTTTAATAAAAATTTAAATTAAATTAAAAGATAAAAGTACCCCTGATTCCGGCATGTTAACGACCGGAAACAGTGAAATGAGACCAAAAAAGGGTGAAAACATAATGTTTGGAACTACAATATTGAAATGTTAATGTTAGGGACGTAAATTCAAGTAAGCCCAAATGTTAGGGACCATTTGGACATTTTAGTCTGAAAGGATTAGTTTTAGGAAGGAAAATGATTCAGAAATTTTATAGAAAATTTGTTCCAAGGGAGTGAATCATAATCGTCCCCACTTATACCTTTCCTTTAGGGGTTTATATATATATATATATTCCTTTAGGGGTTTATATATACACTTAAAGGTTAAAGGATAGTTAAGTTTCATCCACATTATTATTTGTCAATTTCCTTGTTAAATTTTTTATTGTATGTATCTCTACTCTTTTAAGAAATTGAATAACATATAAGGGATATTGAATTATCAGTTAAATTTTTGCCCAACATGAAAAGACTCTCTAATTGGACATAACAATTTCCCCTCCGGACCTGGGGAATGCAAGACACATACCGGTGACATTTTTCTCATCATCATTGTGATGACACATAAGCCCCGCCGGCTTTTGCCCTCAATAATTTTTCTTTTCCTTTTTGAATTTTTTATTTTACTCAAATGATCCCTAATATATACTCCTTCCATAGCAAAAATAATTCTCCATTTTGAATTTTTATTTATAAAGCAAATTATTTAAAACAATGAAAATTTAAATTGGACAATTATTTTGGAAAGAAAGAAGACTATATTTGATTCTATTTTTCTTGCCGAAAAAATTGAGTTAAAGTTAAGTTTGTCTCGCAATTGGGTATATGGAACAAAATATGAAGGAAACTAATTTGAACTAAGAAATTAAAAACCTAAGTTATCTTCGCTGAATATAAATCCAAGGGTATGGGCCTTTGGGCCAAAACTACAAGGTAACTACCGAAATTCGAATGAAGTCTGGCCCTTGCAGTTACACATGAAGTGCTTTCTAATTGGGTACATAAATTTGTAGCGATTTTAAGTTTATTTTCTGTTTGGTGACTTTGTAACCTCGTTAGAAAGCATCTACTACTAATTTCTATATCACTTCAGTATACTTTTTCTTCAAGCAATGTATGAATGTATCGATGTCTGTTGTTCCATGATCTGCAGTCCTTCAAATTGTTTATTTTGATAGTTGCTAACTAAAATCCTCTACATCATTTTTTGTCTCTGAAAAAGTTGGAAACTGATTGTTGTTTGGCTCTTTATTTTCTCACTCTTTTTCTCCCCCCCCCCCCGGTCCCCCCTTGGTTTCTTTTTGTTTTCTTGTTTTTTGTTTTTCTTTGTGGAAGTTAGTAACTCATGAAGTTTGTTAAAAAAAAAGTTCTACATTCAGCTTAGAACATTTGCTCTAGGCACCACTGATTTTTCGAGTGTTTGCTTCACTTGAAATGCATGAAGGTTATTCCAATGTATTATCAAATTATCTCGACGACACCTCTTCCCTCAACAATATCAACACTTAGATCAATGTATCTTGATCCAAAATCTCCAATTAAATTTATCTTCTGTTATTTCATCTTTGATACAGGGAACTTCTGAAGTGTTGTATAAACATTACAAGGAGAAGAAGGTACTTCGCAATCAAGGGAAAGGTTTACCTAAAAATTTACATATATCAAGGGAAAGGTTTAGTTATATAGGTGTTACAATTTGTGACATGACCATACTACAACAAAAACATAATTCCAAAAATTTCGTTTCTTGTCTTTTTGAGATTGACCTTCTTACAAAAATAAGAAAGACATTAAGCCCTAATCTGAACTATTTGATGAAGCATCCAACCATCCATCCACCCATCCATCAAGGATTAGGGATCATGTAACTTGCTACTGAATTCACAATACCACTATTGAGGGTAGTAATCGAGAAGCGGCAACCAAGAATCCACCCGGATTTGAGTCGACACACAAGGTTTGTGGTTGTGGCTTATCTTGGCTCTGCAAACTGACATTCTTGAACCCATAACCTGTAGGCCACTATCATTGGCTACATCAGGGATTGGTGTCCTTGTTTCTACACCAGTGCAGAATAATAAGGACATCAAAACCAAATATGACAACCCTTTTTTGAAGGAGGTCCTTGATGATCTGCATAAAAATCACTAGAGGCCTATTACGTCAACGAAAAAAGAAAAAAAAAACCCTTGTATTGTCGTATGTGATTGGTGTTCTTGATCTGTGACTGAACTAGTCAATTATTCACAAATTTTATTGAAATAAGGATATTAGACATTGTAGAAGAATTTTTTTTTTAAAAAAAAAAACCAAAAAGTTAATCAACTTTAGCATTGCTCACTCCTATATGAAAATTCTTGTCAATCGCATGAATTCAAGATACAGGCGGCAAAAATTTCATAATAACAGTCCGGACAAGAGTAACAGTTCAAAATCAATACAAATTACTTCAGAATCAGCAAGAACCTTTTAGGAGTAATGTACTATAATAATATAACCATACCAAAATCAAAGGGAGTAATCCCAAAACCATAATAACATAACCAAAATCCAGTTGACTATCCATAACCATACTTATTTACATATATATTTATAGATATGCTAAACAACCGAAAAAAAAAACTTGCACTCAAAGGGTAAAAACAACATTGAACTCTGAAACACCAAGCCACGAACCAACCAACCACGAACCATCTGCATCAAACCATCCTTCATATAGTATCTAAATTCCAAAACTGGTGATCCTCCAGGTACTCGGTAATGACTTCGTTTGCTCCCAGAACAGTAACATGGGGATTCCAATTTAGTCTTTGCCACAGGTCTACAAAATACTCACACTGGATTGGTGTGTATAACGATAACTCCGCTATCCGTAGTATCTCCTCTTCCATGGCTGATATCATTTCTGATACCCTTGGTTGCGCGTCCTCATAGATGGAAATCTGATTACTTGGTGAACTCAATTCACTCATGAGGTCAGACATTTCAAAACTGGGATTCTGGAAGCAACGAACAAGTTGTTGTGATAGTTGGACCTCCTCATTCCTAATCAGCCTCACCCGACCCATTGTGACCCTCAGATCTAAGTAACTTTCAAACGCAGGGCACCAGGGACCAACCATTAAGTACATCCTAATGGGCCTCTGGAAGATGACGTGTATGTCCTGCAGCGAGAGTATAGAAAAGACAGGCTGTCATGGTTGTGCCAATGGCTGGGGAGAACCACCGGATGGTCATCATGGTCAGGAGCAGCGGAGGGGTCCTCTCACCCCAATAGCAGCGCGTGAGGAGCATTAGTCAGCTCAACTTCATCTTCATCCCCTCCACCCAACAGCAGGGGTGAACATTGGGGCCACCATGTTCAAAGCCAATGATGCCAGGGCCGCAGAGATATCCAACGAGATGCTGGAGAAAACATCCATCCCAGGTGGTAAGCTGAAGGATCCTGAAGAGGTATCAGAGGAAATGACATCAGAGGGTGCCTCATCACCGATAAACTACCTGGAAATGAGATTTCACCGGTCGACGGCGGCATTGGGTTTACCGGTGGAACAGATCCATCGCCAGCCGATGAGTTCCTGGCCTATTCTGCGGAGGCCGATTGGGAAAAGGAAAGGGTGACATTCACCTCCACATTCATGTTCACGTTCAGATTTTGTGAAACGGACAAGATTTTTCTCCGACTTCAAAGAATTGGAGATAGAAGCTGCGCCTAATCCGAGAATGGAAAGTTTTTTAGGGTTCAATCGTAGAAGAGAATATAGCCAAAATTTCCTGAAAAAAAATACTGGGAAATTTTACTTTCAAAAAAGATAAAAAGAATAATAATATTGTGAGAAATTAAAGAAACAAAAAAACAAACTAGCTAGCAAGGAGAATATCAAGAATTTTCCAGTCAAAAAAAAAAAAAAGGAGAAGAAATAGAAGAAGAAGAAGAAGAAGAAAGACCTATTGATAGCATTAAGGGTGAGAATCATGATAGGAAGATCAATCCTTGAAAATCTCTGCAAGGGCCAAAATATGGATCGTGTTGAGTAAAATAAAATTGACAATGAAGCCGACAAAAGAGTGTCGATTTATTGGCCGAAAAAAAAAGTTGACGAAAATGCCGATAAACGATGTTCATAATTTTTCCGAATTTTTCTAATTTGATAATTTGGAACTTTTGTGTTGTACTCCTTTCTTTCAGGCTTCAGCCAATGGACTATTTTATGATTTTTAGGGGTTGGAATAATCAATATCTTTTATAGATAAGATCATTTAAATTGTATCACACTTATGGATGATAAGATTTGATATGATTTTCTTTATTTGATTTTGAGTTTGTTCACAATAAGAAGTCTTCAATTTCCTACTACATAATTGGATGGATATGCATCAAGATCTATGGCTATGATCACCCTACAAAGTTGATATTGGTTGAGTTCACACTCAAAGAAAATTGTTCACTATCGAGTTGATTGTGTTCAGTTCACATGTACGGAGGAGATTATTTTTTAGAGAAAATCTAATTGTAATAAGAATTTTATTTGTTTCTTTATTGGATCATTTTATTTAAGTCCAAGATGGAAATCTTTTATTATACAAGATTTAATTCTTAGCGATTAAGAGTCTTAGTTATCAAATTCCTATTTTATCTCCTTAAGATAAAAATTATAATAATTGGGAGATCCTTTTATATTTTTAAACCGTAGAAATTCGTTCTCCCCTCCTCCGTATATAAAGGGGCCAAATTCTATGTTTTATGTTTGCTAAGAGTCTTCTCAATTGAAAAGTGCTTCTTTTAGTTGTGGCGTTCATAACATTTGTTTTTCGTTCACTATATATATACATTGGTCTTGGTTTTTCCACACTCAAGGTTGTTGATTCATAGTTGTTATAAAGTAGAGCTTTATAATCAAACTGCTCTTCCACAATTTGATTCGTGCTTTGAATTCTTAGAGCAAATTACCATCCCATCTATTACATAGGTACCATAAGACCTCTCTCAAAAGAGGTAAACTATCATACCAATCTTCAACTGTTTTCTAGATTAAATGCTTTTGTACTACAAGTCGCTATCAATTTGTCATCAGGGCCAAATTTTATATATGATAATTGTTAGTTTGGTTCCTGATTGCCATCACCTATCAACGAGAATATTCCAAAATTTTCTTAAAATGCTTGTGTACAATGGAAGAATTAGTGAGGAGGGGCATTAGAACATTGACGGAGTTATTACTTTCATGTTCCTCTGCCCAATTTTGGTCTGGCAGAATAGATTTTAAGGTTTGTTTTTTCCCTCCAATTTTTGTGAAGTTTCAATTGAGCTGTGAATGTCAGCAGAAAATTTGGGACTGCATCAGGTTTTCATCAAACAGTGAAAAGATGTATTGCAGCATAGTTTCAGAACATGGTTGACAACTTATTTTGAAATAGTATGGGAATTTCTATTTCTGCTGACACAAAATATCATGTTTGAAAAATCATAATCTTAATTAATCTAAAGTCTCTGAACATGTGAATTTTCATTTGTCTGCCATATATATGTAATTATCATGAAGGAAATTAGTAAAAATGACATGATCAAATTGATAAGCGAGTTTTGGGGGGGTGGGATCTCACTGTTATCATGTAAGTCGAATTGAACTTTGTTAGGAAAACAAAAATCTTTAATATATTCTTAATTCTTAACGGGTTTTGGGGGATCTCGCCGTTATTCATTCAAGTTTTTCATCACCTATTGTCCATTAAGCTAAATGTTGACAAAAGTGTCCAAAATCATCAAGAAAATCACAATGCTTGTTATCCAATCCTTCAATTCCTATTAGACAATGCAGTACTGAACTAGAGTGACAAGGAGAAACAATCACCAAATGTAGGTATCGGAAGACCTGAGTTTCAAACAAAAATCAATTGGTAATGGTTGGAGAAATCCGTAGTGCTTATAAACAAAGTTCAATGTATCTAACATAAGGATTGAAAGGACTCCATGGATTACGTACATACCTCGTCAACTGGATCAAAATTTGACCCAAATTCTCTATGGATATTGCATTTTTTGCAAGGATTAGTTTGATATAGGTTTGATGGAGTTTAGAAACGTATTGACTCACAACAAATTCTCCAGTGGACCCGGGTCCATTGAGAATTTGTTGATCCCCACTCCAAAAATTTGACACACGTCCAATTTTAGAGGGAACCGTGCAAGAATCCATTTTTTAAAACTTTTTTTTTTGGATCTCTTATATTTTTTTTTGTATTTTCAGTAAATTACGAGGGGTTTTTTTTTTGAAAATTTAAAAAAAAAGAATTTGAAAGCTACCAAAATTTAAAATAATTTTATCTCTTGATCCGTAAACAATTGTGGAATATGTAAGTTTTAGTACTCGACGAGATTTATCCAACAAACTCCATATTAAATATGTTTTTAAAATTTTATAATTATAATTTTATAGTCTTAATTTTTTAATGGGTCTACTTTGTTAGTATATTCATGGAATTTCAAAAAATTATAACATGAAATTTGAAACTATATTGCTGGGATATCAATAAATCACAATAGGAACTTTGTAACTATGCTGCTGGAACATTAAAATATATTCATGTTTAGGATTTAAAATTGTTAAATTCAAACAATATTTTTCTCCCACATGGCGTTTATGGTTTATGGTTTAGGGGGGTTTAAGCACCACCCTTGATGGTTAGGGTATAGTTCTTGGCAAAAACCGGATTTTAAATTAAGCATTTTGATTAGACGAGACCCTAACCTAATTCAAATGTTCAAATTCAAATCATATTTTCTCCCCTTGGCATTTAGGGTTTAGGGTTTCAAAGGGTTTAGGGGTTTGAAGGGTTTAGGATTTAGGGTTTAGAATGGTTTAGGATTTAGGGTTTAAGGTTTAGAAGAGTTTTAAGCACCCGCATGATGATTTAGGATCTAGTTGCGGGCGAAAATCTGACTTTGAATTTAAACATTTTGATTAGTGATATAAAAAATAAGCATATGAACTTCAAAAGATAACCACCGGTACATCAATACTTAGTCACTGGAACTTTAAAAAATAATAACAGAGGAACTTCAACAAATTACCGCAAGGACTTGAAAATATGACCGCATGAACTTCAAAAAATAACCGCAGGGACATCAAAATATAATGTCAGGTTCAGAAAATAACCACAGGAACTTCAAAAAAACAATATTCTGTTTATATACCTGACACGTAGTTTTGAAATTCTCTCGGGCTAACTGATTGATATTCCTATCATGATAATATTTTGATGTTCCAATAATATTGTTTCAAATTACCCGTGATAATTTCTTAAAGTTCCAACAATATAGTTCAAAGGATAACATCAAATTTATAAACTATTTTTGTAGACTCCTTAAGTGGTCCCCCAAATTGTAACACATGTTAAATTTTGGGAGGGGTTCCACCACTTTAGTGGTAGATCCAGTTCCAGACAAGATGTTCTCTTGACTCACAATTCAATCTCAAACTAATGGATTACTTTTACAATTCTGATCTAGGATGGTGCTCAACCTCTCCAAATTAAACACACTATCTAGACAAGATAGGAATTAGCTTCATTGATGCTAACTTTTTGTGTTTGTTACTGTTTTTGCCCAATGTATAACAAGCTCGAATAAAACAATAAAGGAATATCTATTAGGAACAAGAATCACCTATATATATATTTATATATATCTATAACCTCCATTATAACAAAAATCACATTTCTCCCAAAAATCCATATGTCCTTATTTGCTTAAAAGTCTCCTCACCAAATTTCCCAAATAAATCTAATAAAAAAGGGTATTAAAACGGGAATGCTAAATTGACCACAACATAAAATTTTGGCCAGATTTGAACAAAAATTCCAAGTGTCAATCAATTATTAAAATTTTTCTGTGCAATTTATTTACCCACAACAAAGGTTCAGTTTAAAGAAAAAGAAAAAAAAAAAACTGAATCAAAGATAACTCCCCCAATCCGCACTGCACGTTCTTTCTCCTCAAGAATAAAACTGAAACAAATGCTCACATTAACTTCCTCATCTTATTTTATCTTCCGAAATTCCCAACTTCTAAAACTCTGTAAAATTTGCAGTCAATTATTTTCCCAAGCAATATAGAAAGAAAATGAATTTAGCAAAACATTTATATTCTTAGACTTTGTATTCATTGGCATCTAACAGTTGAAGATTTAATTTTCTTTCGTTGTTTCATTTCAGTTTTATTTCAATTATGATAAATTGAATGTGAAATATGCTTTATTTGTGTTATTAAAACTTTTGCGATGCAAGTTACTTCTCTTAGTGGGCGCTACCACTTTTCTTTTAGTTGAAGAGGGAAATTCATATTCATGCTTCATTCAATATCACCGAAGAGACTGAAAAAAATAAATACTTTTCTTTAAGTTTTCCTTTCTATTTCGGGTTCAAAAAAATTCGGAAAAATAGAAACTTGATTTTTATTACCACCAGTATGATACTTTTCTTTTTTTTCCTAATTTGTTAAAATATTGTTTGAGGTCTACAATGTTGTTGTTCAGCTAAAAAACTATTTTGTTTGTTGTTACCAAATATATTTATTCATTCTCAACTTTTGGTTTTACTAATATAGAACTCTGTTTTAACATTCAAAATTATTCAAATATAAAGAAATGATAGTTTATTATGTATCCGTGCGAATGCACGGGTTTAGAACCTAGTATATAATAAAGGAGAGTTTTCAATCAGACACATGGCGCAAAATTGATAAACTAATCCACTTGGCGAAAAATTAACTAGTCATGTCTGCATGTCGCACCCACAACATTCCATCATTAAATGGTAATTTTTTAATATAAAATTATAAATTTATAGATAAACTAAATTAAATAAAATTATAAAAGGCGGAGAAAAGAAAAGAAAGTAAAAGTAACGAAATTATACTTCAGATGTCAATTACGGAATGATTCTGCTAGCTGGAGAATTAACATTGATCGGTGAATTTGTTTTTGACATTATGACCGTCGTTTTTTATTACATTAAATTGGTTGTTTTTTTTATCTTTTTATTTCAATTGGTTATATTTTTTGGATTTATTAGTATGTAGTTTCTTTTTGGTAACCTTTATTGTTTACTATTAAAATATACCGTTAAAAGGCAATCTCCTAATTAATTTAGTTTTATTTGTAAATTTACAGAATTTTCTGGTTAACGTAGTTACATCACATTATCACATTATGTATGTATCGATAATGAGTACAAACTTCCAACACAACTCATATATTATTAGTATCTGCATGCACTTCTAATTATGATTCAATACAAATCATTTATAATAATTATTATCCAACAGCAACACCGGGCAAATGGCATGAAATAGTCATGAAAATAATTGACGTTATAAATAAACAGCATACATGTCAAAATTACTTATTTAGCCTAGCCCATATTACGTAACAAAAAAAAAAATCATTTTGTTATACAAATAAACAGAAAATACCTATATGATCATTCGTAAACAAATGACATTTTCAACCCATCCGAATGAAATCATCTAGCAACGTATTGTAATTTTAATGGCCTAACATCAATAGAAAAATGAGCCAATCAAGTTATGTGTTAGAGACTAACCATTAATCGGGTTCTTTTTTCTTTTTTATTTGTTAGTATATTGGTTATTATTTCAGAAGGTGATGTTTCGATTAAAAAACATAGGTTGTGTTTTGATTGAAAAGTTTCTTAATGGCAATACATTTTTTGCCCCTTAATGTCCAATATTAATGAATGATTACTGTTGATTACGTAATAAAAATTATAAAAGGACAAAAAGTAAAATAATAATTTTAATAATATAATTATATACTATATCATATATTATATCATATAATATAAATTATTAAAATAAATGCCTATTAATAAATTAATATAATAATATAATATATTTATTATATTTTTCCATATAATATAATGGTAGAAAAAGTTAGCATATGATGATAAAATAGAACGTAGACATCAATAGAGCAAAAATTTTCTAAATGGAAAAAGAAAAAATATTTTTGTGAGAGACATTAGTAAAAGAAAAGTTTAGTGATAACGTCAAAATAAATATATGGAGGAAAATAATAATGCAGAGAATTAAAAAAATATGAAAAAGAACCCGAGATAATAGTGAAAAATGAAATAATTATTACAAAATTTTCAAGAAATAAAGTTTAAAGAGGTCCTCAAATTTAGAAAAACAAAAGGTGAAGACTATGCAACTAAGAAAAAAATAAAGTAAACACTATATTATAAGAAAAATATACGAACAAACTTCTAAAGAAAAATTACAAAAGGTTTATAAAAGATGGAAAATAACGACAAATTTTTATAGAAAGAAATAATGAGAAATGTTAAATGGAGAGTTTAAAAAAAATGACTCATGCAGAAATATCTAGAGAGATAATTATGAAAAACTAAGAGAATACTTTTAAAAGATATAAAGTCATAAATCAACAAAATTAAAAAGATAGACAACAAGTTATTGGATGATTTGGAATAATGAAAATTATTTCAAATATACTTAAAATAATAAACTATTTTAACATTAAAAATTACACAATTTTAATTTGTATCATTAATATTATTTTTTTATATATATCGCTCCGTCAAAAAAGTCATATAATCATTAAATTTATATATATGGAACAATTCGCACAATGTGCGAGGTAACCACTAGTATGTATATAAAATGCAGCCATTCTGTTTACTCTTTTTCTCAGTTTCAAAGCTATATCACTTCACTAATTTGTCCAGCAAATTGCAGCCTAGTTACACAAATCAGCAGGACCAAATCAGCACGACCAACGTAAACAACCTGCAAACAATGTGCTGAAATATATATCTACATATAATCCTACTATCTATATATCTACATTTATTGAACCTTCCGAGATTAGACATGATTGCAATGGAGCAGGATCCAAACCACAAAACAAATGGTGGATGGTCGGAAATTAGACCCTTTTCAGGAGAGATTGTTTGAGGGTGTGTTTCATTAGAACTTTAACCTAGTTGATGACGATGCATATACTGATTCCTTCTGCTTCCCTCCAAGCTGCAAAGGATACACGAATTCAAGATGTCCAGGAAAGAATCCCTGGATTTGTTGTTTGATAAGATATTCATCGCCCGGATCTTCCTTCGGTGGCTTATCAATGACAACTCTCTCCAAAGCAACAGCATTTTTTAACGAAATACTTAACCAGTTTCACGTCGATTTCACGTCCATAGTATCCCCGAAACTCTACAACTTTGGGATGTTTAAGCGGAGATGTTAAGACTGAAGATCTACGTTTCTTAAGATCGAATGATGTCCGGCTTATCTTACCCTTCTTCATAACAAACTTCTCCAAGTTTGGAGATGCACTAACCAGAGAAGCAAATGCAATCAAGCTCTTTTCTGTTGGCTTGTGAACAGATAAAGTGAAGAGCTTCAATTTAGTCAATTGAGGAACCACGACAACATTTGTGTCTCTTTCTTTTTCCACTCGCCAATTCTGTAATTCTAAGGTAAGAACCTTCAATCTCGACAGGCAACAAGAAACCCATGAAGTAGCCTTCTGGACAAAGTTTCCTGGTGCCGGCAATCGAGTCAGAGATCCGGCAATACAAACATCAATGAGGCTAGGAACATTCTCAAGTACTAGGTTTTGACCTGAAGTTGTCCTAAGCGAAACAATATTTGTATCATATATATACAGTGAGGTTCTCCAGGTTGGGGCAGTATATTATCTCCAAATGTTTCAGTGCAAGCTGTACATCCCGGAAACACTAAACCGTTTCAAATGTCCAGAATTTTCCACCAGCACATATTCAAGAAAAGGACAATTACGCAAGAAAAACTCGAGAACTTTCCCGGACACTTTCACACAACTAAATCTCAATTTCCTGAGCGACTTGAGCCCGGAAAACAACACATCTGAGTCGATACAGTTCTCGAAACCAAAGAAGTCACCAGGAAAAACTTAACAATTCTCGTGGTTTGATTGAAGCAAGCTCAAATCAAGCCTTTTCACCTTCATGGCAAACGCAAACTGAACCCACTGGTCGATCTCAGGTTTAAAGTAGTCGTCCAAACAAAAGTGAAATCCAAATTCACAATGTCTTTGTGAGTGTCATACTTATCATGTTCCTATAATCTTTATCATTATTATAGATTGAGTTGTATAGGTGTTGGAGTTTATCACTTGTACTTATCTCTTGTTGTAAGCCACTATATATGTTGTATACAATCAATAGAAGATCTCAATCAGTTTGATCACTTCCTAGATTTCAACTTGGTATCAGCTTCTTTCTTCGTTCTTGGTACCTTTCGTTCTCTCTTTCTCATCACCATGACTACCGCTGCTTCTTCTGCTTCTCCAACATCTTCGATTTTCTCTTCCAATTCCTCTACGGCTTTAAACATTTCCGTTTCAGCCCCCTCCTTGTTCTCTTTCTCTGCCAATGTTTCCTCTCTTCACCAGAATTTTGCCATTAAATTGTCCTCCCGCGATAACTACCGCAAGTTGGAAGCTCCAATTCATACCATTGCTGAACATGCTCAATCTTCAGCCTATCATGGATGGTACAGAAGGTCCTCCTCTTACTACTGTGGTTGATCTGGTCACCACCCTTTCCCAGCCAAATCCGGACTTTGTTTTATGGCAACAAAAGGACCAGCTTTTATTTTTCTGTATTGTAATATATGTATTTACGGTTATAGCCTTCTGTATAGGATTTACTAATTGTCTATAGGATCCTTTCCTCTATTTCTGAGGCCATATTTCCCTGTCTTCAAGGGATTACCACGTCTGCGCAAGCCTGGAGGGTTTTAGAACAAAGTTATGGGTTCCTTCCCCATGCACAACAGACCCAGTTGGTTATGGAATTGCATAACCTTGCCACAGATGACATGTCTGCCTCCGTTTTTCTCCACAAAGCTAAAGCCCTTGCTGATTCATTGGCTATGGCTGGCCATCCTATTGCTCCTGCCGAGTTCAATGCCATCATTTATCGGAAGTTGGGATCAGATTAAAATGGCATCATCGGTGCTCTTCAACAACGCTCCGAAATGGTATCTTTTTCTGATCTTCATACTCAGTTAGTTGCTTATGAGTTGTTGTTGAAATCTCAGCAGGCTCCTTCACCCACTGCTCTTGTTGCTCAATCCACCACTCTTTCTCGCGGAGGCGGAGGTCGTGGTTCACAGCGTGGTGGAAGACAGCGGTGGCCGCAACAATCGTGGTAGTCATCATTGATTTGTTAATCAGAGTGTCCCTGGCGGTGCGTGCCAATTGTGCAGCTATTCCAACCACACAGCAGCCACATGTCGCCGTCGTTTTGATCACACCTTTATCCCCAAATCTCAGCCCTCCAACGGCTCCTTTGATGGTATTCTTCCTTCTCCTCTGCAGGCCAACATTGCTGCTGCCCTTCCGCCTGTCAACTCGGTTGCATGGTACACCGATTCAGGCGCAACTCATCATGCTACACCTGATCTCTCCTCTCTGACCATTTCCAATGAGTACAATGGTCCTGATGAACTCACGGTTGGCAATGGTAACTCCTTACCTATAACTCATGTCGGTCATTCCATTCTCTCTACTCCAAAAAAAGATCTTCGTTTAAATCATATTCTATGTGTCCCTTCTCTTACTAAACCACTTCTTTCCGTTCAAAAATTTTGTCGAGATAACAATTGTGCTGTTGAATTTTATCCTTATTCTTGTCTTGTTAAGGGTCCAACCTCCCAAGCGATACTCCTGTGCGGAGGAACTGAACAAGGTCTCTATAAGTTTGGCAGTCATCCCACATCATCATCAATCTCTCCCACTACCTTCCTAGCAAATGTTGAGAGGTGGCATGCTCGTCTAGGTCAGACAAGTTTTAGTACTATTAGACAGTTAGTCAATAAATTTCAGCTTCCTTGTGGCTCATTTAAGCTTTCCTCTGAAAAATGCCATGCCCGTTGTCTTGGCAAAATGCATCGTGGTAGTTTAGGGTTATGGTGGAATGTCAAGCCAACAAATAATATTAACCTACTTCCAATAAACGTAGTATAGGAAAGCAAGGTCGTCTCCACAGGGAATGGTGGATTCGTTTCTTTTAAACAAGTAACAAAATGGGGGGTTTGGATTTGATTCGAGCTTATAAAAAAATAAGAGAAATATATTGAAATAAATGAAATGATTAAGGAAAGTTCTAGTCAAAGAAATCAAATCCATCTTGTTTCATGCAATGATCATCGATACACAAATAAACATTCAAGAATAAACTGAAGACGACAATGTACAAACCTGTATATCACCAATCTTTCTTTGCTGAGGCAATAATCGAAACCTCAAAAATTACTTTTAACCAATAGAAAAATCCCCGAAACCTCGCAGGACTAAAAGTTCTAATGGTTATCGAACAAGAAAGATTTAAAAACAAAACATTAAACACCAACCGAGTTTTGTGCATGTAAATTATTTATTTTCAAAATATAGTTTAAGTACATAACTAAATAAATAAAATATATTGAACGCCCTCTCAAACTTAACAAAACCTTGTCTAGCTTGATTAGCTATAAATCGTTTGGCAGATATTGAAGGCTAACCAACACTCCAACTCAGCTGCTAACAATTATATTAAATGTTAATTGTATGGCGAAGATCAAAGGCTAACCAGCGCTTCAATGCAACGATTAACAATTATAACACAAAAAATAAAAGTAGAAAATAAATGTTTTTCTTGAACTATAAAAGTAAAGTGCAAAATACATCACATATGCAAGAACACAAGACTTCAATAATTTCCTTGACTCGAAAAAGAAAATTTAGCCACTAAACATTTTGAAGAACAAAGCAAAAGATTTTATAAACTGGAGAAAAGAAATGAAGAACTAAAGAGAAAGGGGAAAGAAAGTCTAAAACTTAAAAAAAAGTGGATGTCTCTACGTTCTCTGCAGAGGTCTTTATAGAAGTCTTTTCCTAGTAAAAAGCCTTCCTTTATTTTGGTAAAAGAAAATAAAATTAGAATAACATCTAAACTCCTTAACAAAAAAATTAAATATAAGATATTATTTTTCTCCAAAATCTTGGAATAAAAATTGAAGGCAGGCTCGGTAAAAAACGCGTTGTGCATCTATTTCTCTCTCCCGCGCGAAAAACGGATTTATTTTATTCCCAATTGTCGTGATCACGCGGTATCTCACGTGAGTCATAAACCTCTTAAATAGAATCACATGATCACGTGCTAATTTGCTTCCTTTGCTGTCTACAATCGTCATCCTCTTCCATCTTCTTTCATTTTATCACATGACCACGTGCTATTAAATTTTGTGGCTCACCATCCATGCTTTGTTGCGACAAAATCTTGAAAAAATCTATCTTTTCTCTCATTTCTCATCCAAAGTCTTCACATGATCAAACTACATATAAAACACCATAATTAGCATAAAATAATCTTAAAATCTTATGTAAACAATCATTAAATTCATACTAATTATGGACTTATCAAACTCCCCTACACCTAGACAAATGCTTGTCCTCAAGCATTCCAAAGAGTAAACAAAAGAAACCAACATAGAAGAATACTTAGAGCCAATACTTAAAAGATAAGAATCAAATCATGAAAACAAGTAGCTAAAGCAATTGAGCATTAGTTTTTCCAAATCACATAGAATACATTGCATTGTCTCTAAACTCAATCAATGACTGGTATACACCACCTCACCAAATGTTCACTCGGATTTTATCACTCATAAGGGAAGCAGAAAAGACATTTCACTCAAGTCAAAATCTAGCACGAATCAAGAACTTGGAAAGACGTCATGTCAAATTGCCACAAGCAAACAACTTACCAATAAAGGTCTTTCATAAAGGTTGAAATGGGGCTAGGGTGAGTAAATGGTAGGATATTTTGGATAAGTAGGCTAAATTACTAGAAGATATAGTGATCACTGCAGACTCAACTCCTCACCATCAATCCAAATAACCTATGTGCGATGACAACAATGACACTATTACAACATTTATTACGAACTCAGTAATGCTTTAAAATAGGGAAGCACTACAATACATTCTATATCAAACATGAAGTATAAGGCGCCAAAAGAGATGATTATGAATTACAGACGCCCTAATAATATTTTGTTTTTTTTTTTTTGAAGAACAAAAGTAATGCCCCTTTATTTTTGGATTTTTTGGGCAATTCTTGACTTTATTTTCTTCTTCTTTTTTTTTCTTTTTTTTTTTCAATACAACGAGAGCAAGAATATATGAAAATTTAACAACCTATGAAATCAATGTTGCCACTGTACAACAACCACATACCACTTACCAAGAGCTAAGAAAGTGATCATCTTTAAGTAATAGGTTGAAAAGAGGTTAGAAATAGGCATGGGCTTAATATACTGGAGCTTAAATGAAAAGAGTCAAGGCTGTTTCAAACATGGCTCACTAGGGGTCAACACAAAGGTAGGCTTTTTAAGCAAACATGGTTAAATCCTAGTGCCTTTATTTTTCGTGGTAAGCAATTTACATGAACATATAGAGATGGCCTATCTAGACAAGCTCAAGATTAATTGTGCTGAAAATCGATCTCTCATAAAAATTATGAGCATGCAAATACGCTAACTACATGCTCTAGAAAGGCTTGGACACTCAATATAAGTAGAGCTTTTTGTGGTGATAAAACCAGGCAAACGACATAGTTGCTTAGATCAGCATATAATCAAAGTGATAATAAGAGGGAAAAATGCTGCTATACATGATCTTCACTTCTCGTTTTCAAATAAAACATTTGAAAAAGCTCTAGACACATTTTACAAAACACACACACATATATATATATATATATCTATATATATATGTATATATATATATATTTGAAATAAAACAAGCAAAACACAAAATACTTCCCCCACACCTAAATTCTACATTGTCCTCAATGTATAAAACAGATGCAAGGTATGAAAAGAAAAAAAATAAAATAAAATAAAAATAAAAAGAAAATAAATAATGCCAAGCAAACAAAAACTGACACGAAAATCACATTTTACGACACAAAACACAAAAAGAAAAATAAGTAAATAAAAGAAATAAGAAAATGAAATGAAAAGAAAACTTCCTGGTGAAAATTAGAACGGAGAAGCTGGAAACGGTGGCTGAAATCCACTCTGCTTAAAGAAAGCCATCAAATTGTCCTCCAGATGGGACAACCTGGTCATCAGTTGTTGTTGTTGTTCTTTAATTTGGTTGAGCTGTATGCTATCATTTGTCTCTTTGGCAACTAGCATTGGCTTTCCTGTACCTGCACCAGAATAACCATACTGCGTGGAGTCTTTTGGGTCTCTCGCTGGTGAAAGAAGTATAATCCTTCATTGTGATACAAAATACCCATTCGTTGTAAACAAATCAAATCCAAAGGACACATAAGACAAGCAACATGTAAATCAGTAGCATTTACATTTAAGCCTTTCAAATTAATAGCCAAATGTGTGATGAAAGAGCCTAAAATCAATGCTTTATCCAATTTATCAATAACAGACTGAATTTGAGTAGCAAGCCAACAACCTAAATTTACTTTTTGACCTTTCTTCATGCTCCATAAGAAAAATAATTCAGCTCGACAACAAGCATTTACAGACTCAATCCTACCAGAAAAACTATGTGCAAAAAATTTGTGAATTATATGCAATGTTTGATCCTTAAGATACCTACTCTTAGAATGGCCAGCAACATAATTCAATGGGTCATTGGTCATATTTTTCTAAATTTGCACAGATTGTTCAAGAAATTAAGCTGTAAAATAACATGCACTTCCAAGATATTCAGGAGAATTCAACTGATCAGCGCTAACAGCTCCAAGGGCCACATTAAAATCATTCAAAGACATATTAAACTTGGTATCCATCAAACGAAATTTCACAACTCCAGAAGTATTCAAACAAAAGTTTTATAGCTTAGTAAAATTAAAAGTGGTGTAAAACTCATGTGTTAAATAAGTAAAAGCATCACACTTCCAATTTAACAAAACCTTCCAGCCAATATTATCAAATAATTCAATAACTTCATCATAAATTCCAAGATGATCAAGAGCGGTTTTGTCAAAATACTTACAAGGGGGTATAGCATGCTTTTGAACCTCAGCATACCTTTTTCACTCAATAGCCACGGAAAACTTGAGTTGCCCGTTAAAATTTGAAGGGGGAAGAAGAGACTTCCCCTTCCCTAATCGAGTTCGAGTGCAGGGTATGGCTTGATGAACGGATGACTCTCTTTGGATTGTTGTTGATGACTGTGAACTCTTCCTTTTAGGGCTTGGACCAGAAGTTGCCACCACTTTCTGAATTTTTGGACTTGCTCGATGAGTAGCTTGAGGAGGAACTGGCCTTTGAGAATTTCTATCTCTACCCATTGTTGCTGCAGAACCTTACTTCAACAAAGAGGAAGTGAGTGTTGAAAAGAAAAAAAAACGTGAAAGGGGAGGAGGAGTGTGGCGGCCAATTCTGCAAGAGGAAAAAAAAAAGGAATATCTACTTAAAAATTTGATTCCTATTAGGATTGTAAAATTGGACTTTCACGGATTTCCTTTTCATTCTTTTTTTTTCGTTTTTTTTTTGAAAAAAAATACACAAAAATCACCACATTTTTTTTCCTTTACGTTAAAATAAAATAGTAGCAAAAAGAATTTAACACATGATCACGTGAGCAACTCAAAACTTTTTACGACTTATTCTTCCAGAAGACAGTAGCAAAACTGAATTAACACATGATCATGTGAAATTCAATGAAAAACAGAAAACCATCGGACTCCTTAGCACATGATCACGTACTCCAGAAAGATTCTTCAATTCTTAGCAAACACCAGTAAAATTTTCCGAATACTAAACACATTAAAAATCATCTATCTAGAATAAAAAACATTGGGTTGCCTCCCAATAATTGTCGTTCTTTAACGTCTTAGGCTAGACATGGTTTTATCATGATTACTCATAAATGGGTGGAAATAAGTTAAGTTCTTCCACATTAACTTCATAATTTGAAAAAAAGGTTTCAACCTGTGACCATTTACTTTTAAGATTTTATCAGATTCTAAACCTTTTATTTCAATAATACCATTAGTAGAAACTCTTACCACCATAAATGGCCTACTCTACCGTGATTTCAACTTACCTGGCATGAACTTCAATCTGGAATCATATAAAAGAACCTTTTGCCCTACCACAAATTGTTTCCTATGCAACAGTCTGTCATGAAAAATTTTTGTTCTGTCCTTGTACATCTCTGCAGTGTCATAAGCTTCCAAACGAATTTCTTCTAACTCTTGCAATTGCAATTTTCGAGCATCTCTCGATTCTTTGGCATTCATGTTACATTGCTTAACTGCCCAAAAAGCACGATGTTCAATTTCAACCGGTAAATGGCACATCTTACCAAAAACTAACCTGTAAGGTGACATTCCAATAGGAGTTTTGTATGCAGTGCGATAAGCCCACAAGGCATCATCTAAGCGCAAACTCCAATCCTTGCGCCTAGGATTCACAGTCTTTTCCAAAATGTTCTTTATCTCCCGATTTGAAACCTCAGCTTGACCATTGCTTTGCGGGTGATAAGCTGTAGATACTCGGTGATGCACTCCATATTTGCGCATTAATGCTTCAATTGTACAGTTCCAAAAATGGGTGCCTTGGTCACTGATGATTGCTCTTGGTACACCGAACCTATTAAAGATGTTAGACTTAAGAAATCCTGCAACAACTTTAGAATCATTAGTCCGGGTAGCTTTTGCTTCCACCCACTTCGAGACATAATCAACAACAAGCAATATATAAAAATTTCCACATAAACTAGGAAAGGGCCCCATAAAATCCATACCCCATACATAAAAAATTTACAAAATAATCGGGGCATTTGAGGGATCTCATTTCTAAAGGATATATTACCCACCCTTTGACATTTCACAACCTTTACAGAAGTCATAGGCATCCTTAAACAATGTTTCCCAATAAAATCCACTATCTAAAACTTTTCTACCTGTTCTTTTTGGACCAAAATGTCCACCACATGATAAACATGACAATAAGTAAGAATAGAATGGATTTCATTATCAGGCACACATCTACGAATGATTTGATTAGAGCCTATTTTCCACAAATAAGTGTCATCCTATATATAATATTTAGAATTGGATTTCAGCTTATTTTTTCTGAAAAGTACTCATGCCAGATTGAAATTTTCCAGTAGTTAAGAAATTAACCATATCGGCAAACCAAGGTTCCTTACCTTCCTTACCTTGCATTGCCCAAAGATGCTCATCTGGAAAAGATTCAGAAATGGGTAGTGGGATCTTCTTCTCGAATCAACTAGCTCAAATGGTCAGCCACCAAATTGTCAACTCCTTTGCGATCTTTGATTTCCCAACCAAACTCTTATAGGAGGAGGACCCATCTTATGAGACGTGGCTTTAATTCTTTCTTCCCTAAGAGATACTTCAAATCTGCATGGTCAGAATAAACAATAATTTTAGAACCCAATAAATACGACATAAATTTTTCAAATGCAAAAACAATGGCAAGAAGCTCTTTTTCAGTGGTAGTATAGTTGCATTGAGTGGGATTCGGTGTCTTTGATGCATAATAAATAACATGCTTATTCTTCCCAACTTTCTGCCCCAATATCGCTCCTATAGCATATTGACTTGCGTCACACATAAGCTCAAAAGGCAACACCCAATTAGGGGGTTGTATGATTGATGATGAGGTAAGCAACATCTTCAATGTCTCAAATGCCTCCCTGCATTCTCTACCAAAATCAAATTTCACATCATTTTGCAACAACCGTGACATCGGTTGAGCAATCTTGGAAAATTCTTTAATGAATCTGCGGTAGAAACCTGCATGCCTGAGAAAACTACGAACCTCTCTTACATTAGTAGGAAAGGGTAAGCTGGAAATCAAATCAACCTTAGGCTTATCTACCTCAATACCCCTTTCAGACACAACATGACCCAATAATATCCCTTCTTTAACCATAAAATGACATTTTTTAAGAACAAGATTAGTATCAATGCAACGCTTCAAGACCTTTGACAAGTTATTAAGACAATGATCAAAAGAGTCACCATACACAATAAAATCATCCATGAAAATCTCAATGTAATTCTCAATCAAGTAAGAAAAAATACTCATCATACATATTTGAAATGTACCAGGTGCATTGCATAAACCAAAAGGCATTCAGCGATAAGCAAAAGTGCCAAATGGGCAAGTAAAAGTAGTTTTCTCTTGATCTTCAGGAGCTACAACAATTTGATGATAACCAAAATATCCATCTAAAAAGCAGAAAAACACCTTACCTGCCAATCTCTCTAGCATCTGATCAATGAAAGGAAGTTGGAAGTGGTCTTTCCTAGTGGCAGCATTCAGTTTTCGAAAATCAATGCACATCCGCCATCCAGTTTGCAATCTCATGGGCACTAACTCATTATTATCATTTTTTACAAAGGAAAAACCATATTTCTTAGGAACTACATGCACAGGACTTACCCATTTACTATCAGAAATAGGATAAATGATTCCTAAATCCTATAATTTCAAAATCTCTTGTAACACCACTTCTTTCATTAAAGGGTTTAACTTACGCTGGGGATCATAAACAGGCTTAGACTCAGGCTCAAGCAAATATACGATGCATGCAGAAAGAAGGAGTAATCCCTTTGATGTCAGCTAATGTCCACCCAATTGCAGTCTTGTTTTCCTTCAAAACTTGAATCAAACCTTTCTCTTGCTCCTTAGTTAAATTATTGGCAATAATTACTGGTAAAGTATCATCGTCTCCCAAATAAACATATTTGAGATGTATAGGCAAGGGCTTCAACTCAAGTTTAGGAGCCTGTTCAACAGAAGGAAGGATTCTCTCGTAAGTAGTAGGCAATTTTTCAAATTCATTTGCTAACCTGAAAGGAGCTGGAGGCACGAAATGTAACACCATAGTTGCTTCTTCAAGCTCAGCATTACCTTCCACTTGTTCAGCATGTTCTGTTAAATTATTTCTAAGCACCACACCCAACTTATCCTGCATCAGATCACTTTCCACATTTTCTTGCACACAATCATCAATTATGCTAACATCAAAAACAGATTCATGATCATCTGGGTATTTCATTGCATTATAAACATTAAACACTGCAACATGATCATTAAAATGAAAAGTTACAATGCCAGATTCCACATCAATGTTAGCTTTAGCTGTTTTCAGAAATGATCTTCCAAGCAAAATAACAGCTTCATCAAGTGACATATCATTCCCCATGTCAATAATGTAAAAATCAGCAGGGAAAACTAAGCTTTGATTAAAACATCTTCAATCATGCCTTCTGGATGTGTTGTAAATCTGTCAGCTAGTTGAATTACTACATTGGTTGAGTTCATAGGTCCAAGATTCAAATAGCTAAAAAATGATAATGGCATGACATTAATCGAGAAACCTAAATCAAGCATAGCCTTTTCAATTCTTTTCGTGCCAATTATGCAAGGGATAGCAAAAACACCTGGATCCTTACATTTTTTGTGGCAACTTGACATTATTTGGCAACTTGAAATCACCTTGTATTGCTGCTGACATTATTTGGCTAGCCACAATTTTTCCTTCACTCTCTTGCCTTTTCTTTTTCGTGCACTGATCCTTTAAGAACATGGCATACTTTGGCATTTGATCAATTGCTTCTAAGAAAGGAATGTTGGTTTCAACCTTGCGAAAGGTCTCATATATTTCTTTTTCTTCCTCCTCCTTCTTTGATTGAGCCAACCTGCCAGGAAAAGGTGGAGAAATTAAAACTTTTTGCCCAGATTTAACTAACTCATTATTTACCTCTTTTTCTGGTGTCACTAAAGGATCAGAAATCTCTTCATCTTCAGTTTTTGGTGACTTTAGAATTGGAGGTAAATTACTCTACAACTCCTTCCCACTACGAAGTGTCATGGCACTAGCATTTTCTTTTGGATTTATCTCTACTTGCACAGGAAGCTTTCCTTTCCCAGAATCCAGCCTATTCACTGTAGTTGATAACTGTGACATTTGTTTCTCCAACTTATGGATGCTAGCACGTGTTTCCTATGTAAAAACTTTGGGTATGAGTGGCCAAATTAGTCACAATTTCCTCTAAAGACATACTTGGTTTAGAAGAAGATGCTTGAGGTTGTTGATATGGTTGTCTCATAGGTGGTGGTTGATATGGTTGCTGCTGGAAACCTAGTTGTCTATTCCCATAACTGAAATTGGGCTGATCTCGCCATCCAGGATTATATGTATTCGTATAAGGATCATATCTCTGTTGTGACTGACTTGTAAATCCACCAACTGCATTTACCTGCTCATTGTGGTTATCTTGAAGTGTTGGGCACATATCTGTCAGATGATCCGCCATATAACAAAAACTACATATCTTCACCTGTTTTACTTGCCCTGCAGCCATTTGTCTTATCAAAGATGTTAGTTCATCTAAACGTTTATCAGTGGAAGAACGTACCTCATTAACACGTGTGCTGACTGTGTCTTCTCTTTTGGAGAATTGTTGAGAAGTTTCTGCTATAGTTGAAATTAGCTGCCTGGCTTGTGCTATCGTCTTATTCATCATAGCTCAACCACTTGCTGAGTCTAGCTTATTTCTATCAACTTCACAGAGTCCTTCATAGAAATATTGAGGACAACTGTTGAGGACAATTGTTACAGAACCGTTTGAATCTCTTCCAATACTCATGCAATGTTTCACTATAGCCTTGGCCGATTCCGTTGATATCTTTTCTAATGTTTGCTGCACGCAATGCTGGAAAGAATTGCTCCAAAAACTGCCTCATCAACTCACCCCAAGTAGTGATGGAATTGGGTGGCAAATCATAGAGCCAACAATTGGCATCACCCTCCAATAAAAATGGAAAGGCTTGTAATTGAACCCTCTCCTCAGTAACTCCTTCTTTTTTAACTTTTTTGCACACTGCTTGGAATGCCTTCAAGTGTTTGTGAGGATCTTCACCTACAAGACCATGAAACTTAGGCAATAAAAGAATTATACCAGGTTTAAGTTCAAAAGGTACCATAGTTGCAGGCAAAACAATGCACAATGATTGCTGGTCAACATTCGGAGTGGCCAACTCTTTCAAAGTTAAATTTTTAGCCATCTTTCTGCTTTAGATTCTTCTTCAAAATCAGATGAAAATTCTTCAGGACTAGAAAGCTCCTATTCTTCTCCTTCTTGATTAGCTCTAGTTGGTTCAGATGTAGAGCCTAAAAGTAACCTCTCCTTCTTCTTTGCCACCTTGATAGCTCCAGCTGTCTTCTCTATTTTTGTGTCAAAGACAAATTCACCTGTACAAATAGAGCGAGGCATAAACTAGAACAAATACAAAAAATAAACAAAATTCAAAAGAAACAAATAAATGATCACCGTTCCCCGGCATTGGCGCCATTTTTGGTGGGACGTCAAGCCAACAAATAATATTAACCTACTTCCAATAAACGTAGTATAGGAAAGCAAGGTCGTCTCCACAGGGAATGGTGGATTCGTTTCTCTTAAACAAGTAACAAAATTCGTATTCTGATTTTATTTTCTTTTACCAAAATAAAGGAAGACTTTTTAGTAGGAAAAGCTTCTATAAATACCTCTGCAGAGGAACGTGGAGACATCCACTTTTTTTGAGTTTTAGACTTTCTTTCCCCTTTCTCTTTAGTTCTTCATTTCTTTTCTCCAGTTTATAAAATCTTTTCCTTTGTTCTTCAAAATGTTTAGCGGCTAAATTTTCTTTTTCTAGTCAAGGAAATTATTGAAGTCTTGTATTCTTGCATATGTGAGATATTTTGCACTTTACTTTTATAGATCAAGAAGAACATTTATTTCTACTTTTATTTTTGTGTTATAATTGGTAGTCGTTGCATTGAAGCGCTGGTCAGCCTTTGATCTTCTCCACACAATTAACATTTAATATAATTATTAGCAGCTGAGTTGGAGTGCTAGTTAGCCTTCAATATCTGCCAAGCGATTTACAGCTAATCAAGCTAGACAAGGTTTTGTTAAGTTTTAGAGGGCGTTCAATATATTTTATTTACTTGCTTAAGTAATTGAACTATATTTTGAAATTAAATAATTAACATGCATAAAACTCGGATGGTATTTAATGTTTTGTTTTTAAATCTTTGTTGTTCGGTAACCATTAGAACTGTTAGTCCTACGAGGTTTCGGGAATTTTTCTATTGGTTAAAAATTGAAGGCAGGCTCGGTCAAAAACGCGTTGTGCGTCTATATTTTTCTCCAAAATCTTGGAATAAAAATTGAAGGCAGGCTCGGTCAAAAACGCGTTGTGCGTCTATTTCCCTCTCTCTCCCGCCAAAAACTGATTTCTTTTATGCCCAACTGACGTGATCATGCGGTATCTCACGTGAGTCATAAGCCTCTTGAATAGAATCACATGATCACGTGCTAATTTGCCTCCTTTTCTGTGTACAATCGTCATCGTCTTCCATCTTCTTTCATTTTATCACATGACCACGTGCTATTAAATATCCGCGGCTCACCATCCATGGTTTGTTGCGACAAAATCTTGGAAAAATCTATCTTTTCTCTCATTTCTCATCCAAAGTCTTCACACGATCAAATTACATATAAAACACCATAATTAGCATAAAATACTCTTAAAATCTTATTTAAACAATCATTAATTTCATGCTAATTATAGACTTATCAGGTTAACATTTCAACGCAGTTCTCATCCATCAGATTTAATTTATACGGATGTTTGGGGCCTGCTCCCTTACTCTCCCATCATGGTTATCGTTATTTTGTTCTGTTTATTGATGATTTTTCATTATTCACATGGTTTTTTCCTATCAAACAAAAAATTGGCGTGCTCTCTATTTTCCAGCAATTTAAAAATTAGCCAAAAACCAATTTCAAACTACTATCAAATCAGTTCTTTTAGATTGGGGTGGTGAATTCCGTTCCCTTAAAACTTTTTTAAAAACACAAGGCATTGATCCTTGCCTGGCTTGTCCTCACACACATGAACAAAATGGTACGGCCGAACGAAAAATTGGTCAAATTGTAGATATTGGCCTTACTCTTTTATGTCACTTTATTGCTCCGTTCAAATAGTGGGAATATGCTTTTGAGACTTCTGTTTTTCTTATTAATCGCCTCCCTTCTTCTTCTCTTCATAATCAAATTCCATTCACTCGTTTATTTCATAAAAAACCTGACTTTCTTTTTTAACGGGTGTTTGGTTGTGCCATATATCCTAACTTACGATCCTATAATAGGCACAAATTCTCATTTCGGTCTCAACTTTGTCTTTCAACGTTATTCCCCTTCTCATCTTGGCTACCGTTGCCTTCACCTTCCCTGTAATCTGCTTTATATAGCTCGCCATGTCCAATTTGACGAGACTATTTTCCCGTTTCAGCATCAAACTGTCCAAGTCATCGCCTCCTCACCGTCTTCCTGTCGCAACTCATCTTTGTCACCACCGCTACAGGTGTCTCTTCATGTGTCACCGCCACCTCTCCGTTCACCTTCTCCTATGTCCTTGTCATCTCCTCCTTCCTCTGCGCTCTCCCCTCCATCGACTCCCACTAGTGCTCAGCGTCCTCAGCCCTAACCCTCACTCAATGAACCAAACCCTAACCCTGATTCCAACCCTAGTGATTCCTCATCAGCCGCCTCTCCTTCGGCCGCATCTTCTTCATCACCAGCAACATCTTCCTCCCACTTGTCTTCATCTAGACCAGGTTTACAACTTCTGGTTGATTTAGATCCTCCCCCCCTTCACCCCCACCAGCCCCAATGAGTTTGAGACCTTTCATCCGAGCCAAACATAAGTTTGTGCATCATATCTCAGTCTCAAACACCCTCCCAATTGCTCCTCTCTCCTATTCTCAAGCCAAAACACAACCTCTCTGGCAGCAACCAATGCAGCATGAATTCAATGCTGTAGTGAAAAATGGCACTAGGACTTTGGTTCCGCCGCCACCATCTGCCAATGTTGTTGGTAATTGGTGGTTGTTCAAGGTGAAAACTCTCCTTGATGGCAGTTTGGATCGCTGCAAGGCACAATTAATTGCCAAGGGCTTCACACAAACCTTTAGTGTTGATTATACGAACAGATTCAGTCCGGTTATCAAGCCAACTACTAACCGAATGGTTCTTTCGGTGGCTGTGAGTCATTCTTTGGTTATCAAACAACTTGATGTGACCAATGCTTTCTTAAACGGGACACTTCAAGAGGTCATTTACATGGTTCAACCTCAGGGCTTCATTGATCCTCTTCGTCCCCATCATGTGTGCAAATTAAACAAGTCATTGTATGGCCTCAAACAAGCCCCTCGCGCTTGGTTCTCTCGGCTAAGTGACTTTCTCTTGTCTCTTCAATTTTGGATGTCTCGTTGTGATCCCTCATTGTTCATCTTCTCCTCTGGTCGTTGTGTTTGTTTCATTCTTGTTTATGTGGACGATGTCATTATTACCGGAAACAAACCTCCATTTGTTCAGAAAATTATTGATCACATTGGCTCTGAATTTGCCATTCGTGACTTGGGGGATCTTCATTTCTTTCTATGCATTGAAGTGCATTGTAACTCGTGGGGCTTGGTTCTCTCTCAATGGAAGTACCTTCTGGGCATGTTTCGATCAGCAAATATGTCCTCTTGTAAGCCATGTTCTACTCCGATGTTTGCTAGATGTTATGTCCCGCTATGATGGATATTCTTTAGATGCATATGATGTTGCGACTTATCGTCGTTTATGTGGAAGCTTGCAATATGCTGCACTCACACATCCTGACATTTGTTTCGTCGTTAACAAATTATATCAGTTTATGCATTATCCCACGTCCGGTCATCATCAAGCCCTCAAGCGAGTCATCCGGTATTTGCGTGGTACTATGGATTGCGGCTTGTATTTGAGCTCCTCTCCTTCCCGGATTGTTATAGCTTTTACGGATGCCAATTGGGTCGGTTGCCCGGATGATCGACGTTCTACCACAGGTTTTATTATCTTTTTTGGTTCGAATTTGCTTGCTTTGACTTCTCGGAAGCAACCAACCGTTGAACGCTTCTCCACCAAAGCTGAGTGCCGGTCAGTCGCCAATGTTTGTGTCGAACTTCATTGGTTGTGTCACGTTTTAGCTGAACTTGGTGTTCCTTTGCGCGCATCACCAATGGTCTGGTGTGACAATAACGGAGCTGTCTTCTTGGCGTCAATACCTGCCTTTCGTGCATGGGCGAGACATGTCAAAGTTGACTTCCACTTCATCCGGAAACATGTTCAACAAGGCTTTGTTACTGTCCGCAATATTTCAGCTGCAGATCAACTAGCTGATATACTCACCAAGCCCTTTGCGAAGGTTTCATTTACTCATTTTTTTGACAAACTTCGACTTTTCCCTCTTCCGTCATCAGTTTGAGGAGGCGTGTCATAGTTATCATGTTCCTATAATCTTTATCATTATTATAGATTGAGTTGTATAGGTGTTGGAGTTTATCACTTGTACTTATCTCTTGTTGTAAGCCACTATATATGTTGTATACAATCAATAGAAGATATTAGTCAGTTTGATCACTTCCTAGATTTCAACTATGAGATTCCAACAACACCTTGTTCACCCAATCCACATACTTCAGGCATAAATTATTTCGCAGCCGAATCAGTAACTTGAATTACAATATGGATTATTCTTGAAGGCTACTGCTAGAAGAGTGTTTATTGTCGTTAGGGCGTGCATTACTCTCGAAACTTGGATAATTTACATACCATTTCAACTTGCATGGACCAAGTCGATTTTGTAAACCTCTTTGTGACATGATTAAAATTAACTATTGACCGATTTTAGAATGACAGGGTCTGAAAATAGTGTTTGGGAGTAGTTCAGGGTTCAATTCCCCTCAGGAATTTGTAAAGAGAGTTTTACTCACATTTCATTTTCACTGGATGGATTTTTTTTTTTTTTTAAGTAGTGTTTAATTTCTAAAGGTGGAGCATATATTATTACCCAAGATCATTCGTACCATGGATCATGCAGTGGTATAATGTACTTCTGCTTGTTTATGGCCTGGATTGTTGCTAATTAATTACTTAATTAGAATAGTTTCATGGAGGACGGGTATGGAAGAATTTGCTATGCACAAATTGCAATTGATGAAGTTCGAAACCTTGATCTTCAAGAGGAAATTTCCTTAGGAAAAAAAAAGTTGGCAAAAAATCTACAGCCACTACGTAGCTGATGCTTCCAATGGTGGAATTCCTCTATATCCATTTGAACTATTGTGTCTATGTTACTGTTTGCACACACACACACACAAAAAGAATAAAAATAAAAATAAAAAGTTGAATCATGTAAGTTGTGAAAGGATTTAGAGATTGACTATATCTACTGAAAAATTTATCATGACTCGCGCCAATTAAGAATTGGTTATCAATCTACTAATAATCAATAAATCACGCCACAGTTTGATACTTCAATAGTTCGGTAACTTACCTCACAAAATTCAATCTGTCATAAAATTATTTTATATCTACTCCATGCTATCCTGCATGGTATCACTCTACATGGTTTATTACAAGTTTACAATTGATTAACTGAATGATTTCAACATATAAAGACGAATTGGAGAATGCGGATGGTCTGCCCACTCCAACGTGAAAATATCCCCATTCACTGAAAGACGTCAAAAAAGCAATCCAGCAAAAAATGATAAAATACAAAAAAAAAAAATATGTAATAAGGGATACAAAATTCGTAAAAAAATTTTGAATAAAAAAAACCTTTATGCTAACAATATTCACCCACACCCAAACCCTAGCAGTCGCCCCTCTCCCCTCTCTCTCTCTCAAACCCCAACTCCAAAAAAAATTTCTTTCCCCATCTTCTCATCATGAGAGGATGAGAGAATTAAACTTGTTTAGTCGTTTTTCGTTTTGTTATTTATCGTTTAATAAGTGAGGTTATTCTCATAAATTAGTTCCTTCAATAGGTTATTTAGATAATCTTTTGAGAGGGTAAGGTTTTCTTGTTCGCGGTATTTTTTCAGTAGGTTGTTCTACTGAGAGGTAGGTCTGTTTTGCAGTGTTCATTGTGGCGTTGAAGATGTTCGCAACGTTACCTATGCCCCATGAAGAATCAGTCACCGCATATCTAATATTTAGATATGTGGTTGGAGTTTTCAACAGAATTTTAGAGATATATTCGAGATCTGATTCAAACTCTGGTACATGATAGATCCGTCAATTATTTGGGTAGATCTGTATACGTTTATCCACGGTAAATACAACAAAGTGATACATTATAAGTTGCGTTTGACTGTTTCTTTGTATCAATCAATCGCAGCTGGACGATTTCCAGTAAATGAATATAAGTATTATTTTATTTCAAAAATAAAGAGATACAAAATTCGTTATTGAAAGAAACCAGGACAACAATATGGAATTTTCCGTTTCAGGAGATGCGAAACCGAACTAGATATTCCATTCCAAAAAGGAAACAGACCTCAAGCCGTCGTCCGGTATGGAATATTCTCTAAAGACAGACCTAAACATGAACGTAACTTAGTTGGGGAAAATTTTTTATTGCATTATGTAAGATATATTCCAAAATTAATTGACTTCATTCAATCAAATTCTTTGAGTTAAAAACTACATAGTACAGTTGCCTGGTTTGTAGACAGAGAAATATATAGACAGATCATATTCCGAAAGTGACATGGTGATGCTCTTTCTTAGTTTTTTTTTTTTTTAAAAAAAAGGAACTTTTAAACATTAGAAATGAGATTACTGAGAATTGAGAAAGGAGCATTCAGTCACGGTGGTTTGCCGAAATTCGTGCTTTAAAAGTTCAAGGAATTAAAATCGGTAATTTTGTGAGAAAGGTTTGTCATTACTTCAACTATCATAAAAACTTAAATATTATTTATTAGGAGGGATTAATCTTTTGTTTACGGTTATATGCCCGATGTCTTCGTTTTGGGAAAAGAAATGGAATGAAAATCAAAGTCACAACTAATATAGACTCAAGAAAATTTCAATTTTACCTCCAAAGTCTATAAGTTTCTGCACTCTATATGCATATATGCTGAATACTCAACACAAATCAAAAGTGATCTAATTGTTAACTTTTAGTTGTACGTTATCGTTTGACTGATTTTTTTTCTTTTTATAATTTTTCCCAACAATAGTATTCACCACCCAAAATTTTATATTAATCTGATTTCAAAACAGTGAGAATGAAAATTTCGGTTCATTATTACATTATTCCCAACTACTTCCGATAAAGACGACTTGATGAGAAATTGAGAAATTTCTAACTTCATTCTTATCACAAAATTACAACGAAGGAAATTAAATTAGCTTATGCCCGTGGAACGTATATGAATGAAAAACTTTTGAAACTTGTGCTAAAGGAGTATTTAACAATATAAATTTGTTTCGATTTTCCTCCAAAAAATTTGAAATTTACAACACTGAAAAAACTATCATTTGCCAATACGAAGGGAAAATTCCAAAAGGGTATGAACAAATATGGTCATTTGTTTTTTGTTTATCCCTTTTCACCTTCATACTGCTACAAGGCGACACAATATTCCTTGTAAATTTTGAAAATCATTACCTTTTTTTTCCCGTTGTAAGGATTTATTGGACAATGAAACATCGAAACCTACCAAAGTAATTGAATTGTCATCTATAAATAGGAACATGCATGCTTCTTAAGACCTCCAAGTCATAGTTTCTTATAGTCAACATCTTCCACCAACTAGAAAATGGTGCTTATTTTGAAGTCTTCACAATTATTTTCTATGCTTCCTCTTTTCGTCTTCATTGTCTTCTTAATCAAATGGTTCATTTCTTCATCTTCAAAACGCCAAAATAATAAAGTACCTTCTCCCCCAAAACTCCCAATAATTGGAAATCTCCACCAACTTGGTTCACTTCCCCACCGTTCACTCCAATTACTTTGCCAAAAATATGGTCCTCATCTTATGTTATTTCACTTTGGTAGCAAGCCGATCCTCGTGGCCTCTTCCGCTAAAGCAGCTTCCGAGATCATGAAAACCCATGATTTAATTTTCTCGAATAGGCCACAATCCATAGGCCAGAAGCTTTTCTACAACTCGAAGGACGTCGCCTTTTCGCCCTATGGAGACTATTGGAGGCAAATGAGGAGCATATGTGTTCTTCAGCTTCTAAGTAATCAAAGGGTTCATTCATTTCGTTGTGTCCGGGAAGAAGAAATGTCTTTGATGATTGAAAAAATTAAGCAAAGATGTGTTGCTGATCCTAATTCGTCATCGCGTACTTTGGTAAATTTGAGTGAAATGTTAGTTACCCTTACAAATGATATAGTTTGTAGGGTTGCATTTGGGAGAAAATATAGTGATGAGGAAAATGGAAAGAAGGCTAAGAATATATTGGGGGAGTTCATACAGCTATTGGGTGTTTTTGATTTAGGGTTTTATATTCCTTGGCTTGCATGGATTAATCGTTTCAATGGTTTGGATGCTAAAGTTGAGAAAATTGTCAAAGCCATTGATACATTTATAGAAGGGGTAATAGAAGAGCATGAGAAAAAACCTACAAGCAATGATCAGAAAAAAGACTCAGATTTTGTGGATATTTTACTTGAAACTCAAAGGGAAAATCTGACTGGATTTCATATTGAGGTAGATTCCGTGAAAGCACTCATTTTGGTACGTATATTGTTTTCCATCATTCCTTTCTTGGTTTCAATTTACATCATTTTTTTCACATTTGTATTCATTATGATTATTTGTACTTAAACAGAAGTTTTTACCGTAAATAACTAAAGTATTACACTAGTGATCCCCCCAGCAATGATTCTTTTTGTCTGATTTTAAATTTACTTAAAATACACGACAAGAACATCTGAACAAAAATAAGTCACACATACACACACACACCTTATCAGAATTCATATTACAGTAATGCTGTATTCTTTCACAAATTAGGACATGTTTGCGGGTGGAACTGATACAACACTTGCACTAATGGAGTGGACAATGGCTGAACTTCTAAAGCATCCAATCATCTTGGAGAAGTTGAAACATGAGGTAAGAGAAGTCGCTCAAGGAAAGCCCATCACGGAGGAAGATCTCGACAAATTGCACTATCTAAAAGCAGTGATCAAAGAAACTTTACGACTTCATGCTCCTGTTCCCTTGCTTGTTCCCCGAGAATCAACCCGGCCCGTGAAACTCATGGGCTATGACATTCCCGCCGGAACACAAGTCATTGTGAATGCTTGGGCAATCCAAAGGGACCCAAACTTGTGGGAGGATCCCGATGAATTTCTGCCCGAGAGGTTTACCAATTCGAAAATTGATTTTCGAGGGTTTAACTTTGAATTGATCCCTTTTGGTGCCGGAAGAAGAGGTTGTCCTGGAATTAGTTTTGCTATGGCTACTAATGAGCTTGCATTAGCGAAACTTGTGCAAGAATTCAACTTTTCGTTACCCGTCGGTACCAAACCAGAAGATTTGGATATGTCAGAAGTCAATGGCATTGCTGTTCATAAGAAGGTTCCTCTCCATGTGGTTGTCGCGTTAGCATGTTGAGTGTTGAAACACCATTTCCTCAAACAAATTACTTCCGTTTCTTTTCACATTAATTTCTTCTTTAATTTGTTCTTTGGATGTCATGCAAAATCCTGTTTTTTTTTCCTTCTCGATTGTCACGCAAAAATCTGGGTGTAGTTGATCAACATTTGGAGTTGCCAACTCTCTCAAAGTTAAATTTTCAGCCATTTCTTCTCCTTCAGATTCTTCTTCAAATTCAGATGAAAATTCTTCAGAAATGGAAGGTTCCTTTTCTTCTCCTTCTTGATAAGCTCTAGTAGGTTTAGATGTGGAGCCTAAAAGTAACCTTTCCTGCTTCTTTGCCGCCTTGATAGCTCTAGTTCTCTTCTCTATTTCTGTGTCAAAGACAAGTTCACCTGTACGAATAGAGCGCGGCATAAACTAGAACAAAAATAAAATAACAAAATTTAAAAGAAACAAATCAATTATCACCGTTCCCCGACAACGGCGCCATTTTGGTGGGGTGTCAAGCCAACAAATAATTTAACCTATTTCAAAACTAATGTAGTACAGGAAAGTAAGGTTGTCTCCTCAGGGAATGGTGAATTTCTCTCTTTTAAATAAAATAACAAATGGGGGGGGAGGGGGGTTTGAGTTGTTGAAATAAATTGAAAACAGTACAAATTGCAAACAATAGCTAAAATGATGCAAACAAATAATGAGAAAATATCTGGCTGAAGGGTTTGTATATCCACCTTAATTTGAACAGTTGATCATAGATGCAATGATATTATCATTAACTTATGAGTAGATTAGTTTTCATTGTTGGAACCTCCAAACAATTCAATCTTTCATTTAGTTTAATGATTAAGAAACCTTCATTAATCATATACTAGTCGAAAACTAATCTTGGAACCTCCTAAGATTTAGAAAACTACTACATTAAACACATAGACCCAATCCCAATTCCTATAAAACAAACCTTGTTTTATATTAAACCGGATTACTTGTTCTTATAACATGAATAATTACTTACCAAGTAATTAAATTATATTATACCCTATTTAAACAACAAACCTTGTTGTTTTATTGGTTTTAGATTATTAAGAAGCATCGAATGCTACCAGCTATTCATGAATCCAGAATAATCATATCAATCATGCAATAGAACAAGCAAATACTCACAAAAAAATTGAAAGAGAAACGATATTTAGATCTCACAACTATTCAAACCAAGGCTTCAATACCCTTCAACCAGATGAATGAATTTAGCTACTCATCATGGAAACTGAATCACAAGAAAAATTCATTGAAAAATGTTACCGATTGATGTCTGTGAACTCGGAAGACTAAAAAATGAAGAAAGTGCCTTTGAAAGTTTCTTAAAAGTGGAAAACTACGTCTATTTTTATTCTACTAGCTACTACTCTTTCAAAATGAAAAGCAGAGTCTATTTATAATCAGAAAAAAGGTCAGCTGCAGCAGCCCTTCAGAAATATGCAGCAGCAAATTAACTTTTCAGAGATTTTCAAATTGGTCCCTCAAGTTTGGCAAAATTATATTTTGATCCCAAAATTTTTTTAATTTTTCATTTTAGTCCATATTTCGTTTTGGCCAAACGGGAATGCAGCATCAATGCTGGAATTTCTCTCTAAATCTCAATTTTGGACTGAGATTTGTGTGCCCACACGAGAATGTGATGTCATTGCTCCCTTCTTGTGCTTCCTTGTCAAAATGCTCAAAAAATGTGTGTTTATAGAATATTTTGCTCCATATCATCTCTAAGGACTCCTAGGAACCAAAAACATCAAAATACATAATATAAGTGCACAATTTAATTCAAAATGCTATACAAATACCCATAAATAACATGAAACTTCAAAACCTATCAGATGTGCATAAAGAGAACCCAGCTCACCCCAACCATTGTTTTTAATTTCCGAAGGTTGGCAGTCTGCGCTTAATAAGGGATGATTTTTTCTCCTGAAAAGATGATTACAATGAATGATATCCCCTTAATGTATTAATTTTTAGTTTCTTATTAATTTTTATCTTCCACCAAAAAAAAAAAAAAAATGAAGCCCGCTGCCCATTATAAGAAAAGTCATCTTATTAATTAACTTGAATAGTACTCTCCGGTCCTTATTATAAGGCATTTTGACTTTTTCTATGTTTTCACCTAATACGCAATTTTAATTGACAAAAAAACTTAAAAACATTTTATCAAATCAAAAGAACACAAGGAATGTGAAAATATATTTGTATGGTTTTTTTTATCAATAAAAAATGTGTATTAGGTGAAATCTAGAACAAATCAAAATATCTTATATTAAGGACCGGAGGGAGTAACAAATTTGTAAAAGAATTTTTGGAATACAAAATACGGTACATGCAAGTCATCATAATATCATTGAACTATACGTACGTTGTACACACACACATATATATATATATATATATATGTATATATAATTATATATATATATATATATGTAATTAGAGAACATATGGATTCTTAATTTTTGCAAACCTAATCAAACTATGAATAACATTTGCAAGTAATATTCGAAATTAATGATAATTCGGTTTTGTTCGATTGTCTTAATAAATAGTATATCTCCCTGAAACTTTTGCCACACAACAATCTTATAATTCTCAAACCAACCTATATTATTGTACCATGTTGTCGTTATTCCATTACAATAACAAGAACTATTTGTTCTTTCTCATATTTTTCCTTCTCCTCCATTCAACCCCTAGGGTTCTTTCCGTCAGAACATTGTATGACCACGTAAATAAACTGAGCCCTAGTGTTCACCATTCGGTTACTGAGAATAAATCCAAATGGGAAAGGCCATCTCCATTCACGCTAACGTACGCTTTCTTGATGGACCACATGATCGACTACTTGAGCTTAGCCGATATTAAGTCCGCGTTCGAACGCTCGTTCTCACGGTGGTCGGCTGTCATTCCGGTGAACTTTACGGAAGTCGATGATGATCGATTTTCAGACATCTCGATAGGATTCTTCGAGGGGGATCATGGCGACGGAGACCCGTTTGAGGGGAGGGGGGGACAACTGGCTCATGCCACCTGGCCGGAAATCGGGATGCTCCATCTAGATAAAGGCGAAAGATGGAGCGTTGACTTCGAGAAAGAGAAGGCGAAATCAGCCGTTGACTTGGAATCGGTGGCAACACATGAGATTGGACATTTACTAGGATTGGACCATTCAAGGGCAAAGAAGTCGGTCATGTATCATAGCATTGGTTGGAGGACCAAAAAGGTTAACCTCACCGTTGATGACGTAGCAGCAATACAGGCACTGTATGGAGCAAACCCTAATTTCAATGTCACTTCTTTGGATCATTCATCAAGTTGGAGTATTGTTATGGAAGTTAGAAGATTAACTGGGTGGACATTGCTTTTGGGCATGATAGTCTGTTTAATTTCAGTGATCTGTAATAAGTAGGCACATTTAGGGGAGGGGGCAGTTAAGGATTTGTAAATAGTCCTTCTATATGTTTTTGTTTTTCTTTTAAAAAAAAATAAATAAATAAAAAATCCTTCAATTCCAGGAGTGCACATATTATTACTCTTTTTTTTTGGAAGTCATTATAAACTAATCTAATATTTGGAATCTAATAGTTATTATGAGCGTAATTTAGGCCCCATTTGGACAAGAGTTTTGAAAACTTGTTCAAAACAGTCTGTTTAAAGTAAAAGTTAAAAAAGTAATTTTTGAAAAATAATGTATTTGGACAAGATTTTTTCAAAATCCTGTTAGGAGTTGAAAATATGAAAAAGCCATTTGGACTAGGTCTTTTTCAAAATTACTTTTTGTTAAAAATAATTTGAGAACTTTTTTTTTTAAAAAAAAAGAAAATCATTCTTATACAAATTGTTATTTTCATTTTTTTTCACTTTTCCTTCCTAAATTATTATTTTATTATTCGCAATTGTCTTATTCCAATATTTTCGTTTCCACACTTTATCTTCCAACATAAATCGAAATTATAGTATAATTTTGAAAACCATTCTGACTAAATTGCAACATAATATTAAAACACAATATAATATTAAAACCATTTTAACTTATCAAATGCATAATCCCACATAATGCCTGTCCTCCTTGGTCAAACCAGAGAGTTCCCACCAAGATTATGATGATCCACCGCCTTTTTGTGTAATCAAAATCCTTGACCACCACCTCCCCTTTTGCCCTTTCTATCTTCTCTTCAACAATTGAAAGCTGCTTCCTTTTTCTTTTTTTGGGGGGTTACTGGTACTATATTTCTTCCACTACTTCACACATTTTTACACACTGCAAATCAATACATAAGAAAACACATTGTTTAGCACTAATGAAGAAACACATGGATAAGAAATACAGATTTTGCACGACTCAAAGTTTGGAAAATTACACCACTTAAGAAAAAGGCAGTAGAATGATTCAAATGTAGACTTTGTAATCAAAATTAGACTCTTAAATGGATTTTCAGAATCCTTTAAAATTCTCAGTTCTGAATTTTTAGAGCAATAGTGACCTAGTGACCATATTCGAAGAACATTTTTAAGCTAACTACTAATCCTTTTAACAAGCCATCAGAGCTGTAATAAACTAGGATAACCAGAGAAGAGTTTTACCAAAGGTAACCATAGAAGGAAGTATAAAGAAATAAGTCCTTCAAAACAATAGCTCAGACCAAATTTTCTGAAATTTTCAGTGATTTCTAAGTCATCTTCTGGACAAACCGTAAATCCATTTAACAATCCGAAAAGACCACATTAAACTGTACTCAATGGAGAAGAGTTTTCTAAAAAGAAATCCTGGAAAAGAGTTAAAGACCAAAGAGAAATAGGGCTGTAAACAGAAGTGGCCTGGTCTGATTTTTCTGCATTTTCAATGATAAACATGTCAAGTTCAAATCATAATTTCAAACAAACCAAGAGTCCATTTACTAATCTGTAAAAATCACATTAAACTAGATGAAATATAGAAGAAATTCATATCAAGAAATCCCAGAAAAGGATTCAAGAGATAGGAGAAAGAAGCCACTCAACAGGTGAACTCAATTCTGGTTTTTAGTATTTTCAGCAATGCAAAGTAAACATATCTCATTCCAGTTGGACGTTATTTCCGAACTAACCCTGGCTTCCTAAGCATCCATTTTATTCCCCTCACATTTCCAGTAAACAACATAACAGAGAAATGCTAAACAAATTAACTTATTTATATGACATAACAGAGAAAATGACCAAGAATATTTGAGGAGAGGAAGAACAAAGACCTACTTATGTAGAAGTAGAAAGTCCCCACTCAATATAAATGTCAATGCTACCAGAATCCATCCAAAGATTACCAAGCAGCAACAATGAAGTATGACTTCAGAGAATGTCAAAAGCAGAAACCAAAGCACCTAAGTTTTGATATAGGAACAATAGACTATTTGGATGACTATGTAGAAACAATGTTTTGATCAGATCATACTCACCAATGTACAATGCATTGCAGCCCAAAAATGGAGCATACTGTCAAAGCAAGTTTGCACAAACAAGATCCATTAGCACAAACATGAAAATCAGAACCCAAAAAAATTCTTTTGCCTATATGGCTGCTGATGATAATTGACAGACTTATAGTAACCGAGAAATGCTAGGACAAGCAAAGAAGTAGAGAAAACAATCAATGTCAATCTCCTGAACCACAGTCAGAAAGTTTAATAAGAATACCAGTAACGATGAAAAATTGCCGAAATCGAATCAAAATAACAGAGAAGAGCCAGAATTAGTACATGGGATTCAAGTATTGTCGTATTTGATTCAACTACATAAGCTAGATAAATAGTTTCTTTCAACTCCACTAATCTATCAAGTCTAGAGTTTCCTAATCCAAGCTAATTGATGTTCACGTGACAATTGTGCTGAGTTACAACACTTGACTTTTCTGCTACTTTGAACAGATGAAGTTAGATTGTACAGCTGGTTTTTTTTGCTATGAACCTCCGTAGACTAATATTGAAGATTGGCACAGCAACTGATCACATAAACTTAAAATGCAGGTGTTCTAAGAAACCATTTACACGCCTTGAAATCCTTAGCATTTTTTTGACTCCATAGCAGGAATGTAATGCTGAAGGGATCCAGAATGAAAGTCAGGACAAAAATTTCATCAGAGTTATTGACACCTGAAGCACCCTTTAAATGCTTTAAGTGGTTTATAACCAATTTATTAACAAATTCTTAATCCTCGATTGCCACAAGCATAATTAAATTGAAAACTTCAAAATCTAATTAGCTGAAACCTAGAACAGCCATTTTAAAATCACTCAATCAGGAATCACTCTTAAAGATCACCATTTTAACAGCACGCTCAATGCAAAACTTATCATAACGTTCTGAAACAAAGGAATCAAGAGATAGAAAAAGTCTCAAAACTTACTGAAAAACACTCCTCTCAGAGAGCAATAAATGAAATACCCTGGATTGATAAATCGAAATGCATAGCAACGAAATAGAAAAAAAAACCACACATGCATAAGAAGTCAAGAGCTCAATCATCACACTGAAACCCATATCACAAATTTAACTCTTAAGCGACACTCATACACCAAACAGAATTCTAATCGCAAAGTGACAAAAGAAAATTTGAAACCCAAATTACCTGCTGAGCAGAGAGTGAGTTGTTAAAGCACTGATAAGGGAGTCCAAAAAATAAAAAAATGATCACAATAACTCCATCTCAAATTCTGAATAGAAATTCATGATTAAAAACATACAGTGATTTGATTTTCGGTTTAGGGAGGTGAGGGTTGGTAGGTAACGGTTTGAGGGAGTCAGGATAAAAAGGACCGCCTAAAGGGAGTAATGTCTTTCGGTTTCGTAATTTGATTTCATATCATCAGAGGAGAGAAAGAAAGGGATAAGGAGAGAAGAGTGACGGTGGTTGCTGGATCGATCGCCGGTGCCGGACGGCTGAAGGAGAGAGAGTGAGAAAGGGGCGGCGGATCTAGGGTACGGCAGAAGGGAGAGGCCGGCCCTTTTCATTTTATTCATGGCCCGTTTTTTCATAACCCGCTCTCGACCCGATTTTAGACCCGCGGACGGAGTTGGAAGAGTCTGTTTCAAAAATTTTAAAAATACCTCCTACCTATTTTCTAAAAAGTCTGTTTCAAGCCTTCTTTTTTTCAAAATGATGTTTAAAAAAGACCTTAATTATTTTGTCTAAATACATTTTAGACTCTAAACAGACTTTTTAGCCTTAAAAGTCTTTTTGAAACTCTTGTCCAAATGGAGCCTTAATTTCGTCATCAATTTTCAGATATTGTAGACGATAGACATTTTAAAAAGTTGTATTATTTAATCAAAAGTGCAGTTTGGCAGACACTAATAAACACCCGATGGATTGTAAATTATTCAGTTAGGCAATTTATTTTTCTTTCTCATTATAAAACAAATAAATTTGGGTTTGAGTGATTAATCACAAACTGTTCCCCTCCTATGCGTCTGGGGCTTTCGTATCTGATCTTTTTTCGCAGTGAAATTTCAATATTAATCTAGAAATATTAGATTTCCAACAATGAAAAACTATGATTTGCCGTTGCCCGTTGGCAACTCAAAAATCCGAAAATGTGTGAACAAAAATTATATGGCTACTAAATAATCAACAGCTCGTCCAACTTCATAATTTTGTACAATAACATACTTCAATTAATATTCTTTCAAAGCTTCAAAAATATCTTTTTAAATTTCAACCTTATCGGAGGTTAATTAATACCGTTAATAGTTGCTGATTAAAATGTTCATGTCCACGCGGTTCTGATGATATCAGACTGCAATTGGTCAAATTAGTTATAAGCGCTACTCCATATATCGATTTAGAAAAATAGTTCAACAAAAAAAAAATAAAATAAAATAAATGTAGTGGACATTGGACATCCTTTAATGTGCAAAAAAGAAAATAAATAAACAAAGAAAGAAAGAAAAAAAGAAAAAGAAAAATAGTTAAACAAAGTGAATTATTTTGTTTAATTAATACCTTTTTGTTCAATGTTAAGCCAATATCGTTGGAGTAGTCTTTGAACTCGCTTCAGTTTGAAGGTTTTGAAAAATTTGCGTTCATTTGTTACATGTTTAAAACAATAATCTCATTGGTGAACTGAATCATCGAGCTTAATCGACCGTATATGACTTCTAAAGAGAAAATGATGTACTTTTCAAGCGGCTAGCATTTTGGAGGTTCGAAAGTTAAAAAAATAAAAAATAAAAATAAAAAAAAAGTGCAACACAATTGGTGATAGGAAGCAGCTCTCCTACATTTATAATTTTGTATGTTTTTTACCTTGTCGAATATGTGAGTGTATTTATAAGGAGAGAATTAGCGTTGGTAATATTGTGATCTGAAAGGGAGAGGGGAAAATTGGTGCAGGAAAAACTTGTATTGCTTTTTCGAAAGGGCTTTAATAATCATAATTTCCACTTAGTAATTGAAATTCCTTGCTAGCTAGTTCTTTTTTCTGCTGTTATTTTTAACTAATTTTTATACGCAGAAGATTCCAAGTTTCTTTTTTTTTGGTAACAATGTGAATTTTCTTGCTTCCAACTGTACAAGATTTACAAAACGGAGGCCTACTTCTATTAAAATCAAGTCATACAAAATTTTGGGTGTATTCCTAACCCAACTAAGAATCGAATGTCATCACTATTACCCTTTCTAAAATGGTTTTGTGTGTTCCACTTAACCTCCTGCTGCACCATTTCAATTCTCTTCTGAATGGATATTTTATGAGTACCAAATTTACGTTCATTTCGCTCCCTCCAAAACATTGTAGATAATAACCACCAGACAAGTATGAAGAATTTTCTGTTTCACTTCCTGAACCGCCACATATGCCTTAGCTGCTTAAAGCTTCTGTTAAGATCTTTCAACTTGGTGGAAATACCCAACTAGTTAAGCACGCCTTTGGCAATTCCCTATACATAATCACATTCAAAATAAAGATGGTCCAAAGTTTCAACAGCATTAAAACAGAGTTCACACGCATCATCTGCATTAAGTAATCCCATTCCCTTCAAACGATCCTTTGTTAGTAACTTTCTTTTCCAGGCCATCCAACAAATGATACTCTACTTTGCTACACAGTAGGAATTCCATATCAGTGATTTATCTTTCTGTTTCATCTGAAGCCCTCTCATCCAGTCATAGCACTTCTTAACAGTGAAAGCTTGACCTTTACTAGACCATATCTGTGCCTATGTACCTCTTTTAACAACTTCTTTCTGCTTCATTAACTTCCTCCAACAACAGTCCATAGGAGGTTCATAATTCCACACATTTTTCCCTTTTAAGTAATACATATTTACCCATCTTACCCATAAGCTCTCTTTCTTATTTGCAACATCCCAAACTTGTTTACTCAATAGAGCTTTATTCCATAACTTTGGTTCTTTTACATTCAGCCCCCCTTCCAACTTAGGCTTAAAAATGTCGTTCCAACTTACCAAAGCTACTTTTTTTTTCCCAAAGAAATGCTCTACAAATCTGTCCTATTTGTTGCAACACTTTTTGAGGTATAATAAACATACTAGCCCAGTACATATGCAAGGTAAGTAATACAAAATTAATCAAAGTAACCTTACCTGCATATCGCAGATTTCTCGAGCTCCAGCACTTCAACCTCGCTGTCAGCTTTTCTACCATAAACTGGCAATCACCATGAGACCACACAGTAGGTGATAAAGGATTGCCTAGGTACTTCATCGGAAAACTACCAACCTCAAAACCCATAATATTCTGAATTTTCTTCTTCAATTCATTAGAGCAGCCTCCAAAGTGGATACTTGACTTGTGGAAATTTACAGCCAAACCAGATGTAGCTTGAAAATGCTCCAATAACTTCCTGATCTTTGTTACAGTGATCTCATCTGCACCGCTGAGTATAATTAGATCATCTGCAAAACCCACGTTAGTTATTTGCAGCTTTTTACATTTCGGATGAAACTTAAAATCCTTGCCACTGGATTCCTTTCTGAATGCTCTCGACAGATATTCCATCACCAATGCAAATGGAAGCAGGGATATGGGATCCCCCTGCCTGAGATCTCTCCTTGCTTGGAAATAACCTGCCACATTTCCATTAAGATTAATAGAGAAAGAACACGATGTTACACATGTCATTATCCAACCAATGAATCTTTGTGGAAACCCTAAATGTACCAGTATTTGCTGTAGAAAATTCCAGTTAACCGAATCGTAAGCCTTTTTCAGGTCCACCTTCATGAGAGAGCTTGGCAGACAATTCCTTCTCTTATAAAGCCTTATCATTTCCTACGTATGCAAAACATTATGCATGATCAACCTTCCTTGAACAAATGCCCCTTGGTTGAGATCCACCAGACTTGGAAGTACTTCATTCAACCTATTGCGAATCAACTTTGAGATACACTTATAAAAAGTGTTGCAACACGAAATTGGACAGTATTCGGTTGAATCCGTCAGAGCATCTGTTTTGGGGATAAGTGATATCAAGGTTGCATTAACTTGTCGAAGAATCCTCCCTGTCTGAAAGAATTCCAGTACTGCTTCGGTTACATCCTCTCCCACAATCGTCCACGCACTTTTGAAGTATTCACTATTAAAGCCATCCGGGCCAGGACTCTTTTGAGAGTTGATACTAAACATAGCTTCTTTTATTCCTGATTTTGTGAAGTACCTAATCAAGCGAAACTGCTATTCTATATCCAGTTTTTTTCCTGAATTTGAAACTTCACTATCAGCTGGTTCCCTAGCTATGCTTGTACCTAACAGATTTTCATAGTACTCTATAAAATGCTCCTCCACCAATTCCCACTGCTCCTTAATTTCGCCATTTGGTTTAATCATCGATGGCTCCGAATTAGGTCAACTAGGTGAAGCATGATGGGGATATGTTATTCGAGGAGTAAAACGCTTGTTTAGGTATGCAGAATGGGGCTACACGGGAAATGCTAAATGTTTTGAAGCAGAAATAGCAGACATTTACAATGGACTAAGGGCATGTGAAAGGGTACCCTCGACTGACAGTCGAAACAGACAACCAAAGTATCGTTTCTTTGATACAAAGTGGACAAGTTGAACAATTAAAATTCCAAGCTTGTTAGTATTTATCGGGAGGTAAATAGTGTGCAGACGAGCTTGCAAAAATAGCCTCAACTGGGAGCACAATGCAATACCATTCACAGGCTGATCTACCAACATCACTGCGAGGTAAGGTCTATTTAGATTGTAATAGCTTTCCTTATTTACGTGTTAGATAGTAAAAAATATAGAGATGTCATGGGACTTTTGTTTAAGATCTTTGTAGGACATTCTGTTAGCTTTGAAGTTTTAAGAAATTCAAGAACTGTCAGGGGATATTTTTATCTTTGTAAGATAGTTCATAGCTATAATTCTGTTAGAGAACCATCATGGAGTTTTTAGACAAACTTTTTGTAAGACGATCTCTTTTTGATTTGGGTAAGTCTTAAGCATTGTCTTCTGTAACTTCATTTTTTCAATCAATAAAATCGGGAGGATGCCCGCCAGGTACCGTGCTGGTTCTTTTTAAAATATATATATACATATATATATATCAAGGGTATTTCCATCCGATTATGATCAAATTCTTAAGCCAATCTAGAACAAGGAATGTTTACCTTAGGATCATCATCAATCTCTGTTATGCTTGATTTACAAACAGTTTCTAATTAACACCCATGAAAATTGTAAACTTTACGTTACAAACTGAATTTAGCAACTAAAATTGGCTAAATCAGCAGAGTTGCCGATTGATCCCCTGACTACAAGTTTCAATATTTCCCTTACAACCTGAGCTTTTTCTGCTTCAAATGATTCGTCCTCTTTTTCTATCTTGAAGGCAGCCAAGAGTTGTAGAAGCTCGCTTCTGTTCGCCACTAGGATGTTGGTTATCTCATAAGGTTCGTGTTGGTTGGCCATAAAAAGCTTGAATACATGAAAAAACATCAAGTTGAATGCTTTTGCTAGACTCCCTCAGTAGCTTACCATCACAGAAGCTTTTGAATGATCAAGCAAAACATCTCCCAAAAGCTTTGTAGCATGTCTTTTTGTGATATAATTTGGAGATTGGAACAATTTCGAGTTGAATTACGCAAAAAACTAATCATAATTGTCAGTGAGAGAATATGAAACAGTGGGCTTTTGCCTGGTCATGAACTCCTTGAAAGTAGCTGTGGCATCAGCAACAACGTCAAAACTTGGAAGTTTTACATAGTCAAAACCTTTTTCATTTGCACTAATTTCAAAACATACCTTGCAAGTGCCTTATTGCGAATACATTTCCTCAACAGTCCTCCATAATGCAAAGCCATTGCAGGATCTTCGTAACCACATATCAAAATATTCATAATATCCAACTTGGAAATTACCCGATCAAACGTGAGTTGACGGGTCGTCTTTGCAAATTTGCAACAACTTGGGTGGCGTCTTTACGAGCCTCCAAGTTCAATTGTGGAATGCAAATGATGAGGAGGTGATGTAGTAAGGGAAGCCTAATATTGAGAAACTTAACAAGAACAAGAATCGATAACCGTCGTATATCCGTTTAGTCTGAGAATACCTCGAAATATAACCTTTCGAAATATAACCTTTCTAAGATTCCTTTAGTCTAAGAATACTGGAATCCTAAGGCATCTAACAATCCATTGATTCAACAAAAAATATCTGAAAGTGGCCAAAGGCCTTAAATATTAAAAGATACGAATTAAAATCTAATAATAAAATACTTGAAATGACTAAAATAAGCTTATGAACCCTAATCTAACTCCTATGCCTCCATCACTACAAATTTGCCACAAATTTATAAAAAGCCCAATCAATCAATCACAGAAACCACAAATTTACATGAATTTTTCTACGATACTCGCAGAACCACAAATTTGCCAAAACCCCAATCAATCGAACAAATACGAAATCTCAACACCCAAATAGCAATGAAATCAAATTGTTGATAAACAAGAATTGCCGAACAACAATCCTCCAAGATAGAATGCTGGCTCCAACGGTACAATACCTTCAGCTCTGATAACGTCTAACTCAGTAACAGAAGCCCAATCTTGAGAAGCCTAACAAGAACAAGATAACTGTCGTAAATCCGTTTAGTCTAGGAATACCTGGAAATACAACTTTCCTAAAATTCCTTTAGTCAAAGAATACCAGAATTCTAAGGCATTGAACAATCTGTTGATTCAATAAAGAATACCAGAAAGTAGGCAAAAGAGATTTAATCTCACTTTTATAGAAATATCAACCACCGTCATACAAAGATGCGGCCAAAGGCCATAAATAGTAAAAGACATGAATTAAACCCTAATAAAAAAATATTTAAAATAACTAAAATAACCTCATAAACCCTAATCTAACTCCTAATATATTGTCCTTGAAGAACTGTTGGGCCAGTTGTGCGCATGTTTTAGCAGCTGGCTCAGATTCACTATTACCATAAAGAATTATTTTTAATCTCTCATGAGCACATGTAATTTTGCTACCTTTTCAGTATTCTTGTGGCCGGTGGTAAGATAATCGGAGGCAGAATTAGGGTACAAAATCGATGAGGTGGTGTGGGCGACTAGATCAACAGGAATCTTGTGCATAGATTTCTTATATTTGAAACTAATATGTTGCATCGCCCTTAGGAAGACATTCTTCAGATCCAAGGTCGAGTCGTCATTGGCGGGCTTATAAGATATCTTAGCAGAAGAATGGTGGCGATTCATCATCATCGACCCCAACAATATCTCTCCTCCTCTGATGACGATGTCCTTGTGGGGTTAGTGAGGGATTCGCTACCTGAATCGGCATGTGATTGTCGACAAAGACTACGCCAATTCAACGAAACAAAAAAGAAGAGATGGGTTGGGGAGGACGATGACCATAAAGAGGAGGGGAAATGAGTATTACCATGTACGAGATGATTCTTTTAACTTTTACTACATGTTTCAGTCATAAAGCATCGATATATGAGTGACACGTGAGATGGCTTAAGGCATCTGATGTTAAAATAAATAGTAATTTTGGGTGCAAGAAACAAATAAATGAGTCCTAATTTGTTACACATCCTCTCAACCCCAATCTAATCACTTCAGTAATCACCATTTGCCAACACTCATTACCTTTAGTTACAAATTACATAATTTCTTTACCCAATCGAATCCTGAATTTCTTACAATACAATAAAAGCTTTCCCCTATTCCTTACAATCAACTCTAGGTCCCAAAACTTAATATCCATAAATCTATTTTTTTTGAAACAATTGGTTGTAGTTTTTAACAAATATCTTAAAATCCAAACCTTTTTTGTAGGTTTCCCAATTTCAAAATTAAATTGGAACCCTTCACAAACATAATTCCTCCGATTCATAAAAGTTATCTTCCCACATTCTAAAAGTTATCTTCCCACATTCCCCCTAATATACACCTAATTTTTCTTAGAAACACTCACACTACTCTCAACCACTGTAGAAGCCAAAAATATCGATTGAGAACCAGTCTAATGCTTGGTTCAAAAATTTTTATTAAGAAACCATTCAGTCTACTCGGTAATTTTTGGGAATTGGGTTTCGAATTGATTTAATAATGTGAAAAATCGGGGATATGAGATTTGGGGTTAGGAAACATGTGTTTTATCAATCTGAGGAATTAAGTTTTTGGAGGGTTTCGATTTAGTTATGAAATTGAGAAAGTTATAAAAAGTGTTTGGGTTTTTATATATTTGTTAAAAAAAAAGAATAAAATCATTTGTTTCAAAAAAATAGATATATGGATTTTGGATTTTGGGACTTAGAGTTGATTGTAAGAAATAAGGGAAAGGTTGATTGTAATGTAAGGAATTGGGGGTTCGACTGGGTCAAGAAATTATGTAATTTGTAGCTAAAAGGAGAAATGAGTTTTGGCAAATGGTGATTACTGAAGTGATTAGATTGGGGTTGCGAGGATGTGTAACCAATTAGAATTCATGTTCTGAATAAAAACAAGGGGGGGTGATTTTCTCCCTTTGTTTGATTCCAAATTCTTTTGAAAATTTCTCATTTAATTGTTTCTTACTTCTCAAAATTACTATTTATTTTAACATCAAATGCCCTAAGCCATTTCACGTGCCACTCACATATTGACACTTTATTGTTGCTTCTAATACAATTTATATATGACAAAACATAAATTATATTTCACAAAAGGCATGAATATGTCATTAAAATCTCCTCAAAATCTGAATTTATAAAAGACATAAATATTCATTTTTCTTATTTCCTCAAAGTCTCCTCTGGAGGCGATTTTGTGCTCATCTCATACTCCATATTATGAGCATCTTGATATTCTTGACCCTACTACGTGTTCTTAGTTCGGTTTTGTGCTCGAACCATATATACATTACATGCGTTCATCAGACAATAACTGCATCAGCACCGCCCTGTCAGTCACGGGAACAGCTGGGCCATCGTCCAGTGCCCCTCCATCTACGACGCCAACAGCTGCACCCCCAACTGTCTGGAAACCTTCCATCTCTGGCCACGCCAAAAGGATCTTCCGAGACTGAATTCGTATAACAGTGTAAAAACTTAAAATCACATTTTGTAGGCAATAATCTTATTTGACTTGTTGATGATGGCGTTGAAGTACGAAACCGGTCTTATTTTGGGAGTGAGGTTTAATTCACTCCATTTTTGTCAAATAAATTCTTTTTTTTTTTGCCTTTGTTTTAATAGAAAAAGCAAACCAGGATATTCATATGGAGAAAACTAGTGGCTGTATTACTACTATTAGCTAATACTGCCTGTTGCGCGTTGCGTATTATTGTTCAGATGGTGACTAACCATTTTGTTTTCCTTCTATGGTATGGAGAGCACTTGAAGTATGATTTAGGTCATAGATAAAGGGATTCTGGTTTTAATTCAAATAAATATCGAAGTAAATTTATAATATATGTATATCTCTTTAATACTCTTATTTATGTCTATAGTGTTATTTGATTTTGATATTTCTTAAGAAACTTTTATAACTCTCTATCAAATATTAGTATTGTTTTGAGGAGATATATATGCACATTTAGTGGTATGGACCTTGCATTAGGTTTTTTTTTTTTTTTTAAAGGGTACCTGTATATTAGATTGAAGTACCTAGACTATTACATTGCGGCTTTGCATATGCTAAATTATGCATTTGTCGCACATCATTTCTACTAATAATAAATAACCTACGATTGGAATTTAGAGATTAATTGTCGTAAGCTAGAGATTATTTATTGAGCTTCAGTGGGGAAAGAGGAGATATTGTTGTTTGTTGTTAACGCTTCACAATCTGTGTGTACGATCACATTTTGTAGACCCAAATCCCAAGCCTGTCTGAGGGCCATGAGACAAGTCATTGCCTCTGTTTGACAGGCCGATAATGCCGAGATTGGTGCTAATTTAATATGCATTAATAATCCCAATGCAGATTTTATTCGCCAAGCTCTAGCTGCAGGTCTGGTGATGGGATGGAAGGATCCATCAAACTTGATCATTGCATGATAGTTAGGTGATCTTGTTAGCGGTGGTTGATGAGGATAATGGACCTGAGTAGGTTTCGTTGTACCGCCAATGTGCGTGAAGCATCAGGGGAACATCTGATCAATTTGTATCCACAATTGTGTAACCCTTCTTTGGTTGGCAAAGAATTAAGGGCTGCTCTCCATAAGAGGTATTTGTATTTTGGTTGTACCCTGGAGTTCCATGGTATTTTCCATGCCAGCTTTTGTTGTTGTTGATGGAAGTGAGATTCATTCAGAGATGGAGCAGCCAAATTCAATGTTGTATAATACCCTTATTGTATTGTATAATTACCATGAGTTGTGTTCGACCATAATATTTTGTCATTCTGTGAAGCTCTATAGGGATCAATGTAAATTCCAGTAATGTGTGGAGTAATGTGATCAGGAAATATTGTTCTGATTAATGAGATCTTCCACTGTCCATTTGATCTGATAAGATCACTCACCATAGCATTCGAATATATTTCTAGGAAGGAGTGTAGCAGGATGGCGTTTGGATGATGTGGAATCCAATCATCTGCAATGTGGATATTTCAGCTTGAGATGACCTTCCATTTCGTATTGCCCTATACCATTCTGGATCCCCATAGCAAACTTCTATATCCCCATGTAGCATTATTTGGAGGTTGATGCTGAGGAAAAGGTTCTGTGGAGCAGTATTTGGCCTTGTAAACTCTTACTATAAGAGATTCTGGTTGGGAGATGATTTTCTAAGCATGTTCTGCGAAGAGCGCCTGGTTGACTTTTTTTGTTCTTTTTCTTTCGTAAGAGAACCAGGACGGTACATAGCGGGCATCCTCCCGATTTTATTAATTAAATAAGAATTACTCAATTCAAAAAAGACCGTCTTGCAGAAAATTTGTCTAAAAACTCCATGAAGGTTCTCTAACAAGACTGTAGCTATGAATTGTCTTACACAGATGAATATTTATCCCCTAACAGTTCTTTACACTTTTCAATAATTTTCTAAACTAAGAGAATGTCTTACAAAGATCTTAAAACAAAGATCCCATGACATCTCTATTTATCTTATGCTACAAATCTTAAAAAACTATTTAACACTTACGTAAGGAAAACAGTTCCGATCAAAGTAGATCTTACCTTGCAATGGTGGTGGAAGAGATTTATGTAAGTAATATTGCAATGTAATCCCCGATGTCGGGAAATATGAACAAGTTTGGGATTCATGTTGAGTAGCTTTTTTTGTATACTTTTCAAGTACATGTATTGCCTCCATGGAAATTCTTTGCCCTTCCGTAGCAATGAAACAATACTTTTGTTGTCAGTCTGAACTATCACTCGATTTAGCCCTCCCTCTTCACAGGCTTTCAGTCGATTGTAGATGGCTGCTATTTCGGCTTCAACTTGTAGCATTTCCCATTTATCCACATTCCGCAGATTTAAATGAGCCATTTTCGCCTCGGATGACATATCCCCATCCCGCCTCTCCTGGTTGTCCTAAGCTAGATTCGTCTGTGTTTAAAACTACTTCCCCAGGATCTGGAGGCTTCCATCTCAATACCGTGATCTTCTTAATTTGTGACTGAAGAATCACTTTGAAAAGATCTTCTTTCTCTTTTTGCTCCTCTGGTGTCTTGGCCTTTAAATCATGAACACTCAACATATTCGAAATATTAGTCATGATTTCTTTAATCGAAAAATTCAAAGATAAATGCATACCATCGTAAACAACTTTATTCCTCAACTTCCATATTTCCCACAAGATCAAGATTGGTATGACCATCATTATTGATTTTTTTGCTGATGTAAAACTTTCAGTTGATTGCCAAGTTTGCAAGCTTGTCCACCATCCTGCATTATTAGGGATCATAGTTCCACAAAGAGTAGCAAAATGATTCCAAACTGGAATTATTTCTTGACAAGCATAAAAAGAGTGTTCAATGCGATCTTCCTCGACATGACAAAATGGACATCTCGAAGGGCTCATGGCCATTCCAAATTTTTGTAAAATTTTAAGAAAAGGCAATAAGAATAGTTTCCATGTAAAATAAGAAACTTTAACTGGAATTAACTTGTGCCAAAAAATTTTTAAAGGAAGAAATTCTTCTCTGTGTTGTCGAGCTTCCTAATAGGCAGAGGCAATTGAGAGGGTTCTCGTCACAATTGGCTTCCACAACATTGAATCCTACTTGTCCTCAAAACACAGCTTCAAATTTTGCATCTAGTCTGTTTGACTCTGATCTAGCAAACAAGAAAAAACATACAAGAAAAAATCTTTAGACATTTAAAAATCCTTTACTGTTAAGTCTATGGCAGGTGTCGCCTGGATTGTTCCATAGTATTTCTGAGTCCAGCCATGGATCGCACCAGAAAGAAGAAGAACCATCGCAAACTGCAATTTCACTTCACGAGGCTACAAGCTGATAAACTTGACTACACGCGACCAATTTGCTTTATCTTTGGATGTAGCAGACAACAAGTTAACAGACCTGGACCAAATTCTTGTCTTTGACTCTAGTTTCCACCAGAGCTTCTTGGAGAAAGCTTGAATCTTGTATTCTAAATTCCAAATACCTAAACCATTCTCTTGTACCGGATAAGTCAGCTTGCGCCAAGCTCGCCAATGGCATTTTTGTCCTTGTTCAGTTTCCCCCCAAAGGAAATTCTGACATTTCCGCTCAACACTTTCAATAATTGTTTTTGGAGGGACTATGGCTGCTATTGTGTGAAGGGGGATCGCCTATAGAACATGTTTAATTAGCAAAAAACGTCCACCTTGTGACAAGAAGTTATTCTTCCACTTCAGCAATTTAGCGTCAAAGGCATCAAGCAAGTGTTGGAAATATTCCACTTTTTTCCTTCCCTTGAACAGCTTGCATCCCAAATAAATAAAGGGGAATATACCTCTTTGCATTTGTAGTGTGTTTTTGATTAAAGAAACACGTTCCACGGAGCTTTTGTCTGAAACAAAGAAAGTATTCTTTTGCTTATTCATTTTCTGCCCTAAAGCATTGATAACGGTTAATTTGTTACAAAAAAGCATGGCAATTTACTCTTCAATTAGTAAGAAATTAGGGGTGTTGCTTAGAATTAAGTTCATTTTACTTAACTGTTTTGTGTTTTCAAATAGGCAAGGACCTGAGTGATTAATTCCTGAAAAAGGAGGCTTATGGAACAAAAATGTGGGCTGATGAATTCAAATTTGATGAGGTGGTCAAGGTACTCCAAAGCACAAGCCAACAAGAGTGTCCCACTCTTAAATTCCAAGAGCATGCTTGCTCCCTTGAAAGAAAAACTAACCACCCACATTGAGCAATGCTGCTGCTGATACCACCACTTGAAGAATGAGCAAAAGACCAGTCAAAACCGGATCCAAGACACAAGGCATTGGGGCTAATAAAAAATCCACAAGCATGGTGAGACTCTCTTGGAAGAAGAACCCGGCAACAAGCTATATAAATGGAGCAGCATTTCCAGTATAAAGAACACATCTGAGTGGACATACAACACACAAAACACCAGAGAGAGAGAAGAAGAGAGCGAAGAGGGGAGAAAACTCCAAAGGAAGAAGAAGTTCATCAGCAGAAAAAAAGGAGTAACAGAACTCACTCGCCTGAGTGACCTTTGTCACTCAGGCGAGTGACCTGTTGCTCAGCCATCCATATTTGCTTCTTCTCAATGCTTTCCTTCTTTTCTTGTTTTTTCGGTAGTTTGTATGTGTAGTTAATTAGATTCATTCTCTGGAACCTATGTAGTTTAACTTTGTGATTGCATTCGGATGATTTTGTGTTTTGAAGTTAAAGCTTTCATCTACCTCTTGATTAAATTGGCCATTTGATTGATTGTGCATCGAACTAAGTGAAACCCGGAAGGGTAAACAAGGTTCAGAATCATTTAGCTTCAACTTATTACTTGGAGGTAACAATCCAAGGTTTTAATTGAGATAGGAATATACTTGGTTAGCATAAGCATTCATATAAGGCTTGAAAACTTCATGAATTTATGACTTGATTAATCATTGAAAAATAGTTTAATTGAGTTGATAAAGATACCTCTAGGAAAAATCGGAATTGACTTAGAGATATATAAGTACCTGAATGAGCATGAATTCATACCAAAAGAGTGTAACATTACAGCTTGATTACATAGGGAAAAGACAATGAATATCTAGTTTGCAGAGTCAGTCCCTTGAGTCGGAATTCTAACTCCCGTGAGTGAGGTTCCATTTGCCTTTTTTTGTCTTCAGTTCTGCAGAGTCACTTGCCTGAGTGACTTTTCCCACTCGTGCAAGTAAGTGACACTCTGCAACTTTGTTTCTTGTTTCTCCAATTTCGTGTTCCGGTTATTTGAAGTTTAACCCGTCCCTGTGGGATCGACCTGACTTATCATATCTACAGTTTAAGTTGGTAAAGTATTTTGGGGGCTTCGACAACCCACCAAAAGTGGCGCCATTGCCGGGGACGGCGGAAAACTTCTTTTAACCATTTCTTTGTTTTTGTTTCTTTTCTTTTAATTTTCTGATTTGAAAAGAGTGTGCCAACTCTAAAGTTTGATGGCAGATTATCCTTCATATATAGGAAATTCATATGATTGGAATGATAACCAACACTATGCAGCTTACAGTAGTTTTAATGCTTGTTATGCAACTAATGATTTTTATTCTTATGAGCAGGATTGAAACTACTATTCTCCACCAATGTATTCTTGCTATGAGGACAAAGAGATGCAACGGTAAATCGAGATGGAAGAGATATACAAAGAAGTGTTGCAGATGCGACATAGAACAAATTTGGCAGTCCAAAGAATGCAAGAAGCACAACGCCAAAAAGAGTTCCAAGAGATGAAAGATATGCTAAATGAGCTTGTGCAAAGTACTGAACAAATGAGTCTTCATCTCCAAACTATAATTGACAACAACTCAAGAAGAGAGAGACAAGAAGCTCATGAGAAAGTAATCTCATCAATGGAGGACAATGATGTAGAAGATGAACCAAGGGAGGTGGTACTGCAGCGACTACCTATACTTCCTCCACCACCATAGCCACTCAAGGGAACAGAGAAACTCACTTGTGGGAGTGAGCTGGTAGAAATTGTGGTTGTGCTAAAAATTGATGAGACTTATCCTCCAAATGAAGAGGTGGTTGACTTGGGATTTATAGGTACCTTGATGAATGACGAAGAGTCAACTATCTCCATTGATGAGGGTCATGTTGATGGAGTCAAACGTAAACATACTTGGGGAGCGCAAGAAGAGATGGTTGATTTTGATCAGTTTCAAGCTGAGAAAATCCCCAAAGTGTTGGAAGAGTGGAGCAAGAAAGATTTTCCTCTATGTTGGATGATTCAAAAGTATGCTTCCTGGAGGCATGATAGGCTAATTGATGGCACATTCTTGTGGTGTCAAGATGGCTATTCTGAGTGACTTGAACCCACAAGAGTTGATTATGGAATGCATCTTGCATTTCAACATTTTGCTTGCTTCATGGGAGGCAACCCATGTTCTTTTCTATTTAGTTTGTTTTTGTGTGATTTTAATTTTTTCTTGTTTAATGTGTGTGCTTCCATGTGCAGAAGAAGTATCAATGCCATCCCAATTCAATTGGTAATCCAAAAATGCAGCAGATTCTGATATTAGTCACTCTCCCAAGTGTGCCTGCAACAAGCTGAGTGCTGTGACTGGTTTGCTTTTGGTTTCTTTTAGTCTGCATAGGATCTGTGCTTTATTTCATGTTTGGGAGAATTGATGTCTGCTCTGTTCAGGCATGATTGTTGTTAGTTTATTTTGTTTCAAACTTAAATGTGAGAATTTTGAAAACTGAAGCTGTTGACTTTGAAATTTTGTGTGTATTACTGAAAGTTCTAAGACACTCTGGGAAGTGACTCATGTTACTCGGCAAAGTGACTCTGAACCTACTTGATGATTGAAGTCAATTTATTTCTTTTACCCACCCATATATTTTGTTTTACCTTCCTGTTTTCTTTCTTCTAGGTTCTTTAGACATCTTTTGTCTGTCATATCCCTTAGTAGCTTGTAAATTCTGAAATTTGGTGTGCTTAATATGTACTTGCTAGACTTTCGTTTGGGGTAAACTTCTAGTATCTTTATGAGCATTAATGCCATATCTAGCAAGTTTAGGGAGAATTTTCAGAATTAGCATGTCTGATTGCATATGAGTCACCTAGTTCTTTCTGAGCATAGTTGTTAAAAGCTAAATCTATTTATGGATTTATGGTGCTTCTAGTTCGTTGGTTTCTATGGTCTCTGTGCTTAACCGTATGAACCAAGGAATTTCATGAGCTTAATTTCTAATATCTTTAGTCTGTGTTTCAATTCTAATCCTTGGTATTTGAGAAAACTAAATTTGCAGCTAAAGAAGGACTGCAGAGTCACTCCCGCGAGTGACCAAAGTCATTCCAGCAAGTGGCAATGGAGAAAAATAAATTCTGAACTCTTCCATACTGCTGTTGAATCTTTATTGTGTTCTGATGTTCAACACAACCGAGAGTTTCTAAACCATCAAACGCATATGATGAATGATGTGCACCTCTATGTGCACCTCTAAGCCCTCCTCATCCATTTTAATTGCTCTAACGCAGGGAAGTCATCAGTCCTCTACCTCACTCACAGGAATGAGAATATCACTCCTGCGAGTGACTACACATTTTTTTCATTTTTCTGCTTTTTTTTTTCTTTTATGTTCATTTTGTTTTGTGTTCTGTGTTTTTTGTTTTATGTTATGTGTTTGTCAGCATTGAGGACAATGCTTTGAATAAGTTTAGGGAAGTAGTAGGGAATATGTTTATAAATTTTTTTTTCGGATTTTTGTGAATGTTAGTTCTATGATAATTGGATATCTATGAAGACCAATGTACTTAATTTCTTGTATCTAATTCAAATTTTGATTTTACCTAACTCTTGGTTATCATCTCTACACTACTTAAGCACACATGCCTTTTATGCTTAGTTAAATTGAAGTTGAGTTTTATAGCATGCTCTGTGGTGTTTTAAATTGGTTAAAAAATTTAATGACTTTTCGTACGACCACTAGAATATGAAGTGTGGTTTGTTTACATGCTAAAGAGTTGACTAAGGCCAGCTTAATGACCCTCTCTAATACCTTCTTTGGGAATTGGTAGGCGGAATGCTCAAAAATGAGTAAATAAAAAAGTTCATAAGAACTTGAGGGAGTATAAGGTAGAGCATCAATGCTAAATCTCTTAGAGTAAAATGGCAACAATGAGTGATCCTTTGGCCTGGAAAGCAAAGTTTCCTATCGAAAGCTCTCGGTAGGAGGGGTCAGAAGTTGGAAAGAAAAAGAATAATGAGTCATAAATAGAAAAAGCCAAAATGGCAACTTTGTGGAATAATCTTTCAAAATTTATTAGGCCTTTTGAACTTAAGTCAATGTTCAAGACTATATATACATGACCTTTTAAGAATTATATATAAATTTATATATTTTCTTTATGTATGTCGATCTTTTTAAAAGAGAACCAGGACGACACTTGGAGGGCATCCCCCCGATTTTATTAATTTTTTTAAAAAATAAAGTGAACAGACAGTGGTTAAGACTTATCCAATAGAAAAGAGTCTGTCGTACAAAGATATTTCTACAAATCTCATGGCAGCTCTATATGCTAAGTCGAAGATGATGCCTTACAAAGATTTTATTATAATCCCATGGTATCTCTTTTACAACATTTAAAACTAAGAAAGTGTCTCACAAAGGTTTTGAACATTAACCCATGACACTTCTTTTTAAATTAAATCTATGTTATGCTAATACTATTCTAAAACCCTGTCTATTAGAAAATATTACAATTAAATCAAAAGTATTTTATCCTTAGATAAGGGAAAGAGCATTTATCTAAAAATCATTTTAACTCTCAAGGAGGCTTGGAGATCGTTATGTTGATCATGTTGCTTTGTATCTCCTCTTGAAACTCGTTTTACTAACTCATCAGCCATATCATTCACCTCCCGAAATATATGAACTATTTTGAAGTTTGAAGCTTTGAGCATAGCCCGGATTTCTTTAAAGATAGGTTGGACTCGCCATGGAAAGCTTGTCTTCTCTTGAAGAATATTGACAATCACTTTGTTATCCGTTTGAACTATCACTCTACAAATTCTTCTTTCTTCAAAAGCTCTTAATCTATTTGGAATTCCATCTAATTCTGCTTCCAAACTGCTGGCTATTCACAAATGTTTACTTTTTGCGTGCACTAAAATCCCTTTTTCACCTCTAATAACAAAGTCCCATTCTACTTCCCCAGGTTGCCGGAGTGCAGAGCCATCTGTATTTAGAACCCTCTCCCAGATTTGGTGGTTCCCATCTTAGAGCAAAGACGGACTTTTTTGGCAATGAGAAAACTTTGGCCTCTAACTCTTGTTTCTCTTCCTTTGATCTCGCTTTCAGCTTATGAACACTCAATAAATTCGAAACATGAGTTATAACTGATTTTATTAAAATTCTAGAAGAAAAAGTTATACCTTCTTGTATCATTTTATTACGTTATTTTCATATTTTCCATAGTAAGAAAATAGGAATAACCATAAGAATTATTTTTCTAGCCGTTGTATAGTTCCCAGCTGCATGCCTTACTTGAAGGTTGCTCTACCACCCTATATGATTAGAAGCGATAATTTCTAAAAAGAGCAAAATGATTCCATATAGTGTTGAGATAAATGTTGATCATGTCTTTCAGACTTTGGGTACGATAGGATAGGTTGATAACTTGATTGTTGCTATTGATGGGGGTAGTAGTATCAATTGTATTAGTGAGAGACATGAACCAAGGTGAGAGATAACAATCAAGTTATCAACCCATCCTATCGTACGCAAAGTCCGAAAGACATGATCAATGTTTGATTCTACACTATGTTGAATGTATTTCAGTGCAACTCCTTGTTCCCTCAAGGATTTCCTACTTCTTTTCAAAACGGTCCTATTTCTTTGTCCTTCTAACAAAATGACCTTACGAAAAGCACGATACAAATCTTCTTCCATTAAAGACATTTCATACTCATACCAAGAATTCAAGCCATTATAAAATCTCATAGTCAACACTTTATCCAAGTCATTGTTATTACTCTTCAAACACAACTCTTCAAATTTATGAAAATTTTTAACTCAACATCCATGTCCCCTTGAACAAGATAATACAATTCAGTTTGGCACTCATAAGCAACCTCAGTACTCCAAAACCTATTCTATAGTACATCCTTAAATTCATACCAAGTATGCACACTTCCATTTAAGTTACGTAAGTATAGCACAATCCAATTCTTGGCAATGTTTCGCAAACCATAGATAGCAATAGATAATTTAATACTATCTTTAGTCACTCCTAACACATCAACCAAATTTTCAATAGATGCAACCCATACTCTACCCCCTTGCAAATCCTCCATAAAACGTAGGAATGGGATGCAACCTGTATTTTAATACCTCTCTAATAAGCCCACCCCATCGAAGAACAAAGAGTTTCCTCTCTAAAACAACGACAATTGGGATTACTTTCAGTCCGAAATTGTGTTTTCCCTCTCCTCCCGTCTTCTCTCTAGGTGCATGTTAGCATAAACTAACATATGCCCCCCATGGCTCAAAAGAAGGTCGAGAGGAAGCAGATAACAACCAAAAACGATGAAATCGAACAAGCTGTAGTAGGGATTGAAGAGATATCTGGTCAGAAGAGTGAATAGAAGCGGGAAAAGCAAAAATTGACAAACCCTAATATAACTCCCATCGCAAATAAAATTGGGGAAAAGAGCGATCCAACAAAGGGCACGAATCAGTCAAAGCAAGCATGAAGCCAGAGCTTAGATCGGTTACAAGGAGACTCAGCTAGTCGGATAAGGTGGAGCAAGAGGCAAATCCCAACCCCTGGAAAACGTTTGATGTCTCGAAGATGCGAAAACCAGGAGGGAAAATCCCATACTTTGCCCCGAAGGTTGTGGACGGGCAAAAAGCCCAAATCCATAAGGAGAAAGTGCAGATTGAAGTGGAGTACTAGGAATCGTCCATAGTGAGCTTCGTCCTTGGTGCCAACCCTCCACTATAGGTGATGGAGGAGTTCTTCAAGAAGCTATGGGGTAATTTTGGCATCGACAAGGTACTTCTACTTCCTACTGGCCTCTTTGTTGTGAGATGTAATTCAATTCAAGCTAGGGATGAAGTATTAGGCGCCAATATCTATCATTGTTAAACCAAACCTCTGATAGTTAAACCATGGGATGTAGAAAAAGGATTAAACTATAAAGAAGTTTCTAAAGTCCCTGTGTGATTCAACTACATGGGCTAGAAGTTAAGTTTTGGAATCTAGACTCTCTGGGTAGAATCACTAGCACGATTCGATGCCCCATTATGGTTGATGAATGAACTGTTAACAAAACCAGGATCCAATATGCTATAGTGTTAGTGGAAATGCAAATTGACGATAGTGTGCCTGAGAAAATTGTATTTGAAGATTAAAAGGGAATAGTGAGAGTGCAGAGGATCACCTATGAATGGACACCCACGAAGTGTGGATGTTGTAATGGATATGGGCACAGGACTGAGAAATGCAGGAGGAATGTAAAGAAAGTTGAGCCTTTTAAACCATTTCCTAGGCAAAATAGCTTATAATGGAGAAAAATAGGTAAGAAGGATGATGATGTTGCTAAACTTGATAATGAGCAAACTGTTCTCTGTTCTCCAAGGTTCTGAGGAGGGGCCTGCTGAGTCATCTTATTTTAATGAGAAGACTAAAACAGGCACTACATCAATGGAGAATAGCTTGGCTCAGAGGGGGAAAAACCACAATGGGTGAAGATTCTAACTAGGAACAACTATAGTGTCTTGGCTACAAAGGAAGTAGCTGATGGGCAAACCCAGGGGGGAATGTCCAAAGCAGCTATTACTGAGTCTGATACCATAGTTGGACTGCAATATAGGAACCTTGTAGAAGGGGGTAATATGCTGGATCCTGATCCTGATCCCAATAAGTAGTCTATTTACATGAAATATAAGGGGTCTCAACTCCCCTGTAAAGCAGAAGGAATTACGTCAATTGCTTAACCTACATAAAGTAAATTTAGCCTGTATAGTGGAGACAAAACTGAATTCTGAAAGAGGGGTAGAGTCTATGATGAAGAATTGGGTTGATATGAAGTGGCAAAGTAACACAATGGGGAACAAAAAATGCAGAATACTGGTCCTACGGGATGACAGTATGGAGGTTCAAGTGAGAAAATGTCAAGTTAGTTTTTGCATTGTTCGGTTAGATTAAAGCAGGATGATCAAGAATTCATGTTCATAGGCATATATGCAAGTAACGTGGCAGAGAAGAGATGGGAATTGTGGAAGGATCTAAAATGTTTATCACAGAATATTAATTGTCCATGGATACTAATGGGTGACTTCAACAATGTGTTGAAACCAAACGAGAAGATGGGGGGTAGGCCAATTAATATTGTAGACATGGCAGCTTTTTAGGACTGCATTGATGAATGTCGTATAGGGGACCTAAAGCTGCAGGGTAGAGCCTTAATGTGGTGCAATATGCAAATAGGGAGTGAACGTATCTACTCCAAACTTGATAGAGCCTTAGTAAACGGAGAATGGGTGGACAGATTTGATGAATCAGTGGCGACTGTCTTACCGGAAGGGATTTCTGATCATTCCCCGATCCTGGTTAAGTTACAAGAAAAGATGATCAAAGCAATGAAACCCTTCATATTTTTTAACATGTGGATCCACTCTCCTTCGTATCTGGAAACTGTGAGGAAACGTTGGGAAAGTCCAGTGAGAGGGACTCATATGTTCCAGCTGGGTGTGAAGCTCAAGAGGTTGAAGCTTGTTTCGAAAAACTGAATAGAGACCAATTCGGAGACATTGTTATACAAGCAGAACTAGATCAACAGGGGTTGCAGCAGATACAGGAGACGTTAGCTAGACAACCAGAGGATCAGGCAATACAGAAGAAGGAGAGAGAAGCATATGGAAAGTACATGAAGTCCAGTACCGCAGTGATAAGTTTCCTGAAACAGAAACCCAAGGAGGATTGGCTGGTAGCTGGTGATGAAAACTTTGCATTTTTTCATTCAAAGTTGAAGGCACGGAACATGAGGAATAGGGTTTGGTTCATAATAGATGACAATGGAGAAACAGTAAGAGATGTGAAAGGGATTGAGAATCACTTCCTCAGTTTTTTTCAGAAGCTGCTGGGACAAGCTTCTAGTAGGGTAACAGCTGACCAGGAAGTGTTTAAATTTGGCAACAAACTTACGGTGGAGCAGCAATTGCAGATGATTAAACAAGTGACTAGAAAGGAGGTGAAAGATGCCATTAGGGAATGAACATCAACAAGAGCCCGGGCCCTGATGGGTACGGTGCTGGATTCTACAAGATAGCATGGCCAGTGGTGGAGAATGATGTGACGAATGCAGTGCTGGAATTCTTCGACACATGACAGGTATTAAAGCAAATAACTCTACTTTATTAGCTTTAATTCTGAAAATTGAAGTTCATGTAAATGCTTCGCAATTCAGACCAATTGCATGCTGTAATATTATTTATAAATGAATTTCAAAAATTCTATGTAATAAGCTAAATCCTGTTCTAGCATGCTTAGTAGATGAAAACCAAAATACCTTTGTAAAAAATAGGCTAATATTGCACAATATTATGATTTCACAAGACACTATAGGCGAAAGGGTATCAGTGGGAGGATATTAATGAAAGTAGATATAAAGAAAGCGTATGACTCGGTCGAATGGGGATTTCGAGCGGAGATGCTGGATGGTTATGGTTTCTAGGAGATGTTCAGAGACTGAATAATCGCTTGTATCTCATCCACTTCCTACTCAGTGTCGATAAATGGCAGCTGCTCAGGGCTTTTCAGAGGTAGGAGAGGACTGCAACAGGGAGATCCTGTATCGCCTTTACCTTTTGTGATGGTGATGAAGTACCTGACCAGAAGCATGAAGAAGTTAGCCCAGAAACCATGGTTCAGGTTTTACCCCCTTTGCGCAGAACTGAAGCTCACCAATCGATGTTTTGTAGATAACCTCATGGTTTTCTATAAAGCTGATAAGGCGTCATTGAAGGAGTCTAGAAAGTCTTCATGGGATTTTCCAAGGTCACTGGATTGGAGGCCAACCAGCAAAACTCCGAAATATTCACTGGTGGAGTAAACAAAGAGCAGTTGGACAAGATTTGCAGATTGACTGATTTCAAACCAGGTAGATTCCCTATGAAATACCTTGGTGCTCCCCTTTCCCCTAAAAAACGGTCCCAGCTAGATTGTCAAGTCATTATAAACAAAATGGTCACTCGTGTTAAATGTTGGAGCACTAGACACCTGTCATACGCAGGTAGAGTGCAATTAGTCAATTCTATTTTGTTATCAATGCATGTGTATTGGGGATCCATTTTTGAATTGTCGCAAAGTGTAACTAGCTCTGTGAATAGAATCTGTAGAAAATTCTTATAGGGGTTCAAAAGTAATGGCAGAGCTAGGTCATTAGTTAACTGGGAGGAATGCTGTATGAAAAAGTCAGTATGAGGTTTATGAGATGTTAAAGTGTGGAACAAAGCAGCTATATTAAAACAAGTGTGGTGCCTAGCTTTGAAAACTAATAATCTGTGGGTTAAGTGGATTCATTTTGTTTATATAAAGAAGTCCACAGTGTGGGAAGTGCAACCCAAGGTGGATAGTAGCTGGCATTGGAAGCAAATGTTGAAGATTAGAGATCAGGCTAAGGCTGGGTTTTATGGGACCAAATGGTTAGCTGATGCCCGAGGGAAATACTCCATTGCATCGGGATATGAATGGTTCATGGGAACCAGGGATAAGTTTGCATGTGCTCAATGTGTTTGGTCCAGTCTGAATGTCCCGAAACACGCTTTCATTAGCTGGTTAACATGGAAACAGAGACTACTTACTAGAGACAGGCTGCTCAGGATGAATGTTCCTGTCGCAGAGAGGCATTGTGTACTCTGTAATCAGACTGATGAGTCTGTGCCACATCTATTTTTCAATGTGACTTTGCTGCTAAGGTACTGGATCAGGCTCAAGGATGGCTGGGAGTAGAAGACTTTCAGCAACCTGGCCAAGGTGGCAGGTGCAAGAAAGGTGCAAAATTGAAAAGAAGAGTTTTATGGGACATAATAGCTGCGATCATTTACCATATTTGGGAGGAACGGAATGGAAGGGTATTCACAGGAGACACAAGGCAAGCTGATGAAATTCTTAAAGTGGTCAAAGCTGAAGCGAAATGCAGGTTTTTGGGCAGAAAACACAGGTAGAGTGCTAGAGAAGAGGAAGTACTTAAGCAATGTTTTAGTTAATTTTGTGAGCCAGCAAGTTTTGTTACTAAATGTATATATGCTTAGTACAGTGTATAGAGTAGATGGAGATGAATTTGGGACTGTAAGTGGTAACAATCGTGCATGTTGCAGATCATCAATATATATTTACATTTCACCAAAAAAAAGAGTTTCCTCTCTTTTCGTATTGAAAAATCATAAATAATCAAAGCACATACAATTTGGTCGACCAGCCCCCTTTATATAGGCATAAGTTGACTTGGACAAAAAGAAATCCCAATACAAGTTCAAATCGGATTTGACTTCCTAAAATTTCCTAGAATAACTTAATTAATATTTAAATAAATAGTTGCACATGTCCCAATTAATTAAATCCAAGTAGAATCTTCTAGAAGGCTACGAGAGTCGCCCATAAGGATTAAATTACCAAAAAATCCTTTTCCTAATCGAAATAGAAAATTTGAAAAATTCTGCCCGATTTCATCGACCTGTTCGTCGATTGACAGGAACCTCGACGCGTCACAGTCGACCATTCTGTCGACTTCCTTTGCTCGGCCATGAACTCGACGGCACCTTGTCGACTTCTTTGTTGATTTCTTCATCTCGGCCAAAACATCGATGCAAACCTCATCAGCTTTCTCGTCTATCTCATTTGCTTGGGCATCAGGTCGACGTGAACTTATTGACTTCATTGTCGACTTGATTCTAGGTTGACGCGGACGGTATCTTGGCTTCAATCATCCATCATCCTTAATTCTAACCTCAATATTATACCATACACTCCATATGTGATCACAATCAATGTTAATGATCATCTAAATTAGGTATAACACTCAACAGGCCATCCAGGATCACATTAATTGACTTCACCCTACAACAACAAATTTCATCATGACATTTCTGTCCCTCCCCCGCTACTTGCATGGCTAACGTTCTGTAACAATTGGAAAGCTGAAGCTAACACGGCACCAAATCCAAAATTTCATGCTGTAATTTAGTGAACTCTAGCGCTGGAAATGACATCACAAAACATAGTTAGCTGGAAAAGCTATCTGAAACTTGGAATGATATTCATTCAATAGTCTTTGAGAGAAATCATAGGGAAAAAATGATATAATTCAATTATCTCTGGTGTATATAAGTAATAATTTTGTTAACTAGTATTCTAAGATTTGTGGAACTAAAAAACTATTCTTTCCGTCTCAAAATTATTGTCTTGCTTTTATTTTCATTTTTAGTTCAAATTGTACTAAACGTAAAATCTAAAACAGGACAATGATTTTGGGATAGAAGGAGTATATTGTTTACATCTTAATAAAATGGAAGCCAATAAACTACGAAACGCTTCCATTTTACATAAAAAGACCTCATCTTAAAATCAGTATTAATTCGAGTATTGCAATGAAATGTATCAACAGTATCATTCTAATATGTGGAGAGTATAAAATTCAGTAATTATGTCTTTATAATTGCAACATTGCTTACTATCTCAATTTCCCATTTGAATTCACATTTCTCTATCACATGGAGGAAGAAAAAGTGAATCGTTACAAGTTAAACGAATTGAACTCTGACAAAGAAAGGTCTTGCGAATGCCAAGTAGCATGAAATGCACAAAAAAGAAAGACACGTAAAGCCACGTTTATTCCTACTATTTTCCATGCATAATTATCTTTCTCTTTTAGTCCTTGCATTTCATTTACTTTGCAGTAATCACAACTTTTCCCATTCCCATTTCCCACCACCACTATAAATAAACCCCCCAACTCGTCAGTCCTCATCCACCTCATCAATTTTTTCTCTAAAAATTTCCTTTCCAGTTTGTAATTAAGAAACAAGCAGTAACAACATCATCATGATGACAGCAGGCTTCTCCGGCGGTGGCTCTAGCGGCAATGGAGGCCGGAACAATGGAGGAGGCGGCAGGAATAATATTGGCAATGGTAATCATGACGGGCCGCCGGAAAACGCCTCGTGTTGGTACAGAGGGGTAAGGCAGATGTTGTCGGGCCGCGGATGGGTGGCGGAAATCAAGGAACCGACCCGGGGTTCGCGCCTCTTCTTAGGTACGTTCAATACCTCCCATGAGGCAGCGATGGCGTATGACTCTGCTGCACGGAGGCTGTACGGTGAAACTGCTAAGCTCAATTTGCCATAAAATGATCATCATCATGATGTCACCACGAGGATGCCTTTGACTGAACCGGCGTCGGAAAAGGAGCCGGCTACTGGACAGATTACCCGTGGTGGTTGATTAAAACTTGTCATATTTGGGGTTCGGGATTTGGGATTTAGACAAAAGTTAGGTTTGTTTTTGGGTAAAAATAAAAAATGCCATTGAAATGGCGGTTTTCAGATGTCATTAGTACAGTACTTCAGTTGCAATGCGAAGTACTATAGTTATGAATGCATAGGATTTAGAAGCCTTGTGTAATCAATGTTATGAATTTATGAAAACTGTTTTTGTTTTCGTACGTCATTAGAATTGTTGAGCTAATCTGTCTGGGTGCTCTTTTTTTTACAGAAAAAAAAAACCAAAAAACATTTGTGCTTCCTTAATCAATCGGAAAATAGGAAACCGCAATTATTTTCTCAGATATATATGTCTGAACAAACACTTTTTTCCCCAATGAAACAATATTTTTCTAAACGGAAACAACAAACCATCATGACATTTCTGTTTTTTCCCCCTTTACTTGCATGGCTTACGTACTGTAAAAATTGGAAAAACCGAAACTAACACGACACAAAATCCAGAATTTCATGTTGTAATATAGTAAGTCCTAGCGGTGGAAATGACATCATAAAACATAGTTAGCTGGAAAAGCTGTCTGAAACTTGCAAGATGAGATTCATTCACCTTCTCAATTGTAATTGATTCAATTCTGTAGTCTCTGCGCGCGAGATCAGGCTACAAAACATATAGTAATTCATCCGGGAATATAAGTCATTATTTTGTTGATTACTTGTATTCTGAGAAATGAGGAAATGTTAAAAACTAGTCATGTTAACCATCTTAATGAAGAGAAACTAAAAAAGCCACGAAATGCACCCTTATGGAATAAAAAAGACCTTAACAGAAAGAAATACTGTACATACAATTTCGGGAACAAAATCAGTTCCATGATTCCCTGCTGTCCAAATTCAATGCTAAAATGCAGCAGATGTTTCAATGAACCCACCTGATATTGATATGGATAATTATCCGGAGAGGATACGCCATCAGAAAACAGTGTACGGTTCGTCCTTTTACAGGGTTCATCTAACAATGGCTCACAGTTGCATTGGGGTCATGTACGTCTACCCGAGATCGATCCCCTGCTCAATCAGTTCTACACCCTGGAATATATTCTCGGATCAAAATGGTCACGTTTGTTCATTCCCGTCCAAGTATACTAGCTTATGTATGATCTCGTTACATTTAAAAAGGATACGCGACAGGGGCGAGCCAAGTCCCTAAGATATGATGGGGCAAAATTTTCAACACTTATAGATTAATACATTTTCCCCTTATTATCTTAAATTTAGGTGGGGCAAAAATTAATATTTTGTAAAAGAAATCTAAAATTTCAGGTTTAATGAACAAAACAAAAAATTTCAGCTAGAGCAATTGCCCCACCTCGGGTGTATGTACCTCCGCCCCTGATACGCGAATGATTATTTTTTAACAAACCGAACCGTGTTTATTGAATAAAAAACCATACAACCAACACTAAAACTTAAGGTTCGAAACAAATATTATGATTTAGTAGTCGAATAATCGAGTTTACAAAATTAACACATTTTTGCTAACTTCGTAATACTTCTATAGCGAGGCCCAAGCATTTGTTGATAATACTGAACACTTCAGCTATAGTAGACTTATTTCTAAGTAGATAAATATTGCACACTCTAGTTGGGAGAATGTTCATGTTATTAGAAACCTTTTAAGGAATTAATTATATTTTTATATGATAGAAAGTATATGGCGAAACAAAACCCAAAAGGATGAACCCAAATGGAATTCACGAAAACGAAGTTGTAATAGGAACTTAGTGTTTGTGTTGAAGAAAACTATAAAAAAAAAAAGAAAAAAAAAGAAAGGAATCACTGCAACAAAACAAACTGAATCGTGAGAAAGGTTTGCTATGTGGCACGTAATGTACAAAGGGAGAAGACACGTAAACCAGGCTTTTCTCTTTTCCATGCATAATTATTTTTCTCTTTTTGGTCCTTGCATTTCATTAATTTTGCAGTGAGATCACTACTTCAACCCCATTCCCACCACTATAAAATATAAATACATACCCTCACTCCTCTCACCAATCTCATTATAACTTCTCAATTACAATTTCTGTATCATTTTCTTTAGCAGTTTGCAATGATGACATCAATCTTATCCGGGGGCAATAGTAATCACAGCGTGCCGGAAAACTCCTCGCGCACGTACCGAGGAGTGCGGCAGGGGAGACGGGACCGGTATGTAGCGGAAATCCGGGAACCAACCCAAGGTTTGCGCCTCTGGTTAGGTGTCTTCAATAACTGCCACGAGGCCGCTATGGCGTACGAGTCCGCTGCGCGGAGGCTCTACGGTGACACTTCTAAGCCCAGTTTGCCTGATGATATCACCACCAGGATACCATTAATCCATCATCAGCAGCAGACTGAACCGGTTTCTGATGAGCCGGTAGCAGCTGGACCGAGGAAAAGAAGGTACTGTTGCTTTTGATTGGGCGGATCTTCCGGTGGTCGACAGCCCAAGCTGGATCGGTCAACGATCCTTGTTTGTTTGATGACCGGGAGAATTAATTTCCGCTTTGGTAATTAATTGCAACTTGTCATATTTGGAGATTTGGGATTTGGGATTAGATAAAAGTTAGTCTTTGTTTTTTTGTTAAAAAAAAAAAAGAAAAAAAGAGAGCTCTCTGCCATTGAAATGGCGGTTCTCAGATGTCATTAGTACAGTACTTCTATTGAAATGCAAAGTACTTGTTTAATTTTGCATTGTAATATTGTTGTCTTTGTGAAGTATAGAATTATATTTTATAGGATTGAAGACAAAAGGACAAAAGCCATGTGTAATCAAGGTTATGAATATATATATGAAAAACTGTTTTTGTTATTGTACATGATTACAGAGCAAATGCATCTTTAATCAATCGGAACGCATATATAGGAAATAACCCTTTAATTTTTCCAAATGAAATAGTTACCGCAATCTCCTTTTCTTTTTTTTTAATCCCGTTTGTTTTATTTTGTTTGTTAAAGATAAATTCCGGCTACCATGTTTCTAGACTTTGAGGTTTCAATCATTTCCGGCTGATGGAGGTTTAGTTTCACGCACTGACTCCACCTAGATAGCATTTGATGAACATTTATTATTAAATTTAGAACCTTCATAATTCTTCATCCCTCCATTTTTCTCTATTTTTTTATATGTTTTATTAGAGAACTAATCAAAACCAAGAATATATTAAAATATGTAGTTAAAATACAAAAACACCCTTATTTATTTTCTATATAATTCATCACAAACCAATACAAATTCATTATAAATATTGTTTCATTTCTAATACAGGGGTAATATAGGTAAAAAGTGGTCAAATGTGCCTCGATTTGTAAAAACGACATATATCTAAAAAATTCACCAAACCCTAAAATAACCTATATTTCAAAATAGAGAGATTAGTGTTACGGATTATTATTATTACTATATATATGTCATGGTAATTTGTATATGCTAGGACTGTAGATGTAATTCTACATTATTATATGTACTTCAGAACTTATGATGAACGAAATCTATTTGAACCCTAATAGGGTGTCTGTCATGGCATCAAAGAAGGTTCACTACTCCAGCCGCCTTTCGTCTTTTGCTTCCTAACAAAAAAAAAAAATTCTCGGATTCTCTTCCTCATCATGACGACCGGGACTGATGATTCTAATTCTTTCGGTGTGAAAATCGTTGAGACTGGCGATTCTTCCATCCGTCGAAAGACAATTTCTCCATATGATCTCTCAGTCAGTGATAATCCGGGATTGATTATTTCTCAAGTTCAACTCCGTGAAGGTAATTACGTTGAATGGGCTTCGTCTGTTCTCCGAGCTCTCCACGCGCGAAAGAGATTCGGCTTTGTCGATGGATCGATCAAACAGCCGCTTGAGAATTCTCCTGATCATGAAGACTGGTGGACAAACCACTCTCTGATCGTCTCTTGGATTATGAACACCATCGAACCTGGTTTGCGCACAACAGTTTCTGAATTTGATGAAGCTTCTGATCTCTGGCTGGATCTTCGTGAATGTTTTTCAGTGGTTAACGGTCCCCGTATTCAACAATTAAAAGCTTCTCTCGCCGACACCAAGCAGCAGGGCATGACAATGTCCGCGTACTATGCCAGATTGAAGAAGTTATGGGAGGAGTTGGCCGATTTCGAACGTCCTCCCACCTGTTCGTGTGGCAAGTGTGTGTGTCATCTTGATGCAACTTCGGAGCGTCAACGAGAAACTAAAAAAATCCATCAATTTTTGCTTGGACTGGATAGCTCCTTGTATGCTGCCGGCCGGTCGAATCTTCTTGCTCAAGATCCTTTGCCCAGGTTGAATAAGGTGTACTCCACGATGGTGCAAGAAGAACGCGTCCTCAACATTACTCAGGGCCAATCTGCAGCTTCCCCGGACATCGTGAGTTTTGCCGTGAAATCAACTCCAACGTTGCAGCCTCGTCCGTCAGCTTCTGGCCAGAAAATTTGTAGCATTTGCTCTCGCCCTGGTCATGATGCAGCTGGTTGTTTTCTTGTTGTTCCTTGCCAACACTGTCATTGTCCTGGCCATGATCCGAAGCATCGTTTCAAAATTATAGGCTACCCCGAATGGTGGAATCCGCCATCAGACGCTGCTCCTGGTGTTTCTGGTTCAGGCCGTGGAGCTGGACGCGGTGCCGGTCGTGGACGTGGTGCTCTAGGAGCGGCTGCAGGTCGTGGAAATGGTCGTGGAGCTGCTGCAGGTCGTGGCGTTGGACGTGCACATGCTGCCTTTTCTAGTGCTGCATCCGGCTCTCTTTCTTATGGCGGTGTGGCGGTGAACAGTGGTGATGTTGCCGCTGATTTGATTAAATCTGCTGCAATTGGTTTGACTGAGGAGCAGTGGGATTCTGTGGTGAATTCCGTCAATTCTGCCACCCAAGGTTCGGAAAATTCTTTGACCGGTATGTTTTCTATCAATCAATGGATGTACGATTGTGGTGCCACTCACCATATGACCGGTTTTCTGACTTTCTTGGTTGATATTGTTGCAATTACTCCTCGTGCTGTTCGGTTGCTGAATGGGTGTTTGACTTTGGCTACACAAGCTGGCACTGTTTGTCTTAGTCGGCATATCACTCTTTCTAATGTTTTATATGTGCCTAGTTTGCAGTGTAGTTTAATTTCTTTGTCTCAGCTATTGGGTGATTTAGACTGTGAGGCTCATTTCACTCATACTACTTGTTTTGTACAGGACCGTATTTCGAGGATGGTGATTGGCTCGGGTGAACAATTGGGGGGGCTTTATTTCTTCCGTGGCTCTATTGAGGCAGTGGCGGCACCAATACGCGTTGAGGGATCTTTGGATTTGTGTCACCAACGGTTGGGTCATCCGTCTTTCCAGGCACTCGGAAAGTTGTTTTCTTTCAGTTCTTCTGTTTCTCATCATCGGTCAAATAAAGTGTGATGTATGTCTTCGTGCAAAGCATACTAGAGACAGATTTCCGATTAGTGATTCTAGCTCTGTTGACATTTTTCAGTTGATTCACTGTGACTTATGGGGTCCTTACCGAACTCCTGCTTCTTGTGGAGCTCGTTATTTTTTAACCATCGTGGATGATTTTTCAAGAGCAACCTGGATTTATTTACTTCATGATAAGAGTTCTATTTCTGTTACTTTGCAAAATTTCATTGTTATAGTGAAACGTCAATTTGATAAGTTGGTTAAAGTTGTTCGGACTGATAATGGCACTGAGTTTCTCTGTTTGGGTCATTATTTTCGGAAAAATGGTATCATTCACGAGACTTCTTGTGTTGGTACTCCTCAGCAAAATGGTCGTGTAGAACGTAAGCATCAGCACATTTTAAATGTTGCTCGTGCCTTACGTTTTCAGGCCAATCTACCTATTGAGTTTTGGGGCCATTGTGTTTTGACTGCCGGTTTTCTCAGTAACCGCACTCCTACTCCACTTCTAAAAAATTCTACTCCGTATGAGATGTTGTTTGGCAAACCCCTTGTTCTTGATCATTTGCGAGTCTTTGGCTGTCTTTGCTATGTTCATAATCAGGATCGTTCTGGTGATAAGTTTGCTTCTCGCAGCCGAAAATGTGTTTTTGTGGGATATCCCTTTGGGAAAAAGGGTTGGTCAGTTTACGCTCTTGAGTCTAAGATTTTTTTTGTTTCTCGGGATGTTAAATTTTTTGAATCTGAATTTCCTTACTTTGCTCCGACTCTTAGTACTTCGCCTGAGCTTCCTTCTCTTGCTTCTGGGGTGTGGCCTGATGTGCTTTCGGAATTTGATGATGAGATTGTTCATGTGGTTCCTTCTTCCTTGGGTCCGACTTCCGATCCCATATCCCCTCATGTTTCTAGTGGTGTTGACGACAGGGGGGATTCTCCATCGCCTGTTTCTGTTGAATCTACTGAATTACTAGGTCGTGGTCATCGCACTAAGATTCCCTCTACTCGTCTGTGGGATTATGTTCATGATACTATTCGCCCCCCTAACCCTTCACCCGGCTCTTCATCGTCCTCAGGTACGTCCTATCCTATTGCTCACTATGTTGATTGTCATTCTTTTTCTTCGGCACATCAGATTTTTTTGGCAGCTGTGTCTGCCACTGTACTCATACTTTTGCTGAAGCTGTCTCAGATGAGAACTGGCGCAATGCCATGCAACTTGAAATTGATGCTCTTGAGCAGAATCACACTTGGACTCTTGAGTCTCTTCCTCCGGGGAAGAAGGCCATTGGTTGCAAGTGGGTCTATAAAATCAAGTATCAATCTGATGGTTCTGTTGAGCGGTATAAAGCCTGCTTAGTTATTTTGGGAAATAACCAGGTTGAGGGTCTTGATTATAAGGAGACTTTTGCTCCCATCGCCAAGATGGTCACAGTTTGCACGTTTCTCGCTGTTGCTGCTGCGAAAAACTGGGCGCTCCATCAGATGGATGTCCATAATGCTTTTCTTCATGGTGATCTCCATGAGGAGGTTTACATGAAACTACCTCCTGGTTTTCGTTCTAGTTCTCCTGGTCAAGTCTGTCGCTTGAAGCGTTCTCTTTATGGCCTTAAACAGGCTCTTTGGTGTTGGTTTGTTAAGCTTGCTGGGGCTTTAAAGTCATATGGTTTTTCCCAGTCTCATTCTGACTATTCCTTGTCTACTCTTCAAAAGGATTCTGTTCATTTGAATGTGCTTGTTTATGTTGATGATCTTATTGTTTCTGGCAATGATTCTTCTGTTGTGGATGCTTTTAAGACGTACTTGAGTAACTGTTTTCATATGAAAGATTTGGGTGTTCTTAAATATTTCTTTGGTCTCGAGGTGACTCGTAATTCTTCTAGTATTTTCTTGTGTCAAAGAAAATATGCTTTGGACATTATCTCTGAGATTGGTTTGTTGGGTCAAAACCATCTGGTTCTCCTTTAGGTCAAAATCACCAGCTTCCGCTTGCTACCGGTGATCCTTTACCTGATCCTGAAAGGTATCGCCGACTGGTTGGTCGTCTGATTTATCTTGCCGTTACTCGTCCTGATTTATCCTATTCTGTTCATATACTTGCTCAGTTTATGCATAATCCTCTTCATGAGCATTGGGACGCTGCCCTTCGGGTTGTTCGTTATTTGAAGGGCAACCCTGGTCAGGGTATTCTGTTACGTGCTGATTCTGATTTACGTTTGTATGTTGGTGCGACTCGGATTGGGCTGGTTGTCCTTTGACCCGCCGCTCTCTTTCTGGCTGGTTCATTCAGTTGGGAACTTCTCCTATCTCATGGAAGACCAAGAAACAACATACTGTGGCACGCTCTTCTGCTGAAGCTGAATATCGTTCTATGGCTTCCATTACATGTGAGTTGATTTGGTTGAAATCCTTGTTACTTTCTCTTGGTGTTTCTCATTCTCAGCCGATTCAGCTTTACTGCGATAGTCAAGCTGCTCTTCATATTGCTGCTAATCATGTATTTCATGAATGCACTAAGCATATTGAGGTTGATTGTCATTTTCTTCGTGATGAGTTTCTTAAGGGTACTATATCTCCTAGCTTTGTCTCTACTCGGATGCAACTTGCAGATATTTTTACTAAGCATTTGGGGAAGCGCGAGTTTGATTATTTCATCGGCAAGTTGGGCATTCGGAATCCGCACGCACCAACTTGAGGGGGGTTGTTTCGGATTATTATTATTACTATATATATGTCATGGTAATTTGTAAATGCTAGGACTTTAGATGTAATTCGACATTATTATATGTACTTCAGAACTTATGACGAACGAAATCTATTTGAACCCTAATAGGGTTTCTGTCAATTAGTAAACTATGGAAGTATTGTAATAAGATTCACCATTTCGATTGGGTTCATCATCATTGTGACCAGCTTCTGAGATTAGGGATTGAGCTTAAGCCCTCATTTTGAACAAGTTTGGGTTCTAAGTGATCTTAAGTTTCATCCTTGCCTGATAGGTTGTTTAACCCTAAACTATGATTCTTTCACATCTAATTAAGAAGCCTAGGCCCTAATCAGCTTTTCTAACCTTGAAACGCGCAACATTTTTCGTAGAGTCGAAATTAATCCTAGTTATTCATACTGTAGTTACAAATACATGAATTCATTATGTAGATTCTAATAAATTCTTCCCCCACCTTAAAATCGTTGTTTATTTTTTAAACTTACCGTGTTCATGTAATTAACTTGAAGGGAAAGCGGGAAAGTCACCCAAAGTCTATTTTGCTATGAAGTGTCAAGATAAAAAAAAATTTAATTAAACAAAACTGATACAATGCAATGTTAGTACAGTGTATATAGAGAGGATATATAAAGTAAACTTCATAAAAATGAATATAATACTACCTCTAATCCAAAAACATAATCTACATGGACTTTTAAAATTTTTAGTAGTTTTAAAACAAATAATTAAAGTCCATAGAGCCTTTTTTTTGGGATAGAGGGAGTGAGATTTTTGTTAGCTTTTGTTTAAACTTATATCTTTCTCATAAAAAACAAATAATAAAAATAACGGATCAAAGATGAGTGTATGTCGGCGGAACCTTCTTTTCAATAAACATGAAATGTAATCATCTTTGAAAGACAATTCCTGTTGTAGGGAAATTGATTCCTATTTAATTTTATAGAAAATGATTTATTTTTAGTGTAATTTCACTTTTTTGTTGACATTATATTGATCACAATGTGAGTGTTACTTTTCCGTCAGATTCTATTTAATTTTTTGACAGAATTGATTTTCAATTGTAAGATAAGAAACCTTTACCAGCTAGTGGCACATCCGGTAATTAATTTCAAGAACCTACCACTCGTTACCTTAGAAAACAAATTTCTCGATTACACTCATAAATGAGAGTGTCCAAAAGAAAATACTTTCTTTCAAAGAAAATACTCTTTACATTAGAAAAACACCTAGTTATTTTTTAGTTTTAGCATTACTATTTCTTTCAAAGAAAATACTTTTTTTTATCTCAAAATTATTGTTAAGTTTGGATTTTTAGTTTCAATATAATTTTAATTAAAGGTGAAAATATAAAATGGACAATCATTTCGAAATACGGAGAACTGATTACATTGAGTTTTAAAATTGACTTCACCCTACAACAACAAATTTCATCATGACATTTCTGTCCCTCCCCGCTACTTGCATGGCTAACGTTCTGTAACAATTGGAAAGCTGAAGCTAACACGGCACCAAATCCAAAATTTCATGCTGTAATTTAGTGAACTCTAGCGCTGGAAATGACATCACAAAACATAGTTAGCTGGAAAAGCTATCTGAAACTTGGAATGATATTCATTCAATAGTCTTTGAGAGAAATCATAGGGAAAAAATGATATAATTCAATTATCTCTTGTGTATATAAGTAATAATTTTGTTAACTAGTATTCTAAGATTTGTGGAACTAAAAAACTATTCTTTCCGTCTCAAAATTATTGTCTTGTTTGCATTTTTATTTTTAGTTCAAATTGTACTAAACGTAAAATCTAAAACCGGATAATAATTTTGAGATAGGAGGAGTACACTGTTTACATCTTAATAAAGAGGAAGCCAATAAACTACGAAATGCTTCCATTTTAAATAAAAAGACCTCATCTTAAAATCAGTATTAATTCGAGTATTGCAATGAAATGTATTAACAGCATCATTCTAATATGTGGAGAGTATAAAATTCAGTAATTATGTCTTTATAATTGCAACATTGCTTACTATCTCAATTTCCCATTTGAATTCACATTTCTCTATCACATGGAGGAAGAAAAAGTGAATCGTTACAAGTTAAACGAATTGAACTCTGACAAAGAAAGGTCTTGCGAATGCCAAGTAGCATGAAATGCACAAAAAAGAAAGACACGTAAAGCCACGTTTATTCCTACTATTTTCCATGCATAATTATCTTTCTCTTTTAGTCCTTGCATTTCATTTACTTTGCAGTAATCACAACTTTTCCCATTCCCATTTCCCACCACCACTATAAATAAACCCCCCAACTCGTCAGTCCTCATCCACCTCATCAATTTTTTCTCTAAAAATTTCCTTTCCAGTTTGTAATTAAGAAACAAGCAGTAACAACATCATCATGATGACAGCAGGCTTCTCCGGCGGTGGCTCTAGCGGCAATGGAGGCCGGAACAATGGAGGAGGCGGCAGGAATAATATTGGCAATGGTAATCATGACGGGCCGCCGGAAAACGCCTCGTGTTGGTACAGAGGGGTAAGGCAGATGTTGTCGGGCCGCGGATGGGTGGCGGAAATCAAGGAACCGACCCGGGGTTCGCGCCTCTTCTTAGGTACGTTCAATACCTCCCATGAGGCAGCGATGGCGTATGACTCTGCTGCACGGAGGCTGTACGGTGAAACTGCTAAGCTCAATTTGCCATAAAATGATCATCATCATGATGTCACCACGAGGATGCCTTTGACTGAACCGGCGTCGGAAAAGGAGCCGGCTACTGGACAGATTACCCGTGGTGGTTAATTAAAACTTGTCATATTTGGGGTTCGGGATTTGGGATTTAGACAAAAGTTAGGTTTGTTTTTGGGTAAAAATAAAAAATGCCATTGAAATGGCGGTTCTCAGATGTCATTAGTACAGTACTTCAGTTGCAATGCGAAGTACTATAGTTATGAATGCATAGGATTTAGAAGCCTTGTGTAATCAATGTTATGAATTTATGAAAACTGTTTTTGTTTTCGTACGTCATTAGAATTGTTGAGCTAATCTGTCTGGGTGCTCTTTTTTTTACAGAAAAAAAAAACCAAAAAACATTTGTGCTTCCTTAATCAATCGGAAAATAGGAAACCGCAATTATTTTCTCAGATATATATGTCTGAACAAACACTTTTTTCCCCAATGAAACAATATTTTTCTAAACGGACCCCAATCTTCTCTTTCTTATTCCGTTTTCTGTTATTTTGTTTGTTATACTCCGGTAAACTTGTTTCTGGACTATAAAGTTTCAATACATATGAAATCAATAAACTTAGAAAGACAATTCCTGCTATGGGCAAATAAATTAGTGATTAACTTTTAAGGAAGAAGATTTGTTTAATTTTTGTTTTTGGGTGAGATTATGTTGATCACAGTGTACAGATGTTAATGTTAGCTTTGCATCAAATCTGACGTACTTGTCTTTGTTCTTTATGTCAAAGAAAAAAGTTTGAAATGATTAAAAGCAAGCGTAAATATCACGTGGTTTTCAATTGTAACATAAAACCTTTAACAACATACTTGTGCATCCGGTAATTTCAAGACCTACAACCCATTCAAGTAGAAAACAAATTTCTCGATTATTTACACAAATGAGTATCCGAGAGACTAAATTAAGGCTCCAAACATTTCATTATCTTGTTATTTTTTGCTTTAATATTACTCATTTTGTCCCAGAAAAACGTTTCACGTAGAGTTTGCTGTGTTTTGATCACTCCGATCTGTCCAAAAATGATTGCAATTTCTAGTCCAAATAATATTATGAATAAAATTTAAATTGAACACTTATTTTGGGATAAACGATTATTGTTGCGCATTGTTATGGAAGGAAACGTACTCAGTAGAAAGTCCTTTTGGACTTCATGTCTTCATTTTTCCATCCCCGATGGTTATATAAATGAAGCAGAGTTAATATGAGAGCAAAATTCATCAATTACAATGTTGTTCCTAATTGTGGATAATCGTTCCTAGCTAGGATGGATTCAGCTAAACATCGCAATAAAACCACATTTTTCGTGGTTGTCAAGCAAAGTTTTCGGCACCAAGTTTTTTTATCTGTACATTTATTTGCAATAGTAATCACAATAGTGGAGAGTATTTTCCTGCATTAAGGGCACAAAGCATAGGATTCAGATACATAGATGATTAATCATAATAAAATGTATAGGGCCGATCCAAAGCTCCAAAAATTCTTCAATTACAATATGTAATGTGAAGTTGAACACTGTTATTTAGCAATTAATTACCAAAAGCTAAGTAAAAAGACGTTAGAGTATAATATGCATAAGCCCTTTTGTTTCCGTATGGCACGTGAAATCGGCGCTTAAAGGGCAATTGAAAGGTATGGGTTCACCCTGGAAACAACAAACCATCATGACATTTCTGTTTTTTCCCCCTTTACTTGCATGGCTTACGTACTGTAAAAATTGGAAAAACCGAAACTAACACGACACAAAATCCAGAATTTCATGTTGTAATATAGTAAGTCCTAGCGGTGGAAATGACATCATAAAACATAGTTAGCTGGAAAAGCTGTCTGAAACTTGCAAGATGAGATTCATTCACCTTCTCAATTGTAATTGATTCAATTCTGTAGTCTCTGCGCGCGAGATCAGGCTACAAAACATATAGTAATTCATCCGGAAATATAAGTCATTATTTTGTTGATTACTTGTATTCTGAGAAATGAGGAAATGTTAAAAACTAGTCATGTTAACCATCTTAATGAAGAGAAACTACAAAAGCCACGAAATGCACCCTTATGGAATAAAAAAGACCTTAACAGAAAGAAGTACTGTACATACAATTTCGGGAACAAAATCAGTTCCATGATTCCCTGCTGTCCAAATTCAATGCTAAAATGCAGCAGATGTTTCAATGAACCCACCTGATATTGATATGGATAATTATCCGGAGAGGATATGCCATCAGAAAACAGTGTACGGTTTGTCCTTTTACAGGGTTCATCTCCCAATGGCTCACAGTTGCATTGGGCTCATGTACGTCTACCCGAGATCGATCCCCTGCTCAATCAGTTCTACACCTGGAATATATTCTCGGATCAAAATGGTCACGTTTGATCATTCTCGTCCAAGTATACTAGCTTATGTATGATCTCGTTACATTTAGAAAGGATACACGACTGATTATTTTTTAACAAACCGAACCGTGGTTGTTGAATAAAAACCATACAACCAACACTAAAACTTAAGGTTCGAAACAAATATTATGATTTAGTATTCCAATAATCGAGTTTACAAAATTAACACATTTTTGCTAACTTCGTAATACTTCTATAGCGAGGCCCAAGCATTTGTTGATAATACTGAACACTTCATCATAGTAGACTTATTTCTAAGTGGATAAATATTGCACACTCTAGTTGGGAGAATGTTCATGTTATTAGAGACCTTTTAAGGAATTAATTATATTTTTATATGATAGAAAGTATATGGCAAAACAAAACCCAAAAGGATGAACCCAAATGGAATTCACGAAAACGAAGTAGTAATAGGAACTTAGTGTTTGTGTTGAAGAAAACTATTAAAAAAAAAAAAAAAATAGAAAGGAATCACTGCAACAAACAAACTGAATCGTGAGAAAGATTGAATGTTTAGATCATTTATGCTGAAAATGGTATAAATTATCTTAAAACTCAGTACAAACTATTTTTTGCGGACAGATAATTGATTAATATAGTAATTACCAAAACATGAGTAAGAAGCTAGTGCAATATGATCTATGCATAAGCTCTTTTGATTCCTTATCTATTTATTTATTAATTTTTTGGAAATGTACTAATCGAATGCTATGTATGGCACGTGAGTGCTTATAGGACAATTGAATGGATTGGCTTCAACCCGCAACAACAAATTTCATCATGACATTTCTGGTGTTTTTTTTCCCCTTTACTTGCATGGCTTACGTCTTTGACAATTGGAAAACTGAAACTAGCATGTCAAAAAATCCAAAATTTCATGTTGTAATTTAGTAAGCTATAGTTGGTGGAAATGACGTCACAAAGCATAGTTAGCTGGAAAAGTTGTCTGAAACTTGAAATGAGATTCGTTCAATCATCTTTGAGAGAGATCATGAAACAAAAGACCATAATTTATTTATCTCCGGAAATATAAGTAATTATTTTGTTAACTACAGCATTCTGAGATCTGGGGAAAAAATACATTGCTGACCATCTTAATCAAGTGGAAGCAAAGAAACCGCAAAATGCACCCTTTTCAAACAAAAAGACCTCATCTTAAAATACGTGTTAATCTAAATATTGAAATGAAATGTATTAACAACATAACTTCATTTTGAAATGTAGAGAGTAATAATTCAGTAATTATGTCTTTTATTATTACAAGATTGTTTACTGTCTCAATTTCCCATTCGAATTCACATTTCTCTATCAGATGGCAGAAGATAAAAGGAATAGCTACAAGTTAAACGAACTGCAACTCCGACAAGAAAGGTTTTTGTCATTGCCAAGTAGCATGAAATACACAAAGGAGAAAGACACGTAAACCACGGTTTTTTTCCTCTTTTCCATGCATGATTGTCTTTCTTTTTTGGCCTTTCCATTTCATCCATTTTGTATTGATCACTGCATTTCCGCATTCCCACCACTATACATACACCCCCCAACTCCTCACTATCTCATCAATTTTTTTCTCCAAACAATTTCCTTTTCAGTACTGTGCAATTAAGGAACAAGCACTAACAGCATCATCATGATGAACACAAGCATTTCCGGTGGCGGCTTTGGCGGCAATGGTGGCCGGAATGGAGGAGGCAGCAGGAACAATATTTGCAATGGTAATTACGACGGGCTGCCGGAAAACGCCACGTGTAGGTACAGAGGGGTAAGGTAGAAGTTGTGCCGCGGGTGGGTGGCGGAAATCAAGGAGCTAACCCAGGGTTCGCGCCTCTGCTTAGGTATATTCAATACCTCCCGCAAGGCAGCGACCGCCTACGACTCGGCTGCGCGGAGGTTGTACGGTCTCAATTTGCCTCAAAATGATCATCATGATGATGTCACCACGAGGATGCCTTTGACTGAACCGGCTTCGGAGGAGGAGCCGGCTGCTGGACAGATTACCCTTGGTGTTTAGTTAAAACTTGTCATATTTGGGGTTTGGGATTTGAGGTTTAGATAAAAGTTAGGTTTGTTTTTGGGTAAAAATAAACAATGAGAGCTCTTTTCCATTGAAGTGGCGGTTCTCAGATGTCATTAGTACAGTACTTCAGTTGCAATGCAAAGTACTATAGTTATGAATGTATAGGATTCAGAAGCCATGTGTAATCAATGTTACGAATGTATGAAAACTGTGTTTCATTTTGTGTAATCGACGTTTGTGCTTCTTTAATCAATCGGAAATGTTCATATAAAGTAAGCATAGGAAAGCATCATTTATTCACTCGGATATATAGGATCCGTCTGAACAAACTACCCTTTTTTTCCAATGAAACAGTATTTTTCCTAACGTATCCCAATCTTCTCTTTCTTATTCCGTTTTGTGTTATTTTGTTTGTTAAATTCTGGCTAACTTGTTTATGGACTTTAAAGTTTCAATCTTTTCTGGCTGAAGGTTTTTGTTTCACGCATTAACTCCACCTACATAGCATTTGATGAGTATTCGTTATTAATTTAGACCATGTATATCTTTCTCCAGGATATGGATGAAGAATTTTACTGAACTACGGAAATATCGTAATAAGTTTGACCATTTCGATTGGGTTCGTCATCATTTTGACCAGCTTATGGTATTAGGGATTAAGCTTGTCCTCGCTTGAAACAAGTTTGGATTGCAAAACATTTTAAGTTTCTTCCTCCATTCATCAAACGCTTAACCCTAAAAAACTATGATTCTTTCACACGTAATTAAGAAACCAACACTCTAATTTGTTTTTATAACCTGGAAACGTAAAACATTTTTGTAGACTCATAATTGATCCTTGTTATTCATTAGAAGTTAAATTAAAAATAAAAATGGATCAAAGATGAGTACATATCGGTGGAATACCTTCTTTTCAACACACATACTTAGAGAATGGAATGGCTTGTATTAAGCAATCGACCTATGACTATTAGTTATGTTTATATGGAGAAACCTACTAGAATAACATCACATGGGATAACATCAAATCTAAGACAAACTAACCACAACTCTAAATAATTAACTACACAATATGTGATAATTATCATATTGACGTTCTCCCTCAAATTGATGGCGGAAAAGGTAGGAATCTCAGTTTGGGCATGAATCGGGTGGACCACGATGCAGTAGCAACCAGCAACAAGCAAACATGAGCGCACTGGCTGAAAGATGACTGATTGAGGAGCAAGAATGCAGCTCGACCAGGATGATGAGTTGTAGGAGAAGAGGCGGTGATGTTTCTTTGCTGTGGTCGGGGGTTGTGTTGTGATTTTGTGTTTTATTAAGGACTAGGAAAAGAAAAAAAACTCAATTGACAAATGCTGGAACCAAAGGACCTGCTTGCATAAATCACAAACGACTAATGTGTACATCCCACAAGTGATAGGAAGAGTTTACACAAAAAAAAAAAAACTAGAGGCGCTGATTTCGAAATATGACAAAATACAGGGACTAAAGCCATAAAATAAGAAATTGAATGATGATGATGGATGATGGATCGGACAGGACCGGATCAGATGAAACCGGTCTGAGATAAACCGGACTTTGTCCTTATACTTGAATAAAAGGCACAGTAGGCAAGAAATAATGCTCAAGAAATAATACTCGAATCGAGGGGTTGATATGACGTCACGACTTATTAAGGACATCAAAATTTCATAAATACGGTTCCTCACTAAATTTTAAATTTAAAACTGGAAGCTTTTATTAAAAAAATCCCCCACTCCCAAAACGACGTCGTTTCGTGGGGTTTATATAAAAATTCCGGAAGCTTTAAACTTTTGATGGAAAACCCTCCACCTCAATACTAGGGTAAAATTGTAAATTCAAAAATAACTACTTTGCTGTTTTCCCTTAAAACCCGAAATATTTTAGTAAAAAGCCCTGAATACTTTTAGCCCTGAATATATCTTGATTGCCGCCCCTCTCCCCCAACCTAACCCATCATCGTCAATTGAATAAAAGTTGCTACCAAAATTCAAACGGAGATCCAAGCGGATTTTTCCCCTTCTCGTCCCACCATCGCGCCAATAGGAGGTGATGACTACTCCGATCTACTCAGAAGCCGGGATTGGCAAGATTTCAGCCCGTTCATTGATTATGAATGGTGCAGGAGTCAGTTTCAAAACATGCTGATCAATCCATTGTCAACCGAATCTGAGGATGGGTCAAAATCCACAGAAAACGGGGGGAGGTTTCTTCAATTCTGGAACTCTACGTTGGTCATGTGTTGAAGTTCCAGACTCATCGCGATCGCCATGGAGCCTTCGCATTGCGAGAGATCAACAACGTTCAATCAACGTCCGGGATCGGCCGCCGTTCCGGCCCTTTTCGGTGTTTCCTTTGTCAAGGCTTCCAATTCCGGAATCTACTCCGACAAGCTCGTTGAAACCGCTGTCTGCTCTCTTTCCGGTTTTTCCCCTTTCAATTTCGTAATTTCCTCGTTGAGTTTAATTTTTTTTTTCTCTAAGCAGCTTTCTCTAAAATTTGAACTTCACTTTTGGTTTTGTAATAATTCAGTTCTGATTCTGTTGGGGGTAGCTGATTATAACCATAATGACATTATCTTTGTACCTAGAAATTCTTTAAGTTAGAAAGAAATTAGGCAGTTGAGAAGCTTGGCCTTATTAGTTTGATAATTATAGTATTGCTTCATCCTCATGTATTTTTTTTTCTTTTTTGTGTATGTTCGTATGATCATAGGGAAGCCTGCCAGCGCCCTTTAAGTAGATACATTATAATAATGTATTTGGTGTTTATGAAGTCACTCTGTTACTTACTTAATATTGTTTTATAGCATCAAATATAGTTTGCCTAATATTGTTTTATTTTATCCAGCTAGCTCGCTTCTGTCCTGCTAATTGCTCGTTGATTGCACATTGCCTCTCCCTTCTTTTGGGTAAAAGGTGATGCTTGATCGGTGATCAGATGCTCTGTTTATTGGTTTGGTTGTTAAGCAGAGAGGCAATCAGATATTATGCTATGGAAGTCAACCAGGTGAGCTATCATCTTCCTCTTATAAATTCTTTATTGACAATTTGTTGGATCAATTCTTTATCATGGTGCTTTTTAAAAATTTCTTAAGCTGGCTGCGTTTCGTAAGAATAAATTATTCTTAACATGAAGATGAAATTAATGAAAAATTACATACCCCCTTGACTTTCTGTCTTGCCTGGTTTTCAATTGCTGTTATCCGTTCTTGACTGAGTTTCTGACAATGCTCGTAGTCAATTAGTTTCTGGATTTTGTATGTTGTGTTTGCTTAGTCCTGCCCTAGAGATATGAGTTTATCAAGCAAGATACAAATAAATGTGATGTGTCATATGCTTCCACCATGTAATTTTTGCTATGTTTCTGTGTTTTCCAGATGACAAAGCGTCATTTATCTTCAAGAATAGATGGGATGGATGGGAAGGAGCTCTCTTTTCTAGGCGTGAGTGGTAGCTATTCTCTCTCACTACAATGCACTTATCCTGAGTGATAGAGAGCCTAGCTATTGTTGGTCCATAAGTTATTTTTTGAAATATTACATAGTTTCCAATAAAGGACATCGATAGAAGCTGTCAATGTGATCAGGTATGAATAAGATGGTTATAAATCATATGGAAGATTTTGTGACAAATGATGCTGCTCCTATTGCCAATGAGCTTGAGGTTCAGAACCCTATTGCTAAGATTTTGGTTCTAGCTGGGAACGTCTAGCTGCCAGGAAATTGGTGATGCAACCAATCTATGTGTATCTTTTGATCTATTCAAAATGCTGAGGATCTCATTCGGATGGGCCTCCATCCAAGTAAGATCATTATTAGATACACCAAGGCAATCAACGAGGTTTTGCTCTCCCTACTTATCCACAGATTTATGTATTGCTGATGCTCTCCCTACTTATCCATAGTCTCAACCTTGCTGGTGGTGCCCATGTTTGTTATTTTCCTTACTGTAGTTGTCATTAGCTCTCTTCAACCACATTTAAATTGCAATCTCTCACATGCTTCTCATTTTTTGTGCGTAATCTTTTCGTTGATAAGTAACATGCAATTAATTTTATAGCTTTTTCTATAATTCTCTTTCTGCTTTTTCTTTGCTTATATTTCATAGAAGACAGCATTCACTTCTTCTATAAAAAAACTGTCAACCTAAAATATTTGACCGTTTGATTCAAGGGGCTTTTATGCTGTTTTGGAGGTTTTGGTCATGATATATTTTTCAATTTGTCTTGTTGTCAAGCAGAGAAAAGTAAACTTATCCAAGTTTGGTTTATTAATAATGGTACTCATTTTTCTGGGGCTAAAACTTTGTTACGGTAACACATTCAAAGGTTAATTTTGGTAAAAAGTGTAACAATTCATTTTTCTATTTTGTAATTTTCAGCACATTGTGTCTCTTTTGTGTAATTAAATCATCTTATAGTGGATGTGTTACAAAAGTGTAACAAAAAGTGTAACAACTGCAGACTGGTAACTTTCTCATGCTTTGGATCTGTTCTCCTTTTCATTTAGCTTCTATTATACATTGTTTACGTATTGTTCACGTTTAGCTTCCCGTATTTTTTCTTTTGTTTTCATGCGCTTGTGCTTTTATTGTGGTTGTTTATGCGTACTCACTATCATGAAAACAACCCTCTCTATCTCTTTCAATGAGAACGACCTCATGTATAATTCTTTTACATCTTTGCCCATTTCCTCTCTTTCTGCATAATTTGTTGAGTAATGTTATTTTGTGGAATTTTCGAGCCTGTCTTATTTTTCTTTTTTTTTCTTTTGAATTCTCGATTATTTTTGAAGTGATTTTGACTCTGGGTTTCACAAGAGGAAGGAGAAGAGGAGAAAAAGCCTCAGCAGAAACAACACGAAACTGAAAGGGAAAACATATAGAACCCTGCAGAAAGGTTCGATTTTTTTTTCCTTTATACTGTTGATTCCATGATTAATTTTTCTAAATTGTTTGTAGCACCTCATACTGTTTTAGACACCCTTATTGGCTCTCCTGTTTCGATTTTCAATTGCTATGGGGAAATTAGCATCTAATTTTGAGTTGCACCGCTCACTCTATTGCGCGAGTGAATGATTTCAGCTATGCAGTTGTATGCTTTTATTTTATATGCTGGTACTTCTGAGACTATTTAACTTATATGCATCTTCTGGAAAAAGTGAACAATCTTGAACATGATAAAACTTTACAAATTTTGATGACTAAATAATACTTAATCTTCTGCAGTCATTCTATATTATCCTTGCTGCTTCTTCTTCCTTAGAGCATGTTGTTTCAAAAATATCTTCCATTTAAACTTTGCATGATTGTGTTTTAAAGAAAGCTGTTGCCCTGTTTGAATAAAAGGGAATTTCCCTAAATCTTCTATATGTGTAGAAGTTGATTTAGGGATCCTTAGGAATGATGTTTTGCCTCCATTTGAGACTAAAATGAACAATTGGGCGTGGCCTTCTATTTGATTCATAAACAAGTTCTTGTATCATTATATACTTTATAAAAAATGACCTATTTTCTTGCAAACCTGTAATCATTTTTGGGAAGAACAGATGAATTTATTGGTGAAGTTTGGGAGGATTCTTCCTCTTTCAGTGGTTCTCTCTCTCTTTTTTTTTCCTTTATTTTTTTTTCCGGGGTGATCTTATTGATTGGAGGTTAGAACTTCTGTTTTTATTCTTTTAATTGTGCTTTAGATCATGTATAATCTTTTGGGTTTCAATTTTCCCATCCCTTTGTAAATGCATGGAAACAATCTTGTACTAAACCAAGGACAGTGTTTTTTGCTCCTCAACGAAGATATAATTTGGTGAATGCTAAAAGATTTAAATAAAGGGCCATGTGAATCTAATCTATTGTAATGTTCATCTTACGATCTTAAATGCCCCGTTTCTTTATTTTGAGTTCTCTAATTTTCTGTTTCTATTCTTTATGAATCAATTATCGCGTCTCTGTAACCTTTATATATTGAAATTGACTGAATCGGGAGAATGATCATCCAAGGTATACTGGAATAGTTCTAATATTCGCATTCTGTTTTTCCCTGTTGTTGCACCAGATCTATAATATCTTCTAGCTTCTTCCAACAAAAGTCCAGGTTGGAGTTTTCTCTACAACAATGCCACCTGAAGCCCTGAGATTACCAGGAAATTTATGAACAAACCTGTTAGGATTCTGGTGAGCCACAATGAGCTTACTTTGGAAGGTATAAAGTAGTTCTATGTGAATCCTGCCAAGGAAGATTGGAAGCTCGAAACACTCTGCAACCTGTATGAGACCTTAGCCATCACTCAGAGTGTCATCTTTGTGAACACAGCACAAAGTCGATTGGCTCACTGACAAGTTGTGAGGCCAGGAGCATACAGTTTCTGCCACACACGGCGACATGGATCAGAACACGAGGGTTATCATAATGAGCGAGTTCCGCTCTGGATCATCCCGGGTGCTGATTACCACGGAACTGTTGGCGCGAGGGATCGATGTCCAATAGGTTTCCCTTGTCATAAACTATGATCTCCCTACTCAGCCTGAGAATTACCTTCATCGCATTAGTCGTAGTGGATGGTTTGGGAGGAAGGGAGAGGCCATTAACTTTGTTACCAAGGAGGACGAAAGGATGTGGTATGACATTCAAAAGTTCTACAATATGGTAGTAGAAGAGCTACCATCAAATGTTGTTGATCTCCTCTAGACAAGTTTGTGCTTGTAGCTAGCATTTTTAATTGATTATAAATACTTTTTTTGTTGAGATTTTGGGATAGAAGTTTTCGCACTATTTTCTGGATTCTCCCCCTCCTAACAGGTTTTATACGGCAGTTAATTGTTGACTTTTTGAGGCTAAATACTTTTTCAGCTTTTGTTTTTTGAGATTTTAGTGATTGTTGTTCTATTTTGTGTACTCGGATATTAGGGCTTTTTCCATTAAAGTAAAACGCAAGAATTTCATTTGGAGATGCTGGAAAGCGTTTTATCTGCAATGACAAAATCCAATTTAATTAATATCTCAGATCACATGTTTCTTCAATCTTAATTAATTAAGGAAAAAAAATGTGAGGTTAGAGGTTAGACATGGAAAAATAACTTTTTCTAAATTTGGTAACTGCATTTTGCAAAGTGCCAGTCAAATTAAAATATTGTATGTGTGACTCTTTCTTGCAAGATGGCAAAAAGAGATGTTCAATATGAATGCGTCATAAAACTATTACAAGGGCGGATAAATTTATATTCATTTTCACTCTTAAGTATAACGAGAAAACTCAACCAAACATGAAGTACAAAAACACAAAACAAAAAAATCGGAGTAAAAGAATTCATATATGCACTGGTCGCGCGTTAAAGACTAGTGTTTGTTGAAGAGAGAGAGGCTGCTTCTTTTTTTTTGTTTTGTTTGTGCAGAGATGAGGAGGGGGAGGGGGTTGCCACCGGAAAAAAAACATCTTGAAATTCCGGTTTTTTTCTTTTTTATTTATTTGTTTTCCAAATGCAGAGAGAGGGAAAGAGAGTGTTCTTGTATTTGTTTTTCTTTGTTATCCTTTTTTTTTGTGGTTTGGAAGGGAAAAAAAAAGAAGAAGAAGAGATGATGGTGGTGTGGTGATGGAGTGGGGCGGCAGGAAGAAGAAGAAAAGGGAACGAGAAAAGACGAAGGGGTTTTTATTTGATATTGTTGACGATGGCAGCGTCGACGGGAAAGGAGAAAGAAGAGCATGCGGCCAAAGGAGTATTAATAAAAATTTTCTTAATTTTTTTACTTCTTTGTGCGTGGATAAGGATGGTGGTGATGGAGTGGTGAGGGATGGTGCTTGAACAGCAGCAGGAGCAAGAAGAAAGAAGGGGAACAACCGCAATAAGGTTGGGGATGATTCTGGCGACTGAAAGAAGGGCACAATCACAAGAAGAGGAAAAACGTGGCAGAGGGAGAAAGGAGGGGCAGCGGAAGGAAGAAAGGAAAGGGGATGTCATTGCTGTGTGTTTAGTTGTGTGGGCTAGCTGGAGGAGGAAGACTGTCAAAGTATATAAGTACTTTGGGCTTCAATCTTAAAACCAATTAGTAATAAATGGGATAGTATTTGACACTTATATACTGAGTCACTACTCTTCACGGTGTCGATGTGGGACAGATGTTACACTTTAACACCCTCCCTCAAGTCCAATGGGTCTTTGAACTTTTTGCCCAATGGACTTGGATCAGGACAAAAACAGAATAGCCCATGAGTCAACGTTCAAGCAGGAGAAAACCAGTTATACCGCTGGATCAGTTCACAACAAGCCCACGAGTCAACGCTCAAGTGGGAGAATGCCAGTTATACTGCTGGATCGGTCCACAACAAGCCCTCGAATCAACGCTCAAGTGGGAGACTATAAAATCACCACGGGCCACCTCCGGCCCAGAATTCCACCACAGGCCTAGACCGCTGTGATAACATGTCAAAGTATATAAGTACTTTGGGCTTCCATCTCAAAACCAATTGGCAATGAGTGGGGTGGCCTTTAACACTTATATACTGAGTCACTACTCTTCACGGTGGCGATGTGGTACAGATACTACGCTTTAACAAAGGCACCGATAGCAATAGTTCAAGGAAAGGGGTCGGCGGCGACGGACGGAAGGGTGGAGGCCAAAGGAGTAGAAGAAGGCGGAAAAAAGAAGTAGTTTTTGTAACCTGGTTCGATACCAACTTAGAGAATGGGATGGTTTATATTAAGCAATTGATCTATGACTATTAAATACTCCCTCCGTCTCAAAATTATTGTCCACTTTGAGTTTTCATTTTTAGTACAGTCCATTTTGAGTTTTCATTTTTAATACAATTTGTACTAAAAATAAAAATTCAAAGTGCACAATAATTCTGGGACAAAAGGAGTATTATTATATAGAGAAACCTACTAGAATAACATCACATAGGATAAGATCAAATCAAAGATAAACTAACCCCAATTCTAGATAATTAACTACACAATATGTGATAATTATCATATTGACACACATGAAAACAATCAACTTAGAAAGACGATTCCTGCTATGGGCAAATAAATTACTGACTTACTTTTAGAGAAGATGATTTGGTTTATTTTTATTTTTGGCTTATATAATGTTGATCACAATGTACACATGTTAATGGTAGCTTTCCAACAAATCTGACATACTTGTCTTTGTTGTTTATCAAAAACAAAAAAAGTTCGAAATGATTAAAAGTAAGCGCAAATATCACGTAACTTGGTTTTCGATTGTAACGTAAAACCTAGCTACTTGCACACCCGTTCAAGTAGAAAGCGACTTTCTTTTCACCAAAAAAACAAAGGGAAGAAGCAAACTTCTCGATTATTAATTTACACAAATGAGTGTCCAAATGACTGAATTAAGGCTCTAAACATTTCATTAATTATCTTGTTATCTTTTTTCTTTAGTATTACTAATTTTGTCCAAAAAAAAAAAATTGTTCACATCGAATTTTGGCATTTTTACTACTCGCTTCATCTTAAAATAATTGTCCAGTTTGGACTTTCATTTTTAGTTTAAATTATTCTAAAATGAAAATTTAGACCAGACAATCATTTCGGGATAAATGGTTATTTTTGTGCTTAGTTAGAGCAGACAAACGTACTTAGTAGGAAGTCCTCCTTGATTTTATCTATCTCCAATGGTTATATGAATGGAGCAGAGTTAATAGGTGATCAAATTCGATCAACAATGTTCTACCTAATGTTGGATATTCGTTCCTAGGATGAATTCATCAAAACATCGCAGGCCAAACCATCGGTTTCGTGTTTGTCACGCAAAGCTTTTGGCACAAAGGTTTTTTAATTCGCCAATTTAATAACAATAATAATCACAATAGTGGAGCACGTATCTTCCTACATTAAGGGCACAATTATAGGATTCAGATATATAGATGATTAATCATAATACAATGTATAGGGTCCAAAATTCCAAAACTTCTTCATCAATTACAATATGTCATGAGAAGTTGGAAACTGTGATTATTTAACAATTAATTACCAAATGGTAAGCAAGAAGACATTACAATATGATGTAGCATAATTCCTTTTGATTGAGTAACATAACGGAGACGTACTAATCTAATGCTTTGTATGGCACGTGAAGTCGGTGCTTAAAGGGCAATTGAAAGGTATGGGTTCCCCCTGCAAACAACAAATTCCCATCATAACATTTCTATTTTTTCCTCCTTTACTTGCATGTTTTACGTACTGTAAAAATTGGAGAAACCGAAACTAACACGGAACAAAATCCAAACTTTCATGTTGTAATTGAGTAAGTTCTACTGGTGGAAATGGCATCACGAAACATAGTTAGCTGGAAAAGCTGTTTGAAACTTACAAGATGAGATTCATTCACCTTCTCATTTGTAATTGATTCAATTGTGTAGTCTCTGAGAGATCAGTCAAACACAAAATATTGTAATTCATCCGGAAATATAAGTCATTATTTTGCTGATTACTAGTCTTTTGAGATCTAGGTCACAGTTGCATTGGGATCAGTCAAATTTGTCTACCCGAGATCGATCCATCAGTTCTACACCCTGGAATATATTTTCTGATCAAAATGGTCACGTTTGATCATTCCCATCAAAGTATGCTAGCTTATGTATGATCTCGTTACATTTAGAAAGGATAGGCGTCTGATTATTTTTGAACGAAAAGAAGCGTGCTTGTTGAATAATAAAATCATACAACAACACTCACACTAATATTCGACACAATTATTATGACTCAATATTCGAAACAATTATCCCGACCAAAACTCAAATTCAACTAAGTAGGCTTATTTTTAAGAGGCAAAACACTCATAATAAATATTTTGGTCACTTCTGAATGTTTATAATCAAGTTTATCAAATTGAGATGTTTTTGTTAACTTAAAATATATATCTTGATGCATCTATAGGGAACCCCAAGCATTTGTTGATAATATTGAACACTCTAGCAATAGTAGCGGACTTTCTTGTTGGAATGGAATCAGATGACCGAAAAGAAAAATGGAACTTAGGAATATAAAAACCAAGATGTAGACAGAATGATAGTCTTTTTTTTTGCTGCACTTTATTCATGAAATGACATGCCTTTTTATAGGCTTTACAGAATAACAACTCAACTGAGTAGAAGGAAAAAATCTTGGCATTATCCCATGCCTAAAATCAGCAACTGAAACAGAAAAACAAGCAACAGAAAGATTAAAACTAATTTTTGCAGCAAGACTTAGTCAATGGTAAATCTTCCATGGTAAACTTTGAATCACATTTTAACACTCCTCCTTGATTCAAAGTCACAAACACCAAGCTTCAATCTCAAGTAAACATGCTTGTCTTGAGGAAGGGACTTTGTACGAATGTCGGCAACTTGCTCATTAGTACTGGAGTACTCCAAAGTGATGGAATTTTCAGCAACAAGGTCTCGAATGAATTGAACTCTTATATCAATATGTTTAGTCCTTCCATGATGAGTGGGATTTCTGGACATAGAAATTGCAGCCATATTGTCACAATGAATCTCAGTTGCTTCAAGTTGTTCCTGATCAAGATCAGCAAGAATCCTCCTTAACCAAACAGCTTGACAAGCGGATGGACTAGCAGCTACAAATTCAGCTTCTAAAGTAGATAAAGCAACTGTGGCTTGCTTCTGAGAACTCCAGCAAATTGCAGCTGATCCAAGATTAAAAACATAACCTGAGGTGCTTCTTCTATCCTTCAAACATCCAGCCCAATCACTATCCGAATAACTAGTCAATTTGAACTCTGAAACATGACCATACCACAGCCCAAAACTTGTAGTTCCAGCAATATAACGGAGCACCCTCTTTGCAGCTCCAAAGTGATGCTTTGTCGCACGATGCATAAACCTGGAAACAACTCCAACTGAGTAGCTAATGTCTGACCGTGTATGAGTCAAATAGATTAGTCCTCCAATAAGACTTCTGAAGTTCTTCTCATCAACTAATTCCGTACCATCTTCAACTTGCAACTTCTCATTCAAATTCATTGGTGTGGATGAAATCTTGCAATTGAACATATTAAACCTCTTAAGTAAATCAGTAGCATATTTTCGTTGAGATACAAATATTCCATCTTCACTTGCACCACTTCAAGCCCAAGAAAGTAGTATAACTCCCCCAAATCAAACATTTCAAACTTCTGCTTCATGCAATCTTTGAATTCAGTAATGAGAGAAGTAGAAGACCCACATAAATCATATCATCCACATAAAGACAAACAAGGAGAATATCAGTTTTACCAGCTTTCTTCACATAAAGATTTGGTTCATACCTACTCCTTTGAAAGCCATTAGCAATGAAGTAAGAGTCTATCTTGCTATACCATGCACGTGGAGCTTGCTTCAACCCGTAGAGTGCCTTCTTCAGCTTGTACACCTTTCCTTCTTCACCTTCAACAATGAACCCTTCAGGTTGAGTGAGATAAACTTCTTGTAGGTCTCCATTCAGAAACATAGACTTAACATCAAACTAAAAAATAGTCCAATGCATTTGTGCAGCCAATGCTAAAATTGTCTTCACAGTATCAAAATGTGCAACTGGAGAAAAAGTCTCTTCATAATCAATACCTTGTTGCTGTGAGTATCCCTTCACCACGAGCCTTGCTTTATACTTTTGTATGCTTCCATCAGCTAGAAACTTTGTCCGAAAGACCCACTTGACTCTAATGGCTTTCTTGTTGCTAGGAAGATCCACTAACTCCCGTGTCATTTTTTATTATAGCTGCAAGTTCTTCATCTATTGCTTTGCGCCATTTTTCTTTTGTTGCTGCTTCTTCAAAACTAATAGGATCCACAACAAATAAAGCTTGGGTAACTTCATAAATTTCAGTCAATGATCTGAACCGTTGTGCAGTATTTTCAGCTTCAGAGGAACTCAAACTTGAAGAAGATGAGTTTGGTGACAATGATGGGCTTGAGGTGTTAGAACCTGATGCTTGTTCTAACTCAACTGGTGGAGCTGCATTTTGAGTTGGAACTTCAACACTTTCTGAATTCGCCTGCCAATTCCAGCTTGCTTCTTCATTAAAAACAACATTTCTACTAACAACAGTCTTGCTACTTATAGGATCATAAAGCCTATATGCCTTAGATTGAGAATAATAACCAAAAAAATATATCTTGCTGATTTATTATCAAGCTTACTACGCTTATGTGCATCAATCAAAGCAAAAGCAATACAGCCAAAAACCTTTAAATGACTTACACATGGCTTCTTCCCACTCCATGCCTCAAATGGTGTTTGGTTTTGAACAGCCTTTGTCGGTGATAAATTCAGCAAGTACACAGCGGTTGCCACACCTTCTGCCCAAAAATCATTAGGCAAATTCTTGCACTTTAACAAACTTCTTGTCATCTCTACCACAGTTCGGTTTTTGCGCTCTGCCATGCCATTTTGCTCCGGTGTGTATGGAGCCGTTAGCTCCCTATGCAAGCCATGTGCTTCATAGAATTGATTGAATTCGGCAGACAAAAATTCCCCCCCTCTATCAGTGCGAAGTGCTTTTAAGAAACTCCCACTTTGTTTTTCAACAAAGGCTTTGAACTTCTTGAAGGCTTTAAATGCCTCAGACTTGAATTGCAGAAAATAGACCCAACTCATACGACTGTAATCATCTGTAAACAACAAGAAATATCTACTCCCACCAAATGATTTAGTCTGCATAGGACCACATAAATCAGCATGCACAATTTCAAGAATGCAAGATGCTCTTTTAGAGTTACTGGTAGGAAATGATCTCTTACATTGCTTCCCGTATATGCAATCTTCACACATGTCCAAAGACTCAATTTTAGGCAATCCATAAACCATCTCTTTCTAGCTCAACAATTTCTGACCATTTACATACAAATGTCCATATCGAAGATGCCACAATCTTGATTCAACATTTTCTTTCACAACAAGAGCATGATTCTCCACATTAGAAACTTTAAATGGAAAAAGCCTATTTCCAATCATTTTAACATTAAGAACAACCTGATTTGATTTTTTATCTCTAACCACACAAAAGTCTTCATCAAATAAGAGTGAATATCCACTAGCCATTAGTTGCCCAATACTCAACAAATTCTGTGACAAACTTGGAATAAAGTAGACATTATAGAGAAGTTTAACATTACCGTTTCCACCTCTCAAGGCTACAACACCATTTCCCTCCACTTGCAATTGTTTACCATCTCCAAGTGTCACTTTCTGTTTGAAATTCTCATCAAGATCTCTGAATAAAGACCGTACTCTAGTCATGTGATTAGAGCATCCACTGTCCAAGTACCAAACATCATTGTCAAGAGCTGCATCTTCTTGAAATGTCATGAAAAGCTTGGTTTCCTCCTCTTCTTCCTCCATGACATAGTTAGACCGCTGCAACTTTCTACAATATGCCTTTATATGCCCAAATTCCTTGCAGTAGTAACATTGAACATTAGCCCAACGGCCTTTTGGCATTTCATTTGCTTGTGAATCATCATTTTGCTCATGACCACGTCCTCCTCGACCATAGCCTCTACCAGCTCCTCGGCCACTACGACCTCTGCTACCACGACCTCTTCCAGCCGATGTCTCCCTCTTCACTTGAAAAGCCTTTTCTTCAACTTTCTCTTCTTGTCAGTTTAATCTCGCCTCATGAGACTGCAATGATCCCATAAGCTCATCAAATGAGTACACTGCCAAGTCCTTTGACTCCTCAATGGCTGCTACAACGTGATCAAACTTGGTAGTCAAGCTCCGTAGTACCTTTGCAACAACAGTTGCATCAGCAACATCTTCACCATAGGCTCTCATTTGATTAACAATTGCTCCAACTCTTGACAGAAAATCCTAAACTGATTCTCCATTCTTCATTTGCAGAGTTTCAAAATCATGGTGAAGAGATTGAAGTTTCACCGTAATTACCTTCGAAGAGCCTTGGAAAGCCGTCTGCAAAGTTGTCCATGCTTCTTTGGCCGTATTTGCAGCAGCAATTTTGGAGAAGGTCGACTCATGAACTGCTTGCTGGATGAAGAACAACGCCTTTGAGTCCTTCTTCTTGTTCTCTCTCAAACTTGCTTTATCATCAGGCTCTGAGTAGCCATTCTCCACCAAGTCCCAAAGATCCTGGGACTTAAACAAAGTTTTCATCTTTATGCTCCAAAACTCATAGCTTTCACCAGTAAAAACGGGAATCGATGGTTGAGCCACATTAACGAGATTGCCATTAGCCGCCATAAGTGATACGCCCAGTTCCAATCGAACCTGGCTCTGAATATCACAATGTTGGAATGGAATCAGATGACCAAAAAGAAAAATGGAACTTAGGAATATAAAAACCAAGATGTAGACAGAATGATAGTCTTTTTTTGCTGCACTTTATTCATGAAATGACATACCTTTTTATAGGCTTTACAGAATAACAACTCAACTGAGTAGAAGGAAAAAATCTTGGCATTATCCCATGCTTAAAATCAGCAACTGAAAACAGAAAAACAAGCAACAGAAAGATTAAAACTAATTTTTGCAGCAAGACTTAGTCAATGGTAAATCTTCCATGGTAAACTTTGAATCACATTCTAACATTTCTAAGTAGACAAAAAAAAATTACGGTTTGGAGAAGGATGATGTTGTTAAAGACCTTTTAATGAATTATATTTTTATATAATAGAAAGTAGTATTTGGCAAAACAAAACGCAAAAGGATGAACCCAATGGAATTCATGAGAACGAAGTAGTTATAGGAATTAGGAATTTAGTGTTCTTCTAGAAGAAAATCGAAAAGCAAAAAACGAAATCATTACTAGTAGAAAACAAACTGAACTGTGAGTGAAAGGTTTTGCTAAGTGGCAAGGAATGGACAAAGGGAGAAGACACGTAAACAGGCTTTTCTCTTTTCCATGCATAATTATTAGTTATATTTATATTTTTGGTTCCTGCATTTCATTTATTTTGCTTATTACTACTTTTCACATTCCCTCCACTATTAATACATCCCCTCACTAGTCACTCCTCTCATCAACTTCATCATAACTTCTCAATTATTATTTCTGTATCATTTCCTTTCGCAGTTCACAATGAAGACATCAAGCTTTCCCGGCAGCTCCGGCGGCGGCAACGGTGGCAGGAACAATGGCAATGGTAATTACAGAATGCCGGAAAACGCCTCACGCACGTACAGAGGAGGCGGCAAGGGAAACGGGCCCAGTATGTGGCGGAAATCCGGGAACCGACCCAGAGTTTGCGCCTCTGGTTAGGTATCTTCAATACCTCCCACGAGGCCGCAATGGCGTACGAATCTGTTGCGCGGAGGCTCTACGGTGATGATGCTAAGCCCAATTTGCCTGTTGATGTCACCACCAGGATGTCATTAATCCATCATCAGCAGGAGACTGAACCGGCTTCTGATGAGCCGGCAGCAGCTGGACAAAGGAGAAGGTACTGCTGCTTTTGGTTGGGCGGATCTTCCGGTGGTCGATGGCCCATGCTGGATCGGTCAACGACCCATGTTTGTTTGATGACCGGGAGAATTAATTACCGCTTTGGTAATTAATTGTAACTTTTCATATTTTGAGACTTGGCATTTGGGATTGATAAGATAAAAGTTAGGCTTTGTTTTTGAGTAAAAATAAACAATGAGAGCTCTCTGCCATTGAAATGGCGGTTCTCAGATGTCATTATTAGTACATTACTTTTGTTTAATGCAAAGTACTAGAGTTAAGTTGCATTGTAATATTGTTGTCTTTGTGAAGTTTAGAGTTATATTTTATAGCATTGGAGAGAAAGGACGGGTGCTTGACTTTTGGGTAGGCCAAACCAAAAAATGTGGAACAAAAAATGTGTAGGGTTTTTTTTGTGGACAAATATAATGTTTTCGCGCTTTAGAAACACGAAACAAGAAAATTGGATTAACAATTCGCGTTTCTGAAACGCGAATCATTTTAATCACCTTTCAAAAAATTCGGTTGAGAGAAGAAATTGAATAAAAAAAGCACAATCATTTCTCGCGTTTTGGAAACGTGAAAAATTGTTTAATCATTTTTCGCGTTTCTGAAACGCGAAATGTTTTAAACATCTGTCCAAAAATTCCGTTGAGAGAAGAAATTGAATTAAAAAAGGGTGATCATTTTTCGCGTTTTGGAAACGCGAAAAATGTGTATAGCGTTTCAGAAACGCGAAAAATTATTTAAAATAAATTGCAGTTTATAAGAATTTAGCATTTTCAAAACGCGAAAATTTTTTTCTAGCGTTTTGAAATCGCGAAATATCCAGAAAATCTCTTCAACCACTCATTCGGATTCACGTGTATTTTGATGATAAGTCTTTGAGTGTATTTGCGTTTTGTAAACGCGAAATTTAAGGTTTATATACTAAACCAAGCAAAAAAACAGTATTTTTTCGTTCATTCTGTTCAGGTTCGATTTTAAGATTCTGTGAAAGCTCTCATTTCCTTCAATTTGAGAAATTGCTCCGAAGTTAAAGAAGATTGATTTGAGTCCTGAATCCGTAAAAGCTCTCATTTCCTTCAACATTCAGGTAAGTTAATTTCGTTATAGAAAATATGTACTTTTTTATGCCTTATTGTGAGCATAGGATGATTTACGCATTATTATTAGTTAATAAATAATTGTGATTTAGTCAATTAACGGTGATTTTTTAATTAGGCTGATAAAGTGAATTGAAAGAAATATTAGTTAATAGAATGTTAAATTAGATTAGCGTTTTGTAAATTATTGTATATCGATTTCTGTAAAATAAAATAAAATTATAATAATGATATTGAATTTTTGAATATTTTTAGCATAAGAATAAATTATGTAATTCGGGCATAAGGTTTAGATTTTATATTAATTTTTAGCATAGAAATGAATTTGTAAATTCAGGCGTATAGTTGTTCTTTTGAAATTATTAAATCTGTAAACGGGGTAAATACTGTTTCCGCAGAACTAAAAATCAAAATGTATGCTAGTGGTCTGATTTCGTAGGAATTGATTTTGCAGGCCGCAAATGTCTTTCACGGAGACAGTTCGTCTGAAATTATACTGGAATACTACTTATACAACTGAACCTGATGGGACTATCACGGTACAGCGGGATGCGCCGGACGGTTATCTTATCATTGATCGTATGTTAGATTTCTCGGAACTTGTTGATAAGGTATTAAGTGTGATGGAAGTTGATAGAGAAGGGCTGTATATTGATTTTTCTTTGGTATGGACGGAGAGGTCAGGAAAAAGGTCTCGTGTGCACATTAATGATGATAATACTGTTCGCTTCATTTATCTTTGTGCTGATAAATGGCCAGAATTATACCCTGAAAATGTTGAGAGAACAAGCCATGTTTATGCAAGTACATCTGGCCAGGATATTGGTGTCAGCACTAGTGGTGGTAGAACAGTTGAAGACAATGAAGATGGAGATGAAGATGGAGATGAAGATGAAGATGAAGATAAAGATGAAGATGCAGATGAAGATGAAGATGAAGATGGCGGGGGTGTCGAAAGCAGTGATGATGAGTACGTCCCATCGGATGAGGACTCAGATGACGACACTGATTTTGAGTCATCTTCTTCAGTCCCATATGTTTTTGACGACATAAGTGGATGGGACAAGACTTTAGAGGAAGTAGAAAACGATGGAATTAAAATGTGGGATGGCAATCCGTTGACGCTAGGCCTTGATATACATTTCGCCAACAAGCCTGAGGCACAAGCGGCAGTGGGAGAATGGAACTTGGTACATGGTCGGACTTTCCGAGTGAAAACGAGCTCTAAACGAACATGGTATGTCGAATGCGAGACGTGTGGACCTAAATATCCGAAAGAGCGTCTTCACGGCTATGATTGTCTGTGGAAGGCGCGAGTTTCGCTACAGAAGGCCACCGATACTTGGAAAATGGTGGTATGGTCCGATTCCCACAACTGTCTTGGGGCAAACAAGAGAAACGAGTCCCGAAACATCACGTCTTCTATGATTGCTAGACTGGTTGCCCAAAATGTGCGAAAACATCCAGATTTTGCAGTTGCCCAAATTCAAATAGAAGTTTTGAAGAGGTACCAAGTCGAATGTAGCTACAAGAAGGCATGGCATGGTAGAAGAAAAGCACTTGAGGCTCTGTATGGTACATGGGAAAGTAATTTTCAACAACTGCCCAGCTTCCTCGATGCATTGTTCATGTCAAACCCGGACACTTGTGTGCAATTCAAGTTTAAGGAAAATTCAGGAAGCTCACAAAGGTTTGTATGTAGGTATGTTTTCCGGGCATTTGGGCCATCTATACAGCTTATTTCATGCTTGTTGGCCAGAATAACCATCGATGCCACTCACCTGCGAGGATCCTACAAAGGAAAACTAATTGTGGCATGCGTAAAGTGCGCAAATGGCACGATTGTTCCCATCGCATTTGCTCTTGTGGACGAAGAGACTATACACAGCTGGAAATGGTTTTTGAAGTATTTGAAAAAGTTTGTTCTACAGGATAGGAAGACCTGTATTATCTGATCGAAATCAGGGTATCCTTACTGCCATGGACATCATGTTGCAAAATTCCCAGAGATGGGCGTCCACCGGTATTGTCTAGAGCATGTTAAAGCAAACTTGGTTGGGCATTTTCGAAAGGAGAAACTGCGAGGCAACTGTCAAATGATTGGTTCAGCGACGCAAAAGACAAGGTTTTTGGCAGAGTGGCAAAAATTAGAAGAAAAAAATGAGCCTGCTGCTCATTGGCTTCAGAAGCTGGGTGTTGAGAAATGGACCTGTTTACACGATGGAGGGCATCGTTAGGGAGAAATGACCACTAACATCTCAGAGAGTTTCAATAATGTGCTGAAAGGTGCTAGATTCTTCCCGATCACAGCATTGATCCTAGCATCCTTTTAGAAAAGCAACAATCTGTTTCAGGCAAACATTGATATGATCCAAAAATGTCAGACTGTTCTACCTCCTACTCCAATGAAACTGTATGAAGAGGCCCAGAAGAAATCATTGAGGCAAAAGGTCAACCGGTTTAGCAAGAGAAACCAGAAGTACGAACTGGTTACAATAGCACCTGATAATCAACCATGGAAGGCTGACGAGAAGCAAGTTGTGCTGTATGCAAATTGAGAGTGCACTTGCGGAAGGTGGCAGACTTTCAGATTTCCTTGTTCCCATGCACTTCGAGTTGCCCGTGAGCTAGGTGACGATCCCTTCCCACTTTTTGATCCATGTTACACTACGCATCAATGGTACCAGCAGTTTTCTGGAGAATTCAACCCAATCATGGAACCATGGCCAAAGGCAACGTGGCAGATCAGGCCAGATGACACTAAACTTGTCCACCATGCTGGCCGAGGTCGGAAGCGTGTGAATCGGAAAAAAGGTGTGATGGATTATACAAGCAAATCTGGCCAGCGAAGACTCCAAACTTGCAGTTTATGTAAGCTACAAGGCCATAATGCCAGGGCTTGCCCATATGCGAGAGTTTGCGCACGATGTGGATGTTTAGATCATGATGCTGTGGAATGCCCTTTTTCTCATCCACCTGCTGACAGGACCGCTATTGATAAACTGTACGATCCATATGGAATTCATGGTGTGCCTAATATCAATTCTGATGATGATGATGATGCGTAGTGATGATTTTCCTCATCGTCTGTTGTGATGATTCTGTTAGTGTTCGTATTTTTGTGTTGTTTTGAGCATTCATGCGTTTGTATTTGTGTTAGTGTGTTGCTTTAGATGTTTCTGTAATTTATATTAGTAATATTTTTGAAAAGAAAAACGTCGATGTTCATTTTAGTAATATTACTAATTATTACTATAGTGGTAGAGTGATATGATATATACATGTCGAATAAAGCATAATTATGTAATAAACACTAAAGGGTAAGAAAATTAAGTATTTGTTTATTCATCACCGCAATAAACAGAACCATATATCCGGCCTAAAAATCAGACTTTTTTTTTAGTTATACCCCAATAATCGCGTTTCAGAAACGCGAAAAAAGACAAGGTGGACATTATTTTCGTGTTTCTGAAACGCGAGAATAAGGAGAGGAGATGTTTCGCGTTTCTGAAACGCGAGGTTTGGGTATTAATCTGATTCGCGTTTCTGAAACGCGAAAATAGGTGGTTAAATAATTTTTTCGCGTTTCGGGTTGATGTTTCTCAAACAGAACCATATATCCGGCGTACTCTATTGAAACCGGCGATTTTTCCGGGAGAGTTGCCGGAATCAAGTTTCGGCATCAATTTTTTGCAGTTTTTAGGCTATATATCGAGGTAAGTTGCATTGTTTGCTTTCATTGAATCGTTTTTTTTAATTCATGCGTTAATTTTCGATTCATATATTTTGTGTTCATTTTATTTGTAATTTTATTTAGCGATTTAATACTCCGTTAATAGATCTAGTATTATAGGTGTTGTAATTGTGGAATTTTGTGTTCATTTTTTGTTGTATACTCCGTTATATTTTGTGTTATTTTTTGTTGTATAGAGAAGGGGGGCGGCGGGGGGGAATGAAGGGGAGAGGGGCGGCGGGGGAAGGAAGGGGAGGGGGCGGCGGGCGGCGGGGGAAGGAAGGAGAGGGGCGGCGGGCGGGGCGAAGGAAGGGGAGGGGGCGGCGGGCGGCGGGGGAAGAAATGGGTGGGGGCGGCGGGGGGAAGGAATGGCTTAGGGAGTTTAGGGTTTGGGGGAGTTTAGGGTTTGTTGGGGTGTTGGGCTTAGGGATTTTAGGGTTTGGGGGATTGGGTTGGGTTTAGAATGTGGGTTTTGGGTTGAGGATTGGGTTGGGTTTAGAGGGTGGATTTTGGGTTGGGGATTGGATTGGGTTTAGAGGAGTGGGTTTTGGGTTGGGGATTGGGTTGGGTTTAGAGGAGTGGATTTAGGATAATAAAATTTAGTGTTGGAATTTTTAATGTATAGGATAATTAGAAAAGAATAATAATATTAATCCGTATTTACTAAAATGTAGGGTTGGAATTTTTAATGTATAGGATAATTAGAAAAGAATAATAATATTAATCCGTATTTACTAAAATGTAGGGTTGGAATTTTTAATGTATAGGATAATTAGAAAAGAATAATAATATTAATCCGTATTTACTAAAATGTAGGGTTGGAATTTTTAATGTATAGGATAATTAGAAAAGAATAATAATATTAATCCGTATTTACTAAAATGTAGGGTTGGAATTTTTAATGTATAGGATAATTAGAAAAGAATAATAATATTCATCCGTATTTACTAAAATGTAGGGTTGGAATTTTTAATGTATAGGATAATTAGAAAAGAATAATAATATTAATCCGTATTTACTAAAATGTAGGGTTGAAATTTTTAATGTATAGGATAATAAAAAAGAATAATAATATTAATCTGTACTTACTAAAATTATTTGTAAATTGTACTAGCCATGGACATTGGATCATCTTCTTCCTCCCAATCTACCTCAAAGAAGCTACGTCAGGGACCCAGAGACAGTAGCTTGTTGTTTCTCCAAAACGCCCATAGGTCACACAATATATTCCATGGTGCACAGTATGATATAGGGATTTCGGAGCCCAAACGCGTAGATAGCGCCGCGTGGAAATTAATAAAAGATGCACCGAGGTTGACAAAGGAATATATTGAGAAATTTGGTTTTGGACCGTGCTCTAGAGTTGGGTCCATAAGATGTGACCATGCCCTGCTTACAGCTCTTGTGGAGCGATGGCGCCCAGAGACCCATACATTTCATTTACCTTTTGGGGAGGCTACTATCACACTCCAGGACGTCGAGGTTCTTTTGGGTCTTCGGGTTGATGGACGTCCGATTCATAGGACATCACACCATGCCCGATGGTGGTTGGGCGATCTATTTGGAGAGGATGTTTGGATTTAGGTTCCAGACAGAGGAGTCTAGATTGACGAGCGTTTCCATTACTGAAATAAAGACTCACATAGAGAATAATCCTTTGACGGACCTGTCCCCTGACGATGCACACCTACAGTGAGCCCGTTGTTTTGTTGGATGGCTCGTTGGCGGATTACTGTTCTCAAACACTACGAGAAACAGTTTTCCTCTCGATCTTGTGCATTTTCTTCATACTCCCGAGATTTGCTCGGAGTACAGTTGGGGTAGTGCGGCACTATGTTACTTGTACCGCAGCATGTCCAAGTCATCTCTGGCCGCTTCTGCCAAGGCTATTACCGGCTGTGTGATTCTTCTTCAGGTATTTTATCTTTTCAATTCTTTCTAGTTTCATTTTATATTCTCCAATTATTATTGGTGATTTTAGCTAATGATTTCTTCATTCTGAATTAGCTCTGGGCCTAGGAGCGGATTTTGACGGTTCAGCCCAAGATACTGGGTGGGGATCTCGATCTATCTGATTGTCCATTGGGCACGAGGTAATCTTATACATCAAACCTTCGTAAATTTTGACATTTTGATTTGTACTGTCATGTCTCAATTTAATGTTACTTTCTCCGTGCAGGTGGTCCCGCGAGAAAAAAGTTCAAGGTATCACGCGGTTCAATTTGGCCGCGTACCGGGATCAGCTTGCGCTTCTCGCAGAGTCTGATGTTAGTATTCTATTCAATTAGTATAACTTATGTTTTATTCGTTTTTTTTAACGGTGTCGAACTTTTAATTACACGTCTCTTACTTCATTACCATTGCAGTTTGTATGGATGCCGTACACGACTCTTTTGGGTCGTATTGCCATGGTTTGTTTTGTGGGATAGGGCATATGGCGATCTCAGACATGGCTCATCTGCGGTGATGTCGTTGCGCCACACAACCCCAGTAGGGTATTTCGCCAATTTGGTTATCACCAGCGGATACCCGGCGACGCATTACTTCTCACTGCGGCGGAAATTACTAGCCTGCTCAAGAGGAAGCCGTTTGGAGGATCCGATAGGAGATGGTTACATCAACTAGGGATATATCTCCAGGTTTGGAATGATCGCCACGGCCAAGTTGTGGGGACTGATGATGATTATGTTGGCGAGCCTTCCGCAGATCCGGAGTATCTCTTGTGGTACCATCAGGTTACTGTGAAGTATGTTACGGATCCGACGGACTCTGAAAATGCGAGGGGTTTTCACGGTTCTGCAGAGACCTTGCGCCTCATGGTGAGTATTTCGCCTACAGTCCATTTGGTTCTTTTTATTAACACTGTTGTCGATTTATGATTCTTTCTAATAAAAATTTCAGGCCACATTGATGGAGGACGTTCGTAGTCTGAGTATTATAGGCCAGCGTACTTTCGACGCGGACTCCTTTGGTTATGATCGCTTAGGCGAGATTGCCCAGGTTGCTGAGCTGGCGTTGTCCGTCAATGCAACAAATGTTGTACGTCACGATCTCGATAGGCATGTTGAGGTTCATGACATTTTGAGTCAAGAACTTGCACCTGTAGACCCGACCCAGCAACATCCACCACCCAGACCTCCGAGGCGTTCGCGTAGGTCTCAGCGTGGGCGTGGGGGGCAAGAGACAATCACATCATCTCAGCCACATCAGTCCTCCCAGCATGAGCAGTCTCATATTCCCTTCACTGGCAGTTCATCCATATCAGTCTCCACATCAGTCTCCACTCCATTCTCGACAGCATTCAGCCCATCAGTCTCCACATCATTCATCCCATCAGTCTCCACATCATTCTTCGCCGACCCAACAGGCGTTTTACCGTCCGATTATGTCTCCCCAGCACCAGCAGTCCAATTTTTCCTTCACTCAGTTTTACTCCCCTCAGACTTCTCAGCGTCAGTTTAGAGATTCTTTTATTGACTTTTCTGGGTTTCAGCAGAGTTCGCTAGATGGCCAGTCGATACATTACACGAGTAACTTTCTTTCGAGTATGTTCGAGGGTGTTGCGGGTCAGCATCAGGCTGATAACCCAGCTGAGGGTGAGCGTGAGAGTCAGGGTGAGGATGAGGCTGAGGATGAGGCTGAGGATGAGGATGAGGCTGAGGATGCGCACTGTGATGATCGTTTGAGGTCGGGGTTATCGGCGCCATGAGGAGCAGGGATCGAGTCAGACTCTAGGGACTCCACCGTTGGCTGTGAGTAAAGGCCAGAGAGTGACGAAGGAGCCCGATAGATTGACTTATAGCCTTTTTCGGGCTAAAAATCCCAAGAAGAAGTAGGGTACTAGACTTCTTATGTAGTATTATTAGACTTGTATTTTTTTTTTCCCTTTTGTTCATTTCTATTTTTTTTCCTTTTGTTATGACTTGTTTTATTTTTTTTTACCTTTTGTTATGACTTGTAGTATTTTGTTATGACTTGTATTAATATTCTTAATAGTTTTATTTCACCTGCATCGCAAATACAATAATTAATATTTATAAAACACATCTTCGCCGATCAAATCGAAACACATATTTAAACTTTCTTATATTTTTTTTCATAATTAATAGTTGCTTCATCTTAAGTGTAGGTAAATTATAATAAATATTTAATAAAATTTATTCCTATTTTAAGCTTTTTTCTTATATTAAAACCATCATAATTAATAAAAATAATTTGTAAATTAAATTACATCTCATTAAATCCATAAAATTACGTCATTATCATTATTGAAAATTTTTCATATAAAATTATTTTTTAAAATAATGATTACATTTTTAATAAAAATTTTTAATATAATCATTATTAAATTTTTTATATAATGTTCTAAAAAATTAATACATTATAATAACTATATCATACTTTTAATAATTTATATTTAGTATAGCTCTATTTAATTTAATGAGTATCAATTATAATATTATATTCTTATTCAAAATTTATTTTTCGTATTATTAAAATTATCAATATAATTTTCCTCTTTATAGCTCTATTCAAAATTTAATGATTAACAGTTATAATTTTAAAATTTTCTGTTACCATTATTCAAATTTAATAATTTTTTGAAGTCAATTTCCCTATAACGTTTTAAACTAGTCAAATTAATCATATTTTTATGCCTATTTTCTTTTTTATTAAATAAAATATTTTTTAATTGATTTCGCGTTTTCAAACGCGAAATCTTATTGATTCAAGTTAATTAATTAGGATTATGTTAAATTAATTACGTCTCCTTCTTTTTCGCGTTTCTGAAACGCGAAAAACATATATTCGCGTTTTCATGCGGATTTTGATTTTTTCGCGTTTCTAAAGCGCGAGAAAGCTATTTTTGGCCACAATTTAAACCCTAAGTATATTTTGTTCTTCATTTTTTTTTTCAGTTACTAATAAGTAAATTTTCGGAGAAAGGACAGAAGCCATGTGTAATATATGAAAACTATATATATATATATATATATATATATATATATATATCTGTGTGTGTGTGTATATATTGAACATGATAAAAGAACAAATCTGCCTGGTTGCTCTTATTTTTTTCTTTACAAGAAAAGTGGAACTACCCTTTTTTTTTTCCAATGAAACAGTATTTTTCCTACCGTACCCCAATTTTCTCTTTTCATCCGTTTGGTTTATTTTGTTTCTTAAATCCTGGCTACTTTGTTTCTGGACTTTGAGGTTTCAATCTTTTCCGGCCGATGGAGGTTTAGTTTCCCGCATTGACTCCACCTGGATAGCAATTGATGAGTTTTCACTGTCAAATTTAGACCATCATATCTATCTTTCTCCGGAATATGGATGAAGAGTTTTAGTTAACTTCGGAAGTACTGTAATAAGATTCACCATTTCGATTTGGTTCATATCATCATTTTGACCAGCTTCTGAGATTAGGGATTAAGCTTAAGCCCTCACTAGTAATGTTAAGTTTCATCCTCCGCTAATAAGATGTTTAACCCTAAACTATTATTCTTTCACATGTAATTAAGAAGCCTAGGCCCTAATCAGCTTTTCTAACCTGGAAACGCGCATAATGTTAAGTTTCATCCTCCGCTAATAAGATGTTTAACCCTAAACTATTATTCTTTCACATGTAATTAAGAAGCCTAGGCCCTAATCAGCTTTTCTAACCTGGAAACGCGCAACAATTTTTGTAGAGCCGTAACTAATCCTAGTTATTCATACTGTAGTTACTAATATATGAATTCATTATGTAGATTTTAATAAATTCTCCACCCACCTTAAAATCGTTGTTTATTTTTTAAACTTACCATGTTATGTAATTAACTTGAAGGGCAAGCGGAAAAGTCAAAACTGACTACAGGCCCAAAGTCTATTTTGCTATAAAGAGGTGTCAAGATATATAAAAAAATAAAAAATAAAAAAATAAAATCAATTAATCAAAACTGATACAATGCAATGTTAGTACAGTATATATAGAGAGCATATACGAAGTAAAATAAATATAATACTATCTCTAACCCAACAACATAGTCTAGATCGATTTTAAAACTTTTATTAGTTTTAATATAAATATTAAAAGTCAATATAGACTTTTTTTTTTTGGACAGAGGGAGTAAGATTTTTGTTAGATTTTGTTTCAAATTATATCTTTCTCATAAAAATAAAATAAAACAAAATCAGATCAAAGATGAGTATATGCGGTGGAACCTTCTTTTCAATAAACATGAAATGTAATCATCTTTGAAAGACAATTCCTGTTGTAGGGAAATAGATTCCTATTTAATTTTAGAGAAAATGATTTATTTTTTAGTTTAATTTCAATTTTTTTGTTGAGATTATGTTGATCACAATGTACGTGTTACTTTATCGTCAGATTCCTATTTAATTTTTTGACTTACTTGATTCTCAATTGTAACATAAGAAACCTTTACTATGTACTTGCACATCCGGTAATTAATTTCAAGAACCTACAACTCGTTACATTAGAAAACAAACTTCTCGATTATACACACAAATGAGAGTGTCCAAAAGACTAAATTAAGGCTTCAAACATTTCATTACCTGGTTATTTTTTAGTTTTAGCATTACTATTTCTTTCCAAGAAAATACTCTTTTTATCTCAAAATTATAATTTGGATTTCAATTTTAGTACAATTTTAGTTAAAGATAAAAATTTTAAAAAGACAATAATTTCGGTGCAGAAGGAACTGATTACATCGAGTTTTTAAATTTTTATTCAGTAGCAAGTCCCGATTTCATTCATCTCCGAGGGACTGACGGTTATATATAGTATGGTGCAGACTCACAGGACCTGGGATCATTAAAACATGGCAGACCAAGCCATGAGTTTCGTGTTTGACACGCATTGTTATTAGCATAAAGTTTTCATTTACAAAACCATGAATAAAATGGTAATCTATCAACAAATTCAAGTTTTTATCTTACGGACCGATTGATTCACTTCAGTCCGTGCATGTAGTAAGCGAGTAACGTTGCTATGAGTACAAATGAGCTCACTTCGGTTCACTTTCGGTAGCTCGTTGGTTAACCATATGCATAGCCAAAGCAAAGTATATTTTCTTATAAGGGCACAATTATAGGATTCAGATAGACGGTTAATCATAAAAAGCATGGTGTCCAAAACTGAAGGCTTGTTTAGCCAACATTTTGTTTTTATTTTTATTTTTGTTTTTTATTTAGTTTTGAGATGTGATTTAAAATGTATTTTGAGATAAAATTTAAAAAATTATTTAGGTAATATTTTAAATAAAATAATAATATTTTTAGAGAACCACCGGACCACCTCCACCACCAGCGTCACCGCCGGACCGCCACCGGCCGGCGACCGGCCGGCCGAATTCCAGCAAGTTGGCCGGAATCCAGCCAGCCGGTGGCGGTGGGTGGTCCGGCGGCAACCGGTGGTGGCGGATGTGGTCCGGTGGTTGTGGACGGAAATTATGTAAAAATAATTTTTGGAATATTTTTTTAAAAGGTAAATTAAAACGTTGTTTGGATAGTATTGAGATTTGTGTTTGAGATGTGTTTTAAGAGGTACAATGATACAAAAATGTAAAAAGTGACTTGTCCAAACAAGACCCAAATATTCTTCAATTACAATATGTTGTGAGAAGTATTGAATACTATTAATTGATTAGTACCTAGTTGTGCTTTTTTTTGTATATCGCGTTACATCTATACATGTATTAAAAAAATGATGATTGAAATTTTAATTTTTAATCATAATATTTTTTGTTTTTTAGTTTAAAGTATTGAGATTATACAAAAATTAGAATTTGTAATAAAAGAAGTTAATTGTCTGGATTATGTACTACTAAATTAGAGAAATAAGGGTAAATTGAAAAAAGTTCATTTCATGCTGTATTGGAAATGAATAATGATAGATTGAATGAATAAAAGTAATCACACTATCAAATACCTACTCATCTCCCTAGCATCTCTCTACCGTCCTCCTATGACCGGACAACACCACCCCCCAAACCTTCTTTTGCTCAGATTTTAGGTTCAAATTCTAATCCCAAAACCATATTCGGCCATTCAATAAAACATCAAACTCCAAATCCACCTTTTACACGTCCGAGCCAACAATATTCAAAGGGAGCCAACTTTCCTTCATTCAAAAGAGGAGGATGAACAATTGGCAGCCCCTTTACGGCTTGCAGTAGTAGGAAAATTTACAAAAGGTAGGCCTAAGATTGATTATTTGCAGAGAGATTTCCAAATCATTGGATTCAAAGGGAATTTTTTAATTGGATCGATTGATTATTGACATATTCTCATATGTTTTGATCTTGAAGAAAACTTTCATCGCTACTGGCTGAAAGGGTTATGGACCTTTGACAAGCATCGGATGCGAGTCTTGAAATGGACTACTGACTTTAACCTGGATGAAAGTTCCATAGTTCCGGTTTGGATCTTTTTTTGAAGGTCTCCCTATTCACCGCTTCAACAAGGACTACTTGTGGAAGCTTGATGGCATTATAGGGACTCCACTACAGATTGATGTACCAACTCTCAACATGTCGCGACCTTCAGTGGCTCGAGTGTGTGTAGAAATAGACCTCCTCAAGGCTCGATTGGGAAGACTTACTTTCAACCAATCTACTATGAAAACATACCACAATATTGTATCGATTGTAAAAAAATTGGATATGATCATCATTCTTGTTGACACAACACTAAAGCTTCATCTCAAAAATTGGAATCGAACAATTTAAAGCATCAATCGAAAAATCCATCACCGTCGAATCCGCCCCCTTCTCATGTTGTCCTCCGCTGCAAGTCTTTGTTGCAGATGGAGGTACGCCTTCAATTGATGCTCCGAAGGTGCTGCAAGTCACTGGCGTGGAAGATAAGTTGCCACGGGCTGTTGACACAATACTGAAGCTTCATCTCAAAAATTGGAATAGAACACTTTAAAGCATCAATCGAAAAATCCATCACCGTCGAATCCGCCCCCTTCTCACGTTGTCCAAAATCCGCTGCAAGTCTTTGTTGCAGATGGAGGTACGCATTCAATTGATGCTCCGAAGGTGTTGCAAGTCACTGGTGTGGAAGATAAGTTGCCACGGGTGCAAGCAGTTGGTGTTGCGACTAATGCTGAAGCCTTAACCGCGCCGCCTTGTGGAAATTCAATCCACCCGGTATCATCCCATGTTGTCCAGGAACTCTAGAGGGATCGACCTCAGGATTATCGACAATGGAAAAAACTAGCATTTCAGTATATGTTCAAGATGGCCCGCACCGTCCCTTGATTACAGAAAAAATAGAAGAATTGCCTCATCGCTCTATTGATCATGATCAATCTGTTGAAGTTGCTGTTGCCGTTCACGCACTCTCTTCAGTTTCGCTAACTAATAATGATCAATCTCTTGTTATTCCGATTGATGCTGCTATGGATAATCATCAATCTCCCTTGGATTCAATCAAAACTACCAGCGACGGCGGCAAAGCTTTATCGCCGGTGGAGTCTCAATCACCGGTGGATAACTTCCTGATGTTGCGCTCGCCTGTGCAACTGAGTCCCGTAACGCCAGCGGCTGACCAGGCGCATTCAACTTTGAAGGAGGATAAGTTGCACTCATCTCTCTGGAAAACCCGGCGCATTCAAATGTTGCGACATCACCGGTCAATTCAGCAAAATCAAAAGAGGGGAATCTTATCCCCACAAATCAGAATATTTCCCATTTAAATGAGGATAACACAAATTCCAGCTCTCCAATTTCCTCTCCAATTCCGTCTCCCTCTCCCTCAAAGTCAGGAAAAATAAATTCAAATAAAAATCACCACCGAAGGCATCGCATACAAATTGAACCCTGCTGCACTGGAATTTTCTCTTTCCTCTACATCACAAATACCGATTCTCCAAGTATTACTCCCATTTTCAGCTCCAGAAAAAACTCTATCTCTTTCCAAAGATGACGCGAAGGTATGAAAGAATACAGTCTCTTCAGATACAAGTTATTCGATTGATCACATCCATTCCGAAGGAGACCAACATCATGCTCTTAATGATTCGAATTATGAAGATTTCAATACGGAACAGGAATTGGAACGAGAATCTTTCTATAGTGAAATTTCTACTCCGACATATCATAATCATTCGAAAAAAGCCAAGGCGAAAAAGAAAAAAATTCAAATTCGTCGGTCTGCTAGATTGAATAAGTGTTAGATTTTACTTTATTATGATTAAAATTATACTTGCAATAGAGTTCAGCATATTCGCTGCCCTATTTTTTCATTTATAAAATTGTTTTTTTTTTGGTTAAAAGAAAAAGAATAATGATAGATTGAAAAAACATACATATGCTGGATTTACCTTAATACAATTACAACAGATAATAAAAATCAAAGGTTGTAGTAATTACCGAAAGCGGAGTAAGTAATTACCGAAAGCGGAGTAAGAAGACTGGACAATATGATATTATGATATACTCTTATAAGCGCCCGTTTGATTGAGTACCATCACAGATTGGTTTGTATAGCACGTCATATCGTGACTGCAACAACAAATTCCAACATGACAATTCGTTTTTTTTTTTTCTTTTTTTTCCCCTTCGTTGCATGGCTTACGTACTGTAACAATTGGAAAACCGAAACTAACACGGTACAAAAACCTAAATTTTACGTTGTAATTTAGTTGGATTGACATCACGAAACATAATTGGATTCAAAAACTGTCTGAAATTTACAAAGTGAGATTCATTCACCCTCTCATTTGTAAATGATTCAATTGTCTCTCAGAGACATCATGCAACAAAACAATATGTGTAATTCATTTCTATTATCAACGGAAATATAACTTACTATTTTGTTAACTATTCAAAGATCTGGTATGGTTGAATTATTTTGCCCCTATTCAAACTTCAAAGGCTCTTTATTTCTCTTTTTTTTTTCAATAGTTAAAGCCATCTTTATATTGTTGAATTGTGGTGTTCTTGTTCCAAAAAAAAAAAAATTTGTTATTATCTTCCTATCCAAATTTTCCAAATTTAAAATGTTCAATTGAAACTTTCTTTCCTTTTTAACAATGACAAGTAGGCATGGATTTCCATTAGAAATAAATAAATGCGCCACTTTTTTTCAATATAGAAGAAACTCTATTAATTAATCCTATTTGAATTAATAATTTCTATTAAGAAAAAAAATTTCCAGTCCCAACTCGGGACCAGTAAAAAAGACAGGAAACTCGATTAACTAATAAGAGAACAAAGTTGAGAATTGCCTATGTAAATAAGGTCCTTACAATTTTAAAAATTAATAACTAGTTAACAAAAAATTAGATTTAAAGATTATATTAGATTTCAATTTTATTATTTTTTTATGTTTACCATTGTTATCGTTTTGTTCCATTAAAAAACTTAAAATAATAGAGATAGGATTGCAACCAACTTTTGTTCTCATAAATATAAAAAAATATCACAATTGATTGATTATTATATTTAAAAAAATTCGTTAAATTAATAAATTTATAAATTAATAAATTTTTTACGTCCAAACATATTATTTATTAAGGTTTAACTGTAGGCCCAAACTCTTTACCATTTGGAGTCTTGGGCTATCGCACTCATTGCGCGGACCTTGGACAGCCTGGGAACGAATTGGTAAGACAATTTGAATTGCAATTTCAAGAAATTTTAAGAATTTACGAAATGAAAAATCATATGCATAAGAACGATATTAGGATTAGCAATTTTCGTGAACAAATGAAACCACATTTTAGCATTTTGGAGGCCCAAAAGTAGAAATAAAAATAAAAATAGCCATATAATGGTGACACTATATTTCTGGAATTTTTTTCCGATAAAAGAATAGTGTCAACAATATTTTTTCAAACAATGCTTTCACTACATAGTCGTCTTTTGTTTGAAAATGAATAATAAAGAAAAACTTGACACCAGGGCTTAAGTAATTATAATTTCCTTTTAGGAATTATATTTTTTCGCGAGTAACTCCTTTTAGTCTTGTTAACTTTGTTACATTTTTTTACAGTCATGCCCTTTTAGTTGTAGGAATCCTATAGGATTATTAATAATATGACGAATTCCTTATAAAAATATATCTTGTTCCACATAGTCGTTACTCAACTTTTATGCCAATCAAACAAATTTTGGCTTTGATAACTCTAAACAGACATTGCCAAGTTACATCCTTTTCTTCCGTAAAAAAGTTTTGAAGTTGCGAGGTTTGCCAGATTGGCTGCTGTTGAATCTAATGGATCGGCAAGTTCCAGATCCAAGTACTGACAAAGATGTATAGAAATTATAGTTTCTGTATGGTAGGGCAGTCTTGAAAATATTAGTACTTGTGGGATTAGCTTTGTAAATGTTTAGTTAAGACGGTTAAGTCAGCAGGAATTGTACACACAGACACACACACACAAAAAAAAAAAAACACACACACACACACACATATATATATATAGCCTTGTAAATATTGAAACTTAAGGATGAATAAACAGAATACATTTATCACTGAAATCCTCTTTTCTCTCCGGCTGAAACCGTTACCCGAAACCGTGACTTTCTCCTAGATTTCAGTCATGGTATCAGCGCATGAGTTACCCAGCCTGAATACTACACCGAGGAATCTTCAAGATTTTCCTCTATAACAAAATCTGATATTGAATTTGCTGATGGAACATACGGAATGAGAAAGCAGTTGCGAACGTGAGATGTGCTTTTTGGGCTTGTCTCCTCACACACGATCGCTTTTACCTCTAGTTTTTGGTCCTTGGTTTTTGCCTTCTGTAATGATATATCCCTGTTCGAGTCAGGATTAGAACTCCAGAAATCAGAAAGGAAGGAGAAACTTTAACAAACTAAACTTTTCATTTGATTCTTCTTCTTACGATGATAATATTCTTGATACATATTTATAGACTCTATTATCTAAAAACTAGGAAAGATAACTTTCACTAACACCATAACTCTACTAACTACTATCACCACTAATCCATTACCTAATAAATAACTACTAAAACATGACTCACAAATTTATTAATAATTACTAACTGAAACTGTAAAATAGTAATTAACTATACTACTACCAATCATATTACAATACTTTCCCCGTCAATTTAGGCTTTGTCCTCAAAGCCTAAATTAGTTTGGCTTTTTGAGATGAGAAAAGGCACGTATGTTGAGCATTCCAAGCGCAATGTTTGTCCAGTTTTGAAACTCCACAATGAGAATTTTCTCATGTTGTAGCCATGCATCCAAATTCCTGACGGACAATAAGATTATGGCATCCAAATCAAAGCAAACCAGAGGTGAGTGTCTTGGTTGGAGGAGAGGATTGTAAAGATTTGTTAATGATGGTGATTTCACATACGTTTTTTACAGTGGACAGTTGGGGAATAGTTTCAGGTGGTGTTATTTTTAATATGTTGATGGTGGAGTCTGATAGTGGTAGTGGCTGAGGCATTTTGATAGTGGAGAAGGTAGAGATGCCAACGTGGGATGGTGGGCAAGGGGGTGTGGCAATGAAATTTGTGAACGGTGATGACATTGCTATGGTGGCTATGGAAGGTGTGGTTTCGAGGGGTGTTGATGGCGATGCCATTCGGGATTATGGTGGAAGGTGATGAAAGAACATCAAGTCGAAAATTTATTTCATCAACCATAGTAAGGAGGCGCTCTAAATTGGTAAAAATTTGTCTAATTACCTCATTGTGATCAGCTATGGAAGGCTGAACTCGAAGAAAGCACCAATGTAATGATATATCCCTGTTAGAGTCGGGATTAGAACTCTAAAAATTAAAAAGGGAGGAGAGGCTTTAACAAACTATACTTTTCATTTGATTCTTCTTCTTACGGTGATAATATTCTTGATACATATTTATAGACTCTATTATCTAAAAACTAGGAAAGATAACTTCCACTAATACCATAACTCTACTAACTACTATCACCACTAATCCATTACCTAATAAACAACTACTAAAACATGACTCACAAATTTATTAATAATTACTAACTGAAACAGTAAAATAGTAATTTAACTATACTACTACCAATCGCATTACACCTTCGGTCTTTGGTCTTTGATTTTTCGTTGTGGTATTTGGCTTTTAATCTTTGGTCTTTGCTCTTTACATAACCCTCGCTTTACTGTGGTATTTGGTCATTGGTTCTTGTTCTTTCGTCTTTAATCTTTGGCCTTTGGTCTTTGTTCCTCACACATGCTCGTTCTTCATTCTGGTATTTGGTCTTTGCTCTTTGGTCCTTTTGGTCTATGGCATTTGGCCTTTGGTCTTTGATCTAGGTCTTGATCCTAAAACACACAAGTGAGACCAGTGCATCTTTTAGGAAGATCAAGGTAACTAAATAAACTTATTTTTAAGTTTTGAAAAATATATTCATGATGGATCTTGTTAGATAGATGTAATCGAGTCTAGCAAAATATATAAGACATTTAGTCTAATTCTTTACGAATTAAGAAATAAATTCATTTAAAAAGTAAGAAATTTTTAAAATCCAACTAAAAAATAAAAAATAAATTCATTAAGCGCACGGTATTTTTCACGTGCCTTAATTGCGCGTGCATGCAGGCAGTTGGATGCACTTAATGCGCACGCAATAATTTTTGCCAAAAAGATGAACCCAAAATGTTTTCTTAAAAAAAAAAAGAAAACGAAAGAAACAAAATACTTGAGTTTTACAATTCAATTAGAATTGATGAATACAAAGTAAAAGCTGAAAACTAAAAAGCAAAAACAAAATGCTACGAAACAAACTGATTTGTCAAGTAGCATTAAAATGTGACACGTACGTAACCATGCTTATTTCGTTTTCAATGCATTAACTCTCTATTTATCTTTCCCTTTTTGGTCATTGCATTTCATTTGTTTTGCATTTGCAGTAACTACTACTTCCCTTTTTCCCACCACTATAAATACACCCCGCAACTCCTCACCCATCTCATCAAATTTTTCTCCAAACAATTTCCTTTGCAGTTTGCAATAAAGGAGCAGTAGCAGCTTTACAATGATGACACCAAGGTCTTCTTCTAGAGGCTCTAGAAACAGCGGCAATAATGGAGGCAGGAAAAATGGAGAAGGTGGCAATGGATGTTAGTGAATAAACTTGTTTGGTCCAAAATTATATTGGGTCATCCAATTTAATTAGTTAGATCATTAGTCATTTGTTTAAAATTGAGCCCAAATCCAATATGAAGAATAGACTAGAAAGAGATGATGAAAGTTGTAGAAACTTCTACTAAAATATCTAGATATTGTAGAAAAATCAATAGAAATATCTAGAGGAAATATCTAGATATTAGTAAGGAAATTTCTAGATATTATGTGTAGGAGGAAAATCTTGAAAGTATGTAGAATCTTCCATGAACCCCTATAAATAGGAGTTAACCCCCTTATGTAAGGTGTGTAGAGAGTTGTGAGAAACCTTAAGCTAAAAGCTTAAATAACTCCACCTTGTTTCCTTTTTCTATAAAGTAGTAAAGCTCCTTTTCTCCCAAAATTTCCTTCTCTTCCATTTTCACTTCCTAAACCTATCACCTAAAAGATCTCTTCCTTATAACCTAAAGGGTTCTCTTACTAACAAACTGGTATCAGAGCTAGTGTTGGTCCGGCTTTGAAGTAAGATGGCAAATGGAATGATCTCTTTCCAATTCCCTCAACTTACCAAAGAAAACTATGGTAAGTGGTCCATTCGAATGAAGGCGATCTTAGGCTCTCATGAGGTTTGGGAGATTGTTGAGAAAGGTTATGAGAAACCTCTAGATGAGGCTTCTTTGACTCCTGCCCAAAAGGGAGAACTCAACAAAGCAAGGAGAAAGGATCAACAAGCTCTTTCACTTATCCATCAATGTCTAGATGATTTCATGTTCGAGAAGGTGGCAAATGCTTCTACATCAAATGAGGCTTGGGATATTCTAGAGAATGCTACTAGAGGCATTGAGAAGGTGAAAAAGGTACGTCTTCAAACTCTTAGAGGAGAATTTGAAGCTTTACAAATCGAGGAGTCCGAATCTGTTTCAGATTATTGTTCTCGTGTCTTGAAAGTGTCAAATGAGATGAAGAGGAATGGAGAAACCTTGAGTGACACAAGAGTGATAGAAAAAATTCTTCGCTCTTTGACACCAAGCTTTGATTATATTGTGGTAGCGATAGAGGAGTCAAAAGATCTTGACTCTATGACCATTGATCAACTCATGGGTACTTTAGTAGCCCATGAAGAGAAACTAAAGAAAAGGAGGCCCAAAGAATCTTTGGAGCAAGTCCTCTACACAAAACTCTCTTTCAAAGAAAGAGATGGAGGCTTTGGACGTGGTAGAGGCCTTGGACGAGGCAATGGTGGATTTCAAGGACGTGGACGAGGAAGAGCTCGAGGAAGCTATGTTCAATCTACCAAAGAGGAAAACAACCAAGGCTCTCAATATACAAGAGGCCGTGGAAGAGGTATGAAGTTTCAAAGAGGAGTTAAATCTCGAATCCAATGCTTTAATTGCCAAGAATATGGTCATTATGCAAGTGAGTGTAGAAATTCTAGTCAAGTAAAAGAAAAAGCCAATCTTATGGAGGTTAAAGATGAAGTTCAACTCACTCTCTTAATGGAGAGACACGAGGACGAAGGAGAGAAGAAGACGTGGTATCTTGACTCCGCTACGAGTAACCACATGACTGGGGAAAAAAGGTTGTTCGTAGACATGGAACCAGCCAAAGGGTACGTGATGTTTGGAGATGATTCTAGAGCAAGGGTTGAAGGCAAAGGTAAGATACTAATCCTTGCTAAAGATGGAAGTCACCAATACATCTCAGAAGTTTATTATGCTCCAAGTCTTAAGAGTAATATCTTGAGCTTGGGACAACTTCTGGAGAAAAATTACGATATTCATTTGAAAGATCGTAGTGCCATATTTAAGGATCCAGAAGGAAAATTGATTACTATTGTGCCAATGACAAGCAATAGAATGTTCTTGTTGAACATTCAACATAAGAACTGCATGAAAGCATGCTTGAAGGATGATTCGTGGATTTGGCACATGAGGTATGGTCATTTAAATTTTGGTGACTTGAAAATGTTATCTGCCAAATGCATGGTGAAAGGAATACCTCATATCAATCAGCCCAATCAAGTATGTGAAGGATGCTTACTTGGGAAGCATTCGAGGAGTGCTTTCCTAAACGAAGCAACATCAAGAGCTAAGGAGCCTTTAGAACTCATCCATACAGACTTGTGTGGTCCTATCTCTCCACCATCCCATGGTAAGAACACCTACTTCATTCTATTTATTGATGATTTCTCTCGAAAGACTTGGGGGTATTTTTTGAAGGAGAAATCACAAGCCTTTGATGCCTTTAAGACATTTAAGGCTGTGGTGGAGAACGAGAAAGGCTTGAAAATCAAAGCCTTAAAGTCCGATAGAGGTGGAGAATTCACATCAAGTGAATTCACCAAATTCTGTGAAGAACATGGGATTAGACGATTCCTTACCGCTCCTTACTCTCCGCAACAAAACGGAGTTGCGGAAAGGAAGAATAGACCATTCTCAATATGGTTCGTAGTATGCTAAAGAGCAAGAGGATGCCAAAGGAGTTATGGGCTGAAGCAGTTGATGTGCAGTATACCTACTAAATCGATGTCCAACGAAGAGTCTAGAAGACAAGACTCCACAAGAAGTATGGAATGGGACAAAGCCCACAGTAAATCACCTACGAGTGTTTGGGAGTATAGCATATGCCCACATACCAAGCCAAAAGCGGTCCAAACTTGATGATCAAAGCGAGAAGCATGTCTTTGTTGGCTATTACAAACAGTCAAAAGGTTATAAGCTCTACAATCCAGTCACGAACAAAGTTATTGTGAGTAGAGATATAGAGTTTGATGAAAAAAGAACCTGGGACTGGAATATTGAAGGTGGCGAAAGCTACGACTTCTTTCCTGTCATCCACGAATATGACGATGAAAGTAGTGATGCAGGTGAAGATACTCAGCAACCTCAAAGTCCACGTTCACCTTTGAATGAAGAGTCACAAAGGATGAGAAGCCTACAAGAGATCTATGAGGAAACAGAATGCATAGAGGCTCTCACACTCTTCTGCCTTTATGCTGACTGTGAACCTCTAGGTTACGAAGAGGCAGCAAGGAATGAGAAGTGGAGACACGCTATGGATGAGGAAATAAGATCCATAGAAAAGAATCAAACTTGGGAGCACCCGGAAGCACCATGCTCCCCCCTCATATTTTTTGCACTACTAGTCCTTATTGTACTTTTTTCTCAATCTTCCAATAATTTGCATGTTTAGTCCCTGTCATTTTTTCCTCTTCCCTTCCAAAAAAACATCTCTAATCTTCAAACGAGCATATCTCTCAATCCATGAAGAGATGGAAAACGTGTTACACATGAATTTTATTGTATTCGTCGATATATATCTAACAAGATCCATATCGAATATTTTTTTCGGCCTTAAAATAGATTAAATTCTAATAGGCAGAAATAAGGTGGATGGATATCTAGTTTAGAAAACTGGATAACCAACTTATTTTAAATTGGTTATTCATTGTGTTCATGCTGATTATCCAACCAGTTTGAACTGGTTATCCATTTCATTTGTACTACTTATCCATTTAGTTTGTATGTCTATCCAACTTGTTTTGCAGTTAGAATCTAACGGGTTTGTATGTATATCCAACTTGTTTGTACTTGATATCCGTCCATTTGATTTGTATGCCTATCCAACATATGTGTACTGGTTATCCAACGGATTTATATGCCTATCCAAATTATTTGTACTGGTTATCCAATCAACTTTTTTCGTTTGAAAAAAATCATTGTCCAATACGCTAATACTGGTTATCCATTTTTTTATGCTCCTTATCAAATCATTTTTTCTCTTTGAAACACGGTTATCCAATGTGTTCGTAGTGATTATCTAATCACTTTGTATTGGTTATCCAATTATTTTTACTGCTTGTCTAAATAAATTTGTATTGTTTGTCCAATCATTTTTTTTTCTCTTGAGAAAATGCTTGTCCAATTGTGTTCGTACTGATTATCCAACCATGTACTATTGTTTCTCCAGCTATTGTTTTTATTTTTATGAAAATACTTGTCCGATATGTTTGTACTTGTTATCCAACTAATTGGTATTGCTTATCCAACCTAGTTTTTTTTTCTTAAAATGGTAAACATTGTGTTCATACTCATTATCCGACCGGTTTGAACTGATTATCCATTTCGTTTGTACTGGTTATCCAATCTTTTTTCTTAGAAAATCATTGCCCAATGTGTTAATACTGATTATCCAATTAATTAGTACTGCTTATCCAACCTAGTTTTTCTTTTTCTTTTTTTTGAATAAAAAAAATGTTTTCCAACGCGTTTGTAGGGATTATCCAACTACTTGATATAGATTATCCGACTATTTTTTTCTCTACTCTTTGCGAAAATCCTTGTCCAATTTTTCGTACTGACTATCCAACCGTTTTGTTTTGGTTATCCAATCATTTTCATTGATTATCCAAATAGAATCTCTCTTCTTTCTTTTCTCTTTTGAGAAAATATATGTCCAATGTGTTCGTAATGATTATCCAACTTCTCGGTGATGGTTATCCGACCTTTTTTTTTCCTTGCTCTTTTATGAAAATGATGGTCCAATTTTTTTTGTACTGATTATCCAACCAGTTTGTACTGTTTCTCCAATTATTTTCACCGCTTATCCAAGTGGTTTGTAATGGTTATCCAAATATGTATATTCTTTTTTTTCTTTCTTTTTTTTTTTTAAGTGGAGTGAATGTCAAAAATATGATTGGATAACCAGTACAAACGAAATGGATAATCATTCCAAACCGGTTGAATAATTAGTATGAACGCAACAGATAACCATTTTTCAATTTCTTCATTTCTGCCCGTCAAATTTAAATGGATTTAAAGTTCAAAAAAAAAATTCAAAATTGATCTTATCGGATAGATCTCGTCGAGCAATATAAATTTTATATATAATTCGTGTTCTAATTCTTCACGAATCAAAAAATATATGCAATACAAGAATTTTATAATATAAAATAAGTTGGTTATCCATCTTTTTTAAACTGGATGTCCATCCAAATGAAGGTACAAAATTTCTTTGTTTCTGCCCATCAAAATTTAATCATTATTAAGTTGGAAAAACATATTCGATGTGGATCTTGTTGGATACATCTCGACAACTATTATAATTTTCTATAACACGTTCTCTAATTCTTTGCGGATCATGAGATATGGTCGTTTAAAGATTAGAGATATTTTTGGAAGGGAGATAAAAAAGTAACAGGGACTAAATTTGCAAAATAGAGGAAGAGTAGAAAAAAGAAATATAATGACTAGTAGTGCAAAAAATAGGAGGGGGAGTAGGTACTCCAAGGTATACTGGATACAGACTCAGAAAAGAAGCCAAACTGGTAAGGAATTTCTTGTTTATTATGTCAAATTTGTGTTTTTTTTTTTTTTTTGCCACTTTTCCGTTTGGAAAAATTTGCACTAACATTAAAGCAATAACAACAGTACAATAATTTGCAGTACTGTTCTGATTTCAATTTTCTTCGGTCCAAGCTGGAATCGTTAGCCAGAAAAGAATCAAGAACTTCATTGCTTCCATTAATGGCTCTCCTAGAATGGCAGAAGTAAAGCTTCTTCAATTTTCCCCTAATTTTTGCATTCATATCAGTACTAGCCATCATCCTCCAGAACTTGTTCTTCAGCTTTGCATTTGTTTCAGGACATTTGATGAAGAGAATTAAAGGAACATCCGAACAAAGGATTCGAGTGTACTTCATTTGATTTGTTTGATAAAGACCAGGAAGATGTAAATTGCATATTTACGTTGCATGTCATCTGGATTTGTTACATTGTCATATATCATAATTCTTGCATGAAACTCATCACAATCGTTTGAAAAATCTGAATCAGAATTACAATCAGAATTACAATCGTTTGAACACTTCAGAAAAATTATTATCTTAATCTCCGGCTGTTTCATGGCTTTTGGATGCCTCAACAGGTGTTCAATCATCGTTTGAGAAAGCCGAAACAACCAATTTCACAAAATCTTCTTCGTGAGATGTCTTCTAAAGTCTTCACAACCTCTGCCATCTCCGGTCTTCCACCAGGTTCCATCCAGCAACGTCGCATCAAATTAGCTAGTTTTTTGGGGCAATCTTTGCCGATTGGAGGGGTAAAACTCGCAAGGTTGGAACTAACATGCTTCAGATAGTAAAGCTCCCAAAGACAGATGCCGAAGCTGAAAACATCGCACCGATGAATGATCATAGGACGTAGAATCCAAAACCTCGGGAGCTATATAACCCTTGGTTCCAACTTTCACGCTCATCTCATCTGTTTCGATCTTTGAACCCCCAAAGTCTATGATCTTAACTCTCCCTTTGTCGTCGAGCATCAAGTTTTGCAGCTTCACGTCACGATGAACGATGTTCTTGGAGTGCAAATAAGACAGCGCTCTGGCAACATCTAGGGCAAGTTTGATTTTGTGCTTAAAGGAAAGCTTCTTGTGATGGCGGACATAAGATGCTAATGTCCCGCCTTTTAGATATTCTCTGACAACGGCGCAACAACATCCACTTTTCTTCAGTTCCTTCAGCGGCGGCTTTACGTCTTCTTTCGCCTCGATCAGCTTCGCCACGTTTGGATGATCTAGCTGAACCCAGGTTGATACTTCTCGCAGGAAGGACAACTCCGCCGTCTCCACAGCACAGCTGTCTTCTTCGCCAGCGCTGATTACTTTCACGGCGACGTCTTTCCCACAGTATCGACATAGAAAGACGGTGCCGTAAGCACCGGATGCTATTCGTTCCCCCCACTCCAGTTCTTCCCAATCGAACTCCTTCGCTGCTTCTTCCATTGACCTAACTCTCCAAAGAAATAGAAACTTTTTTATTTTCTTCTATTCCTTGAATTTTTCTATGTGAGGTTGAAGCATATTAATATACAGTGATACCTTCTCCAAATTGACATCAAATTACGATTCACCGACACCCCAGAAAGGGTAACTAGTTCCGCGGCCTCCACTGTAAAGCCAAATCAAACAACAATTTGTGAAGCACCTTCCAATTTCTTTCCATAAAACAATGTATTGTTCTCATAAAATATTAAATAGTCTAATCAAAACTAATAAAATGCATGAAAAACTCGTTGATCTCCATGCTTCGTGCTTTCCACGAGAGGAAAGGTTTTTAGGGTTTTTGTTTCAGAAACCTGAAAACGTGTCTTTCAATTAAACGGTGGATATTGCGACTTAATTAAATAGAGGAAAAAATAAAGGGAAAAAGCAGGCCAGCTAGGAAGGAGAAACAAAATACACTATGTTCTATAATATAATCTAAACAAAAATCTTGAACTAACAAACGTTCATCATAAGTAAAATTCTGATTGGTAATTCTTTTTTTTTTTTATGATGGCACATTGACATTACATATGTATTTTTAGTAAAAACATTGACGTTATATATTAATATTAATAGAAAACTACTTTTTTTTCATCTATTATGTCCCATGTAATTGGATCATTACAAGAAAATGGTGTCAGTATATGTAGTATAATTTTATATACATCTACTAGGTTTTGTTTGGGGAGATATCTCTTAGGTGATAGTTTCCACTGCAAAAATATGGTCTAAAAGATTTTTAGAACAGATAAATTAATAATTATATGTAAAATGTAAATGATGAGAGCAATTGCAACTTTTTTCCCACGGTTAACAACAGTAACAATTATAACTTATTTTAACTAGTTAAATCAATGGTACTTGGATCAAATTTAGAAAATGAAACATAAATTTTAGTATTCCTATGTCCCTGTTTCATTTTAAAAAAAAAAAAAAAAATCATTCTTGCCTCGCTACTATTGAGGAGATTGTCAATGCCAATGGTTTGCTTTGATATTGGTAGACAAGTCTTTCCCGACTCTAAACTTCGCTAAAACTCTCGATTTTCTGACTTCTCACAACATTTTTATCTTATTTTGTCCACATTTCTTTTTACATTGGATGGAGACTCGAGTTCCTGCTTTGATATTGGGTGGACTTCGACCAGACCAGTACATGGAAGGATGGAGATTTTTAAATAATATGTGACCTAACCTAACATAAATTTTTTTATATATATATCGGACTATTTTAATCGAGCTAACATACAATTGAAGGAAAAAAAATTGATTAAAAAATATTAAGCACAATTATCCTAAATAAATGAAAAATGAGGTCTAAAAAGTCGATTTAAGAAATTAATGGCATATATACTATTATTTAGTGCGGGACCAGCGTGGTCACCCCATGGTTACCAACTTAGAATCTCTAAGATTTTTTTTCCTTTCAACGTCATTAACTTCAACTATGAGATATTATTATTACTATTTTATAGGGGAAAAGGGAAAATAATAATTTAGTTCCATGTCATTTAATTTTTACCTCTTCTTTTGGAAAAGAGAGAGAGAGAGAGAGAGAGAGAGAGAGAGAGAGAGAGAGAGAGAGAGAGAGAGAGAGAGAGACAATACCACAAACTAACTGCTTGATTTGCTAATTTCTTGCTAAGAAAACCAATTGCAAGTTTTTTTTCTATAAAAAAAAAAAATTACGTACAACAACCATTTTTCATAGTGAAAATGAAAGATGGAATCAAATCAAGTGAAGGAAAAGTGGCCTGCAGCTTACAACATCATTCGCTGTTCACTTCACGATGATTGATAATATCTCAAATTTGTGTTGTGTGTTGATGGTATGATCAAGTATGACCATTTGATCAGTAAATTGAATTTCATCCACAATATATTTAGGACCTTTTTGGAAGAAGACAAGAGATCTAAGAAGAGTTTGAAAACAAAGTTAATTCAATTCCCACGTGTCTGAAACCTCCTCCTAGTGAATTAGCAGCCAAACTTGTGTAAGATATATTTTTGTACTATGTTAATTTTTATTTTTTTATTATTTTTTTTTTTTTGGTTGAGTTGAGCCCACTTTTCCATTTGGAAAAAATTGCACTAACATTTAAGCTATAACACAGTACAATAATTTGCAGCACTATTACGATTTCATTTTTCTTCGTTCCAAGCTGGAATTATTAGCCAGAAAAGAATGAAAAACTTCATTGCTTCAATGGCTCTCCTGGAATGGCAGAAGCAAAGCTTCTTCAATTTTCCCTTAATTTTTGTATTCATATCAGTACTCGCGATCATCCTCCTGAACTTGTTCTTCAGCTTCAGAAAAAAGAACAACAATAAAAGTAGAACTAAACTCCCACCAAGTCCTCCTAAACTTCCACTCATCGGTAACCTTAACCATATTCTAGGTAGTTTGCCTCATGAATCTCTGCACAAACTCGCGAAAAAATTCGGCCCCATCATGTTTTTACAGCTTGGTCAGGTTCCTACAGTTGTGGTTTCATCACCAAGGTTGGCAAAGGAAGTTTTAAGGACTAATGATCATGCAATAGCTAATAGGCCTCAGATTTTCTCAGCCAAGCATCTTTTCTATGACTGCACTGATATGGTTTTCTCCCCGTTAGGCAACTATTGGCGAAACATACGGAGGATTTGCATTCTTGAATTGTTGAGTCCAAAGAGAGTTCAATCATTCAGTTTTGTCAGGGAAGAAGAAGTTGGCAAGCTTGTTCGCCGTGTTGCAGAATCACGCCGTGGCACCACAAATTTAACCAATGCGCTCGCGTTGTATGTGAATAATCTCGTCTGTCGGGTTGCATTTGGAAGGGATTTCTCGGAAGGTGGAGATCATATTAAGCATAACTTCAAGAAGTTACTTGAAGAGTATCAAATTCTGCTTGGAGGATTCAGCATTGGGGATTTCTTCCCTTCTCTGGAGTTTCTGCATAAATTTACTGGGATGGAATCAAGACTTAAAAACACCTTCAGGCGATTCGATCTTTTCTTTGATGAGATTTTGAAGGATCATCAGAATCCTGAGGGAAGTAAAGATCAGAAGGACCTTGTGGATGTTCTACTTGAAGTACAGCAGAAAGAAGATGCTGAGAATCATCTCACCACCAACAACATCAAAGCAATCATATTGGTTATTCTCGGTTTCAACTAGCTTGAAAATTTCTGGAAATGATCATTGATTCATTGTATGTAGCAGGGGATCCTGTTTTCATCTGATAACTTCTCTTAAAAAGTTAAAATATTCTTCGTCTGCAGGACATGTTCGCGGCTGGTACTGATACGAATTTCATCACCTTGGATTGGGCAATGACAGAGCTAATATTAAATCCAAAAGTCTTGGGAAAAGCACAGGAAGAAGTTAGAAACATTGTTGGGGAAAGAAGAATTGTATCCGAAAGCGATCTGCCTCAGTTGCAGTACATGAAAGCTGTTATAAAGGAAACTTTTCGGCTTCATCCTCCAGCTCCAGTATTAGTCCCAAGAGAATCCACCGAGGAAGTGACAATCGATGGCTACACCATTCCTGCTAAAACTAGGTATTTCATCAATGCCTGGGCAATTGGAAGGGATCCAGAAATATGGGAAAGTCCAGAAAAATTTATTCCGGAAAGGTTCGAGAATAGCAATATTGATTACAAGGGACAAGATTTTGAGCTCATACCATTTGGTGCCGGAAGGCGAATCTGTCCTGCTGTTACATTTAGCAAAGCAACTGTTGAGCTCGCTTTAGCTCAGCTTCTTCACAGTTTCGATTGGGAGCTACCTCCGGGAGTGGAAGCTAAAGATCTTGACATGACAGAAGTTTTCGGCATCACAATGCACAAGATTTCTCCTCTGATTGTTATTGCCAACCCACGCTTCCCTGAAGACTTGAGTTAAGGCAAAAACTTTGCATATTGAAACTTTATTCCAGTCTTGAAGTTTCAAAGAGCATAGATTCTTCAATTAAAGTTGCAAGTATAGTTTCTGTATCATCTGAAGCATTGCACTTGTATTACATTAGATCTTTTCCTTCGAATGTCGTATTCTTTGGTTTTGCTGCTTAATGAACAAACAACTCAAATGCTTTGAGAATTACAACTTGATTTCTCTGTTTAAGAAGCTGTATAGCAAAACTTGAACAATGCACCTGCAAAATGCAATGCTGGTGGTGACCACGGCAAGTAGCCAAGTAACACATTTAAAAGATCACGAAGTACATTCACTTGTTATCGAATCTACATTTCTGCATTCTTTAATGCAAAATCACTATTAACATCTTTTTGACTATGTTATTTGAATGGTTTCAACCTATAAAGCTGCAGTTTCTGATTACCACACCAGCTTAAGCTACACTCAAGACACATAATAGGTTCAGAAATTCGTCTAGAGGTTTTGCTGTTGGACTACAAGTCTACAACCAAGTCACAACTTCACCACATCATGTTGCGGTCTGACCTCAATATTGAGGTTCGCATAATTTATCTTCCAAGTCACAAATTCAAGTATTAGGGGTAAACCCAATAAAACTGCAGTATGATACTCTTATCCGATTTACCTTCATGCTTACAACGGCTTTACAAAAATAACAACTCATCAACCAAAACTTCACGTGAAGATCACAAGACAAACATCAATGTTTATATCTCTCAGAGTGGTCATTACATCCACTAAACTAACAGCCAAGGCAGACAATGACCTATAAACATCACCTTCGAAGCTTCTAGCAAGGTCTCTAAGCTAGCAGGGAAGCCATTTACAAAATGCTGCTCCCTGGAATTCCTTATAAACTAGCAAGAGATACCTACTGCACTTTTAAACCTTGAATATAACGCCCCACTTGCTGTGCTCCAATATACAAGGCATCGGCGGCAAGTATAACACCAAACTGCACCAAAAGAGTGTCACAGTCAATTCATAAGAACCACTATTGAAACAAATCTAGGAAGGTCTAAGAATATCGTTTCACCAGACGAGCAGTAAAAACTAATCGATAACCCAACCCTTCCTTGGCAGCTGCAGCTCGCTGTTGGTCCGTCCAACTAATATACAACATGCAACCAAAAAATAAAAGAGTAAGAGTAAGGTGTTTGGTTGTAAGCTATAATTCTTGGTAAAGGTAAGGGACCACACCAAAAGAACAAAAAAAACAAAAGTTAAAGTATGAGGTATGCTTCAATGCTCTGGGAAAGTCATTCTTTTCTGCTGTCTTCAGTTTCAGTAAACCCAGGTTGCCTTCTAGAGTACTGGAAATAAACAAGCCATTTCAGGAATATGAATCTTATTAAGAAACTTTATTTTCTTTGTGATGGGCAATTAGGCATTGATGGCTTGCTTCATTCAAGTATCTGTTTCAACAGGCATCGCCCAGTCAGTAAGCTTACAGGATAACATTCTCCTTTACATTGCACATACTACTATCTAACCAGTAAATTAATTCAAACTTTCAAGCCGTTGTTGCCTGGATCTGAAAATTTAGATCGCTTGAAGTCTTGTATCAGGGGAAGAACTCGGAACTAATGTTCTTTCCCTCTTTTCTACAGTTGCTGTTTGACATATATTGAACCAGAATAAAATAGATGATAGTCAAACCCTCTGTGATAATGGTACCATCATCTAACCTTATGCATATACTTCTGACCCTCTTTACCAAAGTAAAGAAATCAAACTAAAAGTGAGAAAAAAATGGCTACTGCAGAAGCAAGGTTTATCTATGGTGCTGAACAAAAACATGGCACGTGACCTAAATATCATATCTTCGAGAGATATTGTAAAACAGTCACCACATGAGTTGTAGAATGCAGATAGCAACTAGCAAGGTACTACATTCGAACTAAAATAGTATTTCCCCTCTCCGAAACTAAAAAGTACTGAAAGGAAGGCAGAGACACGAAAGTAATTACCCCAGGAACTCAGATACTCCACCAATTCCAGCAAACTTAAATGGCTGAGGACCTTCACGTTCAAGATCCTGTTCCAGAATGCATACACAGAAAGAAGTTAGATTTCCCACCAAATCAGAAAGACACAAGAAAAACAACCATGGCAAAATAGAGTAGGTGAGAGAACTGTAAATTCTTTGCAACATTATAATACCTCCTCTTCTGCAGCCTCGAGACCACCTTGAATCCAGAAAATGTTTTTGTAACCAGCATTGTATAGAAGCTCACAAGCTGCTAGGGATCTATCTGATTCAGAAAGAGTTAAAAACAAACCTAAGTAAATTAGTAATTTGCACAAGAGTACCATTAATACAGGTTCACAAATTATGAAAATTTCACATATTCGAAGTAGCCTGTTAAGAAAGGCAAGGATATGATTGTCACGATGTATTAAACTATATAAACAGATCTCATTCCAAACATTGGAAAAGTAATTGAATGTTTCACACACAAAATCCAGTTTTTCGATCCCAGTAATTATTCAGTTCTTCCACGTGACTACATTTTCTCAATATGGTTTGGATATCTCAGCTGGGAACCCCACAGTTCAATGTAAGTCCCCTTTTCCATCCCCCTTTAAAGCATCGATAGTCATAATCCTTAGTTACGCTACTCAAAACTGGAATTCATTATATATCACCATTTGCCTTGGCAACAAAAAGAAAAAGATTGTGTTGACCATGGAGTTTCCTAATAATATGCCCTATGCAGCAAAATGGAACAATTTGTTGGAAGGACCCACGCAAGGGACAAATTAATTGAAAAGCTAATCAAATTAATTTTATATTGTAAAGGCTGTGTACCATTTGATTTACAGAAGTTACTACCTTTTGGTGATAATGTGCGACTGCATATAGTTGAGAGGAACTCTTGTAAATCCCCACTACACTCAATAAAGTAGTGACCTTTCATGGATTCACTCTATTGCAATTCATTGTTTAAGTAAACGGGAAACTCAAACATTGAAGCCCGTAGCCGTTCTGGTTAAATTCAAAACCACTTTTTAACTGCCCTTTCAATATCAAAACAGAAAAGCTAACAAGATACAGAAAGAGTACAGGAAGATAACAAAGTGGCCGTAAGAGTAATACTTTATCCTTTACGAGCGCCCAGACACCGGATAGTGCCCAGACAGAGCTGATGTTTCTGATTATTTAGGTCAGGACTTATCCAGGAAACTAATTAGGCCAAGGAAAATATTTGAGACGAGTATTCCCTTAGTCAACTTCAAATTACAGAAGCTATATAACAACAACAACAACATACCCAGTATATTCCCAACTCGGTTTCCGGCAACTTCACCAAATTAAGAAGCGTCGGGATTTAAATGAGCCATTTTGATCTAATCCACTATTAGCACAGAAGCTATATAAGATTTTAAAAAAATATATATACTCAGCATAATATTAGTACAGTTTCTGATTCAGAATTTACCTCAAACCCTTCTGGCAAGCCACTATAATATCAGTATCTTTCGAAAATTTCTCCTCAACTTGCGATAAGAAATTTCTGTTGAGAAAATGAAGAAATCAACAAAAAGAACATGTTCATTAGTTGTTCAAAAATTCCATATTGTACATAAAGAATGAACAGTCTGAATCATACTTTTCATAAGATAACGCCGGCACACCACTCCACCAACCTCCTGGAAAGGATGAATCGACATAAAATAAGTCAGTAATAAGAAATCAACATACAGGCAACAATAAAAGAAAGATAATTTGCTCAAGTAGTAAGAGCATTATTGGAACAATTATTCATCAAGAAATATAGTGGCACAGGTACTTATTTTAAGGACACTTCAGGCATCATTTCGGTTTCAAGTTACTTGTAGTAAGGTTTAATACTTTTTCACAAAGGACGAGAACATAAACGAGTGTGGATTTTCATGCTTCAGACTGTCAGCCGGAAAAGGCTGTTACCAAGATGTCAATTGAGCGCATGATGGAGAAGTTCTGAAAAAGGATGCGTGCACATACCCATTATAAAATTTGTCACTTTCCTCGAAACAGTACCAGCATCAAAACTGTTATCAATGTCAAATATGGGGATCCAGGTTGAGCCTTTTACCCATGCCTGAAAAGAAAAGTATGATGCAAAATACACTCAATTAGTACCCCTGTTGGGATTGAGGCAAAGAGAGTAGCTCGGCCACTGTTTTGTTTTTAGATAAGCCAAGTACTAATCAATTTCAAGGCAAAAAAGAATTTTGCATGACATTCTTCTGTCTTGGATATCCATCAAGCCGGAATTGTACAATAGGAGTCTAATTATTCTACTAACAGATTTCAGATTGAAAACAGGAATCTGTACATATGTACCTTTGTGCGTTCAGTAGATGGCCGGACGTCAAGAAGCTTTGTATTTGAGAGTTGAATGGCATATCCAGCTTCTCGTGGTGTCAGAATTTTGACTTTCCCATCCCTAATCTAAGACAATCAAGTTAAAGCCACCAAATGAATCATTATAAGAACCAGAAACATGGGACTGAATAAAATTAACCTCTAATCATACTTTGACAAGTTATGAACAAATCTATCTAGTCATAAAAGATGGATCCCAGTGAAAAAGTATCAAATGAAAGCATCAAAAGATGACAATGTCAAGCTTAGTTTAGGCTTCCTTAAATAACCAGAGCATCAGCTTTCCAATGGAAGCAAACAGCAGGTTAGAAATTAAGATTATACTCTAAACAAGTCATTTCTTTTCCTGACTTTTGATCTACGCAGCAGTGAACTGGTATATGAACCATATTAGTTGGTGAGATGTACACCCAACAAATTGCTAACTAAGCAGCACGATTATGATCAGGTTGCAGGAACTTACAGTTTGTGCTTACATATATTAACCAAATATGCTTTGTTATCTTCTTAGCTTTTACCTATATAATATATATAGCCTTTTTATGATGCACATCTTTGTAAAGAGAATCATTTGAATACATGTCATGCACCACTAGACGATGGTCAAGAGCATGAATATGATAAAAGGCAATGCCATGTCAAGTGTTAAGATGAGAGATACTCCAAAGTTTTAAACAATATATAATCCTTTCCAAAATAAAAGGTAACACCTAATGAATATGATTGTCTGCCATCCCAATCATTAGTGGTCAAACAGCATCGCAGACTTGAGATAATAGCATCAGGGCAAACAAAACAAGGATTTGAATAAGGAACTTTAAAAACACATAGAGAGTAATCACAAACCAACGTGAGCAATAATAAAGCATGTACAGGGATGAATCCCCACAGAAGTTTAACTAGTTTAACTCTAGCAAAATTTGATGGTGTTCTCCAACTAGTCAATGGAGTTTGGACCTTTCAGATAGTGGACAATGGGAAGGGACTATTGAGAAAAACCCCTTATCAACAGACCAACGGAGAGTAACTAGCAGCTAAGAGTAGAAGTTATCAGGAGATATTCGTATGAAAAGATATTTATCTCCATGCTTCCAGCCTCTTCAATACGTATTCGTTACGGGACAAAAGGCAAAAAAAGGTTAACAGGGACAAAGTGCTCGATAATCCAACAGCAGGGCAAGATAATTGGGAAACTAACTACAGAATGTATAATGGTAGTAAAACTTTATGCTTTCTACCATAAAAGTCACTATTTTACAAGGAGCAAACTAGCTATGTGCAATGACAATAAGGTGCATAATAGTGGTCAGACGAATCACTTGCTCCTGATAGATTGTGGCACCGAGTCACCTAAGGTTAAATGGGAAATCACAATGCTCCCTATTTGAAACCAAAAGAATTGCACTCATTAATTACCACCAAGACCAAAGAGGCAGCCACTTTTCGTCTTTGTTCCTGAACCTCAAACCCCCTCTACCTTCCACATGAAAGAGAGAATTAAGTGGCACATCATCAGTTAATCCATTCTAGACTGTTACGTTCGTTAAGGACAAAATATCATTCCCCCAACTACAAATAATCTGTGCAAAGGAATAAGCATAAAGTACCAAAGAAATCAAACGATTATGATAATGAAACACATCAACTGCTGACGAAAACACAAATGCAAAACCATTACCATTGCATCCCATCTTTTTCTCGCAGCAGCCATATCTTTAGCTTGCTTCACCTCATACTCTTCTTCAACCACCTGCATTCTTATAGCGCTCTGAAACTGCAACAAAAACCGAAAAAAAAAAAAAAAAGAACCGTAATTGGCATATTTCCGAACGATCACCCCAAAAAAAAATTAAAAAAAAAATCAAACAATATAGAAAGCAACATTAATCGGTGAAAAGTTCAGAAATCTTGAAGTGGGGAAAAACGAACGTTTTGATGGACTCTGAATTTAGATGGTGGCATCCTTGAAGAAGTAAAAACATGGGTTGAGGTCAGAAGCTTTGAACTTTGCTGTTGATGGGTACTGCTGAGAGCGGTGAAGGGTGAGAGGCCTAGACCCAGAGCTTCCATTGCTGAGACTGAGAGTTAGAAAAAAGATTTCTGCTCAAAAGCTTGAATTTGATTAAACGTTATCCACTTCAGTCGCAGAAATCCCAAAAGAAAATTAGGAAGAGGACAAGGGATTCATTTTAGTCACTTTCTGTGCAGAGTGCCAATAGTAAACGGTTATAAAAGTGTTTTTCCTTTTTCTTTTTAAAAGAAACACACACTTACTTATAAGTGAGCTGTCATATTTACCCAAAACAAACAAGTGAACTAGTATCACATCACACGATCAGATATATATATATATATATGTACAGTAATAATCTACATTACGGAATGTTGATAGATTAGCAGCATATTTGATAATAAAATTGAAACTTTTTATGAATTAAATGGGACTAAATATGTAGTAGTACAAAATATAAGTAATAAAAATTCTAGATTTCAGTTGTCTTTCTTTTACTGAACCGTTCCTTTAAAATTTAACCAGTCAAAATTAAGAGCATAACATGTATTCATGGGGTGAGAAACATGATAACACATCTCAAAATAGTTTTAATTTTGTTTCAAAAACAAAAAAAAAAAAACAATTCTGGCCCGCAACCCGCGGGTTGACCCAACCCGCATGCTGTTTTGACCCATACGGATTGGTCAAACGGGTAGTGGGTTGGAACGGGTCGCGGGTTGAAACGGGTGAGAAGGAGACGGGTTGGGTTGTCTCAACCCGCGGGTTGAAACGGGTCACAAAGAAAAACACAAAAAGTCTCTTATTTCGCAGCATTCATTGGAGTCATCAACGCTTTTCCATAGCTTCCATCGCCGACTGACCTTCCGGATTTGTCAACAAAACAAGAAGAGCCGAAAAGAACTCCTTTTATCTTTCTCCAAGTGATTATATTCAGGATTCATAACTTTGTATATTCTAAAATTCACAAAAAAAAAGAATGAAAATTAGATAAAGCAAATTGCAGCAGCTAATTGAAAAAGTTTGGGTTCTGGGGTGAGGGGAGGGGAGAAGGATTGGGGCGGCGGCCCGAAAAAGTGAACACGTGTAGGGCTTTTAATGTTAAGGTTTCGGCCGAAAAGAAAAACAAAAAAGAAAAAGGGTAGGTTGTGGGCCGCGGGGAAGTTTGATTTCATTTGCCAAAGTTTTCTTTTTCTTTCTCGTATACCATGAATTAGTTAAAATTAAATTTTTATTTTTATTTTTGCATAACCATGAGTTATGGGTAGGTTCTGATTTTCTTAATAAATTTCAGAAATTGTTGCACTTATTTGTTTTTTTATTAAAAAAAAAAAGAGTAATTAATGTGGATGTGACAATTATAAGTCGAATAAGTTAAAAATTAAAAGTGTATGACTTATTTCATAAAAAATACCAAATTGTGTATTGTGTCAACTCAGTTCGACCCATGGGTGACTTAGTGAAATTGGCGCGAAACGTGAAAATTTGAAGTCTAATGAGTTATAAAAAAAAATGAATTTAGATTTTATTTAGAAAAGAATCTCAATTTGACCCGCATATCGCGGCCCGGTTATTAGGTCGACTCAATTCGACCCGTGGATCGACCCAATTAAACTTGGTTCGAAACGTGAAAATTTCAAGTCAAAAGAGTTTTAAAAATAAATTTTGATTTTATTTGGAAAAAAATTCTAATTCGACCTGCATATCGTGGTCCGGTTATCTGGTCGACCCAGTTTGGCCCACATGTCGACCAATTCAATTTGGATCGAAACGTGAAAATTTCAAGTCAAAAAAGTTATAAAAAATAAATGTAGATTTTATTTGAAAAAAAAAACTCAATTCGACCTGCATATCGTGAACCGGTTACTGGGTCGACCCAGTTTGACCCACGGGTCAACCCAGTTAAACTTTGCTCGAAACGTGAAAATTTAAAGTCAAAAAAGTTTTAAAAGATAAATTTATATTTTTTTTGGAAAAAAATCCCAATTCGGCCCACATATCGTAACATGGTTACTGGGTTGACCCAGTTCGACCCACGAGTCGACCCAGTTAAACTTAGTTCGAAACGTGAAAATTTAAAGTCAAAAGAATTTTAAAAGATAAATTTAGATTTTTATTTGAAAAAAATTCCAATTCGGCCCGCATATCGTGACATGGTTACTGGGTCGACCCAATTTGACCCACTAGTCGACCTAGTTAAACTTAGTTCGAAACGTAAAAATTTAAAGTTAAAATAATTTAAGATAAATTTTGATTTTATTTGAAAAAAAATTCTCAATTCTACCCGTATATCGTGACCCCGTTACTGGGTCGACCCAGTTCGACCTACGAGTCGACCTAGCTAAACTTGGCTTGAAACAGAAAAATTTAAAGTCAAACGAGTTTTAAAAAATAAATTTTGATTTTATTTAGAAAAAATCCCAATTCGACCCGCATATCGTGATTCAGTTATTGGGTCGATTTAGTTCGACCCACGGGTCAACCTAGTTAAACTTGGCTCGGAACGTAAAAATTTAAAGTCGAACGAGTTTTAAAATACAAATGTAAGTTAGAAAATTTTAATTTTGAAATTAATGTATGTTATTTTTCCAAAAAATTTAAAATTTGTAAATTAACCCAATAAAAACCAAAAAAATATAAGCCATGACACACGGGTCTACTAGCTTAACTTGAGCAGGCTGACCCGCGGGTTGACCCGCAACCCATACTGATCCGTCTTGACCCAACCTGTTTTGACCCGAGCCTACGGCGGGTTGGGTTGGGTCTTGACCCGCCTACTTCCAAAGCCACCTTGACCCACCCCGCCACCGACTCAACCCGCTCTCTTAGTTACGCTGGGCCCCAATGGGTTAGGTCTTGACCCGCCTACTTCCAAACCCACCTTGACCCAATACGCCACCGACCCAACCCGCTCAACTGCCAGGCCTAACTCCTCTCCACCTCCATATGGTTGCCGTTGTTTTTTTTTATTTATTTAATTGACATAATTGAGATTAAGAACTCATATTTCTTATTTTGGCATGGTATCCAAACTTTCCAATCCCTTTGAATTCGGAGAATTGCCCTTATCGAGTGGATTGTTTCAAGCCTCGTATATTTAGCTCCAAGATTTCGTAAGGCTTGAATTGATGATTTAATATGATTTGAGTCTATGAACTTCAAGCCAGGTTGATCTAATTAGTTTGAAATTTTCGTAACTTTGATTCATCTTTATGTCAATAAAAATTGATCTTGTTGTAAAAGAAGGATGAATGAAACAGAGGGATAAGGAAAAAAGTTGATGACAACTCTAATTATGCACTTTGCTATAGATGAAAAAGATATACTGATTTGGGTGCTAATTGTTGGTTGTTGTTTACAGGCATGGGCATCCAAAAAAAAAAAAAAAAGCTATCAAGATTTTGGTTCATATGACTTTTAAGGAAGAAGAAGGCGTGGCTAGAGGATGAAGAAGATGGGGTGGCGGCAGCGGAGAAGTGTTTTTTTTTCTTTTATTATGCAAAAGATGAAGGTTTAATGATTACTTTGTAATAATCAAGTGTAATTGGTGTATATCTTTTCACTACACCTATTTTTTAATCTAATGGTTGTCATTTAATCATGATCATCTTACAATTATTAAATTTGACTGAAACCATTCAGTCGACTGGACTGTAACTCTCATAAAAGTTAACTTATTACTTATTATTTAAATATTTAGAGAATTTAGTAATTCTAATTCAGTATTAAGCATTCAAAATTAAGTATTATTAATTTTTATCAAACAGGCCAAGGTCTTTTCCAATGTAGGCATCAGAACAACTTCCAAGGTAGCAATGCCGGAAGAAACGCAATCAATTTAAGAGATGAATTTAAGTAAATGGATGGAAAGCACGAGACTTTAGGGTAAACGCAATCAATTTACTTGAGTCAAATCAACAACATACACTAAATTTGATCAGCGATAATTTTTTTTGTTGGAAGTAACTCGTTATATTACTCTACCAAGCTAGTGTAGTCCGTATGAAGTAGACATTTATTAAGTCGTCTCCTACGCGTTCCCGGCGTATACCTATCAAATAAGCCAATGCCTCGGACTGTGGTGCATTTAGAGCATGATAACTCCTCAGTGCCCGATGCAATCAAAGCTACCATCACTGTTGATGAGCTCCCTAGCTTCCGCGCCTTGATTTTGAAATTCCTTGAACGCACCATCTGTTCTGATAATGCATTGGACTTCCGGGGCGTGATTTCCAGTTGTTGCTGCTGCTGAACTCCACTGGAAGTGTCTAGGGCTGCTCCAAAATTTGCCATTCCTTCACTGCAAGCACATTGATGCTTCAAGGGAGCAGGTTAAAAAGCATGCTGTATGATTTCATCGGGAGCGGACATAATTAAACTTTCCAACCATGCTGCGAAACTACTGTAGGAAGTTGCACCAGAGTTAGAGCCAAGAGAGGAATCAACCATATAAGTGATTTCTGTTATGTGTTTACTTTCCCACTGACACTTAAAAATACTACTATCACGACTCGCAATCTCCAACAATGCTGGTTTTCCATCAATATTCAATAGAAAATATGATTATCTACGGAACAACAAAACAAAAACAGTGAATCATTTCCATTCAGAGCTGAAGTGGTAAATACAAAAAATGACTTCTTTTTTACTTTTTATATATCAGTATTATACAAATAAAAAATTGCTACTGGTAGCAGCTACCATTCTAGCACCCACCAGTTTTACTCCTACAGCACCTGTAACCTACTTACTAAAGGACTGAAATCCCAAAAATTCTAATGGATTACAACATGGAAAGAGCAAGATGATCAAGGCTCAAAAATAATATCAAAACACAAACCCCAAACATGTAGTATCACGATTATTTTGTCTTCTGAAAATAGTCGCCAACAGTCAAGTAGACATGCTCTTTCAACACAACATCAACAGGAGGCTGATTCTCTATGCAACTAACAGTAATCTGCAAAGTGTCATTATAGAATCCTGAGTAAGTTGATAATAGCAATAACTAGAAAATTTACAGCATTAACTTGTCAAGGCTAGCTTATGCCAAACAGTGTGCATAGAAAACTAACTTTTTCCTTCCCAAGCTGAAATTCGGACTTCAAATTGGCGTGATCTCTCATCAGCAAATAAACCTGTAAATCTTTCGCAAAATTTGCATTTCCTGCAACAATAAATTCAAAAACACTAAATACCCATCATAACAAGCCCCCTTTTCCAAATAATTGCTTCCAAAGATTACCTTTGTAAAGTGCAACAAGAGATTCTGGAACAAACATCACAGATGGTCTCGCCAATCTAATAGCAAACGAGCAGTTGGAAATCCCATGAAACCTCTCCTCAGCAAGAATGACCTGAAATATGTCAGTAATTTTATGTCACATCGAGCATAGAAAGAAGAAAACATGACCTTTGATTCATTATCATGCCTGTTAGGCAACCTTCAGGAACTACACCATAAGTGATATAAGAAATCATGGAGAAAAGCACTTACAGCATGTGGTGGAATCAATGTGTAAGGTAGCAAAGGAGAACCAAGAGCATCCCTAATGCTTCTTTCCTGCAATACAATATTCAATGAACTTGTCGGCAAGAACATATTTGTAAGAAAGGAGGCAAATTCACTAACATTAATGCTATCCACCAATAGAAGTGTACGAATTTAATTTCATTCAGCACATGACTAACGGAGAAATTCCTAAACACAGCTAAATAAAGGTGGGCAATTGCCGATGCTCAACTTATGAGAAAAGGATACCAAAGACACCCTAAACTTCAGTTTCGTCGGTTAATATGCTAATGGATGTCAGCGAGCAAACTGCCACCAACCTTCCCTCAATTGTAAAAATGATAAAGGAATTATTTTTAGACACCAAGTTTTAATCAAAGGAATAAAACTGCGTCGGAAATACCTGAGAGGCAAGAATCCGTTGAGAATTCGACTTATCCGCATCCAATGACTCAAAAAATACCTCAACAGTATCAGTAAGTTCAAGCCCAGCTTTCTTCCGCAACTTCTGGATCCGATTAACAACCTGTAAACATGATACAGCCATACAGGCATCATCAGAACTATGATCTGGCACTAAGAACATAGAAGTCCGTCGGTGTTGAAAAGTCCATTTGGCTTCTCCCTCCCTCTCCTCCTTTTCTCCCTCTTACACAGTTAAAAAAATAAAGAATATTTCTACAAAGTTACCTCGCGAGCAAACCCAGCTTCAAACAATGATTCATCCTGACGCAAGTCCAATATCACCAAAACATCACCTGAAAATACAGTAGAAAAAGATGGCAATGTAGCTGCAAAACCTACTAAATGATATCAAAAAGCAGCAGGAAGAAATATGACTGAGCAATTTACCATCTCCTGCTGCATCCATATCCTTCTCGTTCACATTATCAGGACGCTTAAAGCCTCGAGTAATCTGCAAGTCAAGGCAATTACTGGTAAGTCCAAAATTGAAAAAGCAAGCTTTAAGAATATGGAGCACTACGTATCTAATTAATCAGGCACATAGAGTGAAAGAACCAAAAACAAATAAGTTGGGTGCAAGATCAAATTGCAACCAGAAACCTCATAGTCTGATAAAGATTACTTAACAACAAACCATATAACACAAAATCCAAGTGACAATCGATGAGTAAGCCAGCACCAACTGGACAAGTACATTTTTACGCCCAGAAGCGCATAACAGGTTTCTACATGTTCATCAGTCTAATCGTCATTCAATGAAGGGTAACAAACAACTACCAAACTTCAACGTTTAGCAGCAGGAAAACTCTTTCCTTCAATTTACACTCAGAGCATTCACATTCTATAGTCAGAATCATCCAGATTTGTGCTATTGCCAACATGTATGAACTGATCAGTCTATTATTCAACAAATCACTCTTATCAAAGGGCACTTTTAGGCTTGCTAGTACTCTTTTGAGACTAAATTGCTAGGGTTAACTTGAATAAGGCTTGCTAAAAGGTGTGCGAAATAGAGTATGCTTCATGCAGCTACCCTTGGATCCAAACAACTGCCTTTCTTTGCTAAAAGGCGTGCTAGCCTTTTAATGTCGTCTTATTTGCTAGCTGATTTGCAAAAACTAAGTGGTGTACCCATAAAAAGAAAACAACTGCCTTGTCCAGTCATTAAAAGTCCTTTCCCTTCAGAATATGAACCTTTGCCTGGTAGTGTGTCTCAGAAATAAAATGACATCCAAACAAATTTTCATCTTTTCGAAAATCAATAATTCCAGCAAAATCTTTACATTGTTTGAAACATTTTCTGACAACACAATTTTTTTTTCTTTCTTCTGGTTCCCTTTCTTCCAGAATAATATTTCTCACAAGCGATTCTTTTCATCTTTTCGAAAATCAATAATCCCAGAAGAATCTTTACATTGTTTGAAACATTTTCCGACAACAAAGTTTTTTTTTTTTTTGGTTCCCTTTCTTCCAGAATAATATTTCTCACAAGCAATTCCGTCAAGAAGGAAAAAACAAAACAAAGGAAATCAAGAGAAAAAGAAAAGATACAGATCATAATTAGTGTTTCAACCATAAATATTAACTGAAAAGTGAAATATGGTAAGTTTGAGGGGGAAGCATATCCATGTGACCAAGTTTGCAGCAACAAACCTTAATCTCACTGAGCTTGAGAGAATGCGAAGAGATGACAATCTCTCCAGATCTCTCAAAGGCTAAAATATCTTCAGTTGTCATTGCATTGACCTTTTTCTTAACATCTCCCATTGACTTGCCCAGTCTTCTTCCCAATACACTATAGATAAAAACAGAGTAATTTTAAAGTACAGTGTCGATCTGCAGAAAAATTTACACCAATATGGACAACCATACCTGAAATCAGGTTCTGCACGGAGCGAGGCATACTTCAACGTATCATTGCAAGGAACCAATGATTTGACGTTGAGTTCCTCGAGGACATACTACAATGTAAAAATGAATAAATAAATAATAAATTACACAAAATTCAGCATAAAGAAGCTAGAGTTTTGAAAGTCAACATCAGACTCTAAACAACACCACATGGAAATCTACAGAAATCATCTGCAAGAGCTGTACTACATATACATGAAAATTAGTCAAGAAATCTTAGCCATTTCATGAACCCTAGTTTAAGGAAGCATTCATATAAGTAATTCTGGAAAAGCTGAACTTTTTCAATTTGAACTTAAATGTGGAACAGCAAAGATACAAACTCACACTAGAAAGAAATAGAACTGAAAATCTAGCATTTTTAAGCAGAAAATGAGTTTAGCCCATATGCAATACATTTTCTCCACTACACTCTTTGAAAAAGCATATGCTAAAGCCAGACAAAAGATGAGTAACAATGTCAGTTCAAAAGTTCCTAGAAAAAAGCAGCCTTGAAGGATCACTTAAATTAGGCAGATCATGAAAGCTTAAGCAAACAATAATAATACCCAATTGTGCTTTACTCCGGACAAATAATATAGTGTTAAAAGTTAAATAGAGTGGAAATCAAACTGTCCTCAGGTGAAGGGCAGAAGAAATTATCTTTCACATTGTATATTAAATACATTTTTAATTCATACAAGTGCAATCACAAACCTCTTTAAGTTTCCCAGCAATGTCATCCAGAAATTCAGTATCAGGATGCACAATCACCATCTCCCTGAGAAAGGATAAAAGTAACTTAAATGAAGCACAAATACAGTAACAATGAAGATAATGGAATCCTACTTCCCCACAAGTGTAGGGTCTTAAGCTGTACATGTCACCAAAGTTTCAATGGACAAGATAATTAAACGCATATAAGATATAAGAAGAGGAGAACTACCTAAGTGGAGTCTTAAGCGGTTTATTGTGACGTTCACGGATATTACGAGCAAGATCAATTATAGTCATCATCCGGCTCACACTTTTCTCAATGCGTTCACCTCCCTAAGATGATACAAATTAAGAAACTGAGAACTTAATAAACGTCCTTAACATCAACAAAGGAGAATGGCATCGGAATACGAAAGTCCGCAGCACCTTCCCATTAACTTCAGCAGAAGTGTCTGTTCTGCATTCACCTCCCTGATATCGCAGTAGAAAGAATCAATGTCAGAACTAGATCTAACACAATTGAAAATCTAATCACATCTCAAAGACAAAACTCAGTCATACTTTCTCTTCTACTCCAGGGAAAGTGCAGTAGTGAATGCTTTCTTCTGATCCAACGCAGACTTTACGCAAATTCTGATAAAGAACCTCCGTGAAGAAGGGCGTAAACGGAGCCATTGCTTTACATGCTGTTACAAGCACCTGTACGAACCAAGGTAGCAGGAGGTAATAATGAGAATTTCACACAATGGTACAATACAATAGATATAAAATAACGTAACTGTAATTGAGAAAATTCCATTTCAGAAAAGAGATTTGCTACAAAAGATGTTTCACACACCACCCATTCAGGAAGAAAAATAAAAGAAAAACACAATACAGTTGAGATAACGAAAACAGCCAAAATATGCAGGTTCAAGGGAAGAAAACACAAGCCGCTCGGATGACAACAAAAGCTCAGGTAAAGCAGAAAGCTTAAAATGAGTACTTGAAAATAAATGCAAACGTACATGGTAAAGGGTTGACAGCGCAATTCTACAATCTTTTTCATCTGTACGACCTTTCAGTCTCTTTCGGTTGAACCGAACGTAAATGTTGGTCAGGTTATCTAGAAATTTGAGGAGTTCAGGGACAACCTAACAGGACAAAATGAAACAATAAGTTAGTAAATATCATCGACATAACTGAATAGCGTCCCTCCCAATATAGTATAACCCCATAAAACAAAGATAACATAAACCATTCTCATAAATAAATGAATCCAAAATGGGGTTGGCTGGGAATGTGGGGATGGTTATTACCGCGAGGTTGAGGTTTTGATTCTTGCTAGAGCTATCCAATTCTTAGGGGGGGAAAGAAACTCCAAAATAAAATTCCTATCTTCCCCACCCAAACAGGTTCCCACTGACATGAAAATGGCAGTATAACCCGAGTAATTTGCCCATGAGTAATAATCCAATTATCATAGAAGTCATAGAACAAAACAATTGCTGCTGATCTTGCCAATAACTACAGGAAATAAGAGAGTTTGTTTCTGGTATAAATAAAACTACAGCACAATGTCTGTATCAAGAAATCAAAATCAGCAACTACGTGTATTAAAAGTTACTATATAGTACCACTTCAAGAGTTACTACATCAACCGATACATGTAATTCCAGCAATGGCCAACACGTACTGTTCCTATATTTATATGATTATAGTAGACCATAGAACAAAATTTAGCTAAATCTTCCAAAGGAGCCAAATGACTTTCTTGTAATTCCATGGGAAATTCTTTTAAAAATTAATGTCTACTAATTATCACAGAAAAAATTCCAGAAAAAAGGTTGACATGATCAGATGTTATGTTATAGGTTCGTTTTCCAGCAGAAGACATACTGTGTAGAGTCTGTAAGCATCCATTTCCTTCCGAACAAACTGCACAAGGCGGTGAGTTGCGGCATAGATCCACTGATCAAGTACATTTGGAGATTTCTGTAGAGTGCCTTGATCAATAGGGGCAAATGGAGCAAGACCCTCAACCTCCAGTCTTTTCGCATTTTGCACCAGGAATCTATAGGCATTATACCATGGAAGAAAGACATCTTTCACCTGAAGAAAGAAAACTTAATTAGCATAACAAGCAGAGGAACATGCACATCAGAAACAACACCATGCAGGCTCAAACTTTATGATCCTAAAAACTTCGAAGTGCCATGAACATAGCTTTGAACAATGGAAGGTTGATTTTTCTCAAAGAAGACTAACCACACCGTAAACTCCCTCTTTCTTAAAACGCAATGGCTCAGCTCGAACAACAGGAGAGTTTATGATGTACAATCGTAATGCATCCTGAAAGGAAATTTGAAGTTAACGCATTCAAAAATAGCACCAACAAGGCTCAAGTAAACAAAGCTGAAATTGACGAGCAGGATGGGGGTCAACACAAAAAGGAAAAGCAAACAATTAAGAAAAAGAATTTAGTAACACTTACAGCACCATAGTCATTAATAACTTCATCAGGAGGAGGATAGTTCTTTAATCTTTTACTCATTTTTTTGCCATCTTCAGCCAGAACAAGTCCATTGCAAATCAGATTTTTAAAAGCAGGTTTGCCAAATAAAGCAGTTGACAAGACCATGAGAGTATAAAACCTGCAAGAGAGAAAAAGGGAAGTAAGGTCCCCCTCCAGTTTTCACCAGGACTTGCAAACATTTATCCCACAACAGTAATATCGTCACCAATCCTGAATGTTTCTATGCTTTAGGATGCCTTGAATGTAACAATCACTCTGTTAAATTCTTACAACAAACTATTACAAACGGAAGACAATAATACTTGAGACAATGGACAATGGACCAACATGTGTCAAATACTACTTGGAACCCGAGATTTCCCCCAACGTAAACCCTCTCTATATTCTAAGATTTCATTAAACAAAAGTGGCCCCTCTTCATAACATGAATACAAAGACACAGAATTAACAACGACGACATCAAAAAGCCTTTTTCCCTCTGGTCGGCACACATAATCAAATGAATGGAAAAATTTATCAAACCTCAAGTATGAACGTGTACGACTTATCCAAACATGCGTAACACCAGGACAATCGAGAAAATTCTTTCCCCTAACATCATTACAGAAGAAATCAACTCACCATCCACGAGTCTGGTCCAGCCCTTCGGCTACAAAATGGCCAGGGAAATTATTTTCAAATAGTTCAACATTCTCAAAGGGATAGTGAATGTAAGCATAAGGCATCGATCCACTTTCAAACCAGCAATCAAATACCTGGTACAAGATAAAGAAGAAAGTCAGAGCAAGTGGAGGTAGCATAATGTTAAACAGTGAAAATGAGAAGATACAGCTCAAACACATGAACATTAACCGCATTAATAAAGATAATAGACCAATCATTCAGACGTGGAACTCAAACAAATGAGCCAAACAACATATCAGTTTTTAGTTTGTTGCTTCAAACTATAATGAGGTATAAAAACACAAAGCAATTTTTTAAAGACTGTTGCCTTCCAGCTATAATTTAAAAAAGCACTGCTGAGATTCATAATTAAAGAAATGCTTCAGGACAAAAATACTGGTCTTACATCCTCCACACGACGAAGAACACCAAATTCTGGACCGCGAGGAGATGGAATAGTGATGTGATCAATCTTGTGACGATGTAAATCTGTCACCTGCATATTAGAAAGTGATGAGAGGAAGAGCTGAGTGGCATTGTACATTGTACATCCCTAAGATAAGATACTTTGGGCGGCGTACAAGAAAAGAAACAACATCCTGGTAACCCAAGAGTAGAAAACATTTTTAATTGATATTTCCGAGTTACCCAATCAAGCCAGTTTATCCAAAACATTATTAGTTATTGCGACGGTATGATTGTGGGCAGTTTTCAAGGGAAAATAGAAGCTCTACATGCGTGCATACACATGTAAAATCTAATAATAGCAAACCTTAACACCAGAAAGCTTCTCCAGTTTTTCAATCGAATCCATAACCACAATATCTTCACCATCTTCACTGATCCAAATAGGGAGTGGAGTGCCCCAAAATCTACTTCTACTGACAGCCCAATCTCTTGCATTTTCAAGCCAATTGTGGAAGCGCTTTTCCTATAACATAGAGCCTATATGTTAATATCAAAGCTAAACAACAAGCAGCATGGTCATACCAAATTCAAAAGAGAACATGATTTTTGTTGACCGTCAAAAGTTTGATGTACAAATTAAAAGATATATAACTGTCGTGTATGTTTGCACCAAAAAGCTTAGGACACACAGAATCAGAGCTTAAGTTTGGTTTTTTTTTTTTTTTTTTTTGCATATTGCACAGTGTCCACCATCGGCAACAGTGACTAATCCCCCTTGCTTAAGTTGAGGTAGTAGACCCCGCCAAAATAAGGTAAAAATGTTGACAGGCAGAGCACAAAGAAAAAAGAAATACGTAGAAGAGAAAGCTGGACAATATTTGATATGATCCCATAAATATGGAGTGGAATTTGAGTTTCAGATCTATATAATCCATGCTTCACATTGAACAATGATTTCTAACTGGTAATGTAAGAAAATGTAATCCTATTAGACAATCTTCCATACCAAAACTACCCTCTAAAGGGAGTAACACGAGAGAGAGAGAGAGAGAGAGAGAGAGAGAGAGAGAGAGAGCTCCTCAGCTACACAGTAAACTCGGGATTACAAGTTTCAAACCGCCAGAATGAGTAACCACACCACAAGGAAGGAAAAGAAAAAAATCACCATTGACACTATTAAAAGCAAATCTTGTGCGCCAACTGATGATCCTACAAATTACTTGAATAAAAAATCTAGAAGCCCTATATTTATTGGAAGAACAAGCAAGGAAACAAACTAAATGGAAACTATAAGCATCTTCACGATGCCAAAGACATGAAGCGCTCAAAAGGAAAAATGGATTGCTAGGGTGTCCTTTTCATGTGAATGAATGAGAAAGGTGAAAAAACACAATAATAGGCTCAAGAGAGAAACCTTCACAAATTCTGGAACCCAATAGGTCTCTTTGTTGTTCTCCAACAGCTGATCCTTTATCTTCTCCACTGCAACGAACCTATACATAAGATTAAAAGCAATTCAATGTGTCAGTAAAACGGGAAAAGAAAAAGAAAAGAGCACTGCAATTGCACTGTGACAATAAAAATCCAGACAGACTACTCCGGCGAAGCAATCAACTATATATCAATTGTTCACGCCTTCAAGATGACAAAGCATCGGCATTCTAAAAAATGTTAATACACAAATCAACCAACTATTTCTGCAATAAAAACCAATCAAAGCAGCATAACTCTAAAGAAGCCCATCGTTTTCACAAGGACTGCAGGGAATTGATGGAGGAGATTGTTTTGCGGTCATAAAGGTATCCAGAACTTCGGAAATTTTCTTACGACATCAGACAGGCACTCCAATGTCTAAATTACCTGAAATGCCATTCAGGTGTCACTTCATACCAGAATCCCACACCCTGACGGTTAAACATTTGGAATATAACATAAAACTACAAATAACCAAAACTGAGAAAAGAATGACTAATGGTGTTGAACTGTTCAAATACAATCAAAAATTGTTGAGAATTCCATCTTGTTCTTCTGGGGCATGGAAGAACCATTCTAAGGGAGATCACATGAGTTATTAATTGCTTTTGTGGGAAACCCAAAAAATACTTAAAGGTAATACTTCTACCCACGCAACAACAATACAACGAGCTTTTTAGGGAGCTTAAACCAATCAAACATCAATTTTCTGCAACAAAATAACTTCTTGACCACAAAGGAAGTAGACTCAAAGAATAACTTCCTTGTTTAGACAGAAACCTATCAATGTTATAAGTTGCAGAAGAATACAAGTCACCCAATGAAGAAAAAATAAGGGCATTTAAAATATGGGCATACCAACTGGGAACTGCTCTGTAGATGAGAGGGGTATCGGATCTCCAACAAAAAGGGTAGGAATGGGTAAAGCTTCCGACTTTGACAAGTCTGCCTTTATCCTGCACAAGGCAAACCACATTCTCATTTCAAGTGGGCAATCGAAAAAACAATCCACGAACATAATTTGTTAAGAAAGATTAAGCAACATTTTAAACAAATTATCTCCTGGATGATGATGGAAAACTACCTCCACAAATGGACAAATTTTAATCATGAAACAAATAAATTGCAATCTTAGTAAACCAAAAGAACAACATCAAAGAAACAAATGGATATCAACGACAAAGCACACGCTGTCACATGTAACACAGATTAACGAACTACCTTTACCAAAAGATAACACTACAGGTAAAAAAAAGATACAAGTATTGTTTAGGCCCTTGCCTTCACTGCCTGAATTATGTCCTTATCTGCATCTTTGACATAGCGGCCGGAAAAATCAGTGATCCTCTCAGTGAAACAGCCATCATCATCCACTGCTACGACCAAGTTCTCTCCCTAATGCAAAACAGCCTCCATTAGGTGTCAGGAAATAAAAGAAATGTACTTGCAAGAATAGAAATACAAGTTTTAGATGAGAACTCAAAGGTGAAAAACTAACCACACAACAGCATCACAACTGTCAGCAAATAGGTGGTATTTCAAGGAACATGGAAGAGAAAAGCAATAACCGCGGGGGGGGGGAATAAATGGAAATTTTAGATAGACTTTAACATTACGCCAATGTTTTAAGCACTTCATAACTTAAGAATCAGATTTGTCTAAGCCTTTGTGCCTAGTGCCTACTCTAACAGCAATATAACTTAAAGTTAAGGATCAGTCAAGGAATTGGCAAAAATACATGCTTTTATACTATATCCCCAAAACACGGAAACTTCTAGATAAATGTCTCGTCAACTATACTGGAAAAAAGGATAGTTCGTGAAAAAAATTCAGGAGTACCATTAACAGCAAAATTATCAAATCATTTTTTATCCACATGACATTCAGACCTAACCCCCCATGAAGTTTTTACAACCACAGAAAGATTATTAAAAACCAAGGTCAACCAATCAACATTTACTCTTAATCATATTTACACTTAAGCCTAAAAAGTAGTGCAGAAGCACAGGCAGGACAATAATATATATCTTGTGAATCGCATACTGGGATTAAATATCTATGTTAGATATGGAAGTTAATGAAACAAATTACTTCAAACCCCAAAAATAAAAAACTTTACGAGGTTTGCTACCACCAATATGTATTTACAGACACGTAGACTTCCACTCACCTTATTAATTATGTGATTCTCCTGGCAAACACGATAATCATCTTCACCGAAAGCAGGAGCACAATGAACAATTCCGGTACCACTATCTGCCGTAACATAATCATCTGCAACAACTTTAAAAGCCACCTCCGAGAAGTCCCTAAAATAATCAAACAATGGCTCATATCTGCACAACAAAATCAACAAAAAACATTGTATTAACGGGAAGGTGAATGCAAGTATCAAAACATGAGAAATCTACAGTGGAGAACATATATGTTACGTTTGATTTACATTAACCATTTCGAAATGGTAACGTAATAGATTTCTGTAAAGACTATTTGATGTATGAAAGCAGAAGTTGATGGATCAAGGGGAAAAACAATAGACACGTTATCAGTTCATTAGCCCAGATACACCAAAGATCATGAAGCCACACAGAACAGCAAGGTGTCCCTCAAATTAACATATCAAAGAAAGTGTAACATATCTTCCTATGTACATATCATATAAGCTAGTGCCAATCTGCACCAGTATATATAATGAATCATAAGGTTATACAATCCACAATGACAAGAAGAAAGCCCAAAATATTATTAAAGATTGACTCTGGCAGAGAACTGAAGCAACTTTTGACATAATACATATTTCTGTAAATTGCATTCTTTAATTCCTAATCCAGAACCAATTCATGTACAAGTAATAATGATGCGGACAAGGAAAGGTAGAAGGACTCTATCAGTAGGTTCTTCCATTCTTATGCCCAGGATCATCATGCCTATATATATGTACCTTGTTTGAGGGTTTTAGACAGTTTATCAGATTAATAAAACCTGCAAGCTTTTGCTTTCAACAGCAGTTGTGTGATTCAACTAAACCCTTGGTGTGATGCCTAGGAATCCTGCAGTGTGATGCCAAAGGGCCCTAAGCGTGATTCTTAGGTTTTCTTATCTTTCCCTACGGTTTATCTTTGTTTTCCTGTGATTTCTTAGCTTGTTTCCTGACAGATTCTTTTCTTTTTCGGCTGTGTACTACTCAATAATCAGCCTACTCTCTGATTTCTTAACCACCACGTTTGGTGCTGAGTCAAATAAAAAAGTATTAATGGACACTTCCACCTATAGATTAGCGGTACTGATGCCTTAGAGAAACGACAATCAAAAATCTCGGTGGTTAAAAGATAAAAAATGAATAAATAAATATAAAATAAATAAACATCAAAAAAATAAAAGCTATTGGCTACAATAATCCTTTGTTTGAACTTTTCACGTCCAAAAACAAAGAAGGAATATTAGATGCTGCACCAGTTCCAAATCAAATAACCCATATATATATATATATATATATATATATATATATATATAAATGCTGAGAAAATGCTGCCAAAAAAAAATGAGCATACCAAGGGAAGACCACATATACGATATACTTCATTCAAGCACAAACACATTCTCAGAACATTTGCTGTTCATAACTGGAGAAGGGAAACTGGTTTCACAACTCTAACAACCAGTAATTGCCCACAAATAACATGGTACGAACAATCAATTAGGACAGTTAGGTACGGTTTCGATACTGGGAAGAGAAAGAGGTTTCGATAGGCAAGCAGCTATAAGCAAGGTACACAAAGTATTCCAAGACTCTACCGGTAAACTGCTCTAGATTAATTAAACTCGCTCAAGGCAAGTGTCATAAAATGGTCACTCCGCGCCCTTAAAATCTGTCTGTTGAAATCACCTTCTTGAGTACTTTTAGCAACGTCCACTCTTTCCAAATCAAGCCCTCGGTAAAAGGGCAAAAACAAGTAACATAGATCTTTCTCAAGAGGTTTGAAGGTTTATCACTATTGAGGCATAAAAGCAACGAATACCATAGATCTTTTCTCCTCTCAGGACCCATTCCTGTTAATATGCTCCTTTTCAATGGTGATAAGTTTCCTATAAATAATCTCTCACAACACATCATGCGATTTCTAACCCCACAAAAGGAAGATTCTTCTTCAAAGGGAAACCATGCATATTGCAGGACACGAGATGCGTAAAAGATTGATAGTTTGTTTGAGAGATCATGTCAACAACGAATTGGCATCATATGTTACATTCTTAAAAATTAAATACATCATGTTCTCTGAGATTAAAGATTGATCATAGCCAGATTGAAGGAACTACATGATAAACAAATATACCAGAAATACAATCTTGTTCAGGTTGCTCAAACTAAAAGCATAGAGATTAAGCAGAATAGGTCCAGCAAAGAGTTAATTAGCCACTAAGCCAAAGAGAAACTGGCAAATGCAAAGACTCATATGCATACAATCAGACATGGAATACATACAACCACGAAGAGAGAGAAAGAGGAAAAACTCACTTTTTTCCCACAAGAGATTCTCCGGAGAATTTTTCAATCACCTCATAAGTAGCTATATCTTTCGCTTTTCCACCTGAGGACTTGGTCTTACTATTTGGATCCACAGAATCATTCACCGCTCCATTTGCCGTTCCCTTTTTAGCTTTCTCAACAGGGAGCTCCGACAACCGTGATTCTGCAACTACATAAACCTTTCCATTGTATTTGTTGCGGACCTGTCATTATTCGACTAAATGTCAAAAACTATCAACAGTTTCAACATTTTTTAGAAAGCCAAATACAAAATAACGAGTGTCCATCAATCAAACAAAAGGAATAAGAGGCGTACTACTTAAAAACGAGATGCCCCGTAAAAGTATGATAACAGCAATTGCCCAAGGAATTCAAATACATCGATAGGAACAAAAGTGCAATTCCGAAACTAATCTCACGGGGATGCATACACACTTGATAAGAGAAGCAACCAATTGTTATCTTCCTTATTACTTCTTCTTTTAAAGAAACGAAACTAGAAATATGATTCTGAAGGCATTAAGCAAAATCTGACACCTATTGCACTCAAAAGAATGACTTGTAGTCAATTCTGCTGCCAATCACTAGATGAAGTTCAAATTACATCGGAAAATGGGTAACATGAAAGAACAGAGAAATGAAAGGGAAAGAATATAAACAATCAACACTTCTGCTATTGATAATAAGCAAAACATATCAGATGCTAACCTTGACGTAGATAAAGTTCTTGTTGACACAAAGAGCCAAATTACTAGGTAGTGTCCACGGTGTTGTTGTCCAAGCCACCAGGGAAGCACCCTCTTTATCACCCGATAAAGGAAAAGATACCATAATTTCAGGATCGGGAACATCCTGAAAAACAAACACAAGGTCACATCAGGCATGGTCATGCAATCTCAGCTAACTCTAATGAAACCATTTATTGGAACCTACAAAATAACATAACCTTCCAATATCATTTACCTTTCTTTCCTCGTACAAACAATAAAAAATTTACAAGATGGTAAAACAATCGAAGAAACCTAATCAACTAATCAAATAGAAGTCAACAATGAAAAAGGAAAAGAGTATCTGAAATTTAAACCTTATAATTTGAATTAGCTTCAAAGTTTGATAGAGGAGTTTTGCAACCAGTACTGTACGGCATAACCTGCAAAAGCAGCATCCACGTCAATCAGCATGTCAGAGGAAGACTCATCAAACCTATACTACAAAAGCAGCATCCACGTCAATCAGCATGTCAGAGGAAGACTCATCAAACCTATACTACAATGGAGCAGCCCTTCATTGACACTCCTCAAAAATTCAAATTCAAACATTGCAAGACAATGAACGTGGGATTTTGGGACGAGGACATCAGGTAGCAAATGAAGAAAAATTTACGAATTCATTTACTTCATTTAACTGTGTGATCAAAATACGAAAACACAAAATTCATGCGTCCACACAAAACGTGTAAATTCTTTACCAACCTTGAAGCCTCTGTAAACAAGCTTCTTCTCATACAACTGACCAAAAACCCACCAAACACTCTCCATGAACTTCAAATCCATAGTCTTATAATCATTCCTAAAATCAATCCACCTTCCCACTCTCACCACAGTCCTTTCCCACTCTTCCACATACCTCGAAACAATCGCTCTACACTCCTCGTTGTACTTATCAATACCCATCTTCAGCACATCTTCCCTAGTCTTAATGCCCAATTTCAAATCAATCTCATGCTCCACGGGTAATCCATGGCAATCCCACCCGAATCTCCGGGTCACGTGATGACCCGTCATTGACTGGTACCGCGTAACAATGTCTTTAATCGTTCCGGCCAAGATGTGACCGTAGTGGGGTAAGCCGGTAGCGAAGGGCGGCCCGTCATAGAAAATGTACTCCGGTAGACCCTTAGTCCGCTCTAATTGCGTCTTGAAGGCTTGAATATCATCCCAAAATTGCAGGATTGAGTTTTCTTGGGAGGGAAAGGAGAAGTCTTTGCCCTCGCACACCTCATCCATGGCTTCCTGAAGCTACGACAAGACGGTGGGACTAGGGTTTTGCAGTGGTGGCGTAGGATTAACGATGGTAAGAGAGGTTTATGGAAATGTTTTCCTCCCAATCGTTTAAAATTGTTTTTAACAATTCGGCAACCCTTTTTCAATTTCTCGTTCGTCAACAAGGAGTAATTAAAAAGTTAACAGTTGAAACTGTCTAAATTCCAAGGGGTAAAAATAAAATAATGATTTATGCAATAAACTTTACAGAGAATTTTAAAATGGAGTAACCCCTTTAAGGTTTATGCATTTAAGCGTTAGAGGATTGTGAAAAACTAGGCACATCATTTTCTGTAATTTTTCTTGTCAATTTTTGTTATATGTATCACGACAACAACAACAAAAAAAAAATGTTAGAATATCAAATGAGAGTCATGATATTATGATAAGAACCTCGATTGTATTCAGTAAAACAGGATAATGATTTGTAAAAAGTAAAAACACCACCATACAAATTTTAAAATTACTAACATAATAAGGGATGGTAAGTAAAAATATGTGTTACATCAACTATTGTCCCGTTTCATTGCTCATTTTCACTATATATCATTTTTTATCAAGTAAATAAAAAAAAAAAAAGAAAACTCATGCACTAACCTTTTTTACATCGCCGTTTATTTTTACCGTAACCATTCAAGTAGTAAGAAAAATGCAACTTCAACATGATGTATTAAAAGATAATAATCTCACAAATAAATAATTTTTAAATGAAAGGCTAAGATAATAATTCTTTCTTATTTTTCGGTCGGTAAGAAAAAGATTGAATTAAAAAGTCAAAGATTTCATAAAGTGCAAATAAATATTTCTCTATGAAAAAAGATTTACCAGACTGTCTATTATGTTAAACTTTATCAAATCTCAATGAGGCATGCACTAAATAAATGACACTTGATATCGAAAAAAATACTTATGATATACTCACTTTATTCTCAAAAAATATCCATTTTGAATTGTAAAATTTATACTAAAAACAAAACAAATTTCAAAACTTAATGTTAAATATTATTTTCTTAAGACAGAATTAGTATCATATATGTATTTGAAACAAAATTACTTCCTAAATTTGAAGTTTTGTATGCTTTTATTGTAACAACAGAAATTGTAAAACATATTAAGGTTGATCAAATTAATAATAGATTTAGGAGGTGGAGTTAACATTGTTCCCTCCCATTCCATCTAATATTTGTTTTCAGAATCTATAATGATTAAAGAAAAAAATCAAATTGTAAAACTTGTTTTATATATAGGTGTTTGGTGTATTATGGGCGTATTCATTGCACTGTAAAAGAAATAGATGTATCATAATTTTTAAAACATTTTTTATCATTATTATGTTCATTAAAATATTTAATGTAAAGGAATGTGATGCCTGAAACTATCTTCAAACTAATTAAATAGAAATTTAAAATAATTATTTTACCCAACAAGAAAAAAATCCATCCGGTTCTATCTCTTTTTTTTAAAAATGATTGTTTTTTTAAACAGAAGAATATAAAAACTAATAATCGATATTCTTTTTCATTCTCAATTTATACTGTGCAAAAAAGAACATCGTAATGATTCATTAACAAAACATTTCTAAACATTGTAATTGAGAATTTGAGATTCTTAAAATGAGCTGATTTTTTCTTTACTAAGAATGAAATTCCCTTTCCTCCATTCTCTTTTCTGCGTCAATGAAAGCACCCTATATAGATTTTCAAAAACAAGTGTTTTTTTTTTTTCTTGACCTTTCTTTCTTTCAAAATATAACAGTTAGTATTATGAAAGGATTAAGAACTAAAATTACATAGTTTTTTTCATCTCTCTCTCTCTCTCTCTCTCTCTCTCTCTCTCTCTCTCTCTCTCTCTCTCTCTCTCTCTCTCTCTCTCTCTCTCTCTATATATATATATATATATACATATATATATATATATATTAAAGTAAAATTTTTAATCGGATACATAGCGTAAATTTAGATAGAGTAATCCACGTGACGGAAAATTAGATAGCCAAAGTTCACATGTCACCACCACATCACTCCATCATTTAATAATAATTTTTTAAAGTAAAATTGTAAATTTGTATATAAAACTAAATGTATATTAAAATGTGTATTGGTATGTGGTTATAGTCTTTTTACTTTTCTATTGGATCCACGTTTTACCTTTTCTTGTTTGATTCTATGTGATTATTTATGGTGACTTAGATTTGAGTTTAATTCATGATTTTTTTAACTAAGATCTTCGAAGATCTTAGTTAAAAAAAATCATGAATTCCCACCCGATCGAGACTGTTCGCTTAGAGTGGGAGGGTCAAGTTTCATATTTTTTATTTTATTAGAAACCATGTAATATAAAAAAATATATACCATGATTACATCTAACAGACACAACCCACAAAATTATATCCGAGATTTTAATGGGTACATATCCATTACATACATGTAAATTTTTAAATATACAATATAAAGGTACATATTAATCATAAAATTAGATATGTTGATTTCTAACGGGCATATGGCCACATATCCATTATATATATGTGAAAATTAAATATACAGCATAAATTAACGGGCACATAATAATTGTAAAAAAATAACGAGCAAAACATAATATTAATGCATTATTTATGTGCATGTTATATAGTGGGTAATCTAACGAGTACAATAAATATATTTAATAAAATCTAATAGGTAATATACCTTTTGCCCCTTAAAGGGCAATACTAATGAATGATTTTTGTTGATTACTTTGTGTAAACATTATCAAATAAAACAAGTAACTAGATTAATAATAACTATAGTCCACACTTGGAACGAGCATACAAGCCTAAATATTAACAATTAATATTTGACAAATTTGAAGTCTTTATAGCTGGAGTTGATATGACCTTAAAGAGTGAAATATGTGACCTGGTTGGGTATAAGGAGGGGGCATTTCCAATGCGATACCTTGGAGTGACTGTATCACTGAAAAAGTAGAGTTAGGTTGAATGCCAAGTACTGGTGGAGAGAATAACCAGTAGACTCAAGTATTGGAGTACAAGAAATTTGTCGTATGCAGGGAGACTTCAACTGATAAATTCTGTCTTACTTCACCTACATGTATATTGGGCTTCAGCTTTCATTCTCCCTCACAGCATTACAGAAGCAATTAATAAGAAATACCGTGAGTTCCTCTGGGGTGTCAAAGAATAAGGGAGATACCATGCGCTTGTAGGCTAGGATCAGGTATGTAGAAAGAAGAAGGAAAGAGGGTTAAGTATCCATGATGCAAGAGTTTAGAATGAAGCGGGTATCTTAAAGCAAGTCTGGTAGTTAGCTAACAAAAAAGACTTTTTATGGGTAAAGTGGACTCACGAAGTTTACTTAGGGAAAAAAAAAGGTATATGGGAAGTCCACAGTAAGCAACATCATAGATGGCAGTGGAAACAAATCCTCAAGATCAGGGATAGAGCAAAAGATGGTTTTAGAGAAGGGAAATGGCTGGGAGACAGAAATGGCAAATACTCAATCACAACATGGTATAGATGGTTGCAAGGCCCCAAAATGCATAAGCCATAGGCTGCTTTGATCTGGTCTAGACCCAACCTGCCTAAACACGCTTTCATAGCCTGGTTAGTATGGCAAGGTAGGGTCTGGACTAAGGACAGATTGAGGCAAGTGAACATTCTAGTACAAGATAGCAAATGCTGTTTATGTGAAATGCTGGATGAGACAATAGACAACCTGTTTTTTGCTTGTCCAACATCAAATGAACTGATAGGAAGAGTAAAAGAATGGGTGGGCTTGAGAAGGTTTACTGTGCCACATGGGAAGTGGAAACAGGAGATGCAGAATATATGAAAAAGAGCTAGTTTCAAAACGCAAATCTAAACTGCTACTGTGATGGCGTGTATCTACAATCTGTGGCAGAAAAGAAATGCTAGAATCTTCTGAGGAGAGAAGAGATCAATTGATACCATCTTTCAGGACATACAAAGTACTGTGAAAATCAGAATGCACCAGGGCAGCATGAAGAAAAAGACTGCAGCTGAACTGAGAATTTGGCAGCAGTATTTTGTCGAAAATGTGAGGAATTTTGTTATATAGATGCAATGTAAATAGAGCTTTTTGGTAGGGAATCTGTACTCTCATGCTCCATTTTGGTATATATATATATATATATATATGTATATATATATATCAGCTTTTCACCAAAAAAAAAAATATTTGACAAATTACAAATAAACTACCAAATCATATTTCTTTGACAAATATTAATGATTGTTCATATTTCATTCTTTGTCCATGGTTGAATATTTAACAAATTACACAACGTAATAAGATTGAACTATTTATCAATGTAATTATTTTATAATGAAATAAATAGTTTAATGTATTATTTAAATTTGTTTCATCATAGTTAAGAAAATTAATACTCCATACTGGTGCTAAATTTTTTTTTATTGTCTTTTGTTTGCATTTGCATCTTGGAATTCAAGTATGGCAAGCAATTTTAATCGATAAATCTTCTAACCTTAATTAAAATTGGTAATCTGCAACAAAATATAAAAAATAAATTAGATGATTTATCATATAATATAATGATAGAAAAGGTTAACCTTATGCTGATAAAACAAAATATAGAGATCAATATGGAGAAAATTTTTCAAAATGAGAAAAAAATAAAAGTCTTTGTGACAGAGAAACTGTAGAAGAAAATCATATTAAGAAATTAAAAATAATTATATAAAGGAAAAAATTATGTAGAGATTACGAAAATATGATAAAAGAAAACCAAGATAATAATGAAAAATGAAATAGCTATTACAAGTTTTTCAAGAAATGAAGCTTTAAAGAGAGACAATCAAATTTAGAAAATAAGAGATGAAAACTGTGGAACTAAGAAAAAAAAAAGTAAACAATAAATTATAGGGAAAATTTACGAAAAAAATTCTAAAAAAAGGTTGCAAAAAGTAAGAGAGATGGAAAATAAAGATACTTTTATTGGAAAAAAAATTAGAAAAATTTTTGTTAGACAAATCATTATGAAAATTAAAAGAATACTTTTAATAAATATAAAGTCATAAATCAACAAAACCTTAAAATATTAATTGTAGTTAAAATAGACAATAAATTACATTGGATGATTTCTAATATTAAACATAATTCTAAGTGTAATTAAAATAACAAAACACATTGGCACCAAAACTTACATAATTGTTATTTATGTCATTGATATTATTTTTTTATATATATCACTCCGGCAGAAATGTCATTAATCGTTAAACACTAGTATATATTAAAGGAGAGTTACATAATTATTTATATATAATTATTTATAATTATTTATATAATTATTTATATATGAACAACCCGCACAACGTGCAGGATAAACACTAGTATATACTAAAGGAGAGTTTCCAATCGGGCACATGGCGTGAATTTAGATATGTTAATCCACATGGAATAAAATTAAATAGCCTAATCTACATGTCGTAACTACATCACTCCATCATTAACGGTAATTTTTTAATGTTAAAATTATAAATTTATAAATAAAAATAAACTAACTAAAAGATTACCTCTTAAAAGTAAATTTTAATTATAGGGCAACACTACTTTAATTCCTTGGGCTCAATTTGATTAATTAACTATAAGCCGAATTGTGCTTTCTCTCCAACATGCTCCCGTCAGCCCAAAAGACCAAAATAAAATGGTCTAATAATCAATTACCAAGCCAATGGGGAAGAAAACTTCTCACGGCTAAATTAATTGATCAGCTCCAAAATCACACTTATGTTCCATAAGTCTTCAACTCATTCATTGTCTTCCTTAATAATTCTTGAATCTTCATCTTAACCCTCAGCTTCGGTTTTCTTTTTCATTTAAGCCCAATAACTTCAGTTGATTCTAATCTCTTAACTTCTCCAAATAAAGATTTTGCTAGGTTCTCTCCTGTTCAACTCTCTCCCGAGCGTTGCACAGGATATATTAAAATATTATTAAAATGATTATTAGTTGTGAAGAAAATACTATGTACTCGATTAATGGTTCATTTTAAAATAGAATGTAAAGAAAAAAAAAATAGATGATACAAAGAATAAGGGAACAGTAAAAATAAGGTAAAAAAGAGATATGAAAATTAAGTGGTATTAATATTATTATAATTTAAATTTTTTAAGCTTAAATATAAGATAAATGTTTTACTTGCATTTTTCTCGTAATTCTACCCGTAATATTTCAACATTTTTTAATAAAATAGATATTACAATGATTGAGTTTGAATATAAGAAAAATTCCTTACTTGGATTTCTTGTCATTTTATTCGCAAAATTTTAACTTTTTCTTTTTAAAAAAATTAGTATTAGAGTGATTCAATTTGGATGTGAAAAATATATTTCATTTGGATTTTTTTTTTGTAATTTTACCTGTGAAGTTTCAAATTTTTTTTTACCATAAATGGACGTCGGTTTTTAGTTCTGAAAAATAAAATATTGAATTAGAGTACACATAATCAACATTTCTTTATCTAACAATAGAATGAGCTTATTTTTATATACATTTATAACAGTAATACATAAAGTTTCTTTTTTAAGCTATACGACGTAGTTTTGACTTAAGGTGTTTTGGAGGGAAAACTTTTAACTATACTGTGACACTTCATCATTTTTCTTCTCTTAGACTTCTCTTTTAATAGGAAATATTGAATATTGATTAATTAGGTAATATCATCTTTAAAGCATATAAAAAGAACAAAAAAATTTATAGGAAATTATGTGAAATTGTATGATAAAATATGAGTCATCAATGATCAAAATGAAACTTCAAATTGATAAATACAAAGATAACCAACTAAAATAAAACATTTTTTAAAAAACTAATTTGACGGTTAAAAAAATAAAAAGCGACGATCATGATGAGAAAAAACTAATTCACCAATTAATATTGATGTCTACAGTTTTGTGTTAAAGTGTAACCATTAGTCGAATTTTTATTTATTGTTTAGTGTATTGATTTTTATTTCGATTGTAAAAGTTTTTAATGGTAATATACTTTTACCCCTTAAGGGCAATACTAATAAATGATTATTTTTGTTTATGTTGTGTAAAATTACAATATGTTGTGTAAAATTACAAAAGAAAAAAAATAATAGTATTAACAATATAATTATATACTATTCGGCAAAATTGTTATAGTTTAATACATATGATATTATATATAGTGTAATATATTATTAAATAATATAATGAATGATTATTGATATAAATTAATATAGTAATAGAATATGTTTATTATTTTTTATATATGATATAATGGTAAAAAAAGTTAACGCTCTCACGAAAAAGCAAAATATAGAGATAGGGAAAGAAAAGCATATTGAGATATTGAAAAAGAATAAAGATCTTTGTCAGAGACAAATAATAGAAAAAAAACATATTAATATATTCAAAATAATTTTTTTTTTGAAATGGTTATTCAAAATAATTATATGAATGAAAAAATCATGCAGAGAAAAAGAAAAATATGAAAATAAAAACTAATATAATAGTGAAAACTGAAATTTTGGGAGGTGCAGGTGAAAACATGACTCGAGTTGGCAAAGGAAGCAACTGTTAAAATTACGGGACCAGTTTATAGGGCTGGCAATCTCCGACACGATTAGAATTTCTGACACGAAATAACCGGATTCGGATTGGAATTTTTGACACGTATAATAAACAGGTCGGGTTAGGGTCGACGTGTTTATTATACGGGTCGGGTTCGGGTCAACCTGACGGGTTACCCAGATCACCCGATTATATATCATTTATACATATTTGTAGGGTTAATTTAGAAATTTTCACAAAGTAATCCTAATTTAAGACTATATATAGCATATTAACACTTTTAGTCTTCATTATTTCTCTTCTTCTCCTTCACGGCCTCCTCACCAGTCTTCCACTTCAAACCAAAAGTATGGCAATTCAACCATTTGACCAACATCTCCTCCCAACACACTCGTCGTAGCCTTTCTTTTCTTCTTCATTAGGGTTGTTGCCGGCTGACTCGATCAATTTCACGCAAAGATGAAGTCTCCAACATTGATCTAGACGTCAGTGATTCCCTCATAGTCCAAATCTCCGAGATCGAACAGATCATCAATTTTCTTCCGACAATGTCAGCGGTAGTATTAATAATCTTATTCGAATTAATCCAGATCTGGAATCCGTCGAGCCCATCACTGTTAGATCCATGCCCTTGAAGCGGGTTACATTTTGTGATTTCCGTTTGATCGACCGCCGCCTTATCTTCGCCACCGCCTTATCTCCGCCAGATCGAGATTGCCTAATCGTCTGATTACCGATTTTTATTTTTTTTTTTGAGTTTTGAAGACAATTTCTCATAATTGTCTTTGTTTGTGAATTTGTAACTTTATGTTATTTTCTGTTGAATTGTAAGTTTAAAGTTTGAGTATTCGTAGATGATGGATGGATTAATTTTCAGTTTGAGTATTTTTGGATGAAGGAGTGATGGTTTTTTTTATTTTGTGTGAGACAGAGTCAATTCGCCACATTTGGTTCTGTTTTGCAATTTTTCTAAATCATTTTTTTTTCACGGGTTAATCAGGTCGACCCAGGTTGACCTGACCTTCAAAAGGTCAGGTTAGGGTTGTGAATCTTAACCTGTATAATTAAACAGGTCGGGTTCGGTTACTCATAATTTTTTCGGGTTCGGGTTCAACCCGACCTGACCACCCAAACCCGACACGAATTGCCAGCCCTACCAGTTTAGAGAAGGTTTTGATGGATGCAGGTGGAAGACTAACAACACTGGACAAGACACCATCAGTTCTGGTTATCAGTGGCTCACTGATTGTAGAAGTAAAATCCAGAAATCTCAGTGTATTTCTACTAGCAGAAATAGTCCTAAATATGCATTTATTGCATGGCTGGGATAGAGAAAAAGACTGCTTACAAAAGATAGACTCCTTTTCAATGCATTTGGTGATTTGGGACATGAACTGCTTGGTTTGTAAATGGGTTTATGAAACAAGTGATCACTGTTCTTTGAATGTGGTTTTTCAAGAAGCCTGTCAAACCTGGTGGTGAAATGGCTAGGGTGTAGCAGGATCTTAGATAGAGAAACAAGATGGATGGCTCGGCTGTTAAAGATGTGGAACAAATACAAGCTCAACAGACAGATTTTGTTGGCAGCTACGATGGCCTGTGTTTATCATGGGAGTGTAATAGGACGCATTTCACAGGTCTAGAGAGGAAAATTGATGAGTTGTTGCTGATGATTTAGAGAGAACTAAAAAGCATATCTGTACAAGTTCAGAGAAGGAAACAAACCAGGGAAGAAATAGAAATCTTACAGCACTATTTTCCTGGTTAAGTTAGTAGGCATGAGTTGTTGTTGTTTTTATTTTTTGTCAAGTAATGATGTAATAGGTTGAGATGGTGCTACCATCAACAGTTTTGTAGCAAGCAATAGGAATGATGTAAGGTTTTGAATTGTTTTGCCACTTTGGTGACTATGTGAATATAAATTTACCTTTTCACAAGAAAAAAAATGAAATTAATGATAAAATTTTTAAAATGAAACTTTAAAGGGAAGACATCAAATTTAGAAAGAAAAAAAAGTCAAAAACTATGGAATCAAGAAAACAGAATGAAGTAAACACTATAGTATAGGAAAAATATACGAACAAACTTTTGTAAAAATATTACAAAAAGTAAATAGAGAGATGAAAAATGAAGATTAGTTTATGAAAAGAGATAATGACAAAATATTCTATTTGTGGGAGAATTTAAAACATATGACATTGGTAGAAATTTTTTAAAGAGATCAAAAATGAAAAATTAAGAGAATACTTTTAAAAGATATCAAGCCATAAATCAACAAGATGAAAAAGATGGACAATATGTTACTCCTGATGATTTCGAATATTTAAAATTATTCCAGATGTACTTAAAATAACATAACATATTGACATTCAAATTACACAACTGCAATTTATATCATTAACATTAATTTTGAACAACCTGTACAACGTGCGGGATAAACACTTGTATATATTAAAGGATAGTTTTCAACCTGACCCATGGCGTAAAATTAGATAGGTTAATACACATGGCGTAAAAATAGATAACCAAGTCCACATGTCGCAATCACATCACTCCATCATTTAATAATAATTTTTAATATAAAATCTGTAAAATCTATAAACAACGAAATTTAAATTAATCAAACAACCCATATCATATATATATATAATATACACACATACATACATATACAAACGTATAAAAGAAAATAAATCACATGCTCCCCCGAGGAAGCCTACATTCTAATATGCCTTTTACTTTTCCCTATAACCCAAGCGGTTCTTTTCTTATGTTCAACAAAGCTTGAACTATGGAAGAGTAAGATTGGTAGAGGTGCATATTTCAATCATTTCTTATAGATGAAACCTTTTTCGTGAATAAAAATTGCTGGCACTACCATTAATTGTGGCACAGTTTTATTTTCTGTGGGAATCTATCCATCGGATTTGAACGAGAATTAATTTAAGCATAATATGCATTGGTAACGAAAAAAACAAGAAAAAGAGGAAGATAATTTCATGTATACGACCTTGATTTCCATGTATAATACTTCCGTGTATACATAAAACACTCATACTTTTATCTCTAATGACATAACTTCATGAAACTATATAGTAGACAGACACACACAAAGACTGTGTTGGTGGAATTTCTTCACACAATTGCAACAGCCTTTTAGCTAAAGGAAATGATTTGTTCATCACTATTCTGAAGATCTACTCTGCCGTCATCTTCTCCCACGCACACCTGGAGTTTCTTTCACATATGGATCCTGTGAATAGCTAAGAGCGCTCTTCTTTGGTTTTCTTGGCACCTTACTTCAATCACCTCGATTACTATCAAATACGTATTCTTTTTTAATCACCTTACTTAGTTTATAATTTTTTTATTGTCTTATTATTTTTTCGTTTATATATTTTAAACAAACCGCACAATATGCGAGATAAACACTAAACACGACGTGAAATTAGATTGGTAAAATTAGATATGATAACCCACATGACAGAAGATTCGATAGCCACCTCCACAAGTCGCAACCATATCACTCCATCATTTAATGGTAATAATTTTTAAATGTAACATTATAAATTTATAGGAAAAATTAAATTAATTGGTAGAGTTCTCAAAAACTAAATAAACTACGAGACACTAATAAATGATACTATATAATAAAATAAGTACACTAACGGCGGAAAGCAAAGGCCGTATAAACTAAAAATTAGTCACGAATGATTTTCAAAGGTCTCTCTTATGATTAGAATGCAATGGAGTCTACTTAATTAATTAACGGCAGATATTTTTTTTGAATTTTTATTTTTTTTTAAATTTTTTACTCAAACTAATTTTTGATTTAGTTGATTGTATTATTTTTAACACAATATTTTTAGAGTAGGTGAAATCATGGTCAAAAATTCTGAAGAATGGAAAAACAAGTTGAAATCTTTTTCAGAAAGAAGTTGAATCCAAATTGACGGAAAAACCAGCCAAGTTGGTATTATTTTTATTTTTCATTTTTCACTCGATAAGTTGATGTCATTTTTCACATTAAAAAGTTGTACAAAGTGACACCATCCTTCTCACCCTTTAATGATAATATAAATTAATAATAATATCTTTTTCATCTCTTAACATGTATTACACTACAAGAAAAAATAGGTATTATGACACTTTAAATTGCCTCATCAGCTAGTCTATCATGACACTTCTCCTATTGTGGCATTGCTTGTTAGTGTGGTATATACCAATGTCACCATAACTTAATTAGTTATTAAGACATTTACAGTGTCTTAATAAATATTTGTTGGGACACTTAGAAATGCCATAATAGATATGTATTTCTATATATAAAAAAATAATGTTTATTAATTTACTAGCAGTAAAACAAATGAAATATTATTCCATTAAATTCGTATTGCTATATCCAATTAAAACTGAATAAAATCTTACATAAATTTGTACAGTCAAAAGTCCTATAACTGAAAAAACCGATTGCAAAACATCTAACTTGAAGCTCTAAGTAGCTCTAAACTACAGTAAATCTGATTACAGAAGCTCGAATCACATAAATTATAGCTAGCTACTCTTATATTTAAGGAATTCCAACATTGAAGGACCGGGGCAGCAACAATCTCTCATGCGTCTCTTTTTGATAATCCTAAATTACTCAAAAGCCTTCCAAATCCAAGAAACCGCCAATGGATTTGCGTTTCTTTATGCTCTTCCATACTTCACAAATCTGATAAAGAAGAGAAAATAAGGATACTTATTAAAAGCAACTCACAATTCTCCTTCCAACGCAATCTACAAAAAAATGCACCCAACATTCCACCAAATCTCAAATTTGAAGAATACCTTGAATACTTCCAAAAATTAGGAGTTATGACAGGCATTAGATTAAATAAACAAAATTTAAAAAAATTAAAATTGGGAAATTTAGGAGAGAACCTTAGGTACTGAATGTGAGTTTTGACAAATTTAGCATCAATGTCAATAGCAACCTCAAAATCAACTAGAACAAAGATTCAATAATAAAGTTATTCAGAGAAAATATTAATAAGACACTGAATTTTTTTTTTCAACCAAGAACAATCGATTAGAACAACTTACAATATGCAATTTTATTTGATAATCTCAATTCCCCAGCTATCTTTCTGAATCCGAGAAGCCTATTCCATATTTGCTTTGAAATATTTGAGTTCCAAATAAGTGAAACACTTTGTCTCTTTGCAACTGTTTGTGAAAGATATCAAAAAATTGGAGAATATTTTATGGGGAAATAGATTTTTTTTTTTTAGAGAGAATGGAGTTTATACCGCTTAAATTAAGTTGGAGATTTTTTTATTTTTTTATTTTTATGGAGAAAGAGATAGGAAAGGGGTTGTTGAGAGTTTGATCAAGTGAAGGAATTATGGATGGGTGGAGATTAATCACTAAAAGTTCGGGATTGAGGAGTTATTCTGACTTCTTTTTTTTTCGTGCTTACTGCTTATCTCTTAAAAAAAATTTCAGAGTTTTTTTTGTGTTTTACCTTTTTTTAATTTAATTTATTTTTTACCCTATTAGTTGGTTTTTCTTTTTTTACAAATGCCTTCTTAAATGGGTCATTAAAGGTTTAATCTATGTATAAAAACTTAAAATGCCTTAATTGAGTATCTATTACCACACTTTACTAGTACTGACATAATATCTTTTCCTAATATGATATTTTCCTAATAATGCCTTAATATCTTTGTCGTTATAAGCGTTTTTTCTTGTAGTGATACTAATAAATATTCACAGTTGATTACGTTGTATAAAAATTACACAAGAAAAATGGGTAAAATAATCATAATACTAATAATATAATTATACTAGTAATCATTTATTAGTATTTCCCGTTAAGAGTTATACTAATAAATGATTACTATTGATTACGTTATATAAAAATTATAAAAGAAAAACGAGTAAAACTTGTGTAATAAAATATTTATATATTAATGGGTCATACTTTTTATCGGCCAAATTTTTTAATAATAATAATAATCATCATCATCTTTAAACGTCTTATAATCATTAAATCATGAAACTCATATATATCTTGAATAAGCCACACACCGTGCGGAGTAAACACTAGTATATATAAAGAAGAGTTTTCGGTCGGACGCATAGCGTAAAATTAGATATGTAATTCACATGGTAAAAAATTAGATTGCAAAGTCCACATGTTGCAATCACATTATGCCACCATCTAATGATAATTTTTTTATTTGTAAATCAATAAATCTGTAACAATCAATTTTACCCCGGTTTATTTGTACGGGAGAACAAGTATTAAATTTAAACATACTTAAATATAGCTATCAAATAAGATAATTTTGAAAAAAATAAATTATAAGAAATAAGTATTTCAATTAATATTTTCCTACATATAAAAGGGGTGGTGGACAAAACCGTAAAGGAATTTAAGGATTGGATGCTAACACACAGCTCAGGATCGGCAAATGAAGGAGATGGAGTTTCAAAGTTACATTGAGGAAAGGAAACATGACGTGATCGAGTCCGAATCCGCTTGGAAAGGCCGAACTCTCTCGCCGGGAGAAATTACTATTTCATTGATTATTTATTTCAGCAGTAAGTTGATCTCGTGAGATACCTAATTTGAACATTTTCATCGGTGCCGATTTACCAAAATTAAGGTAGGGATTGGCTAGATTTTTGACTGAACAACACTGAGATCGAGTTTGGATCTCTTCTATTATGCTTTTCTTTGAATTATAAGTTTTGAATGTTCTAAATAATGTCTTGCTATTTTGCTGTAAAAAGTTCTTAAGGTTAAGGACTATTAGTTAAATTTCTACCAACAAGTACAACTTTATGAGAAGTATCAGCATCATCACCCTTTTCGAAAGTTTACTTAATTTATCTGGATGATATTTATGGTAACATATGAATTGAATACTGGATTATATGAATTATGGTTGATAAAAAAAGAAAATAATAAGATATATATTTTGGATTGTCTATAATGAAAATTATTTCATCGTTGTTAAAAGAATGAATACTTCATATAGATACTAAATTTTTTTTTTTTTACTTTTTTCTTTGCATATATAATTATGTATTTTGGAATTCAAGTGTGGCAAGCGATTTTAATAAGAGTAAACAAAGTGTTATTTTTAATTGATGTTGCTACCGACAAAATAAGGTAACACGCTCAGTAAACTTTCGTTTACTCTATTTAAAATTATTTAAATAGAAATTAACAATATTAGTTCTCATGTATTTATGCAAAGGAACGGGTTTGAAACCTAGTTATAATGGTAACATTTTAATCCATACTTTTAGTAATTAGTATTGCGAGTCAATTAGAGGGCAAAAAGAAAAAAAAAATCCAAAATCCATCACCAATTCTCGATGAAAGTCTCTGGCTTCCTACGTCTCAATTGGAGGAAAAATAATGAAAAAAAAAAGAAGAAAGAGAGGGAACGATATCAGATCATTTTGATTATACAATAAAGGTACACGAGAGGCTGAAATCAAATGTATCTTATTTCTCTCCATTTCACTTCATTGCAGACATTTTCTTTCTCATTTTGTAAAAACATGGTCAAAGGCTTTGATTATTATGTTGCACCCTTTGGCGATACAGACACTGTTAATCCGGTCACTTGATGAAAAATCATTTATCTTATTGATACAACTTTTTGTTTTCCAAAAAATCACAACATCCTAACTATTAGATGTTATTCAACCTATTTGGATGGTGAAGATAGAAATGCTCTTCGCGTTTGTACAATTTTGGGGCTTGCACAATCCGTGCAAGCAATTTAGTCCCACAAGCAATTCATGCAACCAGGCCACGGTAATCGCTCTTTCCTTCACAAGATGTTTTTAGCTCGAGATCGAACTACATCTCGAGGCGATCCATGGAAGATCGAGCATCCTCGATGAATCTTATATATGAAAAACCGTTTTGATTTAATTGTTGCACCGAGTAATACATTTACTGCTTGTCATTTTCGCTAATTTATCGGCAACTGAGTTGACCTCTTGAAAGATATGTTGCACTGCTGCTGTCATAGCTGTCAAAATTTCTATGATTGACAGTAAGTCATCTTCATGTCTCCAAGGCCATTTGTTTTTATTCTTTAATATTTGCAGCAAGACCTTAGAGTCGGATTCTACTTCAACCTATTTTATACCAAGTTCTTGAAAGTGATTAGACCTTAGCTCTGCTTGGAAGTTATTAGCATGACCAATGTATTTGGATTCAACAAAGATTACTTGTCCATATGTATCACAAAAAAACTATTCCACAGCCGGCATTTTCCTGGATTTAGGATCGAGAATCCATCAAAATTTATTTTTACTCGCACAGGTCGAGACCATGAGAAAAACAATGTGTATTTTCCTCTCGGTTGGATGCTCAGTTAGGTTCTCTGAAGTCTTTGTCGCTGATTTTGAACGATTCCGAGTTCTTAAGCTCTAAAAACGAAGTTTGTATGACCATACTACATCTTGCTTTCGACTGTAAGAAAAATGAGGTATTCTAGTTCATTCCGAATTCGCTACACTGTTGAGTATAATAAAAGATCGCCTCATTGACGGTGGCTTGTAAAAACATGGTAGTCCCTGAAGGTTTGATTCGGTGACTGGGTTTTCTTTGATGTTCGTGTGGATTTCATCTCTGATTTTGTTTTGAACATTTGGATGATTCACCAACTCTGCAATTGTCCATTCCATTGACGAGTGAGTGGTTTCAATTGCAGCATCATTGACGTTTTCCACACACCAAATAATAATGAACTCCATACACAGCAAAAACACAGATCATCTTTGCCGTGGCAGCAATCAAGAGATTGGCGACTACAAGTGCAACATAAAAGTTCAACTCGGACAACTTTTCAACTTTTGGAGATGTATGATTCTCCCTGCTGAATTTCAATTCGATATCTTCAACCACTATTTCTCATAACACATTGATAAAGCAAAACCTGCAAAATCGACTAATTTCTTCCAAATTTTGACTGCAGCATCATTGTTTCGACTTTTCTTGCTTCATGAGTTGTACGAAATCTCCAAACACTGCAGCCAGAATGAAGATTATAAGGCATCAGCTAACATAAAGGACACAACATTCTGTGTTTATCAGTAAGCACAAAGCATAAAACCTATCATAACTTTCTATCTTTTTCGATCAGGAGTATAACTAGATGAACTAAAACTCATTCATTCCAAAACACGTCAAGTATATTAGTAAGAGATGAAGACTTGTCAAGGCAACTCTTACCATGTGATTGAAGTTACTAAAAATGGTATGATGTTAATGCTTTTAAGTTCAAGTTTTGTAGATCCTTATGGAATCCACCGAATTCCACTAGTATTCGTATTACATAGAGGAAGAGGCAATAGGAGATTGCTTACCAGGATCTGAATCATGAGGACCAGGAGACGCTTCAGGATGGTATTGGAGTGACATTAGCTTTAAGTTCTCATAGGCAAGACCGGCACAGCTTCCATCGTTGAGGTTAACATGAGTTACTTCTACGCCATCAGGTAATGATGCAGGGTCAACAGCATAGTTATGATTCTGCAGAATAAGCAATAAAGTTAATCTGGAAATAGCCACTGGAGCTGTTCAAAAGAAATAATTACACGTAAACATGGGTTACAAACGTAAACTTTTATGTAGCCACACAAGTGATACGGTAAGGTTTCACAAGCATTTCCACATTCCACAAGTCTAATTGATGGCAAAAAAAAAAAAAAAAAAAAGAGATCCCAATTAACTTTAAAATAGGATTCCACAGGACTTGACAGCAGACAGAACAAGAACGACTAAAGAAACAAAAATATGGTATCACTCAACTAAAAAAGCCCTAATCAATCATATATACCTGAGCACTAATCTCAACGCTGCCTTTTCGAATGTTCCGAACTGGGTGATTTCCCCCATGGTGACCAAACTTCATTTTAAAGGTTTTTCCACCTAATGCTTGACCAAGCAACTGATGTCCCATGCAGATTCCAAAAACAGGAACTTTTCCAATTATCTCTTTCACAGTATTAACAGCATAGGGAACTGCAGATGGGTCTCCTGGACCATTGCTAAAAAGAACTCCATCTGGTTTCATCTTCAAGGTTTCAGCTGCTGGCCATGTTGCAGGCACAACTGTGATTTTACAGCCGTATGATGCCAGACGCCTGAGTATGTTTGATTTGATGCCAAAATCATATGCTACAACCTTCATTTTAACAAAAAAATGTAGCATTAATTGGAAGTGTGTAAATGACATGAACTGAACTTTTAAGCTCAGAGACTCATTCAACACTCACATGGAACGTTTCTTTGTTCCTTCCACTAAAGTTGAAATCCCACTCTGAGCCTGTTCTATCGACCCATTCATAGGGACTAGTACATGAGACACCACTTATAAGGTCGATACCTGAAAAGTTATTTTACAAAGAATTATGTTTTCTTTAGATAATAGTAAAAAGATTAACACAATTACAGCAATATGGGTATGGAACCATTTGAGTGGATGCTTACCAACAATGTCCCAACTACGTGACATCTGTAGAAGTTCCTCATCTGATTTGGAGTTTTCGGTGCTCAATACACCAATGAGGCTCCCATCTTCTCTTAATCTCCGAGTAATTGCACGAGTATCAACATCATCTAATGCACCACGGGTGGTATCAAAACTATGTTTAGGTGATTAAAATTCGAGGCATCACCATTCTAAACAACACTGCAAAATTTAATAGTTGCTATGGACTCTAAGATTCTACTCACATATGCCCATGATGCTTCGCTCTGCCAAGTAGTCACCAAGTGTCTGAGTACATCTATAATTTGAGGTACTGTAGAATGTTCAACAAAGATGTGTGTCAGATTTTGACCTTAGCCCACATGAATGTATTAAAAGTTATCCCTAACATCATAGTTCCATAAAGCAAGATCACCTGATACTCAAGCTTCTTATTACTAGCCCTGCCAGGAAACATTGCCTTGATTCTTCATCATCTACACAAAAATTTGTGGAATTAGATGGAGCAAATTCTATTAGAAAAGATAATTTGTCCAAGAACTTCAGATTGGACACACCTGATAAAAACTATATCACTCACCAAAATTCACACCAGTGTTCCCAATATGGGGATTTGTCATCAAAACAAATTGACCAGCGTAACTAGGATCAGTGAGGATCTCCTGATATCTGTACATTCCAGAGAATAACAGGACCTAAGTAACAATAATAACAAAATTGAACATAGTAGCACAGAGATCCATACACATCAATATACTGAAGCAGATATACAATATCTGGTTGCAAGATAAATCTACATTCAGTTAAGATGACAAGCGGATAAGACCCGGCAAAGTTCTCAGACATGCAGACGTGACATTTTACCAAACCGCTAAGAGGTTGGCTCAAGTTCAGAAAACTTCAAACTCAAGTTGCACTATTGAGTTTCACACAACAAAACACCCATTGAATAAGAACGGAAATTTGAGAGTCGGACACAAGATTTGATTCGCCTCAGTTACTAATAAATAACTTTTTGCTGATACTTATCTCAAAGGAATTGGAACACTGAGACTGCTCGGTGAAGGGATTACTTAACGATAACCTACAATCCTACAAAGTATTTCTTTGAGCTCTAAACAACCTGTATGTATTAGAAGTAAAGAAACCATTTGAACTCACACGTCATATGTTTAGGCAAAATTAAAGAAAACGAGATTTACAATTTAAAATAAATTGCAACCCCACTGATCCAAATGTAGCTAAAGTAAAGATTACATAGTGCTATAGGGAAAGAAATATAACTTCAAGGCATAACAAAAAAAAAAAAAAATTGGGGCAAGATTACGAAACATCCTTGCTGCATATTGCGGCAAGATTACGAACAGCCAAAGTTTCAAGCCTTATCAAGGAATCCTGGTAAAATCAAGCTTACCCTGTTAAAGATGTGTTGAAAACCACTTCACCAACTTGAGTTCCAGAAGCACCAAAGGACTTTGCCTTCCATACTGAGCCATCCTCAAGCACGAGTCTAGCATCTGCTACCTTCCAAGGTCTTTCTACCAACCCTGAGGATTTGGTTCTTTTCAAATATCTTTCTTAAGCAGAGGATTTACATGACCATATACATATGCTGTGACAAATTCGCATTAATTTCATCTTTCTCATAATGTCAATATCCAATTCCACCATACTCAATTAGTAAACAAAAAACTCAACCAAACTTCACCCACTAATATGTTTCATAGTAAAAGTCACAAAAGAATGATTTACCATCATTACAGTTCATAAAACCCAAGACAGTAACAATAGATGTTCGACTATCAAGAGGAACAATACACAAATAAATGAACAATAACAACTTACCAGCAGAAAAGCCTTCAGAGGAGAGAGAAACAGACGAGCACTTTACAGTAAACAGCCTAACTTTAGGTGAAAAAAAAGCACCTGCAAAATGGTGGTTGGGAATTACTCATAATCCATCATTAACTACAACTTAAATCTCTCTCAAACAATCACAGTGAGGAATCATGGATTCTTTAATTTTTAAGATTTGACAAAATTTTCTGGGTTTTGCAGTTGATGAGCTCAACAAAAGGCAACGTAAATTCTTTCATACAGAAACCAGTGAAGAGCGCAGCTATGAGCAATTTGTCAAGCACAGACCAGAGTGCGAATCAATAGAGGCAATGTGGTTGATGGGTCACTACAACCGGATTCAACTAAAAAATAGGATGATCACATAAAACTTTTAAATTATTAGCAGGTTTACAATGCACAAAATCCACCTTCAACCTTGTTCGGGAACTTGTCAAACCAAAAAAAATGTCATCATTTCATAAACTACATTCATATAAAAACATCCTCAACTAAATAATATCTGAAGTACATAAGACTAGACAAACACCCTCCATGATTGAGACACCAAAGAGCCAACATCTCATCAAACAAGTAATGAAATAATGCAAAAAGAATCAAATTTCAGACATCTAATATCTCTAATTCCATCAACATTTCCAGAAAAGTAACTCAGAGCAGATATCTTCAGGCGCAATTTGTCATCCTGCCTGAACTTATTCAACATTCTGAATTGGTGAAGATGACATACAATTTGCTTTAGCAAGCACAAAAAGAAGAATGAGACCATGCAAGACATTAATGAAGACTTCAGTGATGGGTAATTTCAAGCTGGAATGAAAAGAACCAAGTACTCTGGGTAATTTCAAGCTCCAACCATTAATATGCTTATGCTTAGATATAAGATAAGTTAGATGGAAGCAGGGAACATCGAGGATGCACAAAGTTTCAAATTTCTGACTTCTATAAATAAAAGGCTCAACGAACTCATAACTAGGGGTCATAAAATAGAAGTAACTCAACAATGCATTTTGCTTCCAAATAATCAACAGCATCCACCCATGAAGGGAACACATTTCCTTGAGAGAGTTCTCAACTTCAAATTATAAAACTAACCCTCAAGAACTCCAAACTAAAAATGCACAGTTGCAAATTAATCACGTGAACAACTGTAGCTATTACGGCAACAAGAATTCAACTTCATTTTTGGACTCCTTAAAAATAAACTCACAAACTGGCATGTACATAACAAAAGGACACTTTAAAACTAAAAACAAACATAGCAATAGCATTAAAACAAAAGGCCAGAATCAGAGAACGCTTAACATTGCGGTCCATTTCAGTAGTATTGAGAGTTGCAGCTACATTCTACAAAAGCGGCAGCAAAGAAATGCTCATACACAAAGTAATAAAGCAAACCTTTCCCGTAAAACAGCTAAAATCGACATAATTATCTTTAAGCCAGCAAAAAGATAAAGCACATTAATCAGATGGCATAAATCTTCTCACCAAAAAAAAAAAAAGAAAAATCAGATGGCATTAAAAATGGCACACAAATGAGAACTAAAACCAGGAAGAAGAATAATAATTATACCTGGAATGGATTTGCCCGTCGGCGGGAGGCGGAGGATGGTGGTAGAACTACTGGAGGTGGTGGTGGCAGCGTATGAGAGCGCCATGGTTTATGACGAGTTTTTCTTAGGGTATGACTCAGCAAAGAGCTTTTTAAACTTGGAATAGAACTCTTTTTCATCTCGCCATTATTCAATTAAATTCATTTATATGCGCATTTTTTATTTTTATTTTTTTGAAATTTATGCTTATTGTTCAAACAAAAATGGTAAGAAAAACAAACCATTCGTAACCTAAAAATGTTACTACCGAGGTTAAAAAAAAATTCTCTCTCTAGAAAACTCTCTCCAAGAAATCCTCTCTGATTGACTAAGAATTTGGAAGACTAAGAATTTGGAAGATGGCAAGCGACCCTAGCGAGGACAACCCCGACAAGGCCGACGGAATGTGGAAGAACAACGTAGGGCACAAGCTGAAGGAGATTCCCACTGGTTTGGAGGCACCACTTCAATCCATGTCTTTCAAAGAGAGACTGATTGGGATTTGGAAAAGAAGAGCGTCATCGAAAATCCAGATTGAGCCCGGAGATGTAATCATGGAGAAAACTCCCATGAGTGAAAAGCTTCGATTTTCGGAAAGATTAAAAGCTATTTTCCGAGAGGACTGGGAACACATGGTGATAGTCTCTCTAATCGGAGTTACATTAACTTACGGGGGACTGAACAACGCTGTCAAACGAATGTGGTGCCCAAGCGGGGATTATGAAATAATCGATTTCACGAATGGATTCTTTGGAGTTCTACTGCCCAGTGAGGAAGATGAAGAGAAGGCCCTGCGTGGAGGCCCTTGGTTTGTGGGTCCACACTGTCTATCAGTCCAGAAGTGGATGCCGGGCTTTAGAGGTTCAACGGTGAAGGTGAATTCCGTCGTGACTTGGATCCGGCTACCAGACCTACCAGTAGAATATTACCATGAAATTGCACTCTTTTCAATTGGGAACTTTGTTGGCAGAACGTTGAAGATTGATGAAAAGACGTTGTATGCTGATAGGGGTAAATTTGCAAGGGTCGCCGTGGAATCAAACCTGGACGAACCGTTAACCCCTAGCTTCCAAATTGAAGACAGATGGCAAGCGGTGGATACGAAGGGCTACCAGTGATCTGCTATAATTGTGGATGTGTAGGCCATGGCAGCACAACCTGTGGGAAAGAACTAAGGCAAGACACTCCGGTGATGGAGCCGGTGGTTGGGATTGATGCCCAGGGAGGCCGAATGGAGCCTGAGGAAAGTTACTTTCAAGTCTCTGAACCGAATAGGTTGAATATGGAGAAGGAGGGGCGTGTTGGATTTGGCCCGTGGATGGTGGTTCAGAGGTGGCAGAACAGGTCTGTACGGCAGCAGGAGCCGGTGGCGGATCGCCAAAGCGGCGCCCGGAAAACAGGGGGGAGGGCAGATAGGCTCGCGTTTCAACGTCCTTGCAACGGACTTTGACAAAGGGGTCAATGAAAGTGCAACGGCTAGATCCACGCAGCAGATTGCTGGGGAATTTCAGTTTTCTAGCCCAAAAGGTGATGTGGCCCAAGCCAGAACAAATCAAAAAAATTGGAAAGCCCAAACTATGGTGGACTTTAATGGGAACCTTGGCAATAAAGTTGGGCCATCCAAAGCTACAAAGTCAAATGGGGAAGCTAGTAAGCCGAAGAATGGGACCCAATCAGTTCAGAATGTTTCCACAAATTCGATGAAAACTAATGTTCCAATCTTAAAGAATAAGGAGTCAGTGTCTGTATATACTCATGGATTAGAACAGGGAGTGAAAACTAATGCCACCAAACAGAAAAGTAGAGCTCCAAGAGGGATCACAATGGGTCAAAATAAAGAAATATCGAGTCACAATCAGGAAAAGTGTAACTATCCATTGTTGGGTTGGGATTCGGAATATTCAATTCCTGTCGAAGGGGGAAAGAAAAGGGGCAGATTGCTGCCTAATTGGAAAGCTTCGCCACCAACGTCGGGTTGCTCCACCATGGTGGTTGACCAGGTCCAGGCTGAACACAAACCGCCTGATCCACAGCAATCGGATCGGATGGAGGACGAATCAGGTACCTCGTCGGCGGCGGCACTAGCAAAACTGCCGGTCAAACCGCCGGACATCGGGGAAATAGAAAGAGTGGAGGCTTCGCAAGATGCAGACATGCAGGAATTGGATATTGCGTTCCCCCATCAGGGGAACTAGGTATTGTTTGATGTTTAGTCTTCTTTTTCCAATTTCAAGTATATCCGATTAAATGAGTCTGATTTCATGGAACGTTCAAGGTGCTGGTTCGACAAAATTCGGACCTGCTGTTAAATACCTTATCAGTAATAGTAAACCGGAAATTTTGGTGATTCTGGAGCTACGCATAAGTGGTGTTGATGCTACCAGAGCCATAAAGAAACTGGGATTTAAGAATTGTTTTGTGGAAGAAGCAGTAGGTTTGTCAGGGGGGATTTGGTTACTTTGGAATGATGATTGTGTCAACATCAGTGTTCTAGGTTCTTCTAGACAATGGATACATTTTTTGTGGGAATTGGGGAGGAGTTAGGATTTTTTGTATAGTGGTATATGCCTCCCCAGCTGCACAGGTTAGAAAGACGCTTTGGAGCGATCTGATACGTTTGAAAGATCAAATCTCAGATCCCTGGGTGGTGATAGGGGACTTAAATGTGTACCTTAGTGCAGAAGAGAAATCAGGAGGCGCCCCGGCAAATATGTCTAAGTGTCGTGAACTGAACGTTTTCCTCCATGAAAGTGGGTTGCAAGATATGGGGTTTATCGGGCCAAGGTTCACTTGGAAAAAAGGCAAGAGAAATAATTTGCAGGAAAGGCTCGACAGGGCATTGTGCAACCCGGAATGGAGGTTGCGGTTCCCAGACAGCTCAGTTACGCATCTGAACCGACTCAAGTCTGATCATAGACCAATTCAGCTCAAGATTCACCAGGATTTGGCACCAGCGATGGATGAAAGGCCATTCCGGTTCCAAGCCTGCTGGCTAACACATGCGGGATTTAATAGTTTCATCAGGGAGACTTGGAAAATGGATGCTGGTTATTGTGTGGCAGAAGAAGACCTTAGGGGGAGATTAATTAATTGGAATAAGAAAGTGTTTGGAAATATATTTGCAAGGAAAAGGCAGCTTACAAGGAAATTGGAAATATTAGAAAGAAGGCTAGAGCAGGATCCATCGACATGGCTTGCGGTTCAGAGGGACGGGATACAAGCCGAACTAGAGGAAACGTTAGTCCAAGAAGAGATATTATGGTATCAGAAGTCAAGAACTACATGGCTGCAATTCGGAGACAAGAATACTAGATATTTTCACCTCAGCACCCTGAATAAACGGAGAAGAGGAAGAATTGAGAGGCTGAGGAATGATGAAGGAGAATGGGTAGAAGACCAAAGCAGATTGAAAAACATGGCTGTTGAGTTCTACAAAGAGGTGTTTGCTAAAGAAGTTCACAACGGGGAGCCTGCAACGTGCCTTGCTAACTTTCTAATACTAAATAATGGTGAAGTGGAGGCACTAATCAGGCCGATTACCGCAGAAGAAGTCAAGACAGCAATTTTCGATATGGGTTCGTATAAGGCCCCGGGCCCAGATGGGTGGAGTCCGATCTTTTTTCAGTCTCAGTGGGATACAATTGGCCATAGCATCACGGAATTCGTGATGAAGTGCTTCCAGCAGGGCGGAGTACCCAGAAAGATAAACGAAACTTTGCTAGTCCTCATTCCGAAAATAAAGCGACCGTCTCATCTATCACAGCTGCGGCCAATCAGCCTGTGCAACGTTGTGTACAAGGTATTAACGAAGCTGTTAGCCAATAGATTGAAGCCGATAATGGGGAAATTGATCAGCAAAACTCAGACAAGTCTCGTCCCAGGACGTAAGTTGGTGGATAACACACTGATTGTCCAGGAAGTGATACATTCTATGAGGCAAAAAAAGGGAAAGAAATGTTGGATGGCCATCAAAATCAATTTAGAGAAGGCCTATGACAGGTTGGATTGGGAATTTATCCGAAATACACTCCTACAAGCCAGGTTGCCAAGGGAATTGGTGGAGCTGATCACGAGCTGTATATCAACATCTACCATGAAAGTATTATGGAATGGAGGAATATCCGAGAGTTTTGTGCCATCAAGAGGGATTAGACAGGGAGATTCTCTTTCACCTTACCTCTTTGTGATTTGCATGGAAATTCTAGCACATAATTATCTGCTTCTGTACATAGAAACGACTGGAAGGGCATACGCATTGGCAATGGCCTCATTATATCGCATTTGTTTTTTGCTGACGATTTATTTTTGTTTGCAGAAGCGAACGAAGATCAGGTGCATCTAATACAAAATATTTTGTCTGATTTTTCAGGGTTTCGGGGGAGAAGGTGAATTCGAACAAAACGAAGCTCTTCTTTTCAGGAAATACTCCGTCTAACCTGAGGAAGGCAATCAGCGAGAGGTTTGGCTATGGGATGACAAATAACCTGGGCAAATACCTTGGCTCGCCGGTCATTCATGGCAGGATAACAAAACTCACGTACAACGAACTCCTGGAGAAAATCAGATTGAAGCTAACAAGTTGGAAGGCAAACCAACTATCTCTAGCTGGAAGAATACCACTTGCACAATCCTGTTTGCAATCAGTGCCTATGTTCCAGATGCAATCCACAAAACTTCCCTTACATGTTTGTGATGAAGTGGATAAATTAGTAAGGAGCTTTGTGTGGGGGTCTACGGTGAACAAGAGGAAAATGCACCTTCTTAATTGGGACACTGTTTGCAGTCCCAAAGAGAGAGGGGGTCTGGGATTAAGGAAGGCCGAGAGAGCAACATAGCGTTTCTGATGAAGATAGGATGGGAACTTGTGAGCAAGGAAGAAGAGTTGTGGGTTCAAGTACTTAGAGCCAAATATTGCAAAGAAGATCAGGGCGGAGTGTATCTGAAGAGAAACAGAAACGCGTCACCCACATGGAAGGGAATCTTTGATGTGTTTCATCTGGTTACCAAGGGTATAACTTGGGTCATAGGCAACGGCAGAACGATTCGATTCTGGGAGGATAAATGGATCGAGGGAGAGGGTAGACTTGTAGAGCAGGCTGTAAACCAAATCCCGACAGATTGGAAATGTAGGCCTGTGATTGACTTTGTTACAACAGACGGTGGCTGGGATTTTATGAAGATAATGCCATTCCTAAGCAGAGATACAGTGGAGAAAATATGCAGGGTGCCTCCTCCAAGGGAATGCCTAGGAAAGGACAGACCTCGTTGGATGTTTAACAAGTCCGGTAAGTTCTCTATCAAATCAGCTTATTCTTTAGCGTGTGACGAATCTTTTTTCCAGGTTGACAGGGATTGGAAAGAATATGGACATGAAGAGGTCCACAAAGAATAAGAACGTTTCTTTGGCTAGCCTTACACAATAGGCTACCAACCAACGAGATGTGTAAGCGAAGGGGTGCTGTTTTGTCAGAAATGTGCACACGCTGTAACATGGAGGTGAAAACTACTTTGCACGCTCTGCGGGATTGTCAGATTGCAAGGGAAGTTTGGACGCAGATTGTGCCAGGCAATCGGGGACAAGCTTTCTTTCAGTAGGAGTTCAAGCAATGGATAAGGAGCAACTTGGATGCAGAGGACTTCAAATGGAGGGCCAACTTCGGAGTTACATGCTGGACATTGTGGAATGTGCGAAATGACAGAGTTTTTAATGGCATGAACATGAATGTGAACAATATCACCAGGTCTGTTGTGCGCAAATCAGACGAGATAGATAGAAGCCAGAGACTACTTGTGTGGAACAGTAGAGCAAAAAGAGGGGTCCAACAAGGCTGGACCAAACCCCCTCCAACTTGGTGTAAAATGAATTGTGATGGGGCTGTTTGTACAGTCTCCGGGAAGGCCACTGTAGGAGGTATTTTGAGAGATACTGCAGGTCGTTTTATGTTGGCGTTCAATAGGAACGAAGGGACATGTTCCATAGAGACGGCGGAGTTGTGTGCTATCCTTCTCGCCATGAAGGTAGCAAAACAACAAGGATGTACCAAGTTGCTGGTAGAATCCGACTCTTTATTGGCGATAGAAATGGTAAATCGCCTACGAGGGACGTCCACGACACCCCTTGATCCTGAATTAAGGGAGATTTTTAATCTTTTGCAAGCTAGGTTGGAGGTGCAATTCATGTACACAGCTAGAGATAATAATATGTGTGCAGATTCCCTCGCCAAACAAGCTTTGGAGATAGATAGGGGGCTATATTTTTTTGATGTTCCCCCGCACTTCATTAGTTTGCTGTTAGAACATGACGCAGAAATGTCCAATTTTTAGGAGTAGCATGTATTTATGCAGCCATTAGGCTCTGTTGTTTTACCAAAAAAAAAAAAAATGTTATTTCCATCATAATAAAAATATTTCATATTAAATTTTTAAATTTGTTATACAAATTTCAAACTTAATTTGAACTATTTTTTTGGATCAGGAAACAATAATATAGCTCTACTATAAATTCGGCAACGGCCTCCTACGTATTATTATCACCATACATTGATTATTTTGATATATTTCTTCCAATTTTTGGCTTAATTAGTGAATTACAAATATGACTAAAAATTGTTCTCTCGATCCTAGAAAAAATAATTTAATTTGAAATTAAAGGTTATAAATTGGATGATTAAATTTTTAAAATTGATAAATTGAATAAAAAGTTAATAATTGTTAATCTATACATAAGTAAAAGTCTCTCAGTGAGTTTAGAATCTTGAACACTATTAGTCAGAAATTAAAATGAGCATTCTGGTTGGCCTATTAGTTCACATGACATCATCAATTTTAAACGAGATTACAATGATCAATTAATAAATGTGTTTTTCTTTTTTTGCTAACAAAAAATATATTCTTTGGGCATGCTAAATGACGCCGTTTACAACCATATGTTACCAAAAAATGACGTCATTTAAATGTGATTTTTTGTATCCATTTTTACTGTCATTTTTTTGATCGCCCTCCATCCCTTCCTTCCCTACAAATCCACCTCTCTCCCCAAATGTCAATCTAATCTTCTGTAAAATGTCTTTTTTTTTTTCTTCTGATTATTGAGCTGAATTTTTTTTATAAGAACTCAAAATGATGTCTCCAAATAAATTTTCAATCTCACATCAAGCTTTTGTTTTATTTCTACTTATTGCTATTATTTTGAATAAAGCCTTGGTTTTATCTTTAAGTTAATACCATCAAACAAATTACTGTATATTTCAAGTTGTTATAAATAAAAATTGAAATATAATTAAATATAAGAACTGGTCGCGTGTAACGCAAAAAAAAAAGAACTAATTAAATTATATAAATCTCATAATCCAATTCCAATACTTTTAATTTTTTGGTTTTAGTCGTAGGTTTAACGTAGCAGCCCATGATTTGGCTCAATTCGCAAAATCTAAAAAAGATTTTGATAAATTTTGGGATGTCATTCTCGACTTTATACCTCAATCCGTGTTGGACGGTTTCCCAACAAATTAATGAATTTTCTCTCTTTCAAAAAAAAAAAAATTCCTGGTTTTAAAGTAGTAAGAACTCACGAGAAGCTGCATTATTTATTTAAATATTTTCATATCCATTTAGATAAACTACAGTAATTTTTTTTGGTCAATTAATTCTTTTGTATTTACACTTTTGGCTTTGTATTTAAACAAAAAGGCCTGGAATTCTCAACGGCCAACAGCTTACCAACAGACGGTTTCTGCAAACCGCCATGCGCACGGGAGCCGCGCTTGATCCGGGTCGGATCAACACATTCGGTTCCATTCAGAACCCGACATTCCAAGCTCGAACGAAGCCTCCGCAATGCCTCAAACGACATTCCTTTCTGAGATTCCCTCAACGGAATCGTACCGGCCGCTGGATTAGTCGGGAAGGAGACTCCCGGTCGTTGACTTGTGAGGTCAAAGCGGTACTTGATACGGTACGGGCCGACGAATTCAGCTCGAGTGTGGGGAACCCGGCGGTATCAACATCTTACCGGAATCCCAATTTCCGGAGGCCAAATCAGACTGTGTGGGAAGCTCAGGGGAAGGTCTGTACCGGGCCAACCCAAACTCGGCCGCTTTCCGAAGAACAAGCGTTTAAGGTTCTGGACACCATTTTGAGATCAGGTGAGTAGTTTGATGAAGTTCATTATGTTGATTTCTCACCTTCTTTGCTGTATATTCGTTTCTCTAATTTGTTCCGTTTTTAAATTATTTTAGTAAAAGATGGGCGGTACGGGTAAGCATAGTAAAAATAGCTCGTGTTTTCTGTTGTACGGTCAAATCTGGATAATGTTGTGCTGTGTCGAAGTTATGGGACTGGGCGGGAATAAAATTTGGTTTGTTGAACTTATTGATGCTTATTGTTGTTCATTGAATGTTTCAGCAAGAGGGGAACTCAAAGATGATGAAGACCCGGTATCGAAATCACAACTTGGAGCGTTTTTTGCGGCTATGACGATTCGTGCGAATACTTTCCCCGAATCTACCCAATGGAGTGAGGGAGAAAGGCTTGCAATGAATTATTACTGGCCGCAGTTAATGCAAGCGCTCTCTCCGGATATTATCTTTCTTGCTGATCCTGAAGGCAGTTTAATGGGAACTGGAAGCTCTGTAGGTCCCCAGTTTGTGGGAAATGTTCCTTCTGAAATGAGATTAGTGGGTGCCCTCAGGGAAGTTTTAGCTGGAGGACATCTTGGGTATGAAGAGGTTCAGGGTGTTCTAAAAGATGTTCTTCCACTTAAATTACAAGATTTGGGATCAGATAGTGTTAGTGAGTCATTGCTTTCAGCTTTCTTAATAGGTCAGCGTATGAACAGAGAGACAGACCGTGAGCTGAAAGCCTACTGCCTTGCATTTGATGACGAACTTGGTACATTTTTCATCGTTGCTAGTTGGATTAGTTTCCTTTTTAAATGTAGATACTTATGGCGCCTTCTCCTGCCTTCTTGGTGCTTTTCATTGATTTCTTAGGTCCTGCACCAGTTGCTGATGTTAAATCATTGACACATTATGGTGAACCATATGATGGAAATACACGCTTCTTTAAGAGCATGTTGTTTGTTGCTGCAGTTAGATCTTGTTATGGTGAATCTTGCTTGCTCCATGGTGTAGATTGGATGCCACCAAAGGTCTTTTCTGATCTCTTCACAACCCTATATCTTCTCTAGTTCAGAAAATAATTAAATGACTTGCTTTTGGTAAACATACAAGTATTTCCTCATTGGCAGTGTTCCCTAAATATTGGTACTGGTTGATACTTCTTTTCATACATATTTAATGCTAAATTGAAGATAAGAAGTAGGGAAAGAAGAAGAAGAGGTAGCACAAAAATTAATGTTGTAAACCCTGCAATATCCAATTTAAATTCCATCCATTGGGTGTCTATCTTTCACAGGGAGGCATTACTGAGGAACAAATGCTTAGGTTCATGGGAGCAAATACACATTTATCTCCATCGCAAGCGAAGCAGCTGCTCGAGGTTCATCTTCTGCATCTTTTTCTTCGTAGCTTTAACCTTTTTTCTTTCTGCCCCTCCATTGTGCCAGCAGTTAACTGCATTTTATTCACATTTTTCTAGTGTTACTTCAGGATGCAGAAGTTGGATTTGCTTATGTCAGTCAAAGGGAGGCTCACCCATCACTGTACGCTGACCTAACCAGCTATATTGTCAGAATTCTGTTTCAGCTCTTCCTTATAGGCTATGCTTGTTTCTATCTGTTAAAATTTTTACGAATTTACATTTTCTGTATTCTCTGGATAGAGATACGTAAATGGTAATTGTCGAAGGGTGTTGTTGATGATGGATATTCTTAGTTGCCAGAATTATTCTCTGGTAAATTCCCTTTCTTGGTTCTTTTGAATATGATGTATGGTGGCGTGGAGGCCTTCTATTTGGCTCTCAGTTTTTGACCAGTCATATCCTACAAGCTTTAGTTCAGTCTCTTTGGGGTCCAAAATCTATATTGACAATTCTAGACTATGTTTCCAAAAGATTAAAATTACCAACCCAAGACTTTTCGCAACAAAGGAGAAGTATTATAGGATACACGACTCTTGGGAACTATACATGGTTGTATAACTTGTATTGCTTCTAGCGGAATCTGAAATGCTCGGGGAAGGGGGTGGGTCGGGATGTTTAGTTAAAAGGATGAAAATATCGTAGTTGTACTGAGAGAAGCATGCCAAATCCCAGCTTTTTCCAGAGAAAACAACTTTATAAATCTTTGACACGCAATCTATGGTTTTTTGTAGTGGTCTGGTCAGCCTTCTAATATCATAAATGTACCATATTTTTCCAGAAAACACAATACTGGAAATCTTTTACAAAGATTTTGTGGTTAATTTATGGTGGTCTGGTTAGGCATCTGATGAGTATCTCTTTGCATATACATGGGTTGAATGAATCATTAAGGTTCTTAAAAGAAATCAATAACTCTAAGGTCCATATACATTTGTCTATACTGAATAAGAATTAGTGCCATAGGTAGAAGTCGTAGCAGATGATTTTTCTCTGATTAGTTTTGTGTCTTTTTTCTCTTATTCTTCTGTGGTTTCATGATGGCAGCACCAAATGTAATGACCAATAACCACATGATTTTGCAGATATTCATTAGTGAGGTTGAGAGAGCACATAAAGAAACGTCCACCTTTGGCAACATCGGAGAAGGTTCAACAGATTGTTCGGGTAATACTGATTGCACCGTGATATTTGATGCTGCTAATTTGTATTAGTTCGTTATCTTGGGCAACATACACTAGGTCTATGGTTCTTAACTTCAACTGTGAACAGAATTCTCAATTTTTTATTGTTGACACCTTGGGTTTGTGATTTCTATGAAATCAAACCTTCAAACATTTTTCTTTTTGGTAGACCTCTTTGTATATTAAACTCAAATTTACTCGATTTATGTTTATAACGAAATTCCAAAGGCCATTTACTTTCATTTCCATTTCTTAAAAGATTGATGCAAATTTGTCTTTTCTTGCAAGGTGAGGTTTAAAATATTGTTCAAATTCCTGGCTTTTCACCTTTCAAAAAAATCTAAGAAAAACATGTATAATGTGCTTGTTGTTTGAGGGAAAATGTGCACTCCATAATTTACAGTCATGACTTTTATAGCTGAAGCTAGTGGGTAGTAATTTGGCTTAAACTTTTGGGGTCATGATTGAATTTCCTTGACAAGGGTTAGGATATATCAACAGGGGTATGGAACAGATTGGATTATTGAAAATTAGTAATTTTCATGTGAAGCATATTGAGAAATATGTATGAACAATTTCAGTAAATACAGTTCCTGAGTTCCATGTGACCTATAATTGTGTGTGATCACGTCAAATGTTTCCATTGGCATTGCTGTCTAGACATTTGGTTCAGTGTTCTCCAATCAGATGCTTCTTTTATTGTCCTTTCTAATTCGCTTCCTTCCTTTTAATTGCATAGAATCGGGGAAGGGAATCGATTGTTGCTGGATTTTATCATGACGGTTACGAGGAGCCATTGTTGATGCTTATGAGAAGAAGAGGTGTTCATTCTGGTTTGGTAGTCAAGGTAGGCTACTTCTGGTTTGTTAGTCAACGTAAATGCTACTTGTTGCAATAATTAGGAAAATCAAGAAGATAGCACTTCTTGAGAGTGGGTCTACCATACATTACTCTTTTTTTTTTGTCATTTAATTTTTGTGCGAAATATTTTTGCATAGATGTATCATGTTGTATCTTCTAGTGCTAACGCGGATAATTAGCTACTCCCATGTAGGTGCTCATGCATGATTCTTTATTCCTATGCTTGTACAGTAAGAACATTAACTATCCGAGACTTCTTGAAGATATATGTTTATGAGGAAGATGTGTCAAGGTGTTTTGGTTTATTCAGAAGTTCCAGCCTTCTAATTTATGCTTTGTAATGTTCTCATTTCTCAATTTCGTTTCTATATTTAGGGTGAAGAAGGGGCCCTTTCAATGACGACAAAATCAAGATCAGTTAATGCATCAAAAGGAATACCTGTCAATTACTGTTCAGGATTCCGCACGTTAAATCTGTCACCAGCCGATGCCCTTGATGGTATGACTGTCCTACCGTCTTACATTTGTTTGTCAGGTTGCGAAAAGTTTAATGAATTTTCATGTTCGAGTGGAAATGAGAAGCCCAAAGTATTCCTTGATAGATGAAGAGGAGTGATTGAGATGTTTTGCATGCAGTACTCGGGGTTTTTTGTGTTATAATCACATAACATTGTATGTGTTACTGTAGGAGTATCTCGTGAGACGTTTACAATGGAGGTAGATGCAAGAAACCATGGTTTTGAACCAACTGATACTCCAAGAACTGACAGATCGGTAATGCCATTGGTTCTCCTGTTTAACTGCTTATAGTTGTCCATTCTTGCTTGCTTGCTTTTAGTTCTATAAGGTTCTTGTATGGTCTGGGAGTTCCACACAAACCACCTTGCTACTTTAGATTTTTCTAGGCACCATTGCCCTTTTAACATTTGGAAGCATGCCGTTTCTTCTGGGCATCCATTGATTTTGCATTTTGTCGTGTGTTTAATCTTATTCTTGCTTTTGTCTCGACATTGTTTTGGGGGTGTAAATGTAATGCAGATTTCACTAGCTTTTTATGGAAAGTGAAAAAAAGTTGGATAAGTCCTAAAAAAGAGAAAAAAAAATGGGATATGATTTCTGGAAAAAAAAAGAAAAAGAAAAAAGAAAGTGAAACACAAAAGAAGAAGATAAAATTAAGGAGTTTGAATACTGTCTGGTTACTTCGGAGTTGCTCCCTCCGGTCCTTATTATAAGGCATTTTGGTTTCTTCATAGGTTTCACCTAGAATGTCTTTTTAATTGGAATAAAAACCTTAAAAACATTTCATAACAATTAGGAGAACACAACGGATGTGAAAATATATTCTTAAAGTTTTTTTTTCCAATAAAAAAGACATCCTATGTTAAACCTAGGACGAAATCAAAATGCCTTATAATAAGGACTGGGGGAGTATTTTACATGGAGAATAGGCTTCCTTTTGAAGAGTGGTTGCTCTTATAAATATCCAGTCCTACAAAGGACCTGGGGCACTGATTCTCATTAAATTGTGTTTTTCATTCTATGACTTATTAATAGATCGCAAGGAACATAGAATTGGGCTTAGCTGCTCTGAGCGGCGAGAAAGGACCTGCATATGATCGGATCATCCTCAATGCTGGAATGGTAGATCATTTGCTCGGTTGCGATGGTGCAGAAGATATAACTTCAGCTCTGGACAGAGCTAGGGAAGCCATCGACAGTGGCAAGGCTTTAAAAAGGCTTCTAAATTACATCAAAATATCCAACAAACTGAAGTGACACCGGTTCATGTTTGTAAAGATCGCCGAATGTTTGTCTTTGATATAAGTTTCTAGAAATGAGGGAGAATCTCGATTCTGCGGAAATTTCTGCTGCCTGCTGAACTTCATTTTTGGTCTGAAGCTGTACATGATTTCGAGGTTTTTGTGATGTACATTATTACTCTGTTTTGTCGGATGCGATGTTACTCAACCAAAGGGGATACGTGGAAGTTTGGAATACAATATTGAAACACTTGTGTACATTTCACAACACAATCTGAGATACAATGTTGTTTTATGGCTGTTTCCATAGCCTCACGCTTTGCACATTAGATGGGATTCAATCTCATCCACCATTCAGCTTACAAGGAACGCAATCCTAAATTAATTTGCGCATTTTTGCGCAAAAATGCAAAAACTAGATTGGTAGGAGTTTTAACAGGGGTTTCAGATTTAAGACGAATGCAGAATTTGCTTCGGAGGAATTATAACCGGGGTAATGCAAAACTTACAAGCATTGCAGAAACCAAAAACTATGCATTGGGCATTTAATTTTTTCCTCAAACAGCTGGATGTGATAGTATCTTCAAAATCATTCCTCATAAGCAACCGCTAAACTATTTTGTAGTCTTATACAGGAGATTAGTTAGAAAGGTTAAGTACATGGTTGAAGGAAAAGACACAAAGTGATCAATAACATTGATGTATCGTGAACTGGTGACATTAGAACAGCAAGGCTGCATCACAGGCACCTTACACAGATTGACAGCATAGAGGGAGAGCAATTGCAATTGGAGCACAAATATTCTGGGATATTTCTGTGGGCTTAAAAGACGGCAAAACTTTGCGATTTTGGTGTTGTAGAATCAATCATTCCATCCTATTTTGCATTCTGTTTCCACTTGATTTGCAATTCCTTATAATTTCTAGCACAAGTACATCAATGAAACGGAAACAAGTACCGGCATGTTGCTTTCTAGCAACCAAAAGAAAGATTGAACTATTTATCTTCCTTTGAAAGGAACTATCTTCATTGGCCAAATGCATCAAAGAAATGGACACAATTCGACAATTACAAACCATTTTGTTGTTTCCAATAGCTCAAAAAGTGCAAATACAACCGATTGGCAATTATTATTAGCTGAACAAGATGAAACATTTCCCGCCGCCCTCTTTTGGATTACAAATTTCAATGATGACTTCCACCATGGCCGCCTCCTTCACCCTTTTGTGCAGCAGCTCTCAGTTGACGCTGCTCCTCCTTGTAGATTCGATTCCTACGTTGGAACTACAAGAAGAAAGAAATATGATCAACCATTTGACCTCATTAAAGTTACTCAACAGTACAAACATACAATGTATTAAAAAACAACATATGAACGGTAAGATTTTGATATCAAGAAAACTAAGCAGAACTCTGTGATGAATCCACCTTGCCAGAACTTAGGCAAATACCGCAACCCTTTTTTTTTTTGGTCCATGTATGAGCTACCATTCCTACCATTCCTTAACACAGCTCCTAGCCACTGAACTAGGGTCACCTCGTTCCCTCTTCTTCTTCCCTTTGCATAGGCTTATACATGAAAAGTTTGCGTCCATCTCTTTAATTCTTATCCTCTGTTGGCGAGCTAAGATTGAGAACTCAAAATTACAATGCTTCCCATTTTATCACACCTAACTCTACCCTTCCTCCATCAAAAGATCGAGGGCGGAAGAAGAAACTTGCAAAGCAGACCACTAATTAGAGAGATTAAATCTAGTATTTGCTGCTCAGACAAGGAATCAAACAGGTTCATCTGAAAGCATCACTGGAAATGATAAATCTACTAATCTTTACCTAGTAACACTGTAAAGTTTCCCTGATTTGTCAAAACCTCGTTCAATACAATGGAACAAAGTTTTCGTAAATCTACAAAACCATCCTAAAGCTTCCTTCAGCACCGATCTTATTCCTTCTATCCAATCTAAGATACATAGATATACTTAGAGCATTCTTCATTATTTCACAATTGTACAAGACAATCTTTTATCATTATGATAAGGCCAATTAATATGTGAACAAGCCCGGCGATGGGTTTTCACTTATGAGTTCAGATATCCTAATGAAATTCAAACTCTTCAAATATTGGGATAAGGAGAGCTCATTACACTATGGCAGTGTGATTATGTTTCAAATATAAAAAGATGATTGACTAAGACATAGAACTGCCTGAAGAATATAGAAACTTTAGCAGCAAAAAATTTACAAAGACAAGAATTAGAGGGATGATACAAGTAATATGAAAACTTGTGAAATCGATTAATTCAAAGATATTTAACCAAAAGACTACGAAGATGTAATTCATTATCTACATATAGTATTGCTTAGTGAAGTTCTGCACTGAATGATGGAATAACAAGAGATCAACCCACCATTAATTCCAGCTTCTTCTTGGCAAAAAATGCAACTGGAAGATTCTGAGTAGGATAACACCTAATTCAAGTAATTCTAACTCCAGTGAAAAGCCAGGTTTCAGACATCTTTAGTTTACATTCAGGGTGGAGTAACAGCAGATCTTACCCCATGCTAGAATTCACATGTTGAGAATTTTAAGGTATCTTGTTTCACTCAAGTCTTATCTTTATAGAAAAGGAGCATCAGGAATGATAAGAATCTACATCTCGCAAAAAATGAACTAGTAGGCACTCATCCTCCCATCATAGCTTATTCAACCTTCCTGGAACAAGGTTTCCAATGGTGAGTTACAGTTCCTGGGCTAAAATTCTTAGCACCTTTGACTTCATCTCATAAAATTTTTTGTACATTAGAGCTAAAATGTAAATAAAAATATAATACATAGCGCAAAATAAATCAAACCGTCGAAAACGGCACTAAATCCATAGCAATTCAGTGAAATGAAGCACTCGATTCGAATGGCCTCACAAACCATGCCTTCATCACCTCTATCTATCTTCTCTTCCACCATTCCATCCATAACATACTATCCTAATGAATTGGTAATATATGAACAAACGAGAATAACATAATCAAATGCAGAGGACTTCCTTTTTAGGAGTTTCTTCGAGCTCAACCTTCCCCTATTCATACGCTTATCACAACCACACCGGAACTACCACTACATTCCAAATCAGATTCTCCGAAACACATCTCAATGATCCAATTCATATTACACAGATAAAACGCTTAATTCAGTCCCTAAATGCATAACATCACCCAATTAAAAAACCCCCCGAAATGAAAACCCTAATCAAACATTTTCCTCAACTACCAGCTGTATATGTGACAAAAGAATCAGCGGAAGACAGAATAACACAAAGCACAAACAGGAGAAATGAAACCTAATCGGGGAGAATTGATACCTCTTTGGAGTGATGAAGACATTCGAAGTAATCTTCCCTGAGAAGGGCGCAATCTTTGGGCTCTCTACAGCGGGACATACATTCACTGAAATCCATCCAGAAATCATAGCACCGTCCTTTGTTCCCCGTTATTCCCCAACCGGACGCCATCGTTTTGTTCGCCGCCGCCGCCGCCCCTGTTTTGCAGTTAGTTGTGAGCTCTCTCCGCCACGTCAGTTGCTGTTGAACTGATTTGAGAGGTCCGGGACTATGAAACTCTTTTGATCGGACATGAGTTGAGGGTACTTTTGGACATTCACAGAACAAAATGTTTGGATCTACTAGTACAACTGTCCAAAACTTCAAGTTGATTGTTCTTAAAATAATAATAAAATGGGATTTTCTAGAGTCCCTTATATCATTTATACGAACCGTCCTGTATTTTTTTTCAACCAATCAAAATTGAGAGTATAAAATTTATTCATGTAGTTTCAAAATAGATTTTATTAAAATAAATTTTTTTTAAAAAAATAAAACCTGTTAACCAGGTTGTTTACCGGATAAAAATGTTTAAAAATTATTTGAACTATTCCCACGGTGTTGTTTTCAGAGAATCGTTTCTCTCCTTTCTTGAACTGTTTTGTGGGACTTCTTTTGGTGAATACTCTCTATGTTTGTTGGAGTTTACTGCAGAATTACAGATTCTAAATTGGAATTATAGATTGCCCGAAAATTAGATTTGAACTTGATAGAGTGAATCTGAAATTTATGAACTTCTAATTCAAGACGGGGTCACGTCACCAAATTGGCTGGCTGGCAGAAGCCTGATGCTGAATGGATTAAGGCGAATAGCGATGCAGCAATTTGTTTAGAAACAAGGGAGGATGCTGTGGGTGTTATTTTAAGGGATGAAAGGGGCCGGTTTATTAGAGCATGTAGCAAGAAGGTGGGTTCATGCTCTACTGCATCAGTCGAACTTAGAGCTATCATACTTGCTATGGAAGTAGCCAAAAGCCAAGGCATCAATCAGTTAATCGTAGAAACTGATTCACATGTGGCGTTTGATTTGGTGAACAACCTGAAAGATCAAACTCAGCCGCCTCTTGACCCGAAACTGCGTTGTATATATAATCTTTTGCTAGTTAATAGGCACACTCGTTTTGCGCACACATGTAGAGATAACAAAACCCATGAATTCCTGTCACAAGATCCATGTTTGTGTTAACAAAAATATTTCAACTTAAGAATACTCATCTAGGAAGAGATGAAAGCAAGAACATACGTCACCCAATTCATCCCCGCTCACTTCTTGAGAAATTCTCTTTTCATAGAAAGTACGTCTGAAATTTGAACAAGTTATCTTGTTAGTAGGCAGATCAAAAGTCAAAAGTCCAGATATTTACAGGAAATAAATAAAAACGTTAGCAGAACTAATAGCTTCCAGAATTACATGGCTGACAAAAAATGTGGGAATACAATGATTTCAGTTACTCACAAAGCTGAAAAGCCAGGCAAAGAAAACACTAAAGCACTTTATTCCACAACCAAACCAACAGGTTCAAAGTTCAAAATAAGAGCCAAATATAGATTCCGGGGAAGAAAACAGACCAACAAACATAATAGTACTAAGCAAGCTACTATACATTTCCCACAAAATGATTCCAACAGTCAAAGCTAGTAGAAAAATAGAATGAGCCATTATAATTCTCCAAAGCTAGATCATTCTTCATGCCATAGATATCCTCAAGTACCTTTTGGAAGTATTAACCTAAAATTTATTTAAAGAACTAGCAAGAGCAGGCTAAACCCCTAAATTCAAAGTATATCTATCAAAAACAGCTAAAATCCAAACGCACTATTATCAGCACAAATTCCGAACAATAAGTAAACACGTCCATTAAAATGGCACAACAGACCATAAAAGGGAAAGAATACATTCATAAGATAACACCAATTGCTACCACCACAAAAGAAGGGAAAAAAAAAACAAATCGATAATGAAAGGGAAAAGAAAAGAAGGCGAATTAAGAAAACCGTACAGTTTCTGGTCATCGTTGATTTCCAGCTTCTTCTGACAACCGGTGGTCGGATTAGCGGTGTTGAACTGCAATTCCAAGAAACAAAGAGCTCAGATGTTAGTTTAGGAACCAAAAGCCATAAATAAAAAACGTTGTTAGGATTCTCGGCTGTGAATGTGTGTGTGTGTGTGTCTGTGTGTGTGCGTGTGCGCGTGTGCGTAATAAGAGAGATAACGGTGGTGAGATTTCAAATCTTCATGGTGAAAGCGGACACGCTTCAGTGCCGCTGCTAGAGAACAAATAACTTTTCACTAGGGTTTCTCGTGCAAGACAGGACTTGACTTTATATACGGTAAGCAGTTGTCATGAGTCAGGGACTTTATTGACTCCATTTTATTGTAGAGGGGTCAACTTGTAATTCCGTAAGTTGAGAGACTGTAAAATATAAATAGTCCTTACAGGATGAAAATATGATTATCGAATAGAAATGTATTGAGTTGAAATTTGTGTTTCCCCTTTGGGGTGTTCTTCGAAACCCTAGCTTCCTCCCCAATTTCTTCTATAATTCCCGTTAATCCTTCCGTTTTGATCGGTAATTCGTCGAACCATTACATTTGGTATCACAGAGCTGTCGATTCTTGCCAATCATGGTTCCAAATTTCCATTTCTTCCACTTAAATCCATTATCTGATTATTCTTCGAACTTGATTTTTCCGAATCGATTTAGTTCTTCTCACTTCCTTCGGATTCATTCTTCCGTGGATTCGTTTCTGATCCGTCATCTTCTTCCATATTCTTCTAAATTTCATCGAATTCGCCTTTTCGGATTCGTTCTGCCTCTACCCTTTTTTTGAATTCAACTCATCCGAGTTCGATTTCTTCACAGTCAGTTCTGTTCGTCATTTCCTTGATTTTGTTGTCACGTTTTTCTTAATCAAAGGAATTTATCAATTTTGATGTACCTAGGATAGATGCCCTCTTATCTCTGCCGGCATCATATGTTTTTCCCCCAAATCCGGTCCCCTTTGGATTACCGAAACCCTCATCGTCCGAAATTCCTCTTTTCTCCTATGAAGGTTACAGTTTCTGGCTGAAAAAAACTAAAGAATTGTTTGCCCGTAATTTGACACCACCAGAAATTAAGATATTCGTTGCATCTTTCTATATTGCAGGTGATGCTCTTCAATTCTTGTATGGACTGGAAGCCGTATCCCAGTTTTACAATTGGGCAATACTGACAGAGCAGCTGGAGTTTCGATTTGGACAGTTCATCGGGCAAACTGTGGTGATCAACTATTGGGAGGACTGTGAATCCTTCTTGGATGAAGGTAATTTCCCCTGTCTAGTTGTGAATCTAACTGCAACTGTGGGTCTTGATGATGTGTTTTCGAAATTGGATGTTGATTCTTTAAATTCGGGTAACATGGACTGTGAAATTGAGCATGTTAGTGAATTTGTGCAATCTTGTGATATTGAAACTCCATTTCAGCATTTAGAAGCATACTCTATGAATTTAAAGGGGGTGTATAAACAGTCTGGGGAAATTGATGTTGCAAACGAGATTGGTGAGTGCACGTATAATCTTGGTTTGCTATTTGATCATGATGTTGGTTCAGAATTGTTTGTGAGTTCTTCCTCGAATGCAAATGATTGTTGCTTGGTTACATTTGATCCAGGTGAATTAGTATGTATAAATAGTATTATAGCATCAGGGTATTTTGCTAAGTGTTGGGATTTTGTTAAGGCACGAAGTCATTATGAGTATGAACTAGACTTAGACGACTGGTTTGTACGTGAACTCAAACCCTTTGCTGAAATGATGAATATGGATCAACCATGAGAATTGTTAGTATCATGTTTCAGAGGCAGCACAATCATTTCTTGATAGTTGTGATGACAAGGAACATGTTTTGCCGAAAGTTTTAGATGCTAGCCCTGTGAATTCTGTTGACATGTTTCCCCCACTGCAAAAGGGTTTGGAAGCAGTTGAACAACTTGGGGCTGATCAAGGTACTAAAATGGGTAGGGTGTTTCGACCTTGGGGACAAGTTGTAACTGGTTTTAGGGGAGGAACCAGATTGAGGGAAATAGAGATTTGGAAGAGTATGATATTACTAAAAGAATCAAACTTCATTTGGAAGGTTGCTTGGTTGGGGCTCCGAAGAAGAATCATCAATGAAGTTGTTTCAACTCTCCAGAGGGGTTCTTCAAGTCTTCAATTCCTTTGTTTTATTTTTTGTTGTCTACCGTGTCCTTGTCTAAGTTGTTGTTTGTTCTGTAATAAGACATTGTTGCCATTTCTGTTTACTATGTTTTAAGTAACGACTCTGTATTAACCGTCTTGGGAAGACCATTTTTAGAGGGGGTTTTGTCACGAGTCGGGGACATTATCAACTCAATTTTATAGTGCCATTTCTTGTTTGAAGTTCCAACATCAAGCTTCTTTAGTTTTTCTTGACACGACCCATGAATTGGACACGAACTCGACACGAAATAAACGAATTTGGGTTGAGATTTTGAACCCATATAATAAATGAGTTAGATTGAGTTGACCTGTGTATTAAACAGATCAGGTTCGGGTTGACCTGACATGTGGGTTACTCATTTAACCCGTATAATACTAAATTACCTAAAAAATTTTAGATATAATTACAATTTAAGTATTGATTAATCTTTAAAAAAATTATGAACACTTTTTTTTCTTATCCCTTTAAAATGTTAAGTAGATACTATTTTTCATCCAAATATAAATGATAAATTAAACATTTCTTAATTTATATTATAATATTATATTTTTTTCATTTTTGGCAAAAAAAATACGGGCTAAATGAATCAATTCGGGTAACTTGATTAATAAAAAAGGTCGGGTAAGGGTTGAAAATCTCGACCTGTATAATAAATGGGTTGGGTTCAGGTTGAGGTAAAATAGTGGACCCAACTCATTTTGACACCCTAGTTTTGGCATACAATTTATAATTCAAAATCAAGAGAACATTTACATGTTTACAATCTCCAAACTCAATATGAACTATTTTTTTCCAGACAAAAATAGTATTTTTTCTTGTTAACTTCTACAATTTGCTTTTCTTAATTTTTTGTTATTATTTGAAGGCATTTCACAATATTGAGATATACTCTTAGATTGTGTTAGCAACAAATCTCAATAAAATTGAGAGCATATTTTCAGTATGATCAAGTTTAGACCAAAGTAATCATAAAAGCATGTAGAGTCAACGAGACTTACAATCTTTTCAAAAAAAAAAAAAAAAAACAAAAGACACTTACAAGGGCTAAGGACAATTCCTATTATATTTTAAGTCGTGAATACGATATAATCAATGTTTTTCATTGATATGATATTTTATTATTATTGTTTTGTTTTTTGTTCTTGGATATTTGCTTTCCTTCTTTGTGCCAAGGTATGGAATAGAAACAACTCATATGGATGGTTTATTTGTATCCTCACTGTCTCAAAATAATTGTCTAATATGATTAATATCATATTTTTTATTTATATTTTTAATATTCTTTTTGTCTTAAATAATTATTCTATTAATTATACAACTAGGTTGTCTCCCGTACGTTGTAAGGAATATATTAAAATATATTATTAAATAATTATTAGTTGTGAAGAAAATACTACATACTCGATTGATGGTAGATTATGAAATAGAATCTAAAGAAAAACAGATGAAATAAAGAATAAGTGAACAATAAAAAGTAAGGTATAAAAGACAGTGTAAAAATCAAGCGGTACTAAATTATTATAATTTAAATTTCTTTGAGCTTAAACATAAGAGAAATGTTTTACTTGAATTTTTTAAAGTAATTTTACCCCGTTAGATTTCAATATTCTTTTAGTAAGATGGATATTACAATGATTGAGTTTGAATATAAGAAAAATGCCTTACTTTGATTTCTTGTCATAATAATTGTGAAGTTTCAACTCTTTTTTGTTTCTAAACAAAAAGATTGGCATTAGAGTTATTCAGTTTGAATGTAATATATATATATATATATATATATATATATATATATATATATGGTTGGGATTTTTTTCATAATTTTATCCGTAAACTTTTAAATTTGTTTTTACCATATATGACGTTGGTTTTTTTTTAAAAAAATATATATTAAATTAGAGCACATATAATTAAAATTTTCTCAACTAAAAATAGAATGAGCTGATTTTATATACATTTATAACATGAACCTGCTTTTATGTATGTAGTTAAAGTTTTCTTTTTAAGCAATACGATATAGTTTTAACATAGTTTTTGAGCTAATTTTCAAGCTTATGCACATAAAAATTAATTACACATGATTAAAACTTTGACCCAAATCACACAATGTAATTACTTGATTTGATCAGGCTTTGTTGGGATTATATAAAACATAATTTTCTACACCTTGGGGCTTGGGGCCCAAGGCTAATATCAGTTTGAACGCCAGGAAGTTGGGAGACCACAATTTATCATCCAGTATTTCATATGATGAACATTGTCACATTGAGATTTCCAATAAACATAAAAATAAAAATTAATGTCGAGGGTTTAAAAAAATCTAAGGTTTAAGCAAATGAGGGGTTGGCTACGGATATTGTACAACTGATAAATGTATATACACATGGATGTGAGGGGTGTTTGCTATTTAGGTAGTAATATCTCAAAAAAAAAAAAAAAAGTTCATAATGAACTTTCAAGTTTATACTAAAACTAGTATAAATCTCAAAACTCTATGCAAATTATTTTTGGAATAGAATGCTTTTTTAATAATAAAAAAAATGTAATAATGTGTGATGCTTAAAAGTTAAAACGTAACTTGCAAGATTTCCTAATCTCACACGTTCTCTAATAATATGATGAAACGGCTACAGACCATAACATTTATCAAAGCAGATCGACCCAATAATTTAGCAGAGAAGTTTAAGGGCCCGACCATTGCATCAAAACCGAAAGCAAAAAGAACTGCTGTCACGACTGGGGGCCTTTTGGGAGTGGCCGGAAAATAGCAACGGAGAAAATGGACTGAGAACGGGGAAAATTAGGGTTCTGATTTGGGAACGATGAAAGAGGGAGAAGAAATTGGAAAATTCCAATTCAGCATAATAATTTCGATAAACTATTACAAGCCCCTGCTGAGATAGTTTTATATTCTACCTAATTTCAAAAACTATATTTTAGTCCCTTAAGTCTCTAATTCCTTCAATCCAGTCCAGGGGCATGAAAACTGCCTGCCGATATATAAAGTCCAACACGAGAAACCCTAATCAGAAGGGTTAATTGAATAGGCCATTTTTCTCTAGCAGCAGCGGCACCGTCGCAAAGCGCCTCCCTTTCACAATGAAGGTTTGAAATTTCACCGCCGTTATCTCTCTTATTACGCGCACACACACATTCACAGCCGAGAATCCTAACAACGTTTTTGATTTATGGCTTTTGGTTCCTAAACTAACATCTGAGCTCTTTGTTTCTTCCGTTTGGAATTTGCAGTTCAACATCGCTAATCCGACCACCGGTTGCCAGAAGAAGCTGGAAATCGACGATGACCAGAAACTGTACGGTTTTTCGTTTCGCCTTCTTTTCTTTTTCTTTCATTATCGATTTTGTTTCTTTTTACATTTCCTCTTTTGTGGTGGTAGCAATTGGTTGTAGCTTAGGAATGTTTACTGTCTCTTTTATGGTCTGTTTATGCCATTTTATTGGACATGTTTGCTTATTGGTCGGATTCGTGTTGATACAGTGCGTTTGGATATCGGCGGTTTTTGATAGATATACTTCCAATCTATGGGTTTAGCTCGCTCTTTCTGGTTCTTTAAATAAAGTTAAGGTTAATATATATAAAGGATGCTTAAGGATATCTATGACTTGAAGAATGATATAGATTTAGAGGATTATGACAGCTCATTCTAATTTGCTACTGGCTTTGACTGTTGGAATCATTTTGTGGGAAATGTATGCTTCAGTAATTTCATGTTTTTTTGGTCTGTTATCTTCCGAAGATCTATACTTGAACCTGTCGGTTTGGTTGTGGAATAAAGTGTTCTAGTGTTCTCTTTGCCTGTCTTTTCAGCTTTGTGAGTAACTGATATCACTGTATTCCATCACATATTTTGTCAGCCCTGTAATTCTGGAAGCTATTGGTTCTGCTAACGCTTTTATTTGCTTCCTGTAAATATCTGGACTTTTCTCTGATCTGCAAACTAACTTGACAAGTTGTTCAAGTTTTTCCTGTAAATATCTGGACTTTTCTCTTGATCTGCCAACTAACTTGACAACTTGTTCAAATTTCAGCCGTGCTTTCTATGACAAGAGAATTTCTCAAGAAGTGAGCGGGGATGAATTGGGTGACGTATGTTCTCGCTTTCATCTCTTCCTGGATGAGTATTCTTGAGTTGAAATTTTTTTTGTTAACACAAACATGGATCTTGTGACAGGAATTCAAGGGTTATGTCTTCAAGATCATGGGAGGCTGTGATAAGCAGGGTTTCCCCATGAAGCAGGGTGTGTTGACTCCTGGACGTGTTCGCCTTCTTCTTCACCGAGGTGACTATCCTTCATTTTATGATCAACTGGATTTTGTTTTCATTTGGTTGTTATTACTTCATTTTATGATCAAATGGATTTTCTTTTCCTTTGGTATTGTCTTGTTAATCCAAGAGTTCCAATATTTGCAGGCACGCCTTGTTTCCGTGGCTATGGAAGGCGCAATGGAGAGCGTAGAAGGAAGTCTGTTCGTGGTTGTATTGTTAGCCCCGACCTCTCTGTCCTTAACTTGGTCATAGTGAAGAAAGGTGATGCCGATCTGCCTGGTCTCACTGACATCGAGAAACCCAGGATGAGGGGTCCAAAGAGGGCCTCAAAGATTAGGAAGCTCTTTAACCTTACCAAACAAGATGATGTTACAAAGTATGTTAACACATACCGCAGGACCTTTACCACCAAAAATGGTGAGATAGTGCTTACATTTTTCCTTCTCCATTTGCATACGTTTTATAAGTTTCATGGCCTTTTCGTTCAGACTCGCTGTTGGTGGTTAATTCCATGTTTTTTCCCAACAGGTAAGAAAGTCAGCAAGGCCCCTAAGATTCAGAGGCTTGTCACTCCTTTGACTCTTCAAAGGAAGAGAGCTAGAATTGCCGATAAGAAGAAGAGGATCGCCAAGGCTAAGACTGAAGCTGCTGAGTATCAGAAGCTTCTTGCCTCCAGGTTGAAGGAGCAACGTGATAGAAGAAGCGAGAGCTTGGCAAAGAAGAGATCCAGGATTTCAGAGGCCAAGAAGTGAAGTTGTCTCAAGTCATTTTGACAATGTCCCCTAATCACCCTAGTTCTTTTAAAGTCTATGGATTCTAAAACATACCAGAATTTTGCCTTTTGTTTAGATGTGGAGCTTTTGCATTACTGTTTATTACTGCTTTAAGAGATTTTGGTGACTGATGATTCAATGTCTTCACATATCAACTTATTAGTTTTGGCCCGTTAACTAAATGCCCCTCTAGTTTTGGCGATACTACTATTTTCCCCTTTGACAGGGTGAAAAAGTTGGTCAACGCCGGAAAATGACGAAAAGCCCTGAACTTATACCAGCCAAAAAATAAAAAATGAAAAAGCTGAATATGAAAGGCTTCTCCCGTGTTTAACGCACCGAAACCCAAATCGGCATTTGCCTTTTCCTCTCCACCCACGCAATTTCAAATTTGTCAATTTATAAAGCATGCAAATGCAGAATGTTGGAATGGGCATCCAGCCGTGTTCCGGCACGGATTTCAACCTCAATCCTCCAAATTAGGGCTCTCAACGAACCGAGTCAAACCCAAACAGTTAGGTGTTCGAGCTCGAGTTCGACAAAAAATATGAAGCTCGTATTCGAGTTCAAACTCGGTCGAACATCTAAATTGAAGTTTGAGTTTGACTCGAAATAAAAACGAATAGCTCGAGCTCGGCTCGATTACTTCGAATTTTTGTGTCCGATAAAAAATGAGCACGAATGCTCGATAATATTGTGCTCGAATAAATTTTAGTATTTATCATTTTCAATTCAACAAGTTCAATCTATGTGTTCTATGAGTAAAATTCTTTGACAAATCATAAAAAATATGTATATTCCATTATTACATTTTCAAAATATAAGGGACAATAATTTTTAAAAAATAGGAAGAAAAGTTTTCATGAATTATATATTATTCATAATAAAAATAAATAATTTATAATAAGCTCGAATAGGCTCGACGAGCTCTCGAATCAAGTATTGTGCTACTCGTGTTTGACTCGTCTATCTAATCGAGCTGTTTGAATTCGCTCGAGTTCGGTAATATTTCTTTATTTGATTTTCCTAAAAGATACTATTTTCGTCCCAAAAAATAGTCAACATTAAGTTTGTAAATTTGTAATAAAAACCGTCTAAACCCAAAACTCAATGTGGACAATGTTTTTGGGACGGAGGGAGTACTACATTTTTATACATAATGATGGAGCGACATATATAAAACAAAATATTACTAATATTAATTGAAATTGTGAAATGTTTAATGTCAATGTGTATTATTGGGAATTGAATGACAGCCTAGCGGTTAAGTTGCTGTTCTTTCTGGTAATAGACCAGGGTTCGATTTCCACCAGGGATTGTAAAATGGGGAAGTTTACCCATATTTAAGTGGAGTCCACTGGGGTGGATTTTTTTTTTTTTAAAATGTCAATGTGTATTGTTATTTTAAGTACCTTTAGAATGATTTTCGATTTTCATTCCATATTTTACACTTCATCATAATTTATTAGAGAATATCAATTTCATATTAATGTATTATACTTCGGCAATTTAATACTTTTGTTATATATTTAGCAAATTCTGGCCATTGACCTGGTCAAACTAGTACCACGCTTAATTAATTTAATTTTCTGGCAATTTAATTAAGACTAAACTGTATAAATGGTCCCCTACATTTGTCCGAATTTAAATTTTAGTCCCCTATATCAACATGTATATGGATTGAGCCTTTACATTTCATTTTGAAACTTTTTTGGTCTCTTTTCACTGTTCCGTCACCATTTCCGTCTTGATGACCGTTGACCCTACTAAGTTAGGGATATTTTCAGAATGACAAATATAAGATCAAAATCACAAATGTTTAAATGGTCCTCTACATTTGTCCGAATTTAAATTTTGGTCCCCTACATCAACATGTATATGGATTGAGCCTTTACATTTCATTTTGACTTTTTTGGTCTCTTTTCACTGTTCCGTCACCATTTCCGTCTTGATGACCGTTGACCCTACCAAGTTAGGGGTATTTTCAGAATGACACATATAAGATCAAAATAACAAATGTTTTTATAATAAAATAGAATAAAATATTAAAAATTATTATTTTATAATAAAAATTAAATAACTTAAAAATAAAAAAATTAAAATGATTTCAAATTTCAAATTTCAAAATTTTTTTTTCACTTCCCACCTTTGTGGGTCCCACATGCCAGTCAATTTCTCTCCCTTTTTTTGCTACAGTAAAAAAAATCAAAATTAAAAAATAAACTTACCTTCACCCCTCAAAATTAAAAAGCAAAAAAAAAAGACGGGTGAAGGTAAGTTTACTTTTTAATTTTGATTTTTTTACTGTAACAAAAAAGGGGGGAAATTGACTAGCATGTGAGACCCACAAAGGTGGGAAGTGAAAAAGAAAATTTGAAATTTGAAATTTGAAATCATTTTAATTTTTTATTTTAATTTTGAAATTATTTAATTTTTTATTATAACATAATAATTTTTAATATTTTATTCTATGTTATTATAAAAACATTTGCTATTTTAATCTTATATGTGTCATTCCGGTAGAGTCACGGTCATCAAGACGGAAATGGTGACGGAACAGTGAAAAGAGACCAAAAAAGTTTTAAAATGAAATGTAAAGGCTCAATCTATATACATGTTGATGTAGGGGACCAAAATTTAAATATGGACAAATGTAGGGGACCATTTAAACATTTGTTATTTTGATCTTATACGTGTCATTCCGAAAATACCCTTGATTTAGTAGGGTCAACGATCATCAAGACGGAAATGGTGACGGAACAGTGAAAAGAGACCAAAAGTTTCAAAATGAAATGTAAAGGCTCAATCCATATACATGTTGATGTAGGGGACCAAAATTTAAATTCGGACAAATGTAGGGGACCATTTATACAATTTAGTATTTAATTAATATATGCTAATTTAATTAATAAACCTAATTTATTAATTAAAAATAAAGCATACATTTAATTTTTTAAGATATTAAATAACAAACATAATTAATTTAATTTTTTATTTGATTATTCTACATAACTTAACAAAAATCAGTTGAACTAATCAAAAATATATAAATATTCAGTCCGATCTCCTTTACTAAAAAGTAATACTACTGGAGTCCAGGTCCTGGACTCCTTCCTATTCGCGGTTATTTGGTCATTTTGGCGATAGGATTGGATTTGTTTTTTCTTTTTTTTTTTGGAAGACGGGGATCGAATTTGGTCATTTTGATCGGGTTGTTTTTTCAGTCGGGTTATTCATTTCCCCCTTCCCCCAAATCCAATGCTACCGCGATAAATTTTCTCATGGCTTTTAATTTTCCAACCCCTCCTCCCCTTCCAAATATCTTCATATTTCCGAAGTGATTTGGTCACTTGGATGTCGAGGTGGTCGTGGATGCTTTGAAAGTACAGTTTGATGATGGAGTCGATTCGTATTGTAATTAGGATTTCCAATTTGTATCAGGCTCAGGAAAAATACAGCTCCTGCTTCTTTCATCGCATGAGAAGCAAATCAAATCAATCAAAGCAGAGTAGCCTCTTTCCCGGATTCGGCAGTTGGGTCGGCCCTTTTCCGAAACGTCAGTTAAATCCTCATGCTTCGGCCCTATTAGATCTTTTTCCTCCTGCAAGATTGAAAGCCCTGAAGCTCCAACATTGTGATTTGTCAAATTCTGCAGCAAAGAGGAATACAGCTTCTTACTTCTGGTTTGAGCAATTACGATCGGAGCGACATCCGGAGATGGTAATTGACTTTTTTTTCCCTCCTTTTTTTTTTGACTTCTTCACTCTCGGATTAATGTTTTGCACTTCTATCAATGATTAATACTGAGTAGTTTCAGATTCCGATTTAATAGAATTGAAACATTTAAGTGAATAATCTCTCTTCTGGGGGGAGGGGGTGGTTTAGTGCTACAGCATTTGTGCTTTTGAAATGAGTAATTACTCTAGATTTCTAGCATATGTGTATGATGGACTAAGATCTGAACTTGCATAATCTTGTGTGGAAAAGGGAAAAGGGAGGGGAGTTTATTCACATTTCATAGTTGAGCGTCTATTTTGCGAAGAAATTTCTAGTTGTTTGAACTCTTGGGTATTGATTTTTCACTTTTTTGCTTTCAGTTTGATGTTGAATCTTTTCCTTCAATGTGTAGTACATAGCAAGTCTAACACAAACATTGGCATACTGCCACGAGAAGCATTGCCTCCACTGTTGGTCCTTTGGTCAGTGTAGAAGAGGCTTTTGAGATTTTGAAGCTTAAACAACTCTAACAAGAGATGATTATTATTCTAATTTTACGGTTTCTCTAATAATAGAAGAGTCTTTTTCCCATTTATTATCAGATAATGAGGCATTGGAGTAGGATTACTTCCTCAGGCAAATTAAATTGAAGATGACTTATTCCCTTTTGGTTCTTTCAAAAAAATATAAATAAAAATCTGCTTTTGAATTTTAATGCATTCATCATTAACATTGTTAGCCAATTGTTTCAATAAAGGTGGAGTAATGCAGAAATATTTCAGACTGAACCTTCATATTGAAAAGAAGTAGGAGTTTTTTGCCTCAGCTAAAAGTGTAGAGGATCGGTAGTTTTTCTTTTATCCTTGAGAATAATGAAGGGGGATATATTTTTTTGATTCAACCCCAGGGTTTATGTCTCTATTATTAGATGTAGAAGCAGAGATGCCCTCTGCTATGTAATCTTGTTTATCCTTAGCTCGTAAGCTAAGTTTGTTAACCAAAAAAAAATAATAATAATAATGAAACTCCTCCCTCCTATTCATTGAGCAATTTTTAGCTTTTTGCAGTTATTTCCATTTAAAAGGGTGAGGCAATTTTCCAGAACCCTCCACCTGATGCTATGATTGTTTGATAAACAGACTTCCAGGTGATCGTAGGATTGTTGAATACTATCCAGGTGAATAATCTCACTGATATTTAATCCCTTTCATAAAATTGAATTGGGTGAATGATCGTGATAGTTGAATGCTATATTGAGTGTATTGCTTGAATCTTGTAATGCCAAGGAATTGAATTGCATCAACAAATGCGTATAAGAAATTGCCCACCGATTAAATTCTTGTTGTTAAGTCGTCGACATCAGTTGGTAATGCAAATTGCCCACCAATATTGTTGATTAAATAAATGAAAGGGTTCGGGCACAATAAGATATTGTATTCTGCGATAGTATGTATTGAAAGTTAAGAATGTTTGGAAGTTAAGAAGTGGATAATTAGCATGCACCTTCTATAACACCGTATGATTTAGCTTCAATATATGACTCGCAGCTTGTTTTTGCCATTTTCCTCTGAAGACTTGCTGAAATGTTGTGTTTCATTTGCAGGTAAACTCTCCTGTTGAGATTCTGGAACTTCTAAACTTGTAACAGTATGCAAAGTTGAGGAGCTTATGTAACTTCATAAAGGTCCGTGAAATATGCTTTCTGAAATTTTTTTTTTCACGATTAATTTGTTTGATGATTGACACAAAATGAACATACACTTTGTTCGGAGTGTAGGACATAAATTGTCTGTGTAGTTGCAAAATTATAATTATAAAGAACACCATTAGTCTATAGGAAATTTTTTAAGTTGAAAAAAGTTCTGGTTAATGGCTTCACGGATTTTTTTTTTCAGAGACAACTATCATAATTTCTTTGAATCCAAACATTCATCCTTTTCCATTATTTAGTGCCTTTGTGTTGTTGTTAATTACCACTGACAGGTAGCCTTCGCAGCATATAATGCACGTTTCCTTTGTTCTTCTTCTGGTGGGTAAATGATTTGGTATTTTACCATTCTTTCTTTTTTGGCCTGGAGTTTTATGGCTAAAATATATAGCTTATGTGATTTGGTTAGTCTTTATGTTGTAGGATTTTGCTTCTAGTGAGTTCTTAGTCCGCTGTAGTTGATGTTGATGTTGATGTTGATGAGTTCTTGGTCCGGCTGTAGTTTGCAGTGTAGGATTCAGAGTAGGATTACTTCATCAGGCAAATTAAATTGAAGATGACTTATTCTCTTTTGGTTCATTCAAAAAAAATAAAAATAAATCTGCTTTTGAATTTTAATGCATTCATCATTAACATTGTTAGCCAATTGTTTCTATAAAGGAGGAGTAATGCAACAATATTTCAGACTGAACCTTCATATTGAAAATAAGTAGGAGGTTTTGGCCTCATCTAAAAGTGTAGAGGAATGGTAGTTTCTCTTTTATCCTTGAGAATAATGAACTCTTCCCTCCTATTCATTGAGCAAATTTTAGCTTCCTGCAGTTATTTCCATTGAAAAGGGTGATGCAAGTTTCCATAATCCTCCATCTGATTAGAACGAAGATCCATGTTTACCTTGTCAGTATTTCTGAAGGAAGATCGGGGCCTAGAGTGATGCAATGAAGCACTTCCGCCCTAAAACTACTTCCATATTTGGAGTGAGCCATTTTTATTTGAAGCGTTTTAGACAATAATGCCATTTACGCTTATGCACAATGGAACACTTTCAATATTGTAACTAGAAAACAATCTTCCAAAATTTGGGTATCTTTGTATTCATGTATCTTCATGAATTCATATTCTTGTGGCTATATCATAGTGGTTGAGCTTGGGATGACTCTACAAGCAATGCATCTGGAAGTAGTACAGTTCCTTGCTTACATAGTTAATTGCCAATTGTGTAGTAATGTTGCACACCTCAAACTCTTACTATTACGAACTTTAGAGTTTTATCTTGCTACATGACATGAGACCATCATGATAACTATATAATAAATCAAAATGCTTTTGAAAAATAATAAAAATCTCTGCAAGTTCAATCCAAAAATTGCTCTGAGAAAGCTGCGAGGTTTGGGACATAGATATTGAATTTGTAATTATATGATTCTTTAAAAGGGGTAATGCTTATTAAATTGTTTAGACTTTATTTTGCAATAATTGTGGAAGGTAATTTTTTTTGATAGAATCTTAATATAATGCATTTGATAAAGTTACAATGAGCAATAGAAGCAGAGTTACTAATTGTTTGAAGTCAATGAGCCAACTTCCATACAATCTCTTCCAAATAAAAGATGACCACATAAACATCATGAAGCTAAATGTTACTTTAGCCTCTGTACATCTAAAGCATGTTTAGCAAGGGCATTTGTGCACACATAATTTTTCTTATTTTCAAACAAATAATGGAGCTAGCACACTATTGTAAATGTCCCTTCATTCGGGATCAAAGGAAATCACAGAATGCCCTCTTAGGCGATTTACCAGCTGAAGCGCCAATTGAGAGTTGGATTCCACATTCAACTTAGAGCTTTTTCACTATTTTGCAACCTGCATTGGGAGGAGAATTACTCTGATCTCAGCTGTTTCGACATAGCAAAACCCTTCATCATGGCTGATCGCAACCAGCAACCAGCTTGCAGCAACAATAAGGAAACCGGCTTTTTCCTCCTCTCTGTTGCCAGTCCTTCACTTTCAAGCGTACTCTTTTGCTTCCTTGGCAGTAGGACAAGCAAGATATAGGTCATCTCATGAAAGATCTTCCAAGAATAAAAGGAAACCAGAACAAGCAAAAACAAAATCCAAATGTCAAATGCTAACTTTTGTTCTCATCAACATCAATACCAACTCCCCGATCTACATCATGCATTTAGCATCAGCTATTGATAGTAAATACACTTTTCCCTAGTGATTACTTTTCAGGCACCTGAATAACATAATCGTCATCTTCACCATTTTTTAACATAACTTTTTCGGTAGTGATCTTTTTCTACAGAAGAGAAATATATAATACATGCATAATTCAACTCACAGATACAAAAGAAAATGAAAACCTCAAGTTACAGGTGTAGATCACAAACTGCACAAGAAGAATAACAAAATGGAAGACAGATGACATGTCATTTAATCTGCAACCTGAAACACTATTCCCTAGTATTAACAAAAACTCAATCGTAGAATTTTCCAATCCATACCCAAAGTGCTAATGGGGAAACAATCCCCTTTACACTAATACAAAAATGCCTGATCTTCTATCAGCAGCATAAGAAGAAGATCAATCAATGAAAATCAAGGGATTTCATCAAAATAGCCTTGAAAACAACATTGGGAAAAAGCACTACCAACTAGTCCAATTGACTAGATGAATTCTCATGAGACTAAGATTCTTAAAGAGGGAGCTGATACAAAAAAGATTTAACATAGCCGAACAAATATAAAATATTTGCAACATTAATCTGTGAAAGTATCAGATACCTTTTAGTCCAATCCAGTGTACCAACAGAAACCTTTTCATTATCAATATATGCTACTGCACCGGATCCAGTTTCCTCCATGCACGTTCCCTCATCAACCTGGTAAGAAATGGTACATGTCTTTAAAAAAATTATTTTATTGCTAAGGCTGGTGACTTGAAAACTTGACAGCAGGACCAAACACTTCAGTAACTACAGATCAGAAGATATCATTAATATCTTGCATCCAGCATTGAAAAGAAAATAATTTATAATTTTCAGTATGATCTGCAATTAAGCTCCCACACTACAAGAGCCAAAATCTTTAACCATAAGATTGAAGTGCATCATAGAACCATAAAATCTCAACCAGCTATAGTTTGGTAAAGGGAATAGTGACCATTCTTATCTATCTACATATAATTCAAACTATCAACCATTTGATAAGCTCGAGAACAGTGCAGGTACATATTCAAGTTGAAGAAGAAAACAAAAATGGAAGTTCTAGAGCAGATACAGAAGCTGAAGTGTGAAATTTAGAGGTCAACTAGGAAGACGTTTACATTGAATGAATCTAATTTGTCTGTGAGACTGCTTGAGGAATTACATATTGAACTGCAGGCATTGCAAATAGAAAAGAGTGAGCGTCTAAAGAAACTAAGAAAGTACTGGACCCCCTTAATACTTTGCAATCATTGTGCTTGGTGCTTGGTTTAGATTTCAAACAAACTGTTGTTGAGGTTCATCCATGTTTAGGAGAGTCTAAAGGGTCAAAAGATATAAGTGACACTACCATTAAACACATGGTAGAAACGGTTACGCTGACAACATCATCCCGCTGCCTAATGTCATGGCCTTACTCTGGCCTTGATCGTCACCTATCTCAATTGTGCGCGACCCAACCGTCAAACCACACAACAAGGAGGTAGAGGAAGATCTAACCGAAATACATACATTTCAAATCTCAATTTGCTCATGCCAAGTGCAGACAGATAGCAACATTATAGCAGATGCCATGGAGAATAGAGGAAAAGCCCCCTTTCAAGTTCTTGCCTACTTGAAGCTCTTTCCCGTATGATTCCAATTTCTACCTTTAAGAAAGTTAGTCGTTTTCTAGTAAAAAATGCTCATAGAATGGCCAAGTATTCCTTAGTTACAGATTTGAATTTGTTCGAATTTACCTAATTGCAATATATGAGGGTAGTTTCAAATAAAAAAATTAAAAATCTGAATCTTCTTGATAAATACAAGTTTTACAATCAAATAGGCATTTGCTGTGTAGAAGCCTAAAACCAGGAGAAATACCTCCATTGGAAAATTCTTTTTAGTTGAACTAAGCTTTTCTAAAAGCTGCCTGCCTGCAGCACCCACAATCCTCCCCAAACGAGTTGCACCTAGACCGGAACCAGAATTGTCAAAGCTCTCCTGGTTGTTTTCGGGAAGTCCACCTGTGTTCAAAGCAAATGCTGTTCTCCAACTAGATCTACTTGCTTGAGGGCTTCCATTTCAGTTTTGATCAACCAATAACACAAGCCACAAATTAATACCAAAAATCCATTTACATAGGAGAATTTCAAGAGTAAAGACAGCATCTCAATTAAATTGACAAATGACCAGAAACAATAAACCCTGTTATCTTCTTGTCTATAGAGTCAAAACAGTTTGGCAAAGGAAGTTTTCAGCTCAAGTACTGCCAATTCCTAGTGATAAACAAAAAATGTATACACTCCCCACTTTAAGGATACACAGGTAAACCAGCAAGTTCTTAACAAATTTCTGGAAATCTGTGATATCCACAAAAATAGAAACAAGTTTGACCCAAGCATACTATAGTTCAGATTCTTTGAAAGAGACAATGTTAAGAGTGTTTGTCTTTAGGATATACGACCAGGAATAGATCATAGATCTGATATACCACAACAAATTTCATAACACACATCAGAACAAAACAAGAGTTCAAATATTTCACATACATTGTCTATGGCTTTCCTCACTGAGATGGACCTTTTTAAAACTCTGCATATCCTTAAATTCAAGCACAAAGTCACAGAAACATGTCATTTATTATACTTAGAAAATACTATGAGCGCCTTTATTTATTACTAAATTTACCAAAGTAAATCAAATTCAAAGCAGGCATCCCGGAAAACAGGTATAGAATCTCAAAAGCAGGTACATAGATAGTATATGGGCTGCTTTGGCTAGTGACCAGATATCCGGAAAACATATGTAAAGTTCGGCTCAAATTAAACAGTGCTTTCTGGCAAGTTTTTTCCACCTTAATATTAGTCTTGCAATATAGCTGTAACAATTTGTATTCCAAATCAGATCATTTATGTATCAAGTTCAGAATTCAACATTAGCCAGAGGTATTATCAATCAATTTGTCCACGTCAATGCTCGAAAAGATTTAAAAATGGTACCGACCACAAAACTAAGGGGGATTGAAACACTACCTCTTCATTCGCAAGAACTCGCACTTTGTGGCGGACATTGAAATTAGCCCACTTAAGTTGTGCTTGGAAGTCCAATCCTTGGATGCATTACAACTCTTGGATGCCAGGGGTCTTTCAAAGTAATCAGTTTCCTTGAAGGAAAGGCATCGAGGCATCACAATGTCCATATTAGCAGTCATAAACTGCATTACCAGAAACATAAATAGAACAAATCAGCCCTACCACATTGAAAAGTTTGGACAAACTAGAAGGTAAAAAAAAACATTCATACCGATGATGGCACCTACTTCAGTTCACAAGTCAATTGCTAACAGTAAGCACCCATTGCATCAGAATTCAGAACGAAAAGAAAAGTATCAACCTTCCGCCCTTCCAACTGAATTTCAACCACTGACCCTCCTCTGCCCTATAAAAATTACCACTGCAATAATAAGAAATACAAAAAAGAAATTGAACCCAAATAAATTGAAGTAGTTTCTCAAAGATCAGTGGAGAATGAATTCAGGTAAGCAGAATCCGTGAGTAGTTGAAGGTATACATCGAAATGTACAATTAGTTAAGCAAAAAACAAGAAACATTTTACAGATTTAAGCTTATAATTTCGCATACCTCACTGTAACTCGGAAATGGTAGATTTTTGACTTTTTGGTGGTTTTGGACAGTTAGAGATCAGTAAAATGGTTTTTACTGATCAGGAAGAGATCAGTACTTAGAGGCAACTGGGAAGTGGCAGACAACTTTTCCGAAAGTTAAGTAAAATGGTTTTTGATGTGTCAAGGGGCACAAATCCAGAGCTTTCACAGCAGCTGTATGGTTTTCGAGCCGATGAAGCCATTGTGTTGTGTCTGAATGACAACAAGATCTATCCCATATGTGAATCAGGTTGTAGTTTTGCAGACCAGAATCCGACCATTTTAGACCACAAACTTCTTGATGATGTCCTCTGCAAGTTCCAATCAAATGGTATCTCACTCTCACGTCATTGTTATTTATCATTCCATCCATTCCTTCAGTAGTCAAAATATATTTTATTAACACAAACATTATTATATATTTAATGAACAGAACACTCATGCATAGAATTCTGAAACCATTGAAAGAAAATCGACATCCAACGGGGTAAACTTAAACACAATGCACCTCAGCGATTAGGTGAAATGAGTCAAAGACTTTGGCAACAGTCAATACTTCGAGTTTGCACATAAGAAACTGAAAAGAACGGCACGTTTTTGCAACAAGGCCCAGATCTCCAAGATCCTGCAACAAATCATATTATGAGCCAAAAGAAAAAAAAAAATCAGTAAAAGCTACAAGATTCTATGTCCAACTGAAATAAGACATTCATGGACCAAGCTTCTTGTACTTGTGGAAGAATGGCAATGCTCAGTTCAAACAAGAAACACACAAAAATTTTAGTTCTCATAACAAACTTTACAAACCACTCTCCCATTATGTTTTGAAGTTAATTAAGGAATCAATTAACATATTAATAAGAGAGTTAAAAATCCAATTAATAGAGACAGAAAGAGCAAGAATATAATAATTTGCAAATGCCATGACAATAAGAAACCAGCTCAAAAAAGTGTTTTCAGAACAGCAGTAACATAGCTACATTCAAAAATCAAATAAGATCAAAATTCCAGATTCTAGATAGAGAAGGGAAACTTGTTGGTGTTTCAAAGGTCATGTTAAACCCGGGGCTGAAGCATTTAGATTGAATTAAATGCTAAACTTACAATTTTCCCCCAAATTATTACAAAGTTCAAAACACATTCAAGCAGTAGGAATCCGATCCAGAGATTCCATGGTCCAAGTTATTACAGCCACATAGGAAAGCAAGAAGCAATCCGGCTCTAAGATAGAGTTTCAGCTTCAACACACAATTTTCCCATAACTATTTTAACCTAAAACAATGACAGATAAAGAGGGCACCAACAGCAACGGGTTCCCCTCAACCAAAATCAAATCTTTTTTTTTTTAAAAAATAAGCATCAAATCTTTTTTCCATGACTGCTCATAAATTTAATGAAAAGTTAATTTAAGATTTCAGTAGCTAAATAAAAAGGATAAAAGCTTTCTACTCACAGTTCCATGGGTCAGTATCACAAAAAGCACACAATCCCGGGTCCTGCGTCGCCATTCTCCGGCCATCAATAATACAAATCAGGCTTCATCACCGGTCATGCCTTTTTCGCTGGTAGTTATTACAATACGAATCGATTCCATCTTCAAACTTCACCTTCCCGGCATCCACGACCACCTCGACATCCAACTGACCAAATCACTTCGGAAATATGAAGATATTTGGAACGGGAGGGAGGGGCTGGAAATTAAAAGCCATGAGAAAATTCGTCGCGGTAGCGTTGGATTTGGGGGAAGGGGGAAATAAATAACCCGACTGAAAAAACAACCCGATCAAAATGACCAAATCCGATCTCCCTCTTCCAAAAAAAAAAAAAAAAACAAATCCGACGCCAAAATGATCAAATAACCCCGAATAGGAAGGAGTCCTCTCCAGTAGTATTACCTTTTAGTGAAGGAGATCGGACTGAATATTTATGTATTTTTTGATTAGTTTAACTGATTTTTATTAAGTTATATAGAATAATTAAATACAAAATTAAATTAATTATGTTTGTTATTTAATATCTTAAAAAATTAAATGTATGCTTTATTTTAATTAATAAATTAGGCTTATTAATTAAATTAGTATATATTAATTAAATTACCAGAAAATTAAATTAATTAAGCGTGGTACTAGTTTGATCAGGTGAATGGCCAGAATTTGCTAAATATAGAACGGAAGTATTAAATTGCTGAAGTATAATACATTAATATGAAATTGACAATCTCTAATAAATTATGATGAAATGTAAAATATGGAATGAAAATCGAAAATCATTCTAAAGGTACTTAAAATAACAATACACGTTGACATTTTTTTAAAAAAAATTCACCCTAGTGGACCCCACTTAAATATGGGTAAACCCTCCCTTTACAACTGCTGGTGGGAATCGAACCCTGGTATATTACCAGGAAGGACAGGAACCTAATTATTAGGCTGTCATTCAATTCCCAACAATACACATTGACATTAAACATTTCACAATTTCAATTTATATTAGTAATATTTTGTTTATATATGTCGTTCCGTCATTATGTATAAAAATGTAGTACTCCCTCTGTTCAAAAAACATTGTCCACATTGAGTTTTGGGTTTTGTACTGTTTTTATTACAAATTTGCAAACTTAATGTGAACTATTTTTTTGGGACAAAAATAGTATCTTTTAGGAAAATCAAATAAAGAAATATTACCGAACTCGAACGAATTCGAACTGCTCGATTAGATAGATGAGTCGAACACGCGTATCACAATACTTGATTTGAGAACTCGTCGAGTCTATTCGAGCTTATTATAAATTATTTTATTTTTATTATGAATAATATATAATTCATGAAAACTTTTCTTTCTATTCTTTAAAAATTATTGTCCCTTATATTTTGAAAATATAATAATGGAATATACATATTTTTTATGATTTGTCGAAGAATTTTGCTCATAGAACACATAGATTGAACTTGTTGAATTGAAAATGATAAATACTAAAATTTATTCAACTCAATATTATCGAGCATTTGAGCTCAATTTTTATCGGACACAAAAAGTCGAAGTAATCGAGCCGAGCTCGAGCTATTCGTTTTTATTTCGACCTAAACTCAAACTTCAATTTAGATGTTCGACCGAGTTCGAACTCAAATACGAGCTTCATATTTTTTGTCGAACTCGAGCTCGAATACCTAACTGTTTGGACTTGACTCAGTTCGTTGAGAGCCCTAATTTGAAGGATTGAGGTTGAAATCCGTGAAGGAACACGGCTGGCTGCCCATTCCAACATTCTGCATCTGCATGTTTTATAATTTGACAAATTTGAAATTGCGTGGATGGAGAGGAAAAGGCAAATGCCGATTTAGGTTTTGGTGCTTAAAAGACGGGAGAAGCCTTTCACATTAAGCTTTTTCATTTTTTATTTTTTATTTTTTGGCTGGTATAAGTTCAGGGCTTTTCGTCATTTTCTGGCATTGACCAACTTTTTCACCCTGTTAAAGGGGAAAATTGTAATATCGCCAAAACTAGAGGGGCATTTAGTTAACGGGCCAAAACTCGGGGGGTAAATTGTAGTTCACCCTTAAGAAAATTGATAAGTTGATATGTGAAGACATTGAATCATCAGTCACCAAAATCTCTTAAAGCAGTAATAAACAGTAATGCATAAGCTCCACATCTTAATAAAAGGCAAAATTCTGGTATGTTTTAGAATCCATAGACTTTAAAAGAACTAGGGTGATAAGGGGACATTGTCAAAATGACTTGAGACAACTTCACTTCTTGGCCTCTGAAATCCTGGACCTCTTCTTTGCCAAGCTCTCGCTTCTTCTATCACGTTGCTCCTTCAACCTGGAGGCAAGAAGCTTCTGATACTCAGCAGCTTCAGTCTTAGCCTTGGCGATCCTCTTCTTCTTATCGGCAATTCTAGCTCTCTTCCTTTGAAGAGTCAAAGGAGTGACAAGCCTCTGAATCTTAGGGGCCTTGCTGACTTTCTTACCTGTTGGGAAAAAACATGGAATTAACCACCAACGGCGAGTCTGAATGAAAAGGCCATGAAACTTCCAAAACGTATGCAAATGGAGAAGGAAAAATGTAAGCACTATCTCACCATTTTTGGTGGTAAAGGTCCTGCGGTATGTGTTAACATACTTCGTAACATCATCTTGTTTGGTAAGGTTAAAGAGCTTCCTAATCTTTGAGGCCCTCTTTGGACCCCTCATCCTCGGTTTCTCGATGTCAGTGAGACCAGGCAGATCGGCATCACCTTTTTTCACTATGACCAAGTTAAGGACAGAGAGGTCGGGGCTAACAATACAACCACGAACAGACTTCCTTCTACGCTCTCCATTGCGCCTTCCATAGCCACGGAAACAAGGCGTGCCTGCAAATATTGGAACTCTTGTATTAACAAGACAATACTAAAGGAAAAGAAAATCCATTTGATCATAAAATGAAGTAATAACAACCAAATGAAAACAAAATCCATTTGATCATAAAATGAAGGATAGTCACCTCGGTGAAGAAGAAGGCGAACACGTCCAGGAGTCAACACACCCTGCTTCATGGGGAAACCCTGCTTATCACAGCCTCCCATGATCTTGAAGACATAACCCTTGAATTCCTGTCACAGGATCCATGTTTGTGTTAACAAAAAAAATTTCAACTCAAGAATACTCATTCAGGAAGAGATGAAAGCAAAAACATACGTCACCCAATTCATCCCCGCTCACTTCTTGAGAAATTCTCTTGTCATAGAAAGCACGGCTGAAATTTGAACAAGTTGTCAAGTTAGTTGGCAGATCAAGAGAAAAGTCCAGATATTTACAGGAAAAACTTAGAACAACTTGTCAAGTTAGTTTGCAGATCAGAGAAAAGTCCAGATATTTACAGGAAGCAAATAAAAGCGTTAGCAGAACCAATAGCTTCCAGAATTACAGGGCTGACAAAATATGTGATGGAATACAGTGATATCAGTTACTCACAAAGCTGAAAAGACAGGCAAAGAGAACACTAGAGCACTTTATTCCACAACCAAACCGACAGGTTCAAGTATAGATCTTCGGAAGATAACAGACCAAAAACACATGAAATTACTGAAGCATACATTTCCCACAAAATGATTCCAACAGTCAAAGCCAGTAGCAAATTAGAGTGAGCTGTCATAATCCTCTAAATCTATATCATTCTTCAAGTCATAGATATCCTTAAGCATCCTTTATACATATTAACCTTAACTTTATTCAAAGAACCAGAAAGAGCAAGCTAAATCCATAGATTGGAAGTATATCTATCAAAAACCGCCGATATCCAAACGCACTGTATCAACACGAATCCGACCAATAACCAAACACGTCCAATAAAATGGAATAAACAGACCATAAAAGAGACAGGAAACATTCCTAAGCTACAACCAATTGCTACCACAACAAAAGAGGAAAAATAAAAAGAAACAAAATCGATAATGAAGGAAAAAGAAAAGAAGGCGAAACGAAAAACCGTACAGTTTCTGGTCATCGTCGATTTCCAGCTTCTTCTGGCAACCGGTGGTCGGATTAGCGATGTTGAACTGCAAATTCCAAACGGAAGAAACAAAGAGCTCAGATGTTAGTTTAGGAACCAAAAGCCATAAATCAAAAACGTTGTTAGGATTCTCGGCTGTGAATGTGTGTGTGTGTGCGCGTAATAAGAGAGATAACGGCGGTGAGATTTCAAACCTTCATTGTGAAAGGGAGGCGCTTTGCTACGGTGCCGCTGCGGCTAGAGAAAAATGGCCTATTCAATTAACCCTTCTGATTAGGGTTTCTCGTGTTGGACTTTATATATCGGCAGGCAGTTGTCATGCCCCTGGACTCGATTGAAGGAATTAGAGACTTTAGGGACTACAATGTAGTTTTTGAAATTAGGTAGAATATCAGCAGGGGCTTGTAATAGTTTATCGAAATTATTATTCTGAATTGGAATTTTCCAATTTCTTCTCCCTCTTTCATTGTTCCCAAATCAGAACCCTACTTTCCCCATTCTCAGTCCATTTTCTCCGTTGCTATTTTTTTGCCACTCCCAAAAGGCCCCCGGTCGTGACCGCAGTTCTTTTTGCTTTTGGTTTTGAGTCAATTGCCGGACCCTTAAACTTCTCTGCTAAATTATTGGGCCGATCTGCTTTGATAAATGTTTTGGTCTGTAGCCCGTTCCATCATATTATTTGAGAACATGTGAGATTAGGGAATTTTGCAAGTTACGTTTTAACTTTTAAGCATCTCACATTGTTTTATTTTTTATTATTTAAAAAGCATTCTGTTCCAAAAATAATTTGCATAGAGTTTTGAGATTTATACTAGTTTTAGTATAAACTTGAAAGTTCATTATGAACTTTTTTTTTTTTTTGGACAGAGATAGTTTTAGTATAAACGTGCACTCACCAATCTCATTTGCAACATCAATTTCCCCAGACTGTTTATACACCCACTTTAAATTAAAACACATCATCAAGACCCACAGTTTCGGTTAGATTCACACCCAGACAGGGGAAATTACCTTCATCCAAGAAGGATTCACAGTCCTCCCAATAGTTGATCACCACGGTTTGCCCGATGAACTGTCCAAATCGAAACTCCAGCTGCTCCGTCAGTATTGCCCAATTGTATAATTGGGATACGACTTCTAGTCCATACAAGAATTGAAGAGCGTCACCGGCAATATAGAAAGATGCAATGAATATCTAACTTTCTGGTGGTGTCAAATTACGGGCAAAAAATTCTTTAATTCGGGTCAGCCAAACTGTAACCTTCACCTGAGAAAAGAGGAATTTCGGGCGATGAGGGTTCCGGTAATCCAAAGGGGACCAGATTTGGGGGAAAAACATATGATGACGGGAGAGATAAGAGGGCATCTACCCTAGGTACATCGAAATCGATAAATTCCATCGATTAAGAAAAACGTGACAGCAAAATCAAAGAAATGACGAGCAGAACAGATTGCGAAGAAATCAAACTCGGATGAGTTGTATTCAAGAAAAGGGTAGATGCAGAACGAATCCGAAAAGGCGAATTCGATGAAATTTAGAAGAAGATGGAGGAAGAAGAAGGATCAGAAACGAATCCACGGAAGAATTAATCCGAGGGAAGTGAGAAGAACTAAATCGATTCGGAGAAATCAAGTTCGAAGAATAATAATATAATGGAATTAAGCGGAAGAAATGGAAATTTGGAACCATGACTGCCAAGAATCGACAACTCTGGGATACCAAATGTAATGGTCCGACGAATTACCGATCAAAACGGAAGGATTAACGAGAATTACAGAAGAAATCAGGGAGGAAGCTAAGGTTCCAAAGAACATCCCAAAGGGGAAACACAAATTTCAACTCAATACATTTCTATTCGATAATCATATTTTCGTCCCGTAAGGACTATTTATAGTCTCTCAACTTACGGAATTACAAGTTGACCCCTCTATAATAAAATGGAGTTAATAAAGTCCCCGACTCATGACAACTGCCTATTGTATATAAAGTCAAGTCCTGTCTGGCACGAGAAACCCTAGTCAGAGGTTATTTGAAGAAGGGATTTCTTCTTTAGCAGTGTCTCTGCTTTCACCATGAAGGTTTGAAATCTCACCGCCGTTATCTCTCTTATTATGCACACACACACACATTCACAGCCGAGAATCCTAACAACGTTTTTTATTTATGGCTTTTGGTTCCTAAACTAGCATCTGAGCTCTGTGTTTCTTCCGCTCGGAATTTACAGTTCAACATCGCTAATCCGACCACCGGTTGTCAGAAGAAGTTGGAAATCGACGATGACGAGAAACTGTACAGTTTTTTTAATTCGCCTTCTTTCCTTTTGCCTTTCATTATCGATTTTTTTTTTCCCTTCTTTTGTGGTGGTAGCAATTGGTGTTATCTTAGGAATATATTCTTTCCCTTTTATGGTCTGTTATGCCATTTTAATAGACGTGTTTACTTATTGTTCGGGATTTGTAGTGATAATAGTGCGTTTGGATTTCAACTGTTTTTGATAGATATACTTTGAATCTAGGGGTTTAGCCTACTCTTGCTAGTTCTTTAAACAAATTTTAGGTTAATATTTCCAAAGGTACTTGAGGATATCTATGACATGAAGAATGATCTAACTTTGGAGAATTATAATGGCTCATTCTATTTTTCTACTATCTTTGACTGTTGGAATAATTTTGTGGGAAATGTATAGTAGTTTGCTTAGTACTTTTTTTTATGTTTGTTGGTCTGTTTTCTTCCCCGAGATCTATATTTGGCTCTTATTTTGAACTTTGAACATGTTAGTTTGGTTGTGGAATAAAGTGCTCTAGTGTTTTCTTTGCCTGGCTTTTCAGCTTTGTGAGTAACTAAAATCACTGTATTCCATCACATTTTTTGTCAGCCCTGTAATTCTAGAAGCTATTGGTTCTGCTAACGTTTTTATTTACTTCATGTAATTATCTAGACTTTTGACTTTTCATCTGCCTACTAACTGGACAACTTGTTCAAATTTCAGACGTGCTTTCTATGAAAAGAGAATTTCTCAAGAAGTGAGCGGAGATGAATTGGGTGACGTATGTTCTTGTTTTCATCTCTTCCTGGATGAGTATTCTTAAGTTGAAATATTTTTGTTAACACAAACATCGATCTTGTGATAGGAATTCAAGGGTTATGTCTTCAAGATCATGGGAGACTGTGATAAGCAGGGTTTCCCCATGAAGCAGGGGGTGTTGACTCCTAGACGTGTTCACCTTCTTCTTCACCGAGGTGACTATCCTTCATTTTATGATCAAATGGATTTTGTTTAAACCAGTCCTGAGTGATAAGAAAATCAATCATTCATGTAAAGAAGTTTCAACAGCTTATCAACTAAAAAGACCCGGTATGAATTTAGAAGATTAGTTGATTTTAGATGCCCTTCCGAGGGGATTTCATATGCACGCTGATGGGAATTATTGTGAGGCTACATTTGAATTTAATTGCCCCTCTATATGATATGATACAGTGCTAGCCGGGATTTTCTTTTTTTTTCTGGACTGGGTTGGGATTATTATGATGTTGTAGTTGATGTTCCGGATCGATACGATAGAAATTAACCCTTGCAGCTAAATGATGATGATGATGGTTCGTTGGATGTGCTTCTAGCTCATATTTTAGAGGTCTTAAAAAACTATCCAATTGTTGTGAACAATACTAGGATTTATCATTTGTTGGATTCCCTTTGTCACTTGGTGTCTACTGCCGCTAGTTCTCGAAATTTTTTGAAATGTTTAAGGATGACTCATGTGCACCTGCCGGATGGAAAAAATTCTCTGAGCGCAGTGGCGAACCACGTTGGGGCCTTAAGTCGGCTCAAGTACCCCCCTAGTCAGTCAAAGGAAGTCAAGAATTACCTCTGGCCAGGAGCCCTTGGTGGTTTCATAAATACTCTCAGACCCCTGGAAGAATAGATCTTGAATTTTAGGGAAACGTTTTAGAAAACTTTGAGGAACCAATCCTTCTGAATTATTTTAAAGTGATGCAAAAGGTTCTGACTAATGTGAACTCACTGGATTGTTTACTTTGGTTTGACGGTTGGCAAAGCGATTGCTGAACATTATCTCCTGTTAATATTTGTCTGATGATATGAGGTGTGCATAGCGAATACTTTTATTGCTCTTGTTAAAATTTATTGAGCTTTCAAGAGGGATGCAAGTGTGACTTCTCGTTGGGTACCTAAGGTTATCAAGAAGAAAAGTGGTCTAGGGGAATTAGAATAAGTTTATATGTGCTTGTTTGGACAACGATTTGTTTTAGTTTTTAATTTGGATTTGAGAGAAGATTTAAAAGGTAGTTTAGTTTTTTTATTTGGATAGTATTATAGTGACCATTTATAAAATTAAAATAGTTCAGTGACCAAAGTGAAGATTTTACAATAGTTTAGTGACCATCGCACTAATTTTTCCCTCATCACCTTCACCATCGGCCGCCACCGTTAGGCTGCCACCGCCGTTGGACCGCTGGCCGGTTGTTTGTTGGTGGTTTACAAAAATTATATAATTTTAAAAGGTAAGTTAAATTGATGTTTGGATAGTGTTTTATTTTGTATTGAGATTTGTGTTTAAGAGGTAAAATGAGCCAAAAGGCAAACGAAAAGGTTATCCATACAATGCCTATATCTTTTGATGACAGTTTTAACTATGTTATTAAATGTACTTGGAGACTTATCTAAAAAGTGGATCATTTGTTACCTTTTGTTATATTTGTAAGAACTATGCTATCTTTTGTTACTTGGAGAGTTTTAATTATGTTAAATTTTTCTTCTCCTCTTACACAAAACCGCTCGAGTTGGTTGTGCAACATAGTAGGGGTCAACTTGACATCCCAAATCGTTGCATGTTGGCGTACTTCCCATCGTCTACAAAGATGACAACTAGGTCGGACATGACAAATCCCCCTCTAAAAACGTCTTGTCCCTAAGACTGTTAATACAGAGTCGTTACTTAAAACATAGTAAACAGAAATGGCTTACAGAACAAACAACAACTTAGACAAGGACACGCCAGACAACAAAAAATAAAACATAGGAATTGAAGACTTGAAGAACCCCTCTGGAGAGTTGAAACAACTTCATTGGTGATTCTTCTTCGGAGCCCCAACCGTCAATAGTCCCAACCAAGCAACCTTCCAAATGAAGTTTGATTCTTTTAGTAATATCATACTCTTCCAAATCCCTATTTCCCACAATATGGTTCCTCCCCTAAAACCAGTTACAAATTCTTCCCAAGGTCTAAACACCCTACCCATTTTAGGACCTTGATCAGCCCCAAGTTGTTCAGTTACTTTCAAACCCTTTTGCGGTGGGGGAAACATGTCAACAGAATTCACAGGGCTAGCATCTAAAACTTTTGACAAAACATGTTCCTTGTCATCACAACTGTCAAGGAATGATTGTGCCGCCTCTAAAACAGGATACCAACAATTTATATGGTTGATCCATATTCATCATTCCAGCAAATGGTTTGAGTTCACATACAAACCAGTCGTCTAAGTCTAGTTTATACTCATAATGGCTTAGTGCCCTGAGAAAATCCCAACACTTAGCAAAATACCCTGATGCTATAATACTATTTATACATACTAATCCACCCGGATCAAATGTAACCAAGCAACAATCATTTGCATTCGAGGAAGAACTCACAAACAATTCTGAACCAACATCAGGATCAAATAGCAAACCAAGATTATACGTGCACTCACCAATCTCGTTTGCAACATCAATTTCCCCAGACTGTTTATACACCCCCTTTAAATTCACAGAGTATGCTTCAAAATGCTGAAATGAAGTTTCAATATCACAAGATTGCACAAATTCACCAACATGCTCAATTTCACAGACCATGTTACCCGAATTTAAAGAATCAACATCGAATTTCAAAAACACATCATCAAGACCCACAGTTTTGGTTAGATTCACAACCAAACAGGGGAAATTACCTTCATCCAAGAAGGATTCACAGTCCTCCCAATAGTTGATCACCACGGTTTGCCCGATGAACTGTCCAAATCGAAACTCCAGCTGCTCCATCAGTATTGCCCAATTGTACAACTGGGATACGACTTCCAATCCATACAAGAATTGAAGAGTGTCACCGGCAATCTATAAAGATGCAACAAATATCTTACTTTTTGGTGGTGTCAAAGTACGGGCAAAATTTTTTTTAATTCGAGTCAGCCAAACTGTAATCTTCATCTGAGAAAAGAGGAGTTTCGGACGATGAGGGTTCTGGTAATCGAAAGGGAACCGGATTTGGGGGAAAAACATATGATTCCGGGAGAGGTAAGAGGGCATCTACCCTAGGTACATCGAAATCGATAAATTCCATCGATTAAGAAAAACGTGACAACAAAATCAAGAAAATGATGAACAGAACCGATTGTGAAGAAATCGAACTCGAATTAGTTGAATTCAAGAAAAGGATAGAGGCAGAACGAATCCGAAAAGGCGAATTCGATGAAATTTAGAAGAAGATGGAGGAAGAAGAAGGATCAGAAACGAATCCACGGAAGAATGAATCCGAAGGAAGTGAGAAAAACTAAATCGATTCGGAGAAATCGAGTTCGAAGAATAATGAGATAATGGAATTAAGCGAATTATTGGAAATCTGGAACCATGAATGCCAAGAATCGACAACTCTGGGATACCAAATGTAATGGTCCGACGAATTACCGATCAAAACGGAAGGATTAATAGGAATTACAAAAGAAATCGGGGAGGAAGCTAAGGTTCCGACGAACACCCCAAAAGGGAAACACAAATTTCAACTTAATACATTTTTATTCGATAATCATATTTTCATCCCGTAAGGACTATTTATATTTTACAGTCTTTCAACTTACGGAATTACAAGTTGACCCCTCTACAATAAAATAGAGTCAATAAAGTCCCTGACTCATGACAACTGCCTACCGTGTATAAAGTCAAGTCCTGCCTGGTACAAGAAACCCTAGTCAGAGGTTATTTGAAGAAGGGATTTCTTCTCTAGCAGCGGCACCGAAGCGTCTCCACTTTCACCATGAAGGTTTGAAACCTCACTGCCGTTATCTCTCTTATTATGTACGCACACACACACACACACACATTCACAGCCGAGAATCCTAACAACATTTTTTTATTTATGGCTTTTGGTTCCTAAACTAACATCTGAGCTCTGTGTTTCTTCTGTTTGGAATTTGCAGTTCAACATCGCTAATCCGACCACCGCTTGTCAGAAGAAGTTGGAAATCGACGATTACCAGAAACTGTATGGTTTTTTTTAATTCGCCTTCTTTTCTTTTCCGTTTCATTATCGATTTGTTTTTTTCCCTTCTTTTGTGGTGGTAGCAATTGGTGTTATCTTAGGAATGTATTCTTTCCCATTTATGGTCCGTTATGCCATTTTAATGGACGTGTTTACTTATTGTTCGGAATTTGTGCTTATAATAGTGCGTTTGGACTTCAGCTATTTTTTATAGATATACTTTGAATCTAGGGGTTTAGCCTGCTCTTGGTGGTTCTTTAAATTAATTTTAGGGTAATACTTCCAAAGGGTACTTGAGGATATCTATGACATGAAGAATGATATAGCTTTGGAGAATTATAATGGCTCATTCTATTTTTCTAATAGCTTTGACTGTTGGAATCATTTTGTGGGAAATGTATAGTAGCTTACTTAGGACTTTTATGTTTGATGGTCTGTTTTCTTCCCCGAGATCTATATTTGGCTCTTATTTTGAACTTTGAACCTGTTGGTTTGGTTGTGGAATAAAGTGCTCTAGTGTTTTCTTTGCATGGCTTTTCAGCTTTGTGAGTAACTGAAATCACTGTATTCCATCACATTTTTTGTCAGCCCTGGAATTCTAGAAGCTATTGGTTCTGCTAACGTTTTTATTTGCTTCTTGTAATTATCTGGACTTTTGACTTTTGATCTACCTACTAACAGGACAACTTGTTCGAATTTCAGACGTACTTTTTATAAAACCGGAATTTCTCAGGAAGTGAGAGGGGATGAATTGGGTGACGTATGTTCTTGCTTTCATCTCTTTCTGGATGAGTATCCGTAAGTTGAAATATTTTTGTTAACACAAACATGGATCTTGTGACAGGAATTCAAGGGTTATGTCTTCAAGATCATGGGAGACTGTGATAAGCAGGGTTTCCCCATGAAGCAGGGTGTGTTGGCTCCTGGACGTGTTCGCCTTCTTCTTCACTGAGGTGACTATCCTTCATTTTATGATCAAATGGATTTTGTTTAAACCGGTCCAGAGTGACAAGAAAATTAATTATTCATGTAAAGAAGTTTCAACCACTTATCAACTAAAAAAAACCCGATATGAATTTAGAAGATCAGATGATTTTGGATGCCCTTTCGAGGGGATTTCATATGCACGCTGATGGGAATTCTTGCCATGCTACATTTGAATTTAATTGCCCATATATTTGATATGATACAGTGCCTAGTGTCGGGATTTTTTTTTTCTGGACAGGGGTGGGATTATTATGATGTTGTAGTTGATGTTCCGGATCGATACGATAGAAATTAACCCATGCAGCTAAATGATGATGATGATGGTTTGTTGAATGTGCATCTAGCCCATATTTTAGAGGTCTTAAAAAATCATCCAAATGTTGCGAACAATACTAAGATTCATCATTTGTTGGATTCCCTGTGTCACTTGGTGTCTACTGCCGCCAGTTCTCGAAATTATTTTTGAAATGTTTAAGGATGACTCATGTGCACATGCGGGATGGAAAGAATTCTCTGAGCGCAGTGGTGGAACTATGTTGGAGCCTATGTGGGCTCAAGCCCCTCTCCCCCAGTCAGCCAAAGGAAGTCAAGAATTACCTCTGGCCAAGAGCCCTTGGTGGTTTCATAAATACTCTTAGACCCCTGGAACAATAGATCTTGAATTTTAGGGAAACGTTTTAGAAAAAATTGAGGAACCAATCCTACTGAATTATTTTAAAGTGATGCAAAAGGTTCTGATTAATGTGAACTCATTGGATTGTCTACTTTGATTTGACGGTTGGCAAAGCGATGGCTGGACTTTATCTCCTGTTAATATTTATCTCCTGAACCAATCCTACCTATATTTCATAAGGCCATTTATTTTGGGTGTATTATGTATTTTCATTGACGTTGTACATCTCCATATATAATAATGTAGTAAAACAATTCAAACAAACCATTTAATCCCATTGTTGAAAAGCCCAGATTTAATAAATTATTATGAAAAAAGCTTTTCGAAATAGTTCTTGTACTATGCGAGAATTTTGACTAACTTAAAATATTATTCATATTTTAACATCTAAAAAAAATAAAATTCGGATTTTTTGCATTTTGTTGCATATTTTGTGGACAAGTTGTTAATTGACTACCAGATATAAGCCTGCATAAAATTTTTCCAGGTAACCACATATCCAACGTAACCTACCCATTATGCAACATACAAAATTACCAAAGTCTTAATCCCAAAAACTCATTGACTCCTTTACATTAGTGGAGTAAGCCACCTACTCACGTACAAAACGAATAACTTCAACAATGTCAACCATATTGATGATTTACCCGAAGGTATCTTTCATGAGATTTTGAAAAAGCTTGATGCGGCGAACATCCCTGTGTGCTGAAGTGTCAAGTCTTCGTGGAATTCAACAATCTTGGATCCATCTTTTGTTTCAACTTTGCGAAGGAGTCACATGGAGATGTCACGTACAAATATCATGATGGTGTGCCAATCAACCAATCCAACAACGGAACCAAACATGATGACATTCAATTCATTCAATCTGAGTAATCAAGACTCCAAGGAGCTCTGCACGAGTTACAATAGATCCCTTGGTTGGGAAAGTGCACATAAGGTTTTGCCTATTACTTCTGATCTCATATGTGTAAAATTCCTTACTTATCTATCCATACTGAACCCGACTAATGGACAATTTTTTGTTTACTTTGACAGAGCTTATCTACTCTACAAGAGCATTTATTATTCAGTTATTTTCATTCTACAATAGTGTTCTTGCTCTTCTGGAACACACATATAATGTTATTGAGATAATCGTACTCTACATGAGCATTTTCATTCTACCATAGTGTTCTTGTTGTTTTAAAAGCTAAGTGTATCGCTGCTCTGCTGGAGGCAACACTTCAAACTCAAAATCATTGAGTTGGTACGATAATTTATACCATTTTTTGATACCTTGTGAATATAGTGTATCGATCTCAATGCACTTTTTCCTTCCAACATTCTCTTGCCCTTTTGTGAGCAAGGTCATTTACAGTTATTCTTCCAAAACTAATGATGAATTCACAATATTTGCTCTTCAAAAGCATTTATTTATTTTTACTCTCTAGATTAATTATACTCTATGAAAGTTTTCATCTATCTTTACAAAATATTCAGTGGCATATACCAGAGCATTTAATTGATTTCGTGTTTATCATTGACTAGCATCACCTACAGGGCGATTAATGAAATCTACAATACCCAGATAGGTAATATGAGTTGCACTAGGTGCCAGACATACTTTTGCAAGAAACAAATTTAGATCTTATTTTTTTCGAAGCATGTAGATTGAAAATGTCAATTAAATAGTATCATTACAATGGTGGCCAAAAGACCACAACAATTTCAGGGTGTTTGACATATTGGATATTTTCATCTCTAAATTAAATTTCACATCACCATCAGGATGTCTGACAAAAAAATCGGCAATATCTAAAATAGTGAAGCCGTTGTTAACGAGACCATGGTCAACATCATCAACATTGTTATAAATTAAATTTGTCTCTATTTTCGTTTCTTCTTTTTTCATCGATTGCTAATAGAGATCTGTAAGATGTTTTGGCGCATGACATTCACGCGACCAATTGTTCGTTATACCATATCAAAGGCCTTATTTTAACGCCTTTATTTTCTTTTCATCATTGCTCCTAACTTTTGGTTGGTAGCGGCATTTTTTTTTTGTTATGACCACTATTGCCGCTATAACGACCTCGAATTGATCATCATAACATTGCTACTTTGGGAACAATTTTATTTTGCTATCATTAATCTTTCACTTCGGGTGAAAAATTGTATGTAGTAATTGTTCACTTACTTCCGGAAGTGAGAAATTCCTAATTAACAGTGACATCTTTTCATGAAACAATTATAGCATAGATAACATAACAACAAATAATAAACTACTACCCCGGAAGCAAGATGTTGATGAAGTTAAGATATATCAAAATTCTAGAATAATTTCTTCTTTTACTAAATATTCTAACTTTATGCAAAGAGTAATCTGCTCAAAAGGTCCTTTACATTTTCCAAAAGTTTAATTTGGTCTTTTACATTAAAAACTCACTCATTTGATCTCTTACATTTGTCTTTTCAACTAATTTGATCATTTATTTAAATTTTTTTTGGCCTTTTACATTTATGACTTCTTGGGCTGACCAATTCTTTGTCAACTCGATAGGGGCATTTTCGGTAATGTATAAATATCAGATTTTTAAAATATGTTAAAAACCAAAAATGTGTTAAAATAATACTAAACATATTATATTAATTTATAATTTATTATTAAAAAAGAAAAAATTTAAAAATTTAAAAATTAAATATAATATTATTAAAAAAATTAGAAATTGAATAATAAAAACATCAAAATCTGATTTTTTTTACCCAATTTTTATCGACCACCTCTGCTACCGCCGAACCGCCCACTACCATCGCCAGACCGCCACCGGTCGGCCAGATTCCGGCCGGTCGGCGGCGGTGGGTGGTGCTTGCCGAGTTCACCAAAAAAAAAAGATAAATATTACTAGCTTGGATTATGAGTTTTGTAGATAATGGAAGCTAGGTCGATCCCACGAGGACAGCTAATTACCAAATTTGTTGTAAAGAAAAACTGTCAGTCAATAAGGTGTCACTCAGGAGAATGGAAACAGTCACTCAGGGGAATGGGGGCCGGGGTGTTCTTCTCCTCTTCCCATTTGTTGTAGTTGTTTTATTAGCACAAGAATGGTTGAGTTCTTGTTCATTCACTCACTTATAACTCTAAGTCAGTTCCCATTTTTCCTAGAGTCATCTTTGCAACCTTAACAACCTATTTTCCAATGGTTGATTCCAGCTACAAAGTCATTAAGTTCCTAGGCCTTCAAGAATGCTTATGTTAACTAAGTATATTCCTATCTTAGTTAAAACCATAGACTCATTACCTCTATGTCATAAGTTAAAGTTGAAACAATCCAAACCAAGTTTATCCTTCCAGATCTCCCTTAGTTCTAGCATGCATGCAATTTAGTGATCAAGTAAATGAATGTAGAAAAACTTTCAACCGTAAAACAATGAACAAAACCAGTGCTTTGACAACTACAACATCAGTTGAGGAGAATAACCCCTGGAAACTGTTTAGCTACTCATACGAATAAATGCTACATCTACTACATCAAAGGACATCATAGAAGTATGCATAATAAATAAAGTTCAAGCTAACAGTCAAGAGATGAGAAGGAAGCTTGTGCAGTTTCTGAGTCACTCCTGGGAGTGAAAGGGTTAACTCGTGGAACTGAAGAAGAAACTGGGTTGCTATTCTTCAACTTAGCTTCCTCACTGAGTTGTTGCTGCTTCTTCTTCTTTCTTGTCTTCTACCTGGAGTTTTTCTGAGTGTTTTTGCAACTAAGAAACTAACCAGAGACTGATGGATTTATCCCCCTTTTTTGTGAGAGTGCAGCTCCCTTCTTTATAGTGCCTTGCAACCGGTGTCTTCATCATGAGAACCTCCCCATGCTTGGAGTTGTTTTTGCCTCCCAATGTCTTGAGCCTGCAATCCACTTGGGCGTTCCTTTTCTTTCTTCCAGCAGTAGCCGCTTTACTCTCATTGATCAGCAGTGGTGGCTGGGATTGCGGCTGGGGGACAACATGCTCTAGGAGGAAGCAAGGTTATTAATGGCAAGATGCTTCTTGTCTAAGAGCCTTCTCTTTCGTCCAGCTCAGCAATCTTGCCTCAGCAGCCCATAATTTGCTCCTTTAGCTTCCAATTTTCAGCAATTATCAGTCTGGTCCTTTCCTAACAATAACATGAAAATGAGCTAAGTAATTTGCATCAATGTTAGGAAATACCCCCAATTGTTCATCAAATATAAAGTTAAGTGTGATGCTTTTATGTAACAATTTAACCGTTATCAACTCCCCCAAACTGGAAGAATTGCTTGTCCTCAAGCAAAACACTAAACTCTTGTTGATACTTTCAGAATTGCACATAACAAATAGGGGAGACAAAATGACTGACGATTGACTTACTCCCCTGAGTAAGGATTCCCACTTAGGTAAGTGACACTAAACAAGCAACAACCTTAAACACAACTAGATAGGTACTGTCAACTTTCCCGTCTCAGATTCAAGTGAAGAAAACATACGTTGAGGATACCAAATCTTTCTGCAATCCAGAGTCAAACAACCAACCTTCACAGGGAATTGGAATGCATATGCCACAAGTGTTTGTTCATGCCAAACCTACCAATCCATTCTAAGTTAACCGGTTAAACTTTTGGTGGACATTCTTGTGATCTGGTCTTGCCTGAGTTACTTGACTCGATTTACCTACTGAGACTTCAATCCTGGAGTTCCTGCACAGCCTTTATGCTTTATTTATTTAGGAAATCTCTTTCTTTTTTTTTTCTTTTTTTTTCTTTTTTTTTTTTAAAGGGGATGTAAATGGACCAACCTACAGGGGTGTTATTCAACCTTATCTCTCCACTGCCTTATACCTCAACCCTTATTACTCCAACAGTTTGGAACTTTTTGTGGTGGTTCCTTACTGTTACCCCTAAGGTTTCGGTTGATCCATTCCCTAAGTTTTTTTTTTGAAACAAGCAAGCAGGCTGTGAATGGGTACCACAAAGGAAGTCTCAGATTTACGGCATTTCTCATCTAATTGTAGCTCAGGACTAGACACAGCTCACAACAGTGGATTAGTCATGCCAAATTTTAAGTTTTATCTTCTAGGCATTCACTTCCACGAGTGGCATTGTTCATGTGTGTGAGTGAGTGTCAGCCATTTTTTCTTTCATGCATCAGACTTGGTATCAAAAAGTAATCAAAAAGTGGTTTCAAAAAGTGGTTTAGCAAAATTGTTTTTCAAAACCATTATCATCCTAGACTGTTGACAGCTCCTTAGAAGTTTTTCATTATAGAGTCAATCCGGACACGAACCTAATGGACCTAAATGGCAGTGGCATTGACATTGACCGACCTAACCAAAAACTAACTACAACTACTACTACTGCATTACTGATATTAACCAAAAACTAGTCACAACTCCCCCAAACTTATCCTAAGCATTGCCCTCAATGCTTAACAACACCAACAACAATAAACAGCAAACAAAGAAAAAATACAGAAAAACACACATTAAACATTAAACAGGAAACAGATAAATTGCTGATTAAAGGAAGCAGAATAGCACTTCCCTGAGTGGTTATTGAGGCATTCCGTGAAGTGGGTGGACTGGCGGGTCATGCGGCATTGGGCAGTTTTCAGGGCATCCAATGCACTTGTGCATTTCCTGCAGGAATTTCTCCGTCCTCATCTGGCACTGGTGGACGTAATCCAGGATGAACCTGGTCTGCTTGTTGAAATCCCTCTGCTTCAATTGTCCAGTTGGAGTGGGAGTGGATGTTGTTTGTCCCGTCCATGCGGCACCTGGGGGTTTCTGGTCCAGCTTATGCATCCGCAATGGTTGCTGCAAGTTGCTCTCTGCATTTGTGTGCAGGAAGGTCACCCCTGCCCTTTTGCATAGCATGGTGACCATAACTGGGAAATACCAGCTCTTCACCTTTGGATCAGTGATGCATCGGGTGAGTTGCTCCCGGATGACTGAGGCTACATCAAATGGTGTGTCTGTGGCAATAGCATACAGCAGCAGAGCCATCTTGTAGGTGACCTTAGCAGTGTAGGATGTTGGCATCAGATTGCAGCAGATGAAATGGTGCCAGAGATTCAAGTCAGGCGTTTGCAAAGCGTTTGCTGGAAATCCTAAAGGGTTTTCTTGGTCGTCCATTTCCCAGCTTGTGCCCTCTTTTGCCAATCTGGACAGAATGGCCTATTCCAGCGGTTGATTTGGATGCAGGGCAGCCAGGATTTCTCTGTAATCAGTGTTTATTCTTGGTAATTTCCAGATGGCCCTGATGGCCTCTGTGCTGCAATTGACGCTGATGCCTCTGACGAACACTCCATCTCTGGGAGCAGTGTGGAAGTTGCCGTAAAATTCTTGCACAATCTGGATCCGTGGCTTGATAGGTGGTTTGGAGAAGGTCTCCCAGACATGGCGCTTGATGTAGGCAAAAGCAGCGCCATCTTCACCGATTCCCCTTTCTGGGATGAATTTTCGCCTTATGTGTTTTAAAAAAAAATCCCAACCCTTCTTCCTTAGAAACAACCTGGGCTCCCATTCATCTGTGATGGCATTAAGGGCTTGTTCTTGCAGCGCCCTTGGTGGTTGTGGAGGTGGTGGTGGGGTGGGTTCTCTGGCAGGGGATGCTGGTGGAGAGGGCGTTCTTTGCCGTTCAGGGGAGGGCGAGGATGAGGAGGTTGATACCCTTCTCCTTGTGTTGGAGGCGTTTTTGCGGGCAGCAGCCTTTCTCCTTGCCGGCGGCATCTTGTGACAAAACCTAAGAGTTGTATTGGCAAAATTGAAAGAGGGGTTTTGTGATTGAATCTGAAAATTGCCTTGTGTGCCTAGAAACTTAGAGAAATTGTTAGTATGTTCACACAAGGAAGTGGTGGTTGCAGGAGTGATTCTCGGATTAAGAAGAAAATGAAGAAGACGAAGCAATGAAGGAGTTATGAGTTAATGCACAGCAGTTAAAGTTTTTGGAAATCGTGGCTGACTGACGTGACTCAAAGAGGCGGACGTGGTTAAAATTGAATTTTGAAATTTTCCGGAAAATTTCCCCCCCAAACTTAAACCATAACTGCAACCCAAAAGGTGACTTTTTGCAGAAAGTGTCGTACAGTTGTTCTTACTCAGGCAAGTGGACTTTTCCACTTGCGTGAGTGACGTCAGGGTTAGAATATTGGTAGGATTCCTTCCCGTAGGTTCACTCAGCTGAGTGGCCTTCTTCACTCCTAGGAATGAATTTACCTGAGGCCCTTTCTGTTACACCTTCTGAAATCTGTTGGGGTGGCAAATTTCTTGTCCAATCCTGCAAAAATTAGAGTAACACATTGTCAGCCATACAAAAGCAAAAACGTATGGGTTGCCTCCCATAAAGCTCATTGGTTTTAAGTCTCATGCCAGACTTCAAAAGAAATTTCAGTAAAGTTCCTTCAGGACCAGAACTTGATAGTTCTGTCCTTTACTCCCTTCTGTCCATCCAAGGTATGGCTTAAGCCTCTGACCATTGACCAAAAAGGTGTTGCCACTTTGCGGATTCATGATCTCCACTGCTCCATGAGTTAGGACCTTGTTGATTTTGTAGGGCCCGGTCCATCTTGACTTCAACTTTCCTGGAAAGAATTTCAGCCTGGAATTGTACAACAAGACCTCTTGTCCTTCTTGGAAGTTCTTTTTGACAATGTGTTGATCATGGTAAGCCTTAGTTTTCTCTTTGTAGACTCTGGATGATTCGTATGCCTCTAGCCTGAATTCTTCCAGTTCATTCAACTGAATTAATCTTAATTCCTTGCTTTTGCCCGGATCAAGATTCAGTTCCTTGATAGCCCAGTAAGCTTTATGTTCCAACTCTACTGGCAAGTGGCATGCCTTTCCATAGACCAGTTTGAACGGAGACATACCAATGGGAGTCTTGTATCTTGTTCTATATGCCCATAAAACTTCATCCACCTTGAAGACCAATTCTTCCCGGTAGAATTAACAACCTTTTCCAGATTCTTTTCACTTCCTGTTTGACACTTCTGCTAGCCCGTTTGATTGTGGATGGTATGGTGTTGATACCTTGTGCCTGATTCCATATTTCTCTACCATGGCTGCAAATGACTTGTTACAGAAGTGTGATCCTTCATCACTGAGTATCATCCTGGGTGTACCAAACCTCGCGAAAATGTTTTTTCTTAAAAACCTGAGAACAGTTTTAGCATCATTGTTCTTTGCAGCTACAGCTTCTATCCATCTTGAAACGTAGTCTACTGCCAGTAGGATGTAGGAGTTCCCAAAGGATGATATGAAGGGACCCATGAAGTCCATCCCCCACACATCAAACAGTTCCACTTCAAGCACGTTCTGCTGTGGCATCTCATTTTTCCAGGAAATATTTCCTGTCCTTTGGCATCGGTCACAGCTTTTGACAAACTCTCTTGCATTTCTGAACAGGGTTGGCCAGTACAGTCCAGCTTGTAGAACCTTTATTGCCGTCCTTTGACCGTCGAAATGTCCACCATAGGGTGAACTGTGGCATTTGTGTAACACCTCTGTGAATTCAGAGTCTGGAATGCATCTCCTGATCAATTGGTCTGTACATCTTCTGAATAAGTAGGGTTCATCCCATAGGTAGAGTTGAGCATCATGCAAGAATCTCTTGCGTTGCTGTGGGGTGAGATCTGGGGGAATAACACCAGCAACAACAAAGTTAGCAAAATCTGCAAACCAGGGCCTGTTACCTGTCACTCTCATGAGTGTGCCTGTCACTCGCCAGAGTGACTCGTCAGGGAATTTTTCTGAGATTGGAGTTGCGTCTTCTGGAATTTCCTCAAGCCTTGACAGATGGTCTGCTACTTGGTTCTCAGCACCCTTTCTGTCTCTTATCTCCAAATCAAATTCCTGTAACAACAACACCCATCTAATCAACCTCGGTTTAGACTCTTTTTTGTTGATCAAGTACCTGATGGCTGCATGGTCGGTATAGACTATGACTCTCATCCCTAACAAATAAGCTCTGAATTCGTCAAATGCAAATACAATTGCCAGCATTTCCTTCTCTGTAGTGGTGTAGTTGACTTGTGCGGAGTTAAGGGTTTTACTAGCATAGTAAACCACATGTAACACCTTGTTCCTTCTTTGTCCAAGTAAAACACCAACTAAATCACTTGCATCACACATTAGTTCAAAAGGTTGTGACCACTTGGGTGTGATGATCACAGGTGCAGTGATGAGTTTGTTTTTCAATTCAGTGAATGCATTTAAATAGGATTCATCAAAAATAAAAGCAGTGTCTTTTTCAAGCAAATTGCACAAAGGTTTAGAAATTTTTGAAAAATCTTTAATGAACCTCCTGTAAAAACCAGCATGGCCTAGGAAACTTCTCACTCCCCTGACTGTGGTTGGTGGGCTGAGCTTCTCAATGACTTCAATCTTTTCCTTATCCACTTCAATTCCTTCTTGTGAGATCTTATGCCCCAAGACAATTCCTTCAGTTACCATAAAATGGCATTTCTCCCAGTTGAGAACCAGGTTGGCTTCGATACATCTTTTTAGTATCAGCCCGAGGTTGTCCAAACATGCATCAAATGACTTACCAAAGACCGAGAAGTCGTCCATAAAGACCTCAATTATGTCTTCCACCATGTCAGAGAAAATGGCCATCATACATCTTTGAAAAGTAGCCGGTGCATTGCACAGTCCAAATGGCATTCTCTTGAAGGCAAATGTGCCATAAGGGCAGGTGAAAGTCGTCTTCTCTTGATCATCGGGTCTATGGCAACTGGTTGTAACTCGAGAAACCATCAAGGAAGCAATAATACATGAATCCAGCCAATCTATCCAACATTTGATCAATAAAAGGAAGGGAAAGTGGTCCTTTCGGTAGCTTTATTAAGCTTTCTATAGTCCATGCACACTCTCCATGAATTGTTCAGCCTTGTTGGGATTAGCTCTGGAGGTCATTCTTTACCACCGTGATTCCTCCCTTCTTGGGCACGCACCGCATCTTGGACTCACCCACTTGTTGTCGATATTGGGAAGATAATCCCCGCATCCAGCAGACTTGATAATCTCCTTTTCACCACTTCCTTCATGATGGGTTGAGTCTTCTTTGTCCTTCAATGGTTGGCTTGGCATCATCTTCAAGCAGGATTTTGTGCATGCATATGGAGGGGCTGATGCCCTTAATGTCAGCAATTGACCATCCAATGGCTTCTTTGTGCAATCTCAGTACTCTCAGCAATTTGTCCTCTTCAGTACCTGTAAGCATAGAAGAAATGATTACAGGTAAGGTGTTACTTGCTCCAATATAGGCGTACTTCAAATGTGAGGGCAAAGGATTAAGTTCGAGATGAGGTGGTTCTTCAATTGAAGGTTTGAGGCATCTCCCTTCCTTGGTCAGGTCTATCAGTTCAAAGGGTTGCTGTGTAGGATGCCACTTGGGGGAGTGGTTCAGGTAGCTCAGACAAGTGGCCCTGTACTCATCCCCTCCTTCCTGTTTCTCATTATAGTCTGGGCACCAAAGTTCCTTGAGGAGATCGTCTTGCAGTAATTCTTCCGTCACTGCTTCCTCTGCTTCTACATCTCTCACCATGTAACAGTCGTGGACTTCAGCGGGATATCTCATATTTTTAAAGATGTTGAAGGTGACCTTCTCCCCATCAAAGTGCAGTGTGATTTCTCCCTTTTTCACCTTAATGATTGCATCGCTTGTTGCCGAAAAGGTCTCCCAAGATGATGGGTACATCCTGTCTTCTTCCATGTCCGAACCACAAAATCGGTTTGGGTAAACAAAGTTACCAACTTTCACAAGAACATCATGTAAGATTCCTTTTGGGTAAGTCAGAGATCTGTCTGCCAACTGCAAGGTCATGTTAGTTGGTACCAGAAATTTGTCCAGATCAAGGGATTTAAATACAGATAATGGCATGAGATTTATGCTTGCACCAAGATCTAGTAATGCTTTTGAAAATTCTCTGATTCCTACAGTGCAAGGAAGAGTGAAACTACCCGGATCTTTTAGCTAAGGTGGTAATTTTCTCAGGATAGCTGCACTACATTCTTCATTTAGAGTGACAAAAGCAGAGTTATGCATTTGTGGCTTATTCGCCACCAAATCCTTCAAGTAGTATTTAGGCATTTGTTTAAGTGCATCAACAAGCGGTACATTAAGATGTATACTTTCTAAATTCTGAATAAACCTGTTGAGTCCTTCATCCATTTTCGCTTTCTTCTGTCTTACTGGATATGGTGGCGTCGGAGCTGGCTGTTGTGGTTCCTTAATTGGTGTTGGAAATTGAATTCCCTCCATTCCAGGTTTTTCAGCGGGTTGCTCCTGTTCAACCATATCATCATTATCAGATATTTGCTCAGAAGAAGTTTCATTCTTACCTGCAGGGTCACTCGCAGGAGTGACTTCTTCACTTGGCTGATTGAGTTGCTTTCCACTTCGGAGAGTGACAGCCTTTGCTTGCTCTTGGTCACTCCCCTTGGGGTTCACAATTGTGTCACTGGGCAGGCTCCCAGATGGTCTTTCAGCATTTTGTTTTGCAATCTGGGCCAACTGATTTTCCAAACTTTTGCAAGACACCGCCAAACTCTTGATTGCATTTTGTACAGAAATCCATTCATCTTCCCTTGGGATGTATTGTTGGTTAGAACGTTGCTGATTCTGATAGTTGGGAAGCTGACCATCTTGTCTGTGGAATCCTGGGGGTTGAGCAGGCCTTTGATAATTTCCTTGTTGTGGAGCATTGTTCCAGTTGGTCTGTTGCTGATTTCTCCAATTGTTGAAGTTGTTGAATCCCCCTGCATTGCCCTGTCTGACAAACTGGACAGCTTCCAATTTGGAAGGGCAATCGTCCAAACTGTGGGATCCATCACATAATACACATACTTCTGCCTTGGATTTGGACAGCTCACTCCTGAGCTTAGTCATTTCGTTCATCATAACAGCCATTTGAGCTTGCAAATGTGTACTGGGATCAAGTTCCATCATCCCTGGCTGTTTCGAAATTGCCCTTGGATCAGATTGCCATCTTGAATGGTTGGTGGTCATATTGTCGAGCAATTGCCTTGCTGCATCAACTGGCTTCATCATAAATACACCACCGGCTGCAGCATCAAGGGAATCTCTTGTAGTTGGTAGCAGACCATTGTAGAAGATGCTCAGTTGAAGATGTTCTTCCAAACCATGCTGAGGGCATTTTCTGACCATTTCCTTCAATCTTTCCCATGCTTCATAAAGCGTTTCTGTTCCATGCTGCTTGAAGTTCATTATTGCTGTTCTGAGTTGTGCAGCTTTTGCAGGTGGAAAGAATTTTGTTAGGAAACACTGCCTTAGCTCTTCCCAAGTGGAAATGGAGTTGTTGGGTAATGTGTTGAACCATGCTTGGGCTTGATCCTGCAATGTAAAAGGGAATAGTCTCAGTCTAATGTCATCATTAGATAAGCCTTGAATTTTAAAAGTACTGCATAAACGCAGAAAACTTCGGATGTGATCATTAGGATCTTCATGAGGTAATCCATGGAATGGGCAGGCTGATTGAGTCCATTGGATCATCTGTGGCTTGAGTTCAAAATTGGTTGCTTCTACATCAGGGAACACTAGAGGAGATTGGACTTCTTCTTGCTGTGGGATGAAGAAATCTCTAAGCAGTCTTTCTGGTCGGTTTTGTTGATCCCCACCAGGGTTCCTATTGTTCTCCGGATTGCCACCTTGGTTAGCCATTTCAGATGAACCTTCTTGGTTGTCCTGTTGCAACCGGTTCTGCCTTCTTCTTGCCGCTCTGGTCCTTCGGATGGTAGCTTCAATTTCTGGGTCAAAAACAGGTTCACTTCGTTGGTGCCTTCTAGTCATACACCAAAGAAAAGAAACTGGAAGCTTAGTGAGGTAACCAGAAGGATTTTTATATATATATATATACACAAACAAAAACAACAAATTTTTGGAGGTTTTACGCCGTCCCCGGCAACGGCGCCACTTTCTGGTGCTTGCCGAGTTCACCAAAAAAAAAAGATAAATATTACTAGCTTGGATTATGAGTTTTGTAGATAATGGAAGCTAGGTCGATCCCACGAGGACAGCTAATTACCAAATTTGTTGTAAAGAAAAACTGTCAGTCAACAAGGTGTCACTCAGGAGAATGGAAACAGTCACTCAGGGGAATGGGGGCCAGGGGTGTTCTTCTCCTCTTCCTGCTGTTGTAGTTGTTTTATTAGCACAGTAATGGTTGAGTTCTTGTTCATTCAGCTCACTTATAACTCTAAGTCAGTTCCCATTTTTCCTAGAGTCATCTTTGCAACCTTAACAACCTATTTTCCAATGGTTGGTTCCAGCTACAAAGTCATTAAGTTCCTAGGCCTTCAAGAATGCTTATGCTAACTAAGTATATTCCTATCTTAGTTAAAACCATAGACTGTTACCTCTATGTCATAAGTTAAAGTTGAAACAATCCAAACCAAGTTTATCCTTCCAGATCTCCCTTAGTTCTAGCATGCATTCAATTTAGTGATCAAGTAAATGAATGTAGAAAAACTTTCAACTATAAAACAATGAACAAAACCAGTGCTTTGACAACTACAACATCAGTTGAGGAGAATAACCCCTGGAAACTGTTTAGCTACTCATACGAATAAATGCTACATCTACTACATCAAAGGACATCATAGAAGTATGCATAATAAATAAAGTTCAAGTTAACAGTCAAGAGATGAGAAGGAAGCTTGTGCAGTTTCTGAGTCACTCCTGGGAGTGAAAGGGTTCACTCGTGGAACTGAAGAAGAAACTGGGTTGCTATTCTTCAACTTAGCTTCCTCACTGAGTTGTTGCTGCTTCTTCTTCTTTCTTGTCTTCTACCTGGAGTTTTTCTGAGTGTTTTTGCAACTAAGAAGCTAACCAGAGACTGATGGATTTATCCCCCTTTTTTGTGAGAGTGCAGCTCCCGTCTTTATAGTGCCTTGCAACCGGTGTCTTCATCATGAGAACCTCCCCGTGCTTGGAGTTGTTTTTGCCTCCCAATGTCTTGAGCCTGCAATCCACTTGGGCGTTCCTTTTCTTTCTTCCAGCAGTAGCCGCTTTACTCTCATTGATCGCGGTGGTGGTGGGATTGCGGTGGGGACAACATGCTCTAGGAGGAAGCAAGGTTATTAATGGCAAGATGCTTCTTGTCTAAGAGCCTTCTCTTTCGTCCAGCTCAGCAATCTTGCCTCAGCAGCCCATAATTTGCTCCTTTAGCTTCCAATTTTCAGCAATTATTCAGTCTGGTCCTTTCCTAACAATAACATGAAAATGAGCTAAGTAATTTGCGTCAATGTTAGGAAATACCCCCAATTGTTCATCAAATATAAAGTTAAGTGTGATGCTTTTATGTAACAATTTAACCGTTATCAGTGGGCGGTCCGGCTGCGGTAGAGGTGGTCCGATAGTGGTGTAAAAATATTCTGAAAAACATTAATTTATGCAAATCATCAGTGGAAACATACAAATATTTATTCTTGTCAACGTATATAGCAAATCACTACACCACATAATATTTTTACACAATATCGACAATTTGTTTTTCACATGATTTTTTAAGAAAAGAAAACCTAAGGTATAATTATGTTTTGAAAGGATCAAACCCTTAATAACAGGAAAAATTGGCCGATCTACCCAAAACGTTACATGCATTGTCAATTTTACCCTTTTCTTTTTTGGTTAGCCGATATTACCGTTAGTCGATTTTGTCCAATTTGTCAATTTCTGTTTAAATTAATGGAATTTTGTTTGTTTTAATTATAAAATACCCTAATAGTTTTAAAAATTATAAAAATGACCCCCAAAATTTGTAGAAATAACAAAACACTCTCTATTCACTCTTTATTTAATGTTTTTTGTTTTCTATTTCTTTTTACTATTTTTCATAACTATAAAAAAATATCAGCAATGATACATCCAGTGACTGAGTACAGTGAAAATATATAGTGACAAATAAAAAGACAGGTACACCATCCATTTGCTAAACATGTCTACTTATTAATCAAGGGTAAAAATATAATTTTGGGGGAAAAATAAAGCTCCTTCGGGAAAGTAGCAAAAAACTAGGGGCCATGATTATTCCACATCAGTCACTATATTTTGTCACTATTTTCATTCACTAAGAGTATCATTTTCCTAAAAATATACTATATGATCTTTTAAAAAATAATTTTATTTTTAAACACTACTGTACTAATTTATTGATATACATATTTGTGACTCATGGTTGATTTACATAAACATATTAATTTTTTTTAATAATATGGCTAGACAATAATGATATTATTTTCTTTATTTATTTTTTCAATTTATGGAATAAGATTTTTTTTGACTTAAATAATTTATTTACAAAAAAATTAAAACATTTAGCATAGATTAAAAAATAATATTAGTATATTTTAATTTATTAAAATTTAACTAAACAGACTATAGATTGTAGAGTGAACCTCAAAACAAGTCATCAACCTTTAATATATTTTCACTCTAAGTCATCAATTAAATTTATTTGTAACACAGGTTACCTTACTAAAGTTTTAATCCATTTCAAATCATTCTATTAATTTTGGCCGTTAAATAGTGACGGAAATCCATTTTTCACATGCTTTTGGGTTCAAGGGTATTTTTGTCATTTTATTATTTTATTTGTATTTTTTAATCTTTTTAAATTTTTTTTTACAATTCTTCTTCTTATACTTCCTAACTTGTATAAACTGGTAGTATAATTCTAAATTTAAAAAATTTATTTTCCTTTTGTATTTTAACTCTAGATTATAAAATCTTTTTTTTAAAAAAATTCAGAAATGAAGAAGAAAAATTCGAGTTAAAGTAAACATGAAAATAAATAATTTACCATTTTTTTAAAAAATAAAAATAAAAATAATTAGCTAAGACAAGTTGTTTTTTCTAGATTATTTAATTTTTTTTCAACTTGATTGAATTATTTAATTATTAATTTTCACGTTTCTTATTCCTTTTTTTAATAATCTACAAGTTAATATACAAAAGAAAATTAATTTTCAAAAAAGAATTTATTTTTCATTTGTATCTTAACTTGTAGATTACAAAAAAAGGAATAAAAAACGTGAAAATTAATAATTAAATAATTCAATCGAGTTGAAAAAAATTAAATAATCTAGAGAAAAAAACTTGTCTTAGCTAATTATTTTAATTTTTATTTTTTAAAAAAATGGTAAATTATTTATTTTCATGTTTACTTTAACTCGAATTTTTCTTCTTCATTTGTGGTTTATTTTAAAAAAAGATTTTATAATCTAGAAGTTAAAATACAAAAGGAAAATAATTTTTTTAAATTTAGAATTATACTACCAGTGTATACAAGTTAGGAAGTATAAGCAGAAGAATTTTAGAAAAAAAAATTTAAAAAGATTAAAAAATACAAATAAAATAATAAAATGACAAAAATACCCCTGAACCTAAAAGCATGTGAAAAATGGATTTCCGTCACTATTTAACGGCCAAAATTAACAGAATGATCTGAAATGAATTAAAACTTTAGTAAGGTAACCTATGTTACAAATAAATTTATTTGATGACCTAGAGTGAAAATATATTAAGGGTTGATGACTTGTTTTGAGGTTCACTCTAGATTGTATTATCCAATTAAAAAATAATTAAACCAAAATATAGGGTACAATCTAATGTTTAGGGTGTTGAGTTCCATGAGAATTATAAGTTAATTCTCACCAAAGGATTTCTAACCGAGTGATTTTATCCACATTTGAGCGGGGTCCACTAAAGTTGAGAGGGTTGAGTTGGATGGTCAGATAATTTAAGACGTGAGATGATTATTACGGTGTTCGAGGTCTCGATTCTTACTGGGGCAATCTATTTTTTTTTAAAATGGTAGAGTCCAGTACTTGAGTAGATTTTCTTTCTTTATTTATTTTTTAAATACGACTTCCTGCTAAAGTTAGATATATTAATATCTCAAAAAATTATCAAAAAATGTTAAACCCTCGCAATGATAAATGTACATATTTTGTTATAAAATATTTTGTACCATTTTTGTAAATGCCACAACAGTATATATATTCTTGTGTTGGGCCAATGTAGAAATGAAATAGATGTTTTTTTTTCACTTTCTGTTCGTACTTGGTCTTTTGAAGAAAATTTATATTTTTTTAATTCGGTAATACAATCTAAAGTCTGTTGAATTTGTAATACATTAAAATATACCAATAAATTCTTTTTTAATCTATGTTAAATATTTTATCTTTTTGTGCAAAATTAGTTTTAGTTAAATAATTTTATTCTTTGGATTGAAAAAATGGATTAAAAAATAGTATCATTGCTGTTAAACCATATTATTATAGTATTTATATGGTTATGTAAATCAAACATGACTTATAAATATGTAATTGTAAATTTGTACATTAGAGTTTAAAAATAAATAGTTTCTTAAAAAGATCATATAGTATATTTTTATAGTTAAGAAAATCAATAAAAAGAAATAAAAAATAGGAAAAACTTAATAAAAACTGAAAAGAGACTATTTTGTTATTTTTATAAATTTTTGGAGTCATTTTTACAATTTTTAAAATTATTAGGGTGTTTTTGTAATTAAACTAACAGAATTCCGTTAATTTAAACGGAAATTGAAAAATTAGAAAAAAATCGACTAACGGTTCGAAAGCTTAGGGTAATATCGGCTAACCGAAAAAATAGGGTAGAATTGACAACGCATGTAAAAATTTTGATAGATCAACCAATTGTTCCCTTAATAACACAAACAATACATAAACATGTAGTTATTGGAAAGATATAAATTTGGTTATAATTACCTTAAAAAGGTTTAAATTGAACCAAAATAATTGGACTAAAACCGAACAACCAGATTGGCTCAATAAAATCATAAAATTTATTGAAACCAAATTGATGACTCAATGATGTAAGCAAATACATATAAAAACGACGCAACCCGACTCTATATGGTCGTCAAATTATACCAAATCAAAGTATAGATCCGAACCTATATTAGTATCATGCGATATTCGTCACGGTACGTTGGAAATATTTTTAAGGTCACAACGTATTACACGGTTTAGGTCACAATGCTTCACTCGCTTTAGGTCATCAAAACCTTTTAAAATATTCGCTGAGACTTCAGGCCTCCAGAATCAATATGCACCAACTCCAAGCGGTGGTAGAATGAAAATATTCATTGAGGCTTCAGACCTCTAGAACCAATACGCACCAACTTTAGGCGGGGTAAAGTGAGAAGTTCTTTGGCTAGAGTCTCGTGCTGATAACGTGTTATAAGATTAATATTAAACTAGCAATATGAAACTAAGTATAAAAACAAGAAAGTAAAAACAAGAGAATAGAGAGAGAGATAAGAGACTTGTATTGATGTGTGTTTCTGAAACATCAAAGAGTTTCCTATTTATACAAGAAGGAGGAGACCGAACTACACGAACTAAATCAATCTATTATTAATACTAAATATTACAAAATCCTATATATCTTATTGTGAATAGAATAATACATATTTGTGGACATTCAATCAAATCAAATCAGATATTTTGATAACAAATTTATGAAATTAAAATTTCATATAATTAGACGAAGCAAATTTAAAAAAGATGTTATTTTTAGATGATCTTCTCAAGTTACTAATATATACGGGTGGCTAAATGGAAGTCCTAAACTGAAACAGACACATACACATACATACATGCTAACAAAAGTAAGTAATATGACAATATGTCTTGTAAAGAATACAAAATTCCCCCAATCGGTAAAAAAGATATATGTAAGAAAAACATAAAATGATGTAGAATAACATAAATCAATGATGGAGTCTTACTACTGATCAATGATGGCGAGACATAGATTGAGAAAGATCGAAAGACAAAGAAGCGAATGTATATTTCTCTTAAGGCAAAGTTTTTTTTTTCCCTTTAAATACTATATTATTATGAAGTAATGAATTCTTTTTTTTTCTTGGTAAATTGGTAAATGTATATATTACTATCAAAACATCTCATATGTACAAACCTATGTTTTTGCTATTACAGTTGTGATTACTGAATCAAAATCCCAAGATTATTATAACTGATTTCATTTCTATTCTTTATTTTACAACAAAACTGAATTTCCATGTCAGTTCCAGTTTGATCAAGTTAGCTCTTTCCTGTGCCTCCATTTTCTCTCCCAGAATATCATTAAGCATGTAAAAGATAATTTAATGAGCAAGTTAATTAAATTGAAATTGGAAGAGCAAAAGGTAGTTATGAACATAAAATTCATTTCTTCAAATTCACCTTCTTATTAAAATAATCATTTATCATCAACATGTATAATAATTACGGAATTTTGCATTGTGTTTGGTAGTCCTTTCTCATACATTTCTTTAATTCCTCAAATTTTCCTTTTTTTAAAATAGTAAGTGAACAATTAATAATACTAATAATTACATCGAAAACTTTCTCATTGAAAAATTAAATGTTGACTTTTTGTCTGCTCACACCCAACTACATCCAATTGTCAAGAATCACTCACATTTTTCGATAGGCAAATAGTTGCTGATGAGCTTGCAAAACAAGCCTCGGCAAGGGTTACAAAGCAATATGCTTCTCTAGGTAATCTTCCAGCAATAATACGAGGGAAAATTCATCTTGACAAATCTTCAATACCTTATCTTAGAATTAGATAAGTAGAGTTTTCTTTTTTAAATCTAAATGGAGTTGTCAGGGGATTATTGTTTCAATCTTTGTATGACATACTCCTAGGGTTTCTAGTATAGAAGATGAACTATCAGGGGATATTAGACTATCTTTATAAGACAGTTCCTAGAGTAAATGTACAAGATCCGTCATGACTTTTATAGAAAACTTTGTAAGACGGATCTTTCCGTTTGGGTAAGTTTTAAGCACTGCCTTTTGTAACTTTTACCTTTTAATTAATAATATCGGGATCCTCCCGCCAGGTACCGGCCTGGATTTCCTTTAAAATAAAAAAAAATCCAATTGTCATCATCATTAAGGGTAAATTTATAGTTATTTAATTTAATAATTTATTAATTCTACCCCAAAGAGAATATGAAGAGTCTATAAAAATTTCTCTGGGTATCAATTTTAACATGTGAAGAACGTTAAAGGTCTATTTATCAATGGGGTTAAACCCAACACATGAACGCTGATATAGAGAGACTTCTCTACTAAGAATAATGCAAGAAAGATAAGGAAGAGTCTCTAATTATTACTCTTAGGAGCTGCTGCAACTTATTCTAAGTTGGCTTAATGAGCATTAGAATTTTCAAAAGCAATATTGGCAACATCTTGAGACTTTGGAGGTTTAAAAAGTAAGGCAGTATATCACATTTGGACAGAAAGGAATGCCAAGAAAGTTCAAAGGAAGACTACCAAAAATTTCTCCACAAAGAGAAAATCAAAATTAATAATGGATAAGAAGATGAAAGGCATGAAACCGTTGTACATGCGGAAAAGACAAACTCGTATGCGAATGACTATCAAAATTGTTACCAAACTTGATAATTATTTATATACATACATACGTTCAAAATTGTTACCAAACTCGATAATTATTTATATACATACATACATACGTACATACATACATACATACGTACGTACATATATGTGTATGTGTATCGATCTATAACTATACTAAGGCAAACTTCAGAGAAAGAAAGCTTAAATGAATCTCCCAATGCCACATATAATTTTATCTTATGTGTCAATCATCTATTTTTTTTTTTTGTTTATATAAGCCAAAAATAATTTTCCAAATTTAACAAATCTAGAGTCAACCACCATTTAGAATCCAAAAAGTAGTATGCAAACAAATCTCTGACTGTTTGGTATCACGATTGCACAAACAAATCTCCAAGATCGCTCATATTAGTTTTAGATATTGATTCCTCAACAATAATAACCATGACATTTCTCTTCGCTTGTTTATATTTAGTGTAGGAGATCGATATTTCAAAATAAGGTGTGTAATTTGGGGATATAATATATCCTCATAAATTAAATCTTGAAAAGAGGAGGAGTAATTGCTGCGATGGGCGGCGACGAGGGTGGTAATGGTTGTGGCATTTTTATTTTGGTTTCCCCGAAGAAACAAAATTCTCTGGTGGAGTTTGAAAGTTTTGTCTTTGACGGTTAGGATAATATCAGTGGAGCGAGGACAAAGCATGCAGATAACCAATTTTATTTTTATACTAAAATTCACAATGACGAGGAGGATCAAGTCCAGAGAACCTTGGAAACAAGTTTTCGGATTCTCAAATCTGCTTATGAAACCCTCATAAGTCATAAGCAATGGAAAGGTATCTCCCAAGTATTGAACTTTTGCTCTTAAAAGTTACAACTGTATTTATTGAAACTGCTGAGATATTATATACTGCAAAGCACATTAATTATCACCAAATGATTTTTTTCCAACTTTTTTGGCCGTCGGCCTGCTTTAAATCATATCAGTTCCACCTACAAGAAACTTTAAATGATGTGCTCAAGGAGGAGATTTCAGCATCTGAAGATATTATCCGGCCACATTCCAAATGGATGGACTTATGACAAACTTTTCTCCTTCCCTTGGAAGCAGCCTGTAACAGTACTTTTCGGATAATCATACAATGCACATCCTTTGAATTTGATGTTACTGCTAACGATGTGTTTGCTTCCAAGTATACTCATTTTGAATAGCTTTTAAAATAGACCAAACACTACATAATTTCCTTTATCACAAAAAAGAGGACTATGAGGTGACAGAGATAAAGGTTTGCAATGACGCTAGAGAAGTAGATTCGTCTTCGACAAGTTTTCTCCCTAAAGATTTGAATACAAACATGAAAACAATGTTTGAGTCAAATTCAAACGATGATGATCCATAAATGGAGAAGAATGGATTTTCTATAAATAAAAGTAAAGAAAGAAAAAAGTCCAACAACATATGGCGAACCCACTTGAAATTATTATTTTCTTTCGGTGTTCTTCGTGAAGGTTTGAATACAACGCATCAGAACTTTTGATATTTTTATTGATATCATTGATGGATATGATTTTATTGACTTTTCAAGTGTTGCACATGAATATTGAGATGCCATATTGTTCAATTATTCAAAGGTTAGTGTTTTTATGGCACATTCTGACTATTGCCTTAGTGAAGAATGTGCTAATTGAACTGGTTCGTTAGCGTAAAAGGGATGCCTTCTAACACGAAACAATCTATAAAGAGTTAAGCAAGGACTGTAGAGGTATGCAAATTTCGATGTTCAAATTTTGGAGCATTATTTTCCTAACCAAAGACGGGGTTTATCTTTTGACTTTAACAAATGAGTGTAATTCTTTTTTTCCCTTCAGTTAGTTTAGAAGAATGAGACATTCCTTTAAAATTAGTTATGGTATGACGTTGTAGACTTACTATAATTGTATCGTCATCTTTTGGAATTTATTTTTTCAGCAAAGTGTTTCTTGGGATTGGAAGTGGACATAGACCGCCCATCTCTTGCAATGTACTATCTTCTATGACTGCAATGTTAGGGAGATTAATAAAAGGATCTAACTCAATCAGCATTACTTTTGAATTGAATGTTGTAGGCACTATTCATTTCCTTTTTCTTGACTTATTATTCTCGCATGATATTGACAAATACTCCTGTATCCCAAAAAAAAGAAAATCATTCACATTGTGTTTAGTACAAACTAATAACTCAATGCAAATTATTTTATTGGAACAAAAGAGGTACTCTCTTCTCCCGATTGTCCAGTAAGTGAAAAATAAGTGAAAATTCAAACATGGCAATCTTTTAGGGATAGAGAAAGTACAATTTATAAAGCCCAATTCTGCATTATTTTTAAATTTTAAAACTAATGTTTTATGTTATTCTTTTAATCTCGAAGGAAAAGGTTGTAGTACTTGAAAATAATATATATATATATATATATATATATATATATATAGGATTTTCAAGAGTCCCGTAGCTCATTTATACAGAACCGCCCCATATTTTTTTTAACCAATCAGAATTGAGGGTACAAAATTTATTCATGTGGTAAGTAACTCGCTAACATATCTCAAAATAGATTTTTTTTTAAAATAATTTTTTTAAAAAATTAAGTAAAACCTATTAAGAAGGTTGTTTACCGGATAAAAATGTTTAAAAATTATTTGTTAAAATTGACACATCAAAAATCATTTTACTTAACTTTCAGAAAAGTTGTCTGCCACGCGTCTAAGTACTAATCTCTTCCTGATCAGTTCTTCATGTCCAAAAACCACCCAAAAATGCGAAAATCTACCATTTCCGAGTTAATGTGAGATATGCAAATTATAATCTGTAAAATGTTTCTTGTTTTTTGCTTAACTAATTGTACATTGCGATGTATACCTTCAACTACTTACGGATTCTGCTTATCTGAATTCATTTTCACTGATCTTTGGAAAACTACTTCGAATTATTTGGGTTCAATTTCCTGATTTTTTAAAAGTAAAATCTGTTTCATTTACTACAACTTGCTCTGTATTTGATTATACATGATTGCTCTGAAAATAACTCAAATGAAGAAATTCTGTCAAAATGAAGTAGAACTACATTATTCTTGAAAAACAAAATGCAAGAGGTAACAATGTTGTACCTTATTAGAGAAACTCGTCAATTGTATCTAACAAAATAAAAGGCTTTGTTATGTAGTTGAACTTAAAAGACACACGCAAAACCATTTCTATATACTCCACGAAAAGAAAGACCCTCTCAATGCAGTATACTGCTGCACATTCTAAATCAAGATCAAAAGCATAATCAGTTGTTGTACATATCTCCGGCCTTGCATCAACACTCCACCATCTCCGACCACCCCTCTTTATTGGAGATTCGGACCAATACACCTCTACAACAAACGACTCCATTGTCCTCTCTGCAAGAATTTCCCGACAAATATAAGTCTCATCCCTCGTAGCTTTCTCAAGCAATTTCTGGATTGAACTTGCAGAGATTCTTGTTATCTGTCAAAAAGTGTTTCGATTTACTATATAGTTATCATGATGGTCTTGTCATGCAACAAGATAGAACTCTAAAGTTTCTAAGAGTAAGAGGTTGAGCTGTGCAACATTACTACATAATTGGTAATTAGCTATGTAGAGTCATTGATTGTAGAGTCATCCCAAGCTCAACAACTATGACATAGCCACAAGAATATGAATTCATGAAGATACATGAATACAAAGATACCCAAATTTTGGAAGATTGTTTTCCAGTAAACAGAAGCAGCAGATGATTATGTCTTTTTGTTAGTTCGACTGATTTTTGTTAAGTTATGTAGAATAACCAAATACAAAATTAAATTAATTATATTTGTTATTTAATATTTTAAAAACTTAAATGTATGCTTTATTTTAATTAATAAATTAGGCTTATTAATTAAATTAGCAGATATTAATTAAATTACCAGAAAATTAAATTAATTAAGTGTGGTACTAGTTTGACCAAGTGAATGGCCGAAATTTGCTAAATATATAAAGGAAGTATTGAATTGCCGCAGTATAATACATTAATATGTAATTGACAATCTCTAATAAATTATGATGAAGTGTAAAATATGGAATGAAAATTGAAAATCATTCTAAAGGTACTTAAAATAACAATACACATTGACATTAAACATTGCACAATTTCAATTTATATTAGTAATATTTTGTTTTATATATGTCACTCCGTCATTATGTATAAAATATAGTACGGTACTTCCTCCGTCCCAAAAACATTGTCCACATTGAGTTTTGGGTTTTGTACTGTTTATACTACAAATTTGAAAACTTAATGTGGACTATTTTTTTGGGACGGAGATAGTGTCTTTTAGGAAAATCAAATAAAGAAATATTACTATAGAGATGTCGTATAAAGCATTAATTATCTTGGGATGGAGTGAGTACAAATTTAACATTGTATAAGTATCACCGTTTTTTGGTTAAAATTTAATTATTTTTTAATGGGTGTAAATGAGAATATTTACATTGGCATATATTAACAAAAAAAAAAGTTTAAGGGTGTCACTTTCTGAACCTAAGAGTGTCTATTTTGTAATTTAGAAGGGGTAATTATAGAATTTAACCATTTTAATTAATAATACTGAATCCATCGTTCAACCAAAACTTTTTTTTCAATCGACCCAAATCAGAATTTCTTGAGAGGAAAAGGAAGCGGAATTCGATTTCCGAAATGGAAGAGTAGCAGAAATCTTATTTACCTAATCGGGTGGTGGGTTTCTCACCTCTTGATGATTTTTCTTTTCCAATAATTGACGAATGAGCAATGTGAATGTGAAAGCCGTCATTGGGGGGTTGTTGGGTTCTTTAGGCTGTTTTTAAATGTGTCAGGTTCGAAACTCCTGGGCAACATTTTTTTAGTTTCATTTTTTTAGTATAACTAAAAAGTATTTGTATATATATAATAAATTGTCGTGGCATATAAGATGTGTCATTCCAGCTTAAATAATTACTTACTTGTTCTATTTACTCAAAGGTGTCAGGTTCGAAATTCTTTTACCACATTTTTTGGGTTTCATTTATTAGTATAACTAAGTAGATATATAAAATAAATTTCCTTGCTATATCAGATGTGTCATTCTGGTTTAAATGGTTCCTTACTTCTCATGTTTACTTGAAGGTGTCAAGTTCGAAAAACCTGGCGACAATTTTTGGTTTTCATTTTTGTAGTATAACTAAGAAGTATTTATATATATAAAAAATTGCCTTAACTTATTAGATGTGTCATTCTGACTTAAATGGTTAGTTATTCCTTATGTTTACTTGAAGGTGCTAGGATCAAAACTCTGTAAAAGAATATTTTGGTAGGTGTATGATCAATTGCTTATCATTTTTTTTTGTCATTTTTTTTGGGACGTATCTTCATTTCTTTTTTTTTTGAAAGATAAAATCTTCATTTCTTTTTAGTATTGGTAAGAGTATGATCAATTGCTTATCATTTTTTCTTCTCATTTTTTTCCGGACGTATCTTATTATTTTTTTTTTTTGAAGATAAAATCTTCATTTCTTTTTAGTATAACCAGGTGTATGATCAATTGCTTAATGGAATGTTTTTAAGCGTCCCAACAAATGCCTAATAATTACAAAAATAAAAATTAAAGAAATCTAATTTAGTAGTAATGCACCTTATAAGAATAAAAAGTAGGAATCACCACACCTGCCAAAATATATAATATACATTGCATACATTTCAAGTCATTAGCAAATAAAATATACATAAAATGAAGAAGTCGAAATAATGCATTTCCATATTGAAGATGCCCTTGATGTGGAGGAAGGTTTTCTTAGTCTAAACTCTAAAGAGGCACAAGTATAATAGCAGTTCTCTTGCCTCCATAAACATCAGCAAGATTGCAAAAAGGAACCAACATTACAGAGCAGCAACAACAACCATAAAAGGTCCTTGCAATATCCTTGCAAGTGAATTAGAAAGTGAGAATAATCTTCAGCAATCTGCCAAGTAGTTGAAATCAAAAGAAAATTTAAGAACTTAAATAATGCGTATTTGGTGCAGCAAAGATAAAGGAAATCCAGATGCTCTAAAGAGGATTAAAACGAAAAACAGGTGTCACAAAATGTGGAAACCGTTTCAAGTTCAATTACCTGAGCCATAAAAAGAACTTGAGAAGTGTGGCCCGTAAGTTCTGCTAGCTTCCTCATTGCAGGATATTTCAAAGAGTCAGCTGATTTGAGAAAAGCCATGAGCGCTAAGCAGTTCTTGCTCATTCTTGTTCCACAGCAGTACACAAACCTGTGAACCTGTGTTGATCGAGTTCCACAAGGCACCAGTGTGGGTGTTCCAGAATTTGATGCTCTGGTCACCTTCACCTTCACCTTCACCTCCACCTGATGCAAGCAAGTTTACTTGGAAGGGGCACAAATCCAGAGCTTTCACAGCATCTGTATGATTTTCGAGCCGATGAAGCCATTGTGTTGTTTCTGAATGACAAGAAGATCTATCCCATTTGTGAATCCGGTTGTCGTTTCCACCACTAGCTAATTGCTGACCAGAATCCGACCATTTTAGACCACAAACTTCTTGATTATGTCCTCAGCAAGTTCAAATCAAATGGTATCTCACTCTCACGTCATGGTTATTTATCATTCCATCCATTCCTTCAGTAGTCAAAATATATTTTATTAACACAAACATTATTATATATTTAATGAACAGAACACTCATGCATAGAATTCTGAAACCATGAAAGAAAATCGACATCCAACGGGGTAAACTTAAACACAATGCACCTTAGCGATTAGGTGAAATGAGTCAAAGACTTTGGCAACAGTCAATACTTCGAGTTTGCACATAAGAAACTGAAAAGACCGGCACGTTTTTGCAACAAGGCCCAGATCTCCAAGATCCTGCAACAAATCATATTTTGAGCAAAAAAAAAAAAATCAGTAAAAGCTACAAGATTCTATGTCCAACTGAAATAAGAAATTCATGGACCAAGCTTCTTGTACTTGTGGAAGAATGGCAATGCTCAGTTCAAACAAGAAACCACACAAAAATTTTAGTTCTCATAACAAACTTTACAAACCACTCTCCCACTATGTTTTGAAGTTAATTAAGGAATCAATTAACATATTAATAAGAGAGTTAAAAATCCAATTAATAGAGACAGAAAGAGCAAGAATATAATAATTTGCAAATGCCATGACAATAAGAAACCAGCTCAAAAAAGTGTTTTCAGAACAGCAGTAACATAGCTACATTCAAAAATCAAATAAGATCAAAATTCCAAATTCTAGATAGAGAAGGGAAACTTGTTGGTGTTTCAAAGGTCATGTTAAACCCGGGGCTGAAGCATTTAGATTGAATTAAATGCTAAACTTACAATTTTCCCCCAAATTATTACAAAGTTCAAAACACATTCAAGCAGTAGGAATCCGATCCAGAGATTCCATGGTCCAAGTTATTACAGCCACATAGGAAAGCAAGAAGCAATCCGGCTCTAAGATAGAGTTTCAGCTTCAACACACAATTTTCCCATAACTATTTTAACCTAAAACAATGACAGATAAAGAGGGCACCAACAGCAACGGGTTCCCCTCAACCAAAATCAAATCTTTTTTTTTAAAAAAAACAAGCATCAAATCTTTTTTCCATGACTGCTCATAAATTTAATGAAAAGTTAATTTAAGATTTCAGTAGCTAAATAAAAAGGATAAAAGCTTTCTACTCACAGTTCCATGGGTCAGTATCACAAAAAGCACACAATCCCGGGTCCTGCGTCGCCATTCTCCGGCCATCAATAATACAAATCAGGCTTCATCACCGGTCATGCCTTTTTCGCTGGTAGTTATTACAATACGAATCGATTCCATCTTCAAACTTCACCTTCCCGGCATCCACGACCACCTCGACATCCAACTGACCAAATCACTTCGGAAATATGAAGATATTTGGAACGGGAGGGAGGGGCTGGAAATTAAAAGCCATGAGAAAATTCGTCGCGGTAGCGTTGGATTTGGGGGAAGGGGGAAATAAATAACCCGACTGAAAAAACAACCCGATCAAAATGACCAAATCCGATCTCCCTCTTCCAAAAAAGAAAAAAGAAAAAACAAATCCGATCTCATAGCCAAAATGACCAAATAACCCCGAATAGGAAAGAGTCCAAGACCTGGACTCCAGTAGTATTACCTTTTAGTGAAGGAGATCGGACTAAATATTTATGTCTTTTTGATTAGTTTAACTGATTTTTGTTAAGTTATGTAGAATAATCAAATACAAAATTAAATTAATTATGTTTGTTATTTAATAACTTAAAAATTTAAATGTATGCTTTATTTTAATTAATAAATTAGGCTTATTAATTAAATTAACATATATAAATTAAATTATCAGAAAATTAAATTAATTAAGCGTGGTACTAGTTTGACCAGATGTCATGGCCCAGGTTTTTTCTAGGCCTAAAATGGCCCAAACCCAAGATTAAGCCCAATAACCTTATTGGGCCTAGGCCCAATTGGAAGTGTTGGCCAAGCCCAATGTTCGGAAATCTCCAGAACGGCCTAGAGTGGGTGGAGACTTCTAGGTTACCGCAGAACCTTCTAGCCTCGCAAGTTGTTAACTTGCACAACTTGACAACTTGGAGACAACTCGGTGACAATTTGCCAACTTGCAATACAAGTGGCCAACTTGGCAACTTGTTAGAAACTTCTAGGCAAGCAACTTGCAAGCCAACTTGTAGGGAATGATCTAGATTTGTAATATTTTATTAATGTTCATACTTGGGGAGTAAGTCTATAAATACCCCCAATACCTTCGTTTGTAATCATCCCCCCATATTTGAGAAAAGGTTTCTCAAGCTTCCCTAAAACTCTTATGCCTTCTTGTTCTTAGCTTTCCATACTTTCTTTCAACATTCGTTTGTTATCCATAACTTTTGCACGTTTTGAGGGTTTAAGCTGAGCTAGCACTTGAATCGTTCAAGATTTTAGAGCTAGTACCGCACGGTTTTAACTTGAGAAAGTTAGTCCGTGACAGTTGGTATCAGAGCTTCGGCTCGATACTTGGTGGTGCAACATAGTTTTACGCTTCCGTTCGTTGGTTTACTTTCGTGCATAGCTATGTCTAGCCCTTTGGAGGTTATGCAAAGGGTCAGAGCTTGAGGGGGATCATGTCTCCATGAAGCCATAGAGGGTAACTAGGAGAACTACTCGTAGGGACAAGTCTGTTGTACGCGAGCCTGTGGTCGACTTTGAGAAACGGCTTGCCAAGGTGGAGTTAGCTATGACCGACCATCAAGATCGTTGGGAAGAGCATGCTTCCAAGGCGGAAGTTATCTTTAAGGAATGCATGGAGCAATTCAAGGATGAATTACAGAGATCATGCAACAAATGCGTGAAGAGATACTTGGGGCACTCAACAGGGTGTTTGAGAGGATTATTAAGGCTTGCGGGAAAAATGCAGCCAAGGTCACCATGCTCCAAGGTGATGTGCTCAAACTCAAAGGTGAGTTTGAGACTTATCATGCACAAACGGAACAACTCAAGGTACGAGTGGATGCTCTATGTGCTCAAGAGATGACCAGAGTTAGAGGGCCAACTCTATTGGTCGATGCACCAAAACCAGATGTTTATGCTGGTAGCCGCAAGGCAAGGGATATAGAGAATTTTCTCTATGGACTTGAGAGGTACTTTGGCACAAAGAGCATCAGGGACGATGCCCCATTTTGGTGGGGGAGGATGTCATGGCCCAAGGGTTTTCTAGGCCCAAAATGGCCCAAGCCCAAGATCAAGCTCAATAACCTTATTGGGCCTAAGCCCAATTGGAAGTGTTGGCCAAGCCCAATGTTCGGAAATCTCCAGAACGGTCTAGAGTGGGTGGAGACTTCTAGGTTGCCGCATAACCTTCTAGCCTCGCAAGTTATCAACTTGCACAACTTGACAACTTGGAGACAACTCGGAGACAACTTGGGGACAACTCGGTGACAACTTGCCAACTTGCAATCCAAGTGGCCAACTTGGCAACTTGGCAACTTGTTAGAAACTTCTAGGCAAGCAACTTGCAAGCCAACTTGCAGGGAATGATTTAGATTTGTAATATTTTATTAGTGTTCATACTTGGGGAGTAAGTCTATAAATACCCCCAATACCTTCATTTGTAATCATTCCCCCCATGTTCGAGAAAAGGTTTCTCAAGCTTCCTTAAAACTCTTATGCCTTCTTGTTCTTAGCTTTCTATACTTTCTTTCAACCTTCGTTTTGTTATTCATAGCTTTTGCACGTTTTGAGGGTTTAGGTTGAGCTAGCACTTGAATCGTTCAAGGTTTTAGTGCTAGTGCCGCACGGTTTTAACTTGAGAAAAGTTAGCCCGTGATACAGGCGAGTGGCCAGAATTTGCTAAATATATAACGGAAGTATTAAATTGCCGAAATATAATACATTAATATGAAATTGACAATCTCTAATAAATTATGATGAAGTGTAAAATATGAAATGAAAAATCGAAAATCATTCTAAAGGTACTTAAATAACAATACATATTGACATTAAACATTGCACAATTTCAATTTATATTAGTAATATTTTGTTTTATATATGTCACTCCATCATTATGTATAAAAATGTAGTACTCTCTCCGTCCCAAAAACATTGTCCATATTGAGTTTTGAGTTTTGTACAGTTTTTACTACAAATTCGCAAACTTAATGTGGACTATTTTTTTTTTGGACGGAGATAGTATCTTTTAGGGAAATCAAATAAAGAAATATTACCGAACACGAGCGAATTCGAACAGCTCGATTAGATAGACGAGTCGAACACGAGTACCACAATACTTGATTCAAGAGCTCGTCAAACCTATTCGAGCTTATTATAAATTATTTTATTTTTATTATGAATAATATATAATTCATGAAAACTTTTCTTTCTATTCTTTAAAAATTATTGTCCCTTATATTTTCAAGATGTAATAATGGAATATACATATTTTTTATGATTTGTCAAAAAATTTTGCTCATAGAACACATAGATTGAACTTGTTGAATTGAAATTGACAAATACTAAAATTTATTCGAGCTCAATTTTTATTAGACGCAAAAACTCGAAGTAATCGAGCCGAACTCGAGCTATTCGTTTTTATTTCGAGTCAAACTCAAACTTCAATTTAGATGTTCGACCGAATTCGAACTTTAATACGAACTTCTTATTTTTTTGTCGAACTCAAGTTTGAATACCTAACTGTTTGGACTTGACTTTGACATCCCTAATGGACCTTGACTTTGTCCATTCCAACATTCTTCATTTGCATGCTTTATAATTTGACAAATTTGAAATTGCGTGGGTGGAGAGGAAAAGGCAAATTCCTATTTGGGTTTCGGTGCGTGAAAGATCGGAGAAGCCTTTCATATTCAGCTTTTTCATTTTTTATTTTTTATTTTTTGGCTGGTATAAGTGCAGGGCTTTTCGTCATTCTCCGGCGTTGACCAACTTTTTCACACTGTCAAAGGGGAAAATTGTAGTATCGCCAAAACTAGAGAGGCATTTAGTTAATGGGCCAAAACTCGGGGGGTAAATTGTAATTCACCCTTAAAAAAATTGATAAGTTGATATGTGAAGACATTGAATCATCAGTCACCAAAACCTCTTAAAGCAGTAATAAACAGTAATGCATAAGCTCCACATCTAAACAAAAGGCAAAATTCTGGTATGTTTTAGAATCCATAGACTTTAAAAGAACTAGGGTGATAAGGGGACACTGTCAAAATGACTTGAGACAACTTCACTTCTTGGCCTCTGAAATCCTGGACCTCTTCTTTGCCAAGCTCTCGCTTCTTCTATCACGTTGCTCCTTCAACCTGGAGGCAAGAAGCTTCTGATACTCAGCAGCTTCAGTCTTAGCCTTGGCGATCCTCTTCTTCTTATCGGCAATTCTAGCTCTCTTCCTTTGAAGAGTCAAAGGAGTGACAAGCCTCTGAATCTTAGGGGCCTTGCTGACTTTCTTACCTGTTGGGAAAAAACATGGAATTAACCACCAACAGCGAGTCTGAACGAAAAGGCCATGAAACTTATAAAACGTATGCAAATGGAGAAGGAAAAATGTAAGCACTATCTCACCATTTTTGGTGGTAAAGGTCCTGCGGTATGTGTTAACATACTTTGTAACATCATCTTGTTTGGTAAGGTTAAAGAGCTTCCTAATCTTTGAGGCCCTCTTTGGACCCCTCATCCTGGGTTTCTCGATGTCAGTGAGACCAGGCAGATCGGCATCACCTTTCTTCACTATGACCAAGTTAAGGACAGAGAGGTCGGGGCTAACAATACAACCACGAACAGACTTCCTTCTACGCTCTCCATTGCGCCTTCCATAGCCACGGAAACAAGGCGTGCCTGCAAATATTGGAACTCTTGGATTAACAAGACAATACCAAAGGAAAAGAAAATCCATTTGATCATAAAATGAAGTAATAACAACCAAATGAAAACAAAATCCAGTTGATCATAAAATGAAGGATAGTCACCTCGGTGAAGAAGAAGGCGAACACGTCCAGGAGTCAACACACCCTGCTTCATGGGGAAACCCTGCTTATCACAGCCTCCCATGATCTTGAAGACATAACCCTTGAATTCCTGTCACAAGATCCATGTTTGTGTTAACAGAAAAAATTTCAACTCAAGAATACTCATCCAGGAAGAGATGAAAGCGAGAACATACGTCACCCAATTCATCCCCGCTCACTTCTTGAGAAATTCTCTTGTCATAGAAAGCACGGCTGAAATTTGAACAAGTTGTCAAGTTAGTTGGCAGATCAAGAGAAAAGTCCAGATATTTACAGGAAAAACTTGAACAACTTGTCAAGTTAGTTTGCAGATCAGAGAAAAGTCCAGATATTTACAGGAAGCAAATAAAAGCGTTAGCAGAACCAATAGCTTCCAGAATTACAGGGCTGACAAAATATGTGATGGAATACAGTGATATCAGTTACTCACAAAGCTGAAAAGACAGGCAAAGAGAACACTAGAACACTTTATTCCACAACCACACCGACAGGTTCAAGTATAGATCTTCGGAAGATAACAGACCAAAAAAACATGAAATTACTGAAGCATACATTTCCCACAAAATGATTCCAACAGTCAAAGCCAGTAGCAAATTAGAATGAGCTGTCATAATCCTCTAAATCTATATCATTCTTCAAGTCATAGATATCCTTAAGCATCCTTTATATATATTAACCTTAACTTTATTTAAAGAACCAGAAAGAGCGAGCTAAACCCATAGATTGGAAGTATATCTATCAAAAACCGCCGATATCCAAACGCACTGTATCAACACGAATCCGACCAATAAGCAAACATGTCCAATAAAATGGCATAAACAGACCATAAAAGAGACAGTAAACATTCCTAAGCTACAACCAATTGCTACCACCACAAAAGAGGAAATGTAAAAAGAAACAAAATCGATAATGAAAGAAAAAGAAAAGAAGGCGAAACGAAAAACCGTACAGTTTCTGGTCATCGTCGATTTCCAGTTTCTTCTGGCAACCGGTGGTCGGATTAGCGATGTTGAACTGCAAATTCCAAACGGAAGAAACAAAGAGCTCAGATGTTAGTTTAGGAACCAAAAGCCATAAATCAAAAACGTTGTTAGGATTCTCGGCTGTGAATGTGTGTGTGTGTGCGCGTAATAAGAGAGATAACGGCGGTGAGATTTCAAACCTTCATTGTGAAAGGGAGGCGCTTTGCTACGGTGCCGCTGCTGCTAGGTAAGTAATGGCTTATTCAATTAACCCTTCTGATTCGGGTATCTCGTGTTGGACTTTATATATGGGCAGGTTTTCATGCCCCTGGACTCGATTGAAGGAATTAGAGACTTAAGGGACTAAAATGTAGGTTTTGAAATTAGGTAGAATATAAAAGAATTTTTTCCTTAAATATATTCGAAGAAAAAAACCTGGACAAAAATAAAGTTTTTTAAAATTTTGTAGACAAATTTATATGTCCCGGATTTAGAAAATCCGAATGGGGACAAAACTCGGATTTCGGAAATCCGACCCCTAATAAATTCTGATTATTAAAATCCGACTTTGTGTTACGTAAATCCGATATTAAGTTAATGACAAAAATTAGTGTAATTAATCTAAATCCGGATTTTATAAATCTGTTTTTATGAATAAAATATTAATTTCCGGATAGAGAAAAAAATGTGTTGAAAAATTAAATTTGGGCGAGTAACTCGGACACCAAATCCGAATCTCCTCTTTTTCTAAAAATGGTGACTCTCGGTTGGCTACTGACTCGATTTCAAATCCGAATCCTTTACAAAAGTCTGGGTTCGGATTTCGCAAATCCAGTCTTTGTCAGCGAAAAAAATTGGTGATTTTCACACGATCCTAAACTCATTTAAAGACCAACAACAATGAAACATTGGAAAACAGGAATTTAATGGCAACAAAACAATAAACGGCATTCGATTAACAACAAAACAAATCAAGTTTCATAAAAAAAAATCAATACAAAAACTACTTTAAATGTGCAAAATAATGAAATGTCTCATTTTTTCCATTTTCCTTTATTGTGCGCATCCGGAGTGTATTTGTTTGGGCCCTGCCGGATCCTGTCTCCCCTCTTAAGATATGAGAGTATTGAACTCTGTTGTGGTTGCGACTGTCCACCAAACTGAGCCTCGATTTGGGGTTGGGATTGGGACTCCCCCATGGTGATAAATTTGACTCCCGGTTGTGGTTGCGACTGTCCACCAAACTGAGTCTCGGGTCCACCAAGGTCAAACTGAGTCTCGGGTCTACCAGCTTCTTCAAAATGAGTCTCGACCTAGATGCGCGAGCCTCGAGAAGAATGTGCTTGATCCTCATTTTGTTGACCCTCAGTTTGTTGTTGCGATGTCCGAGGGGGGATTGTGACCTTCCTCTTTCTTCCTCCTCCAATCTTATCTCTCGACCACGGTTTCGCTTTTTTACCCGGCGGAGGTTGTGAGGGCAAAGATGGATCTTCATCAACCAGGATTTGGGTATCCTCCACCTTCATCTCATCATTTGCGCCTAAGGTTAAAACAGCATGTGTTTGATTGATGATATCGTCCAAATGCTTGTCAAGTTCTTCGTCTAGGAGATTATCATCTTCTCGTTTTTCTCTAAACCTCTCGGTACTCACGCGAATGTTGTTCAATACTTCACCCTGAAAAGAAATTGGGACGTTAATTAAGAGAGTGAAGTTCTAAAAAAATAAAAAATGAAAAAAAAAATGAAAACATAAGAAATAATAAAAGAAATCTAGAATTAACTCACATATAATTTCACGCGGCTGGAAGAAGTCTCGTATCCTTGAGGTTCATAATTACCAGGATAGGATATCAGTCTGACAGTGTTCACCATGAACCATTCATAGTACCCCTCATATACGGAACCAGGATCTTCTTCCTCCAAATCTCGTAGCACAAACTCTTCTTTCCTATTCCAATGACGACGTACTGCAGAATGGTGGTCCACCCAATTATTGCTAGGATACCCAGACATACTGTGGGCGTGATCGAGAAGGAATGCTGCGTTATCTTTAATCATGGGGCGCTTGGGAACATCCTGTATGTATCCAAATTGTCTTACGACTCTGCCCGACTCGTGGAGTTCCCTAATAGCCCAACAGAACATCCAACACCTAGTCGTCCAAATGGCTTGGCCTTGTGTACAGAAATCAGGGAGTCTATGGAGGACATGTGCATATGGTTGCCACCGAAACTGCACGAAAAGAATTTCATTAGATGGTACAACCGAAACAAAAAGAAAGGGGTAATTGATCTCAAAGTAAATATAAATACCAAATTACAAGTACTTACATCTTCAACACGCGGACTTGTTAATTGATCTCTAAAAGGTGGAGTGCTGCTCCTTGGGGCGTCGCCGTAGGTGTACCTACATTCCCACCTTAATACACAAAGGAGTACATTTGAATTAGTGAAATAAATGAATAAGAAACAAATAGAATTAAACGTTGAGTTATTTTGAACTGAAAATACGTACACTGAGCTAATGGAGCGTCTCATCAATCAAATAATCTACTCCTTTTCTTTGTGACGCGATCCTCTCGATCTGCTCATACGCCCATACCTAGTAAATTGCAATAATAATGTTAAAACTTCAAATTATAACGTCGAAAGTGAAAAATAATTAAAACACAAAATGAAAACTAATACGTACCTGTAGCAAATATAGACACCCAGTGGCGTCGTGCATGGTATACTGTGATGCCTCGCATAGTCCAGAGTACAAACTAGCCAGCAGTGCCGATCCCCAACTGTATCGACTACACTGATCCAAATCCTCAACCTGGGCCAAGAACTGTAATGAGGCCTAGATCAACTCTTTTGTACCCTACTTTTATGATCCCCAACCTCCGAAATTGAAATGGAAAGTGTGGGTTTCTGGCCTCCACCGTTCCACCAACACGGTAATGAGGCCTAGATCAACTCTTTTGTACCCTACTTTCATGATCCCCTCAAAACAGGATCTCCTAATGACTTCCTTAACCTCCGGTGCCGTATTTTTGTGTAATGCCCAAAAATCGCTGTCGTATCTACAGCCCTTGAGGCGGAATGTTTTAATGTCCGGTATCTTGTTCTCATAGACAGCTTGGGACCTATGCTTTGTTTGACGATATAGCATTTTATCTTGTATAGGTCCCGGGTGAAGATGTTTAGGTTGATAGTCATATTGCGAGCCCGATGCCGGCGTCGCCATTTCAATCCTACACAAGGTAACCAATACCACTTCAATCAAAATAATGATGATACACAAACCAAATACCATATACACTCGGCCAAAAAAAACAATTCAACCAAACTATATACATTCGGCCAAATAACAAAACTACCAAACGATGTACACTCGGCCAAAAAAAACAATTCAACCAAACCATATACATTCGGCCAAATAACAAAACTACCAAACGATATACACTCGCCAAAAAATATAACTTCCAAACCATATACATTCGGCCAAATAAACAAAACAACCAAACCATATACACTCGCCGAAAAATTTAACTACCAAACCATATACATTCGGCCAAATAAACAAAACTACCAAACTATATACATTCACAATTTACACAACTATAATCCAACACAAACACTATATCAACACCACTAACATTCGTAATTCACAATTCACACAACTTAAATCCAACACAAACACTATATCAACACAAACCAACACAATTCACTAATAAATACAACACAAACCAACACAATTCACTAATCAATACAACACAATTCAAAATAAACTAAACCACAACAATACACATTAGAAAAAAAAAAGAACTCGGATTTCACAAAGAAAAAAATATTTGACAAAAAAAAAAATAAAGAGAGAAACAAAAATTGCAACTTACCGTGAGGAGTGGAGGAAGTCGCCGGAGGTGGAGAGAGTCGGAGGGAGTCGCCGGATTGCAAGGAGGGTCGCCGGATTGAGTGGAGGGTGGAGGGTCGCCGGATTGAGTAGAGGGAGTGGAGGGTCGCCGGAATATGGAATTGGAGTCGCCGGGAGGAGTGGAGGGTCGTCGGATTGAGTGGAGGGAGTGGAGGGAGTCGTCGGATTGAGTGGAGTGAGTCGCCGGAATTGAGTGGAATTGGAGGGAAGTTTTTAGGGTTTTTAAAATCTGGATTTGGGGGAAAAATGGGAGGGGAAGAGTTGACCGGATATATATAGTCCCGTCAAACTCGGATTTGCTAAATCTGAGTCTCCACTGTTTCCCTCAAATTTCAACTCTCGGATGGTTTCACAAATTCGAATTTCTGAAATCCGACTCCTTTGCAAATTGAAAGAAACTCTGAGCTCGGATTACCGAAATCCGAATTTTTACTGTTTCTCCTCAAATTGCAACTCTCAGATGCTTTTCACCAATTCGGATTTTTGAAATCCGAGTACTTTGCAAATTCAAAAAAACTCTGAGCTCGGATTTCTAAAATCCGAGTCTTCCCTGTTTCTCCTCAAATTGCAACTCTCGGATGGGTTTCACCAATTCAGCTTTTTGAAATCCGAGTACTTTGCAAATTCAAAAAAACTCTAAGCTCGGATTTCTAAAATCCGAGTCTCCCCTGTTTCTCCTCAAATTGCAACTCTCGGATGGGTTTCACCAATTCAGATTTTTGAAATCCGAGTCCTTTAAAAATTCACAAAAACTCTGAGCTCGGATTTCTAAAATCCGGGTCTCCCCTGTTTCTCCTCAAATTACAACTCTCGGATGGGTTTCACTAATTCGGATTTTTGAAATCCGAGTCCTTTGCAAATTAAAAAAAAAAAGTCTGAGCTCGGATGTAGGAAATCCGAATCCCTTAGAAAACCTTAAAATGATGAGTATTTTGCACAATCCGAAAACCTGTTATGAAAAAATAGTACATATTTCATCACACTTTACAATCCGAACAATTCAATGTTCACATTACAATCTGAATTTATCAATGTTCACATAAATTTATCAAACACTAAATAACTTGCAAGAACACTAAATGACTCTCAATTCCAGCTGTCATTCACAGGTCTTCTATCTACTCCTGGGTGCGAGAACGGACAAGAATTGGCATCATGACCTAGTTGTCCACATCTCCAACATTCCCCCCGGCTCCAGCATCCCCTGTAATCCATTTGCATTCTATGTCTCCTTTTTTGTCTTCGTCCCGGTCCCGCATGCAACACAAGACGCTCATAATTCGGAATGATGTTCCAATAGACCATCGGCCATTGTTCCTCATCGGGAACCGGAACAAAGCCCGTGTAATCAAATTGTCTGCGCCACGTTGCAAGGCGCCACACACTATGGTATAGATCAATAGGCCGATCCCCTTTTCTCCGACAAACTTGGAGTGCGTGCGTACAAGGCATCCGGTACTCTTGCCACTTCCTGCACGAACACCTATGTTCATCGTAGTTCACCGTATGCAGAGACCCACCCCTGCCACTTAGGCGTGTGGCAGTAACAACACGCCACATAGCATCATCACCATCGAAAGGGGTGGCTTCAAAACTAGCTGCTTTGTCATTCATTTTCTCGTATTTTTTCCATAACTCAGGAGGGATCGGTGTCATGCAATTTCTCGCAGACAATTGTTCTTCTCTATAGAATTTAACAGTTTTGCAAAAGGTTGCATCGATCAAGGCTCTAATTGGTAAAAAATGGATCCCTTTCAACGCATTGTTGTAACTCTCAGAAATGTTGGTTGTCGCTATGCCCCAACGGCGAAGACCGGCTTTCAATCGAGCCCAGTTACTCCCTCCAATCCCTCGAAGATACTCCCATGCAGCAGGTTTGAATTCAATAAGCTCTGCCCTCATACGGTTGTATTTCACTCTTGAAAACGTCGTGCCCATCTCCCAACATAACCGCTTCACCTTTTTGCTATTATATCGTGACACAAGATTGCTGCGAACGTGGCGGAGGCAAAGAAAGTGCCCACCATCACCTAAATGACGCCATTCATCCATCTGTGACATTACGCTCAACAACCCTGCATTCCGGTCGGATATCACACTTACGATTCTATCATACACAACCCACAACCTCAAATTCCTCATAAAAAATGTCCAACTCTCTACTGTCTCCTCATCCACAATCGCAAATACAACCGGTAAAATGTGCTTGTTTGCGGTATAGACCACCGCAACAAGCAATTTACCCTTGTATCCACCACGTAAAAAGGTTCCATCGATACAAATGACCGGTGGACATTCAAAAAACGTCTCAGCCACCGGTGCAAATGACCAGAAGACGTATTTAAATGTCTTATTTCCCCTGTTCCAACCTTCTTGTCCCTCCTTCCATTCCCACTCTACTACAATCTCAGGATTAGTAAACTTAAGCGCAGCGATATACCTAAACAACAACCAGTCATTGTTAAAATATTTCAATACATGTAAAAATAAAAATACTAAAAATATTTCAATACACGGATAAAAGTTGATATTTACCGTGGAAGTTCTTCGAAATTCGATGTCCAATCACCAGAGACTACTTCTATGGCTTTCCTCCTCCTGTGCCACGCCCTTTTGTATGGCACATCTACTTTCAATAAGGTCTTCACATCTTTCTGTGTCGAGGCTACCGTATAATCTACGTTGTTCTCAACCTTTCTCCTGATGAGTCTAGCAATCAAAGACGCGTCCACACACCGACTGTCATTATCATTCACAGGAGTCATGCAATTATGTGCATCATGCCTTCTCACAATTTCATGAAGGCCGTGAGCTTTCAATGACACACGCATCTTCCACTCACATGGTGGTTCACCATCCTCACTTTCCACATTAAATGTTCTGCACCGCACAGCCCACGTCCTTGGACTACTCGCGGCGACCGTATATTCCCTTTTATGATGGATGTTCCATAATTTCATAGCATGCTTTGCTTCTGATTGAGATTTGAAACAAACATCAATGTCCATTCCTTCGGGTGTCTCATCCCACATCTTAAGAGCAAACTCATCCTTGTCTACACATGAGGCATCCCAGTTCCCCATCTTACTATATACATGGCGTCGGGCGAATAGATTACAATCCCTTTCCTCATTTTCCAACCTTTCATCATCACTTTCTTCAAAATCACTCTCTCCGGAGACATCACAGTCTTCTTCGCTTTCACTTAAAGCTATGTAGTCGGAATCCGACTCTTCCCGGTAGTCATTTTGTGCAAATAAATGTGTCTCCTCTTCATTACGGTTTCAAGAAGTACTAGCACGTTCCCCCCTTGGAAAACCACCAAATGACACGTTTTCCAAACTCGCTTCTCTTTCTTCTTGAGTGATATCTTCCAAATCTATGTATAAATCCAAACATGACATTGATCTACACGGTTCATGAACTCTACATGCGAATCATTCTTGATCTTCACTACACGCCTACCACCGGGACTATCGAAAATCAAAGAAAGGTGGAGTTTCATGTGTGCTGGATCGGGAACCAAGTGTCATACAAATCTTACTAATCAATCCCTCATATGACAACCTTTCTTCGACAAACAAACCATCATCCGGCATATTCGAAAAAGTGTTGATGCTACCGTTCTCTATCACATACTTACTTGTATGATACAAATTAAGCATGTATGATACATTACGTGCCATTGATAACTGTTAAAAAAAACATCAATAACTAATCATTTCTTAATAACAAAATCAACAAATACACCATACATACTCCATTCATAATTCAACAAACCTATAAAATACTAAAATACTTATAAATCAACTTCGATATCTCATGAACAACTATGATTTCTCATCTCTAACCTCAAAATCAACACCTAAAACATCCAAATAACCAACCAACATAAACCCTAATCTATCATACATCATTCTAACAATCAAAATAACACAAAACTAAAGTAAATAACATGGTTTTGCAATCTAACCTCTTTCAAATAACGATTTCCACGTATCTAGAGGCAAGAATGCATCAAAAACTCCAACTCGCCCTTGTTTGAGCTGCAAAAACAGAAAATCCAACTTAGTTCTCGAATGAGAACTGCCTGACATTTTTTTTCTTTTATAGCACGTTAAACTCGGATTTACGAAATCCGAGTCCGTAAGTAACTCGGATTTTCAAATCTGAATTACGTTAGATTCGGATTTCATGAATCCGGATTTAGTCAATTCAAGATTATTTTATTAATTTTTTCGTCCTCCAATTTAAGGCACATGCCTACTTCCACCAACCAAAATTAAAGGCAGCCGGATTTCCAAAATCCGAATTCCTAAAACCGGATTACGGACTTCTGGTTTTTTGGATTCAAAAATTTCGCGCCGCGATTTATTAATTTTTAACTAAAGTCGGATTCTACAAATCCGAGCTTTACTGTTCATTTAAGAATTTTTAAAAAACTATTATTCAACAAAATTTATGTAATTATTATTTTATTATTAAATATAAACTCGGATTTGAAAAATCCGAATCTTTAATTTTAATCAGAACTCGGATTTCAAAAATCCGAGTAATATAATTCTGTCAAAGCACGAAACCCTAGCCATGTCGTTCTTCCATTTCCTTCAATTCTAGATGGTACCAGAGCTCCGTTTCTGATTCCTGACCGTAAATCGCTTTCGCTCACTGTCCGATTGCATTCTATCGGTTCAATTTTTGAAGAAACGCCTTAATCATGCGAATCGTGCAGATCGCAATGAAGATCGAATGACAGAGGAACAAAGATTCATGGAAGAAAGTCTGCATATCCACGGTTCTGATCATCCTGGGATGATGCTGGTGACGATGCCGTTAACTGAATCAAATTATCTTGATTGGAGCAGATCATTTCAGACAGTTCTTGAGTCCAAGATGAAGCTTGGATTCGTCAATGGTTCTTGTCCAGCTCCGCCTGTTAATACACTGCAATTCTGGCACTGGAAGCACGTGGATTCACAGTGAAGTCTTGGATAATAGCTACTATGAGTCAAGAATTAGTTAATGGATATATGCACACCTTGTCTCCTAAAGAACTATGGGACGAATTGGCTAAAAAGTATGGAACATCGAATGGGAATACTCTGTATCGGATGCGCAAGGAAAGGATTGGTATTGTTCAAGGAGATGCACCTTTGGTAAGATACTACAGTGCTTTGAAGAAGGTTTGGGATGAATATTCTCACTATCGTCCTCTTCCAGCATGTCCTCCTGAGGTAGCAAAAATCTTGAAGGCCAGAGAGGATGAAGATATGCTCATAGAATTTCTAATGGGTATGAACAAAAGCTATGAAGCACTTAAGGACCAAATCCTCATTATGGAGCCACCACCTCCTTTTAACAAAGCGTATGCCATTCTGCTGAAGGCTGAGAAAAAGTTGCCTGGATTTGCTGCACAACAACATCATCAGAACGTGGTGTTTAATGCTCAAGTACATGTATATGTTCATAGTCCTGTACCTCCTTTGCAGGTTCCTTCTTCAACACAAATGTTGCAGTCGGTTGATAATTCTACCTACTTGGTGAAATTTGAGAAGAAACCTGCTAATGCTTCTATCTGGAAAGGAAGTAACACTGATCAAGGTGGTAAGAAGAAGAAGCAAGAGGTGAAATGTAGTCATTGTCACAGGGAAGGGCATGAAGTGGACAGTTGCTTCTTCTTACATGGTTTTCCAAGCTGGTATAGTGGTTCTAGAAATCTGAATGCAGAGAAGAAGGTGTTTGCTCACAATGCTGAACTGGAAACACCAGTTGATGGAGGCAATCAGGTTGCAGGGGTTCACTTAAAAACCATGACGATGAACTTCAACAACCTGCAGTTGTAGTTCAACAGGATCATGCAGAATCCAACATTGCAGGAACTTGATAGCAAAAGAGTCAATTTTGCTCATCTGATGGACTTTGCAGGTAGTTCTGTCTATCAAACTCTTAAGGAACTTAGTACTTTTTTGTGATTTTGATGATGAATCTTGGATAGGAGACGGTGGTGCTACTAATCATATGTACATGAATTTGGCCTTACTTCTTAATTTGTTGCCTGTTTCTTGCAAAACACGAATCTGTTTACCTGATGACAGCATCCAATATGTCACTAAAATTGGTTCTGTTCCTTTGTGTAATCGAATTACCTTGGATATGTGTCCTTTTGTTCCAACATTTAAATACAATCTCTTATCTATCAGAAAGTTGGCCCAAATAGCTAAGGGTTTCTGTACCTTTTTGGCTGATTTCTACATAATGCAGGACCTTCTGACTGATCAAGTGATTGGAGTTGGAATGGTGTTTAAAGGGCTTTAGTTTTTTTAATAAGAGATCTTTTGATCCATCACATATCAGAATGAATCTTCAGCTGGTACTTCCAAATATCAGTCTTCATAATCTAGTTAGCAAAACCTTATTAGCTGCAGATACATGTAATAAGGCTGATGTCATTGCTGCTACTTGGCACAGCCGTTTAGGTCATCCTTCTAGTATAGTCATGAGTAAAATGGCTTTACGGCTAGATAAACACTTTCTGTGTGAAATATGTCCATTAGCAAAACATCAAAGGCTGAGTTTTCCAGATAGTTTATCTTATGCAAGCAATTGCTTTGATCTTATACATGTAGATTTGTGGGGGCCTTATTTACACCCAAACCTTACAAACACTCATTTTTTCTTGACAATTGTTGATGATCACAGCCATTGTACATGGACCTTTTTACTCAGATATAAAACACAAGTTGTTCTCTTTTGCAAGATTTCTTTTCACTTGTAAAAACTCAATTCAATGCCATTATTAAAACTGTTTGATCAGATAATGGTAAAGAATTCATAAACCAAGATTGCTTACAATTGTTTACATCAGAAAAGTTGTGCCTATAATCCTCAACAAAACGGAATTGTTGAAAGAAAGCATAAGTATTTATTACAAGTAGCTAGATCCCTTATGATTCAATCTTCCTTGCCAAAAAAAAAAAAATTCTGGGGAGATGCCATTTTAACTGCTACTTACCTTATAAACAGATTGCCAACCTCAGTTCTTGACTGGAAATCCCCGTATGAGATTCTTTTCTCCAAACCACAAGATCTTTCCCACCTTAGAACCTTTGGTTGTCTTTCCTTTGTGACTGATCCCACTCCCCCACAAAGATAAATTCCAGCATAGGGCTTACAAGGCAGTGTTTATAGGGTATCCCCACGGCCAAAAAGGTTACAAAATATACAATCTTGGAACACATAAGGTAACAGTTTCAAGAGATATGATTTTTCAGGAAACAAACTTTCCTTATCACATCTCAACTCCTCCTTTTTCATCTTCTCAGATTCCTGTGTCTAAAGTTCCTATTCCTTCTATTGATTTCATAACAGATTCTGATCTTATATACCACCTTCTTCATCCTTGCCAAATCAAGATTCTTCAAACTCAGATAATCCTGTTTCCTCTAATTCAGAAGGTTCTGATCACTCTTCTTCTCCAGCTTCATTTGTTCCCAGGATTAGTACCAGAATCAAAAGAAAGCCTGGTTGGTTAGAAGGTTTTGCTACTACAGCCATTATTTCTCCTGCCATCAATTCTTCTGATTCATCTGTTCTTGCACCTTCTACAAAATTTCTGGCTCCTTCTTCTTTTCCATTCTTTACATCTTCTCATTTGATGCCTGCATATGTTAGTTTTTTTAGCAAATCTGTCTCCTGTTCTAGAACCACATTCTTATTCACAGGCATATACTAAATTGGAATGGAGAGAAGCCATGAAAGAAGAACTAGATGCACTTGAACACAATCAGACTTGGCAGATGAATGGTCTTCCCCCGTGCAAGAAACCAATTGGCTACAAGTGGGTACATCGAGTTAAATACAAGCCTGATGGAACAGTTGACAAATGCAAAGCTAGATTGGTGGCTAAAGGATATACTCAGGTAGAAGGTGAGGATTACCATTAATCTTTTTCACCTGTTGCTAAACTGGTAACTATTAGAATCTTGTTGGCATTAGCACCAACAAAAGATTGGCATTTACATCAATTAGATGTAAACAATGCTTTCCTCCATGGCTTCTTGGAGGAGGAAGTTTACATGCTGCCACCACCAGGATATGATCAAGCTCAACCTTCTCAAGTCTTTAAGTTCACCAAATCTCTGTATGGCCTCAAACAGGCTTCTAGGCAGTGGAACTTGGAGTTCAGTAAAGCTCTTCATGGTTTTGGCTTTCAACAATCAGCACATGATCACTGCTTGTTCATCAAATCTACCCCAGATGTCTTCCTGGTACTTCTAGTCTATGTGGATGATGTCTTGATCTCTGGTTCATCCGAAATTCATATACAGGAAGCCAAAGATTTTCTTCACAAGACTTCCACTATCAAAGATATTGGTCCTGATAAGTATTTCTTGGGACTTGAAATAGCTAGATCATCCAGTGGTATAGCTTTAAATTAAAGGAAATATGCCCTTGACATACTGGACAATGTTGGATTGCTGGGGTGCAAGCCTGTTCCCACACCATTATCAAAAGGGTTAGACTTACAAGATGAGAAGAGTCCTCTCCTTTCTGATCCTGGTCAGTACAGAAGGTTAATTGGTAGATTGCTGTATCTTGGATCTACACGGCCAGAACTAACTCATGCCACTCATCAATTATCACAGTATGTTAATTCTCCCAGAGAAGTTCATTGGGTAGGAGCCATGCATGTGTTGAAATATATCAAAGGATGTCCTTCTCTTGGCCTGTTTTATTCCAGGAACTCTCCTTTGGAATTATCTTCCTTCTGTGATGCTGATTGGGGGCAATGTATCACTACCAGATTCTCTACTAATGGCTACTGCATTTTTTTTTTATTATCTTCTCTTTTCTCCTAGAAAACAAAGAAGCAGACCACTGTCTCTAGATTTTCCTGTGAAGCAGAATATAGAAGTATGGCCACCACAGTCTGTAAGCTTTAGTGGATCTACTACATTTTGCAAGATCTTCACGTTCAGATGTCTCTTCCTATTCTTTCTCATGTGATAATCAGTCAGCCATCCATATAACTGAAAATCCAACCTTCCATGAACGAACCAAGTACCTGGACATTGATTGCCATGTGACCAGGAATCAATATAAAGCAGGATTTATCTTACCTCAATGTATTGCTTCTAAGGCACAACCAGCAGATCTGTTTACTAAAGTCCTTGCTGCTCCACAATTCTCCTTCTTATTGTCCAAACTCAGTCTTCTAGATCTTCTTCAGCCTAAGCTTGAGGGGGATGAACAAATACAGCTCTGCTTGTGATTCAGCAGCAATAGTAGAATGTCAAGATGAGCTGCATACTATTGATTCAGATGATAATGTTATACAGCATTCACTTGATTTGTGTTAGTACTGTATATAGGAATATACTTGTTCACATTGTATAGCTTAACTAACGTTTTAATTTTGACTGTTGGTTTAGTTAGTTAACAAATAATCATAGCCATAGATTAGAAACTTGTAAAGTATAAATAACTGTATTTATAATGTAAATCTTAGTAAGTACAAGTTTACAGAATTGAATACACAAATTAATTCCCAATCATTTCTTTTCTTCTTTGTCGAAGCACGAAACCCTAGCCATGTCGTTCCTCCATTTCCTTCAATTCTAGAACAAGAAAAGGGTGATTTGGCGTTTAGAAAAATTTCTTTATCTAGAGATATTGCGACTTTACCTCCTCTAAACTTTCCGCTTAAGTTGGAGTTCTCTACATGCTCAAACATGTACTATTGTCCAAAAATGTAACCCTGCAAGGTTGAGAAAATCATTTAAATTTTTTAATCTCATTGTTTCTTTTTATATGCTTTTCGACTTTCAGACTGTGGTTCTGCCTGTTTTTTGGCTCCCGAAACTAAATTTGTCTTTTAGAATGTTTCCTTCTATTCTTAAACTAAAGGTTCTGAATCGAAAGAATTAAATAGGTCTTCCTTTGGTTATTCCAACTGGACTACATAATTGTTCATGGTTGAAATTTTAAAATTCTGGTGATATTGTCTATTGTTGATCTCCCCTTTGGTAGGTTTATAATCGAAGGGTTTATGATAAATTTGTAAGGGAAGTTAGTGGATTTGAGCATATCAGATGGAATTTCAAAATCTGATAGCTTTCTGTCCAGTGGAAGTAGGTCAAGCACCTGAAGCTCATTAGCTAAGGTCTTGTGAATCGAACTTATTTGATCAGGTATCATCTTCTATTCTTCTGCCTTTATCTTTGAATGTCTGTAAAATTTATCCTCTTCCTACATGTTTTAGCATTTCAATTCCCCTGGCTCTCTCTGTAACAGGGTGGTAAACCAAGGCTTTCTTATTTGATGAAGAACAGCAGGGATGGAAAGAGCTACAACACAAACTCAACTTTACCCCTCCAAAGTATCTAAGGACATGTAAAGTGTTCTAACACTCATCTACTTATATAGTCTTACCATCTTTTCCATGTGAATGGATACACTAATTTGGGAGAGGTGCATTGGTGAAGCAGGATTTGTGTTGTCGTTGGAATCCTTCTCCAAAAGAATAATTTATAAACCTACTTAAAACTATTAGCTAGCGGTAAGCAGGGTTCTTCCATGGGGTTGGCAGTCAACCACTCAAAATCTGATTAAAATGCAGGAAAGAAAAGAAAACAGTTGAACAGATTGTCACTTGGTAGAGTGAGATTTGTCACTTGACAGAGTGAGACGGCAGAAAGAGTCAATCACCTTCCTACCTTTATGATCTAGTTTTGATTCAATATTCCTGTAGTGTATGATTAGTTGTTCGATCAGGCACCTATGTATCTCTACAATTGTCAAGATAGAGTAAAGAGTCGTAGATTATCAACCCAGTCAGAGTCTTATTAAATCCGGCCATTGAGTTCTTAAGCCCTTATAGATTGCCTATGCCACAACCGAACTGTCGTTGGTTAATGAAACCAAAGGGGTGGTGTTCCTCCTTTGTTATAGACTAGATTAAGCAGTTCTAAGGTTATGCGCCCCTTCAAGATCTTCATAACCATGCAAACACTTCTCATTAATTGATCAAGTTAATTAAAAATGTCAATCAAATCACTTATCTAGGCCCAACACCTCATCAAGGAAACTGAGTCAAAACTTTCACATAAAGATAGCAGTGATTGAACCCTTAACTGAGTTAGCTACTCATGCTTATTTCATGATTATTAAGTTAAGAATGAGTGCAACAGAGTACAAAAGATAGGACATTAATCCTACTCTAAAGGTTAGAGGAAAGAAAGGGAAGATGGTAGCAGGAACAGTTCTATCTGCTCACTATGGCGAGTGCTGTTCGCCACTCGACAGAGTGACAGTCTGCCGTGTTCCTGCTATTACCATGTTTCTAACCAACTAATTAACTACCTAACTACTATATTTTTGAACTGAATCTAATTGCCCAATCTGTTCTTTTTTCCTATTGCTATTGGCGGACTATTTATAGAGTTTGGGAGAGGCTTGGATTGGTGGACTTTCTGGCCTTCTTCTCTTGTAGCATAAATGTGAGCGGCAACTTGCAGCAGTAGAGAGTTGTTTATTCTGCAAGTTGCCAAGGCAAGTTGCAGTCTTATCTTTGGCTGCTCCTTCTCTTGAGCCGCAATCAGTCACCTTCCTCTCATCATTGCCTTCTTCTATTAGTCCTCTTCTCCGGTGCAGTTGCTCCGGTTCTCAGCCACCACTCTCTATTTTTTCATTCTTTAATCCTCAGCAACTCTTCTAGCAGTAGTAGCAAGTAGCAGCATGCTTCCTTCCATCATTATGTCTTCAGCCCCCAATTCAGCCTGAATCTTTTGCCCTTTTCTTCCTTGTTTCCTGGGTCACTTGCTGCACCATTGCTCACCCATCAGCAGCACTCAATCCATCAATTCAGTAGCAACATCAGTGAGTAAGTAGCAGAGTTGCAGCTGCTACTTATCAAATATTCTCCACCTTTCTCTTCTTCCACTTGCAGTAACACAACTTGTAGTGATGGCAAATCTATTTCCTTCCTTGGCCACTAAGACTTCAGCTCGTAGCTCTTCTCTGACTGACAGCAGCAATCAGGTAGCAGAACAACTACCTTTTTCCTCCAAATTAAGTATGCTACAGCAGATTCTTCCACTTGCCTTCATCTACCATCAATCTTCCTTCCCTAGCAAGGATTTCTCCACTTGCTCCAGCTCTGATCAGTGTTTCTAGCAGCTCTAATTCCGGCAGCTTTAGCTCCCGCAGCTCCAATTCTAGCAGCTTCTAATTCCAGTCCCTTTTGATACCTTTTTGTGCAATTTGGTCCTCATTTATGCTGGTTTTCCATATTGGCCCCTTGAGATACCTAAACTGCAAAATCACCCCAAAAGTAAACTAATTTTAACTAATTGACACAAAATTATAAGCAGAGATAAGTAGAAAATGCTAGCAAAAAGTGTATATATTTTTGCGTCATTAGACCCCCAAACTTGAATTGTTGCTTGTCCTCAAGCTATATCCCCAAACTTAGAGTTTTGCTGACCCTTTAGAAAACAGATTCTTGCTACATTCCTACTGACATAGACGTAGAAAGACTGACTCAGAAAAGAGAAGTGAAATTTATAACTTTTTATGGATAAAAGTAATGAAAGTGATTGAAAAAGATTATGGCTAAATGAAAAGAAGTAAACGTAACATTGTGTCAATGTTAGTCTCAGATTTAAGTCTCTTGCTGGACAGATTATACACTATTGTTCATCATAGGAAGGCAGTATCGTAGTTCTTCAGTGTGTGAGTGCACACATCACAGCCAAAATTCAAGTTTTTACCTATGATCCATTCTAAATATTAATCAGTTTAAGAACAAATGGACATCATTGTGATCAATACCTATTTCCTGCATGCCATCAACTAGGGTATTTTTACTAAGATATTTAGATTCTAAGGGCTTCCTCTCAGATTCTGCAGCAACATTGGCTGCACCTTATTTCTCTCTCAACTTTCTCCTTGTGCATATGGCTTTTCTTCTGGATCTTTCCAACTCAGGCCCCTACCCAGAGCATATTTCCACTCAGTTTTCTATTCATAGTGGCTCAGCAATTTAGGGCATACTACCCAGAGCATATTTCCACAGTGGCTCTGCAACTTAGGGTATTTCTCCGAGAGCATTTTTCCACTTTTAGTTCTATAGTGATTTCTCATAGTGGCTTAGCAACATATGGTAGTTTTATTCATTTTTTTTTTATATTTTTTTTCTTTTTTTCTTTTTTTTTATCTTCAGTTTCTTTTTAATTAGGATTTTTTTTTAAGTTTATTTGTTTTTAGTTTATGCATCTAGAGTCATTAGGATAGATAGTGTCCACTTTGTATGATGATTTTTCTGATTAATAGTCGAATTGCATGCTAAGTGATTATGTGTTGTTCTTCCCTTGTTCTCTGCATTTAAACAACAATGAGGACAATGCTTATTTTATGTTTGGGGGAGGGATTTGTGTGTTTTAATGTGTTTTAAATATGACAGTAATCAAATTTTGGAAAATTTGAAAATTTTTCAAAAGAATTGTGTACAACTATGAATTAGTTGATGTATATATAGTGTCATAAGTCCAGGATGATTCAAAAATGTGCGGGAAATTTTGAAAGTTTGAACACTTGTTGATTCACTTGAAGTTAGTTTTGTAGTTCTTCACTTTCTCTACACAATATGTGACTTGCCAATGTGAGAGTTCTGAACTTAATGCTAAAATCTGAATGCCTAATGACATTGTTGTGATCTTATACTAGAGTCCACTTGTCTAAAACCTGGGGAACTATAATTCTGAGTGAAGACTAAGGCAACCCTTCGCATCATGGTAGACCCTGCAAGAGTCCATGGTGGTCTATAAAAGCCTAAATACCTTGGGTAGGGGGAATGGTAGGCCGTTGAATTGAAAAGAAAAATCTGAGAAAGTTAGGAAGACTGTCCAATGAGACAGTAATACCCCTGAGTGTTTAGGTTTGGCAAACAAGTAGAGACAGTCCTTAGGCCTGGTGGAAAAAAAAAATCAGAAAAATGAATAAAACTACCCTAAGTTGCTGAGCCACTATGAGAAATCACTATAGAAACTAAAAGTGAAAAAATGCTCTGGGAGAAATATCCTATGTTGCTGAGCCACTATTGAAATATGCTTTGGGCAGTATGCCCTAAGTAGCTGAGCCCCTATGAATAGAAAATTGAGTGGAAATATGCTCTGGGTAGGGGCCTGAGTTGGAAAGATCTAGAAGAAAAGCCATATGGACAAGGAGAAAAAGGGTTGAGGGAGAACTAAGGTGCAGCCAATGTTGCTGAAGAATCTGAAAGGAAGCCCATAGAATCTAAAAATCTAAGGGTATGTTTGGTTCGTTTTTTAGTGTGTGTTTTTAGGTGTTTTTTTGCATTGGGAATGTAAAAAGGTGTATTGAAAATGTAAAAAGTTATGCTGGGATGGGACAGTTATTAATAAAATAAACTAAAGAAATCATCAGAAAAAGCAAACAAACAAAACCTTGGTAAGAATAGCCTAGTTGATGGCATGCAGGAAATATGTACTGATCACAATGATGTCCATTTGTTCTTAAACTGATTAATCTTTAGAATGGATCACAAGTAAAAACTTGAATTTTGGCTGTGATGTATGCACACACACACACTGAAGAACTATGATACTACTTTCCTGTGATGAACAATAGTGTATAATCTGTCTAGCAAGGGACTTGAATCTGAGACTAACATTGACACAATGTTACATTTACTTCTGTTCATTTAGCCACATTCTTTTCGATCACTCTCATTACTTTTATCCATGAAAAATCATAAATTTCACTTCTCTTTTCTGAGTCAATCTTTCTGTGTCTAAGTGAGTAGGAACGTAGGAAGAATCTGTTTGCTAAAGGGTCAGCAAAACTCTAAGTGTGGGGGTGTTGCTTGAGGACAAGCAACAATTCAAGTTTGGGGGTCTGATGACCCAAAAATATATACACTTTTTGCTAGCATTTTCTACTCATTTATGCTTAAAATTTAGTGCCAATTAGTTAGAATTAATTTACTTTTGGGGTGATTTTGCAGTGTTTTATCCCCTCAAAGAGGGGTTCTCTAGATGCCATGGCCGCTTGAGTTCCTTCCTGACATCAGTGGGCAAGAATTGCACATTGGCTCGCTCCATGAGTCTGGTGATAAGGACCGGAAAGAACCAGGACTTCCTCCTGGGGTTGGAAGCGCAGGAGCCTATCTATTCCCTGATCACCTCAACCACGTCGACCAGTGTGTTGGTGACTATTGCGTAAAGCAATAGTGCTGCTTCGTAGGTCACCCTCTTCCGGTGTCGGTTGGGCATGAGATTGGTGCAAATGAAGTTGAACTAGGGCTTATACGCTGGTTTCAGTGTTGAAGCTGAGAAGTATCCCTGGCTGCCATCTTTGAATGTCCAGTTGATGTCCAGTGCCAAGCGTCCATGAGAGCTCCTCTTCATGATCAAATTCCGTCATCTGATGGAGTGATTCTTCATGGGAGAATCCTATTTCTGGCAATTGCAGCAATTCTCTTATTGCCGCCTCACCGATATTGACTTCTCTGCCCCTCACCATCACAATATCTCCTTGTGTTCCTCTCATATTGCGGTAGAATTCCCTGACCGCAGTAATGTTCGCTCTCTGAGGGACATCACAGAGTCTCTCCCAGTGACTTTCAACAATGTAAGACGGGAAATCCGTTGGGAGGGTTGCCTCCCTTTCCATAATCATCCGCCGTTCCCAGTGCCGCGGTGCAGATTCGACTTCTGCAGAACCCTGTATTGAGTTTGTTCTTCGGATCTGGTTGTGACGGACTCTTCGTGGTGTGTGCCTCCATCTTCCTACATCTCTGGATTCTACGGATGGCCTTTCCATCACCATTGTTATGCTACATTGCCAAAGGATAGAAGTTTGTTTTGCTGTAGGGTTTTAGTCATGGTCACTGTTAGAAAGAGGTAGAAGGTCGGAAAAGGTTGTGGTTTATTGAATAGGGTGTGTGTGGAAAAGTGCAGTGTCAGTTTTTGAAGTATAATGCTCCAGTTACCCAGGCACAACTCTAGATAGTTATACCCATCCTCTTCACCTTCTGATTTTGAATCAATCTTCCCTCCTTCCTGGTTCCCTTTGACCAGAATACTGGGTGACTTTTATCTGTAATTTTATCTTGACAAATCATCTCAATCGCGAAAGTGCTTCCAGCACTCACCCAACTGAGACGACAAGTCAATGTTCATTGCCTTGTGTAGATAACCAAACTGAAATGTTGCCTTTCTCATTATATCATTGTCTGCAAACCATTTCGGCTTGATCATCCACACAGTCTTCACCTGAAAATTTTTGATAAGGCCTATTCCACCATTTCTGATTACCACTTAAACAGATTGATTAATTAGCAAAATCTAAATAAAACAAAACTAAGAAGAACAAAATAACTTACCTTGGGTTGCCTCCAAGAAGCGCATTGGTTTAACGTCTCATCCCAGACTGTTTGATGCTCCTTACTTAGATTCCTTCATCTGTAACACCTCTTTGTGCTGCAATTCAGTCTTCTGATTAGTGATGTGTGCTTTCCTCCTCTTTGGATTCTCTAGTGTATCACTAGGAAGAGTACCAGCAGGTCTTTCTGGTATCCTCTTTGCCATTTGTGCAACCTGATTGTGCATATCCTTTACAGTTGCATCAAGACTAGCAAGGACATTACCAACCTTGATCCAGCCTTCCTCCTTGACTCTGAATGGCTGATTCTGAAATCCAGGTGGTTGAGTTGATCTCTGGTAGTTTGACTGCTGATTGGTCCAGTTGTTGTTCTATTGTGGCCTCCAATTGTTATAATTGTTGAAGCCTCCTCTGTTATCTCCTCGGCACACGAACTGAACTTCTTCCATTGAGGTTTGACAGATAGAGCTAGGGTGAGATCCTGTGCAGATTTCACACATATCAGCTTTTGGTTTGTTGATATCAGCTCTCAGCTCTGATATTTCACTGGTGATGGCCACCATCTGTGCTTGCAAGTGAGTTGTAGCATCTAACTCCAACACTCCTTCTTTCTTCGATGTAGCTCTTGGCTCCTTTTTCCATCTGAAGTGGTTTGCACACATGTTCTTCAACAGTTGGATTGCCTCATCTACAAGTTTCATCAGGAACGCCCCTCTAGAAGATGAATCAAGTGATTCTCTTGAGGCTTGCTGCAATCCATTGTAGAAAATGTATAACTCCATTGGCTTTTTCACACCATGTTGAGGGCACTTTCTCATCAGGTCCTTGAATTTTTCCTAGGCCTCATAAAAAGTCTCTGTCCCATGCTACTAAAAAGTTAGGATGGCTGATCTTAAAGCAGCAGCCTTGACAGGTGGGAAGAATATTGTGAGGAAGGCCTGTCTGAGTCCATTCCAGGAGTTGATTGAATTGTTGGGCAGAGTGTCCAACTATTTTGCTGCCAGTTCCTACAACGTAAATGGAAACAGTCTCAAATATACCTCATCCTTGGACAGCTCTTGAATATTCAATGTACTGTACAACCTCAGGAATTTCCTGATGTGCTCATTCTGGTCTTCACTGGGTAGTCAGTAGAAAAGACAAGCAACTTGCAGTCATTGAATCATCTAAGTTTTTAGCTCAAAGTTCTCTGCTGCATCATTATACACCAATGGAGTTTGAACTTCCTCCTCTTGGGGCACAAAATAATCTCTTAGCAATCTGGGTTGAGCTGGTTGTAGCTCTCCTCTTGAGGTTGATCAGCTGCTGCTACTTCTGCCATCTTCTTCTGATCTGCAACAACACGAGCAACAACCTCTCTGTTTCCCAAGGATTTTGATCTCCTCGTCGTGTCTTTGATTTCTGGATCAAAACTTAGCTCTCTCAAAGGATTGCTTCTAGTCATACACCAGTAATCAAATCACGAAAGTAAAATTAAAAGATTTTGAGTGAGTGATTCAATGAAACAGATAAAAATAGAAAAGCTAAAAAGAATAAAAACAGAACATAATAATCAGATAAGGATTTTTAACGCCATCCCCGACAATCGGCATCACTTTTGGTGAAGCAGGATTTGTGTTGTCGTAGGAATCCTTTCCTAAAAGAATAATTTATAAACCTACTTAAAACTATTACATAGTGGTAAGCAGGGTCGTTCCAAAGGGATGACAGTCAACAGCTCAAAATCTTATTAAAATACAGGAAAGAAAAGAAAACAATTGAACAGATTGTCACAAGGGAGAGTGAGATTTGTCACTTGACAGAGTGAGACGGCATAAAGGGTTAATCACCTTCCTACCTTTATGATCCAGTTTTGATTCAATATTCCTATAGTGTATGATTAGTTGTTCGATCAGGCACCTTGTATCTCTACAATTCCATCAAGATAGAGTAAAGAGTCCAAGATTATCAACCCAGTCAGAGTCTTATTTAATCCGGCCATTGAGTTCTTAAGCCCTTATAGATCGCCTATGCCACCACCGAACTGCCGTTGGTAAATGAAACCAAAGGGGTGGTGTTACTCCTTTGTCATAGACTAGATTAAGCAATTCTAAGGTTATGCGCCCCGTTCTTCATAACTATGTTGGAACATCTAATTAAATGATCAAGTTAATTAAAAGGTTAATTAAATCTTATCTAGGCACAACACCTCATCAAGGAAACTAAATCAAAAGTTTCACAAAAAGATAGTTAGGATTGAACCCTTAACTGAGTTAGCTACTCATGCTTATTGAGTTAAGCATGAGAGAAATAGAGTACAAAAGAGAGGACATTAATCCTACTCTAAAGGTTAAAGGAAAGAAAGGGAAGGTGGTAGAAGGGACAGTTCTGTCTGCTCACTATGGCGAGTGGAGTTCGCCACTCGACAGAGTTACAGTCTGCCTTATTCCTGCTACTACCCTATTTCTAACCAACTAACTAACTACCTAACTATTGTCTTTTTGAACTGAATCTAACTACCCAATCTGTTCTTTTTTCCTACTGCTATTGGCTGACTATTTATAGAGTTTTGGAGAGGCTTGGATTGGTGGAGTTTTTGGCCTTCCTCTCTTGTAGCATAAATGTGAGGCAGCAACTTGCAGCAGTAGAGAGTTGTTTATTCTGCAACTTTCCTAGTTGGCAAGTTGCAGTGTTCTCTTTGGCTGCTCCTTCTTTTCAGCCGCAGTCAGTCACCTTCTGCTCATCATTGCCTTCTTTTCATAGTACTCTTCTCCGGCGCAATTGCTCCAATTCTCAGCCACTAATCTCTATTTCTTCATTCTTTAATCCTCAGCAGCCCTTCTAGCAGTAGTAGCAAGCACTAGCATCAGCAGCATGCTTCCTTCCATCATTATGTCTTCAGCCCCCAATTCAGCCTAAATCTTCTGCCCTTTTCTTCCTTGTTTCCTGGGTCACTTGCTACACTATTGTTCACCCTTCAACAGCAGCCAATCCATCAATTCAGCAGCAGCATCAGTGGGTAAGTAGCAAAGTTGCAGCTGCTGCTTATCACATATTCTCCCTCTTTCTCTTCTTCCACTTGCAGCAACACAACATGCAGTGATGGGAAAGCAATTTCCTTCCTTGGGCACCAAGACTCCAACTCGTGGTTTTTCTCTGATTAACAGAAGCAACAGCTACTGCAGCAGCAATCAGGTAGCAGAACAACTACATTCTCTTCCTCCAAATTGAGTATGCTGCAGCAGATTCTTCCACTTGCTTTCATCTGCCATCAATTTCCTTCCTTAGCAAGGATTTCTCCACTTGCTCCAGCTCTGATCAGTCTTTCTAGTAGCTCCAATTTCGACAGCTTCAGCTCGAGCAGCTCCAATTCCAGCAGCTTCCAAATCCAGTCCCTTTTGATATCTTTTTGTGCAATTTGGTCCTCATTTATGCTGATTTTCCATATTGGCCACTTGAGATACCTAAACTACAAAATCACTCCAAAAGTAAACTAGTTTTAACTAGTTGACACTAAATTATAAGCAAAAATGAGTAGAAAATGCTAGCAAAAAGTTTATATATTTTTGCGTCATCATGCATTGCTAGAACTAAATATATAAATAAATTGATGGAAGACATATCGTTAGATGTTAGAGATGTTTTACTTGACATTTAATTATCGCCTCAGCTTCATCATTTATTGATATTTTTTTATAGTGATCAACTCTTTCGAAGAAGGAAAGTTCGCAGAAGAAGATTGTCTGAGTTGCATAAAATACTTGACATTTAATAGTCGCCTCAGCTTCATCATTTATTGATATTTTTTTTATAGTGATCAACTCTTTCGAAGAAGGAAAGTTCACAGAAGAAGATTGTCTGAGTTGCATACAATATTGATATTACTTGACATTTAATATTCGCCTCAGTTTCTCTTGTAGACGATCATCTTCCTATACCATGTGTAATCTTGAGTGCTTAATAATAATAGAGATCCATAACTAGCATACCGTGAAGGTATCTACATACACAATCCCTTAATGCCTTGAGTAATAAACCGATACTTATGAGTTTTATAATATGGTACTTCCGGACCAAGTTACATTACATTTTATTAGAAAGCTGTAAAAGGTTTTTATGCATATCAAGATCATAGTCTAGTGCGATCAACATGTGTTAAATGTAAACACACCACGACCAAACTACTTGAACCGAAATTCATCTCAAAATCATTCATTATTCTTGCTTCAGACAACTAGCAACCTTTTGAACTTCCTTAGAAGTGCTAATAACAATAATATAACTCTTCAGGAGTTTTAATAATATTCAAGCTATTCGAACTTAATGATAAATTTCAATAATATTCAGCCTTTTGAAACTCTACAAGAGTTTGTTACTGACGAAATTACAAAACAACTCAATATATTATCATACGATTATGATCATACAAGTTAAGAGAAAATCAAGGCAATCACATGATAGACAAACATGATATATCCAGATATATAAATAAGTGCATAAACAATTATATCTATTATATTAAAAAATATGAAACTAATTTTTTTTTCCAAGACACATGAAGCCACTATAACTTGCGCAAGTCCTTTGATTAATTTCTCGAGAATAAGGACCATGTCTCCTATTGAATCCTTCAGGGATTTCATGTAGACGTCATTATTAAATGTCAAGTATCACGTATCAAGTGATTATTATATTAATGAGATACGTTTTTCATTTTTTCATTTACTGTCAGATTCTACAAATATTGGAAGAATTTTATTTCCATCCACGACAAGAGAATATATCTCCTCATAATTAACATTCAAACTTTGGGAAAACTTGTGCAATAAGTTGGTTGCTCATTAATGTTGTGCACAATCACCCAATAATATTTAGTTCTTGTATTACTTGCCAAAACTTCCAGTCTTTCAACCACTTTTAATTCAACTTACACATCTTCAGGTGTACGTATCGCGTCTTTTCATTTGTTGTGGCCAATAAGTTTAATGTCTGTATGTACAACAGATTTTCATTTGATGATTCTCATTTTTATTTATTTTACTTACTGCTGCAGCATAAGCAAATTTCATGTCGTCATGTTATTGTCAATCGATTCCATCTTTGATCTTTAGTAATCAGATCTCACAATCATTAAATTTTCCAAAACCTTTTATTCTTCTTCCTGAAGTTTACATATACTGGGAAACCATTTGATCTCAAAAATCATTCTGGATCACTCATGTTCATCATCTCAATTAAACATTTTCGTTTACAAGGATTCTTATCATTGGAACTGATGGTTCTACCACTCATCAAATGGACATTCAATAATAGTGGTAGATGCTCCTACATGGACATAATTTAAAATTTAGAACTTGACACCTTTTCACCTGTAATTCAGTCACATGTTTTGGTCAGTTAAACATCTGGCTCGAAAGATTATCTCTTGAATTTCATGTTCATATTATCGAGTATCATCATGAGATAATCATATTGTCCATTTGGTTTATAAATTGGTTGTTTTAACTTCTCCCCCTGATGTTGAGATAACTAACTTGCTAAAATGACGATTAATCATACAAGCAATTAATTGTCTCTCTTTCAGAGTAACTAACTCATCAAACTAATACAATCAATCCATCAGGTAGTTAATCCAACATCAATAATCTTAAACATTTAATATTCAACATATATTTTTAACCTCTTTTGGAGGCTCCATCTTTATCTGTATTGTGGTGGAGCAATTATAATATAATATGCACATATAATATTCGAAGATGGATACACCAAAAACAAAACTTTGGGAGAATATTTATAATGACAAGTTTGGTCTTATGCATATAATTGGTGTCTTTTGGGTTTCGACATTTTCTCACTTATACATGAGGTAATTACTTTAATTGAACATATGCAATAAATGATTCTACGTACTGGGCCGCTTCATCTTTGCTCTTATAGGCACTCAATGCTCAACTTCTATCATATGGTATTGAGTCATATACTCACCACAACTGTTAAATCAAAATTCTCGTAAGAGCAAAACATGAAAACCCGCAAGTTACCAAAATAACTCCATAATTAAGTTTCTGCAAACTTCAAATTGCAGGATAATGAGAATCATACATGTGGCTATCTCATCGATAAATCGATCGATATTCTAATTTTTTGGAAGAAACTCTTGGTTATCCAAATTTTTTATTTCATTCCCGGTTCTGTATTTTTAATTATCAATTTCAGAGTTTAAATTTTGCATTTCAAGTCATAAATGGAACTAAATAATTTGTTAGTATCTACAGTAATTGATAATTACGTTCTTGCATGCATCATTGTGAATATTGTGATTAAGGAGCCCGAAAAATTTAAAACTATAAGGTTCAGGCTTCTTTGCTCATTCTGAACCTTTTCATTTTATTTTTTTAATATTAATTTTCACAGCCAATTTGGCTGGCCAATTTTTGCTGAGCACACAAAATTACACATGTAAAGAATCGAGTTAGCTGCAGCTGAGGGAATTTGCATCTTAGTAGTGAATGAGGACATCCCTCATCAAAAAATAGCATAAACCAGCGCCAGGATTTACACCCGAATCACTCCTCACGAAAAAAAAAGAAAAGAAAAAGACACCCTCTCATTTCCTATCTATCTTCCATTCCGAAGAATGTGTTGGGATCATTTTGTTTTCTAAAATAACCTGTTCAGTTCGAATTTGGATTGGTTGGTAGAATAATTTTGAAAAATGAATGTGTAATACATTAATATAATTCGATAATGACCAATTAATCTACGCTTGAAATTGGGTTTGAAAAGAAGAAAAAGAATAACATAATAGAATTGATATTTCATTCAAGTATCCATTGAAGGGCAAAATGCCAATACATAAACTTATAACTATAATCAAATCAAAGCAACTCAACCCCCAACCAGGGTGAGTACTAAGTGATTTGAAACTTGAAATAATTAATGTTCTGAATTAAAACAGACAAACAAACCAAAACCAAGCAAAACATAAGAATATAATGATTCCAAAAACATCCAGGTCCTCCATCTCTCTTGGGTTTTAAATACATCCGGGGATGTATTCTGGGTGGGGGGAACACGTTGAGGTCAAGGATGGAGAAGGGCTCCGTGCAGTGGCAGAGAGGCATGTGTTGGACCTCCGGATGTGCTCGATATAATCCTGCTAGGTGAGGAAATATTGTCCGTAGCTCTGGTGAGTGCACCTGATCAGCGTCACCTTTGTCGGCTCCTCCTCGCTGCTATCGAGCGACATGTCGCTCAACGTAGCATCACTGTCACTACCTTGATCACCTTGTTATTGGTCACCTTCAACCGCCTCCATCTCGTCGCCATCAAATGGTGGTGGCCCTTCGTTGAGGTTAAGGCCGCCGCGGGCTTGATATGGACGAACCACCCTCGAAGGCTCACCCGTAATCGGGCCGCCTTCAGCGTCTTCACCCTCCACAGAAGGCTGCTTTTCCGTGGCCACAGGCGCCGCCTCTAAAACATATAAATTTTGTTGTTTCTTCTTGAAACCAGAATGCCTTAAATAGGTACGCCAAATTTTAAAATTTTTCTTCTGGAGAAAGTAATGAATTAATTGTTCAAATATACCAGAACAATTTTGCTTCACATGAGTGTTTACTCTGACAAAGCTTGTCTACTTTACAAGAGTATTTATTATTCAATTATTTTCATTCTACCATAGTATTCTTGCTCTTCTGGAACACATATAATCTTATTGACATAATGGTACTATACATGAGCATTTTCATTCTACCATAGTGTTCTTGTTGTTTTAAAAGCAAAGTGTATCATTGTTCTGTTGAAGGCAACACTTCAAACTCAAAATAATTGAGTTGGGGTACAATAATTTATATCCTTTTTGATACCTTGTAGATATAGTGTATCTTAATGCACTTTTTCCTTCCAACATTCTCTTGCTCTTTTGTGAGCAAAGTTCATTTACAGTTATTCTTCTAGAACTAATAATGAATTGACAATATTTTCTCTTCAAAAGCATTTTTTTGTTTTTACTCTCGGGAGTAATTATACTCTATGAAAGTTTTCATCTATCTTTACAAACTATTCAATGCCATATGCTCTACTAGAGCATTTAATTGATTTCGTGTTTATCATTGACTAGCATCACCTTCAGGGCAATTAATAAAATCTACAATATCCAGACAGGTAATATGAGTTATACTATGTGCCAGACATACTTTTGCTATAAATAAATTTAGATCTTATTTTTTTCGAAACATGTAAATAGAAAATGCCAATTAAATAGTATCATACTGTGGTGGCCAAAAGATCACAACACCTTCAGGGTGTTTGACATATTGGACATTTTCATCTCTAAATTAACTTTTACATCACCGTCAGGATGTTTGACAAAGAAATCGGCAATATCTAAGATAATAAAGCCATTGTTAACATCATCAAAATTGTTATAAATTAAATTTTCGTTTATTCTTTTTTCATTGGTTGCTAATAGAGATCTGTAAGATGTTTTGGCGTATAACATATATGTGACCAATTGTTCGTTATACCATATCAAAGGCCTTTTTTTTTTCAACGCACTTCTTTTTTTTTCATCATTGCTTTCCAACTTTTGGTTGGTAGCTGCATATTTTTTGGTGATGACCACTATGGCCGCTATAACGACATCGAATTGATCATCATAACATTGCTACCTCGGGAGCAATTTTATTTTGCTATCATTAATCTTTCACTTCAGGTGAAAAATTGTATTTAGTAATTATTCACTTACTTCCGGAAGTGAGAAATTTCCAATTAAGAGTGACATCTTTTCACGAAAGAATAATAGTATATATAACATAACAACAAATAATAAACTGCCACTCGAGGAGCAAGATATTGATGCAGTTAAGATATATCGAAATTCTGAAATAATTTTTTCTTTTACAAAAATTTCTAACTTTATGCAAATCATCAGTGAAAACATACAAACATTTATTATTGTCAACGTATATAGCAAATCACTACACCACATAATATTTTTACGCAATATCGACAATTTGTTATTTACATGATTTTTTAAGAAAAGAAAACTTACAAGGATAATTACGCTTCAAAAGGGCCAAACCCTTAATAACACAAACAATATGTAAACATGTACTTATTGGAAAGATGTAAATGTGGTTATAATTACCTTAAAAAGGTTTAAATTGAACCAAAACAATTGGACTAAAACTTAACAACAAGATTGACTCAATAAAATCATAAAATTTATTGAAACCAAATCGATGACTCAACGATGTAAGCAAACATATATAACAACGACGCAACCCGATTCTATGTCATAATGGCCATCAAATTATAACCAAATCAAAGTATAGATACGAACCTATATTTGTATCCTGTGATATTTGTCACGGCGTGCTAGAAAGATTTTTAAGGTCACAGTGTTTTATGCGCTTTAAGTCACAATGCTTCAGTCACATTAGCTCATCAAAAATCTTTTAAAATATTTGTTGAAGCTTCAAACCTCTAGAATCAATACGCACCAACTTTAGGCGGTGGTAGAATTAAAATATTCATTGAGACTTCAGGCCTTTAGCATTAATACGCACCAACTTTATGCGGTGATAAAGTGAGAAATTCTTTGACTAGTCTCTCGTGCTGATAATGTGATAAAATTAATATTAAACTAGCAATATGAAACTAAGTACGTATAAGAATAAGAAAGTAAAGACAAGAGAATAGAGAGAGATAAGAGACTTGTATTGATGTGTGTATTTAAAACATGAATGAGCTTCCTATTGTACAAGGAGGGGACCAAACTATGTGAACCAAGTCAATCTATCATTAATGCTAAATATTACAGAATCACATCTCAGAATCATATCATTATGCTAAAAAAAACATATCTCTCTGATTGTGAATAAAATAACACATATTAATTGTGGATATTCAATCAAATCAAATCAGATATTTTCATAACAAATTCAAGAAAATTAAAATTTCAGATAATTAGACGAAGTAATTTAAAAAAGATGTTATTTTAGATGATCTTGTCAAGTTACTGATATATACTGGTGGCTAAATGGTAGTCCTAAACTGAAACACACACATACACATACATACATGCTAACAAAAGTAAGTAATATGCCAATATGTCTTGAAAAGAATACAAAATTCCCCCAATTGGTAAAAAAGATATATGTAAGAAAAACCTAAAATGGTGTAGAATAACATAAATCAAGGATGAAGTCTTATCTCTGGTCAATGATGGTGAGATATAGATTGAGAAAGATCGAAAGACAAAGAAGCAAATGTATATTTCTCTTAAGTCAAAGTTTCTTTTTCCCTTTAAATACTATATTATTACGAAGTGATGAATTCTTTTTTTTTATTGGTAAATGTGTATATTACTATCAAAACATCTCATATGTACAAACCTATGTTCTTGCTATTACAGTTGTGATTACTGAATCAAAATCCCAAGACTATTTAAATAACTGATTTCATTTCTATTCTTTGTTTTACAACAAAACTGAATCTTCCATGTCAATTCCAGTTTGATCAAGTTAGCTCTTTCCTGTGCCTCCATTTTCTCTCCCATAATATCATTACGCATGTAAAAGATAATTTAATGAGTAAGTTAATTAATTTAGGAATTGAAATTGGAAGGGCAATAGGTAGTTATGAACATAAAATTCATTTCTTCAAATGCACCTTCTTATTTAAATAATCATTTATCATCAACATGTATAATAATTACTGAATTTTGCATTTTGTTTGGTAGTCCTTTCTTATACATTTCTTTAATTGCTAAAATTTTCCTCTTTTTTAAATAGTAAGTAAACAATTAATAATACTAATAATTACATCGCAAACTTTCTCATTAAAAAAATTAAATGTGAACTTTTTGTCTGCTCACACCCAACTACATCCAATTGTCATCATCATTACGGGTAAAGTTATAGTTATTTAATTTAAAAATTGTATTAATTCTAACCCCAAAGAGAATATAAAGAGTCTATTAAAATTTTGACTGGGTATTAACTTTAACATGTGAAGAAAATTAAAGTTCTATTTATCAATGGGGTTAAATAACTTCAATTATGGCTAGAGAATAAATAACAACATGCGAGATGCCAACAAAAAGACACGAACAGATCAAATGAGAGCAAAGCAAGGGTGAGCCTTGATCCACTCGATACTCTTAGCAAGAAAATCCAAAAAAACCAAGACTTGTGATACCAAATGATGTTTGGCTAACTTTCCTCTCTCTCTCTCTCTCTCTCTCTCTCTCTCTCTCTCTCTCTCTCTCTCTCGTGCGACTCTCTCTTGGCGGAACCCTAGGTCTTTGACCGGCCTCAATGGCCGGAAATCTATCAAAGAAAGCCACCACTGGGCTTCCCCCAACCTTTGCTAGCCTCTTTCACAAACCTTCCCCGGAAACACGACCAAAAGGAACCCTTATCATACCCGTTTCATTCATAAATGGCACTGCTGTTATCGAGTACGAGGATGATGAATATGAAAGCCTCATAGCCCCCCATCAATTGAGTTTGGTAGGGAAATTCTCCTATGGGCATCTGGAGATGGCAGAAATCCATAACGAGTTCAAGAAGATTGGTTTCCATGTTACATACACGTCAGGATTAATGAACCCTAGGCATGTATTGATCAGATTTGAAAGGGAGGATGATTACCAACATTGTTGGATGCGTACTTTTTGGAACATTGTTGGATTTTCAATGCGGATCGTTAAATGGAAGCCGGGCTTCAAGTTCGAGGAGGACCCCTCCCAATTTGGGTATCACTTCATGATCTTCCCATTGAGTTTTTGAATCTTGAGGTTATATTTTCAATGGCTACGGGGATTGGCAAGCCACTTAAAGTTGATGCTCCAACTCTAAACCTTACGAGGCCCTCAGTGGCACGTTTTTGTGTGGAGGTGGATCTGACAAAATAATTCCCAAAGTCAGTCAAGGTGGGAAAGCGAGGGAAAAAGCGCGAGCAATTTTTCACGTATGAGCATATCCCAGCGTATTGCTCAAAGTGTAGTAAAATCGGTCATAAGGTGGCTGACTGTAAAAAGGGAATTGCCAGAAAAGTTGTTGAGGGAATTAAGAACCCTAATGAGCCCCAGTCGAAAAGCATTTTGAAGAACCAGGAGAACCCTAAATTGGTTCCTACTAAATCTGTTTCGGAAAAGGTTAATGGTTCTTCTTCTGGTTTGACGGAAAAGGAGAAGATCAATATCTCTGTTGATATACACGATTATCGGTGCGAAGTTCGCCAATAAATGTAGATGATAAACATGCGCCTTCAGGGGTTGTGGCTGCAGATAAATCTACGGTAGTGTTGGAGGTGCTGGAGACGATTGAAAGGATTTCCAATCGTTTTAACGTTTTGGAATCCCTTGCTGAAGAACTAACGACGATGGAGGAACTCACTGAGAACGGAATTCCTGCTGTGGATGATCTAGAATTGGAGGCTGCATCTTCGAAAGGCATAGCGCAAGAGGCTGCGATTGAGATTGCCCAGGAGGGTACGATGGCTGCTCTCCAGGTTACGACTATTCTAATCTATGATGCGGCTATAATGACTAACTCAGAAGCTATTCCTGCTGCTAATCAGGGATCATTGGAAGTTTCTGATAAGTTGAATTTAGCTACTATAGATGGGGCTTTTAATCTGCCGCTTCTGGAAAAGAATGATGCTAACCTGCTTGCGGCGATGGACAGTGAACCGTGGCTGCATTTGGGCTTCTATGATGACTGCGATGTGGGTAAATATACTGAAGGTATGGTGCTTGGTGATGCTGAATCTGACAGCTGGTCAGAAGGTGATGCTGATGATCATGATTCACTTGCATCTGAAGCCATGCAAGGGGTGGCTTCAGTTGCAAAGAAACGTGGTCATAAGCCAAAATCAGAGAAGAAGACTCAGGAGGGTTTTGTCCCAAGGAGATCATCTCGGTTACAGTAGTCTTTGGTGTGTTTCTTTATATCCTTTTTCCAATGATAGGTCAACTTATTTGGAACTTCAAAGGCATTAAAATCATGCCTCTCACCGACATATGAAATCTTTGATCCACATTTATAATATCTCACTTTTGGTTATTCTTGAACCAATGTTGGTGAAGACTAAGCTAGAAGCAATAAGGCAGGAGTTAGGGTTTGATATTGCTTTTTCTTCTGACAATAGCAAGATATGGGTTTTCTTGTATAAAGGAATTTACTATTTCCTTGATTGATGATAATGCTCAGGTTCTTCATTTTGAGGCATCTCATGGTTTGGTTCCTGGGAAGTTTTATTTCTCTGCTGTGTATGCTAAGTCTACTCGAGTTGAGAGGCAAGCGTTATGGCAAAGCATGGTGGCATTTAGACAAAATCATATTAACTCTCCCTTTCAAATTCTGGGGTTTCTGTTCAAGATCAGGTTGCGATGACGGATTTTATTGAGTGTATTGAAGCTTGTGATTTATTACAAATGATGCCGGTTGGGGAGGAATTTACATGGGGAGGTACAAGGAGTACAAGATGGGTTTGTAAGAAGTTGGATAGGGTGTTATTCACAAGAGAATGGCATGATCTCTTCCTGGCTTCCTCGGTTGAAAATATGAGTCGCACCACTTCGGATCATTGCCCTATTTTGCATTTGCTTGTGCCTCAACCAGTGAGTAAGCCAAGGGTCTTCTGGTTCCAAAATATGTGGCTATAGAGGGATGATTTTAAGATGATAGTTAAGGAAAATTGGGACCAGCCTCTTGCTGAGACTGGAATGCTTGGGTTCTCCATAAAACTTCGATGCTTGAAGGTTAAATTGGAGGAGTGGAACAAGAATGTCTTTGGTGATGTTTTTCAGAATCTAAATGTAGCTGAAAGGGAGGTCCAGCAGCTTGAAAATTTGTATGATACTACAAGGCTGGAAAATGATAGAGCTCAACTAACTCTTGCAAAGGCTAATCTGCTTCAAAAGACAAAGGAACATGAGGATTTTTGGAATCAAAAAATGAAGCTTAAATGGTTGAAGGAAGGTGATGCCAACACTGCTTTTTTCCACGCCTCTCTGAAGGAACGTAGTGTGCGACAAGGTCTTTTTAAAATTCAGGCCGAGAATGGTGTAATGCTCTCGGATCCAGCAAGAATAGAGCAAGAGGCTGTACGCTTTTATCACTCTCTTTTGCAAGATGATCAAGATGGTTAGAATGTTGTTGAATCACAAAATATAATGCTTGACCATATTCCCTCCATATTGGAAGCTGAAGATAGTGAGCTTCTTTTTAGGCCTATTAATATTGATGAAATTAAGGAGGCAGTTTTTAATCTCAGAGCTGATTCGGCTCCAGGTGTTGATGGCTTTGGGGGGACATTCTACTGGAGCTGCTGGGATGTAATTGATAATGATCTTTTAAATGCTTGTGAAGATTTTATGCGGGGTGTACCTTTGCCAAGAGCCGTGGCTAGTACCTTGATAACTTTGATTCCATAGAAATCAGCGGTTACCACTTTTGCGGACTACAGGCCTATCAGCCTTTGTACCTTCTTGAATAAGGTTTTTACGAAAATCTTAATTGAGAGGCTGAAGATTATATTGGCAAGAATAATTTCTGAGGAGCAATCAGGTTTCTTGTCAGGAAGGGATATTGTTGATAAGGTGATATTTGCTCAAGATTTGTGTCAGTTCCTTGGTTGTAAAACTGAGGGTAATAACATGATTTTAAAGCTGGATATGAAGAAAGCTTTCAATAGGGTCAAATGGAGTTTTTTGGAGAGGGTTTTATTAAAGTTTGGCTTTCCAAGTCAGTTTGTGGGCTAGATTATGACCAACCTCCGCAGCAGTTGGATTTCAGTGATGATTAATGACAGTCCATGTGGTTTTTTCCAATCCACAAGAGGTATAAAACAGGGAGATCCATTGTCCCCATATTTGTTTCTCATTGTGTCGGAAGCTATGACTAGGAAATTGAATTATTTAGTCTCCAATGGAGTAGTGGCGAATTATGGGACTCCTAGGGGGTCTATGGTAGTTTCACATCTGGCTTTTGCTAATGATCTCATTATTTTCTCTAGGGAATTGAAAAGGTCGCTGAGAAGTCTGAATTCTTTTCTCCTAACTTATGAGCTTGCTTCGGGTCAAAAGGTTAACCGACAAAAAGGTGCTTTCGTGGTGGCTGAAAATTGTAGTCCAAGAAGGGCGGGGATCATTAACCGGGCTCTAGGGATACAAAAGGGTTCTTTGCCATTTGTGTATTTGGATTGTCGCCTATATCAAGGAAGGCGAAAGTATCTACTTTTCAATTCTAGTTGGAAAATCTTGATGCAAGGTTGTTGGGTTGGAAAAATAAGCTTCTCAGTCCAGGAGGTCGGCTTATTCTCATTAGACATGTTCTATCATCAATTCCACTACACGTTTTCTCAGCTATTCCACCACCAAAGTCTTTGCTGCGGGAAATGGAGAGAAAGTGTCAACGCTTCTTGTGGAGTGGTCTTAGTGAGGAAAGCCACAGGCATTGGAGGTCATGGGATCGCATTACATATCCAACTTCGGAAAATGGTTTCGGGGTGAGGGATTTTCAAGGCATTATTGATGCCTTGACGGTTAAGTTATAGTTGAAATTGAAGCACAGTAGGGGAGTTTGGTGCAAATTCATTGATTTTTTTTTGATGGCCTCTAAAAAGAAAACATTGTGGTTCCGTATTTCAAAGATTGGTGCAAGAGTGGTGGCAAGCACTAAGTTGATAGTACGGAGAGGGAACGACTCTTTTTGGTTTGACAATTGGTCGAGCTATGGAATTCTTTGGGATATTGCGCAACTTACTCCTCCGCAGCCCAAGCTAACTATCAGAGAATTCTTTGATGACAAAGATCTTTATTTAGCTGAGTTTCATAACTTTCTTGCGCCTCATATACATGCTTACCTTGTTGAACATGATTTTTCAGTTTCAGGTTAAGGATGATCTCTTGATGTGGCAGCCTACCCCTAATGGGACTTTTTCGGTTAAAATGGCATATGAGGTGGTAAGGAAGCGCCGTGAGAAGGACGACTGGCCTCAATTTGTATGGACAAAATATATCCCTTTTCCGATCTCTTTTTTCGCATGGAAATTGAGAAGTAAGTTGTTGCCTTTTCCAGAAATTTTAACACAAATGGGAATATATGTTCAGCCCTCTTTTTGTTTGTTTTGTTATAATCATAGTGAAGGATTTGAGCATACTTTCTATGGGTGTCCAAAGGTGCGAGAGATTTGGGATCATTTTGCGACTTTGTTCCAACTAAAGCTGCTAGGAGCTGCAACCTTGCTTCAAATCTACTTAGGTGGTGGAGAAAAAGTAATGGGAGCATCGCTTTTTGAGTAGTGCATACATTATTGCCAATGATCCTCATTTGGGAAATATAGAATGCTCGCAACAAGGCTCACTTTGATGATTTGCGCATGGATGTTGCTGAGGTAATCCATTGCATCAAAAATCAGATTTGTCTCATCCTGTAAGTCCATGATTTGAAGGCTGCTAATTTCTTGGAGAAGGATTTTGTTGAAAATATTTTTGGTGCTATTTTGAGGAACAAGCTGCGGCCGGCTATGAAGGAGGTTAAGTGGTACCCACCAAATCCTGACTCTTTTATTTTAAACTGTGATGGATCGTCTATGTTGAATGAAGCAGGTTATGGCTATGCAATTCGTGGAGAAGGAGGTGTCTTTATTTATGGGGAAAGCGGCTATTTGGGTGATGGTGATAGTTTTACGGCGGAGGTGGCAGGTGCTATTTTTGGTTTGCGAAAATGTGAGATGCTTCATCTTCGTAATGTTTGCTTGCAAACAGATAACAAGACCCTTGCTGATGTTTTGCATATCTGGTTTTCCCTGGAAGCATATAATGTTATTATAGGAAATGTCTTCTATCTTGGAGATGAATAGCTATGGGGTCTCTTATATTTTCAGAGAGGCAAATGCAGTAGCCGATAATTTGTCTAAAATAGCATCTTCCGGAGTGTCGGAGTTGTATCCTACTTTAGCTATGTTACCTAGATATGTAAAAAGTTTGTTGATTTTAGATCAACATTCTTTCTCTTATATTCATAGTAAATCTAGGTGATGTAAATTGGTATGACCAATACTCTGCCATTTGTACTAAAGTGGATCGAATAAAATCATGGGAGAAGTGAAGCTAGGAAACTATGCGGTCTGGATGTTCATCCCTTGGGTAGACCCCTTGGGTGCATTCTTCCATATAGCACTGCTGAATTTAAGGAATAGCTCTTGGGTGACCCGTTGAGTATTTTGAGTGAAGTGGGACCTGAATGTCACTTGTCTCTTTTCTTTCGTTAAAAAAAAAAAACCAACACATAAACGTTGAAAAGGAAGAGTCTCTAATTATTACTCTCAACAGCTGCTGCAACTTATTTTAAGTTGGCTGAATGAGAATTAGAATTTTCAGAATCAGTTGGCAACATCTTGAGACTTTGGAGGTTTAAAAGTAAGGCAAAAAGTCTTTTACTCTACACTAACTACTGTAGTATATCACATTTGGACAGAATGGAACGCAAGAAAGTTCAAAGGAAGACTACCAAAAATTTCTCCACTAAGAGAAAATCAAAATTAATAATGAATAAGAAGATGAAAGGCATGAAACAGTTGTACATGTGGAAAAGACAAAATGACTACCAAAATTGTGACCAAACTCAATAATTATTTACATACATGCATACACACATACAGACATACATACATACATACATACATACATACATACATACATACAAACATACATACATACATGCATACATACATATATGTGTGTGTATCTATATACTATATACTAAGGCAAACTCTACGGAAAGAAAGCTTAAATGAATCTCCCAATGCCACATAGAATTTAATCTCATGTGTCAATTACCAAAATTTTTTTTATTTAAATAAGCCAAAATAAAATTTTCAAATTTAATAAATCTATAGTCAACCACTTTTTAAAATTCAAAATAGTATGCAAACAATTTACTGACTGTTTAGTATCACAATTGCACAATCAAATCTCCAAAATCGCTCATATTAGTTTTAGATATTGATTCCTCAACAATAATAACCATGACATTTCTCTTCGGTTGTTTATATTTAGTGTAGGAGATCAATATATGCAAATAAGGTGTGTAATTTGGGGATATAAGATATCCTCAGAAAGTAAATCTTGAAAAGAGGAGTAATTTCTGCGATGGGCGGCGACGAGGGTGGTAATGGTTGCGGCATTTTTTTTTTTTTTTGGTTTGACTGAAGAAACAAAATTCTCTGGTGGAGTTTGAAAGTTTTGCCTTTGACGGTGAGGATAATACCAGCGGGGCGAGAGGACAAAGAATGTGGATAACCAATTTTATTTTTATACCAAAATTCACAACGACAATGAGAATCAAGTCCAAAGAATCTTGAAATGAGTTTTTAGATTCTCAAATCATCTCATGAAACCCTCATAAGTTATAAGCAATGAAAAGATATTTCCCACGTATTGAACTTTTGCACTTGAAAAATACAATTATATTCATTGAAACTGTTGAGATATTATATACTACAAAGCACATTAACTATCACCAGATGATTTTTTTTCAACTTTTTTGGCCGTCGGCCAACTTTAAACCATATCAAGTCCACGTACAAGAAACTTTAAATGATGTGCTCTAGGAGGAGATTACAACATCTGAAGATTTATCCTGCCACATTCCGAATGGGTGATTTTATGACAAACTTTTCTCCTTCCCTTGGAAACAGCCTGTACCAGTGCTTTTCGGATAATCATACAATGCACATCCTTTGAATTTGATGTTACTGCTAACGATGTGTTTGGTTCCAAGTATACTCATTTCGAATAGTTTTAAAATAGACCAAACACTAGCATCTTTGTGTCATGATTTCCTTTATCACAAAAAAAAGACTACGACGTGACAGAGATAAAGGTTTGCAATGATGCTAGAGAAGTAGATTCATCTCCGACAAGTTTTCTTCCTAAAGATTTGAATACAAACATTACAACAATGTTTGAATCAAATTCAAACGATGATGATCCACAAGTGGAGAAGAATGGATTTCCTATAAATAAAAATAAAGAAAAAAAAGTCCAACAACAAATGACGAACCCACTTGAAATCATTATTTCTTTTTGGTGTTCTTCCTGAAGGTTTGAATACAAAGCATTAGAACTTTTGATATTTTTATTGATATCAATTGATGGTTATGATTTTGTTGACCTTTTGATTGTTACACATGTCATATTGAGATGCCATATTGTTCAGACATTCAAAGGTTAGTGTTTTTATGGCACATTCTTACTATTGCCTTAGTAAAGAATGTGTTAATTGAATTGCTTCGTTACCGCAAGTGGGATGCTTTCTAACATGAAATAACCTATAAAGAGTCAAGAAAGGATTGCAGATGTATGCAAATTCCGATGTTCGAATTTTGGAGCATTTTTTTCCTAACCAAAGACGGGGTTTATCTTTTGACTTTAACAAATGAGTATAATTCTTTTTTTTCCCTTCAATTAGTTTAGAAGAATGAGACATTCCCTTAAAATTAGTTATGGTATGACGTTGTAGACTTAGTATAATTGAATCATCATCTTTTGGAATTAATTTTTTCAGGAAAGTGTTTGTTGGGATTGGAAGTGGACATAGACCGCCCATCACTTTCAATGTACTATCTTCTATGATTGCAATGTTAGAGAGATTAATAAATGATTTAACTAATCAACACTACTTTCGAATTGAATGTTGTAGGCACTATTCATTTCCTTTTTCTTGACTTATTATTCTCTCATGATATTGACAAATGCTCATGTATTCCAAAAAAAAAAATAAAAAATCATTCACATTGAGTTTAGTACAAACTATAAAACTCAATGCAAATTATTTTATTGGAACAAATGAAGTACTCCCTTCTCTCGATTGTCCAGTAAGTGAAAAGTAAGTGAAGATTCAAACACGACAATCTTTAGGGACAAGAAACTACAATTTATAAAGTCCAATTCAGCATTGTTTATAAACTTTAAAACTAATATTTTATGTTATTCTTTTAATCTTGAAGGAAAAAGGTTGAAGTACTTGAAGATTATATATATATATATACATATATATATATATATATGTGTATATATATATTGAGCGAATGGGAGAAAGTATTTTAAGCAAAATATAATTGAATGTTTTATGATGTTGGGAATTTCTAAAAATCCCAGGTCAGAGGAAGTAGATTCACATTGAATATTTTATTATGTTGGGAATTTCTACAAATCTCGGGTCGGAGGACTTGAAGAGAGCCTTCCTCAACAGTGTGTTGATTTAATTGATACGTGTTTTGTTACTCTCTAGCCTAGAGAGTCCCTAGATAGTTTGGTTCATTATAGAATTGCGAGAGTGAAGGAAAGAGAGAAAATTGAAGTCTTTGCACCATGACAAATGTCTAAAACTACTAAGGAGTAGAGTATTATGGGGAGAAGGAATGCTAGTAAGAATAAGAGAAATCATGTTTAAAATTGAGCCATTTTTTAATAGTATTCATGGGTTTGTCAACAATGAAATGTCTGTGAAAAACTTTCTATTTCATTTGAATAACATGAAATATACTATATTTGTTCAAATTATTTTTCATTTCATTGTGGTTAATTTTTGTTTGTTTGTTTGACAAGAATGAAGATAAGGTAAAATGGGTCCATGGAATGACGGACTGATCATTTAGATCAGTTTAATGGCAAACATGAAAAACATAAATTGTGTTTATCGTTACTTTTTTGATGTTCCAAAACCATATGTGGAAAAGGGTTTTGTTCAAATTTATGAAACATGCACTTATTTGCATTAGATGGTTCATTAACATGTTGATGTTACGTTTGCATGGGTATTTTTGTGTCCTTTTGTCTTTTTGGGTAGTTTTCATAATATGGTGGGGCGATTATAGTAATATTTTTTTTCAAAAAATCATATGTAAATTTTTTTTGGGCAAATTACTCTTACTCCCTAGGTTTGCTTAGAAACTTAAACCACCTTACCTTTTGGGCATATAGCAATTACCCCCTTGACCGGTAATTCATAAGGGTCAACCGACCAGTGGGGTGAAAAGACAGAATGTGAAGCATGATTTAAATTTTTTAAATTAAAAAACAATGCCCCTTTATTCAATTACTCCATTAGCCCTTACATATCTTCTTATACCGAAATCTTAACTTTGGCAGAAAAGAAACCTCTCAAGTCCTTCCGCTACTCCACGCCTTCCACTGCTCATCTCAAAGAATGAAACTATGTCTATTCCTCCATCATCGTTCTTTGCAAAACTTTCAAGTAAGAGAACCTGTTAGCAAAAAGAAAACATGCAGAAAAAATATGTCGTTGGATTGAATGGTTATTGAGAAATCAAGGAAGAATTTCATTTAAGCGGTATTTCACATTGTTTATGACTAGAGGCAAAATTGCACATTCACATTTTCTAATCCCTATAAGCATTACTGAAGACTCAATTTGTTCAATAAAGCCCAATAGTGATCTCGCTACTCTTTTAAAGCGTATGCAACTAATGATATGGGATGAATCATCTATGGTACGAAATTGTTTCCAAGCTCTTGATAAATATTTGAAAGATATTCTCTGATTCATTGATCCAAGGAATTCTGAAAGACCTTTTGGAGGTAAAGTTGTTGTGCGAGGTGATTTCAGACATATTCTTCTAGTGGTACCAAAAGGGAGTAGACAAGATATGTGGATGTATTGATAAAAAAATTCATACCTTTGGCCACACTCTGAGGTACTCAAATTGACTGTTAACATGTGTCTTCAAGCTGGGACTTCACATGTGTCGGTGAAGGTAAAATTGCATAACCGAACGACGGAGAAGCTAAGATTGATATACCTGTAGATATGTTAATTCAATCATATATAAATCCCGTTGCCAGCATGGTCAACAGTTCGTGTGCTGATTTCCAGAATAATCTCGAAAATGTTCATTATTTTTATAAAATAACAACTTTTGCACTGAAGCATGACGATGTGGAAACCATAAATGATCACATGTTTGCAATTATAGAGAAAGATGATGTTTAGTACTTGAGTTCTGATAGTATATGCAATTCAAAATGCGGTGTAAACAATGAAGGAGGCATGTTCACACCTTATTTTTTTAATAGTATTAAAAGTTCTGGTCTCCCTCAGCACAATTTGAAACTCAAAGTGGGTGCTCTGTTAATGTTACTTAGAAATATAAGAAAACGAGTTGCACTATGTAATATTGTAAGGCTTCGAGTCATGGTTTTGAGAAAACATATAATTTAGGCAAAGGTTATGTCTGGTATCAACGTGAGAGATATTGTATATAACTTGGACCTCACTCTGCCCATGACATACTAAATATCCTTTTAAGATGAAGATAAAGAAATGTCTTTTGGTAATTTGTTTTGCAATGGCCATAAAAAAAAGTCAAGCTCAATCTTTATCTCTTGTGGGATTATATTTTCCGCTTCTAATTTTCAGTCATGACCAATTATATGTTGTCTTATCAAGTGTTACTTCAAGACAAAGAATAAAGGTGCTAATATGTGATCAAGATGGTAATGTGAATGCCTCTACAAAGAAATATTGAAAGACATATGATCATTCAATTTGAAGTTGATTCTTTTTGGTTTTATGTATTCATTTATTTGGATTTATTAATATTCCAATTTAGGTTGAATAAAGTATCACCGTATTCATGTGGGAGCTTTTTTCTCTTTTTTTTCCCCCTATTTTCTTGTTTTATATTTTCAATATGTGGTGGGTTGTCGAAGCCCCCAAAATAATTTACCAACTTAAACTGTAGATAGGATAAGTCAGGTCGATCCCACAGGGACGGTTAAACTTCAAATAACCGAAACACGAAATTGGACAAACAAGAAAGAAAGTTGCAGAGTGTCACTCACTTGCACGAGTGGGTAAAGTCACTCAGGCAAGTGACTCTGCAGAACTAAAGACAAAGAAAGACAAATGGAACCTCACTTACGGGAGTGAGAATTCCGACTGAAGGAACTGACTCAACAAACTGGATATTCATTCTCTTTTCCCTATGTAATCAAGTTGTGATATTGCACTCTTTTGGTATGAATTCATGCTCATTCAGGCACTTATATATCTCTAAGTCACTTCCGATTTTTCCTAGAGGTATCTTTATGAACTCAATTAAACTATTTTCCAATGATTAATCAAGTCATAAAGTCATGAAGTTTCAAGCCTTATATGAATACTTATGCTAACCAAGTATATTCCTCTCTCAATTAGAACCATGGATTGTTACCTCCAAGTCATAAGTTGAAGCTAAATGATTCTGAACCTTGTTTACCCTTCCGGGATTCACTTAATTCTGTGCACAATCAATCAAATGGCCAATTTAATCAAGAGGTAGATGAAAGCTTTAACTTCAAAACACAAAATCATCCGAATGCATTCACAAATTTAAACTACATAGGTTCCAGAGAATGAAATCTAATTAACTACACATACATAAAGAAAATACAAGAAAAGAAGTAAAGCATTAAGAAGAAGCAAATCTGGATGGCTGAGCAACAGGTCACTCAGGCGAGTGAGGTCTGTTACTCCTCTCTTTCTGCTACTGGACTTCTTCTTCCTTTGGAGTTTTCTCCCCTCTCTGCTCTCTTCTTCTCTCTCTGTTGTGTTTTTGTGTGTTGTATGTTCGCTCAGATATATCTTCATGCTGGGAATGCAGCTCCTTTTATAGAGCTTTGAAGCGGGTTCTTCTTCCAAGATAGCCTCTCCATGCTTGTAGTTGTTTAATCCTCCCAATGTCTTGAGCCTGCAATCCAACTTGGCTGTTCTTCTTTTCTTCTTCTAGCAGTGGCAGCATTGCTCTCATTGATCAGCAGAGGTGGCTGAGATTGCAGCTGGGGGACAAGCATGCCTCTTTGAGGAGACATAGTCATTAATGACAAGATGCTTCTTGTCTAAGGGGCTGCTTCTTCGTCCAGCTCAGCAATATTACCTCAGCAGCCCATAAATTATTCCCTTGGCCTCCAATTTTCAGCAATTATTCAATACAGTCCTCACCTATTTAGAAACACAAAACTAGCTATGTAAAATGAATAAAATCTAAGAAACACCCCCAATTTCTAACTAATTAAAGAGCAAAATTGCAATGCTTTTATGTAACAATTTAACCGTTATCAACTCCCCCAAACTGGAGGAATTGCTTGTCCTCAAGCAAAACAATCTAACCCCTTAAAAACCACACGTAGAAACAAGAAAACAATAGCTAACCACTGACTACCCTGAGTGAAAATGTCACTCAGGCAAGTGACACTGCAACAAACACACAAAAACTTCACAGCAACTACCAAACATAACTAGTTCATATGACAATCGGATACAACATCTCAAACGCAAGAAAAACAAGTATATCTTTATGCAAATTCGAATTTCACCTAGTCTTTACGAAATCACCTCCATGGGTGTGTAAATCATGCCAAGTATGCAAAGTAACAAATTAGTATAAGGTAAATAACAGCTCATGGTGCATATTTATATATTTCTTAGCCTTAAGACTCATTCTTTCTTACCACAATCATGCTAATGTGGCCAATACAGCCTCAGAGATATAAGGACTCTCACAATTCATTTCTTTTCAATTATTCTCCCTCATTCTCTTTTATTTACCTCCGAGTCTTTTGGCTTTTTCTATTTATGACTCATGATTCTTTTTCTTTCGAACTTCCGACCCCTCCTACCGAGAGCTTTCGATAGGAGACTTCTCTTTCCAGGCCAAAGGATCACTCATTGTTGCCATTTCACTCTAAGAGATTTAGCATTGATGCTCTACCTTATGCTCCCTCAAGTTCTTTTGAACTTTTTTTATTTACTCATTTTTGAGCATTCCGCCTACCAATTCCCAAAGAAGGTATTAGAGAGGGTCATTAAGCTTGCCTTAGTCAACTCTTTAGCATGTAAACAAACCACACTTTGCATTCAAGTGGTAGTAAGAAAAGTCATTTAAACATTTTTAACCAATTTAGAACACCACAGAGCATGCTATAAAACTCAACTTCAATGTAACTAAGCATAAAAGGCATGTGTGCTTAAGTAGTGTAGAGATGATAACCAAGAGTTAGGTAAAATCAAAATTTGAATTAGATATAAGAAATTAAGTACATTAGTCTTCATAGATATCCAATTACCATAGAACTAGCATTCACAAAAAATCGAAAAAAAAAAAAAATTTATAAACATGCTCCCTACTACTCCCCCAAACTTATTCAAAGCATTGTCTCCAATGCTGACAATCAGATCACGCAAAAACAAAAATAACAACAAAAATAGTTCATAGAAACAAAAACAATTCACGAAAAGAACTGTGTGGTCACTCGCAGGAGTGATATTATCATTCATGTGAGTGAGGTAGAGGACTGATGACTTCCCTGAGTTAGAGCAATTGAAATGGATGAGGAGGGCTTCATGATGCACATCATTCAACATATCTGTTCGATTTATTGCAATCTTTATGTTGTGTTGAAATATACTCCATACAAGGGATCGCGACATCCTTGTACAACAGCCTGGAATTGCAACATCAGAAACAAAAAAGATTCAGCAGCTATAAGAGTTCAGAATTTTTATTTTTCTGCAGTGTCACTCGTTGGAATGACTTTGGTCACTCGTGGGTGTGGCTCTACAGTCCTTCTTTAGCTGCAAATTTAGTTTTCTCAAATACCAAGGATTAGAATTGAAACACAGACTAAAGATATAAAAAATTAAGCTCATAAAGTTCCTTGGTTCATACAGTTAAGCACAGAGACCATAGAAAGCAACAAACCAGAAACACCATAGTTCCATAAATAGATTTAGCTTTTTAACAATAGTGCTCAGAAAGAACTAGATGACTCATATGCAATCGAACATGCTAAATTCTGAAAATTCTCTCTAAACTTGCTAGATATGGTATCAATGCTCATAAAGATATTAGAAGTTTACCCCAGACTAAAGCCTAGCAAGTACACATTAAGCACACCAAATTTCAGAATTAACAAGCTACTAAGGGATATGACATACAAAAGATGTCTCAAGAACCTAAAAAAGAAACAAAACAGAAAGGTAAAACAAAATATATGGGTGGGTAAAAGAAATAAATTGACTTCAAACATCAAGTAGGTTCAGAGTCACTTTGCCAAGTGACATGAGTCACTTCCCAGAGTGTCTTAGAACTTTCAGCAATACACACAAAATTTCAAAGTCAACAGCTTCTGTTTTCAAAATTCCCATATTTAAGTTAGAAACAAAATAAACTAATAATAATCATGCATGAACAGAGCAGACATCGATTCTCCCAAACATAAAATAAAGCACAGATCCTATGCAGACTAAAAGAATCGAAGGCAAATCAGTCACAGCAACTTAGTTTGTTGCAGGCACACTCGGGAGGGTGACTAATCTCACTCTCCAGAGTGACTGATATCAGAATCTGCTGCATTTTTGGATTACCAATTGAATTGGGATGGCATTAATACTTCTTCTGCACATGGAAGCACACACATTAAACAAGAAAAAATTAAAATCACACAAAAACAAACTAAAAGGAAAAGAACATGGGTTGCCTCCCATGAAGCAAGCAAAATATTGAAATGCAAGATGCATTCCATAATCAACTCTTGTGGCTTCAAGTCACTCAGAATAGCCATCTTGATACCACAAGAATGTGCCATCAATTAGCCTATCATGCCTCCAGGAAGCATACTTTTGAATCATCCAACATAGAGGAAAATCTTTCTTGCTCCACTCTTCCAACATCTCGGGGTCCTTCTTGGTTTGACATTGATCGAAATCAATATACTCTATTTGCACACCCCAAGTGAATTCACCCTTACCTCTGCCCACATGACTCTCATCAAGGGAGATAATTGACTCTTCTTCATTCGTAAACAAAGATGTATCCCCCGAGTCAATTATCTCTCTTTCTGGAGAAAGAGTCTCATGAAATATTGAGCACGGCTCACCTTTAGGAAATAGTCCCTCTAAACACAACTCCTCATCAAGTCGGTTACTAAAATCTTGTTGCACAACTTTCTGCTTGGTAGGGTTTTTAACGCCACTTGAGGAAGTGTGTTTTGTCACTCCCCTGAGTGGGAATGGCAGAGGTGGAACATAAGGAGGTGGTTTCTGATATGGTGGTGGTTGCATCTCCACCCTTGGTTCTTCCTTTACCTCCTTCACCTCCACTGGTAGGACTAAATTCTGATGAGAAAATTGCTCTTCCTTCCTTTCTGAGATTTCATTCAACTTTTGGAGCCCTTGTTGTATTTGTTCAACTCTTTGCTCCAACTCCTTTAAAGTTTCCTGAAATTTGTCCCACTCTGTTTGACTCAGCTCCCAGTCGAGCTCACCTTCATAGCACGGGGACATTGGTGGATCAGAGTAGTAATATTCCTGCTCATAAGAATCAAAACCGTTAAAAGCACAAGGGGGATTAAAACTATAACTAGGTGCAATTTGTTGGTAATTATTCCAATAATAAGAATTTCCTATATATGAAGGATAATCTGCCATTAAATTTCAGAGTTGGCACACTCTTCTCAAATCAGAAAACAAAAGGAAAAAAAACAAAAACAAACAAATGGTTAAAAGAAGTTTTTCGCCGTCCCCGGCAACGGCGCCACTTTTGGTGGGTTGTCGAAGCCCCCAAAATAATTTACCAACTTAAACTGTAGATAGGATAAGTCAGGTCGATCCCACAGGGACGGTTAAACTTCAAATAACCGAAACACGAAATTGGACAAACAAGAAAGAAAGTTGCAGAGTGTCACTCACTTGCACGAGTGGGTAAAGTCACTCAGGCAAGTGACTCTGCAGAACTAAAGACAAAGAAAGACAAATGGAACCTCACTCACGGGAGTGAGAATTCCGACTGAAGGGACTGACTCAACAAACTGGATATTCATTCTCTTTTCCCTATGTAATCAAGTTGTGATATTGCACTCTTTTGGTATGAATTCATGCTCCTTCAGGCACTTATATATCTCTAAGTCACTTCCGATTTTTCCTAGAGGTATCTTTATGAACTCAATTAAACTATTTTCCAATGATTAATCAAGTCATAAAGTCATGAAGTTTTCAAGCCTTATATGAATACTTATGCTAACTAAGTATATTCCTATCTCAATTAGAACCTTGGACTGTTACCTCCAAGTCATAAGTTGAAGCTAAATGATTCTGAACCTTGTTTACCCTTCCGGGATTCACTTAGTTCTGTGCACAATCAATCAAATGGCCAATTTAATCAAGAGGTAGATGAAAGCTTTAACTTCAAAACACAAAATCATCCGAATGCATTCACAAACTTAAACTACATAGGTTCCAGAGAATGAAATCTAATTAACTACACATACATACAGAAAATACAAGAAAAGAAGTAAAGCATTAAGAAGAAGAAAATCTGGATGGCTGAGCAACAGGTCACTCGCCTGAGTGACAAAGGTCACTCAGGCGAGTGAGGTCTGTTACTCCTCTCTTTCTGCTACTTGACTTCTTCTTCCTTTGGAGTTTTCTCCCCTCTCTGCTCTCTTCTTCTCTCTCTGTTGTGTTTTTGTGTGTTGTATGTTCGCTTAGATATATCTTCATGCTGGGAATGCAGCTCCTTTTATATAGCTTTGAAGCCGGTTCTTCTTCCAAGATAGCCTCCCCATGCTTGTAGTTGTTTAATCCTCCCAATGTCTTGAGCCTGCAATCCAACTTGGCTGTTCTTCTTTTCTTCTTCTAGCAGTGGCAGCATTGCTCTCATTGATCAGCAGAGGTGGCTGAGATTGCAGCTGGGGGACAAGCATGCCTCTTTGAGGAGACATAGTCATTAATGACAAGATGCTTCTTGTCTAAGGGGCTGCTTCTTCGTCCAACTCAGCAATATTATCTCAGCAGCCCATAAATTATTCCCTTGGCCTCCAATTTTCAGCAATTATTCAATCCAGTCCTCACCTATTTAGAAACACAAAACTAGCTATGTAAAATGAATAAAATCTAAGAAACACCCCCAATTTCTAACTAATTAAAGAGCAAAATTGCAATGCTTTTATGTAACAATTTAACCGTTATCAATATGCATGATTGAAATCATTACATATTTTATAGTTACTATTATTTATTCTCATACAAAATAATATATAACTAATTTCTCTTGATCTACATTATAGTATCTGTATGCTTTTCTCTGCCCCGTCCATAAGACAGGTTTAACACCTAATATGTGTGTGTGTGTGTGTGTGTGTGTAACTAAACATGTGTTAGGATGTTAGAATTTTCTAAATTTAATTTCTCAATTTTACTATTATTAAATTTTAATTTTTTGGTTAAAGATGAAGATTCTAATACTGTTACTACCAACAAATTATAAGCACTAAAAGATAAAATTTTAATTCAAAATCAAAACAACAAAAATTTTATAATTATCTTATCAATTACTTTATCAACCCAAGAATTTAGGAGGTAATCTCGAATATATGGCAGTCCACTAATCATTACACAAATTACTTAAATGAATCAAATAATTTAATTGTTGCATAGTTCAGTAATATGATAATTTGATTTTTAAATTAAAAAATTATGCATCATATTAATAACTAAAATGTGCAATAGTAGAATGATTTGATCTTATCATGAATGATTTAAATAATAATGATTACTATTATTATTTTTAATTTTGAAAATGTATCTATCACTAATCATGGGACAAGTTAACACTACATCAAAAGCTATTTTGGTGGTTCCTACTCACTACATCAGAGTACAAATGCATTCTATTACAACAAATTAATGCTTTTGAATATCAGGAACCTATTGAATAGAAACATATCTAATTTTAACAAGAATGACAATCTGTTGGATTACCTTTGATGCACTGCCAATTCATTCTTGAAGATAAGATTATTTCTAGCTTTCTACTCAAAATAGATCGATGCACACCAAGAAAATTTCATGGCTAGTCAAAGCCCAATTAAGAAAATGTTGAATATATTAACCAAATATTATTCCAAGAATTGGAAGGTTTCAAAAATTGGTTCACTGTTGATGATTCAGCTTGGGAATACAAAGAAAGTATTAGGGCCATCAATTGGACGAATTTTAGAAGAAAAATGCTTCATCTCTATGCTCATATTCCAACTAATTTGTTAATTTTTGAAGATGTATTATCGTACATTGTTGGTGTTAGCCTTTTTGGACAACAGTGATACTTACAAATGTTTTTTTTTTCTTTTGTGATCCAAAACGAAGAGCAATGAGCAAAACTTTTCAGATCTCAAACAAAGAGCGATGAGGAACAGAAGAAACCCAAGTGGCCAAACAAATCAGAGCTTCTCCTACCCTCACAATTAGCTACCAAATGATTTTGCTATATGAATTGATTATAGGGATGGTGCAATCGTCCTTTCATTAGTTTATTCTATCACATATTCAGGAATTCTTTGGCATTCTATATAGATAATTTGTAATGATTACACAAAATAAACTATGGGAACCCACACTTCATAACATAAAACCCTCCAAAATAAACAAACAGCTTAAATCCATTATTAATTAACAATCCTAAGCTTAACACAGTTTCTTCATTAACATCAAAGACATCAATCTATTGTAGATGTGAATTGAATCAAAGCTGGAAGAAAACAAAAATAATTCTAATTTACATTTTATTTTCTTCTATATTAATTTCTTCTCTTTCATTCAAAGCCCTAGCTAAATCTTTCATCTCCCTTTAATTTTTTTTTATTTTTATCTAAAAAACATAAAAATGGTGTAGGTAATTGGAAGAATATGGTAGGTCGTTATTTCTGGAAATGGAAGGAGATGGAAGTTAGAAGAAGAAAGGAGAAAAGAGAAGGAGATAGTCGATGATGATAACAATTAGGAGTTACTCGTCAGAGATGAAGACGAAAGAATAATAGTGGGGAAAGTAGGATAGATGACAATTACATAAATTTCTACTTCTTTCTTCTTTGTCCTAAATTAAGTAAGATAAATGCGGATCTGCGCAAGGAGGAACAAGCAGGGATGGAAAAGCTGGCTGCGGAAAAGGTTGCGCTATCAGAAAAGGTTTCGGTGGGAAGTAAGAATGGACTTCGATTGAATCAGAAAAAAGTCAAATGGGATTCCAAAAGGAGTGCCAAGAAAGGTGAAATGCAGGTTGAGACTGTTAATGCCAATCCTCAGATCATCAGTGATCTTTCTACTAAAATTACGGAGGCACAGGATGCGGAAAACCTAACTTTGCAGCCTGCAAGAATTAGATTAGTCGATGGGGCTTCTGGCTCTGGTTTAACAGAGAAGGAAAAGGAATCTATTATTGTTGATATTGAAAGTAGTCCGAAACGAGATTCGGGTGATAAGACTGTGAATGATGTGATTCTCTTTGAAGGAGACGATAATGCCGTAGTTGATCCAAAGATTCAGGTTGCGAGCGAATTGCGACTGAGCTCGAAGGCGCAAGGGGATTTCGACACTCAGCGTAACTCTGCCCAGCCAGAGACTTTGGAAACTATAGTTGTTGACGATCTGCACCTGGGTCATAGTGCGCAAGGGGATGCTGGGTTACAGTTGCAAACGTCACAACTCGATCTAGATGACACAAATGGACCTCGTGTAGCCATTGAGCAAGGGAATAAATTTGCGCTCCTTCAGATTTGTGATGATGATGGTGATGTATCTGGAAATGGTGATGAGGAGGATCCTATTATTGATCTTACGTTGGCTACGGGTAGAGAATCCGTGATTGGTGGTCCTCAAGGATTGTATGGCGAAAATTCAGAAATGGTGGCTGGTCTAGAAATGGAAGCTGTGACAGTTAATGACATTCTGCAACCAGAAATTATTAAGCCACCACTGAAATACCCTGATGATTCATTTCCAGCAGAAAGTGAAGGAAGTGATGCTGCTACTGATAGGGGAACATGGTCAGAAGGGGATAAGGAAAGGCTAACATTGGATACTGAACGTGGGATCAAGACTGGGGTAAAGAAAAAGAAACGCGATAGGAAAACAAGGGAGCAAATCGCCAAGGAGCTTGAAGGGGCTGAGCTTCGGCGATCACTTCGCTTTCAATAAGTAGTTCTCTTTTCCTTTAAAAATTTCCAATGATTAGTGTCATTTTTTGGAATGTTCGTGGAATAAAAAAACAAGCATCTCAGCGACGCTTGAGGACTCTTATGCAAAGATATCAAGTTGCAATGGTGGTTATTCTGGAGCCAATGCTTCCAGCTAATAAACTTGACGAAATAAGAAGGGAATTGAGACTGGATCATGCATTCTCGTCCAGCACAAGTAAAATCTGGGTAATGAGCAGTAGGATGTACACAATAAAAATGATAGAGGATGCTGGACAAGTAATGCATATGGAGGTGTGCCACCTTCCAACACAGAAACAGTTTCTTATGTCCTCTGTGTATGCAAGATCGAACAAGGTTGACAGGCGGATTCTCTGGAAAAATATGGAGCTCTTCCGTGCAAGGAATCCAGCATATCCTTGGATGATTGGTGGGGATTTTAACGTAATAAGAACCATTGAGGAATATTCTGGAAACACGGTTCAAGATATTGGCGCAATAGAGGAGTTTAATCAGGCCATTGAATCGGCTGATCTACTTGAATTTTCTTCAGTTGGGGAGGATTTCACATGGGGTGGCACAAGAAATACGGGATGGGTTAGTAAGAAACTGGATCGCATTCTCTTTACTAAGGAATGGCTAGACATGTTTCCAAACCACTACATTGAGCATCTCAGCCGGACAACTTCAGACCATAATCCCTTGCTACTTCAGTTTGATGTTCAAGTAGCAACTAAGCCTCGTCTATTTCGATTTCAACAAATGTGGTTGCGCAGAACTGAATTTAGGGCTGTGGTGCAAGAAAGTTGGTCGCAACCGGTCCTAGGCAGCGGAATGTTTGCTTTCTCTACTAAGCTGCGTAGGCTCAAGGTCAAACTCAAAGATTGGAATCAGAATAATTTTGGTGATGTTTTCCAGAATTTAAAGAAGGCAGAAGAAAAGGTGAAGGAAATGGAATTCGTTTATGATCGCTCGGGACAAGTTTCAGACAGAATCAATCTTTCGGAGGCAAATGCTTTTCTATTGCAAAAGCTGAAGGAACACGAGGATTTCTGGAGGCAAAAAATGAAACTAAAATGGCTAAAGGAAGGAGACTTAAATACTTCTTTCTTTCATGCTTCACTGGTGGATAAAACAGTTAGATTGGGAATCCAGAAAATACAAACGGAAAGTGGAAGAAGTTTGACTGAGTTGCTGGATATTGAAAATGAGGCCATCAGGTTTTTTAAAAGCCTATTAACCGAAAGTTCCACGTCTCAGAATCAGACTATAAAGCAGGATTTATTTCTTCAGCATTTTCAAGATGAACTTGATGACAATGAAAAGCTTATGCTTATTCGACCGGTTTCATTGGAGGAATTAAAGATAGCCGTGTTTGGTCTAAGTGAAGAAAGTGCGCCAGGAATGGATGGGTTTGGAGGCTCCTTCTATCGTTCCTGTTGGGATATAATTGCTGAGGATTTGATGAATGCTTGCAATGAATTTATGGCGGGTGTCCCAATTCCGAGAGCTATAGCAAGTACGGTAATCACTTTAATCCCGAAGAAGTCGTCCATTTCCACATTTTCTGACTTCCGGCCAATAAGTCTTTGTAACTTTCTCAATAAAGTTTTTACGAAGATCTTAACAGAGAGATTAAAGATAGTATTGCCTAAGATTATATCGGAGGAGCAATCAGCTTTCCTTGAAGGGCGGGATATCATCGACAATGTCGTTTTGGCCCAGGATCTATGTCAATTCCTAAAATATAAAGCTGTGGGGAATAATGTGGCGATAAAGATAGATATGATGAAAGCTTTTGACATGGTGTCTTGGAGCGTTTTGGAGAAGGTATTTTTGAAGCTAGGGTTCCCGGTGCAATTTGTAATATGTGTTATGAACAACTTGAGGAATAGTTGGTTCTCGGTCTTGATAAATGGTTCCCTGGCTGGTTTTTTCAAATCAAGTCGTGGGATTAAGCAAGGTGACCCACTCTCGCCTTACCTATTCATATTGGTGGTTGAAGCTATGACGAGAAGGCTAAAATACTTAGTTCGGGAGCGGAAAGTGGAGATGTATGGTACGCCGGCAGGTTCCCTAGCCGTTACGCATCTTTGCTTTGCGGACGATCTAATTATCTTCACAAGAGGTGTGAAGAAATCTTTAAAAGCTTTGACAGGTTTCTTAGCGGACTATGAAGAAGCTTCGGGACAAAAAATGAATAAACAGAAAAGTGCATTCTATGTGGCTGACACTTGTAGTGCGCAACGGGTTCAAACCATTTCTAGTGAACTTGGGATACAAAAAGGATCTTTTCCTTTTATGTATTTGGGGTGTAAACTATTCTATGGCAGGAAGAAAGCCTCTACGTTTCAGTTCCAATTGGATTCCTTGGATAAAAAGCTCTCAAGTTGGAAAAATAAGCTTCTAAGCCCGGGAGGAAGACTTGTCCTTTTAAGGCATGTCTTATCGGCTTTACCAATACATGTTTTCTCAGCCATAAGTCTGCCAATTTCTATTATTAAACAGCTGGAAAAGAGGTGTCAGCGATTCCTATGGCAAGGCCTTGGTGAAGAACAAAAACGGCATTGGAGATCCTGGGAAAAATTGGCATATCCAACTGAAGAGAATGGCCTAGGTTTTCGGAGATGTCAGGATGTGGTGCTTGCATTTTCCTTAAAACTATGGTGGAAGGTTCATCAAAGGAAGGGATTATGGAGCAAATTTGTCCTTTCTCTTTCGGATTCAGCTAAGGCGAAGACCACTTGGACCCGAGTTCAACAAGTAGATTCTGCTGCGCGAAGGCAAACCAAAGTCCTTATTAAAGGGGGATAGGTCTTTTGGCATGATAATTGGGCACCGGAAGGAGTACTATGGATGATGATGCTTCAACACCGCCAAATTCTCACCTTACTATTCATGATTTCTTTACTAATAAGGATGTTTTTTTCCCAATTTTTCAGGGTTTTTTTCATTCTACGGTTGGGCGTTTTCTTCATGATATGGCACCGATTTTTGAGGAAAAGCGAGACATTGTTTTTTGGCAAGGAACGACCATTGGCGTATTCTCTACCAAGTCGGCTTATACCCTAGTGCGGCGGAGACAACCAGTGGACATGCTAGCCAAAAAATTATGGCATAAAATGATACCTCTGAAAGTGTCTTTTTTCTTATGGAAGCTTCAAAATCTTCTCATTCCCTTCCCAGAAATATTGTCTCGATTCGGAATGCAGGTTTGGCCGTCTATATGTGGCTTTTGTAAAATGCATGATGATTCCATTCAACATTGTTTTTATGGCTGCCCCCTAGTATTTAGAGTTTGGAGTCATTATGCACGTCTTTTTGACATTAAGCTACAGAGTAACATGACATTGCTAAATGTTTTAATATATTGGGGGAAAAAAGGTAGTTTCACAACGGCCAGGAAGAGTCTGCTTGCTATGCTTCCTTCTTTTATTTTGTGGGAAATCTGGAAATTAAGGAATCAAGTCCTTTTTGATGGTGAAGTTTTTGTGGTTCGAAATGTCTTGCATAAAGTGAATACGGACATTAGACAAGTATTGATGATCCACAAAATAAAGGCGGCATCGGTATTGGAACAAGATTTCATTGACCAAGCCTTCGGTATTAAGCTAAAGGAGGTTCAAAGGCGTAGTTGTAATGTAGTCAAATGGAAAGCGCAAATGCAACAAGGTTACATCTTGAATACGGATGGTTCTGTTATTGATGGAGAAGCAGGTTATGGTTTTGTAATCAGGAAGCATGATGGGTGTTTTATATATGGAGAATGTGGCTATTTAGGCGATGGTGACAGCTTTGGAGCTGAGGTCTTTGGTATTTTATTCGGGGGTGCGGAAATGCGATTCCCTAGGGTTGGATCTCGTGGAAATTCAATCTGATAATATGGCTTTGGTATCCATTCTGGGGTCATTATATTCGGTGCCTTGGAAATATTATGCACATATAATGGAAATTCACTCTATCATGGATAGAAGATCATACCGGATATCTCACATTTTCAGGGAAGCTAACTCTGTTGCGGATGGCTTTGCTAGACAGGCGTCTAGAGGCATTTCACAAGTATTTCCTAATGCTATAGGATTACCTAGAGATATTAGGGGTCTTGTAATGCTAGATCAAATTTCTTTTCCTTACTTGAGAGTAAGATTAAAATGACAGGGTTGGATGTAATTAGCAAGGGTACGACTATACTCTTCCCTTGCTTTCGATTTATATATTAATAAATTCAGGGAGGAGTGACTCTAGGGAACTATGTGGTATATATGTTCTTCCCATGGGTAGAGCCCTTGGGTGCATTGTATCATATAGCACTGATTAATTTATAAAATCTCCTGGACTGTCCTTGAGAATTTTATAAGTTAATTGGAACCTGAAAATAACTCTAAATCCCTTTAAAAAATAAAAATAAAAAATTAAAAGTAGATCATAAAAAGATAATTAATTAAGGTTGTCTTTTTGGTGCATGGTGGATGGATTTGTGTAGTGTTGTTGATCCACTTCCCAAAAAAATAATTTATAAACCTACTTAAAACTATTAGCTAGTGGTAAGCAAGGTCGTTCCACATGGACGACAGTCAACCGCTCAAAATCTTCTTATAGTACAGAAAAAGAAAGAAAATAGTTGAACAGATTGTCACTTGAGAGAGTGAGAATTGTCAAATGACAGAGTGAAGAGACAGAAGGGTCAATTACCTTCCTACTTTTATGATCAAGTTTTGATTCAAGTATTCCAATAGTGTATGATTAGTTGTTCGATCAGGCACTTATGTATCTTTAAAATTTCTTCGAGACAGAATAAAGAGTCCTAGATTATCAACCCAGTCAAAGTGTTCTTTAATCTAAGCCATTGAGTTCTTAAGCCCTATATGATCGCCTATGCCATTCACCTAACTTCTGTCGATGTCTGGAACCGCAGGGTAGATTTCCTCCATTTTCATAGACTAGATTAAGTAGTTATAAGGTTATGCTTCCCCTTCCAGATCTTCATAACCATGCAAGCACAATTAATTAAGTGGCCAAGTTAATTAAGAGGTTAATTAAATCACTTATCTAGGCACAAAACCTCATCACGGAAACTGAATGAAAACTTTCACATAAAGATAGTACGTATTGAACCCTTAACTGAGTTAGCTACTCATGCTTATTGAGTTGATCATGAGAGTAACAGATTACAAAATATAAGACATCAAATGGTTAGAGGAAAGAAAAGGAGGATGGTAGCAGGGACATTTTTTGCCTGCTCACTATGGCGAGTGGCGTTAGACGCTTGACAGAGTGATAGTCTGCCTCCTTGTTCCTGCTACTACCCTGTTTCTAACCTACTAACTAACTACCTAACTACTGTCTTTGTAACTAAATCTAACTCCCCAATCTGCAATTTTTCCTACTGCTATTGGCTGACGATTTATACAGATTTGGAGAGGCTTGGATTGGTGGAGTTCTGGATTTCTTTGCAGCAGGGCAGAGGAGACAGTAAGTTGCAGCAGCCAAAGGCAATTGTTTATTCAGCATGCTGCCTTCTCTGGCCAGCTCCCTCCTTCTTCAGCCTCAATCAGCCATCTTCTACTCATCATTACTGCATCTCCTTAGTCTTCTTTTCCGGCACCTTTCTCACCGTTTGTAGCCACAAATCTCCATTTCTTCATTCTTTATTCCTCACCAGTCCTTCTAGCAGCAGTAGCAAGCAGCAGCATCAACATCATGCTTCCTTCGATCATTGTGTCTTCAGCCCCAATTCAGTCCTAATCTTCTGCCCTTTTCTTCCTTTTTTCCTGGGTCACTTGCTATGCCACTGCTCACCTTTCTACAGCAGCCAATCCATCAACTCAGCAGCAGCATCAATGGATAAGTAGCAGAGTTGCAGTTGCTGCTTATCACATATTCTCCCTCTTTCTCTTCTTTCACTTGCAACAGCAACAACTTGCAGTGATGGCAAAGCAATTTTCTTCCTTGGGCACCAAGATTTCAGCTCCTGGCTCCTCTATGATTGACACCAGCAACAGCTACTGCAACAACAATCTGGCAGCAGGGCACCTGCCTTTCTTTCTCTCAATTGAGTGTGCGGCTGCAGATTATTCCAAGTGGTGATCATCTGCTGCCAATCTTCTTTGCTCAGCAAGGATTTCTCCACTTGCTCCAGCTTTTGATCAATCTTCCAATAGACCAATTTCCAGCAGCTCCCATTCCAGTCATTTCTGATGCCTTTTTGTGCAATTCGGCCCTCATTTATGCTAATTTTCCACATTGGCACTCTAAGATACCTGAACTGCAAAATCACCCTAAAAATAAAGTAATTCTAACTAATTAACAATAAATTATAAGTAGAAATGATTAAGAAATGCCTGCTAAAAGGGTATATATTTTACTATCATCATATACCCTTAAACTTGAAGTGTTGCTTGTCCTTAAGCAACAGACCCCAGCTCAGAGGTTTTGCTTATCCTTTAGCAAACAGATTTAAACCACACTCTATTGACGTAGACACAAAAAGACTGACTCAGAGTGAAGAAGTGATATTTTTGAATTTTCATGGATAAAAGTAATGACAGTGTTCAAAAAAAATGTGTTCTACTAAATGAACATAAGTAAATGTAACATTGAATCAATGTTAGTCTCAGATTCAAGTCCCTTGCTGGACAGATTATACACCATTGTTCATCACAGAAAGGCAGCATCACAGTTTTTCAGTGTGTGTGAGCATATATCACAGCCAGAATTCAAGTTTTTACCTATGATCCATTCTAAGAATTAATCAGTTTAAGAGCAAATAGACATCATTGTGATCAATACCTATTTCCTGCATGCCATCAACTAGGGTATTCTTACTAAGATTTTTAGATTCTATGGACTTCCTCTCAGATTCTTCAGCAACATTGTCTGCACCTTAGTTCTCCCTCAACCCTTTTTCTCTTTGTCCATATGGCTTTTCTTCTGGATCTTTCCCACTCTGGCCCCTACCCAGAGCATATTTTCACTCAGTTATCTATTCATAGTGGCTCACCAACTTAGGACATTTCACCCAGAGCATATTTCCACATCAATTTACAGTGCCTCAGTAACTTAGGGCATTTTACCCAGAGCATAGTTCCACTCATTATCTATACTGATTTCTCACAGTGGCTCATAACTTTGGGTAGTTTATTCATTTTTCTCATTTTTTCTCACCAGGCCTGAGGACTCTCTCTACTGGTTTGCCAAACCTAAACACTCAAGGGCATTACTGCCTCATTGGACAGTCTTCCTAACTTCTCTCATTTCAGAATTTTTTTTTCTTTTCAGCACGTTTCAACCGCCAACCATTCCCCTTTCTCAAGGTTTTTTAGTCTTTTACAGACCACTATGGGCTCTTATAGAGTCTACCATGATGCGAAAGGTTGCCTTACTCGTCACTCAGAATTACAGTCCCCCCGGGTTTCAGACAAGTGGACTCCTGTATAAGATCACAACAATGTAATTAAGGCATTCAGATTTTAGCATTAAGTTCAAAACTCTCACTATGGCAAGTGACATACTGTACTCGAGAAAGTGAAAAACTATGGGACTGATTTCAAGTCAATGAACAAGTGTCCCAAATTTCAAAATTTTCCAAAAATTTTGAATCATCACAGACTTTTGACGCTGTATACACACAGCCTTGTTCACAGTTGTACACAAATTCTAAAAATTTTAGTAGATTTTTCAAAATTTGATCCTATCAATGCAACACATACAAATCCCTCCCCCAAACTTAAAATAAGCATTATTCTCAATGTTTTTAAACACAGAAAACAGGGAAAGAATAACACACATTCACTTAGCATGCAATTCATCTGTTAATCAGAAAGATCATCATACAAAGTGGACTCTATCTATCCTAAGGACTCTAGATGCATAGAATCAAAACAAAAAAAATATAAAAACTGACCTAATTAAAAGAAACAAAAGATAAAAAAAGAAGAAAAGAAAAGGAAAAATAAAAACTAAAGACTCCCCTGGGTGATTGCAGTTTTATCCCCTCAAAGAGGGGTATGGTGGGTTCTCTAGATATCATGATCGTTAAAGTTCCTTCCTGACATCTGTGGGCAGAAATTGCATATTGGCTCGCTCCATGAGCTTGATAACAAGGACCGGTGTGTTGGAAGCGCATATCCCCATCTGCTCCATGATTACTTCAGCCGCATTGACCGGTGTGTTGGTGAGTATTGCATAGAGCAATAGTGCCGTTTCATAAGTTACCTTCTTCCGACGGCGGCTGGGTATGAGGTTGGTTCAGATGAAGTTGAACCAGGGCTTGTACTTTGGTCTTAAACCTGAAGCTGGAAAGTGCCGTAGGCTACCGTTCCTGAATGTCCAGATGACATTCGGTTCCTGAATCAACATTGCTTATAACTGTTCTTCATGGTCGAATTCCATCATCTAATTCAGTGCTTCCTCATGGGGGAAACCTATCTTTGGCAATTGCAGCAACTCTCTGATAGCCGCCTCGCGGATGTCGACGGCTCTGCCTCTTACTATCACAGTATCACTGTAACACCTCGGGTTTTCACCAGCCTATTTCTGTGTAAACATTTTTTTTTTCCTTCTTTTAAAATCCAAAGTGAAAGGCAAGTCAAGCTAGCAACACCGGGGTGTTCGCCAGGCTCAGAAGATAAGATAAAACCAAACTTTTATTACAAGGAGTATAACATATCAACTTCAATTGATACAATAACTTATTCTGCACTAAACATTATCTCTATATAATATTAGAGAACAAGCTTTTAACAACCACATTATTCAACCTACTTGGTATTCTAAACTCAAGTAGAGGTATAGACAATCTCAAGTCCTACTCAAGTCTCCTGAGAACATTGTTCCTTTGATAGCAGCATATTCCTTAATGTGTTCCGGGGAAGGGAAGGGGGAAATATATAGATATATAGGGGGTGAGCACCAAGCTCAATGAGGTTCTCACTATACTACTACAATAATTTTAATAAAACATTTTCAAGAAAACACTTGTAAAACAGTTTCACATATTAACAATGAAATATATAATACAATCAAAACACTTAGAATAACTAAGTAACAATAGGGTGGATACGGGGATCGCGACAAGGGGCCGCCTCAGGCCTATATGGCACTGTAGATGGTGAATCCAAGCTGGATCATAACTCTGGGGCATTTAGTCCAAACATTATCTCTTTATAACTCGTTTCCTTATGTCTCCCTTGGTACCTACTCTTGATGACTCATGAGTATCATAACTCTAGCCAACGTAACTAGCTATCCGACTAAGCCCGATGCTTGAATCGTTTAGTTTTGCTAACCAAGGCAGGGCCAAACTCTTAACTCTTGCATGCACAAATAATATCTAGGGCGAACAATAACATTGCAAACTCTGCTGAGGTGGTGAACACCATCGGAACATTCAACATTCACTTAATCAATCATATAATCAAAACCAACATTTCACACATAGACAATTCAACTTTACTTCAAATACGATAACAAGTAAAATACATATCTCCGGGCGGTAAAGTACACCACTGAGTCATTCAACAATATGCATTTGATATTTCAATAATATTTACAAGAACGTGCTCAAGTTTGTAGTGTCTTTTGAACATATTCCCATACTCTCAGTTTTTAAAATAGTTTTAAAAAGAGTACGAATACTCACCAGTATGTGCCTCAATACAAGTATCACCTCTCTAAGACAATATTAGAGCAACGACAAATATCAATCCTTCCTTCCTTTCTTTAAGCTATAAAAACTTTCAACACTCACTAAGTCTCTTGTTTACTTCTGAATTTTTTTGGTAAAAACTTTCAACACTCACTAACTCTCTTGTTTATTTCTGAATTTTTTTGGTGTGCTTTGAACAAGTTCCCATTCCCCCCTATTTAAAGTCATTTTCACCTCCTTGTTTCACTTTTATGCTTCATCAAACTAGCTTCTAGTAGTTACTAGTCTAAGTTTTCTTAGATGTGACACATGTCCTAGTAGGATTTTTTATTCATATTAGATTCATGAATAACCATCTTGCTTCACCTACGTGCCTCAGCTATATGTATCATCGCCTTAATATTAAACTAGCTAACTCATTCAGATTATGGCTGAGTAACCTATTTGCTTCACCTACATGTTTCAGCTATATGTTTAAGCATTTAATATGGTTAGTCATCTACTGAATCTCCTAAACTTGCCCAATGTCCCTTTAGGTTTTGATGAGTCATTGCTAGGATTAGCGTAGTCACCTGTTTGCTTCACCTTCTTCACTAGGGTCATAGCATTGCTTAATCCTCATTCCTAGATTCTCCACATGTCCCATAGAGCTTGGCACCATCAGCAATTGAAGGAACCAAAATAGCTTATGCGTGTTGCCTATTTCACCTTAATATTTCACTATTCTATATTTTTCCTACATTTCACATGGTCTTTCCAAACTTTCCTAGTCATAATAGCATGGTGAGTATCTTGCTTATGTCACCAACATGCTTCACCTTATAGGTTGAATTCCTTATTATTAGTTTTCTACGTCTTTAAATCATGTATGCTAGCTAGGATGAATATGTAGTTTATGCATCATGAATTGATCAAATATTCGGCCATAATTGCCAACATTTAATATTTAAACAACAAATACGGTTCCTATTCGTTAATTTGATAGTTTTAACGTGCCTTTCCATTGCTACCTAAATTTTTGTATCGAACAATTTCAAGTTAAAGTACCTTAAATTTTTGGATTGTTACACTCTCTCCTCCTTAAAAAATTTCATCCTTGAAAGTCACTAATCGTCAAACTCTTTAGGCTTAACGGTCTTTATGGTCATGAGTTCTTGTTCCCCTCCTTAAGATACTACCACAATTTTTATTTATTTATTTCTCTATTTAGGTCCCTAGTTCACCTCCAAAGATTCTTTGACCTTTTTTTTTTTTTTCCTAAACTTATTAAAATTTTGACAAGATGATCTTGCATTTCTAAGTAGTTATTAGTTATGACTCTATCTATTGATGTTTATACAATACTAAAGGACACTATAGCTCTACACTTCAAAGGAATTCATTAATACAATCTACCAAGTTTACAAGTTGGCTAAGGGTATACCTTCCAAAGTGACTGTTTGTCCTAGCTCGTTTTCTCCCCTCACAACATAAGCTCGTCCATGTGCCTTACCTTGACGATTACCATCTTCAGTCTTCCTTGGAGGAGCTACATTTCCTATTTGCTCAAGGGGATTATTTCGAGGCTTTGGACAATCTCGTATAAAATGCTCTGAACTCCCACATCCTAAACACTTACATTGCTTGAACCAACAATCTTTTTCTGAATGCCCTACTCGGTCACAGTAAGTGCAAGTTACTGGCTCTTCCATGGAAGCTAATTTAGTAGGATGAGGTGAAGTTCTTGGACGTTTTGGCATTGAGGATTCAAGATCCCTATCTAGTTTTTGTCCTTCACCGAAGTTCTCTCGTTTCTGGTTTTTGAAATTTCTAAGCTTCTCGAGGTTATGTTCTACTCATTGGGCAGCTTCAAATAATTTCTCAAATGTGTCATATGTAGTGGCAGCTAAGGAAGCTTGGATTTCTAGGTCAAGGCCTTGCATGAACCTAAACTTTCGCTCTTAGTCAGTTTCTACAAGTTTAGGTGCAAATTTTGATAGTTTTGTAAAGGTGGCTTCATATTCTATCACAGTAATGGTGTTTTGACGGAGGTTGATAAACTCCTCTTGTTTCCTTTCACGCACTATAGTTGCTACATACTTGATAGTAAACTCTTTAATAAAATTTATCCAAGTGCGGGGATTTTGTTCTTACCCCCATCGAGGTTTCACTAGATTCCACCAAGCTTTTGCTGCTCCTTCTAGTTGAGAGACGGCAAAAGCTATCTTTCGCTCATCTGAGTATTGCAAGGCAGCGTATATTGCTTCTATAGTTTACAACCATAGTTCAGCTTTTTCATAGTTTGGCTCTCCATTAAACTTTGGTGGATGAAATTTCTGAAATCTTTCTAAGGCTACATCCTCCCCCAGTCTAAGGGAAGTCCTTGTTGGTTTGGAGATGGTGTTCTCATTTGCTCAAAGAATTGGCGCATCTATCCAAACATTTCAGTCATTTGTAAGACCATGTTACTTTCGATATTTTGGCGGTTTCCTAAAGTTTCTAGTTGTGGCTCAGGGGTACTTTGTCTCTCCATTTCCTATAAGATTTAAAACTTAATTTAGTACATCTGTTTGTTTAAGGGAAACTTAAAATATACTAGAGTTTTAGTTATGCATTCAAGTCTTTAAACTATTATTATTCTGGGTAATCTAATATAATCTCTTCATCATAAACTTAATCTTTTATCTATTTTTCCTAATTGCTATATACTTCTGTCAACTTTTGGTAACTTGATATTTTTTGTCAACACTATTCTTGTATTACTCTACTTAGGTTACTTCAATCTAATGATATATAATCCCTTATCAACAATCATTTGCACTTAAAAATATTTAATCAATATAAAATCTCTATTAGTATTAATAACGAAAGAAATTAATCAATAAACACATGTACGCACATAAAATCTTCAATCTTTGACCTTTACAATATAATTTCAAAGATGCAAATAATAAGAGTCAGAGAAACATTTTTTTCAATCTCGCTAAATTTTATAATCGAGTACACCATTTTATCCATCTTATTTCGTAGAATTTTTCAACCTATCTCATTGAACATTCTATCACACTTGTTGAAACTCGATCTATGTATCAACATGTCTATTCTGGGTCTCTCAATGTTCAACTCTTTGGGTTGGACATTCCCAAGAGGTCCAATAGAATTCCCAACACTATGCATTTGATATTTCAATAATATTTACAGGAACGTGCTCAAGTCTGCAGTGTTGAACGTGCTCAAGTCTGTAGTGTCTTTAGAACATATTCCCATACTCCCAATTTTTTAAAAAGCGTGAGAATACTACTTGGTATGTGGTGCAGCCTCAATAAAGTATCACCTCTCTAAGACGATATTAGAGCAACGCCAAATATCAATCCTTCCTTCCTTTTTTTAAGCTCTAAAAACTCTCAAGACTCACTAACTCTCTTGTTTAATTCTTTTTGTTTTTGGTGTGCTTTGAACAAGTTCCCATTCCCCCCTATTTATATTCATTTTTCACCTCCTTGTTTCACCTTTATGCTTCATCAAACTAGCTTCTAGTAATCACTAGTCTAAGCTTTCCTAGACGTGACACATGTCCTAGTGGGATTTTTTATTCATATTAGATTCATGAATAACCATCTTGCTTCACCTACGTGCTTCAGCTATATGTATCATCGCCTAAATGTTAGACTAGCTAGCTCATTCAGATTATAGTTAAGTAACATATTTGCTTCACCTACATGTTTCAGCTGTATGTTTAAGTATTTAATATGGTTAGTCATCTAGTGAATCTCTTAAACTTGCCCAATGTTCCCTTTAGGTTTTGATGAGTCATTGCTAGGATTAGCGTAGGTACCTTTTTGCTTCACCTTCTTCACTAGGGTCATAGCTTTGCTTAATCCTCATTCCTAGATTCCCCACATGCCCCAAATAGCTTGGCACCATTAGCAATTGAAGGAACCAAAATAGCTTATGTGTGCTGCCTATTTCACCTTCATGTTTCACTATTCTATGTTTTTCCTACATTCCAAATGGTCCTTTCAAATTTGCCTAGTCATTATAGCATGGAGAGTATCTTGCTTGTTTCACCAACGTGCTTTACCATATAGGTTGAATTCCTTGTCATTAGTTTTCTACGTCTTTAAATCATGTATGCTAGCTAGGATGAATATGTAATTTATGCATCATGAATTGATCAAATATTTGGCCATAATTGCCAACATTTAATATTTAAACCACAAATATGGTTCGTAGTTATTAATTTCATAGTTTTAACGCGTCTTTCCATATCTACCTAAAGTTTTATACCGAAAAATTTC